>CM044865.1:41705081-42983206 GCA_024500155.1 Chenopodium formosanum
AATGGAATTTTTTTATATGAACAAGATTAGTATAGAAGAGTTGGTGAACATTGTTCTGACTCATAGCTTTAAGATGACTAGCATGAATGAGCCAGCTTCAACACCGCCTAGACTCTTAATCATAGACAGACTTGCACTAACCTCAACATAAAAAAAAAAAAAAGGATGAGCCTGGTTTGTATATTTGTACGCATTGGCTTAACTCACTCCTAACCTCCTTAGACATTGAAAAGAACACATAATGAAAACTGCCTAGTTAAAGCGGAACGAAAAGGAGTTTTATAAAAAACAGTTTGAAGTCGGGACAACATGGATATGAGACTTTTGAAGTGAAGTTTGGAATCATTGTGGTTTTCTATCTTCAGATTAACAAATGAAAAAAATCACCAAGACCTTTCAGCGATTCGACGCGCTCCCCTAAGCTAGACGCTTTACCTACCTGACCTCAGAGAGAATAGAATGAGTCGCCCTAGCCCTAGTCTTACTAAGAGTTTGAATTCCTCTGTAGGATAGTTGGGCGAATGAACTGCATTAGTGCGATTTGGCTAGCTGAATCGCCCAGCAAACAAATCGCCTCCTTGCTAAAAAGAAAAGCGGACCCGCAAAATAGCGTCTTCGATGTTGCATATAAAAAATGGTTTTTTTCAACCACGTATCCTTTTTTTTTCTTTTGGCTAAGATACCCGTAGGTTGTACGCCAGCCATACGTAGCTTGAACTGTGATGGCCACAATGCTTAGCTATTGCTGATCCTTAAAACGCTTTTGGTTGAATGTTCACACTTGATGTACCGTCTGCACGTCCTACATTCATTCCCGGAAATTGAAACAGGAAAAGAGGAATTTGAACCCTCGGTCTGCTGTAGTCAGCCTTAACGGTTTGCTTGACTGGCGAGTCTGCCGTCTCCGCGTCTTTCCCTTTTGAGGGCTGCTTCTCAAGCCTTCGAGTGCCTATCTTTGTTTGGGCCGTCTCGCGAAGATCTTCGATCCGAACCTTCGCATCTACTCTTTTTTAGAGAATGAACCATGCCTTCGCTATTGCAAGAATATAGCGATCGAAGAGCTATCGCTCAGCTGCTTCACGTATTACGAAAGTCGTATTGTATTGTCTGAAGGGGGATGCTGAAAGAGCGTAGGTAAGTGGTAAGCGTAGGAGGCATCCCCAAAGGACAGCGACAGTAGTGTGGTTCCAGGAGCTTCCGTTAGATTGAGATCTACAGGGTGGCGGGGACTTCGGCTGCCTTGTTCCGGGTGAAAAGAAGAGGGTAGTAGGCTTAGTAGGGTTCGAACCTACAATATAACCGTTATGAGCGGTACGTTTCAACCAATTAAACTATAAGCCCTTATGGGTCTTTACATGCAATTCTCTCACTTCGGGAAGAACGGTTGGAAAGAGAAGGCCTTTGCTCTATCTGCTTCTTTCACTTCCCAGGAATGAATAATTGGAAAATCCATTTTTTTCCAATTGTTTATAATATATAGATAAGTCTTATAAAAAAAATGGACTAAATTAAGTAAGCGACTCAAACTGCCGGTACGCTTTCCGGCTCGCAACGACTTCAAACGGGCGGGGGCTCTCTTGCTTTAGACAAGACGACATGGGTCTACGATAGGAAAGTTCCCTTAAGAAAGAGATGAGACTGCTAAGGAAAGACTACTGACCCAGGATGTGGCTAAGAATTTCACTAATTTATTCTTAGTTACGTGGGAAAGAAAGAAGCTTGTTCTATTTACGGAGCTAACGAACATAATCTTATTAATATCATATATGATGTTCTTTCTTATTGGAATGGAATTCAATCTTGAAAAGGGCGCTAAGATTTACTTGGTTGTAAGAGAAGAGAGAGGATGGGAATTGCTGATTCTATTCTAAGGAATTTCTTTCTGTGTGGGACGATGACGCAAGCAGAGCCGCAAAAGCGGTAAGATTTTCTAGAGATAGCCTTCCAGACTCAATCTTTTGACAGGATCTTCTTTAGCTGAACCTGAGTTTGATTAAAGCTGGCCTGCGTCTAAGAAAAAGCCGTTTTTTGACCTATCTCGTTGTTCGAGGTACTTCGTAACCTCTCCTTCAAGGATAGAAGCTAGAAGCAGATAGCAGCCATAGGGATAGGTATTCAATCGCTTGCTTTAAAAGATATGAGATTGCTCGCAGAGGACTAAGGTCGACAGATAGGGATAGGCCAGCAAATGCAATGAGAAAGTCTTCTTCTTTTCTTGCTCGTAAGTGCTTCCCTTTTCTTGCGGATGAATTTCTCGAATACATATTTCTTTTCTGTAAGTGAAAGGCTACAAGACCGTAGAGTAGGCAGAGGATGGAAAGCAAGAGGAAATCCAATTTCTTCCTGTGAGCGATGGAATCGATTACTAAGCTTTGGAGCGAACACAAGAGCAATAAAGGTTTCGGTTGTTGAAGTCTGAGCATTGTAATTCCTGGAGTTGTTGTGACTCCTATACCTGTTTGAGGTGTTAGAGGACTTGTCTTGGAATACGTCTGATTGGATTCCATCTTCAATTCTCAACCCGATCTCTATGATAGCTTTGAAGTCGGGTAGGTATTGGGCATACATATGCTTTTGATACTCTGGCAAGAGGGTTTTTGATGTGAATTATTGATCCAAAAATCAACAAAACACAAGGGATATGTTTAAGTCTAATTCTATACAGGAAATCCACCAAGAATTAAACAAAAACTAAGATTAATCAATTAAGAATCCACCTAATTAATCAATCCAAACGAATGTTTTAACTAAAACAAGCAAAACAGCAATTGATCACAATCAACAAAAAACTCAAGTATGCAACTTAAGAAATAAATCTGAATATTAATCTCTATATATTTATTCGTGTGTTTTACAGCCCTATTTATAAGACTTAGTTTACCTAGGAAGATTAGGACAAGTTCCTAATTCAATCCTAATTAAACTAGAATTCTAACTTGCTTGAAGAGCAAGCACCTTGGCGCACAAGCATACACCAAACTCCTTGGAGAACAAGCACACGCCTAAACTGATTTATTTTGCTAACTATATAAATAAATAAAAATTAAAGAACTAAATAAAGATTAAAGATCCTAATGCTTGAACCAAGAAAAACCCTTTCAAGTGAAAGGTAAAAACTTGTAAGCAAAATCTAAGTAAAGAAAATTCAAGAAAGTTCAAGAAAGTGAACTAGACTCCAAGAAAAGCCACTAAGCAAACCGTGGCTTTGCTTTGATATCCAAGAAAGTGTCCATGTAATGCTTGGCTTGAATCAATGTTTAGGGACAAGCTATCTTGATGCATGATAAGCAAATCTTCGAAGTTCTCCATGCTTAGACTTGCATCATCCTCCTCTTCTTTGAAAGAATTTGTCCTCAAATATCGAAGTTCTTCATCAAGAATATACTTAGCCAAATCGCTAACATTGAATGTAGCACTAACTCCATATTCTCCCGGAATTTCTAACTTATAAGCATTGTCATTGATCTTCTAAATAATCTTGAAAGGACCTTCACTTCTAGGCATCAACTTATTCTTGCGTTTTCCTGGAAATCTTTCCTTTCTCAAATGTAACCATACCAAGTCTCCAACATTGTAACCTTGTTGCTTTCTATGCTTGTTTGCTCTAGCTTTGTACATGTCATTTACTTTCTCTATTCTTGTTCGAACTTGACCATGTAATTTCAGCATACTCTTCAACTTAGACTCGACATCTTTGTGAATTAACTCACCCTTAGGCAATGGAACAAGATCAATTAGAAGTTTTGGATTGACTCCATAGACTACCTCAAAAGGACTATGTTTGGTAGCATATGTAGGTGATCTATTATAAGCAAACTCCACATGAGCTAACTTGATGTCCCTATCCTTTTGTGTCTTACTCACTAACCCACGCAAAAGCGCACCAAGAGTACGATTAGTAACCTCAGTTTGTCCATCAGTTTGTGGATGGTAAGATGTACTACAGAACAATTTAGTTCCCACAAGCTTCCATAAAGACTTCCAAAAGAAACTCATGAACTTTGTATTTCGATCACTCACATTAGTAGGAATAGGCCAAGTTTTAATAGCCTCTACTTTCGAATGATCAACTGAAACTCCATCCTTTGATACAACATAACCAAGAAAAGTAACACTAGGCACTAAGAAGTAGAATTTTTCAAGCTTAGCATAAAGTTTCTTCTCTCTTAACACTTAAAACACACTTGTTAGATGATTTAGATGATCATGCAAATTTTTAGAGTATATCAGAATATCATCTAAATAAACAACAACAAACTTGCCAAGGAAAGGTTTAAGTACCTCACGCATCAACCTCATGAAAGTGCTAGGTGCATTAGTGAGTCCAAACGACATCACCAACCATTCATACAACCCTAACTTAGTCTTGAATGCTGTTTTCCACTCATCTCCTTCTCTCATTCGAATTTGATGATAACCACTCATAAGATCAATCTTAGAAAACAACTGTGAACCATGTAGTTCATTATGTAGATCATCTAATCTTGGAATAGGAAATCGGTATTTGATAGTGATGTTATTCACACTCCTACGATCAATACACATGCGCCAACTCCCATCTTTCTTTGGGACAAGTAAAGTAGGCACATCACAAGGGCTCATACTTTCCCTCACGTATTCTCTAGCCATAAGCTCTTCAATTTGCCTTTGCATCTCTTTTGTTTCTTCCGGATTACTTCTATAGGCTGCCTTATTAGGTAATGGTGCTCCCGGAATCAAGTCAATTTGTTGCTCTATCCCACGAATAGGAGGTAGTCCCGGAGGTAATTCCTTAGGAAAGACATCCTTGAATTCTTCTAAAACAGATTCCAATTCATACGACCTCTTTACTTGTTTATCTTGATCAATTCGAATCTCATTAGAAACAAGTATATATACCACATTGTTGCTGCAAATCTCTTTTTCTAATTCCCTCTCACTAATCAAATAAGAACTCTTCGAATTAGAGGTAACATTAGAAGACTTGTTGCTTATCAAAGGTTTTAAAGCAACCGGTCTCTCGTTTTCTCCTTTTCTCACAACATACACATTAGTCATTCCATCAAACTTCACAAATCTATCATATTGCCAAGGACGGCCTAATAGTATATGACAAGCATCCATAGGACAAACATCACACAAAACTTTATCATGAAATTTACCAATTGAAAAGGAGATTAAGGCTTGTTTAGTTACCTTAACATCACTCGAATTATTAAGCCAATGAAGCTTATAAGGGCTTGGATGTTCAGTAGTTGGCCACTTCAATTTGTCTACCAAAGTAGTAGATACCACATTAGTGCAACTCCCCGTGTCCATGATCATATCAAACAACCTATCTTCTACCTTGCACCTTGTAAGAAAGATTTTCTCCCTTTGATTGTTTTCCATAGGTACGGTTTTAGAGTGTAGTGCCTTTCTTAGAACCAAACTTTGACCATGAGTCTCGGGATTAATTTCGTCAATATGCCCCTCCTCTTCTTCAAAGTTTTTCTCTTCGTTCTCTTCTACATAGTCACTACCTTGCTCACACTTAGCTTGTTCTTGTTCCCACTCTTGAGCAGTCATTACTCTTTTTGATGGACAATTAGTTGCAATGTGACCAACACTACCACACTTGAAGCACTTCCTATCTTCAACAAGCTTTTTAGGAGCTTCAAATTTTGATTTAGTCTCCTTGTAGTTCGAACTAGAACCACTTTTCTCCAAGCTGTTCTTCTCAAAAGGTTTAGTGAAACCTTTTACAAAGGGCTTAGTGTACGTCCCTTTCTTCCCCTTTATCTGTTTTTCAACTTTAAAAGCTACCTTGCAAACATCCTTAAAGGACCAATATTGTTGCAATTCAACTTTTTCAGCAATATTATCATTCAACCCCGAAATAAATCTAGCAATCTTATGCTCAACAATCTCTTCTAAGCCACATAGCATGCATAACTTTTCAAATTCACCAATATAATTCTCAACAGTCATAGAATTTTGTTTAAAAAGTTGCATCTTAAGATAAACATCTTGAATATAATCACTAGGTACGAACCTCTTTTTCATGTGCCTCTTGAGTTGTTCCCAAGTTGAGATTCTTGCACGCCCCTCCTTATGCCTCTTCTTCTTTAGATTATCATACCAAAGACTAGCATAACCGGTCAGTTTTAATTCAGCCAATTTGCATCTTTTCCTTTCATCATACTCCTTGTAATAAAAAAGTGTCTCGGCCCTTCTAATCCACTCAAAGTATTTTTCAGGTTCATTCATACTCCCATTGAATTCGGGAAGATCTAATCTAAGGTTCCTATCATCATCCTTTGGTCTATCTCTTCTCCTAGGCCTTGGTGATTCATCACTTGAGGAATAATTATTTCGTGGTTTCCTTGGGTTCCTCCTTGGTTGTTCTTCCTCACTTGAACCAGAATTAGGGTTAGAAATCCCTTTCCTTGAAGAATCTCCAGCAAGAGTATCAAGCCTTTTTAATATCTCATCCATCCTTGCTGCCAACTCGTCAATTCGCCTATCTCTTCTAAGATTTTGAGCCTGTTCTAAGGTTAATCCCCTTGGAACCTGTGGAACCTCCTCGTCAGTCATGATTACTACACAAACCAAGTCAGTTCATGCAAAAATCTTGATTAAAAGATCGAATCTTGAAGGAAAACTAGGCAACACAAAAAGCGGACTCCCAACCGCAAATCAGTGCACAAACACCAAACGTTTGAGGCTATGTAGAACGCGTTACTCAACTAAAAATTATGAAATTTTATATGGTGATAACGGGATGTTTTTAGAGTTCAATGCAAAAAGAATCACGTAAAAATTCTCAGCCAATTGTTCCCAGTTTAATTTTTACCAAAGTTGCGCAAACCTGCTCTGATACCAAAGATGATGTGAATTATTGATCCGAAAATCAACAAAACACAAGGGATATGTTTAAGTCTAATTCTATACAGGAAATCCACCAAGAATTAAACAAAAACTAAGATTAATCAATTAAGAATCCACCTAATTAATCAATCCAAACGAATGTTTTAACTAAAACAAGCAAAACAGCAATTGATCACAATCAACAAAACTCAAGTATGCAACTTAAGAAATAAATCTGAATATTAATCTCTATATATTTATTCGTGTGTTTTACAGCCCTATTTATAAGACTTAGTTTACCTAGGAAGATTAGGACAAGTTCCTAATTCAATCCTAATTAAACTAGAATTCTAACTTGCTTGAAGAACAAGCACCTTGGCGCACAAGCATACACCAAACTCCTTGGAGAACAAGCACACGCCTAAAATGATTTATTTTGCTAACTATATAAATAAATAAAAATTAAAGAACTAAATAAAGATTAAAGATCCTAATGCTTGAACCAAGAAAAACCCTTTCAAGTGAAAGGTAAAAACTTGTAAGCAAAATCTAAGTAAAGAAAATTCAAGAAAGTTCAAGAAAGTGAACTAGACTCCAAGAAAAGCCACTAAGCAAACCGTGGCTTTGCTTTGATATCCAAGAAAGTGTCCATGTAATGCTTGGCTTGAATCAATGTTTAGGGACAAGCTATCTTGATGCATGATAAGCAAATCTTCGAAGTTCTCCATGCTTAGACTTGCATCATCCTCCTCTTCTTTGAAAGAATTTGTCCTCAAATCTCAAAGTTCTTCATCAAGAATATACTTAGCCAAATCGCCAACATTGAATGTAGCACTAACTCCATATTCTCCCGGAAGTTCTAACTTATAAGCATTGTCATTGATCTTCTCAATAATCTTGAAAGGACCTTCACTTCTAGGCATCAACTTATTCTTGCGTTTTCCTGGAAATCTTTCCTTTCTCAAATGTAACCATACCAAGTCTCCAACATTGTAACCTTGTTGCTTTCTATGCTTGTTTGCTCTAGCTTTGTACATGTCATTTACTTTCTCTATTCTTGTTCGAACTTGACCATGTAATTTCAGCATACTCTTCAACTTAGACTCGACATCTTTGTGAATTAACTCACCCTTAGGCAATGGAACAAGATCAATTGGAAGTTTTGGATTGACTCCATAGACTACCTCAAAAGGACTATGTTTGGTAGCATATGTAGGTGATCTATTATAAGCAAACTCCGCATGAGCTAACTTGATGTCCCTATCCTTTTGTGTCTTACTCACTAACCCACGCAAAAGCGCACCAAGAGTACGATTAGTAACCTCGGTTTGTCCATCAGTTTGTGGATGGTAAGATGAACTAAAGAACAATTTAGTTCCCACAAGCTTCCATAAAGACTTCCAAAAGAAACTCATGAACTTTGTATCTCGATCACTCACATTAGTAGGAATAGGCCAAGTTTTAATAGCCTCTACTTTCGAATGATCAACTGAATCTCCATCCTTTGATACAACATAACCAAGAAAAGTAACACTAGGCACTAAGAAGTAGAATTTTTCAAGCTTAGCATAAAGTTTCTTCTCTCTTAACACTTAAAACACACTTGTTAGATGATTTAGATGATCATGCAAATTTTTAGAGTATATCAGAATATCATCTAAATAAACAACAACAAACTTGCCAAGGAAAGGTTTAAGTACCTCACGCATCAACCTCATGAAAGTGCTAGGTGCATTAGTGAGTCCAAACGACATCACCAACCATTCATACAACCCTAACTTAGTCTTGAATGCTGTTTTCCACTCATCTCCTTCTCTCATTCGAATTTGATGATAACCACTCATAAGATCAATCTTAGAAAACAACTGTGAACCATGTAGTTCATTATGTAGATCATCTAATCTTGGAATAGGAAATCGGTATTTGATAGTGATGTTATTCACACTCCTACTATCAATACACATGCGCCAACTCCCATCTTTCTTTGGGACAAGTAAAGTAGGAACATCACAAGGGCTCATACTTTCCCTCACGTATTCTCTAGCCATAAGCTCTTCAATTTGCCTTTGCATCTCTTTTGTTTCTTCCGGATTACTTCTATAGGCTGCCTTATTAGGTAATGGTGCTCCCGGAATCAAGTCAATTTGTTGCTCTATCCCACGAATAGGAGGTAGTCCCGGAGGTAATTCCTTAGGAAAGACATCCTTGAATTCTTCTAAAACAGATTCCAATTCATACGGCCTCTTTACTTGTTTATCTTGATCAATTCGAATCTCATTAGAAACAAGTATATATACCACATTGTTGCTGCAAATCTCTTTTTCTAATTCCCTCTCACTAATCAAATAAGAACTCTTCGAATTAGAGGTAACATTAGAAGACTTGTTGCTTATCAAAGGTTTTAAAGCAACCGGTCTCTCGTTTTCTCCTTTTCTCACAACATACACATTAGTCATTCCATCAAACTTCACAAATCTATCATATTGCCAAGGACGGCCTAATAGTATATGACAAGCATCCATAGGACAAACATCACACAAAACTTTATCATGAAATTTACCAATTGAAAAGGAGATTAAGGCTTGTTTAGTTACCTTAACATCACTCGAATTATTAAGCCAATGAAGCTTATAAGGGCTTGGATGTTCAGTAGTTGGCCACTTCAATTTGTCTACCAAAGTAGTAGATACCACATTAGTGCAACTCCCCGTGTCTATGATCATATCACACAACCTATCTTCTACCTTGCACCTTGTAAGAAAGATTTTCTCCCTTTGATTGTTTTCCAAAGGTACGGTTTTAGAGTGTAGTGCCTTTCTTAGAACCAAACTTTTACCATGAGTCTCGGGATTAATTTCGTCAATATGCCCCTCCTCTTCTTCAAAGTTTTTCTCTTCATTCTCTTCTACATAGTCACTACCTTGCTCACACTTAGCTTGTTCTTGTTCCCACTCTGGAGCAGTCATTACTCTTTTTGATGGACAATTAGTTGCAATGTGACCAACACTACCACACTTGAAGCACTTCCTATCTTCAACAAGCTTTTTAGGAGCTTCAAATTTTGATTTAGTCTCCTTGTATTTCGAACTAGAACTGTTTTGGGTGTTTTTTGTCCCTTGGGAGAGTTACAACACGAAAACTGATCCGCAGTGAGCTGTACCTGCAAAACCAACGGAGACACCTGTTGGGTTGTGCTCCGCCTCCGACGCACAAGTTAGTAACTTGAAGCGGGATAAGGAGAACGGAAATTTAGGTGGATATCTGCTCGGATTCAAAGCTCAGGTGTTTCTCTGGTGTCAGAGAATACAGTTGCAATAATTGGTCAAAAAACCGTCCCCTCAAAATGAGGAACATCCCCCTATTTATAGGGTCATTGGGAAATGCCCATGATTAGGTCACTGTACCCTAATCATTAGTGGGCTGCGCCGTATTCCGGCTTTCTCGGGATTTGGGCCTGAAGGCCGCCTTTTCCAATCTATCTCTGGAATGACACGTGTCAAACAGGGGTTGGTCCATTTTGGACCAATCTGAGGCTGACACGTGTCACCCTCTGATTGGACCACGTGGCAGGGTAAAAATACCCTAAACATTTGCCCCTCACAGATGTGACGTGGCATGCCACGTGGCATCTGTGACACATGTCACTCTTCGGTTGGCGGTAATTTTACAGTTACAGAGTAACCGTTCACCTTCCAGGTAAATTACGGAAATGCCCCCGTATTTACCCCATATATATAGCCGTTTTACCCTCATAATTTTGTACGTTTTACAAAAATTTTCTAGAGAGGAAAACTTTGAGAGAGCAGAAGCCATCCGTTTGAGTCAGGTGCAAGCAAGAAACTTTTTGTTCTTACGCAACCCAGCCGGACCCGCCCTCCTTCAGATACCAATTACAAAGGTACCGTCTCTGTCTCTCTCAGCTCTTTTCTTTTTTCACCGCCTGTACATATTTCTTGCAATAAATGGATGCATCACCAACACACACGGCACAGCCTAGGTTAGAGTCCAGCCGGTCACCGGGGACGGCTGAGTCTAGGACTGGGAGTGCCGGCTCGGGGTGTTGGGACCACCCTTTGCCATGGATTCCGACTAGTTATGTGTCTGTGCAGGACACCATGGCTCGGACAATGCAGACGACCACTGATCCAAATTACCGAGGCGAAGGCTCAGGCGGCCAAACGCTTGAGGGAGACACGTCTGATCAGAGAGATCAGACGACTCTGGAGAGATCCCCTCCGCGCGCCCCTTCGACCCCCGCTGACTCTTTCCTAGAAAAGTGTGACCAAGGCGGCGACGATGCCGCCTCTGCCCCCATGGACTAAAGCGAGGGGGAGACGGAGAGTGACAGCTCCGCCTCTACCTCCGAGAGCAGCGATGACTTGCCCCCTCTTCTAGATAGCGAGAAGGAAGAAAGGAAAAAGTGGAGTGAGAAGGACGATCCCTTCAGCATCCACGTCTCCTCCAAGGACCGGATCCAGATGGGAGAGAACTTAGAGAATTTTAAGAAAATGCACCCGCTAGGAGACGGGTATAAGATCCGGGTGCCGCCTGAACTTGGCACCATCGCCTGGGGGGATGATCAACAGAACGCCAACAGTTATTTTGGCTGTTACGAGGCGGCGTTCAAAGCCGGCCTTCGCTTCCCCCTTCACCAGGCGGTGAGGGCTATTTTGAGGGGCTACGGCCTGGGGCTCTAGCAACTTACCCCCAACTCCTGGACCAACATTCTGGGGTATGTTGCCGCCTGTGAGTTCCAAGGGCTTAACCCCGGCTGGGAGGCTTTTGCAAGCATGCATTACCTCAGTAGGAGCCCAGGCGGCTGGAGGGCGTGGTACACTCTAACCACGCAGCCGCAATATATGATGACCTTGGACAAGGTCTCCAAGTTCGATGGCTGGAAACACAGGTTCTACCTGATGTCGGCCCCAACCAGACGGGAGAATTATGAATACCGTCTGTACAATAAGAAGCCTGACTTGTTAGGCAGGAAGTGCGCTCTTCCCCGGATCCCAGAAGAGGACTTTGACAAGATTATTGAGGCAAACTTTTTTGGCCTCACAGACACAACCTTGTCAACCGGGGAGACAATAAAAGTCCCCAAGAACTGGATCCCCAAGAGCGCCTGGTTCAGGGACGAGTGCTTCCTAGCCGCCTGCGGACTAGGGCACATGTTTTCCAAACGTATGCGCCTGAGTTTATATCCGTCTGTAGTATTTTTCTATAAAAATTGTTTTATGATATTAACCAACTTCCTTCTTTTTGCAGAGGAAGCATTAAGCATGTTGCAGACGGAGAAAACCCCAAAGCGATCCTCTGCTGTCATCCGCAAGGCGCTTGCAGAGAAGGCCGCGGCTGAGGTCAAAGCCAAGGTATTGAGCGCCTGACCCTTTCTTAAGCTCATTTTATAAACTGTCTTGCCCGGATACTAACCTTATTTATTTTCACAGGGGGGAGAAGTTGGGAAATCGTTTGAGAAGAGTCTCAAACGGGCTAGGGAGGAAGCCCCAGCCGTTCTCAATAAGCTAAAAAAGTCTGCCTCTGCATCAACTCCTGACGCCTCAGCCGGGACAAAGACGATGCGAATAGGGGGACGACTCGAGAAAATAGGAGGCAGCCTGTGCCTTGACCTTGCCAACCCCTCAGCAGCCGCGGGGTTCACCACGCCTGCAAGCGTTTCCCGCTTGGCCGGCTTTGAAGGTAAGAATCCTTTTGAATCCCCGCCTGAGCTGGGGTGGCCTTTACGGGTGAAATCCCACTCCCAACAGACATCATCCTCAGACAGCCGGATACAAATAGGTGCCGCCTTAGTTTCGCACTCATCACCTATTGATTGTGGTGCAGATCAAACACAATCTCCCCGCTGGCAACACGTCCAGAAGCACGCCAAAGCCATGCTGGACGCCGTCCGGAAGAAGGATAAGGACAATATCCCTGGGATAGAGACGTTCAACCTTGAACGCATTCTATCCCTTCTGGCTGAGGTGAGAGACCTGTCAATTCCGTGTTATTTTTTTTTTTAAGTAATTTCTCCGCCCATAATTCTTATACCGCCTGCTTTTTGCAGGCCATGCTGCGGGTGGACGCGCTCAAACGTCCTTATTCCCGCAAACGGGAAGAGGTAAAAAGGGCCAAGAAGTCTGCCATAGACGCTGATAATATTGCTTTACACTCAACTATCGTAAATGAACTTGAAACTAAAGCAATAATTATGACACAGGCGTCTAAAATCCAGCAGCTGGAGCTAGATCTGAAGGCGGCCGACCAGCGGGTGACGGATGCTGAGACGGCCAAGAAGGGGGCGGAGGAGGCCTAAAAGAAGGCAGACGAGAGCGCCAAGCAGGCTGATGAGGCGCTCAAGAAGGCCCAAGCGGACCTTGGTAAACTGAAAACCAAGGTTGAGAGGCTGGAGAAGGATGCTGCTCAGGCTCAGAAAAACTTTGCAGCAACCCTGGAGGCGGAGCAAAACCGCCTCGTTGCTGAAAGCGATGCTGACAACGACGCCCGTATGAAGATTGCTTGGGCTGCCTTGTACCCAGAAGCTGATTATAGCATCTGGGCAATGGCACACAGCTATGCTGAGTACGTGGTGTATTTGAGAGAGCAAGGCATGCCAGAGCCTGCCTCCTTTGAAGCCTGGCTCAGCAACAATGAGCCGTCCGCGCCTGAGCTTCCTGGTCTTGGTGAAGCGCAGGAAATTCCCTCAGACGATGAGGAGAAGGGGGAGGACCAATAGGCTCCGTCTGCAGGCCAGAAGTGACTCTTCAGCGGCAGTATGCCAATTTATCATTTCTTTTAATTCTTTTTATTCAGCGGCTATATGCCAAAACTTGATTTTTCCGGCCTGCGTGCCGAGTATCCCTGTATTTACCGGCTGTGGAGCCGTGTTAATTAACAATTTTTCTCCCGGACGGGGTCCGGTTAACATTTGATCCATTACAACCGTTTGGTTGGACGGACTTTTATGAATTGCACCGACTAAGTCGGTTTTGATTATTTTGCATTTGAATTTTTAATTTTTGCCTATCTTATTAAAAGCATGCGGCGATTTCTTGCCTAACTAATCAGTAGTCTGGCTGTCTTTGCCCCTGGACGGCTGTGTGATTGGTTTGAGCTGGAGCTGGTTGATTGACTTGAAAACGTCTGATGCTGCAAAGAGCATGATATGTTTGTAAGTCAATCAATCACAATAGTGATTGCCCCAAACCAAGTGCACAACCGTGCATCACAAGCGTTCAGTCACTACCCAGACGGTTTTTTGCCCGTCTTGGTAGAGATTTCATAGCCATTGAACTCTTGCCCCAATTGGGGTGAGGTGCATTTTTTTAAAATAAATAACCAAGCGAGAACTTCAGCTGATTACCGACTGATGCATATGGGCATCCGGTATTTAGGAAATTCGTCCTTCGCAAGTTTTTTAGCCAGACGGCTATGTGTTGACCAATTTGGTCGTTCAATTTTTGCCGTCTGTATGGATACATAGAACCGACAGATAATCCGTTCTCTGCGACGATTGCACCCGGAGGGGTGTCGCCGGACGCCTTTGTCCATGTTGGGACAGGCGATTTTTGTAAAAATAGCAACCATCCGGCCATTTTAGCCTCTCGTCCTTTTTAAGACCGGTTGTGTAGCCACTAAACGTTTTTGTGCTTAGTTTCTTAATCAGTGTTGAATTTACACTAAGTATCAAACTTAGTTTGGTAAATGGAGAATCCGTCTGAGTATTACCCAGGCGGATAGAATCATACTAAGTATCAAACTTAGTTAGGTAAATGGAGAATCCGTCTGAGTATTGCCCAGGCGGATAGTCAAGCAATTGAATAAACAGAATCAAACTTATATAAACAAGTGATCCGAGTATTACCCAGGCGGACTAAAAAACGAAACCTTCACTAAGTATCGAACTTAGTTAGATAAATGGGGAATCCGCCTGGATATTACCCGGATGAATAATCAAATGATAATTTTGCAAGCAAAGTCTGAATCTGCATTAACTGACACTGTTTACAAAAAGTTTACATTCTCAGAAGTAGTACTTTTTTAGATTGTCTACATTCCAAGTTCTAGGCAGGCGCCTTCCGTCTGGAGTTTCCAGGCGGTAGGTGTCGTCCCTTACTTCCTCATAGATCCGGTAGGGGCCTTCCCAATTTGGGGTTAGCTTTCCCTACTCATTTGCCCTACCGGTTGCTTCCATTTTTCGTAGCACTAAGTCGTCAACCCTCAAGGGACGCTTGTGTACTTTTTTGTTGTAGGCTCTCGTCATTCTCAGACGGTAAATCTCATGACGCAAGGCGGCATTGCCCCTGCGTTCTGGGAGTGAATCCAATGCCAACCGCATTGCTTCCCAGTTTGCCTCTTCATCATACAGCATGACTCTGAGAGTCGGCTCGTAATGCTCGATGGGCAAGACGGCTTCAGCACCGTAGACCATGAGAAATGGGGTTTCCCCGGTTGCCCCTTTTGCTGTTGTCCGGATGGCCCACAGGACATGGATTAACTCTTCTGCCCATAAACCACCGGCTCTTTCTATTTTCTTTTTAATGCCGTCTGAGATGAGTTTGTTGAAAGCTTCAACTTGGCCGTTTGCTTGGGGCCGGCCAACAGATGCGAAATAGCTTGAGACCCCCTGATCTCCCAACCAAGTTTTTAACTGAGGCGTCTCAAACTGAGGACCATTATCAAAAACCATAGACATGGGTACCCCATACCGGGTGATGATGTTCTTCTAGATGAAGGAAATTACGTCTGAGGTCTTGATATTTTTAACCGCCTCAGCCTCAACCCACTTGGTCAAGTAATCCACAGCCACTAAGATATAGCGCTTTCCGCCTGGAGCAGGCGTGTAAGGACCTAGAATGTCCATGCCCCATTTTGCAAACGGGATTGGGCTGTGAATGGCCGTCAGATCAGTAGCCGGACGGTGAATGAGTTTGCCATATTTTTGGCACTTGTCACATTTCTTCACCAACTCCTTGGCGTCCGCCTCAAGAGTGGGCCAAAAGTAATGTCGTCTGGCTATGACGGCTAGGGACCTGCCGCCTATGTGCGAGGCGCAGAACCCCGAGTGCAAGTCTTCGAGAACTTCTTTCCCCTTTTCTGGGGTGACACACTTCAATAAAGGCTTCAGAAAGCCCGCCTTGAAGAGTTCTCCATTTTTCAACTCGAATCTTGCAGCTCGCTTTTTCAGGACGGCTGCTTCCCGTGGCGAATCAGGAAGTGTACCGTCTGAGAGATAGGCCCGTATGTCATCCATCCGGGTAGAGCTTCGGTCCAGAATTCCAACGGGATCCTCATAGATGCTTCTTTTCTCAAGAACTTCCCAGAAGACAGACCGAGGCGTATCACGGCAGGCGGAAGATGCCAGTTTTGACAATGCATCCGCCTGGTTGTTCTCCGACCTAGGCACCTGATTCAGCCGGAATTCCTCAAGCGCCTTGGTCTCTTCTTTAACTGCCTGAAGATATTTAACCATAGCCGGATGGGTAGCCTCGTAGCTTCCCTCATACTGGCTAACAACTAATTGAGAATCAGAGTAGGCGTCAATTTTCATGGCCCCTGCCGCCTTACACATGCGAATGCCGGCTAGCAGGGCTTCATATTCCGCCTCATTGTTAGAGGCCTGAAATTTGAAGCGTAGTGCATACTCAAATCTGTCTCCTTCAGGAGACTCATAAATTACACCTGCACCACATCCGTTCTTTGTAGAGCTCCCGTCTACGTACACTTTCCAAACCTGATCAAGATTATCCGGAGCCACCGGACGAGTCATTTCCACAATGAAGTCGGCAAACGCCTGACCCTTCACTGCCTTTCTTGGTTCGTAAGTGATTTCAAGGCTCTGCATTTCAATAGCCCATTTCAACATTCTCCCGGATGAGTCCAAGGTAGACATTGGCCGCTTGAGTGGCTGGTCCGTGTAAATCACCACCGGATGCGCCAAAAAGTAAGGCTTCAATTTTTTGAATGCCATATACAAAGCGAGGCCAAATTTTTCAACCATGGGGTACCGGATTTAAGCATTTTTAAGAACATGGCTAATGAAGTAAACCGGGAACTGAATGTCGTCTCGCTCAGCGTGGAGAACGGCGCTGAGGGCATGATCTGAGACGGCTAAGTACATGTACAACGTCTCCCTAGGCAAAGGACTGACCAACCTAGGCAGAGAATGTAAATGCTCTTTCAACCTCTGGAACGCCGCCTCAGCATCATCCCCCCATTCAAATCTAGTCTTCTTCCTGATTGCTTGGAAGAAGTAGAGGCATTTGTCACCTGACTGGCTGAGGAACCTCCCCAGGGCGGCCAGACAACCGGTGAGTCTCTGAACTTCCTTAACAGAGCGGGGTGACTTCATGTCAATCAGGAACCCGAGAAACTTCCCAGACTCAACACCAAAGACGCATTTCTTAGGATTTAACATAACCCTATGCCGCCTGAGGGTGGTGAATGTTTCTCGGAGATCAGCAAGGTGATCCGTCTGTAGCTTGGATTTGACTATCATGTCATCAATGTACGCCTCCACATTCCTCCCAATCTGATTAATGAAGACCGTATTAATCATCCGTTGGAAAGTGGCAGGCGCATTTTTCAAGCCAAACGGCATCACAGTATAACAGAATAGCCCCTGATCAGTGACGAAGGCCGTCTTCTCTTGGTCTTTCTTCCACAGGGGTATCTGATGGAAGCCGGAGTAGGCATCCATAAAGCTCATCAAGGCGTGACCGGCTGTAGAGTCGACCAGACTGTCGATCTTTGGAAGCGGATAACTGTCCTTTGGACACGCCTTGTTGAGGTCTGTGTAATCAACACACATGCGCCAGGTCCCATTCGGTTTTTTAACAAGGACCACATTAGCCACCCAGTCGGGAAAATTACAAGGCCGAATGAACCTGGCGTCTAGCAGCTTTTTGACTTCGGCAGCTGCCGCCTGACTTCTTTCCTCACCGTGATTTCTTTTCTTTTGCCGGATGGGCTTCTTTTTGGGGTCAACGGCGAGTTTGTGGACAGCAAGATCCGGGCTGACGCTTGGCATCTCTTCCACTTCAAAGGCAAAAATGTCTTTGAATTCTTTCAGCAGAAGGTGCAAGCTTGCACCCAAGGTAGCATGAGCAACCGTCCCCACCTTAACAGTGCGTTCTGGACGGCTGTCGTCCAGTACAAGGTCAATACTTTCGCCAGCCGGTTGGGGACGTAGCTCATCTGACCGTTCACCGGTCAGTGATTGCTATTTTTTCTCTTTTTTCACCTCCACCAGCAGTGGAGCCTTTCTTTTCTTTCCGGCTGCTGATGGGGCAGGAGCTGGGTCGGCATCCTTGACGTTGTCAAGGTCTATTGGTTCCTGACCGCCTGGGGCCACGGTATCTCGGACGGCTGAGAGATAACATTCTCGGGCCGTCTTCTGATCCCCATTTAAGGAACCAACAGAGCCGTCATCCCTTTCATACTTGATGAGCATGAGGGAAGGGATGATTACCGCCTTGGCTACGTTGAGGGTTGGCCTGCCAAGAATGATGTTATAGGCGGTCAACTCCTTAACGACCAAGAATCTGACGACAATATGTCGTCCCTGGCCTTTCTCCCCCAGCCGGATGGGTAAATCAATTCTTCCGGCTGGGTAGACCATCCCACCCCCAAAACCAACCAAGGGGTGGGTGACCGGGTGCATGCTGCTGATATTGTATTTCAGCTTTTGCAAGCACCGGAGGCTGATGATGTCTGATGAGCTGCCGGTGTCAATAAGGATCCGTCCAACCAGCTGATTGGGAACCTTACATTCAATGACCACCGGGTCATCATGCGGGCGGCGAACGCTGCCCCTATCCTTCTCCGTGATCAAGACGTCTGGGAAGGAGGAGCTGGCTTCCGCCTGCTCATCATCATCTTTGTCCATCTTTCGAAGATGGCTCTTGGTGCCCCGGATGGTAGGGCCACCACATGAGAACCCGCCTGCTATAGTGTAGACCGGCTCCTTATCGGTATCCGAGCTACTAGTAGGCTGGGGGGTAGTCTTGGAGGACTGACCCTTGTTTTTCTTTTTTGCCCCGGCTGGGGACTTAGAAATGTAGGACTTCAACAGCCCTTTGTCAGCCAGACGGTCCAACGCACGCTGAAGACTGAAGCAGTCGTTGGTGTCATGGCCGTCCTCCTCATGGAACTGACAGAATTTATTCTTGTTCCGTGACTGGACAGAACTCTTCATAGGATTCGGCTTCTCAATGGACAACCGGTCCTTTACCTCCATGAAGATGGAATTGCAGTCTTTATTAAACTCGTACTTGGGGACGTACGGTTTAAATTCTTTCTTTTTCTTCTGGGACGGCTGGTCAGAGTCAGTAACCGCCCAGACTTCTTTTCTTTTCTTGTTCTCTTCTTTGTTTTTAGCCGGCTGAGCTGACCGACTGTCTTTCTGTTTGTCAGACTTCTTGGAGTCTGACTGGCTACCAGGCGAGCAGAGGTCGGTAGCTTGAATGTAGCTTTCCGCCTCCCTCAGGGCTGCCTGCAGGGTGAAAGCCCCTTTTCTGACTAGGTCGAACTTAAAGGTCGACCCGTCTCTCAGACCTTTAAAAAAGTCTGTAAAAGCTACCTCATTAGACAGTCCCTGAATCTGAATTCTGATCAGGTTGAACCGCCTGACATACGAGCACAACCCTTCTCTCTCTCCCTGCTTAACAGTGCTCAAATCAAGGCTTGTTTTTTTAGCAGGGATGTTCATTGAGAAGTTGGAAGCAAATAGGAAGGCAAGCTTCCTGAAGCTGTCTATAGACCCGGCTGGCAGGTTGCCAAACCATTGTTGGGCGATGCCCTTCAATGTAGCCGGAAAGCATCGACACCAAGTGGCATCATCCAACCCCTGCAAATACATGAGGTTGGTGTAATCCATGAGGTGATCTTCTGGATTGGTGGTACCATCATAGGTACCAACCAACACATTCTTAACCTTGGCCGGCTGAGCCGCCTCGGTTATCTCCCGAGTGAACGCAGAAGGCTGTTCACCCAGGCGCAGCAGTCGAAGCTGCCAGTCCAATGGCTGGACATTTGGATATGCCGCCTGACCTCCAAAGAAGGCTGGCTGCATGAAGTGAGGAGAATACTGTCCGTAAGCCTGAGTAGGCACATACGGTACATTTCCAATCATATGAGGGCCAGAATGGACGGTATTACCGCTTGTTTGACTCTCATGCAAGGAGGGTGTACTCCCTGCAGAAATATTGTTGAAGCTGTCCGGAAAGTTCGACGTTGAAGCCGACTCAGACAGCGATTGATTTCTCTTCCGGTTGATGATTTCCCGGGCATCGAGAGTTGATTTTTTACTTCTCACCGGTTGATGAGGCCGGCGAGGGTTATTAGTGTTTCCCCCAGGAAGGAGAATTTTTGACCAATCAATGGTCCCGGCTGCCTTCTCCTTTGGATGGGGAGTAGGCTGTCGGTTTCTGACTGACTTCCTTTTCTCTGGAGGAGTCTTTTTTGCTGGCTGACCTTTACTTGGGCCAGCCTGGCTTTTGGTGATCAGCTTTGTGATTTCACCCTTGAAACTCGTCATGAACCTCATGAGTTCGTCTCGGGTGACAGGGGCCGATCCAGCTGCCGTTTGGGTTGCTCCTTCCGGCTGCCCAGTAGGTCTGCTTGGACCCGCCTGGGAGGCGCCCCGTTCCAGAGTCTCTCTGGGCCGGATGCGCTTGACTCTGAGGGAACCGTCCTCAGCTGTAGAGGTTTCGACCTGAGGATCCTCATCCTCCTCATGGTCTGTAAAGACTTCTGGGTCTTCGCCTAGGCGGTTAGGAGGTGGTACAGACTCTTGAACCATCTTCGAGGTACTCTCCCCACAGACGGCGCCAAATGTTTTGGGTGTTTTTTGTCCATTGGGAGAGTTACAACACGAAAACTGATCCGCAGTGAGCTGTACCTGCAAAACCAACGGAGACACCTGTTGGGTGGTGCTCCGCCTCCGACGCACAAGTTAGTAACTTGAAACGGGATAAGGAGAACGAAAATTTAGGTGGGTATCTGCTCGGATTCCAAGCTCAGGTGTTTCTCTGGTGTCAGAGAATACAGTTGCAATAATTGGTCAAAAAACCGTCCCCTCAAAATGAGGAACATCCCCCTATTTATAGGGTCATTGGGAATCGCCCCTGATTAGGTCACTGTACCCTAATCATTGGTGGGCTGCGCCGTATTCCGGCTTTCTCGGGATTTGGGCCTGAAGGCCGCCTTTTCCCTTCTATCTCTGGAATGACACATGTCAAACAGGGGTTGGTCCATTTTGGACCAATCTGAGGCTGACACGTGTCACCCTCTGATTGGACCACGTGGCAGGGTAAAAATACCCTAAACAAGAACCACTTTTCTCCAAGCTGTTCTTCTCAAAAGGTTTAGTGAAACCTTTTACAAAGGGCTTAGTGTACGTCCCTTTCTTCCCCTTTATCTGTTTTTCAACTTTCAAAGCTACCTTGCAAACATCCTCAAAGGACCAATATTGTTGCAATTCAACTTTTTCAGCAATATTATCATTCAACACCGAAATAAATCTAGCAATCTTATGCTCAACAATCTCTTCTAAGCCACATAGCATGCATAACTTTTCAAATTCACCAATATAATTCTCAACAGTCATAGAATTTTGTTTAAAAAGTTGCATCTTAAGATAAACATCTTGAATATAATCACTAGGTACGAACCTCTTTTTCATGTGCCTCTTGAGTTGTTCCCAAGTTGAGATTCTTGCACGCCCCTCCTTATGCCTCTTCTTCTTTAGATTATCATACCAAAGACTAGCATAACCGGTCAGTTTTAATTCAGCCAATTTGCATCTTTTCCTTTCATCATACTCCTTGTAATCAAAAAGTGTCTCGGCCCTTCTAATCCACTCAAAATATTTTTCAGGTTCATTCATACTCCCATTGAATTCGGGAAGATCTAATCTAAGGTTCCTATCATCATCCTTTGGTCTATCTCTTCTCCTAGGCCTTGGTGATTCATCACTTGAGGAATAATTATTTCGTGGCCTCCTTGGGTTCCTCCTTGGTTGTTCTTCCTCACTTGAACCAGAATTCGGGTTAGAAATCCCTTTCCTTGAAGAATCTCCAGCAAGAGTATCAAGCCTTTTTAATATCTCATCCATCCTTGCTGCCAACTCGTCAATTCGCCTATCTCTTCTAAGATTTTGAGCCTGTTCTAAGGTTAATCCCCTTGGAACCTGTGGAACCTCCTCGTCAGTCATGATTACTACACAAACCAAGTCAGTTCATGCAAAAATCTTGATTAAAAGATCGAATCTTGAAGGAAAACTAGGCAACACAAAAAGCGGACTCCCAACCGCAAATCAGTGCACAAACACCAAACGTTTGAGGCTGTGTAGAACGCGTTACTCAACTAAAAATTATGAAATTTTATATGGTGATAACGGGACGTTTTTAGAGTTCAATGCAAAAAGAATCACGTAAAAATTCTCAGCCAATTGTTCCCAGTTTAATTTTTACCGAAGTTGCGCAAACCTGCTCTGATACCAAAGATGATGTGAATTATTGATCCGAAAATCAACAAAACACAAGGGATATGTTTAAGTCTAATTCTATACAGGAAATCCACCAAGAATTAAACAAAAACTAAGATTAATCAATTAAGAATCCACCTAATTAATCAATCCAAACGAATGTTTTAACTAAAACAAGCAAAACAGCAATTGATCACAATCAACAAAAAACTCAAGTATGCAACTTAAGAAATAAATCTGAATATTAATCTCTATATATTTCTTCGTGTGTTTTACAGCCCTATTTATAATACTTAGTTTACCTAGGAAGATTAGGACAAGTTCCTAATTCAATCCTAATTAAACTAGAATTCTAACTTGCTTGAAGAGCAAGCACCTTGGCGCACAAGCATACACCAAACTCCTTGGAGAACAAGCACACGCCTAAACTGATTTATTTTGCTAACTATATAAATAAATAAAAATTAAAGAACTAAATAAAGATTAAAGATCCTAATGCTTGAACCAAGAAAAACCCTTTCAAGTGAAAGGTAAAAACTTGTAAGCAAAATCTAAGTAAAGAAAATTCAAGAAAGTTCAAGAAAGTGAACTAGACTCCAAGAAAAGTCACTAAGCAAACCGTGGCTTTGCTTTGATATCCAAGAAATTGTCCATGCAATGCTTGGCTTGAATCAATGTTTAGGGACAAGCTATCTTGATGCATGATAAGCAAATCTTCGAAGTTCTCCATGCTTAGACTTGCATCAAGCGTTGTTGGTAACGTCGAAATCTAGCTTTATGGAGATTGGAACATGCTCTTCCTTAGGTGATACTAATAATACTCTAAAGCCACGTCCCTTTTGGTTTGAGGCTCCATCAAAGTATAAGGTCCAAGTATCATCTTCTATACCATCAGGTCTTCGTCTGGAAATTCATTGTCGTGTATTGGCGTTGAAACTTCTATTGGGAATTCTGCTAAAAAATCTAAGACCACAGATCCTTGGATAGCTTTTTGTGGCATAAATCTTACATCAAACTAGGCTAAGTTGACTATCCATCTTGATATGCGCCCGCTGAGTGTAGATTTATTGAATAAATACTTGAGTGGATCCATTCGGGAAATTACAAAGGCTATATGCACGAGTATGTAATGTCTTAACTTAGTTGTTGATATGAAATAACCAAGGAAAGACAAGTAAAAGGGAGGAGAAATCAAGTAACAACAAGTTCAAACCAACAAACCAAGATAACCTATCTCAAATTCACAAAGATAGATGAAATAGGGGTCTTAATCAAAGCCAACACCAAGTAAAGCTAAGATTAAGGTGTAACCACAAAGATTACAAGAGATGCAATCATAACGAAAGCAAGATAATCACAAAGATTATGGTAGAGAGTGAAAGTCTCTTGATTACAAAGTTCAACAAAAATTAATATGCAAAAACGTCTTAAAACAACTTAAATAGTTCGCACAAACTGGCAGAAAAACGGGAAAAGGTTCGGCCGAACTATGGGTAAGTTCGGTCGAACTTCTGGGTAGGTTCGGTCAAACTTTTTGAGTTCGACCACTCCTGCAAAGATGCAAAAATCAGCTCTGAAACTGCCTGAGAGTTCGGGCGAACCATAGTGTAGGTTCGGCCGAACTACCCTGCTCTTGGACAGCTCAACTTCAAACGTTCATAACTTCTTCGTTTTCGCTCAAATTTGGCATGTGACTAGTCGTTGGAAAGCTATTGAACTCTACTTTCACCTCCAACTTGAATAACCTAAAAATTCCTTGTAACAAAGGAGATATGGCTGAATGAAGGAGCTGCATCATATATTGATAAGCTTCTTTTCTTCAAGTGTGATGATGGTTAGCCCCGAAAGGTGACCTCCAAGGAGCTTGGCCCTACTTCGTGTCATGACACGTGGCATGTCTTCCACTTCTTCCACTAAGTTCCATGCACCCGCGTCAAACCCCTCCTCTTCAAAAGGAATTGCCCTCAATTCCGGATCATCATCACCAATATCATCTTCAAAGAGAAAAAGAGCAAGATCACCCACATTAAAGGTAGCATGAACACCAAAGTCTCCCGGTAGTTTGAGCTTATAAGCATTAGGTCCAACTCTTTCCACAACTTTAAAAGGGCCTTCGGATCTTGGCATGAGCTTGTTCTTTCTCTTAGCTGGGAATCTTTCCTTTCGAAGATGTGCCAAACAAGATCACCTACATTGAATTCCCTTGGTTTTTGAATTTGTTTGCCCTTGCCTTGTAACTCTAATTTGTCTTCTCAATTCTCTTCTTGACATCTTCATGAAGCCTTTTCATCGTTTCAACTCTATCTTTTGCCTCAAAGCTCAACTCCTCTTGAGGGATACTAGGCAACAAGTCAAGTGGTAGGCGGGGATTAAAACCATACACTACTTCAAATGGTGTTATCCCGGTAGCTATGCAATGAGAGCGGTTGTAAGCAAATTCAACTTGAGGTAGCTTAAGATCCCAATCTTTCATGTGTTTGCTAATGATAGCTCGGAGAACGGTGGACATGGTACGATTAGTCACCTCGGTTTGGCCATCGGTTTGAGGGTGACTAGAGGTACTAAACAAGAGCTTGGTTCCCACTAACTTCCACAAAGTCTTCCAAAATTAGCTCAAGAACTTAGGATCACGGTGCGACACAATACTTTTTGGAATGCCATAAAGCTTCACCACTTCTCTAAAGAACAAGGTAGCCACATGAGAAGCGACATCGGTCTTATGGCAAGGAATGAAGTGAGCCATCGTGCTAAAACGATCAACCACAACAAACACGGAATCATTTTGCCTTTGAGTGCGAGGGAGAGCAACCACAAAATCCATGCTAAGATCATCCCAAGGGTGACTAGGGACTGGAAGAGGAGAGTAGAGTCCTTCACGGAATTGCCTTGTGACAAGCCCCACAACGAGCTATCACATCTTGCACATCCCAAACATCTTGGGCCAATAAAAATGCTCTCAAAGAATGTCATATGTTTTCGCAACCCAAAGTGTCCGGCTAGCCCTCCTTGATGAGCTTCTTTAACAAGCAACCGTCGATGAGAGCATTTCGGAACACAAAGCTTGTTTCCCTTGAAAAGGAAACCCTCTTGCACCATGAAAGAGCCATCGACCCCTTCGTCACACTTCTACATCAACCCACCAAAATCCTCATCATCGTGATACAACTCTTTAAGCAACTCAAACCCTAAAAACTTTGCATCAAGAATAGTGATCATACAATGTCTCCTAGAAAGAGCATCGGCAACAACATTGCTCTTCCCTTCCTTGTACTTAGAAGAGAAATTGAATGATTGGAGGAATTCAACCCATTTGGCATGCCTTGCATTGAGTTTATGAGAACCATTGGTGTACTTGAGAGATTCATGATCGGAGTGTAGTATAAATGGTCTAGGCCTCAAGTAATGTGACCAATGATCAAGAGCCCTTACAATAGCATAGAACTCCTTGTCATAGGTACTATATCTCATTCTTGCTCCACCAAGCTTCTCATTAAAATAGGAAACCGGCCTCCCTCCTTGCACAAGAACCGCTCCAACTCCAACCCCACTAGCATCACATTCAACTTCAAAGGGTTAATCAAAATTCGGAAGAGCTAAGATTGGAGCCTCACACAACTTCTTCTTGAGGTTCTCAAAAGCCCTTTGAGCCGATGGTGTCCACTCAAAAGTACCCTTCTTCATGCATTCGGTCACCGGGGCCAAAATAGTGCTAAAATTCTTCACAAACCTTCGATAGAAGGAAGCTAGACCATGGAAACTCCTAACTTGAGTGAGAGTAGTAGGAGTAGGCCAAGATTGAATGGCCTCCACTTTACTAGGGTCCATTGAGATCCCTACATTTGAAATCACATAACCAAGAAAAACAATACTATCCACCATAAAAGTACATTTTTCCAACTTGGCAAAAAGCCGCCTACTTCTCAATGTTTCAAATACTTGCCTCAAATGTTTAGCATGATCAAGTTCACATTTGCTATAAACAAGTATGTCATCAAAATAAACAATAACAAATTTACCACTGAATGGGCGAAGTACCTCATTCATGAGCCTCATGAAAGTGCTAGGAGCATTAGAGAGCAAATGGCATAACTAGCCACTCATACAAGCCTTGCTTTGTCTTGAAAGCGGTTTTCCACTCATCTCCTTCACGCATACGAATTTGATGGTACCTCATCCTCAAGTCAATCTTCGAAAACATCTTGGAACCATGTAACTCATCAAGCATATCATCAAGTCAGGGAATAGGGAAGCGATACTTGATGGTGATGTTATTGATGGCCCTACTATCCACACACATCCTCCATGTACCATCCTTTTTCGGAACCAAAAGAGCCGGAACCGAACAAGGGCTAAGGGATTCCCTTACAAATCCTCTTTCAATCAACTCACCAACTTCTCTTTGAAGCTCTCTTGCTTAATTGGGGGTACACCTATAAGTCGGTCTATTAGGGAGTTGTGATCCGGGAATAAGATCTATTTGATGTTCAATTCCCTTAATAGGTGGCAAACCGGGTGGGAGATCATCGGGGAAAATGTCATGGTACTTAACCAATACTTCCTTGACAAGGGGGTGGATTGGGTTCTCTCACTCACTCTCTTGTGTTTCCCTAAGAAGACAAATAAAGACAATGTGTCCTTGATTTATCTCCTTTCCCATCTCATTTTCCCCAATGAGAAGGTTCTCTTTGATTGTGTTTCCCGTACCCAAGGGTTCTTTGTGTTTGATGGTGGGGGACAAGGGGTTGAGTACAATCTTTTTCTTATCCATCATGAATGAATAAGTGTTCTTTCTTCCATCATGCATCACATCTCTATCAAATTGCCAAGGTCTACCAAGCAATACATGACAAGCATCCATAAGAAATACATCACAAAGCACCTCATCCTTATATAACTTTCCAATTGAGAAAGAAAGAAGAGATTGTTCTGTTACCTTCACCTCATTGTGATTGTTAAGCCATTGAAGCTTGTAGGGAGTAGGATGATCGGTAGTTTCAAGATTGAGCTTGCTCACCAATGTTGTTGAAGCCACATTAGTGCAAGAGCCACTATCGATGATAAGATTGCAAACCCGAACCTTGATGGTGCATCGAGTTTGGAAGATGTTTTCCCTTAGCTCTTCCGCTAAAGGGGTGGAAATGGAGTGAAGTGCTCTCCTCACTACAAGGATTTAACCCTCATCGGCGTCAACTACAATTTCATCCTCCTCATCATATATAGGGTCACCAAAATCCCTCTTCTCATCTTCGTACTCATCATCATCCATTTCACGAATCATCATAGCTCTACTAATTGGACACTCATTAGCAAAATGTCCATAGCCTCTACACTTGTAGCAAGTCTTTCGATTTCCCATCTTGTTGTGATCATTTTTGTTAGGAAAATGCATGGGAGCCTTGCCTTTGTCATCTTTGACAATGGGCTTGCTTGTCTCACCCTTTGGAGCAAAAGAATTCTTGAAGGTAGGCTTAGGATACCCACTAGCACTACTCACCTTGTCATACTCCTCAAACTTCAAAGCCACTTGCACCACTTGTTCAAAACTTCCATGGGCATGCACATCAACCTTTTGCCCAAGCTTTCTTTCAAGACCACCAATATACCTAGCAATCTTATGCCCCGGTGCTTCCTCAACTCCACTCATGATAGAAATTTTTTCAAACTCCCTAGTATACTTCTCTACCGACATATTTCCTTACTTAAGAGAGTTCAATTTAAGATAAGCATCTTGCAAATAATCTCTAGGCACAAAAGCCTTGTTCATATGTTTCTTCAATTTCTCCCAAGAAGTGATTTTTGATTTTCCATCTTTCTTCCTACGATTCTTAAAGTTCTCATACCACAAAGGATGGCCAATTTGAAACGTTTTTCATCATTATAACCCTTATATTCAAACACATTCTCCATACTTCTAACCCAATCAAGAAATTCATTGGGATCAAGATTACCTTCAAAGTTCGGAAATCCAACTTGATGTCTCGGTCACGGTTGTCCTCATGGTGTCGTTGGCGGTGTTCCCTTCTCCGGTGAGGAGAGTGAGAGTCATCTTCTTCACTAGGGATCCTCCTCCTTCTAGGACTTCTTCTATTCTCCAAGACCTCAAGAAGTCTATCAAACTTACTTTCTAGAGCATCCAATCTAGAGTTTTCATTGTAACCTTCATCATCTTCATAATAGTATCTATCACCCATGTTTGAAGATAGAAAGCTTGTATTTTTGAGGGAAATTTCAAATTTTTGTAGGAAAAGATGAGATCTTTTGAGAGGGGGAAAGAGAAAATAAAAAGGTAGGATCTTTCTAGGCTAATAACCTAGGCTCTTGATACCAAATGAATTGAAATAACCAAGGAAAGACAAGTAAAAGGGAGGAGAAATCAAGAAACAACAAGTTCAAACCAACAAACCAAGATAACCTATCTCAAATTCACAAAGATAGATGAAATAGGGGTCTTAATCAAAGCCAACACCAAGTAAAGCTAAGATTAAGGTGTAACCACAAAGATTACAAGAGATGCAATCACAAAGAAAGCAAGATAATCACAAAGATTATGGTAGAGAGTGAAAGTCTCTTGATTACAAAGTTCAACAAAAATTAATATGCAAAAACGTCTTAAAACAACTTAAATAGTTCGCACAAGCTGGCAGAAAAACAGGAAAAGGTTCGGCCGAACTACGGGTAAGTTCGGTCGAACTTGTGGGTAGGTTCGGTCGAACTTTTTGAGTTCGGCCACTTCTGCAAAGATGCAAAAATCAGCTCCGAAACTGCCTGAGAGTTCGGGCGAACCACAGTGTAGGTTCGGCCGAACTACCCTGCTCCTGGACAGCTCAACTTCAAACGTTCATAACTTCTTTTTTTCTTGCTCAAATTTGGCATGTGACCAGTCGTTGGAAAGCTCTTGAACTCTAATTTCACCTCCAACTTGAATCACCTAAAAATTCTGTGTAACAAAGGAGATATGGCTGAATGAAGTAGCTGCATCATATATTGATAAGCTTCTTTTCTTCAAGTGTGATGATGGTTAGCCCCGAAAGGTGACCTCCAAGGAGCTTGGCCCTACTTCGTGTCATGACACGTGGCATGTCTTCTATTTCTTCCACTAAGTTCCATGCACCCGCGTCAGTTGTGGCCCACACCAATGCGAGACACAATTTCTCAAGTGGTGTATAGCGTACTTCATACTCGAGCATCTTTTTACTTAGATAGTAGATTGCATTTTCTTTACCTTCTACTTCTTGTGCAAGCATGGATCCCACTATTTCCTTGGTGACCGTTAGGTACAACCTAAGAGGTATTCCCGGAAGTGCTGGTGCTAATACAGAAGGATTTGCGAGATAGACTTTGATCTTTTCAAAGGTTTTTTCACACTCATCGTGCCATATTATCGGTACATTGATTTTAAGATTCTTGAATATTGGTTCACATATTGTTGTTAATTTGGATATGAACCTACTTATGTATTGCAACCGGCCAATAAATCCTCGAATCTGTTTCTCGGTTTTGGGCGGCGACATTGACATGATTGCCTTGATCTTGGTTGGGTCTATCTCTATTCCTCTAGAGCTTATGACGTAACCCAAAACCTTGCCTGAGGTGACTCCAAAGGCAAACTTGGATGGATTCAACCTCTTGTTGTATTTCCTTAAAAAAATTTCTCAACGCTTCTTGATGGCCTGGGCGATCTTTTGACTTCACAATCATATCGTCCACATATACTTCAACTTCTTTGTGCATCATGTCGTGGAGTAAGGCAGTCGCTGCTCGTTGATAAGTAGCACCCGCGTTTTTCAACCCGAATGGCATTACCGTGTAGCAGTAAGTACCCCATGGCGTTATGAAGGTTGTTTTCTCCATGTCTTCTGCTGCCATGAGAATCTAATTGTATCCCGCGTATCCGTCCATGAACGAGAGAAGTGCATGATTCGCTGTATTATGTACCAAAATATCGATGTGTGTTAAAGGGAAGTCGTCCTTTGGACTTGCCTTATTTAGATCTCGATAGTCGACACACATTCTTACCCTTCCATCCTTTTTCGGAATTGGGACAACGTTGGCCACCCATTCGGGGTATTTAGATACCCTGATAAAACCTGCATTTATTTGATTTTGAACTTCTTCTTTTATTTTAAGAGCTACGTCGGGTTTCATTCGACGCAGCTTTTGTTTTACAGGTTTCATTCCTAGAATTAGTGGTATAGTGTGTTGAGCTATTTCTCAATTAATACCTGGCATATCTTCATATGACCAAGCAAATACATCGATAAATTCTTTAAGTAGATTGATTAAATCGGTTCTTTCTTGTTCATTAAGTGTTAATCCGATTTTAACTTATCTTTTAATGGTTGAATCATTTGAGATATAACCATCTCAGTTTCCTCGATTATCGGTGTTTTCTTTTCAAGTGTTTCCATTGCTTTAATAATTTCTTTGTCATTTTCATTGTTAGTTAAGCAATGCTCGTCATCCTGGGTTAAGGAAAAGCACGAGGAGTAAGCGGAAGAAGACATATTATTGAATTTAGAAATCAATACATCAAAAATAGAGATGTCCTCAGGGACTTGATTACTAACTATCCCAGGGAAAGATATAGAAGAAGGGGGTGCTACAAATAAGGACTTGGATGACTCTATAGGGAAAGACTCTGACTTTGACTCTGACTAAGACGACTCTTCGAACATCGGTCCTTGCCCTGTCGTTATGGAGATTTTCCTTCCACTTCGAGTCACCTTGAATGTCTTGCGCCACCCTTGTATTGATCCTTCTACTAGAGTGATCAGCTTTGAGGGGTCAAAGTTCTCGCTTTGTAGGCCCGTTTGGATGAGCGAGGAATTATGCGCTATGTGTTTAGAGTAAAAATACCCTAGACATGTGGACCAATGAGAGGAGGCCACGTGTCAAGTTTAGGATGGCCTAAGTGGCCCAATTGCCTCTTGACACGTGTCCCCTTCAGATAAGCTTCTGAAATGGCGGCCTTCAAGAGCCCAAATCCCAAGAAGCGTCGTAATTCGGCATAGTCCACCAAAACCTAGGTCAAGTGACCTAGATAGGGGCACTTCTACCAACGACCCTATAAATAGGAAGATATTTCCCTATTTGGGGGACACATTCAATCAATTATTACACCTACTTTCTCTCTCATCAGAGAAATACCTGAGCTTGGAATCCAAACAGATCCCCACCTAAATTTTTGTACTCTTTATTCTCTTTCAAGTTACTAACTTGATCGTCGGAGGCGGAGCTCCACCACCTAGAGTCTCCGTTGTTTTTGCAGGTACTGCTCAGTCGGACCAATCTTTGTGACGTAACTCTCCCGAGGGACAAAAACACCCTAAACATTTGGTGCCGTCTTTGGGGAGAGTACCTCAAGGATGGTTCAAGAGTCTATACCACCTCCTAAGCGTCCGATAGAGGAACCGGAAGTCTTTACTGATCAAGAGGATGATGATCCTCAGGTTGAAACTAATATAGCTAGTGATGGCTCTCTGATAACCAAGCACATCCGGCCTAGAGACACTCTGGAGCGAGGTGCCAGCCCGGCGGGTACAAATCGACCCCCTGGCAGCCGGAAGGGGAAACCCATACGGTAGTGGATAAGCTCTCGTCACTCGAGACGAACTCATGAAATTCATGACTAGTTTGAAGGGTGAAATTAAAGATTTGATCATGAAGAGCCGGGCTGGCCCAAGTAGGGGTCAGTCAGCCAGGAAGACTTCTTTGGAGAAGGGGAAGTCAATCCGAGATAGGCAGCCAACTCCTCATCCAAAGGAGAAGGCAGCCGGGACCATTGATTTGTCTAAGATTCTTCTGCCTAAGAAGAACACAAATACCACCCGCTGGACTGAATAGCCGGTGGGATACAAAAAATCAATTCTTAACGCCCAAGAACAAAAAATACCACCCGTTGGTACACCATAGCATGCGGGTTCTCATGCGGTGGCCCTACAATCCGGGGCATTAAGAGTCATCTTCGAAAGATGGTCAATGATGATGATCAAGTGGCAGGAAGCCCCTCCTTCGCAGACGTTCTGATCACTGAGAAGGATAGGGGCATTGTCCGTCGTTCGCATGACGATCCAGTTGTCATTAAATGTAAGTTCGCTAACCAGCTGCTTGGACGAATCCTTATTGACACCGGTAGCTCGTCGGACATCATCAGTCTTAGGTACTTGCAAAAGCTGAAATACAACCTCAGCAGCGTGCATCCGGTTACCCACCCCTTGGTAGGTTTTGGGGGTGGGATGGTATACCGAGTCGGTAGGATTGACTTACCTATCCGACTTGGTGAAAAAGGAAAAGGAAGACACTTGGTCGTCAAATTCTTTGTCGTTGAGGAACTGACCGCCTATAACATTATCCTAGGCCGGCCAACCCTCAACGAAGCCAAGGCTGTAATCATCCCTTCTCTCATGCTCATTAAGTATGAGAGGAATGATGGCTTTGTTGGTTCCTTGAATGGGGATCAAAAGACGGCCCGGTAGTGCTATCTCTCAACCGTCAACGATACTGTGGCCCCACACGGCCAAGGGCAGGAACCGATAGACCTTGACAATGTCAAGGATGCCGCCCCAGCCTACCAGCAGCTGAGAAGAAAAGAAAGGGTCCTCTACTGGTGGAGGTAAAGAAAGAGAAAAAATAATAATCACTGACCAGGGAAAGGTCAGATGAGCTCCGTCCCCAACCGGCTAGAGAGCATATTGATATACCTCTGGACAACAGCTGTCCAGAGCGTACTGTTTAGGTTGGGATGACTGCTTATGCTAAGCTGGGTGCAGACTTGCACCTATTGCTAAAAGAATTCAAAGACATTTTTGCCTTTGAAGTGGAAAAGATGCCAGGCGTCAGCCCGGATCTTGCTGTCCACAAACTCGCCGTGGATCCTAAAAAGAAGCCCATCCAGCAAAAGAAAAGAAATCATGGCGAGGAAAGAAGTCAGGCAGCAGCTGCCGAATTAAAAAAGCAGCTGGATGTTGGGTTCATTCGATCATGCAATTTCCCCGACTGGGTGGCAAACGTTGTGCTTGTAAAGAAGCCGAATGGTCCCTGGCGTATGTGTGTTGATTACATAGACCTCAACAAGGCATGTCCCAAGGATAGTTATCCACTTCCAAAGATCAACAGCCTGGTCGATTCAACAGCCGGGCATGCCTTGATGACTTTCATGGATGCGTACTCCGGCTTCCATCGGATACCCCTGTGGAAAAAAGATCAAGAGAAGACGACCTTCGTCTCTGATCAGGGGTTATTCTATTACACTGTGATGCCGTTTGGCTGGAAAAATTAGCCGGCTACATTCCAATGGATGATTAGTACGGTCTTCATTTATCAAATTGGGAGGAATGTTGATGTGAATTATTGATCCGAAAATCAACAAAACACAAGGGATATGTTTAAGTCTAATTCTATACAGAAAATCCACCAAGAATTAAACAAAAACTAAGATTAATCAATTAAGAATCCACCTAATTAATCAATCCAAACGAATGTTTTAACTAAAACAAACAAAACAGCAATTGATTGCAATCAACCAAAAACTCAAGTATGCAACTTAAGAAATAAATCTGAATATTAATCTATGTATATTTATTCGTGTGTTTACAGCCCTATTTATAAGACTTAGTTTACCTAGGAAGATTAGGACAAGTCCCTAATTCAATCCTAATTAAACTAGAATTCTAACTTGCTTGAAGAGCAAGCACCTTGGCGCACAAGCATACACCAAACTCCTTGGAGAACAAGCACACGCCTAAACTGATTTATTTTGCTAACTAACTGATTTTTAAAGCAACTAACTAAATAAATAAAAATTAATGAACTAAATAAAGATTAAAGATCCTAATGCTTGAACCAAGAAAAACCCTTTCAAATGAAAGGTAAAAACTTGTAAGAAAAATCTAAGTAAAGAAAATTCAAGAAAGTTCAAGAAAGTGAACTAGACTCCAAGAAAAACCACTAAGCAAACCGTGGCTTTGCTTTGATATCCAAGAAAGTGTCCATGCAATGCTTGGCTTGAATCAATGTTTAGGGATAAACTATCTTGATGCATGATAAGCAAATCTTCGAAGTTCTCCATGCTTAGACTTGCATCAAATGTGGAGGTGTACATTGATGACATGATAGTCAAATCCAAGCAGCAGGCGGATCACCTTGCTGATCTCCGAGAACCCTTCACCACCCTCAGGCGGCATAAGGTTTTGTTAAATCCTAAGAAATGTGTCTTTGGTGTTGAGTCTGGGAAGTTTCTCGGATTCCTTATTGATCAAAGGGGGATAGAGGCTAACCTTGAGAAGGTACAGGCAGTAATTGACATGAAGTCACCTCGCACTGTCAAGAAAGCACAAAGACTAACAGGTTGCCTGGCGGCACTTGGGAGGTTCCTCAGCCGGTCAGGTGACAAATGCCTTTACTTCTTCCAAGCAATCAGGAAGAAGACCAGATTTGAATGGGGGATGATGCTGAGGCGGCCTTTCAAAAGCTGAAAGAGCATTTGCACTCTTTGCCAAGGCTTGTTAGCCCTCTGCCCAAAGAGACGTTATACATGTACCTATTTGTCTCAGACCATGCCCTCAGTGCTGTTCTCCTTGCTGAGAGAGACGACATCCAGCTCCTAGTCTATTACATTAGCCATGTGCTAAAAAATGCTGAACTCCGATACCCCATGGTTTAAAATTTTAGCCTTGCTCTATATATGGCATTTAAGAAATTCAGGCCGTACTTTTTGGCACATCCGGTTGTAATTTACACCGATCAGCCCCTCAAGTGGCCAATGTCTACCTTGGAGTCATCCGGCAGAATGTTGAAATGGGCTATTGAAATGCAAAGTCTTGAAATCACTTTTGAACCCAGAAAGGCAGTGAAGGGTCAGCCGTTTGCCGACTTCATTGTTGAAATGACACGACTGGTTCCTCAAGATAACATTGATCATGTTTGGAAAGTGTATGTAGATAGGAGCTCGACGAAGAACGGCTGCGGTACAGGAATTATATATGAGTCCCCTGAAGGGGACATATTTGAATATGCACTACGGTTTAAGTTTCAAGCCTCAAATAACGAGGCGGAATATGAAGCCCTTCTAGCCGGAATCCGTATGTAAGGCAGCAGGGGCAACAAAAATTGACGCCTACTCTGATTAACAGTTGGTCATAAGCCAGTATGAGGGAAAATATGAGGCAACTCATCCGGCTATGATCAAATATCTTCAGGCAGTCAAAGAAGAGGCCGAGGCACTTGAAGAATTTCGTCTGACTCAAGTGCCCAAGTTAGATAACTAGGCGGATGCATTGTCCAAATTGGCATCTTTCGCCTGCTGTGATACGCCTCGGTCAGTCTTTTGGGAAGTTTTGGAAAAATGAAGTATATATGAAGAGCCCATTGGAATCCTGGACCGAAGCTCTACCAGGATGGATGGCATCCGAACATATTTAACAAACGACACACTTCCTGATTCACCACAGGAGGCAGCCGTCATGAAGAAGCGAGCAGCAAACTTCTAGATGAGAAATGGAGAGCTCTTTAAGGAGGGTTTCCTTAAACCTCTATTGAAGTGTGTTACCCCAGAGAAGGGTAAAGAAGTTCTCGAGGAATTATATGCGAGATACTGCGCCTCTCATATAGGCAGAAGATCCCTAGCCGTTAGAGCCAGGCGGCATTACTTTTTGGCCTACTCTTGAAGCAGATGCTAAAGAGTTGGTGAAGAGGTGTGACAAATGCCAGAGGTTTGGCAAACTTATCCACCGCCCAGCTACTGATCTGATGGTAATCCACAGCCCAGTCCCGTTTGCTAAGTGGGGAATGGATATCTTAGGTCTTTATACGCCTGCACCAGGCAGAAAGCGTTATATTTTGGTGGTTGTGGATTACTTTACCAAATGGGTAGAGGTTGAGCCGGTCAAGAATATCAAGACAAAGGATGTTATCTCTTTCAATTGGAAGAACATTATCACCCGGTTTGGGGTACCTAATTCTATGGTGTTTGATAATGGCCCTCAGTTTGAAACGCCTCACCTTTTGACTTGGTTGGGAGATCAGGGAGTCTCACATTGTTTTGCATCAGTAGCCCGACCCCAAGCAAACGGCCAAGTTGAAGCCTTTAACAAGCTTATCTCAGACGGCATAAAAAAGAAAATTGAAAGAGCCGGTGGCTCATGGGGAGAAGAGTTGATTCATGTCCTATGGGCCATCCGGACAACTGCCAAAGGGGCAACCGGTGAGACCCCGTTTCTTATGGTGCACGGTGTTGAAGCCGTCTTGCCCATTAAACATTACGAGCCGACTCTCAGAGTCATGATTTATGATGAAGAGGCAAATTGGGAGGCCCTGCGGCTGGCATTTGACTCCGTCCCGGAACGTAGGGGCAATGCTGCCCTGCGCCATGAGATATACCGTCTGAGAATGAGGAGAGCCTACAACAAGAAAGTACACAAGCGCCCTTTGAAAGTTGGCGACTTTGTGTTACGAAAAATTGAAGCAACTGGTAGGGCTAATGAGTCTGGAAAGCTAACCCCCAATTGGGAAGGCCCCTACCGGATCTATGAAAAAGTCAGGGATGGCACCTATCGTCTGGAAACCCCAGACGGCAGACGCCTACCTCGAACTTGGAATGTAGATAACTTAAAAAAGTACTACTTCTGAGAAATGTAAATTTTTTGTAAACAAAGAGTCTATCAATGAGAAATTAGGCTTTGTTTTCAAAATTGTGTTGTTATCTTTATAATTACTTGTCCGCCTGGGTAATACTCAGACGGACTATTTGTTTAACCAACTAAACTCGACACTTAATGTAAATTCAATGTTATAATTACTTGTCCGCCTGGGTAATACTCAGAAGGACTATTTGTTTAACCAACTAAGTTCGACACTTGGTGTAAATTCAATGTTATAATAACACGCGGCTTATGGCCAGATTGAAAAAACTAAGCACGAAAACGCTTAGGGACTATACAACCGGTCTCAAACAAGACCAAAAGCCAATAGCCGGATGGTTGCTTATTTTATAAAATCGCATGTCCCAACATGGATAATAGCGTCTGGTGACACCCCTACGGATGCAATCGTCACAGAGAGCAAACTCTTCGTCAGCTCTACGTGCCTATGTAGACGGCAAAGATTGAAAGACCAAATTGGTCAACTCATAACCGTCTGACCAGAATAATCTACGAGAACGATTAAGTTTTCGAATACCGGATGCCCTGAGGCATTAGTCGGTTACCGGTTGAAGTTTTTACTTAGATTATTTATTCCAAAGTTGCACTCTCTCTCCCAATTAAGGCAAAAGAGTTTGTGTAATGGCTATGTGTAGACACACGTTTGTGTCTCCCTAAAACCAAACCTAGTGATGAGTACCTTTCGCGTTGAATCATAATCGAATGAAGCGAAAGTGTGGAAAGTCTAGTGTTGCGGATAGTTTTTAGTTGTGTTCTTTTCTCTCTGTTTTTTAAAAACCTATTTTAAGAAAACAGCCAATCCAATTTGGTTTGGTCCAATAATGGTCTAGTTGGAGGGGGTTTGCAAAGAGCTTTCCAACGATATATTATAAGCCCAATTCCGATGAATAATGAGGAAGTTATGGCCAAATTACTAAATTGGGCTCGGTTTTAACTTATATGCGGCCCAATGATCTAAAGGAGGGCCTAATATTTATTTATCATTCCTAATGAAATTAGAATTGATTTTAATCTTCTAGATTTTTCTAGAAGTTTCTTTTCATTTGATGCAAGTCTAAGCATGAAGAACTTCGAAGATTTGCTTATCATGCATCAAGATAACTTGTCCCTAAACATTGATTCAAGCCAAGCATTGCATGGAAACTTTCTTGGATATCAAAGCAAAGCCACGGTTTGCTTAGTGGCTTTTCTTGGAGTCTAGTTCACTTTCTTGAACTTTCTTGAATTCTCTTTACTTAGATTTTGCTTACAAGTTTTTACCTTTCACTTGAAAGGGTTTTTCTTGGTTCAAGCATTAGGATCTTAATCTTTATTTAGTTCTTTAATTTTTATTTATTTATTTAGTTGCTTTAAAAATCAGTTAGTTAGCAAAATAAATCAGTTTGGTGTATGCTTGTGCGCCAAGGTGCTTGCTCTTCAAGCAAGTTAGAATTCTAGTTTAATTAGGATTGAATTAGGGACTTGTCCTAATCTTCCTAGGAAAACTAAGTCTTATAAATAGGGCTGTAAACACACGAATAGATATACATAGATTAATATTCAAATTTATTTCTTAAGTTGCATACTTGAGTTTTGGTTGATTGCGATCAATTGCTGTTTTGCTTGTTTTAGTTAAAACATTCGTTTGGATTGATTAATTAGGTGGATTCTTAATTGATTAATCTTAGTTTTTGTTTAATTCTTGGTGGATTTCCTGTATAGAATTAGACTTAAACATATCCTTTGTGTTTTGTTTATTTTCGGATCAATAATTCACATCATCTTTGGTATCAGAGCCAGGTTACGCAACTTCGGAAAAAATTAAACTGGGAACAATTGGATAAGAAATTTTTGCGTGATTCTTTTTGCATTGAACTCTAAAAACGTTCAGCTACCACCATATAAAATTTCATAATTTTTAGTTGAGTAACGCGTTCTACACAGCCTCAAACGTTTGGTGTTTGTGCACTGATTTGCGGTTGAGAGTCCGGTTTTTGTGTTGTCTAGTTTTTCTTCAAGATTCGATCTTTTAATCAAGATTTTTGCATGAACTGACTTGGTTTGTGTAGGAATCATGAGTGACGAGGAGGTTCCACAGGTTCCAAGGGGATTAACCTTAGAACAGGCTCAAAATCTTAGAAGAGATAGGCGAATTGACGAGTTGGTAGCAAGGATGGATGAGATATTAAAAAGGCTTGATACTCTTGCTGGAGATTCTTCAAGGAAAGGGAATTCTAACCCTAATTCTGGTTCTAGTGAGGAAGAACAACCAAGGAGGAATCCAAGGAAGCCACGAAATAATTATTCGTCAAGTGATGAATCACCAAGGCCTAGGAGAAGAGATAGACCAAAGGATGATGATAGGAACCTTAGATTAGATCTTCCTGAATTCAATGGGAGTATGAATGAACCTGAAAAATACTTTGAGTGGATTAGAAGGGCCGAGACACTTTATGATTACAAGGAGTATGATGAAAGGAAAAGATGCAAATTGGATGAATTAAAACTGACCGGTTATGCTAGTCTTTGGTATGATAATCTAAAGAAGAAAAGGCATAAGGAGGGGCGTGCAAGAATCTCAACTTGGGAACAACTCAAGAAGCACATGAAAAAAAGGTTCGTACCTAGTGATTATATTGAAGATGTTTATCTTAAAATGCAACTTTTTAAACAAAATTCTATGACTGTTGAGAATTATATTGGTGAATTTGAAAAGTTATGCATGCTATGTGGCTTAGAAGAGATTGTTGAGCATAAGATTGCTAGACTTATTTCGGGGTTGAATGATAATATTGCTGAAAAAGTTGAATTGCAACAATATTGGTCCTTTGAGGATGTTTGCAAGGTAGCTTTGAAAGTTGAAAAACAGATAAAGGGGAAGAAAGGGACGTACACTAAGCCCTTTGTAAAAGGTTTCACTAAACCTTTTGAGAAGAACAGCTTGGAGAAAAGTGGTTCTAGTTCGAACTACAAGGAGACTAAATCAAAGTTTGAAGCTCCTAAAAAGCTTGTTGAAGATAGGAAGTGCTTCAAGTGTGGTAGTGTTGGTCACATTGAAACTAATTGTCCATCAAAAAGAGTAATGACTGCTCAAGAGTGGGAACAAGAACAAGCTAAGTGTGAGCAAGGTAGTGACTATGAAGAAAAGAACGAAGAGGAAAACTTTGAAGAAGAGGAGGGGCATATTGACGAAATTGATCCCGAGACTCATGGTCAAAGTTTGGTTCTAAGAAAGGCGCTACACTCTAAAACCGTACCTATGGAAAACAATCAAAGGGAGAAAATCTTTCTTACAAGGTGCAAGGTAGAAGATAGGTTGTGTGATATGATCATAGACACGGGGAGTTGCACTAATGTGGTATCTACTACTTTGGTAGACAAATTAAAGTGGCCAACTACTGAACATCCAAGCCCTTATAAGCTTCATTGGCTTAATAATTCGAGTGATGTTAAGGTAACTAAACAAGCCTTAATCTCCTTTTCAATGGGTAAATTTCATGATAAAGTTTTGTGTGATGTTTGTCCTCTGGATGCTTGTCATATACTATTAGGCCGTCCTTGGCAATATGATAGATTTGTGAAGTTTGATGGAAGGACTAATGTGTATGTTGTGAGAAACGGAGAAAAAGAGAGACCGGTTGCTTTAAAACCTTTGATAAGCAACAAGTCTTCTAATGTTACCTATAATTCGAAGAGTTCTTATTTGATTAGTGAGAGGGAATTAGAAAAAGAAATTTGCAGCAACAATGTGGTATATATACTTGTTTCTAATGAGATTCGAATTAATCAAGATAAACAAGTAAAGAGGCCGTATGAATTGGAATATGTTTTAGAAGAATTCAAGGATGTCTTTCCTAAGGAATTACCTCCGGGACTACCTCCTATTCGTGGGATAGAGCATCAAATTGACTTGATTCCGAGAGCATCATTACCTAATAAGGCAGCCTATAGAAGTAATCCGGAAGAAACAAAGGAGATGCAAAGGCAAATTGAAGAGCTTATGGCTAGAGGATACGTGAGGGAAAGTATGAGCCCTTGTGCTATGCCTACTTTACTTGTCCCAAAGAAAGATGGGAGTTGGCGCATGTGTATTGATAGTAGGAGTGTGAATAACATCACTATCAAATACCGATTTCCTATTCCAAGATTAGATTATCTACTTGATGAACTACATGGTTCACAGTTGTTTTCTAAGATTGATCTTATGAGTGGTTATCATCAAATTCGAATGAGAGAAGGAGATGAGTGGAAAACAGCATTCAAGACTAAGTTAGGGTTGTATGAATGGTTGGTGATGCCGTTTGGACTCACTAATGCACCTAGCACTTTCATGAGGTTGATGCATGAGGTACTTAAACCTTTCCTTGGCAAGTTTGTTGTTGTTTATTTAGATGATATTCTAATATACTCTAAAAATTTGCATGATCATCTAAATCATCTAACAAGTGTGTTTGAAGTGTTAAGAGAGAAGAAACTCTATGCTAAGCTTGAAAAATGCTACTTCTTAGAGCCTAGTGTTACTTTTCTTGGTTATGTTGTATCAAAAGATGGAGTTTCAGTTGATCATTCGAAAGTAGAGGCTATCAAAACTTGGCCTATTCCTACTAATATGAGTGAAGTAAGGTCTTTCCATGGTCTAGCTTCGTTCTATAGAAGATTTGTTAAGAATTTCTCAAGTATTGTGGCGCCTATGACCGAATGTTTGAAGAAGGACAAGGGTAAATTCGAATGGACTAAAGAAGCTCTAAGTGCATTTGAGTTGGTTAAAAAGAAGCTATGTGAAGCAACTATACTTGCGTTACCAGATTTCTCAAGTCCTTTTGAAGTTGAAACCGATGCTAGTGGAGTTGAAATTGGAGCAGTTTTACTCCAAAAGAAGAGGCCTATTGCATATTTCAGTGAGAAATTGGAAGGAGCTCGATTGAACTATTCTACTTATCATAAAGAGTTCTATGCCATTGTTAGAGCTTTAGATCATTGGAGCCATTATCTCTGACCTAATCACTTTGTGTTGCATTCTGATCATGAAGCATTGAAGTACATACATGGACAACAAAAGCTCAATCCTAGACATGCTACGTGGGTTGAATTTGTACAATCATTTAATTTTTCTTCAAGGTACAAAGAAGGGAAATCGAATGTTGTGGCTGATGCATTATCTAGAAGATACACTTTGATTGGAATTCTAAATAGCAAGCTACTTGGTTTTGAATTGATCAAAGAATACTACAAAGGTGATGATGATTTTGCTACATTGATTGAAGAGTGTTCTAAAGGAGCCGTGGGTTCTTATTTACTGCAAGATGGTTTTCTTTTCAAAGGAAATCGACTTTGTCTTCCTAAGTGTTCTATTAGAGAGCTAGTTGTTAGAGAAGCTCATGGGGGAGGAATTGCTGGTCACTTTGGCATTACAAAGACCTTGAGTATGTTACAAGAACACTTCTATTGGCCTAAGATGCTCACGGATGTGCAACTAGTTATTTCTAGGTGTGCAACTTGTCAAAAAGTGAAGGCTACTTTTCATCAAGGCTTTTATACTCCTTTACCTGTTCCAGATTCACCTTGGGAAAATATTTCTATGGATTTTATTGTGGGATTGCCGAGAACACAACGGGGGAAAGACTCTATTATGATTGTTGTGGATAGGTTCTCTAAGATGGCTCATTTTGTTCCTTGTCACAAAGTGGATGATGCTATGAAAGTGGCGGAATTATACTTCAAAAAGATTGTTAGATTGCATGGAATTCCGAAAACTATTGTGAGTGATCGAGATATAAAGTTCATGAGTTTCTTTTGAAAGTCTTTATGGAAGCTTGTGGGAACTAAATTGCTCTTTAGTACATCTTACCATCCACAAACTGATGGACAAACTGAGGTTACTAATCGTACTCTTGGTGCGCTTTTGCGTGGGTTAGTGAGTAAGACACAAAAGGATTGGGACATCAAGTTAGCTCATGCGGAGTTTGCTTATAATAGATCACCTACATATGCTACCAAACATAGTCCTTTTGAGGTAGTCTATGGAGTCAATCCGAAACTTCCAATTGATCTCGTTCCATTGCCTAAGGGTGAATTAATTCACAAAGATGCCAAGTCTAAGTTGAAGAGTATGCTGAAATTACATGCTCAAGTTCGAACAAGAATAGAGAAAGTAAATGACATGTACAAAGCTAGAGCAAACAAGCATAGAAAGCAACAAGGTTACAATGTTGGAGACTTGGTATGGTTACATTTGAGAAAGGAAAGATTTCCAGGAAAACGCAAGAATAAGTTGATGCCTAGAAGTGAAGGTCTTTTCAAGATTATTGAGAAGATCAATGACAATGCTTATAAGTTAGAACTTCCGGGAGAATATGCAGTTAGTGCTACATTCAATGTTGGCGATTTGGCTAAGTATATTCCTGATAAGGAACTTCGAGATTTGAGGACAAATTCTTTCGAAGAAGAGGAGGATGATGCAAGTCTAAGCATGGAGAACTTCGAAGATTTGCTTATCATGCATCAAGATAGCTTGTCCCTAAACATTGATTCAAGCCAAGCATTGCATGGACACTTTCTTGGATATCAAAGCAAAGCCACGGTTTGCTTAGTGGCTTTTCTTGGAGTCTAGTTCACTTTCTTGAACTTTCTTGAATTCTCTTTACTTAGATTTTGCTTACAAGTTTTTACCTTTCACTTGAAAGGGTTTTTCTTGGTTCAAGCATTAGGATCTTAATCTTTATTTAGGTCTTTAATTTTTATTTATTTATTTAGTTACTTTAAAAATCAGTTAGTTAGCAAAATAAATCAGTTTGGTGTATGCTTGTGCGCCAAGGTGCTTGCTCTTCAAGCAAGTTAGAATTCTAGTTTAATTAGGATTGAATTAGGGACTTGTCCTAATCTTCCTAGGAAAACTAAGTCTTATAAATAGGGTTGTAAACACACGAATAGATATACATAGATTAATATTCAGATTTATTTCTTAAGTTGCATACTTGAGTTTTGGTTGATTGCGATCAATTGCTGTTTTGCTTGTTTTAGTTAAAACATTTGTTTGGATTGATTAATTAGGTGGATTCTTAATTGATAAATCTTAGTTTTTGTTTAATTCTTGGTGGATTTCCTGTATAGAATTAGACTTAAACATATCCCTTGTGTTTTGTTGATTTTCGGATCAATAATTCACATCATCATTCCTAATTCAATTAGCATTGATAAATTGACTTTGGTTGACTTTTTGGAGTTTTAATCAGAATAAAAGAGTGTTTTTAAGTAAAATACGATTTTGCCCTTCTGTATGGCTAAATTTAATCAGAATTAAGAAAACGCGTGAAAATTATAGTTATTGCCTGACGATAGGGATTAGCGCCTGGCGCTAATGCTTGGCGCCTAGCGCTAGCCTTAGCGCTTGGCGCTAATGTTCAGTGTCTGGCGCTAACCTGTTTTATTCTCGTCGAAAATATGATTTGTTTTTCTATCCGTTTGGCTGATTTTCTCTATAAATAGCCTCCTAAAACCTCCGTTTTCAATCATCAATTTTCATCAACAATCATCAAATAGCATTTACTCTCTAGTTTTCTTATTTTTTCTCTAGTTTTTAAGAATTCTTTTCTCTCTCTAGCTTTCTCTACAAAATTCCGCATTTACAAGACTAAGAAGCACCTAGCCAAATTCGAAGTTGCCTTCGCCCTAGACGTGAAAGGTTTTAATTTCCGAGGGTTTGGTCCCAAATCTCTTTTTCAATTATTTAATTTAATTGTTTGATTATTATTTTCCTTGAAGTTACTAACACGTGTATTTTGTTATTAGAAAGAGGTACGAGTCATCCAAGTAAGTGCTTTATATTCATTTATTGATATTATGATATAGAAATCATGTCTAGGTTATTATTATGATTCCTAGTGTCATGTTAGGGCGTTTTGATCTTCCTAGTATCATGTTTAGGGTAATAACTATAATTTCTATTATCAAATATGACAATTGTGATTTTTGTGATGCTTCCTACTTTCTTTCTTAATATCATGTTAGGGTTAAAGCTTTGATCTTTATTGTTTAGTGACATGCTAGGGTTTGTTATTAATCATGTTAGTATCATGCCTAGGATCTTGCTATTAATATTACGCTTTAACATGATTATTTTAATTATGGTTATTATTTTGATGATTATTATTATGTTGCTTGATATATATTGTTATTGCTTGATCACACCTTTTAATTGCATGTTTAAAGGGAATTGGTACTTGTAATCACGCTTAATAAGATAATTACTAATCTTGTTTAGGGTTAACTTGATTATAATTCAAGTGATCGCCAATAATAGATTTATTTGTGCATTAATATTCAACCAACATAGATAAACAGGTTTAGGGTTAATCTTATTGATTGCATGTTAGTCAGAAAGCGCACATGAATACGATGAGAATAAAGTAGAGGCCTATTATTAGGGCAGGTTCAATCACTTTTAGGTTGGATTTGTACCTTCATCCCCGAACTACCAGTCATGGTTCCAGACGTGGTAGAGTTAACGATCTCCTAGATCGTTAAGGGATGTAACCTTCACCTTGTGAACGGTTTACAAGTTCCTTAAACTTGTTGGCGACTCTTTTTCTCTAGTTTCCTTCCCTTTGGATGCCACCGTACTTTAGTGTATGATCACAGTGGGGTTCAAGCTAGGGATAATGCTTGAAATATTCCCTACATTATGCAATAATCCCAGACAGAATATTACTGCCTAGGTAAGAGGCTCGAAGCACCCGTTGTAATGGCCGGATGTGCACTTGGTTTGGGGCAATCACCATTGTGATTTATTGGCCTAAAAACACCTCATACTTCTCCAAGTATCAAGTGTTTTCAAGCCAATCAATCAATTTATAATAAAACCAACCACACAGCCGTGCAGGGGCAAGAGTAGCTGGATTGCAAACTGTCGCATGCTTTTTTTAAGTTAGGTAAAATATTTAAGAATTGCAGTATATACGCAAAATTCAAATTGAAAAAAAATTCAAACACAAACATATATAAACAACCGACTGAGTCGGATTACTTCATTAATATCGAAAATGGCATAAAGGCCAGAATAATTGTTAACCGGAATCACATCCGATGAAGAAGCAAAAGAAACAAATTGTTTACCCAACTCCAAAGTTGGTAAAGATAAAACATACTCGGCTTACAAGCCGGAAAAGAAAGAACTTGGCATACCGCCGCTATATTTAGAGAGGCTTGCCTAAGGCTGAGGTGAAAGCTGCTCCGGCTGGTTCTGACCGGTTAGGAGGGCTTCTGATTGGTTATCAGTCACCTACGGCTAACTGCTTTCATTTTTCTCATCCTCCGCCGGCACCTCCTCTTTATATGAGACTTCATATTCCAGACCTGCAGCCCATTCCTTGAAGCGAGGCAGAGCTGCCTCTCCCAGCACTTGGGCATCATACACCGCGGTGGCGTAATCATACCTAAGCTTGTAGACTTCAAAGTCCACATCCGGGTAGAGGAGCCCCCATGCTATCTTCAGGCGGGCAGCATTGTCCCGCTCATTCTCCTCGCTAAGCCGGGTCTGCTCCTTGGCAATCTTATCTGCCTGCTGGTTCCGCAGATTGACGATCTCTACCCCCAGGCGTTTGACGTTTGCCCGAAGCTTTGTGTTCTCCTTGTCAACCTCTTTTAATGCCTTGAGTTGTTTTAGCTCTAGGTCATTAGCCCGACTGGTGGCTTCATCATTCGCAGCCGTCAAACTCCGGATCAGCTCCTCCTATTTCAACTCTACTGCTTTAATCTCTAAATCACACATATAATTAGCATATTCAGCAGAGTTGAGGTTTTCAAGGGCCCTCCGTTTGGCGTCATTTACCTCTTCTTGCTTCCGCCTGAAGGGGCCTCGGAGCCCATCCACCCTCAGCATTACCTGAGAAAAGAGCAACTAGATTATGAAATACTTAGTAAAAAAATGAAGAAAAAATATCAGAATTAAGTTGAGGATTCTTTACATCAGCCAGTTTGCCCATTAACTGGTCAAAGTCTACTACCTGCAGATCAGGTATGGAATTTTTCTCCGACAGGGCGAGGGTCCTCAACATCCATTTGGCAAACCCCACAAGATCCAACTCGTCGGATGTAAGATCTGCACCAAAAGAAGTAGAAGTACTTGGTGAGAAGGATGCAGCATAGTTGGCATTCATCCTTTGTCGGCTGCTGACTGAACCCCCTGAGGGGTCTACTTTAGTCTTAACTCTCATGAAGTCGAGTGGCCAAGGTATTTCAATCTTGCCCTTACCTTGGGTCTCCAGATGGGGCTTAGGAATCTCCTCTTCCCTTGTTGTTGCCGCACCGGCTGCAACATTAGTTTGCTGGCCACAATTCGATGTCGTAGAGACATCCGGCGCATTCTTCAGCGAGCGTTATGAGCTTTCACTCAGAATTTTCAATTCAGAAGTAGATTTGCCTCAGGTCGTGGGACGACCCGGGTTGGCAGTAGAAGTTGACTGGGGGGGTCCTTCATGGCAGCCTTTTGCAGTCGGGGTCTTTTCAAGATCCTCCCCTTGCCTTTTAAAAAGCTTGGAGATGGAGCGTGTAACACGTTTAACAGTGTACTGCAAATTAAGAGTTAAATGTACCCAACCGGCAAAAACCTTTGCAAGAAAAGTAAAGAAAAAACTAAAGTCAGGCGGTCTTACCCTGCCTTTCTTGTCCTCCTTGGCCTCAGCAGCTGCTCTCTTTGAGAGCGCGCTTTCCTGACACAGTTGCGCTGCTGAATTAGCCGGAGTTTTGACTGGGTCAACCATTTTTAAGGCGTCGGCTGCAAGGAGAAAATAAAAGTTAGAAAAAATCCAAAAGTTTGTAGTACAAACTAAAAACTACAGAAATGCCGAATGCAAGTGGATTTACCCTTGGGAAACATGAGGCTTAACCCACAGGCGGACAGAAAGCATTCATCTTTGAAGTAGTCCGGGTGGGGAATCCAGTTTTTCGGAACAACTATGTGAGTCCCATCCCCCAAGGGCTCAGTAGTGGTTTTAAAGAAACCCGACTCCATTATTTGCTCCCGAGCCCTAGTAGAGAGCACCGGGAGAGGGCATTTTCTGCCTAGAAGAACCGGTTCCTAATTGTACCGGTGTAGTGTCCGATTGACATTCAGGGTTTGTGAAGAAATTAAATAAAACTTGTCTTTCCACCCGGACCACTTGGACACCTTGTCCAAACACATCAAGTACTGGGGCAAGGTGGAAAGAGTGTACCATGCCCCGTGACCGCCTGGGGCCTTGCTCAAGTAATGCATATGAGCGAAGTCAGAGAATCTAGGAGCTAAATTCTGGAGCTCACAGGCGGCTATGTAGCTCAGAATATTCACCCATGAGTTGGGGGTGAGCTGCAAAACTCCCAGACCATACCCCTTCAGGATTTTTCTAATCCCGGTATGGAAGGGGAACCAGAGGCCGGCTTCTATTACCGCCTCGTAGAAGACAAAATAATTGTTTGCATACTCTACCTTGTCATCCCATGCCATCACTACATCAGCAGGCTGGACGATAATATCCCACCCCTTTCCAAAGGGGTGCTTTTCCTTAAAAGCCCTAAAGCCACTTTTCAGCAGGGTTATGTCACCTAGAAGAATCCTAATTTTCTTCGGGTTGGGGTTGTCAGCAACTTTCGCCGGCGGTTGATAGTTAGCCGCAAAATTATCTTGATCGGAGCCAGAAGTCTTAGCCCTTTGATAGTCAGCCGCGAAATTATCTTGATCGGAGCCAGAAGTCTCGGCCCCCGATCTTTCAGCGGCCTCAGTACCGCTGGATCCTTCCCCGGATCCATTAGAGGAGGTGGCCTCTTCACCGTCTACCTCACGTACGCTCGAGCTCCCGGAAGAAGAGGGAGCCTCTTCATCAGAATTGTCACTCTCCTCCAAATCCTCATGTTCCCCATCCGGAACAACCTCGTCGACAGGCCCTTACATAATGCGCCGGCTCTTAGATTTCTGGCCGTTTGTTTGACTCTGGCCATTGTGTCCTGCACAGACATAGAGAGGGAGGAATTTGGAGATGAGCAAAACTGTTCCGATAGTCCAGAAAAGGCCTCCCCTGTTCTAGACTCAGCCGTTCCGGGAGACCAGCTGAGTGTCCTAGGCAGTGCCGATTATGTGGATTGAGAACTCATTTTATTTCTAAGACTATGTATACATACGGAAAAAAAGAATGTATACAAGTTGGAAAAGAAAAACTAAAAATGGTACAGGTGGTTACCTTACGTTTAACTCTGAAAAATCTAAAAACAGCTACAGACGGTGACCGGGTGTTGCAAGGTTAGCACACGGAAATCCGGAAAACTCTGACGCAGACGGAAGCAGAGAATCTCTCTCTAAAAATCTCTTTTTCTCTCTCTAGAAAGTCAAATGAAAATGAATTGAGAGAAGGATGGGGGGTAAACTTCTATTTATAGAAGGTGAAAATGGGGGCATCCCCATTTGAAATTCAAATTTTACTATCCGTTGTTACTATTCACCTTTGATAGGTGGACACGTATCACAGGCATCACGTGACATTCACGTGACCCCTATGAGGGGCAAATGTTTAGGGTAAAAATACCGTAGACATGTGGACCAATGAGAGGAGGCCACATGTCAAGTTAAGGATGGCCCAATTGGCCCAATTGCCTCTTGACACGTGTCCCCTTCAGATAAGCTTCTGAAATGGCGGCCTTCAAGAGCCCAAATCCCATGAAGCGCCGTAATTCGGTGCAGCCCACCAAAACCTAGGTCAAGTGACCTAGATAGGGGCACTTCTACCAACGACCCTATTAATAGGGAGATATTTCCACATTTTGGGGACACATTCAATCAATTATTACACCTACTTTCTCTCTCATCAGAGAAACACCTGAGCTTGGAATCCAAGCAGACCCCCACCTAAATTTCTGTACTCTTTATTCTTTTTCAAGTTACTAACTTGATCGTCGGAGGCGGAGCTCCACCACCCGGAGTTTCCATTGTTTTTGCAGGTACAACTGAGTCGAACCAATATTTGTGACGTAACTCTCCCGAGGAACAAAAACACCCAAAACACTATGTACTTTGGCTCATCTTTTTCTCGCCCAAATAGTATTCCCATGACATTAAAGTCAAAGAATGGGGTGCTTTCTCCTTGTGGATAGGAGTTGGGATTTCATCTAGAAAATAGCAATCTAAGAAAATTTTGAATCCTGGTTTCCTTTTGCCATTTACAACAAAAGGTTTGGGAAATTCATAGCACGGATAGTCCTCTCCTTCTTTTATGAATTGTCCATTGATAGTCATAGGATACTGATCCATTCGGATTGCTTTCTTTTGGGTGCGAGCATTCCTACGCGCCTTAGATCTTTCCTAGGCTCGCTTGAGATCTTCTTGAGTCGGTTGGAAACCAAGTTCGAAAGTATCTAGCTTAGGGAGGCCAGGTAATTTCAGCAATTTTGCTATTCCTTTCTTCTTTTCTAGAGTCATTTTAGGAAAATGCCCTATTTTCTTTAAAATAGCGTTTACTGTCATATTGGAGTGGGGGTCGTAGCAGAGAGGGGTCCTTTCATCCTCCTCGATTAAGGAGACCTCTTCATTAAAGCTTCACAAATCTTCATCGTCTTCATCGTGCTCCACATTAATGATTGGATTTTCTATAGCTTTAATCCTCATGGGTGAAGCATCGATCGTGATAGGAATTCCTCCAACTATGGCTTTTACCTGTTGGTGGAGAGATGAAGTGACGACCTTTAGGTCATGAAGTCAAGGGCGTCCTAACAATAAGTTGATTGAAGCTTTGATATCTACCACTTGAAATGTAGTAGCATGTTCTACTACTCCCGCCGTTATATTCATGGTAATCTTAACAAGGGCTTGACGACGAGTGTTGTCATAAGCTATTATTCATTGCGTTGACGGGGTTAACTCTTCATCCCTTATGCCTAACATCCTCCCAGTTCTGAGTGGACATACATTAATCGCCGATCCATTGTCTATAAGAGTCATTGGGACGTTCATTCTCTTGCAAACTACTGTGAGGTTTAAGTTCTTATAATGCTTGTCACCTTTTGGAGGTAAATCTTTGTCAGAAAAGGTGATCAAGTTAATAGGACTAGGGAGATCACTCTTAAGGAAGTTCGCAAACCCTTCAGGAGTGGTGTCAAAATCTATCCCTATCTTATCCAAGGCATTCATTACTGCCAACCTATGTTCTCGAGATGTTGCTAGAAGCTTCCATACATTCATCTCAACATTGGTCTTCTTGGTCTTCTATAATAGGTATGGGAACTTGCTGCGTAGTCGGCATCGGTTGTGTTAAAATGGGAGGTTGCGTTCTCCCTAATCTTGTGAGGACGTCTATAGATGAATCATCCTCATCCCAAAAATCGCTTATTGGATATATAACTGAAAGTGGAGGTTCTTCCATATCCTGAAGATAGACATCTTCATCATCGCAGTCCCAAACCCCATTGATGCTAATGTCTTCTTCTTGTGGAATTCGGACTAGCTTTTAATCATCAATCATTTTTTGAATTAAGTCTTTAAATTTAAAAAACAGTTTTCAATGGTGTGTTCCCATGATTGATGGTATTGACAATAGAATTTATCTGTCCTCTTTAGCGATTCAAATGGTCTCGGTTCGAGAGGTTTGACCTTACCATTCTCGAAGAGGATTTTGAACATTCTAGCGTATGAAGTCCCAATTGGAGTATAGAGCTTATTACTCTTCTTGGGTCCGTCAGTTACTTGTAGAGAGAAGGGTTTCTTCTTTGTGGGTGGAACCTTATCACACTTTTTCTTAAGCTCCTCTAATTGTTTCTTTGCGATTTCGAGAGCTTCACGTAGCAAACTTGATCCCTCCCACATGGACCATATAAGCAGTCGTACATCCTCTTTCCTTGCTGGTTCAGGAAAGTCATCCATGGCATCGAAAAAGATCTCCTCCTCTTCTTCAATAGCATGAATTTTAATAGGTTCGATGAGAGATGTGGGATCAACCTCATTTTCTTCATAAGAGATGGCCATGAAATGAGCGAGAGGTGCATTGTCAATGCTTAGCTTCTTACTGGCAGGAGGCAATGTCAGTTTGTTGTTACCAATTAAATCTTGGATAGCTTCCAAAAGCTTCCAACAATATTCAGTAAGATGGCCCCTACCTTGGTGATATTTCCAATGTGCATTGGGGTTCCTGTTAGTTGTCCTCTTCTCAACTGGTGGGTCCCCAAATGGTCCAATAGGAGTTATAAGACCTTTTGCATTTAATCGGTCAAATTCGGTGTCATAACTCATACCTATAGGAGTAAAGTTCCTCCTAAAGGTGCTAACATTATTTGAGTGAGTGGTTTTGGAAGAAGAAGGATTGTCGTTCTTCTTGCCTTTCCAGTCACTGTTGGAGTTACTGTTAGCAGCTTTCATCTTAGCCAGGTCGTCTTCAATATTAATTCCAATGTCATAGACGACCTTGAAGGTATGGAGATTATTTTGGTATTTAAGATGCTTGGAGTACTTCTCTTGAAGGTTCTTGATGAACAACCTCACAGATTCTTTCTCGCTTGGTACTTCAATCATCTTGGCAAAGGTTTCTCTCCATTTGTTGAAGAAAGAAGTAAAACCTTCATTCTCTTTTTGCTTGAGTATTTCAAGTTCCCTATAATCAGTTTCAACTTGAATGTTGCACTTGTACCTATCAATGAAAGCGTTCACTATTGACTCCCAAGTAGAGGTTCTTTCTTTCTCAAGGGAGAAGAACCATTATTGGCAAACAGTTTCAAGAGATAGAGAAAACAAAGAGGAAAAGACTTTGTTATCGATACCCTTAATTCTCATTATTGTTTCAAAAGCTCTTAGATGAAAGTAAGGGTTGTCAGTTGCTTTGAATTTCGGGATGTCGTTGGCATTGAACTTCTGCGGAAGAAGATCCTTGTCCACCGAGACCCCTTGTTAACTAATGCCTTGAAATTTGTAGTCACTAGAAAACTTGCTCAAAGTTTCTTGCATGAGGTCCATCTGTTGTTGCTTCACAGGATCATCGATTTTGAGGGTTAAAACCTTCAACACCTCGGTCACAGTAATCAATTGGTTCCTGAGTTCATTAACTTCCTCTTGAGCTGCCATTATCTTCTTAGCTTTCCTTTTTCGAGCGATTGGTTTGTCGAAAAGTTGAACTTGAATGAAAAGGTTGTCTTTGATCAAACGCCCTTCCTTTCTTGACCACGCGATGTAAATTAAACCATTTTTGTTTTAATGACTTGACTAAAATTGACTTTGACTTTACGGGTTTGTAAAAAGAAAAAAGCAAAAATAGGGTGTATTTTTTTTGGAATCAAGTATAGGGTTCAAACAAGTGGTTTAATTGGAGGATTAATATCCGACTTACCCCCCTAAAAAATGACAAAAAAACACGCGCATACAAGACTCTCTTAGACATGGTCAAAGTGTGTATACATTTTAGTGTGTGCTTTATAAGGTGAGTGCAAGTGACATGCTTTGACTCTTGAGTAAGACCATGGGAATTAGTGCCTAGACTCAGTTAAGGACTTAAAAGGTATTATTATTAGTAAAACTTAACCGAATTGATTAGCAAACTGTCTGATTAGACACAAGGTGATGACTCAAGCAATAAATCGAACTGTCGTAACACGACAAGACTGGTGCCTCTCTTTGCAGTGTAGCGCTAGACGACAGGACTGTCTCCAGGCGCTGCACTCCACAGAGTGGCGTTGCAGTCTAAATCTCGGCGCCATTACTGGAATGTTGATCTGGAACTGCTTTCGGTATTATTACTCTACGGGGTATGCCTAAAGTCGTACTAAGTCAACTCTGATTAAATTATTAGACTTTGATTACTCAAATTAATTAATTAATTAACTAGGCAAAGTTCTTTTAGTCATTAATCGGTTTATTTAGTATTAACACAAGTCAAACAAACGGTTAGGAAAAAACACATAGAGTATGCACAACAAATAATGCACAATTAGTCAAGTAGGCACAATATGATGCAATGAGTTTGCAACCTAACCATGGCTCTAGTTCTCTAAAGTTCAGGATATGGGTTAGTCAAAGAGGGTCCATGGTTAATTGTCCAGATGCACCGCGCGGAAGCCTAACCGTGAAGGGTTGGCGCGAGTGGAAGGGACACTGCGAGTTAAAAAACTCGCTTCCATGGTTCGGTGAATTCAACGTTCTTGAATGTACCCTTTGTTGCACAGAGCGTTCAATCAGGTAGATGGAGCATGAATTCCCAGTGGGTTATGTCCATATGTAGAATACATATGGGTTTCAGAAAAGTGACAAAAACACAATCAGGAAGTAGGATCGAGCAAACAATGCTAAAAACTAGTCAAAATTAGAACGCATTTTTCTGGCTCGGTATTGGAAGAACTTGGCGCAAGCAAACAAAGGCCGACGCCGCGATTTGGCTCTGGCGCCTGGCAACAGGAGCTGGCGCCTGGGCCAAATCCTCGGCGCTAGACTCTGTTTTCTGACGCTAGTTCCTACATGCCTCAACAGCTTTCTGTGCTCCATAAAATTTTCCAGTTTCGCGCAGCATTATTTCGATCCTAGTTGTGAAAGATATTCCTCAAATTTCCTACGTGTAAAAATCCTATAATTTAACTCATTACGGATGGTCTTTCCAATGAGATCTTTTTTATGCATATGACAATAATGTTTATCAAAATTACGCACATGAAATACTTAGAACTTTTCGAGTCTAATCCACTCATTTTAAATCATTGCCGAAATAAATTTCAGAAATTCAAATTGAAATCCTTCCCAGTGGAGTCGCCAAAAACTGTAGGGAATATTTCAAGCATTATCTGTAGCTTGAACCCCACTGTGATCATACACTAAAGTACGGTGGCGTCCAAAGGGAAAGAAGATAGAATAAAAGAGTCGCCAACAAGTTTTAGGAACTTGTAAATCGTTCACGAGGTGAAGGTTACACCTCTTAACGATCCAGGAGATCGTCAACTCCAATAGGTTTAGAACCATGACTGGTAGTTCGGGGATGAAGGTACAAATCAAATCTAAAAGAGATTGAACCTGCCCTAATAATAGGCCTCTACTTTATTCTGATTGTATTCATGTGCGCTTTCGGACTAACATGCAGGTTTACCCTAAACCTGTTTATCTTTGTTGGTTTAATATTAATGCACAAATAAAACTAATATTGGCGATCACTTGAATTATAATCACATTAGCCCTAAACAAGATTATTAATTATCTTATTAAGCGTGATTACAAGTACCAATTCCTTTTAAACATGCATAAAAGGTGTGATCAAGCAATAATAATAAAATATCAAGCAACATAATAATAAAAATAATAATCATCATAAAATTAATTATCATAACAATTAATAATAAGAATAATCATAAATCATGTTAAAGCATAATATTAATAGCAAGATCCTAGGCATGATACTAACAAGATTAATAACAAACCCTATCATGTCACTAAGCAATAAAAATCAAAGCTTTAACCCTAACATGAAACTAACATAAATATTAGGAAAGGAAATAGGAGGCATCATAGAAATCACAATAAGCATAATTGATATTAGAAATTATAGTCACTACCCTAAACATGATACTAGGAAGATCAAAACGCCCTAACGTGACACTAGGAATCATAATAATAACCTAGACATGATTTCTATATCATAATATCAATAAAATCAATTAAAGCACTTACTTGGATGCCTTGTATCTCTTTCTAATAACAAAATACACTCGTTAGAAACTTCAAGGAAAATAACAAATAAAGAATTGAATTAAATAATTGAAAGAGAGATTTGGGACCAAACCCTCATAAATCAAAACCTTTTCACGTCTAACGGAAGCTTGGCCATTTCTACGTTTGCAACAAACAACAAAAAGAGTTAACAATGAAATAAATAAGAAACAATGTGGGTAGCAAAGCTAATAAATTCAAGCGGCCAGCTACCTCTTAGCATCTTAATACTAAGGCCGCAAGCGGCCAAGTACGTCCCTTCCGAGAGCCACTCGAATTGGGGAATATAACTTTTGGGGTGACTTCCTTGACCCCCGTCTCGTTGTTCATTCGGACGACTACAGTAAAAAGGCCCCTATTAAAAATCTCCTCCTGTGCCCGCCTGGGAACAGGCGGAAGGGTTTTATTCCCTGCTAGGAGGAGCGGATACTGAGTCCAGCGGTTGTACCGCTAATTCTTTTGGAAATCTAGGGAGGAGACTATGTAAAACTTTGTTCTCTAATCCTTCCAGTTGTTCTCTTTCCCCAAGGTCATCATATAAAGGGTATGACTTGTTAGAGTAAACTAGCCAATCCCGCTTGGATTTGGAGTTCTGCTCACATAGTGCATGTGAGCAAATGCCTCGAAGCTAGGCTCCACCTCCAGCATCTCACGGGCGGCAACGTAGCCCAGATTGTTGACCCAAGAGTTGGGAGCTAGTTGTCAGATACCCAGCTGGTATCCGTCCAAGATCCTCTCCATAACTTGATGGAGAGGGAAGCTTAGTCCTGCCTTGATGGCCGCCTTATAGCAGCCGAAGCAGTGGTCCCCATTGCAGGCCAACTAAGGCCAGGTGACCGTGTTTATAGCATCCGGCTAGGACAAAATCAACCCATGTCCCATGACATGGGTAGAAAGAAAATTTCCAAGATCATCCTTCATGATCTTTTGCCTGCCTTCGGCAACGTGCAGAAAATAAGGCGCACGTTCATGCCGCCTGGAAGCAGACGGCTCCTCCCAGCCTTCTCCCTTCTGATGTGAATTATTGATCCGAAAATCAACAAACCACAAGGGATATGTTTAAGTCTAATTCTATACAGGAAATCCACCAAGAATTAAACAAAAACTAAGATTAATCAATTAAAAATCCACCTAATTAATCAATCCAAACGAATGTTTTAACTAAAACAAGCAAAACAGCAATTGATCACAATCAACAAAAACTCAAGTATGAACTTCAGAAATAAATCTGAATATTAATCTCTATATTTATTCGTGTGTTTTACAGCCCTATTTATAAGACTTAGTTTACCTAGGAAGATTAGGACAAGTTCCTAATTCAATCCTAATTAAACTAGAATTCTAACTTGCTTGAAGAGCAAGCACCTTGGCGCACAAGCATACACCAAACTCCTTGGAGAACAAGCACACGCCTAAACTGATTTATTTTGCTAACTAACTGATTTTTAAAGCAACTAAATAAATAAATAAAAATTAAAGAACTAAATAAAGATTAAAGATCCTAATGCTTGAACCAAGAAAAACCCTTTCAAGTGAAAGGTAAAAACTTGTAAGCAAAATCTAAGTAAATAAAATTCAAGAAAGTTCAAGAAAGTGAACTAGACTCCAAGAAAAACCACTAAGCAAACCGTGGCTTTGCTTTGATATCCAAGAAAGTGTCCATGCAATGCTTGGCTTGAATCAATGTTTAGGGACAAGCTATCTTTATGCATGATAAGCAAATCTTCGAAGTTCTCCATGCTTAGACTTGCATCATCCTCCTCTTCTTCGAAAGAATTTGTCCTCAAATCTCGAAGTTCTTCATCAGGGATATACTTAGCCAAATCGCCAACATTGAATGTAGCACTAACTCCATATTCTCTCGGAAGTTCTAACTTATAAGCATTGTCATTGATCTTCTCAATAATCTTGAAAGGACCTTCACTTCTAGGCATCAACTTATTCTTGCGTTTTCCTGGAAATCTTTCCTTTCTCAAATGTAACCATACCAAGTCTCCAACATTGTAACCTTGTTGCTTTCTTTTCTTGTTTGCTCTAGCTTTGTACATTTCATTTACTTTCTCTATTCTTGTTCGAACTTGAGCATGTAATTTCAGCATACTCTTCAACTTAGACTCGACATCTTAGTGAATTAACTCACCCTTAGGCAATGGAACAAGATCAATTGGAAGTTTCGGATTGACTCCATAGACTACCTCAAAAGGACTATGTTTGGTAGCATATGTAGGTAATCTATTATAAGCAAACTCCGCATGAGCTAACTTGATGTCCCAATCCTTTTGTGTCTTACTCACTAACCCACGCAAAAGCGCACAAAAAGTACGATTAATAACCTCGGTTTGTCCATCAGTTTGTGGATGGTAAGATGTACTAAAGAGCAATTTAGTTCCCACAAGCTTCCATAAAGACTTCCCAAAGAAACTCATGAACTTTGTATCTCGATCACTCACAATAGTTTTCGGAATTCCATGCAATCTAACAATCTCTTTGAAGTATAATTCCGCCACTTTTATAGCATCATCCACTTTGTGACAAGGAACAAAATGAGCCATATTAGAAAACCTATCCACAACAACCATAATAGAGTCTTTCCCCCGTTGTGTTCTCGGCAATCCCACAATAAAATCCATAGAAATATCTTCCCAAGGTGAATCTGGAACAGGTAAAGGAGTATACAAGCCTTGATAAAAAGTAGCCTTCGCTTTTTGACAAGTTGCACACCTAGAAATAACTAGTTGCACATCCGTGAGCATCTTAGGCCAATAGAAGTGTTCTTGTAACATACTCAAGGTCTTTGTAATGCCAAAGTGGCCAGCAATTCCTCCCCCATGAGCTTCTCTAACAACTAGCTCTCTAATAGAACACTTAGGAAGACAAAGTCATTTCCTTTGAAATGAAAACCATCTTGCAGCAAATAAGAACCCACGGCTCCTTTAGAACACTCTTCAATCAATGTAGCTAAATCATCATCACCTTTGTAGTATTCTTTGATCAATTCAAAACCAAGTAGCTTGCTATTTAGAATTCCAATCAAAGTGTATCTTCTAGATAATGCATCAGCCACAACATTCGATTTCCCTTCTTTGTACCTTGAAGAAAAATTAAATGATTGTAAAAATTCAACCCACGTAGCATGTCTAGGATTGAGCTTTTGTTGTCCATGTATGTACTTCAATGCTTCATGATCAGAATGCAACACAAAGTGATTAGGTCGGAGATAATGACTCCAATGATCTAAAGCTCTAACAATGGCATAGAACTCTTTATCATAAGTAGAATAGTTCAATCGAGCTCCTCCCAATTTCTCACTGAAATATGCAATAGGCCTCTTCTTTTGGAGTAAAACTGCTCCAATTCCAACTCCACTAGCATCGGTTTCAACTTCAAAAGGACTTGAGAAATCTGGTAGCGCAAGTATAGGTGCTTCACATAGCTTCTTTTTAACCAACTCAAATGCACCTTTAGCTTCTTTAGTCCATTCGAATTTACCCTTGTCCTTCTTCAAACAATCGGTCATAGGCGCCACAATACTTGAGAAATTCTTGACAAATCTTCTATAGAACGAAGCTAGACCATGAAAAGACCTTACTTCACTCATATTAGTAGGAATAGGCCAATTATTAATAGCCTGTACTTTCGAATGATCAACTGAAACTCCATCTTTTGATACAACATAACCAAGAAAAGTAACACCAGGCACTAAGAAGTAGCATTTTTCAAGCTTAGCATAAAGTTTCTTCTCTCTCAACACTTCAAACACACTTGTTAGATGATTTAAATGATCATGCAAATTTTTAGATTATATCACAATATCGACTAAATAAACAACAACAAACTTGCCAAGGAAAGGTTTAAGTACCTCATGCATCAACCTCATGAAAGTGCTAGGTGCATTAGTGAGTCCAAACGGCATCACCAACCATTCATACAACCCTAACTTAGTCTTGAATGCTTTTTTCCACTCATCTCCTTCTCTCATTCGAATTTGATGATAACCACTCATAAGATCAATCTTAGAAAACAACTTTGAACCATGTAGTTCATCAAGTAGATCATCTAACCTTGGAATAGGAAATCGGTATTTGATAGTGATGTTATTCACACTCCTACTATCAATACACATGCGCCAACTCCCATCTTTCTTTGGAACAAGTAAAGTAAGCACAGCACAAGGGCTCATACATTCCCTCACGTATCCTTTAGCCATAAGCTCTTCAATTTGCCTTTGCATCTCCTTTAATTCTTCCGGATTACTTCTATAGGCTGCCTTATTAGGTAATGGTGCTCCCGGAATCAATTCAATTTGATGCTCTATCCCACGAATAGGAGGTAGTCCCGGAGGTAATTCCTTAGGAAAGACATCCTTGAATTCTTCTAAAACAAATTCCAATTCATACGGCCTTTTTGCTTGTTTATTTCGATCAATTCAAATCTCATTAGAAACAAGTATATATACCACATTGTTGCTGCAAATTTCTTTTTCTAATTCCCTCTCACTAATCAAATAAGAACTCTTCGAATTAGAGGTAACATTATAAGGCTTATTGATGCAAGTCTAAGCATGGAGAACTTCGAAGATTTGCTTATCATGCATCAAGATAGCTTGTCCCTAATCATTGATTCAAGCCAAGCATTGCATGGACACTTTCTTGGATATCAAAGCAAAGCCACGGTTTGCTTAGTGGTTTTTCTTGGAGTCTAGTTCACTTTCTTGAACTTTCTTGAATTTTCTATACTTAGATTTTGCTTACAAGTTTTTACCTTTCACTTGAAAGGGTTTTTCTTGGTTCAAGCATTAGGATCTTTAATCTTTATTTAGTTCTTTAATTTTTATTTACTTATTTAATTGCTTTAAAAATCAGTTAGTTAGCAAAATAAATCAGTTTAGGCGTGTGCTTGTTCTCCAAGGAGTTTGGTGTATGCTTGTGCGCCAAGGTGCTTGCTCTTCAAGCAAGTTAGAATTCTAGTTTAATTAGGATTGAATTAGGGACTTGTCCTAATCTTCCTAGGTAAACTAAGTCTTATAAATAGGGCTGTAAACGGACGAATAAATATACATAGATTAATATTCAGATTTATTTCTTAAGTTGCATACTTGAGTTTTGGTTGATTGCGATCAATTGCTGTTTTGCTTGTTTTAGTTAAAACATTCATTTGGATTGATTAATTAGGTGGATTCTTAATTGATTAATCTTAGTTTTTGTTTAATTCTTGGTGGATATTCTGTATAGAATTAGACTTAAACATATCCCTTGTGTTTTGTTGATTTTCGGATCAATAATTCTTCTAATGTTACCTCTAATTCGAAGAGTTCTTATTTGATTAGTAAGAGCGAATTAGAAAAAGAAATTTGCAGCAACAATGTGGTATATATACTTGTTTCTAATGAGATTCGAATTGATCAAGATAAACAAGGAAAGAAGCCGTATGAATTGGAATCTGTTTTAGAAGAATTCAAGGATGTCTTTCCTAAGGAATTACCTCCGGGACTATCTCCTATTCGTGGGATAGAGCATCAAATTGACTTGATTCCGAGAGCATCATTACCTAATAAGGCAGCCTATAGAAGTAATCCGGAAGAAACAAAGGAGATGCAAAGGCAAATTGAAGAGCTTATGGCTAGAGGATACGTGAGGGAAAGTATGAGCCCTTGTGCTGTGCCTACTTTACTTGTCCCAAAGAAAGATGGGAGTTGGCGCATGTGTATTGATAGTAGGAGTGTGAATAACATCACTATCAAATACCGATTTCCTATTCCAAGATTAGATGATCTACTTGATGAACTACATGGTTCAAAGTTGTTTTCTAAGATTGATCTTATGAGTGGTTATCATCAAATTCAAATGAGAGAAGGAGATGAGTGGAAAACAGCATTCAAGACTAAGTTAGGGTTGTATGAATGGTTAGTGATGCCGTTTGGACTCACTAATGCACCTAGCACTTTCATGAGGTTGATGCATGAGGTACTTAAACCTTTCCTTGGCAAGTTTGTTGTTGTTTATTTAGATGATATTCTGATATACTCTAAAAACTTGCATGATCACTTAAATCATCTAACAAGTGTGTTTTAAGTGTTAAGAGAGAAGAAACTCTATGCTAAGCTTGAAAAATGCTACTTCTTAGTGCCTAGTGTTACTTTTCTTGGTTACGTTGTATCAAAAGATGGAGTTTCAGTTGATCATTCGAAAGTAGAGGCTATCAAAACTTGGCCTATTCCTACTAATATGAGTGAAGTAAGGTCTTTTCATGGTCTAGCTTCGTTCTATAGAAGATTTGTCAGGAATTTCTCAAGTATTGTGGCGCCTATGACCGAATGTTTGAAGAAGGACAAGGGTAAATTCGAATGGACTAAAGAAGCTCAAAGTGCATTTGAGTTGGTTAAAAAGAAGCTATGTGAAGCACCTATACTTGCGTTACCAGATTTCTCAAGTCCTTTTGAATTTGAAACCGATGCTAGTGGAGTTGGAATTGGAGCAGTTTTACTCCAAAAGAAGAGGCCTATTGCATATTTCAGTGAGAAATTGGGAGGAGCTCGATTGAACTATTCTACTTATGATAAAGAGTTCTATGCCATTGTTAGAGCTTTAGATCATTGGAGCCATTATCTCCGACCTAATCACTTTGTGTTGCATTCTGATCATGAAGCATTGAAGTACATACATGGACAACAAAAGCTCAATCCTAGACATGCTACGTGGGTTGAATTTTTACAATCATTTAATTTTTCTTCAAGGTACAAAGAAGGGAAATCGAATGTTGTGGCTGATGCATTATCTAGAAGATACACTTTGATTGGAATTCTAAATATCAAGCTACTTGGTTTTGAATTGATCAAAGAATACTACAAAGGTAATGATGATTTTGCTACATTGATTGAAGAGTGTTCTAAAGGAGCCGTGGGTTCTTATTTGCTACAAGATGGTTTTCTTTTCAAAGGAAATGACTTTGTCTTCCTAAGTGTTCTATTAGAGAGCTAGTTGTTAGAGAAGCTCATGGGGGAGGAATTGCTGGTCACTTTGGCATTACAAAGACCTTGAGTATGTTACAAGAACACTTTTATTGGCCTAAGATGCTCACGGATGTGCAACTAGTTATTTCTAGGTGTGCAACTTGTCAAAAAGCGAAGGCTACTTTTCATCAAGGCTTGTATACTCCTTTACCTGTTCCAGATTCACCTTGGGAAGATATTTCTATGGATTTTATTGTGGGATTGCCGAGAACACAACGGGGGAAAGACTCTATTATGGTTGTTGTGGATAGGTTCTCTAAGATGGCTCATTTTGTTCCTTGTCACAAAGTGGATGATGCTATGAAAGTGGCGGAATTATACTTCAAAGAGATTGTTAGATTGCATGGAATTTCGAAAACTATTGTGAGTGATCGAGATACAAAGTTCATGAGTTTCTTTTGGAAGTCTCTATGGAAGCTTGTGGGAACTAAATTGCTCTTTAGTACATCGTACCATCCACAAACTGATGGACAAACCGAGGTTACTAATCGTACTCTTGGTGCGCTTTTGCGTGGGTTAGTGAGTAAGACACAAAAGGATTGGGACATCAAGTTAGCTCATGCGGAGTTTGCTTATAATAGATCACCTACATATGCTACCAAACATAGTCCTTTTGAGGTAGTCTATGGAGTCAATCCGAAACTTCCAATTGATCTTGTTCCATTGCCTAAGGGTGAATTAATTCACAAAGATGCCGAGTCTAAGTTGAAGAGTATGCTGAAATTACATGCTCAAGTTCGATTAAGAATAGAGAAAGTAAATGACATGTACAAAGCTAGAGCAAACAAACATAGAAAGCAACAAGGTTACAATGTTGGAGACTTGGTATGGTTACATTTAAGAAAGGAAAGATTTCCAGGAAAACGCAAGAATAAGTTGATGCCTAGAAGTGAAGGTCCTTTCAAGATTGTTGAGAAGATCAATGACAATGCTTATAAGTTACAACTTCCGGGAGAATATGGAGTTAGTGCTACATTCAATGTTGGCGATTTGGCTAAGTATATTCCTGATGAAGAACTTCAAGATTTGAGGACAAATTCTTTCGAAGAAGAGGAGGATGATGCAAGTCTAAGCATGGAGAACTTCGAAGATTTGCTTATCATGCATCTAGATAGCTTGTCCCTAAACATTGATTCAAGCCAAGCATTGCATGGACACTTTCTTGGATATCAAAGCAAAGCCACGGTTTGCTAAGTGGTTTTTCTTGGAGTCTAGTTCACTTTCTTGAACTTTTTTGAATTTTCTTTACTTAGATTTTGCTTACAAGTTTTTACTTTTCACTTGAAAGGGTTTTTCTTGGTTCAAGCATTAGGATCTTTAATCTTTATTTAGTTCTTTAATTTTTATTTATTTATTTAATTGCTTTAAGAATCAGTTAGTTAGCAAAATAAATCAGTTTAGGCGTATGCTTGTTCTCCAAGGAGTTTGGTGTATGCTTATGCGCCAAGGTGCTTGCTCTTTAAGCAAGTTAGAATTCTAGTTTAATTAGGATTGAATTAGGGACTTGTCCTAATCTTCCTAGGTAAACTAAGTCTTATAAGTAGGGCTGTAAACACACGAATAAATTTAAATATATTAATATTCAGATTAATTTCTTTAGTTGCATACTTGAGTTTTGGTTGATTGCGATCAATTGCTGTTTTGCTTGTTTTAGTTAAAACATTCGTTTGGATTGATTAATTAGGTGGATTCTTAATTGATTAATATTAGTTTTTGTTTAATTCATGGTGGATTTCCTGTATAGAATTAGACTTAAACATATCCCTTGTGTTTTGTTGATTTTCGGATCAACAATTCACATCACTTGTTGCTTATCAAAGGTTTTAAAGCAATCGGTCTCTCTTTTTCTCCTTTTCTCACAACATACACATTAGTCCTTCCATCAAACTTCACAAATCTATCATATTGCCAAGGACGGCCTAATAGTATATGGCAAGCATCCATAGGACAAACATCACACAAAACTTTATCATGAAATTTACCAATTCAAAAGGAGATTAAGGCTTGTTTAGTTACCTTAACATCACTCGAATTATTAAGCCAATGAAGCTTATAAGGGCTTGGATGTTCAGTAATTGGCCACTTCAATTTGTCTACCAAAGTAGTAGATACCACATTAGTGAAACTCCCCGTGTCTATGATCATATCACAAAACCTATCTTCTACCTTGCACCTTGTAAGAAAGATTTTCTCCCTTTGATTGTTTTCCATAGGTACGGTTTTAGAGTGTAGCGCCCTTCTTAGAACCAAACTTTGACCATGAGTCTCAGGATCAATTTCGTCAATATGCCCCTCCTCTTCTTCAAAGTTTTCCTCTTCGTTCTTTTCTTCATAGTCACTACCTTGCTCACACATAGCTTGTTCTTGTTCCCACTCTTGAGCAGTCATTACTCTTTTTGATGGACAATTAGTTGCAATGTGACCAACACTACCACACTTGAAGCACTTCCTATCTTCAACAAGCTTTTTAGGAGCTTCAAACTTTGATTTAGTCTCCTTGTTATTCAAACTAGAACCACTTTTCTCCAAGCTGTTCTTCTCAAAAGGTTTAGTGAAACCTTTTACAAAGGGCTTAGTGTACGTCCCTTTCTTCCCCTTTATCTGTTTTTCAACTTTCAAAGCTACCTTGCAAACATCCTCAAAGGACCAATATTGTTGCAATTCAACTTTTTCAGCAATACTATCATTCAACCCCGAAATAAATCTAGCAATCTTATGCTCAACAATCTCTTCTAAGCCACATAGCATGCATAACTTTTCAAATTCACCATTATAATTCTCAGCAGTCATAGAATTTTGTTTAAAAAGATGCATCCTAAGATAAAAATTTTGAATATAATCACTAGGTACGAACCTTTTTTTCATGTGCTTCTTGAGTTGTTCCCAAGTTGAGATTCTTGCACGCCCCTCCTTATGCCTCTTCTTCTTTAGATTATCATACCAAAGACTAGCATAACCGATCAGTTTTAATTCAGCCAATTTACATCTTTTCCTTTCATCATACTCCTTGTAATCAAAGTGTCTCGGCCCTTCTAATCCACTCAAAGTATTTTTCAGGTTCATTCATACTCCCATTGAATTCGGGAAGATCTAATCTAAGGTTCCTATCATCATCCTTTGGTCGGTCTCTTCTCCTAGGCCTTGGTGATTCATCACTTGAGGAATAATTATTGCGTGGCCTCCTTGGGTTCCTCCTTGGTTGTTCTTCCTCACTTGAACAAGAATTAGGGTTAGAATTCCCTTTCCTTGAAGAATCTCCAGCAAAAGTATCAAACCTTTTTAATATCTCATCCATCCTTGCTGCCAACTCGTCAATTCGCCTATCTCTTCTAAGATTTTGAGCCTGTTCTAAGGTTAATCCCCTTGGAACCTGTGGAACCTCCTCGTCACTCATGATTCCTACACAAACCAAGTCAGTTCATGCAAAAATCTTGATTAAAAGATCGAATCTTGAAGGAAAACTAGGTAACACAAAAACCGTACTCTCAACCGCAAATCAGTGCACAAACACCAAACGTTTGAGGCTGTGTAGAATGCGTTACTCAACTAAAAATTATGAAATTTTATATGGTGATAGCTGGACATTTTTAAAGTTCAATACAAAAATAACCACGTAAAAAGTCTCAGCCAATTGTTCCCAGTTTAATTTTTACCGAAGTTGCGCAAACCTGGCTCTGATACCAAAGATGATGTGAATTATTGATCCGAAAATCAACAAAACACAAGGGATATGTTTAAGTCTAATTCTATACAGGAAATCCACCAAGAATTAAACAAAAACTAAGATTAATCAATTAAGAATCCACCTAATTAATCAATCCAAACGAATGTTTTAACTAAAACAAGCAAAACAGCAATTGATCACAATCAACAAAAACTCAAGTATGCAACTTAAGAAATAAATCTGAATATTAATCTCTATATTTATTCGTGTGTTTTACAGCCCTATTTATAAGACTTAGTTTACCTAGGAAGATTAGGACAAGTTCCTAATTCAATCCTAATTAAACTAGAATTCTAACTTGCTTGAAGAGCAAGCACCTTGGCGCACAAGCATACACCAAACTCCTTGGAGAACAAGCACACGTCTAAACTGATTTATTTTGCTAACTAACTTATTTTTAAAGCAACTAAATAAATAAATAAAAATTAAAGAACTAAATAAAGATTAAAGATCCTAATGCTTGAACAAAGAAAAACCCTTTCAAGTGAAAGGTAAAAACTTGTAAGCAAAATCTAAGTAAAGAAAATTCAAGAAAGTTCAAAAAAGTGAACTAGACTCCAAGAAAAATCACTAAGCAAACCGTGGCTTTGCTTTGATATCCAAGAAAGTGTCCATGCAATGCTTGGCTTGAATCAATGTTTAGGGACAAGCTATCTTGATGCATGATAAGCAAATCTTCGAAGTTCTCCATGCTTAGACTTGCATCACCTTCTCAACAAAGAGAGACTCTCTAGCAGCCTTGAGGTTAGACTGCGCCTCCTACAAGTCAAGGGGGACGCAGTTGGAGGATGATGACGCGGAGTCATCATCAGAATTCTCTTTAGTGTTGGGGGCCTACCGGCTGGTGCGAGCAGTGTCCTCCCCCAACTCATCATCCGGCACGGATCCACTCTGCCCGAGGTTCTCATACTCTTCATCACACTTGTTTTGGGTGTTTTTATTCCACGGGAGAGTTACGTCACGAAGTCTGATCCAGCCAGTCTTTACCTGCAAAATAACGGAGACTCCTAGTGGTTGGAGCTCCGCCTCCGACGATCAAGTTAGTAACTTGAAACGAAATAAAGAGAACGAAAATTTAGGTGGGTATCCGCTCGGATTCCAAGCTCAGGTGTTTCTCTGATGTAAGAGAATGCAGGTGTAATAAATGGTAAAACGTGCCCTCAAAGTGAGGGACATCTCCCTATTTATAGGGTCTTTGGGAATTGTCCCCCTGATTAGGTCACAGAACCCTAATCATTGGTGGGCTGAGCCGTTTTGCGGCGTTCTCAGGATTTAGGCCTGAAGGACGCCTTTTTCCCTTTATTTCTGGAGTGACACGTGTCAAGAAGTGATTGGTCCACTTTGGACCAATCTTAGGCTGCCACGTGTCACCCTCGGATTGGGCCACGTGGCAGGGTGAAATTGCCCCAAACATTTGCCCCTCACAGATGTGACGTGGCACGCAACGTGGCATCTGTGACACATGTGACGCTTTGGTTGGCGGTAATTTTACAGTTATAGAGTAACCGTTCACCTTCCGAGTAAAAAACGGAAATGCCCTCATATTTACCCTCAATATATAGTCGTTTTATTCTCATAATTTTGTACGTTTACAAAAATTTTCTGGAGAGAAAAACTTTGAGAGAGCAGAAGTCATCCGCTTGAGTCAGACGCGAGTAAGAAAGTTCGCTCTTCAACGACCCAGGCGGACCCGCCTTCCTTCAGATATCAAATCCAAAGGTACCGTCTCTGTCTCTCTCAGCTCTTTTCTTTTTTCACCGCTTGTACATATTTCTTGCAATAAATGGATGCATCACCAACACACACGGCACAGGCTAGGTTAGAGTCCAGCCGGTCACCAGGGACGGTTGATTCTAGGACTGGGAGTGCCGTCTCAGGGTGTTGGGACCACCCTTTGCCAAGGATTTTGACCAGTTATGTGTCTGTGCAGGACACCATGGCTCGGACAATGCAGACGGCCACTGATCCAAATTACTAGAGCGAAGGCTCAGGCGGCCAAACGCCTGAGGGAGAAACGTCTGGTCAGGGAGACCAGACGACTCTAGAGAGATCCCCTCCGTGTGCCCCTTCAACCCCTACGGACTCTTTTTTGGAAGAGTGCGACCAAGGCGGCGACGAGGCCGCCTCTGCCCCCTTGGATCAAAGTGAGGAGGGGATGAAGAGTGAAAGCTTCGCCTCTACCTCTGAGAGCAACGATGACTTACCCCCTGTTCCGGATAGCGAGGAGGAAGAAAGGAAAAAGTTGAGCGAGAAGGACGATCCCTTCAGCATCCACGTCTCCTCCAAGGACCGGATCCAAATGGGGGAGAACTTAGAGAAATTTAAGCAAATGCACCCTCTTGGAGACAGGTATAAGACAGCTTGGAACCATCGCCTAGGGGGGACGATCAACAGAACGCCAACAGCTATTTTGGCTGTTATGAGGCGGCGTTCAAAGCCGGCCTTCGCTTCCCCCTTCACCAGGCGGTGAAGGTAATTTTGTGAGGCTACGGCCTTGGGGTCTGGCAACTTACCCCCAACTCTTGGACTAACATTCTGGGGTATGTTGCCGCCTGCGAGTTCCAGGGGCTTAACCCCGGCTAGGAGGCTTTTGCAAGCATGCACTACCTCTCCAGAAGCCCAGGCGGCTGGAGGGCGTAGTACACTCTAACCACGCAGTCGCAATATATGATGACCTCGGACAAGGTCTCAAAGTTCGATAGCTGGAAGCACAGGTTCTACCTGATGTCAGCCCTAACCAAACAGGAAAATTATGAATTTCGTCTGTACAATAAGAAGCCTGACTTGTTGGGCAGGAAGTGCACTCTTCCCCGGATCCTAGAGGAAGACTTTGACAAAATAATTGAGGCAGACTTTTTCGGCCTCACAGACGCAACTCTGTCAACCGGGGAAACAATACAAGTCCCTAAGAATTGGATTCCCAAGAGCACCTGGTTCAGGGATGAATGTTTCCTAGCCGCCTGCGGGCTAGGGCACATGTTTACCAAACGTATGCTCCTGAGTTTATACCGTTTGTAATATTTTTCTATCGAAATTGATTTATGATATTGACCAATTTCTTTCTTTTTGCAGAAGAAGCACTAAACATGTTGCAGTCGGAGAAAACTCCCAAGCGGTCTTCTGCGACCATCCGCAAAGATCTTGCGGAGAAAGCTGCGGCCGAGCTCAGGGCCAAGGTATTAAGCGCCTGACCCTTTCTTAAGTTGATTTTAAAAACTATCTTGCCCGGATACTAACTTTGACTTGTTTATTTTTTGCAGGGGGGAGAAGTTGGGAAATCGTTTGAGAAGAATCTCAAACGGGCTAGGGAGGAGGCCCCAGCCGTTCTCAACAAAATAAAGAAGTCCGCCTCCGCGTCGACTCCTAACACTGTAGCCGGGCCTCAGAAGCTGCGGATAGCGGAGCGTAACGAGCAGGTAGGCGGCAGCCTGGGCCTTGACCTCGTTAACCCTGTTACAGCAACCGGGGGGTTCTCCACGCCTGCAAGCGGTACCCACTTGGCCAGCTCTAAAGGTCAGAACCCTTTTGAATCCCCGCTTGAGCTGGGGTGGCCTTTGCGGGTGAAATCCCACTCGCAACAGACGTCATTATCAGACGACCGTCTACAAATAGGTGCTGCCTTAGTTTCGCACTCATCACCAATTGATTGTGGTGCAGATCAATCTCCCCGCTGGCCAAACGTCCAGAAGCATGCCAAGACCATGCTGGAAGCCGTCCGGAAGAGGGATAAAGACAATATCCCTAGGATAGAGACGTTCAATCTTGAACGCATTCTATCCCTTCTGGCTGAGGTAAGGGTTGTCAATTCAATTTTATTTTTTCCAAGTATTTTATCCCGCCTGAGATACTTATACCGCCTGACTTTTTGCAGGCTATGCTGCGGGCAGACGTGCTCAAGCGTCCTTATTCCCGCAAACGGGAAGAGGTAAAAAGGGCCAAGAAGTCCGCCACAGGCGCTGATAATGTTGCTTTATACTCAACTATCGTAAATGAACTTAAAACTAAAGCAATAATTATGACATAGACGTCTAAAATCCAGCAGCTAGAGCTAGATCTGAAGGCGGCCAACCAGCGGGCGACGGATGCTGAGACGGCCAAGAAGGGGGCAGAGGAGGCCCAGAAAAAGGCGGACGAGAGCGCCAAAAAGGCTGATGAGGCGCTCAAGAAGGCCCATACAGACCTTGGCAAACTGAAGACCAAGGTCGAGAGGCTAGAGAAGGATGGTACTCAAGCTCAGACAAACTTTGCAGCAACCCTGGAGGCGGAGCAAAACCGCCTTGTTGTTGAGAGAGATGCTGACAATGACGCCCGTATGAAGATTGCCTGGGCTGCCTTGTACCCAGATGCGGATTATAGCATCTGGGCATTGGCACACAGCTATGCCGAGTGCGTGGCGTACTTGAGAGAGCAAGGCGAGCCAGAGCCTGCCTCCTTTGAAGCCTTAGTCAACTCCAATGAGTCGTCCACGCCTGAGCTTCCTAGTCCTGGTGAAGCGCAGGAAATACCCTCATATGATGAGGAGAAGGAGGAGGACCAAGAGGCTCTGTTTGCAGGCCAAAAGTGACCCCTCAGCGGCAGTATGCCAATCTTTGCTTTTGTTATTATCTTTTTATTCAGCGACTGTATGCCAAAACTTGCTTTTTCCGGCCTGCGTGCCGAGTATCTTTGTATTTACCGGCTGTGGTGCCGTGTTAATTAACAATTTCTTTCTCTCTCCCAGACGGGGTCCGGTTAACATTTTAATCCACTACAACCGTTTGGTTGGGTGGACTTTATGAATTGCACCGACTAAGTCGGTTTTGATCATTTTGCATTTGAATTTTTATTTTTTGCAAATTTTAATTTTTGCCTAACTTATCAAAAGCATGCGGCGATTTCTTGCCTAACTAGTCAATAGTCTGGTTGTTCTTGCCCCTGGACGGCTGTGTGATTGGTTTCAAGTGGAGTTGGTTGATGGACTTGAAAACGTCTGATGCTGTAAAGAGAATGATATGTTTGTAAGTCAATCAATAACAGTAGTGATTGCCCCAAACCAAGTGCACAGCCGTACACCAACAACCGTTTCGGTCACTACACAGACGGCGTATGTCCGTCTTGGTAGAGATTTTATAGCCATTGAACTCTTTTGCCCCAATTGGGGTGAGAGGTGCAATTTTGGAATAAATAACCTAAGTGAGAACTTCAGCCGGTGACCGACTGATGCCTATGGGCATCCGGTATATGGGAACTTATTCGTTCTTCGTAGGTTATTTTGGTCAGACGGCTATGATTTGACCAATTTGGTCGTTCAATTTTTGCCGTCTGCATGGATACGTAGAATCGACAAATAGTCTATTCTCTACAACGATTGCACCCGGAGGGGTGTCGCCGGACGCCTTTGTCCATGTTGGGACAGGCGATTCTATAAAATGAGAAACCATCCGGCCATTTTAGCCTCTGGTCTTGTTTGAGACCGGTTGTGTAGCCACTAAACGTTTTTGTGCTTAGTTTCTAGTCAGTATTGAATTTACACTAAGTATCGAACTTAGTTTTTTAGACAAACGGGTCAGTCTGGGTATTACCCAGGCGGATAATCAGGCTGTTGAATAAACAAAGTATCAAACCTAAATAAACAAGGGATCCGAGTATTACCCAGGCGGTCCAACAAATGTAACCTTTACTAAGTATCAAACTTAGTTGGGTAAAGAAGAACCCGCCTAGGTATTACCCGGATGGAGAATCAAAAAATAACATAATTTGCAAACAAAGTCTAATTTCATTGATTAGTTCATTTGTTTACAAAAATTTACATTCTCAAAAGTGGTACTTTTTCAGATTGTCTACATTCCAAGTTCTAGGCAAGCGCCTGCCGTCTGGGGTTTCCAGGCGGTAGGTGCTGTCCCTTTCTTCTTCATAGATCCGGTAGGGGCCTTCCCAATTTGGTGTTAGCTTTCCCAACTCATTGGCCCTACCGGTTGCCTCCATTTTTCGTAACACTAAGTCGTCAACTTTCAAAGGACGCTTGTGTAGTTTTTTGTTGTAGGCTCTAGTCATTCTCAGACGGTAAATCTCATGACGCAAGGCGGCATTGCCCCTGCGTTCTAGGAGTGAATCCAATGCCAGGCGCATTGCTTCCCAGTTTGCTTCTTTATCATACAACATGACTCTAAGAGTAAGCTCGTAACGTTCGATGGGCAAGACGGCTTCAGCACCGTAAACCATGAGAAATGGGGTTTCACCGGTTGCCCCTTTTTCCATTGTCCGGATTGCCCATAGGACATGGATTAACTCTTCTGCCCACAAGCCACCGGTTCTTTCTATTATCTTCTTAATTCCGTGTGAGATGAGTTTGTTGAAGGCTTCAACTTGGCCGTTTGCTTGGGCCGGCCAACAGATGCAAAACAGCTTGAGATCCCCTGATCTCCCAGCCAAGTTTTTAGCTGAGGCATCTCAAACTGAGGATCATTATCAAACACCATAGACTTAGGTACCCCGTACCGGGTGATAAAATTCTTCCAGATGAAGGAAATTACGTCTAAGGTCTTGATGTTTTTAACCGCCTCAGCCTCAACCCACTTGGTGAAATACCGAATGGTATAAGGCATCAGCCGGTTCTTTACTGAAGTTTTTACTTAGGCTTTTCATTCCAAAATTGCACAGCCTCTCCCATTGGGGAAAAGAGTTGTATAATGACTATGTAACATCCCCGAACGGAATTTTACCGCCTGGGTAAAAGGCTGGGAGCACCCGTTTAAATGGCCAGCTGTGCACTTGGTTTGGTGCAATCACCATTGTGATTGATTGGCCTAAAAACATCCCATACTTCTCTAAGTATCAAATGTTTTCAAGCCAATTAATCAATTTGAAATGAAACCAACCACATAGCCTTCCAGGGGCAAGAATAGCCGGATTACAATCTGCCGCATACTTTTTGTAAGTTAGGAAAAATATCAAAGAATTGCAAAATATATGCAAAATTCAATTCAAAAATTAAAATTCAAACACAAATGCAAACATGTATAAAAAAACTGACTGAGTTGGAATACTTCATAAATTTAAAACTGGCACAAAGGCCAGAATGATTGTTAACCGAAATCACATCCGGTGTAGAAATAAAAGAAAATATTTTTGAAAACAAAAGAAAAAAATTGTCAACCTAACTCCATAGTTGGTAAAATTACAACATACTCGGCTTACAAGACAGAAAAAAGTAAATGCCATACTGCCGCAGAATTTGGGGAGGCTGATTCAAGGCCGAGGGGGAAGCTGCTGCTTTAGCTGGTCTTGATCGGTAGGGAGGGCTCTTGATTGATCCTTAGTCGCTTGAGGGTAGCTGTCTTGGTTTTGTTGGCCCTCCGCCGGCTCCTCTTCATCGTCTGAGACCTCATATCCCAACTCAGCAGCCCAGTCTTTGAAGTGAGGCGGAGCTGCCTCTCCTAAAACTTGGGCACCATACACCGCAATGGCGTAATCATACCTATGTTTGTAGACTTCAAAGTCAATGTCTTGATAGAGGAGCCCCCAGGCTATCTTCAGGCGGGCCGTATTGTCCCGCTCATTCTCCTCTACCAGCCGGGACTGCTCCTTCGCAATTTCATCCTAGTGCTGGTTCCACATGTTGACCAGCTCCACCCCCAACCGGGCAACGTTCGCCCAGAGCTTTGTGTTTACCTTATCAGTGTCCTCTAATGCCTTGAGATCAAATTGAGCATTCTTCAGTTTTAGCACAAGGTCATTAGCCCGGTTGTTGGCTTCATCGTTAGCAACCGTCAGGTTCCGGATCAGCTCCTCCTCTTGCAACTCTATCACTTTAATATTTAATTCAGACATATAATTAGCATATTCAGCAGAGTTGAGGTTTTGAGTGACCCTCTGTTTGGCGTCATTTACCTCTTCTTGTTTCCGCCTGAAGGGGCCCCGGAGCCCATCCACCCTCGGCATAACCTAGAAAGGGGCAACCAAAATATGAAATACTTGGTAAAAATAGAAGAAAAAAATATCAGCATTGAGTCAGAAAACAGTTTACCTCAGTTAGTTGGCCTATTATCCGGTCAAAGTCCACTACCTGCAGATCAGGTATGGAGTTCTCCTTAAACCGGGTGAGGGTCCTCACCATCCGTTTAGCAAACCCAGGTAGATTCGGATCGTCGAATGTAAGATCTGCACCATAAGAAATACTTGGTGAGAGGGATGCAGCGTAGTTGGCATTCATTCGTTGCCGGCTGCTGACTGAACCCCCCCCGAAGGATTAACCTTAGTCTTAACTCGTATAAAGTCAAGTGGCAAAGGAAGTTTAATCTTATTCTTACCATGGGTTTGAGGATGGGGCTTTGAGGCATCCTCCTCCCCAGTCATTGCCACACCGCCTACAACATTAGGTGGCTGGCCACCCTTCGATGCCGTGGAGGCATCCGACGCTTTCTTCCCCGAACATTCTGAACTTTCACTTTAAACCTTCATAACTGATGGTGACTTGCCGCCAGTCGTAGGACGATCCGGGTTGGCAGATGAAGTTGACTGGGTAGGATTCTTCTTTGCGGCCTTGGCAGCCCGAGTCTTATCTTGCTCCTCTCCTTGTCTTTTGAAAAGCTTGGAGATGGATCGTGGAACGCGTTTGCTAGCATCCTGCAAATAGAGGATCAAAAGTTACTAGCCGACAAAAGCGCTTAAAAGAAATTTAAAGAAAACAAGACAGGTCAGGCGATCATACCCTGCCTTTCTTGGCCTCTTTGGCCTCAACGGTTGCTCTCTTGGAGAGCACGCTCTCTTTGCGCAGCTGCGCAGCAGATTTAGCCGGGGTCTTCTCCGAATCTACCATCTTCAAGGCATCGGTTGCAAGGGGAAAACGGGGAGTTAGTTAAAATAATAAAAAGTTGAAGTATAAAAACAAAAAACAACAGAATTGCCGGATTTAAAGTGGATCTACCCATGGGAAACATGGTGCTTAACCCACAGGCGGACAAGAATCTTTCATCGAAGAAGTCCGGATGGAGGATCCAATTCTTTGGCACAATAATATGAGTCCCATCCCCCAAGGGCTCAGTTGTGGTGTCGAAGAAACCCGGGTCCTTTTTTTGCTCCCGGGCTCTAAAAGAGAGTGCCGGGAGAAGACATTTCCTGCCCAGGAGAGCCGGTTCTTTATTCTACCGGCGCAACGTCCGGCTGTGTTTCAGAGTGGGGGAGGAGATCAAATAAAACTTCTCCTTCCACCCGGACCATTTGGACACCTTGTCCAAGGTCATTAAATATTAGGGCAAAGTGGTAAGAATATACCACGCCCCATGACCGCCTGGGGCCTTGCTCAGATAGTGCATATGAGCGAAGGAGGAAAAGTTGGGGGCTATATTCTGGAGCTCGCAGGTAGTAATGTAACTCAGAATATTAACCCACTAGTTTGGGGTGTGCTGCCAGACACCCAGATCATACCCCTTGAGGATTTTTCTAATCCTAATATGGAGGGGGAACCGGATGCCGGCTTCTATTACCGCCTCGTAGCAGACAAAGTAGTTGTCTGCATTCTCAATGTTGTCCTCCTAGGCCATGACCGCATCCCCAGGCGGAATTATAATATCCCACCCCTTTCCAATGGGGTGTTTTTCTTTGAAGGCCTTGAAGCCGCTCTTCAACAAGGCTATATCACTCGGAAGCATCCTTATCTTCTTCAGGTCAAGGTTAGCTGAAGTCTTTGCCGGCTGCTGATAGTAGCCGCAAAATTGTCCTGATCGAAGCCAGATGTTTCGCCCCCCAATCTTTCGGTGGCATCGTTGCCGCCTGCCTCCTCTCCTGATCCATGAGAGGAATCGGCTTCCTCACCTTCTACCTCCCTCACGCTTGAGCTGCCAAAGGAGGAGGGAGCCTCATCATCGGAACTACTTCTCTCCTCCGATTCCTCTTGTTCCCCATCCGGAACAACCTCATCGACGGGCACTTCCATAGCGCGCTGGCTTCTAGGCTTAGTAGTCGTTTGTTTAACTCTAGCCATTGTGTCTTGCACAGAGACATAGAGGGGGAGAAATTGGGGGATTAGCATAGCAGTTATGATAGTCCAAAAACGGCACCCCCTATTCTAGATTTAGTCGTTTCGAGAGGGCGGCTGAATGTCCTAGGTAGTGCCGAGTGTGTGGATTGAGAGCTCATTATATTTTTAAAGGCTATGTATACAGGCGGAAAAAGAATGTTTGCAACATGCAATGAAGGAAAAGCTAAAAAATGGTACAGGTGGTTACCTTACTTTAGCTCTGAAAACTCTGAAAACTTCTACAGACGGGTGACCGGGTGTTGTAAGAGTGAGCACACGGAAATCTTGAGAATCTGACGCAGACGAGATTAGAGTATCTCTCTCTAAGAATCTCTTTCTCTCTCTAGATAGTCAAAGTGAAGAAAATAGTGAGAGAAGGGAAGGGGGGTAAACCCCTATTTAAAGAGGGGTGAAACGGGGGCATCCCCGTCACACCCCCGATTTTACTAGTCGTTTTTACTGTTCACCTCTCACAGGTGGACACGTGTCACAGGCGTCACGTGGCCCGCAACGTGACCCCCGTGAGGGGCAAATGTTTAGGGTAAAAATACCCTAGACATGTGGACCAATGAGAGAAGGCCATGTTTCCAGCCCAAGCTAGTCCAAGTGGACCAATAGCAAGCTGACACGTGTCCTCTTAAGATATTTTCTGAAATTGCGGGTCTTCAAGGGCCCAATTTCCCAAAAGCGTTGTAAAAACGACGCAACCCACTAAAATCTAGGTCAAGTGATATAGATAGGGGCACACCTTCCAACGACACTATAAATAGGGAGACATTCCCCCATTTTGGGGACACAGTCAATCATTTATTACACCTACATTCTCTCACATCAGAAAAACACCTGAGCTTAGAATAAAAGCAGATATCCACCTAAATTTCCGCACACTTTATTACTTTTCAATTTAATAACTTGATCGTTGGAGGCGGAGCTCCTACAATCGGAGTCTCCGTATTTTTTCAGGTACAGCTCGAGCCGGACCAGTCTTTGTGACGTAACTCTCCAAACGGACAAAAACACCCAAAACAACTTCCATTTAATTCAATTAGCTTCTTTGAATGCATTAGACTTGAATTCGATTCAATTAGCTTTGTTTGAATGTGTTTGACTTTCATTCGTTTAAAAAAACTTTGTTTGAATGTCTTTGACTTTCATTTGGTTTAATGTGCTTTGTTTGAATGTTTTTGTCTTTCATTTAATTCAAAAGGCTTAGTTTAAATATGTTTGACTTTCCTCTGTTTCAAAAAGCTTTGTTTGAATGTGCTTGACTTTTAATTTATTTTAAAATCTTTGTTTAAAAATTGTTTAAGTTTCATTTAATTCAAAAGGCTTTGTTTGAATGTGTTTGACTTTCATTTTATTCAAAAAGCTTTGTTTTAATGTGTTTGACTTTCATTTGAATCAATTAGCTTCGTTAAATGCATTTGACTTTCATTTGATTCAAAAAGCTTTGTTTGAATGTGTTTAACTTCCATTTGAATCAACTAGCTTCTTTGAATGCATTTAACTTTCATTCGATTCAATTAGCTTTGTTTGAATGTGTTTGACTATCATTTGGTTGAAAAAGCTTTGTTTGAATGTCTTTGACTTTCATTTGGTTCAAAAAGTTTTGTTTGAATGTGTCTCACTTTCATTTGATTCAAAAAGCTTTTTTTGAATGTGACTTTCCTTTGATTCAAAAAAGATTTGTTTGAATGTGTTTGACTTTCATTTGATTCAAAACTCTTTGTTTGAATGTGTTTTGACTATCATTTGATACAAAAAGCTTTGTTTAAATGTGTTTGACTTTCATTTAATTTAATTAGCTTCGTTGAATGCATTTGAATTTCATTCGATTCAAATAGCTTTGTTTGAATGTGTTTGACTTTCAATTGGTTCAAAAAGCTTTGTTTGAATGTATTTGACTTTCAAATAATTTTAAAAGCTTTATTAGAATGTGTTTGAATTTTCTTTGATTCTACAAACTATATTAGAATGTGTTTGACATTCATTTGATTCGTTTTTTTTTTTTTAGTAAGTAAGCAATTATATTAACACAGTAAAAACTATACAAATTCTACAAATACATAGCCTGAGACAGGCTCCCCAAACTGCACAAGAGCTAACAAGCCCACACCACCCCCTAGAAGCCTAGAGAACCCTCAACCACTTACAGGTAGGGAGAAGAGGGCAACCAGGAAACTCTTCTGAGAACCACACACATCCTGCTACCTTCTAGGAAGGGCACAGGAGGAGAAGAACTCAGAAAACAAAACAAAAACAACTCCAAAAACAAACTATCAACAAAGAAACAACACAAACAACTAAACAACAGTTACAACATATGTCTAAGCTTAAACAACCATTTACAGTCTTCTGTCTTCCATCTAGCATCAATAGGCTGCTGAGCTCTTCCACCAACTTCTCTTCTGACTGCCTTTACCAGCACCTCAGGGTGAATCACAGCATGCTGCCAGAACACATGATTTCTAGCTAGTTAAATGTTGTAAATAATAGCACTCAATGTGACATTCATTTGATTCAATTAGCTTCTTTGAATGCATTTGACTTTCATTTGATTCAAAAAGCTTTGTTTTTAATGTGTTTGAGTTTCATTCTATTCAAAAAGCTTTGTTTTAATGTATTTGGTTACATTTGATTTAAAAACCTTTGTTTGAATGTGTTTGACTTTCATTGGATTCAATTACCTTTTTTGAATGCATTTGACTTTCATTTGATTCAGAAAGCTTTGTTTTAATGTGTTTGACTTTTATTTGATTCCACAAGCTTTGGTTGAATGTGTTTGACTTTTATTTGATTCAAAAATCTTTGTTTAAATGTGTATGTCTTTCCTCTGATTCAAAAAGCTTTGTTTGAATGTGTTTGACTTTGATTTTATACATAAAGCTTTGTTTGAATGTGTTTGACTTTCATTTGAATAAATTAGCTTTGTTAGAATGCATTTGACTTTCATTAGATTCAAAAAGCTTTGTTTGAATGTGTTTTACTTCCATTTGATTTTATTAGCTTCTTTGAATGCATTTGACTTTATTCGATTCAATTAGCTTTGTTTGAATGTGTTTGACTTTCATTCAGTTCAAAAAGTTGTTTTAATGTGTTTGACTTTGATTTGGTTCAAAAAGCTTTATTTGAATGTGTTTGACTTTAATTTGATTCGAAAAGTTTTGTTTGAATGTGTTTGACTTTCCTATGATTAAAAAAAGATTTCTTTCAATGTATTTAACTTTCATTTGTTTGAAAAGATTTGTATGAATGTGTTTGAATTTCATTTGACACAAAAATCTTTGTTTGAATGTGTTTTGATTTTCATTTGATTCAAAAAGCTTTGTTTGAATGTGTTTGACTTTCATTTAATTTAATTAGCCTTTTTGAATACATTTTAATTTCATTCTATTCAAAAATCTTTTTTTGAATGTGTTTGACTTTCCTATGATTCAAAAAGATTTATTTAAATGTGTCTGACTTTCATTTGATTCTAAAAGCTTTGTTTGAATGGATTTTACTTTCCTTTGATTCTAAAAGCTTTGTTAGAATGAGTTTCACTTTCATTTGATTCAATTAGATTCGTTGAATGCATTTGAATTTCGTTCAATTTAAAAATCTTTGTTTGAATGTGTTTGAGTTTTATTTGGTTTAAAAAGCTTTGTTTTAATGTGTTTAACTTTCATTTGATTTAAAAAGCTTTGTTGAATGTGTTTGACTTTCCTTTGATTCAAAAAGATTTGTTTAAATGTGTTGACTTTTAATCGATTCTAAAAGCTTTGTTTGGATGTATTTGACTTTCCTTTGACTCTAATAGCTTTGTTTGAAAGTGTTCGACTTTCATTTGATTCAATTAGCTTCTTTGAATGCATTTGACTTTCATTCGATTAAAAAAGCTTTGTTTTTTTTAATGTATTAGAGTTTCATTCTGTAGAAAAGGCATTGTTTGAATGTGTTTGACTTTCATTTAATTTAGAAAGCTTTGTTTGAATGTGTTTGACTTTCCTTTGATTCAAAAAGATTTGTTTGAATGTGTTTGACTTTAATTTGATTCAAAAAGCTTTGTTTGAATGTCTTTGACTTTCATTTGATTCAAAAAGTTTTGTTTGAATATGTTTGACTTTCATTTGGTTTTAAAAGCGTTGTTTGAATGTGTTTGACTTTCGTTCGATTCAAAAAGATTTATTTAAACTGGTTACACTTTCCATTGATTAAAAAAGATTTGTTTGAATGTGTTTAACTTTCATTTGATTAAAAAAGTTTTGTTTTAATGTGTTTGGCTTTCATTTAATTCAAATAGCTTTATTTCAATGTGTTTGACTTTTATTTAATTCAAAAAGCTTTGTCTTAATTAATTTGACTTTCATTTAATTGAAAAAGCTTTGTTTGAATGTGTTTGACTTTCATTTGTTCAATTTTTTCTTTAAATGCATTTTACTTTCATTTGATTTAAAAAGCTTAGTTTAAATGTGTTTGACTTTCATTATATGCAAAAAGCTTTGTTTGAATGTTTTTGACTTCCATTTGATTCAATTTAGCTTCTTTGAATGTGTTTTGACTTTCATTTGATTTAAATAGCTTTATTTGAATGTGTTACACTTTTCATTGATTAAAAAAGATTTGTTTGAATTTCATTTGATTCAAAAAGCTTTTTTTGAATGTGTTTGACTTTTATTTTATTCAAATAGCTTTAATTGAATGTGTTCGACTTTTTTTTTATTCAAAAAGCTTTGTCTGAATTTATTTGACTTTCATTTGATTCAAAAAGCTTTGTTTGAATGTGTTAGACTTTCATTTGATTCAATTAGCTTTTTTGAATGCATTTGACTTTCCTTCGATTCAAAAAGCTTTGTTTGAATGTGTTTGACTTTTACTTGATTCAACAAGTGTTGTTTGAACTTGTTTGACTTTCATTTGATTCAAATAGCTTCTTTAATGCATTTGATTTTCATTTGATTCAGAAAGCTTTGTTTGAATGTGTTTGAGTTTCATATGATTCAAAAAGCTTTATTTGAATGTGTTTGACATTTATTTGATTTCAAAATCTTTATTTGAATGTGTTAGAATTTTATTTGATTCAAAAAGCTTTATTTAAATGTGTTTGCCTTTAATTTGATTCATTTAGCTTCGATAATTGCATTTGACTTTCATTTGATTCAAAAAGCTTTGTTTAAATGTTTTTGACTTTCATTTGATTCAATTAGCTTCGTTGAATGCATTTGATTTTCATTCGATTCTTAAAGCTTTGTTTGATTTTGTTTGACTTTCATTTGATTCAATTAGCTTCGTTGAATGCATTTGAATTTCATACGATTCAAAAAGCTTTGTTTGAATGTGTATGACTTTAATTTTGTTCAAAAATCTTTGTTTGAATGTTTTTTGTTTGGGGTGATTCTACCCTGCACCTGCTCCAATCAGAAAGTGACACGTGTCACCCTAGGGTTAGTCCAAAATTGACAACCCCTGTTTGACATGTGTCATTCCAAAGAAATAGGAAATAGGCGGCCTTCATGGCCCAAATACCGAGAGAGCCGCAATGCCTAATCAGGGGCATAATTCCCGAGGACCCTATTAATTGGGAGATTTCCTCCATTTGGAGGCATGTTTTTACCATTTATTACACAATTACTCTTTGATAGAGACATCTTGAGCTTGGAATCCGAGTAAATACCTACCTATATTTCCACAACTTTTTAACTTGATCGTCGGAGGCGGAGCTCCAACCAACCGGAGTCTTTGTTGTTTTGTAGGTACAGCTCACGCCAGACCAGACTTTGTGACGTAACTCTCCCAAGGGACAAAAACATCCAAAACATTTGGCGCCGTCTGTGGGGAGTGTACCTCAAAGATGGTTTAAGAGTCTGTACCACCTCCTGATCCCAGCAACGCTCAACTTATTACCTGACCGGGTAATATAAGCATTCCTCAACCGGTTCATCAACCGGGTAGTTCAAGCATTCCTCAACCGGTACATCAGCCTGAGGTCTTTACTGACCAAGGTGATGATGATGATGATGTTTTGGAGACGTATGTGGCCAAAGATGGCTCATTCATTTCCAAATACACCCGTACTAGAGATCAGCTGGAACGTGATGCAGACTAAGCGGGTCGAATCAGGCCCACTGGGAGGCTAGAAGGGGAAACCCAGAAGACTAGAGGATTAGCTCCGGTCACCCGGGACGAGCTCATGACTTTTATGAACTCCTTCATGGGTGAAATTAAGGAGATAATCAACAAAAACAAGGCTGGCCCCATCAAGGGACAATCGACTGAATAGACACCTCCATCTGGGAGGAACAAGCCGGTCAAGGACAGGCAGCCTACTCCTCACTCTAAGGAGAAGGAGAAGGAGAAGGCAGCCGCAAGACTTGACTGGACCAGGATCCTTTTGCCATAGGGTCCTCAGAGGCATGCCCGACACGAGTAGTCGGAAGCCACAAAGAAAACTGTTTCCGACGCTCGACAAATCATTGAGCGGAGGAGACATCAGCAGCTGTCTGAGTCAGCCTCCACCTCGAGCTTTCAAGACATCTTCAAATAAACTTCTGTAAGGAACTCACTGTCCTTACTTGAGAGTTGGACAGGCGGCAAGTCCGTCCACACCGACCCTTAGATGATGATAGGGTCTGTCCCCATTTGAACCTTAGGTGCAATATGGGCAATATGACCTTCCATTTATGTAGCCACCTCCCTTCGGAGGTCAGGCGTCATTTAACAGCGTCCAACCTTTGGACTGGCAACTCAAACTGCTCAAACTTAGTGAATAAACTTATCCGTCCACCAAGAATATAATCGAGGCGGCACAACCAGCCAAGGTTAAGAATGTGTTGGTAGATACTTATGATGGTACCTCTAACTCAGAAGACCATCTAATGGTATACACCAACCTTATGTGTCTACAGGGGTGGCACGATGCCACTTGGTGTCGATGTTTCCCGGCTACATTGAAGGGCATTGCCCTACAATGGTTTGGCAACCTTCCAGCCGGCTCCATTGATTGCTTCAAGAATGTGTTTGACTATCATTTGATTTAATTAGCTTCGTTGATAGCATCTGATTTTTTTCGATTCTTAAAGCTTTGTTTGAATGTTTTTTACTTTAATTTGATTCTAAAAGCTTTGATTAAATGCGTTCGACATTCATTTGATTCATTTAGCTTTGTTGAATGCATTTGACTTTCATTCAATTCAAAAAGCATTATTTGAATGTGTTTAAAACTTTGATTGAATGTTTTTGAGTTTCATTTGATTCAAAAAGCTTTGATTAAATGTGTTTGACTTTCATTTGATTCAAAAAACTTTGTTTGAATGTGTTTGACTTTCATTTGATTCAATTAGCTTCGTTGAATGCATTTGACTTTCATTTGATTCAAAAAGCTTTGTTTGAATGTGTTTGACTTTCATTTGATTCAATTAGCTTCATTGAATGCATTTGAATTTCATTTGATTCAAAAGGCTTTGTTTAAATGTATTTGACTTTTTTTTTCCTAAAAATGCTTTTTTTGAATGTGTTTGAATTTCATTTTATTTTTAAAAGCTTTGTTTGAAAGGTTTTTACGTTCATTTGATTCAAAAAGCTTGACGTTCATTTTATTCAAAAAACTATATTTGAATGTGTTTGACGTTCATTTGATTCAATTAGCTTCTTAGAATGTATTTGACTTTCATTTGATTCAAAAGCTTTGTTTGAATGTGTTTAACTTCCATTTGATTCAATTAGCTTCTTTGAATGCATTTGACTTTCATTCGATTCAATTTACTTTGTTTGAATGGGTTTGACCTTCATTCGGTTCAAAAAGCTTTGTTTGAATTTCTTTGACTTTCATTTAGTTCATAAAGCTTTGTTTGAATGTTTTTGACTTTCATTTGATGCAAAAAGCTTTGTTTGACTGTGTTTGACTTTTCTTTGATTCAAAAAAAGATATGTTTGAATGTGTTTGACTTTCATTTGATTCAAAAAGCTTTGTTTGATTATGTTTGACTTTCATTTGATTCAAAAAGCTTTATTTGAATGTGTTTGACTTTAATTTGATTAAAAAAGCTTTGTTTAAATGTGTTTCACTTTCATTTGAATCAATTAGCTTTGTTGAATTCATTTGACTTTCATTCGATTCAATTAGCTTTGTTTGAATCTGTTTAACTTTTATTAGGATCAAAAAGCTTTGTTTGAATGTATTTGTCTTTCATTTGATTAAAAAGCTTTGTTTTAATGTGTTTAACTTTCCATTGATTTAAAAAACTTTGTTTCAATGTGTTTGACTTTAGTTTATTCAAAAAGCTTTGTTTGAATATGTTTAGGTTTCATTTTATTCAAAAAGCTTTCTTTGAATGTGTTTAACTTTCCTTTGATTCAAAAACCTTTGTTTGAATGTGTTTGACTTTCATTTGAATCAATTAGCTTTGTTGAATGCATTTGACTTGCATTAGATTCAAAAAGCTTTGTTTGAATGTGTTTGACTTTCATTTGATTCAATAAGGTTCTTTGAATGCATTTGAGTTTCATTCGATTCAATTAGCTTTCTTTGAATGTGTTTGATTTTCATTCGGTTCAAAAATCTTGGTTTGAATGTGTTTGACTTTCATTTGGTTTAAAATACTTTGTTTGAATATGTTTGACTTTCATTTGATTCGAAAATTTTTGTTTGAATTTGTTTGACTTTCCTTTGATTCAAAAAAGATTTGTTTGAATGTGTTTGACTTTCATTTGTTTTAAAAAGCTTTGTTTGAATGCGTTTGACTTTTTTTGATTAAAAAAGCTTTGTTTTAATGTGTTTGACTTTCATTTGATTCAATTAACTTCGTTGAATGCATTTGAATTTCATTCGATTCAAAAAGCTTTGTTTGAATGTGTTGATTGTCATTTCGTTTAAAAAGCTTTGTTCTAATGTGTTTGACTTTCATTTAATTCAAAAAGCTTTGTTGAATGTGTTTGACTTTCATTTTATTCGAAAAGATTAGTTTGAATGTTTTTTAGTTTCATTTGATATAAAAGCTTTGTTTGAATGTGTTTGACTTTCCTTTGATTTTAAAAGCTTTTAATGAATGTGTTCAACTTTCATTTGATTCAATTAGCTTCTTTGAATGCATTTGACTTTCATTCGATTCAAAAAGCTTTGTTTTTAATGTGTTTAAGTTTCATTCTATTCAAAAAGCTTTATTTTAATGTGTTTGACTTTCTTTTAATTTAAAAATTTTTGTTTGAATATGTTTGATTTTCATTTGAATCAAAAAGTTTTATGTGAATGTGTTTGACTGCCATTTGGTTAAAAAAGCTTTGTTTGATTGTGTTTGACTTTCATTTGTTTCAAAAAGCTTTATTTGAATGTGTTACACTTTACTTTGATTAAAAATGATTTGTTTGAATGTGTTTAACTTTCATTTGATTCAAAAAGCTTAGTTTAAATATGTTTAACTTCATTTTATTCAAAAAGCTTTGTTTGAATGTGTTTAACTTTCATTTAATTTAAAAAGCTTTGTTTGAATTTATTTGACTTTCATTTGATTCAAAAAGCATTGTTTGAATGTGTTTGATTTTCATTTGATAGGCGGATGCTTCGTTAAATGCATTTGACTTTCATTCGAATCAAAAAGCTTTGTTTGAATGTGTTTGACTTTCATTTTATTCGTAAGGCTTAGTTTAAATGTGTTTGACCTTTCTCTGATTCAAAAAGCTTTGTTTGAATGTGTTTGACTATCAGTTTATTCAAAAAACTTTGTTAGAATGTGTTGAAGTTTCATTTAATTCAAAAAGCTTTGTTTGAATGTGTTTGACTTTCATTTTATTCAAAAAGCTTTGTTTTAATGTGTTAGACTTTTATTTAAATCAATTAACTTTGTTGAATGCATTTAACTTTTATTTGATTTAAAAAGCTTTGTGTGAATGTGTTTGACTTCTGTTTAGGGTAAAAATATCCTAGACATGTGGACGAATGAGAGAAGGCCACGTGTCCAGCCCAGGCTGGTCCAAGTGGAATAATAGCCACCTAACACGTGTCCTCTTAAGATATTTCCTGAAATTGCGGCCTTCAAGCGCCCAATTTCCCAGAAGCGCCGTAAAACGGGGCAGCCCACTAAAATCTAGGTCAAGTGACCTAGATAGGAGCACACCTTCCAATGACCCTATAAATCGGGAGATATTCCCCCATTTTGGAGACATAATCAATCATTTATTACACCTACATTCTCTCATATCAGAGTAACACTTGAGCTTGGAATCAAAGTAGATACCCCCCAAAATTTCTGCACTCGAACCGGACCAGTCTTTGTGACGTAACTGTTGTAGTCAAGCCTAACAACTTGATTATGGACGTAGCATCATGCATTGGTGCTATGCGTTCTATACATGTACAACAAGATCCTCAATCCTTTGAGTTTCTTGTTGTTCTTATTAACTAGTTCAATCTAGTTCATTTTATGCTTTGAATAAATTGTAAACTTTAGTCTTATTTTAAGTTTGCAAATTAGTTTCATTTTCTTTAGTTTTCTTTAGCTTGTTAAAGTTCGAAAATGTAGTGTCACATTCACATGAAGTACAAGTACAAGATACAACAAGAAGGCAGTCGTTTAGCTTGGGAAAAAAACATAGAATCCAAAAATTCCTTTTGGAGGAGTTTCAAAGGCTTTAACTTGAGTGTTACAATCAGCTTCATTGAGGAGTTGCAAGCTATCAATTGAGCCTCCAAGTGACCGTCATTTCAGTCAGCATTTGAGCATCAAAAGGCGTCCAAATACACTCTTGTCTACATACATTCAAGCTTGATCCAAGGCTTGAATCAAGGATGAGTTACACTTCTTTTTGCTATTTGAATTGGGCATGAATTAAGGGGCAGTTTTGCTTCTTACTTGCTGCTTGGTTGAGGCGTGATTCTAGGGAAGGTTATGCTCTTACTTGCTGCTTTGATGGGCGTAAATCAAGGGAGAGTTATGCTCTTTATTTCAGATTTGATAAGGCTTAATTGAGGAGGTTGTGGCCGCCACTTTTTAAGCTTATGTATCTAGATAAGCATAGCTTCTTTTATTAATGTATCTAGACACAAAATCTGTTTTTGATGCTTAGCTTAGGCGTGTAACAAGTGAGCTGAAATTTCACTTAGTTTAGCTTGTACTTAAGGATGCTTGTTTACTATAAATAGCAGGAAAATGTGAATGAGAAAATCAGATTATTCAAACATTAAAAAACTTGTCTTACATTCGTTTCTTGGATTAGAAACAAAACCTGAAATTCTTGGATTTGGAATTTCGTTTCCTTTGCTTAGTTAGCTAGTTTAGGCTACTAGTTGGCTTGTGATCTTAGGAACCCAAAACGTTTCTCAGTGGTGTGACTTTATCTAGGAAACCTTTGGTTCTTTAGCCTTATATATCCCTTGGTTTATCCCTTGTGTATTTCGAGTGTTACTCAAAATATACAACATTTGGCGCTAGAAGGAGGGGGATCTAGCAAAACAAATACCCAAACACATACCCCAAACACATACCCAAACACATACCCCAAACACAAACCATGTCCGAAATCCCACCCCCTAATTGGCAAGAATATGTCAATAAGGTTGCACAAGAGAAAGTAGATATGGAGCAACGAATGCAATATTTGCAAGATCAGTTAAAATATCTTTCTATTAAGTTGCGCCATCAAAAAGAGGGCTCACCCAATCATAGTGATGAAGAATTGAGTGAATCTAATTTCAATCACAATGATAGACCTTCTCATGAAAGAGAAAGGTCACGGCCTAATAATGACATAAAAGCAGACATTCCTGAATATGATGGCAAACTCGATGCTGATGAGTTTGTAGAATGGTTAAGAACGGTGGAGAGAGTGTTTGACTATAAGCAAACACTGGAAGAGAAAAAGGTGAAAATTGTGGCCTTGAAGCTACGAAAATATGCCTCAACTTGGTGGGCTAGTGTGTGCGCCAAGAGAGAAAGGCAAGACAAAGAAAAAGTGAGATCATGGGTTAAGATGAAGAAATTGTTGAAACAAAAGTTTCTTCCCACATACTATGTGCAAGAAAACTTTTCAAAATTCCATAACCTTAAGCAAGGTACGAAATCAGTAGAGGAATATGCTAGGGAGTTTGATGGATTTGTTATGAAGTGTGGAGTAGAGGAAGATGAGCCTCAAACTTTGGTTCGGTTCCTAGGCGGACTTGACCCTAAAATAGCCAATGTGGCCGAACTACACCCTTACACCACCCTTGAAGAGCTCATTATCTTAGCACATAAGATTGAGCAGCAACAAAAAGCAAGAGGCAAAAGTAAATCATCACGTTTTGCATCTCAAACCTCATTTCCCCAAAGAAAGCAAACATCCAATTTCCCACCTTTCAAACCCACATCCAATCAGCCTACTTCTAAACCACCTTCACAAAACACCCAAAATTCCAACCCAAAACCAGCCCCAAGAAGATGCTTTAGGTGTCAAGGCCTTAGACATATGGCTAGTGATTGTCCAAATAAAAAAATTGTTACTTTGGTAGAGTATGAAGAGGAGAACGAATTAGAGGTTGAAGAGGACAGCAATCTTGAAGAGAATGATGAGTATGCGTGCCTAGGTCCGGATGAAGGAGAATGCTTGGTGGTTCGACATACGCTTAGCAATATGTTGGACCAAGAAGGGAGCTTGCAACGTGAGGCAATCTTTCACACTCGTTGCACCATTGGTGGAAAGGTATGCACTTTGATTATTGATGGAGGTAGTTGTACCAATGTAGCTTCGCAAGTTATGGTAGACAAGTTGAAAATGAAAACTATCCCTCATCCTAAACCATATAAAATTCAATGGTTAAGTCATAGTAAAGGGATTCCTGTCACACAACAAGGCTTGTTATCATTTAGCATTGGTAAAACTTATGAGGAAGAATTATGGTGTGATGTTGTGCCTATAAATGCATGTCATGTTTTACTTGGTAGACCTTGGTTATTTGATAGGCGTGTGATGCATGATGGTTACAAAAACACCTACTCCTTTTCTAAGGATGGAAAGAAAATTGTCCTTACCCCTTTAATCCTAAAAAATGATCACCCCATATCCACGCCTCCCACTTCCCTCACCACTCTCATAAAGTCTGAATCACATGAATATAGAGTTCACAAACACTTCATTTTGAGCCAACTTGAAACCCCCTCTCAACCCTCCAAAGAAGAAAACCACCCACTCCTCACCTCTCTTCTCAAAACCTATTCCCATGTTTTCCCCAAAGATATCCCTCACGGATTACCCCCAAAGCGTGACATCCAACACAAGATTGATCTTGTACCCGGATCCATGCTCCCAAACAAACCATCCTATAGAACCAATCCCAAAGAAACCGAGGAAATTAGAAGACAAGTGGAGGAATTGTTATCAAACGGTCTTATTCGTAAGTCTCTTAGTCCATGTGCTTGTCCTACTTTGATTGTACTTAAGAAATATGGAGAATGGAGAATGTGTGTTGATAGTAGGTCAATCAATAAAATCACTATCAAGTACCGGTTTCCTATTCCAAGGTTGAATGATTTGCTTGATGATTTGCATGGTTCTAAAGTGTTCTCTAAAATTGATTTGAGAAGTGGCTATCATCAAATTCGAATTTTCGAAGGAGATGAATGGAAGACCGCTTTCAAGACATAAGAGGGCCTCTATGAGTGGCTTGTGATGCCATTTGGTTTGTCTAATGCACTATCTACATTTATGCGCCTTATAAATCAGGTTATGCAACCTTTGATGGGTAAATATGTTGTAGTCTATTTTGATGATATTTTGGTGTACAGTAGGGAAGAAGAAGAGCATGCTATGCATTTGCAACAGGTTTTTGAAGCCCTTGCCCGTGAGCAACTATATGGTAACTTAGAGAAGTGTCATTTTTTAACTTCCCAAGTTATTTTTCTTGGTTTCAAAGTTTCATCTCAAGGCATAGAGGTTGATGAAAAGAGAGTTGCTGCAATTCGTGAGTGGCCCACGCCACAAACAATTCAACAAGTTCGTAGTTTTCATGGACTTGCTTCTTTCTATAGGAGATTTGTGCGAAATTTTAGTACTCTCATGGAACCTATCACGGAGCTAACTAAAAATCAGAAGTTGGTTTGGAATGATAAGGCTCAAAAGGCCTTTGATGAGGTAAAACATCAACTTACTAGTGCACCTATTCTTTCTTTACCTAACTTTGATGAAGTTTTTGAAGTTGAATGTGATGCTAGTGGAGTTGGTATTGGTGCTGTTTTGTCACAAGTTGGACGTCCCCTTGCCTATTTTAGTGAAAAACTCAATGAAGCACAACGGAAGTATAGCACCTATGATAAGGAGTTCTTTGCTCTTGTTCGTGCTTTGGACCATTGGAGACATTACCTCATTTCCAAGGAGTTCATCCTTCATTCAGATCATGAAACTCTCAAATATCTTCAAAGCCAACAAAAACTCCAACCACGCCATGCCAAATGGGTGGAGTATTTGCAAGCTTTTCATTTTGTGATCAAGCATAGGAGAGGCGCCATGAACAAAGGAGCTGATGCACTTTCAAGGAGATACACACTCTTGAATTCTTTCAAGGCAAGAGTGATTAGTGTTGAAGATGTGAAAGCAAGTTATAAAAATGATCATGACTTTGGTGATTTATTTTTAAAATGTTCTAATCATGCTTACAAAGATTATTACATTTTATATGACTATTTGTTAAAAGGAAACAGGTTGTGCATTCCAAGATCAAGCCTAAGAGAATCTCTTATCAAAGAGTTTCATGAAGGAGGAATGGCGGGACACTTTGGCATAGAGAAGACTTCTCTTCTTGTCCAAGAGTACTTTCATTGGCCTAGATTGGTTCGTGATGTGGAGTTTATTGTGAAAAGATGCGTGGTTTGTCAAAAGGCCAAGAGTCATATTCTTCCACAAGACTATCTTTTGCCCTTACCTATTCTGCAAGATCCATGGGAAGATGTTAGTCTTGATTTCGTTGTGGGACTTCCTATGACCCAACGAAAGAAAGATTCCATTATGGTTGTTGTGGACCGTTTTTCTAAAATGGCTCATTTTATTTCTTGTCATACAACTTATGATGCTACTCATGTTGCTAACTTGTTCTTCAATGAGATTGTTCGTTTGCATGGTGTACCTAAATCCATGGTGAGTGATCGTGATCCAAAATTTCTAAGTCATTTTTGGCTTACATTATGGAGGAAGATGGGCACGAAATTAAACTTTAGCACTTCAAGTCATCCTCAAACAAATGGTCAAACCGAAGTGACTAATAGAACTTTGGGATCCTTGTTGCGGTCTTTGGCTACTAAACGTCCCAAGCAATGGGAAGAGATGCTTCCTCATGCGGAGTTTGCTTACAATCGTGTACCTAGCAAGACAACAGGTTTGAGTCCTTTTGAAGTGGTGTATGGATTCAATCCGTGCACTCCTATTGATCTCACTCCCATTCCCTCACCAAACAAGTTCAACAATGATGCCGAGGTGCGTGCAAAAGAAATCAAGTCTATGCATAAGCAAGTTCGTTCCAAAATTGAACAAGCTAATGCAAAGACAAAGGCATACTATGACAAGAAAAGAAAGGAGGTCCAGTTTCAGCCTGGTGACTTAGTTTGGATTCATCTTCGAAAGGAAAGATTTCCTTCCAAAAGACGGTCCAAGGTTAGTCCTCGTAGTGATGGTCCATTTGCTATTGTTGAAAAGGTGAATGATAATGCTTACAAAGTTGAGTTGCCCGGAGACTATGGTGATTCTAGCACCTTTAATGTGGCTGATTTATCACCGTACTATGATGAGTTTGAAGAGTTGCCGAGTTTGAGGGCAAACTCTTTTCAAGAAGGGGGGAATGTTGTAGTCAAGCCTAACAACTTGATTATGGACGTAGCATCATGCATTGGTGCTATGCGTTCTATCCATGTACAGCAAGATCCTCAATCCTTTGAGTTTCTTGTTGTTCTTATTAACTAGTTCAATCTAGTTCATTTTATGCTTTGAATAAATTGTAAACTTTAGTCTTATTTTAAGTTTGCAAATTAGTTTCATTTTCTTTAGTTTTCTTTAGCTTGTTAAAGTTCGAAAATGTAGTGTCACATTCACATGAAGTACAAGTACAAGATACAACAAGAAGGCAGCCGTTTAGCTTGGGAAAAAAACATAGAATCCGAAAATTCCTTTTGGAGGAGTTTCAAAGGCTTTAACTTGAGTGTTACAATCAGCTTCAATGAGGAGTTGCAAGCTATCAATTGAGCCTCCAAGTGGGCGTCATTTCAGTCAGCATTTGAGCATCAAAAGGCGTCCAAATACACTCTTGTCTACATACATTCAAGCTTGATCCAAGGCTTGAATCAAGGAGGAGTTACACTTCTTTTTGTTGTTTGAGTTGGGCATGAATTAAGGGGCTGTTTTGCTTCTTACTTGCTGCTTGGTTGAGGAGTGATTCTAGGGAAGGTTATGCTCTTACTTGCTGCTTTGATGGGCGTAAATCAAGGGAGAGTTATGCTCTTTATTTCAGATTTGATAAGGCTTAATTGAGGAGGTTGTGGCCGCCACTTTTTAAGCTTATGTATCTAGTTAAGCATAGCTTCTTTTATTGATGTATCTAGACACAAAATCTGTTTTTGATGCTTAGCTTAGGCGTGTAACAAGTGAGCTGAAATTTCACTTAGTTAAGCTTGTACTTAAGGATGCTTGTTTACTATATATAGCAAGCAAATGTGAATGAGAAAATCAGATTATTCAAACATTAAAAAACTTGTCTTACATTCGTTTCTTGGATTAGAAACAAAACCTGAAAATCTTGGATTTGGAATTTCGTTTCCTTTGCTTAGTTAGCTAGTTTATGCTACTAGTTGGCTTGTGATCTTAGAAACCCAAAACGTTTCTTAGTGGTGTGACTTTATCTAGGAAACCTTTGGTTCTTTAGCCTTATCTATCCCTTGGTTTATCCCTTGTGTATTTCAAGTGTTACTCCAAATATACAACAGTAACTCTCCCAAGGGACAAAAACACCCAAAACATTTGGTGTTGTCTATGGGGAGAGTACCTCAAGGATGGTTCAAGAGTCTGTACCACCTCCTGAATGTTCGGTAGACCAGCTGGAGGTCTTTACTGACCAAGAGGACGATGATTTTCAGGTCGAAACCTATATAGCCAATGATGGCTCTCTGATAACCAAGCGCATCCGGCCTAGGGACACTCTACAGCGGGGTACAAGTCAGGCGGGTATAAGTCGACCCCCTGGTCAGCCGGAAGGGGAAACCCATACGGCCGGTGGATCTGCTCCAGTCACCCCGGGACGAACTCATGAAATTCATGACTAGTTTCAAGGGTGAAATTAAGGATCTGATCACCAAGAGCCGGGCTGGCCGAAGTTATGGTCAGTCGGCAAGGAAGACTCCTCTAGAAAAGAGGAAGCCAGTAAGGGACAGGCAGCTAACTCCACATCCAAATGAGAAGGCAGCCAGGACCCTTGCCTGGTCCAAGATTCTTCTGCCCAAGAGGAATACCAAAAATGCCCGCCGGAGTGAATAGCCAGTGGGAAACAAAAAATCCACTCTTTATGCCTGAGAGATGATCACCCGCAAGAGGAATCAACAGTTGTCTAAGTCAGCTTCCACTTCAAGCTTTCAAGACAACTTTAAGAATACATTTGCAGGGAATGTACAATCCTTGCATAAGAGCCATACAGGCGGTAATACCGTCCATTCTGGCCCTTAGATGATTGGGAATGCACCGTACGTACCGCCTATGGTCTACGACCCGTATTCTCCTCATTACATGCAACCAACTCTCTTCGGAGGTCAGGCGGCATACAACAATGTCCAGCTACTGACTGGCGGCTTTGTCTGCTCCGCTTGGGTGAACAACCTTCTACATTCACCTGGGAAATAACCGAGGCGGCACAGCCAGCCAAGGTTAAAAATGTGTTGGTAGGTACTTATAATGGTACCTCCAACCCGAAAGATCACCTCATGGCTTATACCAACCTCATGTATTTACAGGGGTTGGACGATGCCACTTGGTGTCGATGCTTCCCGACTACATTGACGGGCATTGCCCAACAATGGTTTGGCAACTTGCCAACCGTTTCCATTAATAGTTTCAAGAAGCTTGCCTTCTTGTTTGCTTCCAACTTCTAAATGAACATCCCTGCGAAGAAAACAAGTCTCGACTTGAGCACCATTAAGCACGGAGAGAGAGAAGGGTTACGCTCTTACGTCAGGCGGTTCAATCTGACCAGAATTCAGTTTTAAGGACTGTCTGACGAAGTAACCTTTACAGACTTCTTTAAATGTTTGAGAGACGGGTCTACCTTTAAGTTCGACCTTGTCAAAAAGGGACATTTACCCGACAGGCGGCCCTGAGGGAGGCGGAAAGCTATATTCAAGCAACCGACCTCTTCTCGCCTGGTAGTCAGTCAGACTCTAAGAAGTCTGTTGGACAAAAAGACAGCCGACCTACTTAGCTGACAAAGAAAAAAGATGAGAGCAAGAAGAGAAAAGAAGTCTGGTTGGTGGGTGATTCTTACCAGCCGTCCTAGAAGAAAAAGAAAGAATTTAAACCGTACGTACCCAAGTACGAGTTTAACAAAGACTGCAATTCCATTCTCATGGAGATCAAGGACCGCTGTCTCTAGAGAAGCCAAATCCAATGAAAAGTTCCATTTAATCAAGGAACAAAAAATAAATTTTGCCAATACCATGAGGAAGTTGGCCACGACACCAACGACTGCTTCAGCCTTCAGCGGGCGTTGGATCGTCTGGCTGACAAAGGGATGTTAAAGTCCTTCATATTTAAGTCCAAAGGGACTAATAAGAAGAACTCGGGGCAGTCATCTAGGACACCCCAGCCTGCTAGTAGCTCGGAAACTGACAAAGAGCCGGTCTACACTATAGCAGGCGTGTTCTCATGTGGTAGCTCCACCATCCGGGGGAACCAAGAGCAATCGTCGAAAGATGGACAATGATGATGATGAGCAGGCATCATCCAACTCCACCTTCCCAGATGTTTTGATCACTTACAAGGACAAGGGCAGCGTCCCCCGCTCGCATGACGACCTGGTTGTCATTGAATGTAAGGTTACCAATCAGCTGGTTGGGCGGATCCTTATTGACACCGACAGCTCATCGGACATCATCAACTAGAGGTGCTTGCAAAAGCTGAAGTATAAGCCCAACATCATGCACCCGATAAACCACCCCCTGGTTGGCTTTGGACGGGGGATGGTGTACCCAGTCGGCAGGATTGATCTACCAGTTCGGCTAGGAGAGAAAGAAGAAGGGTGCCACCTGGTCGTTAAGTTCTTGGTAGTTGAAGAGATGACCGGCTATAACATTATTTTAGGCAGGCCAACTCTCAACTAGGCCAAGACGGTAATCATTCCTTCCCTCATGCTGATCAAGTATGAGAAGGATGACGGTTCTATTAGTTTCTTAAATGGGGATCAAGAGACGGACCGAGACTGTTATCTCACAGCTGTCAAGTTCACAGTGGCCTCAAACGGTCAAGGACATGAACCAATAGACGTTGACAATGTCAAGGACTCAGCCCACCCCCACCAGCAGCCGGAAAAAAAAAAAGAAAGGCTCATCTGCTGGTGGAGGTGAAGAAAGAGAAATAATAGCAATCACTAACCGGTGAACGGTCAGATGAGCTCCGTCCCTAGCCGGCTGGTGAACATATTGATATACCTTTGGATGACATCCGTCTAGAGCGTATTATTAAGGTTGGGACGACTGCTTATGTTAAGCTGGGTGCAAATTTGCACCTATTTCTGAAAGAATTCAAAGACATTTTTGCCTTTGAAGTGGAAGAGATGATAGACGTCAGCCCGGATCTCGCTGTCCAAAAACTCATCGTGGATCCAAAAAAGAAGCTCATCCGGCAAAAGAAAAGAAATCACGGCGAGGAAAGAAGTCAGGCGGCAGCTGCCGAAGTTAAAAAGCTACTGGATGCTGGGTTCATTCGGCTATGCAATTTCCCCGACTGGGTGGCGAATGTTGTGCTTGTAAGGAAGCCAAATGGTACCTGGCAAATGTGTGTTGACTACACAGACCTGGACAGTTATCCGCTTCCAAAGATCAACAGTATGGTCGACTCTACAGCCGGGCATGCCTTGATGAGTTTTATGGATGTATATTCCGGCTTCCATCAAATACCCCTGTGGAAAAAACATCAAGAGAAGACGACCTTTGTCACTTATTGATAAATCCAATTGATTATAGTGTTTTACCCCCGTCCCATGGTCATAATTAGTAGTGTTTTTGGCTCTTTAGGGCCACTTTTATTACTAATTTTTGTTTTCTAGTTTTTTTGTAGTTTTGCTTGATTTTGTAGGAAATTGCACACTTGGAGCGTTGTCCGGGTTTTTCACGAAGCAACTACGAAAGTTAGGAGGATATGACCATCCTTGAATCCCAGGACCAGTGAGAGATGGTGATTAAGAGCTGGCAATTGGATCAAGTAATCAGAACTCGATGAGGAAATCCGAATTGGGCCAAGGAATCGAGCCCAATCGAAATCCGAGCCTCGAAGAAGAAGCCGGGCCCGATCGGGCAAGCATACGCTCGATCGGGCGGGCGCGCGCAAAGCATTCTCAAGGAAGAAGCCGCGCCCGATCATGTAAGCGTAGGCTCGATTGGGCGCAGCACACCAGCAAGGGCATAGTGAAAAAGGCGGGCCCGATCAGGCGACCCTTCGCCCGATCGGGAGCGTGTTTTTCTAAGGACCTGATTAGTTTTGTTTAAGGTTTTGTTTTAGGGATGTTTAAGTACGAATTTTGTACGTAATTTTTTATTACCTTCTCTTTTAGATTTTCTCTCTCTACTTAGGATATTCTCTCTCTCTTAAACTTTCTCTCAACTTTGTTCTTAATTACATTCATTAATCCAGATTTCTTTTGGTAACAATTTCTTCTCTTTTAATTTAAGTTATTTTATTTAATTCTTTCATTATGTTTTGCTTTATTGATTTGATTAGTTTAGATTTAATTATGCTTGAGTAGTTTTATTTCTAGGGTTTATGGGGATCTAATAAATAATATGAAGGGGTTAATTTGTGATTGTTGATTATCAATGCTTGGTTAATTTCCGATTGATTGATTTAATGCTATGCAATTAGGTTTGGCCAGATTTAATTGTATGAGTTTAGCAATATTAATTCAAGATTCGACAGATGAGAATTGATATTTAGGCTTAGTTTCAATAGGCGGACTAATTTATAAATGGTTAAATCGAGATTCGAAAGATGAGATTTAATATCGGTAAATTAACTCTGTGATTATAATACATAGCGAAATCCCTTTAGAATTTGATCAATCAATGCTTGATGATTGTTTATTATGATTTGCCCGAGAATATTGTTTATTAGTGAACCTATGCCCTAGGCCTTTTTAATAGTTAATTTTTCTGTTGTAGCCAAGCCTAACAACTTGGTTATGGACATTTCTTTGGTTCAAGATCTAGCATCATGTATTGGTGCTATGCATTCTATCCATGGGCAGCAAGATATTCAATCCCTTGAATTTCTTGTTGTTCTTATTAACTAGTTTATTCTAGTTCATTTTACGCTTTAAATAAATTGTAAACTTTAGTCATATTTTAAGTTTGCAAATTAGCTATATTTTTCTTAGTTCTTTTTAGTTGATTTTAGTTCGAGAATACAATGTCACATTCACACAAAGTACAAGTGTAAGATACATCAAGAAGCCAGCCATTTAAGCTTGAGAAGAAGCATGGAATCCGAAATTCTTTTAAGGAATTTTAAAGCCTTGACTTGGGCGTTTATTTCAGTCATTCAAAGAGGAATTACAAGCCTTAAAATCAGCCTTCAAGTGGCCATTTATTTCAGTCAGCATTGGAGCATCTAAAGGGCGTCCAAGTGCATCCTTATCCACATTCATTCAAGCTTATTTCAAGGCTTGAAACAAGGAAATCATTACACCTCTTTGCTGTTTGAATTTGGGCGTAAATATTGGAGGAAATACATCTCCAACTTGCTGCTTTGATGGGCGTGAATCAAGGGGAGTTACACTCTCTTAATTCTGATTTTATTTCAGCCTTAATTTGGAGGTTATAAACCACCATTTTCTCTTTGATGTATCTAGTTAAATAAGTCTTCTTTTATTAATGTATCTAGACAACAAAAGGCTGATTTGTACTTAGCTTAGGCGTGTAACAAGTGAGCTGAATAGCCACTTAAGTTAGCTTGTAATTAAGGATGCTTGTTTACTATAAATAGCTAGAAAATGTGAATGAAAAATCAAATCATTCAAACAAAAACTTGTCTTACATTCGTTTCTTGGATTAGAAACAAAAACCTGAAATTCATGGATTTGGAATTTCGTTTCCTTTGCTTAGTTAGCTAGTTTAGGCTACTAGTTGGCTTGTGATCTTAGGAATCCAAACCGTTTCTTAGTGGTGTGACTTTATCTAAGAAGCCTTTTGTTCTTTAGCCTTAACTATCCCTTGGTTTATCTCTTGTGTATTTCGAGTGTTACTCCAAATATACAACAATTGGCGCTAGAAGGAGGGGGATTTAGCAAGCAAAAAAAAAAAAAAACTCAAACACATACCGAAACACATACCCCAAACACAAACCATGTCCGACGTTCCACCCCCTAATTTGCAAGAATATGTCAATAAGGTTGCATAAGAGAAAGACGATATGGAGCAATGACAAGGGAGTAAACGCGTCGTCAATTGTCTATCCCTAGATCAAATACAATTTATACAACCTAAACAAACCTAATACGAGTATAAGGCAAGCATAGGGTTCGAACCACAGAGAACGGTAAACACCACCAAATGTTATCGACAATTAAGCTAGTCCGGAATAGGGGATAAATAAACTAAAGTCTAAAAATACTAAAACAAGAAATAAAACATTAAGGCACCAAGGGAAATGGGTAGGTGAAGTTGACGCTTGACCATACAATAACGAAGTAGCATATCAATGGTAAACTAAACATACATGAATATCGAAGTAAAGGGTCCAATCTAGCCGCCTTCCGAGGTCAATTGGCTTCTCCTAACATAGCCTCTATGTTTCCACACTAGAACCATATACTAGGAGGTACTATTAAATAACAATCGATAGTAATGAATCTCAACTAAGTCAACTTCCGTTACTTGTTAGTAAAGACTCATATTTGATCAACTAACAATGTGCACTTGCAAGAAAGACCAAAGAATATCAAGCATGCAAAGACTTTAATCACCATTAACATAACCCCAACATTAAAAGCATGAACAATTAGCAACTACACCATTTCCACACCCTTGGCTAAATAACTACTCACAAATCATGTTGAAAACAATATCAATCATCAAATCAATAAGCATCAACATGATTAATAAGCAAAGAAGAAAAATAAAAGAAAATAAACAAAATCAAGAACAAAGGTAAAGAAAGAGAGTAAGAAATTGCTCATTAATTGAAGATGAAGGTCTACAAAGGATTGAACAAGCTCCTTCTTCAAAATTCAAGTTCACTAACCCTAACATAACCTAAAACTAAAACTAATTAGAGAGAGGAATAGATAGTTATTCCATTGTTTTTCTAATTACCCCAAAATTGGGTATTTATACCAAGCTAATAAAACTAGGAAAAGAAAATAAAAAGGAAAATAAAATAAGAAAACTAATATAAAAATAAAGGAAAGAAAATAAGAAAAATTTAAAAGAAAAGAAAGAAATAAAAATAAAAAAGAAAAGAAAAATAATAAAAACAAATACAATTCCCACCCAAAACATATCAGCTCCCCTCTTCCTCTTCGAATTAGTTGCTTTGAACACCATTGAAGAGCCTTCACCATCACCACCGTTCATCGATAATCATCATTGAATCACCACCATCGATCATAATCAATGCTCTAAATCAATGGCTATCATCACCAATTGCATCATAATCATCGTTATTAGACCGATTGATCTTCATTAATAACCACGTGTGAGGCTCGTGGAGTGGTTCGGTCGAACCGTGGGTTGGTGCGGCCGAACTACTGGGTTGGTTCGGTCGAACTATGGGTGTGTTCGACCACTCCTCTTCGATTAACAAAACCCACAAAGTCTCTGACTCGAACTTCGACCGAACCATCAACGGTTTGCCCCAACCCGATTGAAATCGAATTTGCTCTGATTTGGGGCTGTTGCTGTGCGAATTGGTGATGCGGGGTGATTGTGTTGCTGTTGGTGTTGTTGGTGGTTGAGAACGGTGGCGCGGCTGGTGGTAATTGGGTTGGTTTTGCAGGCAATTGGTGGTTGAAGGTGGGGGTGAGCAGGGGTTGCGCGAAGGTGGATGAAGGTGAGTTGAGTAGTGCGGCTGCTGCAATTGGTTCGAGGTTGGGAACGGTGTTGAGGTGGAGTTAATTGGTGGCTGCTGTTGCTGGTTTGTGGCTGGTGGTTGATTGGTGGCAGCAGGGGAGTGGTGTTGCGGGGTGCGCGAAGGTGGTGTGTGGTTTTGTGGCTGGTGTTGTTGTGTGCGAAGGTGGTGTGTGGTTTGTGGCTGGTGTTGCTGTGCGTAGCTTGGGGTGGTGAATTGGTGGCTGTGAGTGGTTGTTGTTGATGTTGCAGTTGTTGTTGGTGTGTGTTGTGGTTGTGCGTGATTAGTGGCTGCTGTTGCTGTGTGGTGGAGGATAAGGGAGGTGGGGTGAAGTTTAAGCTGGCAGCAACTGGGCATCAGCTTTAGAACAAATTTGCACCTCGAATCCCGGACTTTGAACTCGAACACGACTTTAAAACCCGAAACACCAAACTCGACCTACAACAAAAACACGAGGGCATTATCAAAAGACAAAATAAAAATAAAATAAATAAAATAGAGATAAATAAAATAAAATAGAAAATAAGGGACATAAAACTAAACTAATAAAAATAAAACAAAAACTATACAAGCAAACAAAGTAAAATAAAATACGAAAATAGACTAAAACTAATAAAATAAAGAAAATAAACTAAAACGCTCCAAAATTACCAAATAAACAAGAAACTTTATTAAAAAGAAAACACGAGAAAGAAAGGGAAAATAAGATAAAATAAACACAAAAATGACTCTAAAACTATTCCCTAAGAGTGACATAAATGTCACTCATCAAGCAACGAATGCAAAATTTGCAAGATCAGTTAAAAGATCTTTCTACTAAGTTGCGCCATCAAAAAGAGGGCTCACCCAATAATAGTGATGAAGAGTTAAGTGAATCTAATTTCAATCATAATGAGAGACCTTTTCATGAAAGAGAAAGGTCACGGCCTAACAATGACATTAAGGCTGACATTCCGGAGTATGATGGCAAACTCGATGCTGATGAGTTTGTAAAAAGACTTAGAACTGTGGAGAGAGTGTTTGATTACAAGCAAACACCGGAAGAAAAAAAGGTGAAGACTGTGGCCTTGAAGTTAAAAAAATATGCCTCGACTTGGTGGGCTAGTGTGTGCGCCAAAACAGAAAGGCAAGACAAAGAGAAAGTGAGATCGAGGACCAAGATGAAAAAGATGCTGAAACAAAAGTTTCTTCCCACATACTATGTGCAAGAAAACTTTTCCAAATTCCACAACCTCAAACAAGGTACAAAATCAGTAGAAGAATATGCTAGGGAATTTGAAGGATTTGTAATGAAATGTGGAGTAGTGGAAGATGAACCTCAAACATTGGTGCGCTTTTTGTGATGCAAGTCTAAGCATGGAGAACTTCGAAGATTTGCTTATCATGCATCAAGATAGCTTGTCCCTAAACATTGATTCAAGACAAGCATTACATGGACACTTTCTTGGATATCAAAGCAAAGCCATGGTTTGCTTAGTGGCTTTTCTTGGAGTCTAGTTCACTTTCTTGAACTTTCTTGAATTTTCTTTACTTAGATTTTGCTTACAAGTTTTTACCTTTCACTTGAAAGGGTTTTTCTTGGTTCAAGCATTAGGATATTTAATCTTTATTTAGTTTCTTTAAACATCAGTTAGTTAGCAAAATAAATCAGTTTAGGCGTGTGCTTGTCCTCCAAGGAGATTGGCGTATGCTTGTGCTCCAAGGTGCTTTCTCTTCAAGCAAGTTAGAATTCTAGTTTAATTAGGATTGAATTAGGGACTTGTCCTAATCTTCCTAGGTAAACTAAATCTTATAAATAGGGCTGTAAACACACGAATAAAAACACACAGATAATTATTATTGTTTTAAGTTTTAAACACTTAAGTTTTGTTGATTGTGATCAATTGCTGTTTTGCTTGTTTTAGTTAAAACATTCGTTTGGATTGATTAATTAGGTGGATTCTTAATTGATTAATCTTAGTTTTGTTTAATTCTTGGTGGATTTCATGTATAGAATTATACTTAACATACCCCTTGTGTTTTGTTGATTTTCGGATCAATAATTCACATCATCTTTGGTATCAGAACCAAGTTTGCGCAACTTTGGTAAACATTAAACTGGGAACAATTGGCTGGGAATTTTTACGTGATTCTTTTTGCATTGAACTCTAAAAACGTCCAGCTATCACCATATAAAGTTTCATAATTTTTAGTTGAGTAACGCGTTCTACACAGCCTCAAACTTTTGGTGTTTGTGCACTGATTTGCGGTTGAGAGTCTGGTTTTTTTGTTGCCTAGTTTTTCTTCAAGATTCGATCTTTTAATCAAGATTATTGCATGAACTGACTTGGTTTGTGTAGGAATCATGAGTGACGAGGAGGTTCCACAGGTTCCAAGGGGATTAACCTTAGAACAGGCTCAAAATCTTAGAAGAGAAAGGCGAATTGACAAGTTGGCAGCAAGGATGGATGAGATATTAAAAAGGCTTGATACTCTTGCTGGAGATTCTTCAAGGAAAGGGAATTCTAACCCTAATTCTGGTTCAAGTGAGGAAGAACAACCAAGGAGGAACCCAAGGAGTCCACGAAATAATTATTCCTCAAGTGATGAATCACCAAGGCCTAGGAGAAGAGATAGACCAAAGGATGATGATAGGAACCTTAGATTAGATCTTCCCGAATTCAATGGGAGTATGAATGAACCTGAAAAATACTTTGAGTGGATTAGAAGGGCCGAGACACTCTTTGATTACAAGGAGTATGATGAAAGGAAAAGATGCAAATTGGCTGAATTAAAACTGACCGGTTATACTAGTCTTTGGTATGATAATCTAAAGAAGAAGAGGCATAAGGAGGGGCGTGCAAGAATCTCAATTTGGGAACAACTCAAGAGGCACATGAAAAAGAGGTTCGTACCTAGTGATTATATTCAAGATGTTTATCTTAAGATGCAACTTTTTAAACAAAATTCTATGACTGTTGAGAATTATATTGGTGAATTTGAAAAGTTATGCATGCTATGAGGCTTAGAAGAGATTGTTCAGCATAAGATTGCTAGATTTATTTCGGGGTTGAATGATAGTATTGCTGAAAAGGTTGAATTGCAACAATATTGGTCCTTTGAGGATGTTTGCAAGGTAGCTTTTAAAGTTGAAAAACAGATAAAGGGGAAGAAAGGGACGTACACTAAGCCCTTTGTAAAAGGTTTCACTAAACCTTTTAAGAAGAACAGCTTGGAGAAAAGTGGTTCTAGTTCGAACTACAAGGAGACTAAATCAAAGTTTGAAGCTCCTAAAAAGCTTGTTGAAGATAGGAAGTGCTTCAAGTGTGGTAGTGTTGGTCACATTGCAACTAATTGTCCATCAAAAAGAGTAATGACTACTCAAGAGTGGGAACAAGAACAAGCTAAGTGTGAGCAAGGTAGTGACTATGAAGAAAAGAACGAAGAGGAAAACATTGAAGAAGAGGAGGGGCATATTGACGAAATTGATCCCGAGACTCATGGTCAAAGTTTGGTTCTAAGAAGGGCACTACACTCTAAAACCGTACCTATGGAAAACAATCAAAGGGAAAAAATCTTTCTTACAAGGTGCAAGGTAGAAGATAGGTTGTGTGATATGATCATAGACACGGGGAGTTGCACTAATGTGGTATCTACTACTTTGGTAGACAAATTGAAGTGAACAACTACTGAACATCCAAGCCCTTATAAGCTTCATTGGCTTAATAATTCGAGTGATGTTAAGGTAACTAAACAAGCCTTAATCTCCTTTTCAATTGGTAAATTTCATGATAAAGTTTTGTGTGATGTTTGTCCTATGGATGCTTGTCAAATACTATTAGGCCGTCCTTGGCATTATGATAGATTTGTGAAGTTTGATGGAAGGACTAATGTGTATGTTGTGAGAAAAGGAGAAAAAGAGAGACCGGTTGCTTTAAAACCTTTGATAAGCAACAAGCCTTCTAATGTTACCTCTAATTCGAAGAGTTCTTATTTGATTAGTGAGAGGGAATTAGAAAAAGAAATTTGCAGCAACAATGTGGTATATACACTTGTTTCTAATGAGATTCGAATTGATCAAAATAAGCAAGCAAAGAGGCCGTATGAATTGGAATCTGTTTTAGAAGAATTCAAGGATGTCTTTCCTAAGGAATTACCTCCGAGACTACCTCCTATTCGTGGGATAGAGCATCAAATTGACTTGATTCCGGGAGCACCATTACCTAATAAGGCAGCCTATAGAAGTAATCCGGAAGAAATAAAGGAGATGCAAAGGCAAATTGAAGAGCTTATGGCTAGAGGATACGTGAGGGAAAGTATGAGCCCTTGTGCCGTGCCTACTTTACTTGTCCCAAAGAAAGATGGGAGTTGGCGCATGTGTATTGATAGTAGGAGTGTGAATAACATCACTATCAAATACCGATTTCCTATTCCAAGATTAGATGATATACTTGATGAACTACATGGTTCAAAGTTGTTTTCTAAGATTGATCTTATGAGTGGTTATCATCAAATTCGAATGAGAGAAGGAGATGAGTGGAAAACAGCATTCAAGACTATGTTAGGGTTGTATGAATGGTTGGTGATGCCGTTTGGACTCACTAATGCACCTAGCACTTTCATGAGGTTGATGCATGAGGTACTTAAACCTTTCCTTGGCAAGTTTGTTGTTGTTTATTTAGATGATATTCTGATATACTCTAAAAATTTGCATGATCATTTAAATCATCTAACAAGTGTGTTTGAAGTTTTAAGAGAGAAGAAACTCTATGCTAAGCTTGAAAAATGCTACTTCTTAGTGCCTAGTGTTACTTTTCTTGGTTATGTTGTATCAAAAGATGGAGTTTCAGTTGATCATTCGAAAGTAGAGGCTATTAAAACTTGGCCTATTCCTACTAATATGAGTGAAGTAAGGTCTTTTCATGGTCTAGCTTTGTTCTATAGAAGATTTGTCAAGAATTTCTCAAGTATTGTGGCGCCTATGACCGAATGTTTGAAGAAGGACAAGGGTAAATTCGAATGGACTAAAGAAGCTCAAAGTGCGTTTGATTTGGTTAAAAAGAAGCTATGTGAAGCACCTATACTTGCGTTACTAGATCTCAAGTCCTTTTGAAGTTGAAACCGATGCTAGTGGAGTTGGAATTGGAGCAGTTTTAATCCAAAAGAAGAGGCCTATTGCATATTTCAGTGAGAAATTGGGAGGAGCTCGATTGAACTATTCTACTTATGATAAAGAGTTTTATGCCATTGTTAGAGCTTTAGATCATTGGAGTCATTATCTCCGACCTAATCACTTTATGTTGCATTCTGATCATGAAGCATTGAAGTACATACATGGACAACAAAAGCTCAATCCTAGACATGCTACGAGGGTTGAATTTTTACAATCATTTAATTTTTCTTCAAGGTACAAAGAAGGGAAATCGAATGTTGTGGCTGATGCATTTTCTAGAAGATACACTTTGATTGGAATTCTAAATAGCAAGCTACTTGGTTTTGAATTGATCTAAGAATACTACAAAGGTGATGATGTTTTTGCTACATTGATTGAAGAGTGTTCTAAAGAAGCCGTGGGTTCTTATTTGCTGCAAGATGGTTTTCTTTTCAAAGGAAATCGACTTTGTCTTCCTAAGTGTTCTATTAGAGAGCTAGTTGTTAGAGAAGCTCATGGGGGAGGAATTGCAGGTCACTTTGGCATTACAAAGACCTTGAGTATGTTACAAGAACACTTCTATTGGCCTAAGATGCTCACGGATGTGCAACTAGTTATTTCTAGGTGTGCAACTTGTCAAAAAGCAAAGGCTACTTTTCATCAAGGCTTGTATACTCGTTTACCTGTTCCTGATTCACCTTGGGAAGATATTTCTATGGATTTTATTGTGGGATTGCCGAGAACACAACGGGGGAAAGACTCTCTTATGGTTGTTGTGGATAGGTTCTCTAAGATGGCTCATTTTGTTCCTTGTCACAAAGTGGATGATGCTATGAAATTGGCGGAATTATACTTCAAAGAGATTGTTAGATTGCATGGAATTCTGAAAACTATTGTGAGTGATCGAGATACAAAGTTCATGAGTTTCTTTTGGAAGTCTCTATGGAAGCTTGTGGGAACTAAATTGCTCTTTAGTACATCTTACCATCCACAAACTGATGGACAAACCGACGTTACTAATCGTACTCTTGGTGCGCTTTTGCGTGGGTTAGTGAGTAAGACACAAAAGGATTGGGACATCAAGTTAGCTCATGCGGAGTTTGCTTATAATAGATCACCTACATATGCTACCAAACATAGTCTTTTTGAGGTAGTCTATGAAGTCAATCCGAAACTTCCAATTGATCTTGTTCCATTGCCTAAGGGTGAGTCAATTCACAAAGATGCCGAGTCTAAGTTGAAGAGTATGCTGAAATTACATGCTCAAGTTTGAACAAGAATAGAGAAAGTAAATGACATGTACAAAGCTAGAGCAAACAAGCATAGAAAGCAACAAGGTTACAATGTTGCAGACTTGGTATGGTTACTTTTGAGAAAGGAAAGATTTCTAGGAAAACGCAAGAATAAGTTGATGCCTAGAAATGAAGGTCCTTTCAAGATTATTGAGAAGATCAATGACAATGCTTATAAGTTAGAACTTCCGGGAGAATATGGAATTAGTGCTACATTCAATGTTGGCGATTTGGCTAAGTATATTCCTAATGAAGAACTTCGAGATTTGAGAACAAATTCTTTCGAAGAAGAGGAGGATGATGCAAGTCCAAGCATGGAGAACTTTGAAGATTTGCTTATCATGCATCAAGATAGGTTGTCCCTAAACATTGATTCAAGCCAAGCATTACATGGACACTTTCTTGGATATCAAAGCAAAGCCACGGTTTGCTTAGTGGCTTTTCTTGGAGTCTAGTTCACTTTCTTGAACTTTCTTGAATTTTCTTTACTTAGATTTTTCTTACAAGTTTTTACCTTTCACTTGAAAGGGTTTTTCTTGGTTCAAGCATTAGGATCTTTAATCTTTATTTAGTTTCTTTAAACATAAGTTAGTTAGCAAAATAAATCAGTTTAGGCGTGTGCTTGTCCTCCAAGGAGATTGGCGTATGCTTGTGCTCCAAGGTGCTTGCTCTTCAAGTAAGTTAGAATTCTAGTTTAATTAGGATTGAATTAGGGACTTGTCCTAATCTTCCTAGGTAAACTAAATCTTATAAATAGGGCTGTAAACACACGAATAAAAACACACAGATTATTATTATTGTTTTAAGTTTTAAACACTTAAGTTTTGTTAATCGTGATCAATTGCTGTTTTGCTTGTTTTAGTTAAAACATTCGTTTAGATTGATTAATTAGGTGGATTCCTAATTGATTAATCTTAGTTTTGTTTAATTCTTGGTGGATTTCCTGTATAGAATTAGACTTAACATACCCCTTGTGTTTTGTTGATTTTCGGATCAATAATTCACATCATTTTGGGAGGACTTGACCCAAAAATTGCCAATGTGGCAGAGCTACACCCTTACACCACCCTTGAAGAGCTCATTATCTTAGCACATAAGATTGAGCAGCAACAAAAAGCAAGAGGTAAAAGTGATTCATCACGTTTTGCATCTCAAACCTCATTTCCTCAAAAAAAGCAAACATCCAATTTCCCACCTTTTAAACCCACATCCAATCAGCCTACTTCTAAACCACCTTCACAAAACACCCAAAATTCCAACCTAAAACCAGCCCTAAGAAGATGTTTTAAGTGTCAAGGCCTTGGACATTTGGCAAGTGATTGTCCAAATAAAAAGATTGTCACTTTGATTGAGCATGAAGAGGAGGATGAATTAGAAGTTGAAGAGGACAACAACCTTGAGGAGAATGATGAGTATGCATGTCTTGGACCGGATGAAGGAGAATGCTTGGTGGTTCAACGTACACTAAGCAATATGATTGGCAAGGAATGGAGCTTGCAACGTGAGGCAATCTTTCACACTTGTTGCACCATTGGTGATAAGTTATGTACCTTGATTATTGATGGAGGTAGTTGTACCAATGTAGTTTCACAAGTAATGATAGACAAGTTGAAATTAAAAACCGTTCCTTACCCTAAACCTTATGTGATTCAATGGCTAAATCATGGTAAAGGGATTCAAGTAACAGAATAAGTCTTGTTATCATTTAGCATTGGTAAAACTTATGAGGAAGAATTATGGTGTGATGTTATACCTATGGATGCATGTCATATTTTACTTGGTAGACCTTGGCTATTTGATAGGCGTGTGATCCATGATGGGTATAAAAACACATATTCCTTCACTAAGGATGGACAGAAAATACTCCTTACCCCTCTAAACCTCAAAAACGGCCACCCCACTTCCACACCCCCCACTTCCCTTACCACTCTCATTAAATCTGAATTGCATGAGTATAAAGCTCACAAAAATTCATTTTGATCCAACTTGATACCCTTCCCAACCGTCACAAAAAGAACAACACCCACTCCTCACCCCTCTTCTCAAAACCTATTCCCATGTTTTCGCCGAAGACATTCCCCATGGCCTACCCCCAAAACGTAACATACAACACAAAATTGATCTTGTTCCCAGATCAATGCTCCCAAACAAACCAGCCTATAGAACCACTCCAAAAGAAACCGAAGAGATTAGGAGGCAAGTGGAAAAATTACTGTCCAAGGGTCTTATTCGTAAGTCTCTTAGTCCATGTGCTTGTCCTACTTTGATTGTGCCTAAGAAAAATGGAGAATGGAGAATGTGTGTTGATAGTAGGTCAATCAATAAAATCACTATCAAGTACCGGTTTCCTATTCCAAGGTTGAATGATTTGCTTGATGATTTGCATGGTTCTAAAGTGTTCTCTAAAATTGATTTGAGAAGTGGCTACCATCAAATTCGAATTTTCGAAGGAGATGAATGGAAGACCGCTTTCAAGACAAAGGAGGGCCTCTATGAATGGCTTGTGATGCCATTTGGTTTGTCTAATGCACCATCTACATTTATGCGCCTTATGAATCAGGTTATGCAACCTTTCATGGGTAAATTTTTTGTAGTTTATTTTGATGATATTTTGGTGTATAGTAGGGAGGAAGAAGAGCATTATATGCACTTACAACAGGTTTTTGAAGCCCTTGAAAGTGAGAAATTGTATGGTAACTTAGATAAGTGTCATTTCTTCACTTCCCAAGTTCTTTTTCTTGGCTTTAAAGTCTCATCACAAGGCATTGAAGTTGATGAAAAGAAAGTTGCTGCAATTCGTGAGTGGCCCACGCCACAAACCATTCAACAAGTTCGAAGCTTTTATGGACTTGCTTCTTTCTATAGGAGATTTGTGCGGAATTTTAGTACCCTCATGGCACCTATCACCGAGCTAACTAAAAGTCAGAAGTTAGTTTGGAATGATAAGGCTCAAAAGGCCTTTGATGAGGTATAACATCAACTTACTAGGGCACCTATTCTTTCTTTTCCTAACTTTGATGAAGTTTTTGAAGTTGAATGTGATGCTAGTGGAGTTGGTATTGGTGCCGTTTTGTCACAAGTTGGGCGTCCCCTTGCCTACTTTAGTGAAAAACTCAATGAAGCACAACGGAAGTATAGCACCTATGATAAGGAGTTCTTTGCTCTTGTTTGTGCTTTGGACCATTGGAGACATTACCTCATTTCCAAGGAGTTCATTCTTCATTCAGATCATGAAGCACTCAAATATCTTCAAAGCCAACAAAAACTCCAACCACGCCATGCCAAATAGGTGGAGTATTTGCAAGCTTTTCATTTTGTGATCAAGTATAGGAGAGGTGCCATGAACAAAGGAGCTGATGCACTTTCAAGGAGATACACACTCTTGAATTCCTTCAAAGCAAGGGTGATTAGTGTTGAAGATGTGAAAGCAAGTTACAAAAATGATCATGATTTTGGTGATTTGTTTTTAAAATGTTCTAATCATGCTTACAAAGATTATATTTTTACATTTTAGATGGCTATTTGTTCAAAGGAAACAGGTTGTGCATTCCAAGATCATGCCTAAGAGAATCTCTTATCAAAGAGTTTCATGAAGGAAAAATGGCGGGACACTTTGGCATAGAGAAGACTACTCTTCTTGTCCAAGAATACTTTCATTGGCCTAGATTGGTCCATGATGTGCAGTTCATTGTGAAGATATGTGTGATATGTCAAAAGGCCAAGAGTCATAGTCTTCCACAAGGCTATCTTTTGCCTTTACCTATTCCACAAGCACCATGGGAAGATATTAGCCTTTATTTCGTTGTGGGACTTCCTATCACCCAACGAAAGAAAGACTCTATAATGGTTGTTGTGGATCAATTTTCTAAAATGGCTTATTTCATTGCTTGTCATTCAACTTATGATGCTACTCATGTTGCTAACTTGTTTTTCAATGAAATTGTTCATTTGCATGGTGTGCCTAAATCTATGGTGAGTGATCGTGATCCAAAATTTCTAAGTCATTTTTGGCTTACATTATGGAGGAAGATGGGCACGAAATTGAACTTTAGCACTTCAAGTCATCATCAAACAGATGGTAAAACCAAAGTGACTAATAGAACTTTGGGATCCTTGTTGCGGTCTTTGGCTACTAAATGTCCCAAGCAATGGGAAGAGATGCTTCCTCATGCGGAGTTTGCTTACAACCGTGTGCCAAGCAAGAAAATAGGTTTGAGTCCTTTTGAAGTGGTGTATGGATTCAATCCGTGCACTCCTATTGTTCTCACTCCCATCCCATCACCAAACAAGTTCAGCAATGATGCTGAGGTGCGTGCAAAAGAAATCAAGTCTATGCATGAGCAATTTGTTCCAAAATTGAACAAGCTAATGCAAAGACAAAGGCCTACTATTACAAGAAAAGAAAGGAGGTCCGTTTTCATCCCGGTGACTTAGTTTGGATTCATCTTCGAAAGGAAAGATTTCCTTCCAAAAGACGGTCCAAGGTTAGTCCTCGTAGTGATGGTCCATTTGCTATTGTTGAAAAGGTGAATGATAATGCTTACTAAGTTGAGTTTCCCGGAGACTATGGTGTTTCTAGCACCTTTAACGTGGCTGATTTATCACCTTACTATTTTGAGTTTAAAGAGTTCCCGAGTTTAAGGGAAAACTCTTTTCAAGAAGGGGGGAATGTTGTAGCCAAGACTAACAACTTGGTTATGGACATTTCTTTGGTTCAAGATGTAGCATCATGTATTGGTGCTATGCATTCTATCCATGGGCAGCAAGATATTCAATCCCTTGAATTTCTTGTTGTTCTTATTAACTAGTTTATTCTAGTTCATTTTATGCTTTGAATAAATTGTAAACTTTAGTCATATTTTAGGTTTGCAAATTAGCTATATTTTTCTTAGTTCTTTTTAGCTGATTTTAGTTCGAGAATACAATGTCACATTCACACAAAGTACAAGTGTAAGATACATCAAGAAGGCGGCCATTTAAGCTTGAGAAGAAGCATGGAATCCGAAATTCTTTTAAGGAATTTCAAAGCCTTGACTTGGGCGTTTATTTCAGTCATTCAAAGAGGAATTACAAGCCTTAAAATCAGTCTTCAAGTGGCCGTTTATTTCAGTCAGCATTGGAGCATCTAAAGGGCGTCCAAGTGCATCCTTGTCCACATTCATTCAAGCTTATTTCAAGGATTGAAACAAGGAAATCATTACACCTCTTTGCTGTTTGAATTTGGGCGTGAATATTGGAGGAAATACATCTCCAACTTGCTGCTTTGATGGGCGTGAATCTAGGGGAGTTACACTCTCTTAATTCTGATTTTATTTTAGCCTTAATTTGGAGGTTATAAACCACCATTTTCTATTTGATGTATTTAGTTAAATAAGGCTTCTTTTATAAATGTATCTAGACAACAAAAGGCTGATTTGTACTTAGCTTAGGCGTGTAACAAGTGAGCTGAACAACCACTTAAGTTAGCTTGTACTTAAGGATGCTTGTTTACGATAAATAGTAAGCAAATGTGAATGTAAAATCAGATTATTCAAACAAAAACTTGTCTTACATTCGTTTCTTGGATTAGAAACAAAAACCTGAAATTCTTGGATTTGGAATTTCGTTTCCTTTGCTTAGTTAGCTAGTTTAGGCTACTAGTTGGCTTGTGATCTAAGGAATCCAAACCGTTTCTTAGTGGTGTGACTTTATCTAAGAAGCCTTTGGTTCTTTAGCCTTAACTATCCCTTAGTTTATCCCTTGTGTATTTCGAGTGTTACTCCAAATATACAACATTATCCCTACTTTATTTTCTCTGATCATATTCTTCGTAGTATAGTCTTTAATTACAACAACATTGGTTATCTTAATAATTTAGATTATTTTAATTAATTAGGAGTAGAAAGACTTGTTTCCCTGTGGATTTGACCCTACTTCTCTATCTGCATTAGTTAAAGGACTTAGGTAATACTTTTGATTAGGGGATGTGACTTTATCCTGTCAAAATTTGGCGTTGTTGTCGGGGAAACGGTTTTATTTTTATTTTCTGATTAATTTTTTTAGTCTAGATTATCCCATTTTGTCTCAGAGAACGTTAGTTCTTTGAGTTAATTCTCATATTTGTCTTTTAGTTCCTTGTTTATGCCCAGGTGTTCCAGATCAGGTTACATTCCTTTCGATCCTGAAATCGAGCGCTCGTTTTATAGGCAAAGGAAAATTTATAGAAAAATTCTGGCGGGTTCTAAGGAGGACAATAGTCGAATAGACCCTCCCTCTGATTCTAGTGACGCAGAAATTCCTTCAGATTCGGAAATTAGAGATGACAGCCCAAAAGAAACTCAGTGACTACTCGCAGCCGAAGCTCACTGATTTCCCGCACCTTACTCCCACTCCGGCTCTAGATAGAGTTCAATTTAAGATCAAGCCCCAATTTATCACTATGATAGAGAGGAAGCAATTCAGTGGAGCTAAGGGTGAAGATCCTAATCTTCACATCGTAGATTTCTGCCAGTATTGTAACACCATTAGACAAGTCAGGGTCACGCAGGACCAAATTAGGGAGATTCTTTTTCCCTTTTCATTATGTGGCAAAGCTAAATTATGGTTTAATGGTTTGATAGAACTGCACTTGGTATTACTGACTGGAAAACTCTTACTTTCAATTTTTATAATAAATATTATCCTACAGAGAGAACAGCGGTACTAAGGAGTGCTATTCAAAACTTCACTCAAGAGGCCGACAAAAACGCTATATGAGGCTTGGGAGAGGTTCAAGGATCTACAGAGAGAATGGCCCCGCCACAATCTAGCACAATGGCAACTGATCCAAGCTTTCTACAATGGCCTTGGAAATTCTTCTAGATTCTGCAGCCAGTGGGAGATTGACTAGTGTCATTTATGGCACTCATAGGGTAGTCTTTTAGGGTTATTTATTTCCCTTTTTCATGCTTTCTTCTCTTATTTTTGGTCCTTTTTCCTTTAGTTTCTCTTTCTCCTCTTTTCTTTATGGTTCTCGTGTTTTTCTCGAATTTTCCTTTTATTTGGCTCTTTTTCCCTTTTATTTCCTTTCTTTGTTTGCTTGTGTAGGTACTTGGAGAATCACCTTTGTAAAGGAATCAAGTTGGGTCCTTAATGACCAAGCAAGGAAGAAGCATTTGGCTAGAGAGGGCTTAGAGAGGACTTGGAGAGGCCTCGGAGAGGTCTCCAAAGTATTGCCAGCAGGCTGCGGGCGCGGGTCAGTGAGGCCGCGAGCGCTGGCTCAAGAAGCACAAATGGTCAGATTTTGGCAGGAACTTCCCGCGGTTGCCCCGCAGGCTCTCCGCGGGAACGGGAAACTTGGAGAGGGCGCTCCGTCTCAGAGAGACCGCGGCCCCCTAATTGAGCTTTGGGAGCAGGTGATTAGCCGCGGGCGAGGCATCTTTGGCCGCGGGCACGGGTTTATATTGTCGCGGGCGCGGGTGTTACCCTAATAGCCCGCGAAGGGTTCCATACCCATTTCTCTGCGGCCGCGGGTTCATCAGGAGAGGGCGCGGGATTTGCCGGTTTCTTCTTTGCATATAAATATAATTGTAATTCCTTTTTGAAACCAACTTTTTGACCATATTTTCTTAGCTTAGTTGAGAGCTTCTCTCTCTAGTTTTAGAATTAGTTTAGGAGTAGTTTTAGAGAGAGAAAGTGAAGGGTTTCAATGGTGATTGAGAGATTGAAGATACAATGGTGACAATTGTGTTCAAGATCTTCTTTATTATCAATGAGCATTCTTAACTCTATCTCTCCTTAATGCTTTGTTTAATTTCATGTTTGTTTGGTTTAATTTTGATGTTTGATGCTTGATTAGTGTAATTGTTCTTGATATTTTGTTGATTCTTGATTTCCATAGTTGTTAGTTGATAGATGATGATTCTTGAATAGTTGTTTGGCTAGGAATTGGGTGAAACTTGTATGATTGATTAGTTGTGATTAATTTGGGAATTGTGTTGATTGATTGTTGAGATTAAAGTGATTAGTGAAGGTTTGCATGTGTGTAATTTGTTTCGGGGGTTTTTGTCCCTTGGGAGAGTTACAACACTAAGACAGGATTCAGCAAAGGACGCCTGTACCTACAAAGCAAACGGATCGTCGGATGGTCGGTGGTCTGCCTCCAAAGATTAAGTTAGTAAGCGTTCGGTAATAAAACGTGCGGAAGTAAAGTTTATCTGCTCGGATTCCAAGCTCAGGTAAAGTGTTGTGTGTTCCTTGAAAACGACAGCTCTGTGATAAGTGACGTGTTGTCTCGTATTACGTGTATATTCTCTATCTTGTCATAAATGTAAGAATGTCCCTATTTATAGGGTCCTTTTGGAAAGTGTGTCCTCCCTAGGATCTGGTTTCCTAGGGATTAGGGCGGCCCCTTGGGATTTGGGCCTTGAAAGCCGCCATTCCTAGGGGGCAATATCTACTCGACACGTGTCGCCATCTGGATGGTCCAACTAAGTGCCCCTTACAGTGACACGTGTCATTCTCAGATTGGGCCACTTGGCAGGGTATAAAATACCCAAATCATTTTCCCCTCACAGGGGTCACGTGTATTGCACGTTGCACCTGTGACAGGTGTCAGTATCCGAGTGGTCGGATTTGAAAAATTACTGTTGGAGGGAAATTTTTAGGGTTTTACCCCCCTATAAATAGTAAGGTTTGACCCCCCCTCCCCCTTAGATTCACACCTTTGCGAATCTTTGGAGAATCTTGGACTTTTTTACTTAAAGAATCTTAAAATTCCCTAAGTGTTTTAACTTTTCAAGCATCCGACACTCGGCCAACTGTCCGACCGTTCTTCAGCCAACCAAGCGTCTTTCACCCTTCTTCTAAAGGAAACGCCTGGTTTTTCGTTTACTCTTCATTTTTTCTTTGTTTTCGAAAAAATGGTTCCCCCATCACATGCGGCACAGCATAGGATAGTGATCAGCCGGTCACCGGGGACGGCTGAATCTAGAACTAGCAGTGCCGAATGCTTGGCCAAAGACCCTGCTTTGCGAACTTCTCTGAATCCGACCGTTTTCGTGTCTATGCATGACACTATGACCAGAACCAAAAGAACAGCAAGACAATGTAGCTCCGATGGAATTTTCTACCATCCGGATGGGTCGACTGTTTATTCAGACGGCTTAATAAGGGTGCCTCAAAATGAGGTGTCGGAGCATCCTGACAACCCTTCTTATCTTCCTCCAACCCCTACCTCTTACCATTCGCCCACATCTAGTGGAACTCCCAGTGATGGAATCCTGGAGAAGGCGGATGAACAATATCAACCCGGGCCTTCTGGACAGGCGCCGAAAGAGTGTCTGGGGCCGCTGGCACCAGTCGGTGGTCCCCTAGCTCTAATGAGAGCTCTGATGATGAGTCAGCCTCGTCATCTTCTTCAAAGAACGCCTCCATAACTTCAGAGGAGGCAAGAACGAAAATAGATTATGCCAGGGAGTCCCTGGCAGTGGATAAGGGGGAAAGCTGGGCCGAGCCGAGCGCTTCAAGGCGCTTGGAGAGAGCCCCCTACTATCATCATGTTTCCCCTAGCAGGCGGAGCTCCATGGCATCCGGCCTTGCCAATTTTAGGCACAAGGTCATTCTAGGCTATGGCTATACTTTGTCGGTCCCTAACGAGGGCGACACCATTACCTGGCCGAGCCTGGCCAGCTATCAGGACAGAGCATTCGGCTGCTATGAAGCGGCCTTCCAAGCTGGCCTCCGCTTCCCTCTCCATCCGGCCGTGGAGAGGATCTTTGGATGGATACCAACTGGGTATCTGGCAACTTGTACCCAACTCCTGGATTAATATTCTGGGGTACGTTGCTGCCTGTGAGATGTTGCAGGTGGAGGCGAGCTTTGAAGCGTTCGCCCACATGCACTATCTTAGCAGGGCGCCTGCTAGGGGCGGTGAGGGCTGGTACACCTTGACCACTTGCAAGGGGTACATGATGGCTGTTGGCAAAGAGAACAAGTGGAAAGACTGGAGGACTATGTTTTACATAGTCAAGTCTTCCGACAGCCGCCTGAACCAAAAGTATAACAGGTGGAATAAGAATCCACCTCTCCTAGCAGGCAGGAGTGCATTCTTCAAACCAAACGACATCACCGTATAACAGAACAATCCCTGATCAGTGACGAATGCCGTCTTTTCTTGATCTTTTTTCCACATGGGGGATCTGATGGAAACCTGAATAGGCGTCCATAAAACACATCAAGGCATGTCCGGCTATTGAGTCGACCAGACTGTCGATCTTAGGCAATGGATAGCTATCCTTTGGACATGCCTTGTTGAGGTCTGTGTAGTCAACACACATCCGCCAAGTTCCATTCGGCTTTTTTACTAACACAACGTTAGCTACCCACTCAGGGAAATTGCACGGCCGAATGAACTTGGCATCTAACAGCTTTTTTACTTCGGCAGCTGCCGCCTGACTTCTTTCTTCGCCGTGGTTTCTTTTCTTTTGCTGGATGGGCTTCTTTTTAGGATCCACGGCGAGTTTGTGGACAGCGAGAACCGGGCTGATGCTTGGCATCTCCTCCACTTCAAAGGCAAAGATGTCTTTGAATTCCCTCAGCAGCTGGTGAAGGCTTTCACCCAACTTTGCAAAGGCAATCGTCCCCGCTTTAACAGTCCTCTCTGGACGGCTGTCGTCCAAAGGGATATCAATATGTTCACCAGCAGGATGGGGACGGAGATCATCCGACCGTTCCCCGGTCAGTGATTGCTATTGTTTTTCTTTTTTGACCACCACCAACTGATTAGTCTTTCTTTTCTTTCCGGCTGGTGGGGCCGACTGTTCTTCCTCGACATCGTCGAGGTTGATTGTTTGCTTGCCTTAACCGGATGCTACGGCCACGGGCTTGACGTCCGAGAGGTAACACTCTCGAGCGGTCTTTTGGTCCCCATTAAGGGAGCCGACTGTTCCATCATCCTTCTCATACTTGAGTAGCATGAGAGCAGGGATGATGACGGTCTTACACTCATTAAGAGTGGGACGGCCAAAGATGAGGTTGTAAGCCGTGAGCTCTTCAACCATTAGGAAACGAATGGTCATGTGCCGACCGTCTCCCCTGCTTACCAGGCGGACAGGTAGGTCAATTCGTCCGACTGGGTGCACAAGTCCTCCTCCAAACCCAAGAAGGGTGTGGGTGACCTCCATCATGCTATCCGGTTTGTACTTGAGATTGGATAAGCATTTGAGGCTGATGAGGTCAGAGGAGCTTCCTATGTCGATCAGAATTCGGCCAACCAACTGGTTAGCAACCTTCCACTCAATGACAACAGGGTCATCATGCGGCCGACGGACTTTGCCTCTGTCTTGCTCGGTGATGACAACTTTAGGGAAGGTGGATATGCCTGCCGCATCCCCTTCCTCAACAGAGTTGACCATCTTTCTCAGATGGTCCTTGGTGCCCTGAATGGTCGGGCCACCACCGGCAAATCCGGCTGCTATGGTGTATACCGGATCTTCATCAGTTTCGGCACTCATAGCAGGCTAGGGAGTCTTTTTCTTGGACTGCCCCGAATTTGCCTTTGAAGTCACTTTGGACTTCACATAGGACTTCAGCTGTCCTTTGTCGGCCAGACGGTCGAGCTCCTGCTTGAGACTGAAGCAGTCGTTCGTGTCATGGCCAACATCCTCATGAAACTGGCGCTTGGTACAATGGTACAATGGTACAATTGGCTTCAGTTTTACCTTACATGCAACCTGCCCTCTATGGAGGACAGGCGGCATACGGCTATCAGCCGATGGACTGGCAGCTTAGGCTGCAACACCTTGGAGATCAACCCTTTGCTTTCTCCAGGGAAATAACTGAAGCCGTATAGCCGGCTAAAGTTAAAAACATTCTGATTGGAGCCTATGACGGGACCTCCAACCAAGAAGACCACCTGCTAGCATACACCCACCTCATGTATTTACAGGGGTTGGATGATGCCGCATGGTGTCGTTGCTTTCCAGCCACCCTGAAAGGCATAGCCCAGCAGTGGTTTGGCAATCTGCCGGCTGGCTGCATAAATAGCTTCAAGACGCTTGCGTTCTTGTTTGCATCAAACTTCTCTATGAACATCCCTGCCAAAAAGACAAGTCTTGACTTGGGCAATGTACAGCAGGGAGATAGTGAAGGTTTGCGTTCCTACGTCAGGCGGTTCAATCTGGTCCGAATCCAGATTCATGGGTTGTCTGATGAGGTTACTTTCACAGACTTTTTCAAGGGTCTGAAGGACGGGTCTACTTTCAAGTACGAACTCATTCACAAACAAATCTTTACTCTGCAAGGAGCCTTGCGAGAGGCGAAAGCCTATATATAGGCGACCGAACTCTGCTCCTCCAATAAGCAGTCGGACCTTAAGAAGTCTGAGCGGCAAAAAGAGAGTCTGTCTGCTCAGCCGGCTCCTAAGTCAGAAGAGGGCAAAAAGAAAAAGCAAGTCTGGGCCATTAATAACTCTGATCAACCGGCATAGAAGAAGAAAAAGGAGTGGAAACTGTACGTCCCAAGGTACGAATTCCACAAGGACTTCTGCTCCATCCTCTTGGAAATTAAGAATCGGCTGACTCTTGAAAAGCCGACTCCTATGAAAGGTTCCGCTGAAAATCGGAACTTAAACAAGCATTGCCATTTCCATGAGGATGTTGGCCATGACACGAACGACTGCTTCAGTCTCAAGCGGGAGCTCGACCGTCTGGCTGATAAAGGACAGCTGAAGTCCTATATGAAGTCCAAAGTGACTTCAAAAGCAAATCAGGGGCAGTCCAAGAAAAAGACTCCCCAGCCTGCTGTGAGTGCCGAAACTGATGAAGAACCGGTATACACCATAGCAGGCGGATTTGTCGGTGGTGGCCCGACCATTCGGGGTACCAAGGACCATCTGATAAAGATGATCAACTCTGTTGAGGAGGGGGATGCAGCAAGCGCATCCACCTTCCCCAAAGTTGTCATCACCGAGCAGGACAGAGGCAAAGTCTGTCGGCCGCATGGTGATCCTGTTGTCATTGAGTGCAAGGTCGCCAACCAGCTGGTTGGCCGAATTCTGATCGACACAAGAAGCTCCTCTGACCTCATTAGCCTCAAATGCTTATCAAATCTCAAGTACAAACCGGATAGCATGATGGAGGTGTCCCACACCCTTGTTAAGTTTGGGGAGGACTTGTGCACCCAGTCGGACGAATTGACCTACATGTTTGCCTGGGAAGCAGGGGAGACGGTCGGCACATGACCATCTGTTTCCTAGTGGTTTAAGAGCTAACGGCCTACAACCTCATCTTTGGTCGTCCCACTCTTAATGAGTGTAAGGCCGTCATCATCCCTGCTCTCATGCTACTCAAGTATGAGAAGGATGATGGAACAGTTGACTCCCTTAATGGGGACCAAAAGGCGGCTCGAGAGTGTTACCTCTTGGACGTCAAGCCCGCGGCCGTAGCATCCGGTCGGGGCAAGCAAACAATCGACCTCGATGATGTCGAGGAAGAACAATCGGCCCTACCAGCCGGAAAGAAAAGAAAGACTGATCAGCTGGTGGTGGTCAAACAAGAAAAACAATAGCAATCACTGACCGGATAACGGTCAGATGATCTTCGTCTTCAGCCTGCTGGTGAATACATTGATATCCCTCTGGACGACAGCCGTCCAGAGCGGACTGTTAAGGTGGGGACGATTGCCTTTGCAAAGCTGGGTGAAAGCCTTCACCAACTGCTGAGGGAATTTAAAGACATCTTTACCTTTAAAGTGGAGGAGATGCCAGGCATTAGTCCGGATCTTGTTGTCCACAACAAGGCATGTCCAAAGGATGTGTGTTGACTACACATACCTCAACAAGGCATGTCCAAAGGATATCTATCCATTGCCTAAGATCGACAGTCTGGTCGACTCACTAGCCGGACATGCCCTGATGAGTTTCATGGACGCCTATTCAGGTTTCCATCAGATCCCCCTGTGGAAAAAAGATCAAGAAAAGACGGCATTCGTCACAGATCAGGGGTTGTTCTGTTATACGGTGATGCCGTTTGGTTTGAAGAATGCGCCTGCTACTTTCCAACGAATGATTAATACGGGCTTCATTAATCAAATCGGAAGGAATGTAGAGGCGTACATTGATGACATGATAGTCAAATCCAAACAACAAGCGGATCACCTTGCTGATCTCCGAGAAACCTATGCCACACTCAGGCGGCACAAGGTCATGCTTAACCCAAAAAAGTGTGTCTTTGGTGTTGAGTCTGGGAAGTTTATCGGATTTTTGATTGACCAAAGGGGAAAAGAGGCCAACCCTGAGAAAATACAGGCGATGATCGACATGCAGTCGCCCCGTACTATGAAGGAAGTGCAAAAACTAACAGGTTGTCTGGCGGCCCTGGGGAGATTCCTCAGTCGGTCAGGCGACAAGTGCCTCTACTTTTTCCAGGCAATAAAAAAGAAGACAAACTTTGAATGGGGGGATGATGCAGAGGTGGCCTTTCAAAAGCTGAAAACTCATCTACACTCTTTGCCAAGGCTTGTCAGACCTTTGCCCAAAGAGAAGCTCTTCATGTACTTAGCCGTCTCTGATCATGCACTCAGTGCCGTTCTCTTAGCTGAAAGAGACGGCATCCAGCTCCCGGTGTATTTCATTAGCCATGTTCTGAGAAACGCGGAGCTTTGGTACCCCATGGTTGAAAAATTCGGCCTTGCCCTTTACATGGCCATCAAGAAGCTTAAACCCTACTTCTTGGCGCATGCGGTAGAAGTCTATACTGAACAACCGATCAAACGGCCACTCACAACCTTGGAGTCTTCTGGACGAATGCTCAAATGGGCGATTGAAATGCAAGGACTAGAAATCGCTTACGAACCAAGGAAGGCAATAAAGGGACAAGCATTTGCTGACTTTATTGTCAAAATGACAAGGCCGGTTGTACCAGACAATACAGACCAGGTTTAGAAAGTGTATGTGGATGGGAGCTCCACTGTGAACGGCTGTGGTGTAATATTATCTGTCAGTCTCCTTAAGGAGATAAGTACGAATACGCACTACGGTTCAAGTTCCAAGTCTCTAACAATGAGGCCGAGTATGAGGCCCTGATGGCCGGCATTCGGTACTGCAAGGCGGCAAGGGCAAAGAAGATAGCCGCCTACTCTGATTCTCAACTAGTCGTACTCCAGGTTAATGGAACGTACGAGAACACTCATCCGGCCATGATAAAATATTTGCAGGCGGTCAAGAGTGAAGTTGGGTCACTTGAAGAATTTCATCTAACTCAATTGCCCGGGTCTTCAAACAATCAGGCGGATCATCTGTCCAAGCTAGCATCATCCGCCTCCTGTGAAACGCCTCGGTCGGTTTTCTGGGAGGTCATGGAAAGAAGAAGTATATCTGAGGAAGACCCCATTGGAATTCTTGACCGAATTTCAACCTGGATGGACAGCATCCAGGCCTATCTTACAGACGGCACGCTCCCTGACTTACCACAGGAGGCGGCTGTTCTGAAAAAACGAGCGGCTAACTTCGAGTTGCGACAAGGAGAACTCTTCAGGGCTGGTTTTTTGAAACCCCTGTTGAAGTGTGTTACCCCTGAGAAGGGTAAGGAGGTCCTCGAAGAGTTGCATTCAGGATTCTGCCTCTCCCATATAGGCGGCAGATCCCTCGCTGCCAAGGCCAAGCGGCTTTACTTCTGGCCAACTCTCGAGTCGGATGCAATGGAAATGGTAAAAAAAATGCGACAACTGCCAAAAATTTGGCAAACTCATCCATCGTCCGGCTACAGACCTGACGACCATCCACAGCCCAATACCTTTTGCCAATTGGGGCATGGACATTCTAGGGCCATATACAACTGCACCAGGCGGCAAGCGCTATATACTTGTAGCTGTGGATTACTTTACCAAGTGGGTAGAGGCGGAGGCAGTCAAAAACATCAAGACTAAAAATGTCATTTCCTTCATTCGAAGGAACATAATCACTCGTTTCGGGGTGCCCATGTCTATGGTCTTTGTCAATGGTCCTCAATTTGAGACGCCTCAATTCAAGACTTGGCTGGGAGACCAGGGGGTCTCAAGCTTCTTTGCATCAGTCGGTCGGCCGCAAGCAAACGGCCAGGTCGAAGTCTTCAACAAGTTAATCTCAGACGGGATTAAAAAGAAAATTGAGTGGGCTGGTGGTCTCTGGGCGGATGAATCACTACACGTCCTCTGGTCCATCAGAACGACTGCTAAAGGGGCAACTGCAGAAACCCCGTTTCTTATGGTGTATGGTGCAGAAGCTGTCCTGCCCATTGAACACTATGAGCCGACTCTTCGAGTCATGTTATATGACGAGGAAGCTAACTGGGAGGCCATGCGGCTGGCATTGGACTCACTTCCAGTGCGTAGGGGCAATGCTGCCTTGCGTCATGAGATATACCGTCTGAGAATGACACGAGCTTACAACAAGAGAGTACACAAGCGTCATCTCAAAATAGGGGACTTTGTGTTACGAAAAATGAAGGCAGTCGGTAGGGCGAATGAGCAGGGAAAGCTAACCTAAAATTTGGAAGGCCTCTACCGAATCTATGAGGAAGTAAGAGACGGCACCTACCGCCTGGAAGACCCAGACGGCAGGCAGCTGCCTAGAATTTGGAATGTAGACAACTTGAAAAAGTACTACTTCTAAGTACGAATGTAAAGACCTAAATTTTGTTATCTCAAGTTTTGTTAATGAGAATAGGCCTTTTATTTCCTAACTTGTCTTTTTATTTAAAGTTTCTTAGTGTCGCCTGTATAAAATACAGACGGCCAATGCGTTTGGAGAGCGTCTGTCCCAACAGCAGGCGCCCCAATTCCTCTGAGGGAGCCGATTGTTTTAGAACAGTCGTTCCTACGAAATGCACCAAGTTAATATCGACGCTTAACAAATATTTACTCAACCATTTAAGAGGCCTAAGGCAAGATAAAATAATGATGAGGCCAATGGCCGGATATTAATAAACAAAAAGAGACCGAATGGTCACGGTCTGCTCCAACATGAGTTTGACCGTCTGCTCCAACATGAGTTAGATAACCTGCGACGTCCATTCGGGCGAATTCGTTGAGGAGAAGCATCTCCCATTTGAGTGTCACATTGCTCTACAAATATAACAAGCGGCCCTACCGAATGCTAAGGCAGCATTCGCAGTCATTTGTTTTAATCGAAAGTGAAATCTAAAAGGCCTGGATTTTCTAACTGTTCTAGCACATCTCGAAAATGGTCACTGTTTCATAAGTAGAGGCTAATGAGGTATTAAGCCGGATGCGCCTATTTTTGCCCAGGGGCAAAGCAGGCCGAACATTCTTGTTAATATATGAGTTAAGTTAACTAATTAAGCACCTAATGAGGCTTTTGGCCAGATGACGCCAATTCTTTGCTTGTGGGGCAAGACTGGCGAACAATTCTTTTTAAAGAACACTTGCTAAGTTATAAACTTATTTTATCTTAAAGAGGCCAATGGCCGGATGCGCCTGTTTTTAGCTCACGGGGCAAAACAGGCGGAAGTTTTCCCCTAGCCAAATTTGCTAAGTTGGTAATTTGAGTTTTGTTCGAGCCAATGGCCGAATGAAAACTGTAAGTTGCCTATTCTGGATGGACGTCTGCCGAGTGGTTTGGGGCAATCATCATAGTGATTGATTGACTTAGAAACCATGCATACTCTTCTAAGTATCAATAATTTCTAAGTCAATCAATCCAAAAAACCAAAACCGCTCGACATCCGTCCAGGGGCAAGAACATTCGCATGGTATACAAGTTATAATACTTAGCCAAAAACATGCAATGAAAAATTCAAAAATGCAAAGGACAACAATATGAATAACTTCAGCCAAATGGCCGAATGATTTAAATTAAAAAAGACCAATCGCCATCAGACGACTGGTTAACATTGTTTTCTGGCAAAGCCAGAGAAATTGTTAAAGTACCCGAACTCTTGGCCAGTAAAGATACATCAAATACTCGGCACGCAGGCCGGAAACGCAAATTACATGGCCATTCGGCCGCAGAAAACATAAAAAGCTTAAGAGATCAGGGAGAGCCTCTTCATTGGCAGCCGACCTGTTGTCCTTTGGCTGCTCTTCATCATTCTTCTCTTGGTCCTCCGCCTGATCTTCCTCCTCGCCACCAGAGGATGACTCCCCAGAAGAGTCGGACCCAGAACTTTCCTCGGCCGTAGCATTCTCAGCCTCTTCAATAAGGCGAGCGTCGAATGCTTTGCTGGCTTCGTCAAACTTGGATTTCCAAGTCTGATATTTCGAGTCCGGCTGCACAGACACCCAAGTGTCCCGCATGATGGCATCATAGTCGCTCATCATTTACTTAACAAGAGCCTCTCTCTCTTGTTCAGCCAGGGACTCAAACTTGGTCTTCAGCTGATGCTCCTGGTTGCTGAGGCGCTACTCCAGGCGGCCCACCTTCTGCTTGGCTCTCTCGGCCTCTTCTTTGGCATCCTGAAGTGGCTTGAGCTTCTCCTTAAGATTTGTAATTTCTTTCTTAAGGGAAGTGATGCGCAGGCGGGCCGAGTCCAGGTCCTTCTTCACCTGCATATTGGCTTCCGCCTGCGAATACATCATATCAAGCGTTAGAAACTCATTTTGAGCAATATCAAATTGAGCTCGATCCAAGGCGGACTCGGCCCGAGCTTTAGCGGCTGTTACCTCTTTGGACTTCTCCTTGAGGGGTTGCCTGAGCCCTTAGACGCGCAGCATGGCCTGCAAAAAGAGCCAAATGGTTAAAACCAGGCGGATAAAGACTTAAAAAAAAAATAAATAAATTGAATTGCTTAAGTCAAGACTCATACCTCGCAGAGGTTCCCCAAGATGCCATCCAAGTCTAGGGTGCCGACTCCTCTAACAGACGCCTTGTCGTCAGGATCAACCGCCCTCAGCATGGATTTGGCCATCTGGATTATAGTCGACCTCTGCACAGGAACTGAGAAGGAAAAAGAGTTAGAAAAATAACACAAGCATATCTAAATGGAAGAACAAGAAAGGCGAATAGTTTTTACCGTCGTCCTTTTGTTCCTCCTCTCTCCCTTTCTCTCCTGCTGAGCCGACAGCAGCGGTGGGTTGCTTGAAGCCACCCTTTGATGCCCTCTGAGCATCCGGTTTGCTGATCTCCTTTTCAGCTTCGAGAGAAGAGGCGTCTAGGCCCTTCTTAGGCTTATAAGCAATGTGCTTCCGGCCGCCCTTGCCGGATGCGCTCACATCACCCGCCCTTGTCTTTTGGACCTTAAGGTCGGATGGTTTTGAAGGAGGTTTGGAAGGCGCACCCTACATCAACACAAGATAAAAGCAAGTTAGAAATCATTCGGGCAAATTTAATATTGGTCAGAAATGAAAGTATAACAATTTCCTACCTTGGGGGTGCCGCAAGTTTTCTGCTCATCCACTTTGGTGTGGATGGTTGCTTCTGCCCTGTTTAGGACATTCGACTTGTATTGAGCAACAGATACAACCGGCTTCCTTGTGGCTGAGAGCTTCTCCATTGCCTTGTCTGCAAAAATGAACAAGTTTTAGTACTGTCAAACAAGTACAGAAAAGCAAAATGAAATTACATATAAAACAGACGGCCGACTACCTCTCGACATTTCAGAACTTAGCCCATAGGCGGCTAAGAATGTTCCTTCTTCAAACCATCTGTACAAAGGGAGATAGCATTGAGGGTTGACCTCCTTGTCCCCCTCATCATTCGTCCACACGGACACGGTAAACAACCCTGCGTCCATGATCTCCTTCTTTGCCCGCCTGAGAATAGGCAGCAATGCACTCCTGCCTGCTAAGAGAGGTGGATTCTTATTCCACCTGTTATACTTTTGGTTCAAGCAGCTGTCGGTAGACTTGACTATGAAAAACTTAGTCCTCCAGTCTTTCCACTTGTTCTCTTTGCCAACAGCCATCATGTACCCCTTACAAGTGGTCAAGGTGTACCAGCCCTCACCGCCCCTAGCAGGCGCCCTGCTCAGATAGTGCATGTGGGCGAACGCTTTAAAGCTCGCCTCCACCTGCAGCATCTCAAAGGCGGCAACGTACCCCAGAATGTTAATCCAGAAGTTGGGTACAAGTTGTCAGATACCCACTTGGTATCCGTCCAAGATCCTTTCCACGCTAGGATGGAGAGGGAAGGGGAGGCCAGCTTGGAAGGCCGCTTCATAGCAGCCGAATGCTTTGCACTGATAGCTTGCCAGGCTTGGCCAGGTTATGGTGTCGCCCTCGTTAGGGACCGAAAAAGTATAGCCATAGCCTAGGACGACCTTGCGTCTAAAATTGGCAAGGCCGGATGCCATGGAGCTCTGCCTACCGGGCGGAACATGATGATAGTAGGGGGCTTTCTCCAAGCGCCTGGAAGCGCTCGGCTCGGTCCAGCTTTCCCCCTTATCCACTACCAAAGACTCCCTAGCAGAATCTATTTTTGATCTAGCCTCCTTTGAAGTTATGGAGGCGTTCTCTGAAGAAGATGACGAGGTCGACTCGTCATCAGAGCTAGGGGACCGCCGACTGGTGCCAGCGGGGTCCTCCCCTAGACTCTCTTCCGGCGCATGTCCAAAAGGCCCAGGTTGATATTCCTTATCCGCCTCCCCCAAGATTCTATCACTGGGAGTTCCACTAGATGTGGGCGAATGGTAATAGGTGGGGGTAGGAGGAAGATAAGAAAGGCTGTCAGGAAGTTCCGACAACTCACTTCGAGGCACCCTTATTGAGCTGTCTGAATAAACAGTCGACCCATCCGAATGGTAGAAAATTCCATCGGAGCTACACTGCCTTGCTGTTCTTTTGGTTCTGGCCATAGTGTCCTGCACAGACACGGAAACGGTTGGATTCGGACAAGTTCGCAAAGCAGGGTCTTTGGCAAGCATTCGGCACGGCTAGTTCTAGATTCAGCCGTCCCCGGTGACCGGCTGATCACTATCCTACGTTGTGCCGCATGCAATTGGGGAGCCATTTTTTCGAAAATAAAGAAAAAAAGAAGAGTAAAAAAAAAAACAGGCGTTACCTTTAGAAGAAGGGAGAGAGACGCTTGGTTGACTAAAGAACGGTCGGACTGTTGGCCGAGTGTCGGATGCTTGAAAAACGCTTAGGGAATTTTGAGATTCTTTAAGTAAAAAAGTCCAAGATTCTCCAAAGATTTGCAAAGGTGTGAATCCAAGGGGGGAGGGGTCAAACCTCACTATTTATAGGGGATAAAACCCTAATTTTTTCCCTCCAGTAATTTTTTAATCTGACCATTCAGATACTGACACCTGTCACGTGCAATGCACGTGACCCCTGTGAGGGGCAAATGATTTTGGTATTTTATACCCGGCCAGGTGGCCCAATCAGGAAGCGCCATGTGTCCTTCATAGAGGTGCCATTTGGACCCATGTAATGATGACACGTGGAGGGCGGACGCCCCTCTGTCCTACGCGGACTAAAGATCCAGCATGGGCCATTCAGATGGCGACACGTGTCACCCAAAAGGTGCCTCAAAAACCTTTTGGGCTGAGTGACACGTGTCACTCAAGCATTGGCCCGGGGATGGTGGCCTTCAAAGGCCCAAATCTCGAGGCGCCGCAAAACGGCGTGACCTAATTCCTAGTTCATCAGATCCTAGGAGGCGCACACTTTTCAAAAGGACCCTATAAATAGGGACATTCTGGCATTTATGACAAGGGAGAGAATTTACACAAAAAACGAGACAATACGTCACTTATCACACCTTACCTGAGCTTGGAATCCGAGCAGATAACTTTATTTTCACACGTTTTATTACCGAACACTTACTAACTTAATCTTCGGAGGCGGACCCCCGACCATCCGGCGGTCCGTTTGCTTTGCAGGTACAGGCGTCCTCAGTTGAATCCAGTTTCAGTGTTGTAACTCTCCCAAGGGACAAAAACCCCCGAAACAAACGTCTATTTGTTAAAAATTAGATAATCTTACTACTACTCCTAACTCTGTAGCTAATGTTTCCGCTGTTGCTAACAATGAAGCTTTTTGTGAAAACTGTGGAATTGTAGGGCATTGGGAGCAAGATTGTAGGAGTTCCATGGAACAAGTTAATGCCTTTCAAACCTATAGGCAGAATAACCCATATTCCAACTCTTATAATGCCGGTTATCAAAACCATCCATATCTTTCGTATCGGAGTACCAATGAACAAAACCCTCCACCTCCACAACAACCTCAACACCAACCCCCACCACAGCAAAAATATTACCATCCAAATTCTGGCCAGAAAAGCCAAGCATCACCCTCATCATCTTCTGACCCTGCCATGACAGAAATTAGAGCAATGCTTACTAATATGCAAAAGCATATGGAGAGTAGGGATTGATCGAGGTTCAATAGGTCGTTGGTTCTACTAACCCTAATCAAATTAACAATTTATAATACCTAAACTACCCTAATACGAGTATAGGGGTAAGTAAAGGGTCGAACCCAAAAGGACTAAGTGTATCAATCTATGCTAATTAGACTACTAGGAAAGCTTGTGAGGTAATGAAGGGTTCAACTAAACACTACTAAGAGCAAATAACTAAAACTAGGCAAAGTGGAATCCAATTACATCAATACATTCAATAACATCATACAATTAGATGAAAATGACCTTGATTAGGAACAATCAACACATTTAACTCACTCTCGCACAAATAAGCATGTTAATTATCCTACTAAACTAATTCACTCTCGTACAACTAGCCTAGCAAAGATATGGAGGAATTTAGGGTTCTCAAACAACTCACTTTCGCACAATTGATTGAAAACACAATTAAAAGCATAGAATCAATTAGCTAGAAAGATTCTAATCCATAAAAGCATCATCCATACACAATAATCAAGAACCAATTTCATACTAACCACAATCAATCATCAAATTAATTAACATAACCTTCATCCATTTCCTTAGAACAAAACCTAAACTAACATAATGAACAAAAATATGGAAAACAAGATAAAATAATAATAAAAGCAAGAATCAACAACTAAACTAATTAAACTACTCAAATCGACAAATAAATAAGCAAAAACAATAATAAATGAAAGCAATAAAGGTGAGAGAAAGTTAGGAAAACTCATTGAATTTATGAGAGGAAAAATCCACAAATTTGCTTCTTCAAAATCCCAAAAACTCCATGAAAAATCCCATCTTTCTCTCTCTAAACTACTCCTAACCCTAAGAGAGAGAAAATAAAAGCTAAACTAATGTTAAGTGAATGTTCTCGAAAATAACCCCAAAGGGGTATTTATAATACAAGGCTAAATAAAAATAAAGTAAAAGAGAAAACTAAAAAGAAATAAAAACTAAACTAAAATAATTAAAATAACTAAACTTAAAAACCAAAAATAAAACTAAACTAAAAATAAAATAAAATAAAAGAAAATGAAAAGAAAAAAGGAAAAAGAAAACAAAACCCCTAATTTCCCCAAACCCCGAAAACCCATGAGCTTCCCCCTTTCCTTCCCCTTTCGATCTTGGCTGCTCTAGTTTTCTATCCATCATCACCATCACGCATCATCAATCATCACTCAATCACCACCGTCAATCCTCATCGTCATCAAACAAGCATCAATCAAAGTCGTTCAATTCTCATTAAAAATCACGTGAAAAGCTCGTGATTGACCCACGAATGCGCGCCCGCGAAGACACCGCGCAGAGGTCGCGCATAGCTTCTGCCTCGACTCTGAATTTGGACTCCAATCGTGTGCGCTTTCTGACAGGGGGTGCGCGGCCACGATGATATGGGTTGCTGTTATTGTTGTGGCTGGTGGTGTGAGAATCGCGTGGTGGTTGAAGGTTGCTGAGGGAGCAGGGGAGGTGCGATTGGAGGCGGTTTTGTGGTGGCTGGTGTTTGCTTGGGTAAATTGGTTGTGGTGGCTGGTGTAATGGTGGTGTTGCGAGGTGAAACAGGGGAGATGCGATTGCGAGGGAGTTTGGTTTAATTGGTGATTGATAGGCGATTGGCGGTTTTGGCGGAGGTTGATTGGAGGTGGCTGATGGTGTTGGTGTTGTTGACGGTTGCTGTCGCTGCTGTTGCTGTTGGTGTTGTGATGCGTGGTGGTGATTGGAGGTGGTTGTTGTGAGGGTGAGTGAGCAGGAGTGGCGAATTGGTTGGTGCGTGAATTGGTGGGCTGATTTGTGTGAGGTTGATGTGATGGAGGATAAGAAAGGTGGGGTGTATGATAAGTTGGCAGCAAAAGGAGGTAAGGGGCAGCAGCTTGCTTGGTTCAAATTATGTGCCTCGAACCTCGGACCTTGAACTCGGATATGACTTTGAAACCCGGAACGCCTACAACCAAAAACAACACGAGGGTGAAATGGAAAATAAAATAAAATAAATAAAATAAAGTAAAATAAAATAAGATAAAATAAGATAAATAAGTAAAATAAAATAAAATAAAATGCTAAAACTAAAGAAATAATAAAATTAAATGAAAAGAAATAAAATAAAATACGAAACTAAAATAAATAAGAAAATGAGATAAAAAGAGAAATTATTAAAAATATTAACTAACGACTTAAACTACAAACATTAAAAGAAAGAAAAATAAAATAAAACACGAAAATAAACTAAAAACTAAAGAAAATTACAAAAATACTCAAAATAAAGAATAAAAGACGAGAATATTGTAAGATAAGCCGGAAAGCGACTCAATAATCACCGTAAAAGTGACATAAAAGTCACTTATCAGGGATGTGCAAAGTGATTCTATTTTAGCCCACAATAGAATCATGGATAATCAAATTGCACAACTTTCATCTACCCTACAATCCCGTTAGTAGGGAGCTCTACCATCACAACCTATCCATCCTACAGACCATGCCAATGCAATCACTCTAAGGAGTGGTTCACATTATGATGGACCTCCTATGCCAAAGAAAGATAGACATTCCTCTATAGAAAACGCTAATCCTGCTAACCCTGCAGGGCTACAAACATATACTAACCCTTCTAATGTTTCTGTGCAGGGTAAATCTCATGATAAGGGAGGAGATGTGCAGAGCCCGGTTATCAAATTATCGTTCCCTAATAGACAATTGAAGAGTAAGTTTGATAAACAATTTGGTAAGTTTTTAGAGGTTGTGAAAAACATGCATGTAACAGTTCCTTTCACTAATTTAATCACTCAAGTTCCTGCATATGCTAAATTTATGAAAGATATTCTGACTAGGAAAAGGGCCTTTAATGAAGTAGAAACTGTAGCTTTCACAGAGGAGTGTAGCGCTCTATTGCAAAATAAATCCCCTCATAAATTAAAGGATCCCGGTAGTTTTTCTATCCCTTGTCATATAGGGAATGTTTTGATTGATAAAGCTTTGTGTGATTTGGGTGCCAGTGTCAGTGTTATGTCATCTGTCTGTGCTAAACTTAATATGGGAGAATTAAAAGTCACTAATATAACATTGCAAATGGAAGATCGTTCTGTAAAATACCCCTAGGTATTTTAGAGGATGTCCCTGTCAGAGTTGGTAAATTTTTTATTCTTATTGATTTTGTTGTTTTAGACATGGCAGAGGATACACAAATACCCGTTATATTAGGTAGGCCTTTTCTCCATACTTCAGAAGCCATTATTGATGTGAAAAACGGCAAACTAACCCTTTCTGTTGGTGATGACAATGTTACTTTTAATCTAGGGAAAGTTTTAAAAGGGCCTATGCTAGAGGAAAATTGTTGTTATATTGATATAATTGATATAATGGACGATATTTGTGATGATAGCTTGCCACAGGTTCTTGCAAGGGATCCCCTGGAGGAAATTCTTTGTGGGAATTTATCTACAGACAATGCAAGCGTTTGGGGTAATGAGGTACAAGATATTGAAAGAGCTCTTTCCTTAAAAGAGTTAGGCCCCAAGGAAACAATGAAGGTAGTAAATTTAGTTCAGGAATCAAAACCTGCAGAGGTAAAAAAACCTGAACTAAAACCTCTCTCTTCTCATTTAAAATATATTTTTCTGGATGAACAGGAACTATACCCCGTGATCATCAGTACTGCACTTAATGACCTATAAACTTCCCAACTTCTAGGGGTTCTTCAAACCCATAAGAATGCTATTGGGTACAATATTGATGATCTCAAGGGTATTAGCCTTGATTTTTGTATGCACAGGATACATCTAGAGGATAACTATAAGGCCTGCATCCAACGCCAAAGAAGATTAAATCCTAACATGTAGGAAGTAGTCAAGAAAGAGGCTATGAAACTACTTGATGCAAGTATTATCTATCTTATTTCTGACTCCAAGTGGGAAGTCCTGTGCAGGTAGTGCCTAAAAAAGGTGGGATGACTGTGATAACTAATGAAAAAAATGAATTAATTCCCACTAGAACTGTAACAGGGTGGCGTATGTGTATTGATTATCGTAGATTGAATATCGCCACTAAAAAGGACCACTTCCCTCTTCCTTTATAGATCAAATGCTTGATAGGTTAGCTAACCATAAGTTCTTTTGCTATTTGGATGGGTATTCGGGATTTTTTCAAATTCCGATTCACCCTGAAAGATTAGGAAAAGACAACCTTTACATGCCCTTACGACACTTTTGCATATCGTAGAATGCCTTTCGGTTTATGTAATGCTCCTGCTACCTTTCAACGTTGTATGATGAGCATCTTTTCTGATTTCATAGAGTCTATTATGGAAGTCTTTATGGATGATTTTAGCGTGTATGGTTCTTCATTTGATTCATGTCTAATTAATCTCGCTAAAATTTTAAAACGATGTGAAGAATGCAACTTAGTTCTAAACTAGGAGAAATGTCATTTTATGGTGACAGAGGGGTTAGTTCTAGGTCACATTGTGATGCAAGTCTAAGCATGGAGAACTTTGAAGATTTGCTTATCATGCATCAAGATAGTATGTCCCTAAACATTGATTCAAGCCAAGCATTGCATGGACACTTTCTTGGATATCAAAGTAAAGCCACTGTTTGCTTAGTGGCTTTTCTTGGAGTCTAGTTCACTTTCTTGAATTTTCTTTACTTAGATTTTGCTTACAAGTTTTTACCTTTCACTTGAAAGGGTTTTTCTTGGTTCAAGCATTAGGATCTTTAATCTTTATTTAGTTCTTTAATTTTTATTTATTTATTTAGTTGCTTTAAAAATCAGTTAGTTAGGAAAATAAATCAGTTTGGTGTATGCTTGTGCGCCAAGGTGCTTGCTCTTCAAGCAAGTTAGAATTCTAGTTTAATTAGGATTGAATTAGGGACTTGTCCTAATCTTCCTAGGTAAACTAAGTCTTATAAATAGGGCTGTAAACACACGAATAAGAACATAGATTATTATTATTGTTTTAAGTTTTAAACAATTCAGTTTTGTTGATTGTGATCAATTGCTGTTTTGCTTGTTTTAGTTAAAACATTCGTTTGGATTGATTAATTAGGTGGATTCTTAATTGATTAATATTAGTTTTGTTTAATTCTTGGTGGATTTCCTGTATAGAATTAGACTTAACATACCCCTTGTGTTTTGTTGATTTTCGGATCAATAATTCACATCATCTTTGGTATCAGAGCCAGGTTTGCGCAACTTCGGTAAAAATTAATCTGGGAACATTTGGCTGGGAATTTTTACGTGATTCTTTTTGAATTGAACTCTAAAAAAGTCCAGCTATTACCATATAAAATTTCATAATTTTTAGTTGAGTAACGAGTTCTACACAGCCTCAAACGTTTGGTGTTTGTGCACTGATTTGCGGTTGAGAGTCCGGTTTTTGTGTTACCTAGTTTTCCTTCATGATTCGATCTTTTAATCAAGATTTTTGCATAAACTGACTTGGTTTGTGTTGGAATCATGAGTGACGAGGAGGTTCTACAGTTTACAAGGGGATTAACCTTAGAACAGGCTCAAAATCTTAGAAGAGATAGGCGAATTGACGAGTTGGCAGCAAGGATAGATGAGATATTAAAAAGGCTTGATACTCTTGCTGGAGATTCTTCAAGGAAAGGGAATTCTAACCCTAATTCTGGTTCAAGTGAGGAAGAACAACCAAGGAGGAGGAACCCAAGGAGGCCACGAAATAATTATTCCTCAAGTGATGAACCACCAAGGCCTACGAGAAGAGACCGACCAAAGGATGATGATAGGAACCTTAGATTAGATCTTCCCGAATTCAATGGGAGTATGAATGAACCTGAAAAATACTTTGAGTGGATTAGAAAGGCCGAGACACTATTTGATTACGAGTATGATGAAAGGAAAAGATGCAAATTGGCTGAATTAAAACTGACTGGTTATGCTAGTCTTTGGTATGATAATCTAAAGAAGAAGAGGCATAAGGAGGGGCGTGCAAGAATCTCAACTTGGGAACAACTCAAGAAGCACATGAAAAAAAGGTTCGTACCTAGTGATTATATTCAAGATGTTTATCTTAAGATGCAACTTTTTAAACAAAATTCTATGACTGTTGAGAATTATATTGGTGAATTTGAAAAATTATGCATGCTATGTGGCTTAGAAGAGATTGTTGAGCATAAGATTGCTAGATTTATTTCGGGGTTGAATGATAATATTGCTGAAAAAGTTGAATTGCAACAATATTGGTCCTTTGAGGATGTTTGCAAGGTAGCTTTGAAAGTTGAAAAACAGATAAAGGGGAAGAAAGGGACATACACTAAGCCCTTTGTAAAAGGTTTCACTAAACCTTTTGAGAAGAACAGCTTGGAGAAAAGTGGTTCTAGTTCGAACTACAAGGAGACTAAATCAAAGTTTGAAGCTCCTAAAAAGTTTGTTGAAGATAGGAAGTGCTTCAAGTGTGGTAGTGTTGGTCACATTGCATCTAATTGTCCACCAAAAAGGGTAATGACTGCTCAAGAGTGGGAACAAGAACAAGCTAAGTGTGAGCAAGGTAGTGACTATGAAGAAAAGAACGAAGAGGAAAACTTTGAAGAAGAGGAGGGGCATATTGACGAAATTGATCCCGAGACTCATGGTCAAAGTTTGGTTCTAAGAAGGGCACTACACTCTAAAACCGTACCTATGGAAAACAATCAAAGGGAGAAAATCTTTCTTACAAGGTGCAAGGTAGAAGATAGGTTGTGTGATATGATCATAGACACGGGGAGTTGCACTAATGTGGTATCTACTACTTTGGTAGACAAATTGAAGTGGCCAACTACTGAACATCGAAGCCCTTATAAGCTTCATTGGCTTAATAATTCGAGTAATGTTAAGGTAACTAAACAAGCCTTAATCTCCTTTTTAATTGGTAAATTTCATGATAAAGTTTTGTGTGATGTTTGTCCTATGGATGCTTGTCATATACTATTAGGCCATCCTTGGCAATATGATAGATTTGTGAAGTTTGATGGAAGGACTAATGTGTATGTTGTGAGAAAAGGAGAAAAAGAGAGACCGGTTGCTTTAAAACCTTTGACAAGCAACAAGCCTTCTAATGTTACCTCTAATTCGAAGAGTTCTTATTTGATTAGTGAGAGGGAATTAGAAAAAGAGATTTGCAGCAACAATGTGGTATATATACTTGTTTCTAATGAGATTCGAATTGATCAAGATAAACAAGTAAAGAGGTCGTATGAATTGGAATCTGTTTTAGAAGAATTCAAGGATGTCTTTCCTAAGGAATTACCTCCGGGACTACCTCCTATTCGTGGGATAGAGCATCAAATTGACTTGATTCCAGGAGCACCATTACCTAATAAGGCAGCCTATAGAAGTAATTCGGAAGAAACAAAGGAGATGCAAAGGCAAATTGAAGAGCTTATGGGTAGAGGATACGTGAGGGAAAGTATGAGCCCTTGTGCCGTGCCTACTTTACTTGTCCCAAAGAAAGATGGGAGTTGGCGCATGTGTATTGATAGTCGGAGTGTGAATAACATCACTATAAAATACCGATTTCCTATTCCAAGATTAGATGATCTACTTGATGAACTACATGGTTCAAAGTTGTTTTCTAAGATTGATCTTATGAGTGGTTATCATCAAATTCGAATGAGATAAGGAGGTGAGTGGAAAACAGCATTCAAGACTAAGTTAGGGTTGTATGAATGGTTGGTGATGCCGTTTGGACTCACTAATGCACCTAGCACTTTCATGAGGTTGATGCATGAGGTACTTAAACCTTTCCTTGGAAAGTTTGTTGTTGTTTATTTAGATGATATTCTGATATACTCTAAAAATTTGCATGATCATCTAAATCATCTAACAAGTGTGTTTGAAGTGTTAAGAGAGAAGAAACTCTATGCTAAGCTTGAAAAATGCTACTTCTTAGTGCCTAGTGTTACTTTTCTTGGTTATGTTGTATCAAAAGATGGAGTTTCAGTTGATCATTCGAAAGTAGAGGCTATTAAAACTTGGCCTATTCCTACTAATAAGAGTGAAGTAAGGTCTTTTCATGGTCTAGCTTCGTTCTATAGAAGATTTGTCAAGAATTTCTCAAGTATTGTGGCGCCTATGACCGAATGTTTGAAGAAGGACAAGGGTAAATTTGAATGGACTAAAGAAGCTCAAAGTGCGTTTGAGTTGGTTAAAAAGAAGCTATGTGAAGCACCTATACTTGCGTTACAAGATTTCTCAAGTCCTTTTGAAGTTGAAACCGATGCTAGTGGAGTTGGAATTAGAGCAGTTTTACTCCAAAAGAAGAGGCCTATTGCATATTTCAGTGAGAAATCGGGAGGAGTTCGATTGAACTATTCTACTTATGATAAAGAGTTCTATGCCATTGTTAGAGCTTTAGATCATTGGAGTCATTATCTCCGACCTAATCACTTTGTGTTGCATTCTGATCATGAAGCATTGAAGTACATACATGGACAACAAAAGCTCAATCCTAGACATGCTACGTGGGTTGAATTTTTACAATCATTTAACTTTTCTTCGAAGTACAAAGAAGGGAAATCAAATGTTGTGGCTAATGCATTATCTAGAAGATACACTTTGCTTGGAATTCTAAATAGCAAGCTACTTGGTTTTGAATTGATCAAAGAATACTATAAAAGTGATGATGATTTTGCTACATTAATTGAAGAGTGTTCTAAAGGAGCTGTGGGTTCTTATTTGTTGCAAGATGGGTTTCTTTTCAAAGGAAATCGACTTTGTCTTCCTAAGTGTTCTATTAGAGAGCTAGTGGTTAGAGAAGCTCATGGGGGAGGAATTGCTGGTCACTTTGGCATTACAAAGACCTTGAGTATGTTACAAGAACACTTCTATTGGCCTAAGATGCTCACGGATGTGCAACTAGTTATTTCTAGGTGTGCAACTTGTCAAAAAGCGAAGGCTACTTTTCATCAAGGCTTGTATACTCCTTTACCTGTTCCAGATTCATCTTGGGAAGATATTTCTATGGATTTTATTGTGGGATTGCCGAGAACACAACGGGGGAAAGACTCTATTATGGTTGTTGTGGATAGGTTCTCTAAGATGGCTCATTTTGTTCCTTGTCACAAAGTGGATGATGCTATGAAAGTGGCAGAATTATACTTGAAAAAGATTGTTAGATTGCATGGAATTCCGAAAACTATTGTGAGTGATCGAGATACAAAGTTCATGAGTTTCTTTTGGAAGTCTCTATGGAAGCTTGTGGGAACTTAATTGCTCTTTAGTACATCTTACCATCCACAAACTGATGGACAAACCGAGGTTACTAGTCGTACTCTTGGTGCGCTTTTGCGTGGGTTAGTGAGTAAGACACAAAAGTATTGGGACATCAAGTTAGCTCATGCGGAGTTTGCTTATAATAGATCACCTACATATGCTACCAAACATAGTCCTTTTGAGGTAGTCTATGGAGTCAATCCGAAACTTCCAATTGATCTTGTTCCATTGCCTAAGGGTGAGTTAATTCACAAAGATGCCGAGTCTAAGTTGAAGAGTATGCTGAAATTACATGCTCAAGTTCGAACAAGAATAGAGAAAGTAAATGACATGTACAAAGCTAGAGCAAACAAGCATAGAAAGCAACAAGGTTACTATGTTGGAGACTTGGTATGGTTACATTTGAGAAAGGAAAGATTTCCAGGAAAACGCAAGAATAAGTTGATGCCTAGAAGTGAAGGTCCTTTTAAGATTATTGAGAAGATCAATGACAATGCTTATAAGTTAGAACTTCCGGGAGAATATGGAGTTAGTTCTACATTCAATGTTGGCGATTTGGCTAAGTATATTTCTGATGAAGAACTTCGAGATTTGAGGACAAATTCTTTCGAAGAAGAGGAGGATGATGCAAGTCTAAGTATGGAGAGCTTCGAAGATTTGCTTATCATGCATCAAGATAGTTTGTCCCTAAACATTGATTCAAGCCAAGCATTGCATGGACACTTTCTTGGATATCAAAGCAAAGCCACGGTTTGCTTAGTGGCTATTCTTGGAGTCTAGTTCACTTTCTTGAACTTTCTTGAATTTTCTTTATTTAGATTTTTCTTACAAGTTTTTACCTTTCACTTGAAAGGGTTTTTCTTGGTTCAAGCATTAGGATCTTTAATCTTTATTTAGTTGCTTTAAAAATCAGTTAGTTAGCAAAATAAATCAGTTTAGGCGTGTGCTTGTTCTCCAAGGAGATTGGCGTATGCTTGTGCGCCAAGGTGCTTGCTCTTCAAGCAAGTTAGAATTCTAGTTTAATTAGGATTGAATTAGGAACTTGTCCTAATCTTCCTAGGTAAACTAAGTCTTATAAAAAGGGCTGTAAAACACACGAATAAGAACATAGATTATTATTATTGTTTTAAGTTTTGAACACTTAAGTTTTGTTGATTGTGATCAATTGCTGTTTTGCTTGTTTTAGTTAAAACATTCGTTTGGATTGATTAATTAGGTGGATTCTTAATTGATTAATATTAGTTTTGTTTAATTCTTGGTGGATTTCCTGTATAGAATTAGACTTAACATACCCCTTGTGTTTTGTTGATTTTTAGATCAATAATTCACATCACATTGTATCTAATAAAGGCATACAAGTAGACAAAGCTAAGATTTCAGTGATTGAGCAATTACCTCCCCAGTTAATGTCAAGGGAGTTAGAAGTTTCTTGGGTCATGCGGGGTTTTATCGTCGCTTTATGAAAGATTTTTCTAAAATTGCTAAACCACTGACTCAGCTTTTGCTCAAGGATGCTCCTTTTATTTTTACTGACGAGTGTCTTGAGGCTTTCAACATGATCAAGAAGGCTTTGATATCGGCACCCATCATATGTGCTCCCGATTGGAATCTTCTTTTTGAGATCATGTGTGATGCAAGTGACTTTGCACTAGGAGCCGTGCTTGGACAAAGAAAGAACAAGATTTTGCATGCCATTTTTTATGCAAGCAATACTTTAGATGAAGCCCAAGTCAACTATGCTACTACGGAGAAGGAGTTTCTTGCTGTTATATATGCTTTAGAAAAATTTAGATCATATCTTGTTGGTTTTAAAGTCATTGTTTTTACAGACCATGCAGCGTTGAAGTACTTGATAGCTATGGAGAAATCAAAGCCAAGGCTACTCCGATGGGTTCTTTTGCTCCAAGATTCAACATCGAAATAAAAGATAAAAATGGAGCAGAGAACGCAGTGGCAGACCACTTGTCACGTATCAAGTATGATGAGGGTAAGAATTCTCTTCTTATAGATGATTCTTTCCCTGATGACAACCTATATGCAGTTGTAGAGCAACACCCATGGTATGTCGATTTTGCTAATTATTTAGTGGGTGGTACTCTACCTCTTGACTTGTCCTACCAACAAAAAAAAGAATTCCTTTATGATGTTAAGCATTATTTTTGGGATGATCCTTTTTTGTTTCATGAGTGTGCAGATGGAATATTTCGCAGGTGTGTTCCCGAATGGGAAGTCCACGGTGTGCTTACTAGTTGCCACACCTCACCATATGGAGGACATCATGGCCCCACTAAAACGGTGGCCAAGATTAATGAGTCGGGTTTTTATTGGCCTACAATGTTTAAGGACCTTAACAATTTTGTGCAGGCTTGTGACTCTTGCAAGAGGACTGGTAACATCTCGCGTCGGCATGAGATGCCTTATACTGGAATTCTAGAAGTTGAAATTTTGGATGTTTGGGGTGTTGATTACATGGGACCGTTCCCCTCTTCAAAAGGGAACCGCTATATACTTGTCGCCGTCGACTATGTATCCTAGTGGGTCGAGGCCATCGCTACTCCCACTAATGATGCCAAGGTGGTCCATAGACTTTTCAAGAAGACCATCTTTCCAAGATTTGGCGTGCCTAGAGCGATAATCAGTGACGAAGGATCTCACTTTCTTCAGCGGAAGTTAGACACCCTCCTCAAAAAGTATGGTGTCTACCATAGAACAGGTTTAGCCTACCACCCCCAAACTAGTGGCCAAGTTGAAGTTTCTAACCGTGAGATCAAGGCCATTCTAGAGAAGGTGGTAGCAAAGTCAAGGAAAGATTGGAGCGATAAGTTGGATAACACCCTTTGGGCGTATAGAACTGCATTCAAGACCCCTATAGGTACTACTCCATATAGACTCGTTTACGGTAAAGCATGTCATCTCCCGGTCAAATTAGAATATATAGCATATTAGGCTATTAAGGAGCTCAATTTGGATGCCAAACTAGCGGGAGAAAAGAGGTTACTTCAACTTAACCAACCTGATGAGTTTAGGTTGACAGCCTATGATAGTGCTCGTGTCTACAAGGAGAAGACAAAGAGGTGGCACGACAAGATGATCATTCCGAGAGAATTAAAAGAGGGTGATAAAGTGTTGTTGTTCAACTCTCGACTTAAACTATTCCTAGGAAAGTTGAGGTCAAGGTGGTCCGGTCCTTTTATTGTAAAAAGGGCTAATAAATTCGGTTCTGTGGAGGTTTTCGATGAACATGGTAACGAATTCAAGGTTAATGGCCAAAGACTCAAGCTATATCATGAGGGGGCTACGATTGGTGTAGTTGAATTACTTCACCTAAGCGGTTCCAATTCACTTTGAGCTTCAATGTGGTAAGAGGGTCATGCGGGACCTAGATAAACCAGCGCTTTGCGGGAGGCAACTCGTATTTCTTGCATTCTAGACTAAATTTTTTCGTTATTTTATTATTTTTTTTTTCTTAGAGAGGTGAGGAGAGTGAAATTTTAACTTTCATGAGTGTTTTGTATAGGTTTTAGATCACAAAGTACGGAGATATCAAGAGGAAAAGGCGAAGAAAAGTGAAGCTTTAGATTGGGTACGGGCTCAATCGGGCAAGGCTCGCCCGATCGGGCGTGCACCTAAGCGTCAAAATTGAGCATAATTTCGCCCGATCGGGTGCAAAATATGGATTTTATCGGAGCATATAATCGCCCGATCGGGCGAAGCACGCCCGATTGGGCGCGCAAGTGAGGAAGGAAATCAAGGGAAACTTCGCCCGATCGGGCGAAAATTTGGAGAAATCGAGTGCCTCGAAAAGAAATATCGGGCGAGCAATCTGGCGATTTTGAGGTTCGTGTTCGCGCCCGATTGGGCGCGCACTTCACATTTCAAAAGGAACTAATTTCTTCCGATCTGGCGCCCCTATTTTATGGAGGATTAATTCCTCCTTCTCCCCCTTTCTTTTCTTTTTCTTTCTTACTTCTTCTTCTTTATTCACACCTTCTCTCTCTAAAACCTCTATTTTGAAACCTTCAACCTCACTTTCTTTCCAAGATCTTCTCAAATTCATCCATTAAAACCTTAAATTTTTTACATATTCTTAATCCTCACACCTTCCTCTACACTTTCCACCCACTTTCTCCCACTTTCTCTCATAATTTCTTAAACCCTTAGAGAGAGAAAGCTTCAATACCCAAATTTCTATCTACAAATGGCTTCCAAACGTTCTAGACAACAAAGGGGCGAAAGTTCAAGGCAACAACTACCAATGGTCGACCCGGAGCTTCAAATACCGGGATGGGAGGAGGTTGTTATCACCTCGACGGAACAACGGGCAAGGATGCTCAATCTCATCGAGAGGCAGGTAATCTCTACCCGTTTTGTTCACCATCCTACATTATCTAGATTAGGTCTTAATAAATATGTAGAGAAATTATTTAAGGGTATAGGCATGAGTGGTTTCTTCCAAATGCATCATGATACTTATGACTACTTGACATTATAATTCATTTCTAGTTTTAATGTTATTAAAATGAATGCTTTGATCACTCATGTACAATTCTGATTACTAAACAACGATGTACGATTAACTCTAAAAGAATTTGGGAAGCTGTTTGAGCTAAAATCGGACAAACCTATTGAACCCTCCCAAGACCACATTGTCGTGGTCTACAATAGACTCACCGGGGAGAGTTTGATTAACCTCCAACACGCCAAAGGGACGTGGATTCAACATCCCGTCCCAAAGTTTTGGCAAAGGTTTGCCAGCCTCACAATTTTTGGGAGGCATGAACCGGCAAACGTGAGGAGGGATGAACTAGAATTGTTGGCATCCTATATGATCCCTATTGCTGAGAAATTAAACATACCTCAAAGGATTGCCAACCACTTTCAAAGGGCGGCCAATGCAGCCGAATCGGGTAAGTCTAGGGCGCCTATCTATTTTGGGGGGTTTGTGACCCATATTGTTATTTAGACCTAGGATGGAACCCGAATGGGCATAGGAAAGTAGTGGGCTCAACCCTCATGGACCTAGCTTACTTAGGGAGCCTAAACTGGGTGCAACCCATGGGCGATGAAACTTGGTGGATAGTCCACCGGGAATCGGGTAGGAGAGACCAAGCTTTTACCCTACCCAACCTCGCCTTGACCAAATTTGAGAGGGGAAGCCTTCTTACACTTTCGAGATAAACGGTCAAGGCGAGGCTCAAGAACCTCACCTTTCACCACAACCCCACCAATCACCTCAAGACCATTCACCACACTACCCCCAACCACCACCCCAACCCTTTACCTATAGCATGCCCACCTTCTCCGTCGATTATAACATCGAACCCAATGCCACTTATGACTTTTTGGCTTTTTGGAGCCAACTAGACCATATAGAGATGGGGCAAGGGAAAGTAGAGGGCATGGTGCAAAACCTAGATTCTAGGTTTGGCACTTTGGATAGTCGGGTGGGTCATATAGAGAGGAACCTCGGGAGGGGTTTATACCCGATGTACGATGACTATGCACGCCGAGGGGCTATTCCCCCCGAGGCCTTAGTTCGGTTCCAATACCCCCAAGGTGGGTATTCCACCCCCAGAGCTTTTGGTACTTATGCGGACTACTCTTCAGTCCATGGATATGGGGGTGATGCTCCTTTTGGGGGTATGGGGGGAAATATGAACCCTAACTACTTTGAAGGTGGTTCGGGTTACGGTGGTGCTGGAATGAGCCAGGGTGGTGCTGGCTCGAGCTGTGGAGGAGGGTACGAGAGGATGGATGATGATGAGGAGTAGCTTCTCCTAGCTACCTTCCCAAGTCAATGAGGGCATTGCTTGATTTGGCTAGGGGGAAGATTTCTTGTATATATGGTAACTCTCTCTCTATTTTCTCTATTTATTGCTTTTCTAGTGTAGTTTTTTATTGCTTTCCTTTATGAAAAAAAAAATACAAAAAAATTAGAAAAAAACAAAAAAAATTCAAAAATACGTTACAATGAATTGTAAATCATGCTTCCCTGTGTCCCATATTTATAAAATATTGTTTTGATTTTTGGTATATGATAATGAGCTTTGTGAATTTGTTAATCATGATTTGAAGTTTAATTGTTTGGATTCCTAAACATGCGTCAATTTTGCCAACTATTTGTGAATATATTGCTTGACTAGTTGATTTTGGTAAGGAATGTGTGTTAGTTCCTGGTATGTGAATGAATTAGAGTATTGGTTTGCAACTATTAGTAATGTTTATATAGCTCAATATTATGCACATTGAGGAGGACGAAGGCATTTGTTCACTTAGGAAGCCTTGAGACGATATTAGATACATTTGTTCCCTTCTTGTTACCCATGTTGTTGCTTGTGCCCTTTTATTGTTTATTTAGCCACATTACAAGCCTATATGAGCCCCATTGGTTACTAGTCCCAAGCTTGGCTTAGGGGAGCTATTAGTTGTTTAGGTGAGGGAGTTGTGGTGTGCATATCATTTGCACAATGCGGGAATAAAAGAAGAGTGATAGTTTTTTGATTTTATGATTGGAAAATATTGATGTTTTGTGTTTCAAAGTTGAAATTTTCCAATATGAAGTAAAAAAAAGAAAAAAAAAGAAGAGCAAAGAAAAAGTTGTTTCATATGTTCAAATGTTCTATTTGAAGGTTGCTTAAGAAGTTTGAAAAAAAGAAAAAAAATTCAAAAGAGAAAAAAAGTTCAAGAAGTTTGAAAAAAAAAGAAAGAAAAAGAATAAGTAATTCAAAGTTTGTTTTAATTCACTCTATTTCATATTATCATATTTTGTGAGTTAATATGTAAATGTTGGGATTGTGTTGTATATATGATTGTTTGGTGAACTTTTCTGGAGTTGAGTTGTGATTGGAGATGTTTTGGTCATCACTTGTTGTGACCTTGGGTTATATTAGGATATGGCTCCCTTAAGCATGGCTTTACTCTCACATTTTCCTAAACTTATCCTACCCTTTACCCTAGCCTTACATTACAAGCTTTAAAGACCTTCCGACCATTGTGCATAAGAGTTGTATGAATGTGAAAGTGTTTTTTTTATCAATGCAAGTTATGATTTGACATATTTCGAGTCGATAGTAGGTTGAGCGTTCATTGTATTAAACACACGAGAGTGTGAGTTGGGAGGGCATTGTTCACAAATATAGGGGTTGGTTGGAGAGCGATCGAGTACATCTTTTACTCGCCACATAAATGATAGTTGAGTGTGTGAGCACTAGTCTTGAATTCTATATGCTTATGTTGTTTGCTCTACTTGATAATTGTTGGGGATAAAGGATGATTAGATGAATGAGATTAATTGACATTGAAGCATGTTCATTAGATTTTTCTTGAATCGTTTGCGCTTGATTTTTGTTTATTGGGATGAGGCATGTTTTATATGTTCATTGATGAGCTCCTTGCTTAGGGACAAGCAAAGGTTTGGCGTGGGGGGTTTGATATGTCCAATTTATATAGTGTTTTACCCTCGTCCCATGGTCATAATTAGTAGTGTTTTTGGCTCTTTAGGGCCACTTTTATTACTAATTTGTGTTTTCTAGTGTTTTTTGTAGTTTTGCTTGAGTTTTGTAGGAAATTGCACACTTGGAGCGTTTTCCAGGTTTTTCACAAAGCAACTACGAAAGTTAGGACACGACCATCCTTGAAGCCCAGGACCGGTGAGAGCCGGTGATTAAGGGATCGGTATGTGATACCGGGGCCATTTGATCAAGTAATCAAGACCCAATGAGGAAATCCGGATCGGGCCGAGGAATCGAGCCCAATCGAAATCCAAGTCTTGAAGAAGAAGACGGGCCCGATCGGGCAAGCATACGCCCGATCAGGCGGGCGCACGCAAAGCAGTCTCAAAGAAGAAACCGCGCCCGATCGGGTGATCGTAGGCTCGATCGGGCGCAGCACACCAGCAAGGGCGTAGTGAAAAAGGCGGGCCCGATCGGGCGCGTGTTTTTCTAAGGACCTGATTAGTTTTGTTTAAGGTTTTGTTTTAGGGATGTTTAAGTACGAATTTTGTACGTAATTTTTTATAACCTTCTCTTTTAGATTTTCTCTCTCTACTTAGGATATTCTCTCTCTCTTAAACTCTCTCTCACCTTTGTTCTTAATTACATTCATTAATCCAGATTTCTTTTGGTAACAATTTCTTCTCTTTTAATTTCAGTTATTTTATTTAATTCTTTCATTATGTTTTGCTTTATTAATTTGATTAGTTTAGATTTAATAATGCTTGAGTAGTTTATTTCTAAGGTTAATGGGGATCTAATAAATAATATGAAGGGGTAAATTTGTGATTGTTGATTTTCAATGCTTGGTTAATTTCCTATTGATTGATTTAATGCTATGCAATTAGGTTTGGCCAGATTTAATTGTATGAGTTTAGCAATATTAATTCGAGATTCGACATATGAGAATTGATGTTTAGGCTTAGTTTCAATAGGCAGACTAATTTATAAATGGTTAAGTCGAGATTCGACAAATGAGATTTAATACCGGTAAATTAACTCTGTGATTATAAAATGTAGCGAAAGCCCTTTATAATCTGATTAATCAATGCTTGATGATTGTTTATTATGATTTGCCCTGGAATATTGTTTATTAGTGAACCTATGCCCTAGGCCTTTTTAATAGTTAATTTCTCTCTACTTTATTTTCTCTGATCATATTCTTCGTAGTATAGTCTTTAATTACAACAACATTGGTTACCTTGATAATTTAGATTATAATAATTGATTAGGAGTAGAAAGACCTGTTTCCCTCTGGATTCGACCCTACTTCCCTATCTGCATTAGTTAGAGGACTTAGGTAATACTTTTGATTAAGGGATACGACTTTACTCTGTCACTGATCAGGGGTTATTCTGTTATAATGTGATGCCATTTGGCTTGAAGAATGTGCCGGCTACATTCCAACAGATGATTAATACAATCTTCATTAATCAAATTGAAAGGAATGTAGAGGTGTACATTGATGACATGATAATTATATCCAAGCAACAGACAGATCACCTTGCTGATCTTCGAGAAACCTTTACCACACTCTGGCGGCATAAGGTTATGTTAAATCCCAAGAAATGCGTCTTTGGTGTTGAGTTTGGGAAGTTTCTCGGATTCCTGATTAACCAAAGGGGAATAGAGGCTAACCCTGAGAAGATACAGGCGGTTATTGACATGAAGTCACCCCGCACTGTTAAGGAAGTACAGAGACTAACTGCTTGCTTGGCGGCATTAGGAAGGTTCCTTAGCTGGTCAGGTGACAAATGCCTTTACTTTTTCCAAGCAATTCGGAAGTAGACTAGATTTGAATGGAGGGATGATGCTGAGGCGGCCTTTCAGAAGCTAAAAGAACACTTGCACTCTTTGCCAAGGCTTGTTAGCCCTCTAACCAAAGAGATGTTATACATGTACCTAGTCGTCTCAGACCATGCCCTCAGTGCTGTTCTCCTTGTTGAGAGAGATGGCATCCAGCTCCCGGTCTATTTCATTAGCCATGTGCTAAAAATGTTGAACTCCGATACCCCATGGTTGAAAAATTTAGCCTTGCTTTATATATGGCATTCAAGAAACTGAAGCATCATTTTATGGCACATCCGATTGATCTACACCAATCAGCCCCTCAAGCGGCCAATGTCTACCTTGAAGTCATCCGGCAGAATGTTGAAATGGGCTATTGAAATGCAAACTCTTGAAATCACTTTTGAACCAAGAAAGGCAGTGAAAGGTCAGGTGTTTGCCGACTTCATTGTTGAAATAACACGACCGGTTCCTCCGGATAACATTGATGATGTTTGGAAAGTGTATGTAGACGGGAGCTTGACAAAAAACAGTTGTGGTGAAGGAATTATATATGAGTCTCCTGAGGGGGCAGATTTGAATATGCACTGCAGTTTAAGTTTTAGGCCTCGAATAATGAGGCAGAATACGAAGCTCTGCTAGCCGGAATCCGCATGTGTAAGGCGGCAGGGGGCAACAAAAATTGACGCCTATTTTGATTCGCAGTTGGTCGTAAGCTAGTATGAGGGAAAAATATGAGGCAACTCATCTGGCTATGATCAAATATCTTCAGCCAGTCAAAGAAGAGGTTGGGGCACTTGAAGAATTCCGTCTGAGTCAAGTGCCCAGGTCAGACAACAACCAGGCGAATGCATTGTCCAAACTGGCATCTTTCGCCTGCAATGATACACCTCGGTCAGTCTTTTGGGGGATTATGGAAAAAAGAAGTATATATGAAGAACCCATTGGAATCCTGGACCGAAGCTCTACCTTGATGGATGGCATCCGGGCATATTTAACAGACGACACGCTCCCTGATTCACCACAGGAGGCAGCCGTCATGAAGAAATGAGCAGCAAACTTTGAAATGAGAAATGGAGAGCTCTTCAAGGCAGGTTTCCTTCAACCTTTATTGAATTGTGTTACCCAGAAAGGGGAAAGAAGTTCTCAAAGAATTGCATGCAGGGTACTGCGCCTCCCATATAGGAGGCAGGTCCCTAGCCGTCGAAGCCAAGCCACATTATTTTTGGCCTACTCTTGAGGCAGATGCCAAGAGTTGGTGAAGAAATGTGACAAATGTCAAAGGTTTTCAAGCTTATTCACCAACCGGCTACTGATCTAACGACAATCCACAACCTAGTCTCATTTGCTAAGTGGGGCATGGACATCTTGGGTCCTTATACGCCTACACTAGTTGGAAAGCGTTATATTCTGGTGGTTGTGGATTACTTCACCAAATGGGTGGAGGCGGAGGCGGAGGCGGTCAGGAACATCAAGACAAAGGATGTCATCTCTTTCATTTGGAAGAACATCATCACCCAGTTTGGGGTACCTATGTCTATGGTGTTTGATAATGGCCCTCAGTTTGAAACGCCTCACCTTAAGACTTGGTTGGGGGATCAAGGGATCTCACACTGTTTTGCATCACTCGGTCGACCCCAAGCAACAGCTAAGTTCAAGCCTTCAACAAACTTATATCAGATGGCATCAAAAAGAAAATTGAAAGAGTCGGTGGCCTATGGGAAGAAGAATTGATTCATGTCCTATGGGCCATCCGGACAACTGCCAAATGGGCAACCGGTGAAACCCCATTTCTCATGGTATACGGTGTTGAATCCGTCTTGCCCATCGAACATTACGAGACGACTCTCAAGGTCATGCTTTACGATGAAGAGGCAAATTAGGAGGCCATGCGGCTGGCATTGGATTCCCTCCCGAAACGCAGGGACAATGCTGCCCTACGTCATGAGATATACCGTCTGAGAATGACGAGAGACTACAACAACAAAGTACACAAGCGCCCTTTGAAAGTTAGCAACTTCGTGTTACGAAAGATGGAGGCAACCGGTAGGGCCAATGAGCTGGGAAAGCTAACTCCCAATTGGGAAGGCCCCTATTGTATCTATGAAGAAGTTAGGGATGACACCTACCGCCTGGAAACCCTAGACCGCAGACGCCTGCCTAGAACTTAGAATGTTGTTCACTTTAAAAAGTACTACTTTTGAGAATTGTAAATTTTTTGTAAACAAAAAGTCTATTAATGAGAAATCAGGCTTTGTTTTCAATTGTGTTGTTATCTTTGTAATTACTATTCCGCCTGGGAAATGTTCAGACGGATTATTTGCTAAACCAACTAAGTTCGAAACTTAGTAGCGAATTGAACATCCAAGTGACATGCGGCCAATGACCAGATCAACAAACTAGGCACAAAAACACTTTGTAGCTACGCAACCGGTCTCAAACTAGACAAAAGGCCCATAGCCGCTTGGTTGATCATTTCACAAAATTTCCTTTCCCAATATGGACAACGGCGCCCGGCGAAACCCTTCCGGGTGCAATCGTCGCAGAGAGCAGACTATCTGTTAGCTCTACGTATCTATGTAGACGGCAAAGATTGAACGACCAAATTGGTAAACTCATAGCCGTCTGACCAAAATAGTCTACAGAATGATTAAGTTTTCGAAATACCGGATGCCATAAGGCATCCGCCGGTTCTTTACCAAAGTTCTTACTTTGGCTTTTCGTTCCAAAATTGCACAGACTCTCCTATTGGGGCAAAAGAGTTGTGTAATGGCTCGAACGAAATTTTACCGCCTAGGTAAAAGGCTGGAAGCAGCCGTTTAAATGGCCAGCTGTGTACTTGGTTTGGGGCAATCACCATTGTTATTGATTGGCCTAAAAACATCGCATACTTCTCAAAGTATCAAATGTTTTCAAGAAAACTAATCAATTTAAAATGAAACCAACCACACAGCCGTCCAGGGGCAAGAACATCCGGATTACAATCTGCCGCATGCTTTTTGTAAGTTAGGCAAAATATAAAAGAATTGCGAAATATGCGCAAAATTCAATTCAAAAATTAAAATTCAAACACAAATGCAAACATGTATAAAAACCGACTAAGTCGGAATACTTCATAAAATTAAAACTGGCACAACGACCAGAATGATATTTAACCGGAATCACATCCGGTGCAGAAACAAAAAAAAAAAAATTTTGAAAACAAAAGAAAATAATTGTCAACCCAACTCCATAGTTGGTAAAATTACAACATACTCGGCTAACAAGCCGGAAAAAAAAGTAAATGGCATACTACCGTAGAATTTGAGGAGGCTAATTCAAGGCTGAGGGAGGAAGCTGCTGCTTCAGCTGGTCCTGATCGGTAGGGAGGGCTCTTGATAAATCCTCATTCGTTTGAGGCTAGCTGTCTTGGTTTTGTTGGCCCTCCGCCGGCTCCTCTTCATCGTATGAGAACTCATATCCCAGCTCGGCAGCCTAGTCTTTGAAGCAAGGCAGAGCTGCCTCTCCCAAAACTTTGGCATCATACACCACAATGGCGTAATCATACCTAAGTTTGTAGACTTCAAAGTCAATGTCCGGATAGAGGAGCCCCAAGGTTATCTTTAGGCAGGCCGTATTGTCCCGCTCATTCTCCTCCACCAGCCGGGTTTGCTCCTTTGCAATTTCATCCTGCTGCTGGTTCCGCAGGTTGACCAGCTCCACCCCTAACCGGGCAACGTCCGCCCGGATGATGTGAATTATTGATCCGAAAATCAACAAAACACAAGGGATATGTTTAAGTCTAATTCTATACAGGAAATCCACCAAGAATTAAACAAAAACTAAGATTAATCAATTAAGAATCCACCTAATTAATCAATCCAAACGAATGTTTTAACTAAAACAAGCAAAACAGCAATTGATCGCAATCAACCAAAACTCAAGTATGCAACTTAAGAAATAATCTGAATATTAATCTCTATGTATATCTATTCATGTGTTTACAGCCCTATTTATAAGACTTAGTTTTCCTAGGAAGATTAGGACAAGTCCCTAATTCAATCCTAATTAAACTAGAATTCTAACTTGCTTGAAGAGCAAGCACCTTGGCGCACAAGCATACACCAAACTGATTTATTTTGCTAACTAACTGATTTTTAAAGCAACTAAATAAATAAATAAAAATTAAAGAACTAAATAAAGAATAAGATCCTAATGCTTGAACCAAGAAAAACCCTTTCAAGTAAAAGGTAAAAACTTGTAAGCAAAATCTAAGTAAAGAAAATTCAAGAAAGTTCAAGAAAGTGAACTAGACTCCAAGAAAAGCCACTAAGCAAACCGTGGCTTTGCTTTGATATCCAAGAAAGTGTCCATGCAATGCTTGGCTTGAATCAATGTTTAGGGACAAGCTATCTTGATGCATGATAAGCAAATCTTCGAAGTTCTCCATGCTTAGACTTGCATCATCCTCCTCTTCTTCGAAAGAATTTGTCCTCAAATCTCGAAGTTCTTCATCAGGAATATACTTAGCCAAATCGCCAACATTGAATGTAGCACTAACTCCATATTCTCCCGGAAGTTCTAACTTATAAGCATTATCATTGATCTTCTCAACAATCTTGAAAGGACCTTCACTTCTAGGCATCAACTTATTCTTGCGTTTTCCTGGAAATCTTTCCTTTCTCAAATGTAACCATACTAAGTCTCCAACATTGTAACCTTGTTGCTTTCTATGCTTGTTTGCTCTAGCTTTGTAAATGTCATTTACTTTCTCTATTCTTGTTCGAACTTGAGCATGTAATTTCAGCATACTCTTCAACTTAGACTCGGCATCTTTGTGAATTAACTTACCCTTAGGCAATGGAACAAGATCAATTGGAAGTTTCGGATTGACTCCATAGACTACCTCAAAAGGACTATGTTTGGTAGCATATGTAGGTGATCTATTATAAGCAAACTTTGCATGAGCTAACTTGATGTCCCAATCCTTTTGTGTCTTACTCACTAACCCACGCAAAAGCGCACCAAGAGTACGATTAGTAACCTCGGTTTGTCCATCAGTTTGTGGATGGTACGATGTACTAAAGAGCAATTTAGTTCCTACAAGCTTCCATAAAAACTTCGAAAAGAAACTCATGAACTTTGTATCTCGATCACTCACATTAGTAGGATTAGGCCAACTTTTAATAGCCTCTACTTTTGAATGATCAACTGAAACTCCATCTTTTGATATAACATAACCAAGAAAAGTAACACTAGGCACTAAGAAGTAGCATTTTTCAAGCTTAGCATAGATTTTCTTCTCTCTTAACACTTCAAACACACTTGTTAGATGATTTAGATGATCATGCAAATTTTTAGAGTATATCAGAATATCATCTAAATAAACAACAACAAACTTGCCAAGGAAAGGTTTAAGTACCTCATGCATCAACCTCATGAAAGTGCTAGGTGCATTAGTGAGTCCAAACGGCATCACCAACCATTCATACAACCCTAACTTAGTCTTGAATGCTGTTTTCCACTCATCTCCTTCTGTCATTCGAATTTGATGATAACCACTCATAAGATCAATCTTAGAAAACAACTGTGAACCATGTAGTTCATCAAGTAGATCATCTAATCTTGGAATAGGAAATCGGTATTTGATAGTGATGTTATTCACACTCCTACTATCAATACACATGCGCCAACTCCCATCTTTCTTTGGGACAAGTAAAGTAGGCACAGCACAAGGGCTCATACTTTCCCTCACGTATCCTCTAGCCATAAGCTCTTCAATTTGCCTTTGCATCTCCTTTGTTTCTTCCGGATTACTTCTATAGGCTGCTTTATTAGGTAATGGTGCTCCCGGAATCAAGTCAATTTGATGCTCTATCCCACGAATAGGAGGTAGTCACGGAGGTAATTCCTTAGGAAAGACATCCTTGAATTCTTCTAAAACAGATTCCAATTCATACGGCCTCTTTGCTTGTTTATCTTGATCAATTCGAATCTCATTAGAAACAAGTATATATATCACATTGTTGCTGCAAATCTCTTTTTCTAATTCCCTCTCACTAATCAAATAAGAACTCTTCGAATTAGAGGTAACATTAGAAGGCTTGTTGCTTATCAAAGGTTTTAAAGCAACCGGTCTCTCTTTTTCTCCTTTTCTCACAACATACACATTAGTCCTTCCATCAAACTTCACAAATCTATCATATTGCCAAGGACGGCCTAATAGTATATGACAAGCATCCATAGGACAAACATCACACAAAACTTTATCATGAAATTTACCAATTGAAAAGGAGATTAAGGCTTGTTTAGTTACCTTAACATCACTCGAATTATTAAGCCAATGAAGCTTATAAGGGCTTGGATGTTCAGTAGTTGGCCACTTCAATTTGTCTACCAAAGTAGTAGATACCACATTAGTGCAACTCCCCGTGTCTATGATCATATCACACAACCTATCTTCTACCTTGCACCTTGTAAGAAAGATTTTCTCCCTTTGATTGTTTTCCATAGGTACGGTTTTAGAGTGTAGTGCCCTTCTTAGAACCAAACTTTGACCATGAGTCTCGGGATCAATTTCATCAATATGCCCCTCCTCTTCTTCAAAGTTTTCCTCTTCGTTCTTTTCTTCATAGTCACTACCTTGCTCACACTTAGCTTGTTCTTGTTCCCACTCTTGAGCAGTCATTACTCTTTTTGATGGACAATTAGTTGCAATGTGACCAACACTACCACACTTGAAGCACTTCCTATCTTCAACAAGCTTTTTAGGAGCTTCAAACTTTGATTTAGTCTCCTTGTAGTTCGAACTAGAACCACTTTTCTCCAAGCTGTTCTTCTCAAAAGGTTTAGTGAAACCTTTTACAAAGGGCTTAGTGTACGTCCCTTTCTATCCCTTTATCTGTTTTTCAACTTTCAAAGCTACCTTGCAAACATCCTCAAAGGACCAATATTGTTGCAATTCAACTTTTTCAGCAATATTATCATTCAACCCCGAAATAAATCTAGCAATCTTATGCTCAACAATCTCTTCTAAGCCACATAGCATGCATAACTTTTCAAATTCACCAATATAATTCTCAACAGTCATAGAATTTTGTTTAAAAAGTTGCATCTTAAGATAAACATCTTGAATATAATCACTAGGTACGAACCTTTTTTTCATGTGCTTCTTGAGTTGTTCCCAAGTTGAGATTCTTGCACGCCCCTCCTTATGCCTTTTCTTCTTTAGATTATCATACCAAAGACTAGCATAACCGGTCAGTTTTAATTCAGCCAATTTGCATCTTTTCCTTTCATCATACTCCTTGTAATCAAAAAGTGTCTCGGCCCTTCTAATCCACTCAAAGTATTTTTCAGGTTCATTCATACTCCCATTGAATTCGGGAAGATCTAATCTAAGGTTCCTATCATCATCCTTTGGTCGGTCTCTTCTCCTAGACCTTGGTGATTCATCACTTGAGGAATAATTATTTCGTGGCCTCCTTGGGTTCCTCCTTGGTTGTTCTTCCTCACTTGAACCAGAATTAGGGTTAGAATTCCCTTTCTTTGAAGAATCTCCAGCAAGAGTATCAAGCCTTTTTAATATCTCATCCATCCTTGCTGCCAACTCGTCAATTCGCCTATCTCTTCTAAGATTTTGAGCCTGTTCTAAGGTTAATCCCCTTGGAACCTGTGGAACCTCCTCGTCACTCATGATTCCTACACAAATCAAGTCAGTTCATGCAAAAATCTTGATTAAAAGATCAAATCTTGAAGGAAAACTAGGCAACACAAAAAACCGGACTCCCATCCGCAAATCAGTGCACAAACACCAAATGTTTGAGGCTGTGTAGAACGCGTTACTCAACTACAAATTATGAAATTTTATATGGTGATAGCTGGACGTTTTTAGAGTTCAATGCAAAAAGAATCACTCAAAAATTCCCAGCCAATTGTTCCCAGTTTAATGTTTTCCGAAGTTGCGTAACCTGGCTCTGATACCAAAGATGATGTGAATTATTGATCCGAAAATCAACAAAACACAAGGGATATGTTTAAGTCTAATTCTATACAGGAAATCCACCAAGAATTAAACAAAAACTAAGATTAATCAATTAAGAATTCACCTAATTAATCAATCCAAACGAATGTTTTAACTAAAACAAGCAAAACAGCAATTGATCGCAATCAACCAAAACTCAAGTATGCAACTTAAGAAATAATCTGAATATTAATCTCTATGTATATCTATTCGTGTGTTTACAGCCCTATTTATAAGACTTAGTTTTCCTAGGAAGATTAGGACAAGTCCCTAATTCAATCCTAATTAAACTAGAATTCTAACTTGCTTGAAGAGCAAGCACCTTGGCGCACAAGCATACACCAAACTGATTTATTTTGCTAACTAACTGATTTTTAAAGCAACTAAATAAATAAATAAAAATTAAAGAACTAAATAAAGATTAAGATCCTAATGCTTGAACCAAGAAAAACCCTTTCAAGTAAAAGGTAAAAACTTGTAAGCAAAATCTAAGTAAAGAAAATTCAAGAAAGTTCAAGAAAGTGAACTAGACTCCAAGAAAAGCCACTAAGCAAACCGTGGCTTTGCTTTGATATCCAAGAAAGTGTCCATGCAATGCTTGGCTTGAATCAATGTTTAGGGACAAGCTATCTTGATGCATGATAAGCAAATCTTCGAAGTTCTCCATGCTTAGACTTGCATCACCAGAGCTTTGTGTTCTCCTTATCAGCGTCCACTAATGCCTTGAGATCAGATTGAGCATTCTTTAGTTTTAGCTCAAGGTCATTAGCCCAATTATTGGCTTCATCGTTAGCAGCCATCAAGTTCTGGATCAGCTCCTCCTGTTGCAACTCTATCGCTTTAATCATTAATTCAGACATATAATTAGCATATTCAGCAGAGTTGAGGTTTTGAGTGACCCTCCGTTTGGCGTCATTTATCTCTTCTTGTTTTCGCCTGAAAAGGCCCAAGAGCCCATCCACCCTCAGCATAACCTAGAAAGGAGCAGCCAAAATATGAAATACTTGGTAAAAACAGAAGAAAAAATATCAGCATTAAGTCGGAAAACAATTTACCTCAGCCAGTTGGCCCATTATCTGGTCGAAGTCTACTACATGCAGATCTGGTATGGAGTTCTTCTTAGACTGGATGATGGTCCTCACCATCCGTTTAGCAAACCCAGGTAGATCCGGCTCGTCGGATGTAAGATCTGCACCATAAGAAGTAATTGGTGAGAGGGATGTAGCGTAGTTGTCATTCATTCATTGTCGGCTGCAGACTGAACCCCCCGAAGGGTCAAACTTAGTCTTGACTCACATAAAGTCAAGTGGCCAAGGAAGTTCAATCTTATTCTTACCTTGGGTTTGAGGATGGGGCTTTGAGGCATCCTCCTCTCCAGTCGTTGCCGCACCGCCTGCAACATTGGGTGGCTGGCCACCCTTCGATGTCGTAGAGGCATCTAGCGCTTTCTTCCCCGAACGTTCTGAGCTTTCACTCAGAACCTTTATAACTGATGGTGACTTGCCGCCGGTCGTAGGATGATCCGAATTGGAAGAGGAAGTTGACTGGGTAGGATTCTTCATTGCGACCTTGGCCGCCGGTGTTTTATCTAGCTCCTCTCCTTGTCTTTTTAAAAGGTTGTAGGTGGAGCGTGGAACGCGTTTGCTGGCATCCTGCCAATAGAGGATCAAAAGTTACTAGCCAGCAAAAGCGCTTAAAAGAGATTTAAAGAAAACAAGACAAGTCAGGCGGTCATATCCCGCCTTTCTTGGCCTCTTTGGCCTCAACGGCTGATCTCTTGGAGAGTGCGCTCTCTTTGCGCAGTTGCGCAGTAGATTTAGCTGGGGTCTTCTCCGAATATACCATCTTCAAGGCATCAGCTGCAAGGGGCAAACGGGGAGTTAGTTAAAATAATAAAAAGTGTAAGTACAAAAATAAAAAATCAATAGAATTGCCGGATGCAAAGTGGATCTACCCTTGGGAAACATGGTGCTTAACTCGCAGGCAGACATGAATCTTTCATCCTTGAAGAAGTCCGGATGGAGGATCCAGTTCTTTAACACAATAATATAAGTCCCATCCCCTAAGGGCTTAGTTGTGGTCTCGAAGAAACCCGGGTCCATTATTTGCTCCCGGGCTCTAGAAGAGAGTGCCGGGAGAGGACATTTCCTGCCCAGGAGAGCCGGTTCTTTATTGTACCAGCGCAACGTTCGGTTGTGTTTCAGAGTGGGGGAGGAGATCAAATAAAACTTCTCCTTCCACCCGGACCATTTGGACACCTTGTCCAAGGTCATTAGATATTGGGGTAAAGTGGTAAGAATATACCACGCCCTGATTTGGGTATTTTTACCCAAACAGATGGCCCAATCCGAGCCAGCCATGTGTCACTAGATGGGGTGCCACTTTGGTCCCTCTAGGTGATGACACGTTGACGGCAGATTTAGCCCCCTAAGAATTGCGGCTTTCAAGGCCCAAATCCCAAGGAGCCCCTTCAAAAACGGCGTGCCCCTTTCTAAGGGGCACACATACCTAGAGCCCTATAAATAGGGAACATTATCCTCATTTATGGGGATCGGAATTTTGAGACATCTTTTATGACCTAACCTTGATTGAATACCAATCATTGTCTAAACTGTCACTCTCAAGAAACAATACGCTTGAGCTTGGAATCCAAGCACATAACTTTATTTCCACACGTTTTCCTCCGAACACTTTGCTAACTTAATCTTTGGAGGCGGACCACCAACCAACCAGCGGTCCGTTTGCTTCGTTCGCGGGTATAGGCGTCCCTTGCTGGATCTAGTCTTAGTGTTGTAACTCTCCCGAGGGACAAAAAACCCCAAAACATTTGGCGCCGTCTGTGGGGAGAGTACCTCTAAGATGGCTTCACAAGAACTTGTACCGAATCCTGAGACCAATCGGCCTCCGGAAGATATAGTGGTCCAGACGGACCATGACTCAGGGGACGACACTGATGTCGAAACCTATGTGGATCCTAACGGGTTCCTCTTCTCTAAACGCATCCGCAGTAAAGAAAAGCGGGAGCGTCACCATGAATAGGCGGGGCCAAGCAAGGCTGCTGGAACGCCAAAAAGGCCCCCAGGGCGGCCGGGTGATCCTTCCCAGGCGGCAGGATCAACCCTAGTCACCCGAGACAAACTCATGAAACTCCTGAGGAGTCTCAGGGGTAAAATCAAACAGCTTGCCACCAAGAAGTCGCCTACTCCTAAAAAGGAGTAGTCGGCCAAGAAGCCAGCCCAGCCTGGTAAACAAATGTCGGTCAGGGACCGCCAGCCGACTCTTCATCCTACCCCCCAAGGAGAAGGCACGACCCCAATTTGACCTCTCTAGACTCCGTTTCCCATAAATGGGTACAAGAAAAGTCATTCGGCACGTACAACCGGATGGTAATAAGAAAACATTCTCCGATGCTCGACATTACATCGAGCTGAAGAGAACCCATCTATCATAGTCAGCTTCTTTGTCGACCTACCATGATAGCTTTCAGAATACCTCTGTGAGGTATTCCTAATCTGTACATGAGACCCCAAGAAGCAGCCCTCGGGTTCAGTCTGGCCCTCATGTAATACAGTCGGCCCAGTACAAGGCTCCGCCATTGTACAAGTCGCCTGCTTTACCTTACATTTAGCCTGCCTTCTTAAGAGGCCAGGCGGCATACGGCTACTAGCCGATGGATTGGCAGCTTAGGCTGCAACACCTTGGAGATCAACCCTCTACTTTCTCTAGGGAAATAACCGAAGCCAACAGCCAGCCAAGGTTAAAAATGTGTTGGTTCGAACCTATGATGGGACCTCCAACCCTGAAGACCACCTGCTAGCATACACCCACCTCATTTATTTACAAGGGTTGGATGATGCCGCATGGTGTCACTGTTTTCCAGCCACCCTGAAGGGCATAGCCTAGTAGTGGTTCGGCAATCTGCCGGCTGGTTGTATTAATAGCTTCAAGACGCTTGCGTTCTTGTTTTCTTCAAACTTCTCAATGAACATCCCTGCCAAAAAGACAAGCCTCGATTTGGGCAATATACAACATGAGATAAAGAAGGTCTGCGTTCCTATGTTAGGCGTTTCAATCTGGTACGAATCCAGATTCATAGGCTGTCTGATGAGGTCGCCTACACAGACTTCTTCAAGGGTCTGAAGGACGAGTATACTTTCAAGTACGAACTCGTCCGCAAACTAATTTTCACTCTACAAGGAGCAATGCGAGAGGCGGAAACCTATACAGGCGACCGAACTTTTCTCCTCCAACAAGCATTCGGACTCAAAGAAGTCCGACCGATAGAAGGAGAGTTGGCCTACTCAACCGGCTCCTAAGCCAGAAGATAGTAAAAAGAAAAAACAAATTTGGGCCGTTGATAACTCCTATCAACCGGCCTAGAAGAAGAAAAAAGAGTGGAAACCGTACGTCCCAAGGTATGAGTTCCACAAGGAATGCTGCTCCATCCTCTTGGAGATTAAGGATCGGCTGACTCTTGAGAAGCCGACTCCTATTAAAGGTTCCGGTGAAAATCGGAACAAAAGCAAACACTGCCACTTCCATGAGGATGTCGGCCATGACACGAACGACTACTTCAGTCTCAAGCGGGTTTGGGTAGATTCCTCAACCAGTCAGGTGACAAGTGTCTCTACTTCTTCCAGGCAATCAAGATGACCAGCTTTGAATGGGGGGATGATGCAGAGGCGGCCTTTCAAAAGTTAAAAACTCATCTGCACTCTTTGCAGAGGCTTGTTAGCCCTTTGCCAAAAGAGAAGCTCTTCATATATCTGGTCGTCTCCGACCATGCTCTCAGTATCGTTCTCTTAGCAAAAAGAGAGGGCATCCAGCTCCTAGTCTATTTCATTAGCCATGTTCTTAGGAATGCAGAGCTTCGGTACCCCAAGGTTGAAAATTTTGGCCTTGCTCTTCACATGGCCATCAAGAAGCTAAAACCTTACTTCTTGGCGCATGCGGTAGTAGTCTATACTGACCAACCGATCAAGCGGCCACTTACAACCTTGGAGTCTTCTGGACGAATGCTCAAATGGGCGATTGAAATGCAAGGATTGGAAATCACTTACGAACCAAGGAAGGCAATAAAGGGGCAAGCATTCGCCGACTTTGTTGTTGAAATGACAAGGTCGGTTGCACCGGACAATACTAGCTAGGTTTGGAAAGTGTATGTGGACGGGAGCTCCACTACGAACGGCTGTGGTGCAGGGATTATCTGTCAATCTCCCGAGGGAGAAAAGTACGAATATGCACTATGGTTCAAGTTTCAGGTCTCTAACAATGAGGCCGAATATGAAGCCCTGCTAGCCGGCATTCGGTACTGCAAGGCGGCAGGGGGAAAGAAAATTGACGTCTGCTCTGATTCCCAACTGGTCGTACTCCAAGTCAATAGAACGTACGAGGCCACTCATCCGGCCATGATAAAATACTTGCAGGCGGTCAAAATGAAGTTGGGACACTTGAGGAGTTTCATCTAAGTCAAGTGTCCAAGTCTTCAAACAATCAGGCGGATGCTCTGTCCAAACTGGCATCATTCGCTTCCTGTGAAACGCCTCGGTCAGTTTTCTGGGAGGTCATGGAAAAGAGAGGTATATCTAATGAAGACCCCATTAGAATTCTCAACCGAAGCTTAACCTGGATGGACAGCATCCGGACTTATCTTGCAGACGGCACACTCCCTGATTCACCCTAGGAGGCGGCTGTTCTGAAAAAGAATGCGGCGAACTTCAAGCTGTGACTAGGAGAACTTTTCAAGACTGGTGTTTTGAAACCTTTGTTGAAGTGTGTTACCCCAGAGAAGGGTAAAGAAGTCCTCGAAGATTTGCATGCAGGTTTCTGCGCTTATCATATAGGCGGTAGGTCCTTAGCTGGCAAGGACAGGCGACTCTATTTCTGGCCGACTCTAGAGTCGGATGCAATGGAAATGGTCAAAAAATGTGACAAGTGCCAAAAGTTTGGCAATCTCATCCATCTTCCGGCCACAGACCTGACGGCCATCCACAGCCCAATACCCTTTCTAAATGGGGCATGGACATACTTGGGCCTAACACATTCGCCCTAGGCGGCAAGCGCTATATATTGGTAGGTGTGGATTACTTTACCAAGTGGGTAGACGCGGAGGCGGTCAAAAACATCAAGACTAAAGATGTCATTTCCTTCATTTGGAGGAATATTATCACTCGTTTTGGGGTGCCTATGTCTATGGTTTTTGACAACAGTCCTCAGTGTGAGACGCCTCATCTCAAGAACTTGTTCGGAGACCAGGGGGTCTCAAGTTTCTTTGCATCAGTCAGCCGGCCCCAAGCAAACGGCCAGGTTGAAGCCTTCTACAAGTTAATCTCAGATGGGATCAAAAAGAAAATAGAGAGAGCTGGTGGCCTTTGGGCGGATGAATTACCACACGTCCTTTGGGCCATCAAAACAACCGCCAAAGGGGCAACTGGAGAAACCCCATTTCTCATGGTGTATGGTGCATAAGCTGTCCTGCCCATCTAACACTATGAGTCGAGTCTTCGAATCATTTTGTATGACGAAGATGCAAATTGGGAGGCCATGCGGCTAGCATTCGACTCACTTCCCGAGCGCAGGGGCAATGCTGCCTTGCGCCATGAGATTTACCATTTGAGAATGACTCGGGCTTACAACAAAAGAGTACACAAGCGTCCTCTCGAAGTGGGGGACTTTGTGCTACGGAAAATGGAGGCAGTTTGTTGTATATTTGAAGTAGCACTCGAAATACACAAGGGATAAACCAAGGGATAGTTAAGGCTAAAGAACCAAAGGCTTCTTAGATAAAGTCACACCACTAAGAAACGGTTTGGATTCCTAATATCACAAGCCAACTAGTAGCCTAAACTAGCTAACTCAGCAAAGGAAACGAAATTCCAAATCCAAAAATATCTGGTTTTTGTTTCTAATCCAAGAAACGAATGTAAGACAAGTTATTTGTTTTAATAATCTGATTTTTTCATTCACATTTGCTTGCTATTTATAGTAAACAAGCATCCTTAAGTACAAGCTAACTTAAGTGGCTTTTCAGCTCACTTGTTACAAGCCTAAGCTAAGTAAAAATCAGCTTTTGTTGTCTAGGTACATTAATAAAAGAAGCCTTATAACTAGATTCATCAAAGAGAAAATTGGTGGTTTGTAACCTCCAAATTATGGCTGAAATAAAATCAGAAATAAGAGAGTGTAACTCCCCCTTGACTCACGCCCAACAAAGCAGCAATTTGGAGATGTATCAACCCCTTTATTCACGCCCAAATTCAAACAGCAAAGAAGTATAACTCCGTCTTGTTTCAAGCCTTGAAAATAAGCTTGAATGTATGTGGACAAGGATGTACTTGGACGCCCTTTAGATGCTCCAATGCTGACTGAAATAAACGGCCACTTGAAGGCTGAATTGAAGGCTTGTAATTTCCTTATTGAAACTGATTGTAACACCCAAGTCAAAGCTTTGAAATTCCTTTTAAAAGAATTTCGGATTCCATGCTTCTTCACAAGCTTAAATGGCTGCCTTCGTGATGTATCTTGCACTTGTACTTTGTGTGAATGTGACATTATATTTTCGAACTAAAATCAGCTAAAAAGAACTAAGAAAAATATAAATAATTTGCAAACTTAAAATATGACTAAAGTTTACAATTTATTCAAAGCATAAAATGAACTAGAATAAACTAGTTAATAAGAACAACAAGAAATTCAAAGGATTGCATATCTTGCTGCACATGGATAGAATGCCTAGCACCAATGCATGATGCTACATTTTGAACCAAAGAAACGTCCATAACCAAATTGTTAGGCTTGGCTACAACATTCCCCCCTTCTTGAAAAGAGTTTGACCTAAAACTCGGCAACTCTTCAAACTCATCATAGTAAGGTGATAAATCAGCCACGTTAAAGGTGCTAGAAACACCATAATCTCCGGGCAACTCAAATTTGTAAACATTATCATTCACCTTTTCAATAATAGCAAATGGACCATCACTACGAGGACTAACCTTGGACCGCCTTTTGGAAGGAAATCTTTCCTTTCGAATATGAATCCAAACTAAGTCACGGGTTGGAAATGGACCTCCTTTCTTTTCTTGTCATAGTAGGCCTTTGTCTTTACATTAGCTTGTTCAATTTTGGAACGAACTTGCTCATGCATAGACTTGATTTCTTTTGCACGCACCTTGGAATCATTGCTGAACTTGTTTGGTGAGGGAATGGGAGTGAGATCAATAGGAGATCACGGATTGAATCCATACACCACTTTAAAAAGACTCAAACCTGTTGTCTTGCTAGGCACACGATTGTAAGCAAACTCCACATGAGGAAGCATCTCTTCCCTTTGCTTGGGACGTTTAGTAGCCAAAGACCGCAGCAAGGATCCCAAAGTTCTATTTGTCACTTCGGTTTGACCATCTGTTTGAGGATGACTTGAAGTGCTAAAGTTCAATTTTGTGCCCATCTTTCTCCATAATGTAAGCCAAAAATGACTTAAAAATTTTGGATCACGATCACTCACCATGGATTTAGGTACACCATGCAAACGAACAATCTCATTCAAAAACAAGTTAGCAACATGAGTAGCATCATAAGTTGAATGACAAGCAATGAAATGAGCCATTTTAGAAAATCGATCCACAACAACCATTATAGAATCTTTCTTTCGTTGGGTGATAGGAAGTCCCACAACGAAATCAAGACTAATATCCTCCCATGGTGCTTGTGGAATAGGTAAGGGCAAAAGATAGCCTTGTGGTAGCCTATGACTCTTGGCCTTTTGACATATTACACATCTCTTTACAATGAACTCCACATCACGGACCAATCTAGGCCAATGAAAGTATTCTTGAACAAGAAGAGTAGTCTTCTCTATGCCAAAGTGTCCCGCCATTCCTCCTTCATGAAACTCTTTGATAAGAGATTCTCTTAGGCTTGATCTTGGAATAGACAACCTGTTTCCTTTGAACAAATAGCCATCTAAAATGTAATAATCTTTGTAAGCATGATTAGAACATTTTAAAAATAAACAACCAAAATCATGATCATTTTTGTAACTTGCTTTCACATCTTCAACACTAATCACCCTTGCTTTGAAAGAATTCAAGAGTGTGTATCTCCTTGAAAGCGCATCAGCTCCTTTGTTCATGGCGCCTCTCCTATGCTTGATCACAAAATGAAAAGGTTGCAAATACTCCACCCATTTGGCATGGCGTGGTTGGAGTAATTGTTGGCTTTGAAGATATTTGAGTGATTCATGATCTAAATGAAGGATGAACTCCTTGGAAATGAGATAATGTCTCCAATGGTCCAAAGCACGAACAAGAGCAAAGAACTCCTTATCATAGGTGTTATACTTCCGTTTTGCTTCATTGAGTTTTTCACTAAAGTAGGCAAGGGGACGCCCAACTTGTGACAAAATAGCACCAATACCAACTCCACTAGCATCACATTCAACTTCAAAAACTTTATCAAAGTTAGGCGAAGCAAGAATAGGCGCTCTAGTAAGCTGATGTTTTACCTCATCAAATGCCTTTTGAGCCTTGTCATTCCAAACTAACTTCTGATTTTTAGTTAGCTCGGTGATAGGTGCCATGAGGGTACTAAAATTCCGCACAAATCTTCTATAGAAAGAAGCAAGTCCATGAAAGCTTCGAACTTGTTCAATGGTTTGTGGCATGGGCCACTCACGAATTGCAGCAACTTTCTTTTCATCAACTTCAATGCCTTGTGATGAGACCTTAAAGCCAAGAAAAATAACTTGGGAAGTGAAGAAATGACACTTCTCTAAGTTACCATACAATTTCTCACATTAAAGGGCTTCAAAAACCTGTTGCAAGTGCATAGAATGTTCTTCTTCCTCCCTACTATACACCAAAATATCATGAAAATAAACTACAATAAATTTACCAATGAAAGGTTGCATAACCTGATTCATAAGGCGCATAAATGTAGATGGTGCATTAGACAAACCAAATGGCATCACAAGCCACTCATAGAGGCCCTCCTTTGTCTTGAAAGCGGTCTTCCATTCATCTCCTTCGAAAATTCGAATTTGATGGTAGCCACTTCTCAAATCAATTTTAGAGAACACTTTAGAACCATGCAAATCATCATGCAAATCATTCAACCTTGGAATAGGAAACCGGTACTTGATAGTGATTTTATTGAATGATCTACTATCAACACACATTCTCCATTCTCCATTCTTCTTAGGCACAATCAAAGAAGGACAAGCACATGGACTAAGATACTTACGAATAAGACCCTTGGACAGTGATTCTTCCACTTGCCTCCTAATCTCTTCGGTTTCTTTTGGAGTGGTTCTATAGGCTGGTTTCTTCGGGAGCATTGATCCGGGAACAAGATAAATTTTGTGTTGTATGTCACCTTTTGGGGGTAGGCCATGGGGAATATCTTCGAGGAAGACATGGGAAAAGGTTTTGGGAAGAGGGGTGAGGAGTGGGTGTGGTTCTTTTTGTGTCGGTTTGGAAGGGGTATCAAGTTGGCTCAAAATGAATTGTTTGTGAGCTTTATACTCATGCAATTCTTATTTTATGAGAGTGGTAAGGGAAGTCGGGGGTGTGGATGTGGGGTGGCTGTTTTTAAGGTTTAGAGGGGTAAGGAGTATTTTCTGTCCATCCTTATAGAAGGAATATGTATTTTTATACCCATCATGCATCACACGCCTATCAAATAGCCAAGGTCTACCAAGTAAAATATGACATGCATCCATAGGTATAACATCACACCATAATTCTTCCTCATAAGTTTTACCAATGCTAAATGATAACAAGACTGGTTGTGTTACTTGAATCCCTTTACCATTATTTAGCCATTGAATCACATAAGGTTTAGGGTGAGGAACGGTTTTTATTTTCAGCTTGTCTATCAGTACTTGTGAAGCTACATTGCTACAACTACCTCCATCAATAATCAAGGTACATACCTTACCACCAATGGTGCAACGAGTGTGAAAGATTGCCTCACGTTGCAAGCTCCCTTCTTCGCCAATCATATTGCTTAGTGTACGTCGAACCACCAAGCATTCTCCTTCATCCGGTCTAAGACACGCATACTCATCATTCTCCTCAAGGTTTTTGTCCTCTTCAATTTCTAATTCATCCTCCTCTTCATGCTGAATCAAAGTGACAATCTTTTTATTTGGACAATCACTAGCCAAATGTCCAAGGCCTTGACACCTAAAACATCTTCTTGGGGCTGGTTTTGGGTTGGAGTTTTGGGTGTTTTGTGAAGGTGGTTTAGAAGTAGGCTAATTGGATGTGGGTTTGAAAGGTGGGAAATTGGATGTTTGCTTTTTTTGGGGAAATGAGGTTTGAGATGCAAAACGTGACGAATCACTTTTGCCTCTTGCTTTTTGTTGCTGCTCAATCTTATGTGCTAAGATAATGAGCTCTTCAAGGGTGGTGTAAGGGTGTAGCTCGGCCACATTGGCTATTTTTGGGTCAAGTCCTCCCAAAAAGCGCACCAATGTTTGAGGTTCATCTTCCTCTACTACACATTTTATGACAAATCCTTCAAATTCCCTAGCATATTCTTCTACTGATTTTGTACCTTGTTTGAGGTTGAAGAACTTGGAAAAGTTTTCTTGCACATAGTATGTGGGAAGAAACTTTTGTTTCAACATCTTTTTCATCTTGGTCCATGATCTCACTTTCTCTTTGTCTTGCCTTTCCCTCTTTGCGCAAACACTAGCCCACCAAGTTGAGGCATATTTTCTTAACTTCAAGGCTACAATCTTCACCTTTTTTTCTTCCGGTGTTTGCTTGTAATCAAACACTCTCTCTACCGTTCTAAACCATCCTACAAACTCATCAGCATCGAGTTTGCCATCATACTCCGGGATGTCAGCCTTAATGTCATTGTTAGGTCGTGGACTTTTTCCTTCATGAAAAGGTTTCTCATTGTGATTGAAATTAGATTCACTCAATTCTTCATCACTATGATTTGGTGAGCCCTCTTTTTGATGGCGCAACTTAGTAGAAAGATCTTTTAACTGATCTTGCAAATATTGCATTCGTTGCTCCATATCTACTTTCTCTTGTTTAACCTTATTGACATATTCTTGCCAATTAAGGGGTGGAACGCTGGACATGGTTTGTGTTTGGGGTATGTGTTTCGGTATGTGTTTGGGGTATGTGTTTGGGTATTTGTTTTGTTAGATCCCCCTCCTTCTAGCGCCAAATGTTGTATATTTGGAGTAGCACTCGAAATACACAAAGGATTAACCAAGGGATAGTTAAGGCTAAAGAACCAAAGGCTTCTTAGATAAAAACACACCACTAAGAAACGGTTTGGATTCCTAAGATCACAAGCCAACTAGTAGCCTAAACTAGCTAACTAAGCAAAGGAAACGAAATTCCAAATCCAAGAATTTCTGGTTTTTGTTTCTAATCCAAGAAACGAATGTAAGACAAGTTTTTTTTGTTTTAATAATCTGATTTTTTTCATTCACATTTGCTTGCTATTTATTGTAAACAAGCATCCTTAAGTACAAGCTAACTTTAGTGGCTTTTCAGCTCACTTGTTACACGCCTAAGCTAAGTACAAATCAGCTTTTATTGTCTAGGTACATTAATAAAAGAAGCCTTATTTAACTAGATTCATCAAAGAGAAAATGGTGGTTTGTAACCTCCAAATTATGGCTGAAATAAAATCAGAAATAAGGGAGTGTAACTCCCCCTTGATTCACGCCCAACAAAGCAGCAATTTGGAGATGTATCAACCCCTTTATTCACGCCCAAATTCAAACAGCAAAGAAGTGTAACTCCTCCTTGTTTCAAGACTTGAAATAAGCTTGAATGTATGTGGACAAGGATGTACTTGGACGCCCTTTAGATGCTCCAATGCTGACTGAAATAAATGGCCACTTTAAGGCTGAATTGAAGGCTTGTAATTTCCTTATTGAAACTGATTGTAACACCCAAGTCAAAGCTTTGAAATTCCTTTTAAAAGAATTTCGGATTCCATGCTTCTTCACAAGCTTAAATGGCTGCCTTCTTGATGTATCTTGCACTTGTACTTTGTGTGAATGTGACATTATATTTTCGAACTAAAATCAGCTAAAAAGAACTAAGAAAAATATAACTAATTTGCAAATTTAAAATATGACTAAAGTTTACAATTTTTTCAAATCATAAAATGAACTAGAATAAACTAGTTAATAAGAACAAGAAATTCAAGGGATTGAATATCTTGCTGCACATGGATAGAATGCATAGAACCAATGCATGATGCTACATCTTGCACCAAAGAAACGTCCATAACCAAGTTGTTAGGCTTGGCTACAACACAGTTGGTAGGACGAATGAGTAAGGAAAGCTAACCCCAAATTGGGAAGACCCCTACCGAATCTATGATGAAGTAAGAGACGGCACCTACCGATTGGAAGAACCAGACGGTAGGCGGCTGCCTAGAACTTGGGATGTAGACAACTTAAAAAAGTACTATTTCTAAGAATTTTTGAAAATGTCTCAAAATTTTAATTAATAAGAATATGCCTTCATTTCCCAAACTTGTCTTTTTGCTAATTTTTGTAAATTATGCTAGCGTCGCCTGTATAATGTGTAGACGATCACCCTTTTTGCAAAGCGTCTGTCCCAACATCAGACGCCCCAATCCATCAGAAGGAGCCGACTGCACCAAAGCAGTCGACCCTACGAATTAATTTTTTAAGTTAAGTCCAACACTTAACGGCTATTTACCATTTTTAAAGAGGCTAATGGCCGGATATTAATAAAACGATAGAGGCCGACAGCCACAGTCTGCTCCAACATTAGTATGACCGTCTGCTCCAACATGAGTCAGATAACCGACGACGTCCATTCGGGCAAATTTGTTGAGGAGAAGCATCTCCCATTTGGGTGACACATTGCTCTACTAATACATCAAACGGCCCTATCGAATGCTAAGGAAGCATCCGCAATTGTTTGAATAAATCGAAAGTGAAATCTAAAAGGCCGAGAGTTTTTTAAATTGTTCTAGTACAGTTGGAAAGTGGTCACTGTTTCATGATTAGAGGCTATCGAGGCATAAGGCCGGATGCGCCTGTTTTTGCTCTGGGGCAAGACAGGCGAAAAATTCTTTCTCAATTAAAAAGCTAAGTGTAACAACTTAGCATACGAGGCCTATGGCCGGATGAAATAAGGAGATCGGCTGCTCTAGATGGCCGTCTGTCGTTTGGTTTAGGGAAATCACGATAGTGATTGTTTGACTTAGAAACCATGCATACTCTTCTAAGTATCAATAATTTCCAAGTTAATCAATCCATTTAACCGAAACCAACCGACATTCGTCTAGGACAAGAATATTTGCATGGTATACAGGTTATAATTACTTAGCCAAAAACATGCAAAGAATAATTTTAATAAAGCAAATATAAACACAACCGGCCATACAGTCGGATGGTTTATTGAAATTAAAAATAAAATGTTAACTGGTAGAGCCAGAAATTATCAACTTACCAGACCCCTTGGTCGGTAAAAGAACATTCAAATACTCGGCACACATGCCGGAAGATCAAATTCATGGCCATTCGGCCGCAGAAGAAAATTATAAAAAGCTTAAGTAGCAGGGGAGAGGTTCTCAACGTTGGCAGCTGTATCATCCATATTTTCACCCGCCGGCTGCTCAGCATTCTCACCATCCTCCTCGTCCCCCTGCTCTTCCCCAGATGAGCCCGATGAGGAGTCGGACTCTTCACCCTCAACAGCAGCCTTGGCGCCTCCTCCTGAGCTTGTCAAAGAAGGTCGGTATTTAAATCCTCGTTGGCTTAATCAAACTTGGATTTCCAAGTGCTATAGTCGGCACCCGGCTGTACCGCCTCCCATGCCATTCGCATGATGGCTTCATAATCTTCCATCATTTGTTTGACAAGGGCCTCCTTCTCTAGGCGGCCAACCCGCTCCTTGGCCCTCTCGGCCTCTTTCTTGGCCTCTTCAGAGGCTCAAGCTTTTCCTTAAGACCTTAAATTTCGACCTTAACATCATTAATTTTTGAGCGAGCCGAATCCAATTCCTTCTTTACCTGCAGGTTGACGTCCGCCTAGGAATACATCATATCAAGGGTCAGTAGCTTATTTTGAGCAATTTCAAATTGAGCTCGGTCTAAGGCGGACTCGGTTTAAGCTTTAGCGGATGTTACCTCTTTGGACTTTTCCTGCAAAGGCTTCCTTAGCCCTTGAATGCTCAGCATAGCCTGGATTTGAGTAAAGAACCGAATGGTTAAGACCAGTCGGATATGTACTTGACAATAAATGAATCAAGATAATTCTCTACCTCACAGAGGTTCCCCAAGATGGCATCCAAGTTAAGGGTGTCAACTCCTCTCACGAACGCCTTATCTTCCGGATCAAGCGCCCTCTGCATCTTCGTGGCCATCTGGACGACAGTCGGCCTTTGCACAGGAACTGCAAGATTAAAATTAGTCAAGAAAATTCTAAGAAACTATCTATATAATAGTATCCAATACTGAGGTGGTTTATACCATCTGGCTAAACCTCCTCCTCTTTCCCATGGCGCCTCTTTTCTCCTGCTGAGCCGACAGCAGTGGTGGGTTGCTTAAAGCCACCTGTTTAGGGTATTTTTACCCTAGACACGTGGACCAATAAGAGGTCTCTACGTGTCGAGCTTAGGATGGCCCATGTGGCTCAACATCCTATTGACACGTGGACCAATGATAGATCGCCACATGTCGAGATCAGGATGGCCCATGTGGCTCAACATCCTCTTGATACTTGGCGCCCTCACAGATGTTTCCGAAATGGCAGTCTTCAAAGGCCCAGATTCCTAGGAGCGCCGTAAAACGGCGCAGCCCACCGAAATCTAGGTCAAGTGACCTAGGTAGGGGCACTTTTCCCAACGACCCTATAAATAGGGAGATATTTCCCCATTTTGGGGATAGATTGAATCATTTATTACACCCTTATTCTCTCACATCAAAGAAAGACCTGAGCTTGGAATCCGAGCAAATCCCTACCTAAATTTCCGTTCTCTTTATTCCGTTTCAAGTTACTAACTTGACCGTCGGAGGCGGAGCTCCAACCACCCGGAGTCTCCGTTATTTTGCAGGTGCAGCTCAGCCGGAATCAGTCTTCGTGACGTAACTCTCCCAAGGGACTAAATCACCCAAAACATTTGGCGCCGTCTGTGGGGAAAGTACCTCGAAGATGGTTCAAGAGTCTACCACCCCCTAACCGTCTGGGTGAAGACCCAGAAGTTTTTACAGACCATGAGGACGATGAAGATCCTCAGGTCAAAGCTTTTACAGCTGAAGACGGCTCTCTCAAAACTAAACGCATCCGGCCTAGAGACACTTTGGAGCGGGGTGCCTCCCAGGCGGGTCCAAGTCGACCCTCTGGGCAGCCGGAAGGGGAAACCCAAACGACCATTGGATCAGCCCCTGTCACTCGAGACGAACTCATGAGATTCATGACAATTTCAAGGGTGAAATTACAGAGCTGATCACCAAGAGCCGGGCTGGTCCAAGTAAAGGCCAGTTGGCGAAGAAGACTCCTCCAGAAAAGGGGAAGTCAGTCAGAAACCGGCAGCCCATTCCCCATCCAAAGGAGAAGGCAGCCGGGACCATTGATTAGTAAAAAATTCTCCTCCCTGGGAGGAACACCAACAACACTCGCCGGCCTCAACAGCCGGTGGGAAGCAAAAAATCAACTATTGATGCCCGGGAGATCATCAACCGGAAGAGAAACCAGTCACTGTCTGAGTCTGCTTCAACGTCGAATTTTCCGGACAGCTTAAACAACATTTCTGCAGGGAGTGCACCTTCCTTACAGGAGAGTCAGACAGGCGGTAATACCGTCCATTCTGGTCCTCATATGATTGGAGTTGTCCCGTATGTGCCTACTCAGGCTTATGGGCAGTATCCTCCTCATTTCATGCAGCCGGCCTTCTTTGGGGGTCAGGCGGCAAATCCAAATGTCCAGCCATTGGACTGGCAGCTTCGTCTGCTGCGCCTGGGTGAACAACGTTCTGCGTTCATTCAGGAGATAACCGAGGCGGCTCAGCCGGCCAAGGTTAAGAATGTGTTGGTTGGTACCTATGATGGTACCTCCAATCCAGAAGATCACCTCATGGCTTACACCAATCTCATGTATCTGCAAGGGTTGGATGATGCCACTTGGTGTCGATGCTTCCCGGCTACATTGAAGGGCATTGCGCAACAATGGTTTGGCAATCTGCCAGCCGGGTTCATAGATAGCTTCAGGAAGCTTGCCTTCCTGTTTGCTTCCAACTTCTCAATGAACATCCCTGCTAAGAAAACAAGCCTTGATTTGAGCACTGTTAAGCAGGGAGAGAGAGAAGGGCTGCGCTCATATGTCAGGCGGTTCAACCTGATCAGAATTCAGATTCAGGGACTGTCTGATGAGGTAGCTTTTACAGACTTTTTTAAAGGTGTGAGAGACGGGTCGACCTTTAAGTTCAACCTAGTCAGAAAAGGGGCTTTCACCCTACAGGCGGCCCTGAGGGAGGCGGAAAGCTATATTCAAGCTACCGATCTCTGCTCGCCTGGTAGCCAGTCGGACTCCAAGAAGTCTGACAAGCAGAAAGACAACCGGCCTGCTCAGCCGGCTAAAAAGTAAGAAGAGAGCAAGAAGAGAAAGGAGGTCTGGGCGGTCAGTGATTCTGACCAGCCGTCCCAGAAGAAGAAGAAAGAATTTAAACCGTACGTCCCAAAGTACGAGTTTAACAAGGACTGCAACTCCATCCTCATGGAGATAAAGGACCGGTTGTCCCTTGAGAAGCCGAATCCAATGAAAAGTTCCGTTCATTCCAGGAACAAAAATAAATTTTGTCAATACCATGAGGAAGTTGGCCATGACACCAACGACTGCTTCAGCCTACAACGGACGTTGGGCCGTCTGGCTGACAAAGGGATGCTGAAGTCCTATATTTCTAAGTCCCCAGCCGGGGCAAAAAAGAAAAACAAGGGTCAGTCTTCCAAGACTACCCCCCAGCCTGCTAGTAGTTCGGATACCGACAAGGAGCCGGTCTACACTATAACAGGCGGGTTCTCATGTGGTGGCCCTGCCATCAGGGGCACCAAGAGCCATCTTCGAAAATTGGACAAAGATGATGATGAGCAGGCGGAAGCCAGCTCCTCCTTCCCAGACGTCTTGATCACTGAGAAGGACATAGGCAGCGTCCGCCGCCCGCATGATGACCCGGTGGTCATTAAATGTAAGGTTGCCAACCAGCTGGTTGGACGAATCCTTATTGACACCGGCAGCTCATCAGACATCATCAGCCTCCGGTGTCTGTAGAAGCTGAAATACAATATCAGCAGCATGCATCCGGTCACCCACCCCTTGGTTGGTTTTGGGGGTGGGATGGTCTACCCAGCCGGAAGAATCGACTTACCCATCCGGCTGGAAGAGAAGGGCCTAGGGCGACATATTGTCGTCAGGTTCTTGGTCGTTGAGGAGTTGACCGCCTATAACATTATCCTTGGCAGGCCAACCCTCAACGTAGCCAAGGCGGTAATCATCCCATCTCTCATGCTCATCAAGTATGAGAAGGATGATGGCACTGTTGGTTCCCTGAATGGGGATTAGAAGACGGTTCGGGAGTGCTACCTCTCAGCCGTCAGGGACACTGTAACCCCAGGCGTCCAGGAACCAATAGACCTTGACAATGTCAAGGATGCCGATCCAGCACCTGCCCCACCAGCAGCCGGTAAGAAAAGAAAGGCACCTCTGCTGGTGGAGGTGAAGAAGGAGAAAAAATAACAATCACTGACCGGTGAGCGGTCAGATGAGCTCTGTCCCCAACTGGCTGGCGAAAGCATTGATCTCGTTCTAGATGGCAGCCGTCCAGAACGTACTGTTAAGGTTGGGACGGTTGCTCATGTTACTTTGAGTGCAAGCTTGCACTTTCTGCTGAAGGAATTCAAAGACATTTTTGCCTTTGAAGTGGAAGAGATGTCAGGCGTCAGCCCGGATCTCGCTGTCCACAAACTCGCCGTGGACCCCAAAAAGAAGCCCATCCGGCAAAAGAAAAGAAACCACGGCGAGGAAAGAAGTCAGGCGGCAGCTGCCGAAGTCAAAAAGCTGCTAGACGCCAGGTTCATTCGGCCTTGTAATTTTCCCGACTGGATGGCCAATGTAGTCCTTGATAAGAAACCGAATGGGACCTGGCGCATGTGTGTTGATTACACAGACCTCAACAAGGCGTGTCCAAAGGACAGTTATTCGCTTCCAAAGATCGACAGCCGGGTCGACTCTACAGCCGGTCACGCCTTGATGAGTTTTATGGATGCCTACTCCGGCTTCCATCAGATACCCCTGTGGAAGAAAGATCAAGAGAATACGGCCTTCGTCACTGATCAGGGGTTATTCTGTTACACGGTGATGCCGTTTGGCTTGAAAAATGCGCCGGCTACATCCTATCGAATGATTAACACTGTCTTTGTTAATCAAATTGGGAGGAACATAGAGGCATACATTGATGATATGATAGTCAAATCAAAACAGCAGACGGATCACCTTGCTGATCTCCGAGAAACCTTCACCACACTCAGGCGGCATAAGGTCATGTTAAATCCTAAGAAATGCGTCTTTGGTGTTGAGTCTGGGAAGTTTCTCGGATTCCTGATTGATCAAAGGGGGATAGAGGCTAACCCTGAGAAGATACAGGTGGTGATTGACATGAAGTCACCCCGCACTGTCAAGGAAGCACAAAGACTAACCGGTTGCCTGGCTGCTCTGGGGAGATTCCTCAGCCAGTCAGGTGACAAATGCCTTTACTTCTTCCAAGCAATCAGGAAGAAAACCAGATTTGAATGGGGGGATGAGGCTGAGGCGGCTTTTCAATGGCTGAAAGAACACCTCCACTCTTTGCCAAGACTTGTTAGTCCATTGCCTAGGGAGGTGTTATACATGTACTTAGCTGTCTCAGATCCTGCCCTCAGTGCCGTTCTCCTTGTTGAGAGAGACGGTGTTCAGTTTCCGGTATATTTCATTAGCCATGTCTTAAAAAATGCTGAGCTCCGGTACCCCATGGTAGAAAAATTTGGCCTTGCTCTGTATATGGCTTTCAAGAAATTGAAGCCATACTTCCTGGCTTATCCGGTGGTAATCTACACCGACCAGCCCCTCAAGCGGCCAATGTCTACCTTGGAGTCATCCGGAAGAATGTTGAAATGGGTTATTGAAATGCAAAGTCTTGAAATCACTTTCGAACCTAGAAAAGCAGTGAAAGGTCAGGCGTTTGCCGACTTAATTGTTGAAATGACCCAACCGGTGCAACCGGAAAATCTTGACCAGGTTTGGAAAGTGTATGTAGACGGAAGCTCAACAAAGAACGGCTGTGGTGTAGGAATTATATATGAGTCCCGAGAGGGGGACAAATTTGAATATGCACTGCGATTTAAGTTTCAAGCCTCAAATAATGAGGCAGAATATGAAGCCCTGCTAGCCGGTATCCGCATGTGTAAGGCAGCAGGGGCAACAAAGATTGACGCCCACTCTGATTCACAATTGGTCGTTAGCCAGTATGAGGGAGCATATGAGGCAACTCACCCGACTATGATCAAGTATCTTCAGGCAGTCAAGGAAGAGACTGGGGTACTTGAGGAGTTTCGTCTGAATCAAGTGCCCAGGTCAGATAACATGCTGTGATACTCCTTGGTTGGTCTTTTGGGAAGTTCTTGAAAAAAGAAGCATACATTAAGAGCCCATTGGAACCCTAGACCAAAGCTCCACCTGGATGGATGCCATCCGGGCTTATCTTTCAGACGACACACTTCCTGATTCACCACCGGAAGCAGCCGTCCTAAAGAAACGAGCTGCAAGCTTCGAGTTGAAAAATGGAGAACTCTTCAAGGCTGGGTTTCTTAAACCCCTACTGAAGTGTGTTACCCCTGAAAAGGGGAAGGAAGTTCTCGAAGACTTGCACTCGGGATTCTGCGCCTCCCACATAGGCGGCAGGTCCCTAGCCGTCAGGGCCAGACGACATTACTTTTGGCCCACTCTTGAAGCAGACGCCAAGGAGTTGGTGAAAAAATGTGACAAGTGCTAAAAGTTTGGAAAATTCATTCATCGCCAGACTACTGATCTGACGGTAATCCACAGCCTAATCCCATTTGCCAAATGGGGCATGGATATCTTGGGTCCTTATACGCCTGCTCCAGGCGGAAAGCGCTACATTTTGGTGGATGTGGACTATTTCAATAAATGGGTAGTGTTTAGGGTATTTTTACCCTACCATGTGTTCCAATCAGAGGGTGACACGTGTCAGCCCCAGATTGGTCCAAGATGGACCAATCCCTGTTTGACACGTGTCATTCCAGAGACAAAGGGGAAAAAGCGACCTTCAGGCCCAAATCCCGAGAAAGCCGGAATACGGCGCAACCCACCAATGATTAGGGTTCAGTGACCTAATCAGGGGCAATTCCAGATGACCCTATAAATAGGGCGATGTCCCTCATTTCGAGGGCAACTTTTTCCATTCATTACAACTGCATTCTCTTACATCTGAGAAACACCTGAGCTTGGAATCCGAGCAGATACCAACCTAAATTTCCGTTCTCTTTATTCAGTTTCAAGTTACTAACTTGTGCGTCGGAGGCGGAGCACCACCCAACAGGTGTCTCCGTTTGTTTTGCAGGTACAGCTCATCCCGAATCAGTCTTCGTGTTGTAACTCTCCCGAGGGTCAAAAACACCCAAAACAGGTAGAAGCTGAGTCAGTTAAAACATTAAGACAAAGGATGTCATCTCTTTCATCTGGAAGAACATCATCACCCGGGTTGGGGTACCTATGTCTATGGTGTTCGACAATGGCACTCAGTTTGAAACCCCCCAGCTCAAGACTTGGTTAGAAGATCAGGGTATCTCACATTGTTTTGCATCAGTCAGCCGACCCCAAGCAAATGGTCAAGTTGAAGCCTTCAACAAACTCATCTTAGACGGCATTAAAAAGAAAATTGAACGGGCTGGTGGCTTATGGGTAGAAGAGTTGATTCATGTCCTATGGGCCATCCGGACTACTGTGAAAGGGGCAACCGGCGAAACCCCATTTCTCATGGTATACGGTGCTGAAGTCGTTTTGCCCATTGAGCATTATGAGCCGACTCTCAGAGTTATGCTCTATGATGAAGAGGCAAATTGGGAAGCTATGCAGCTGGCATTGGACTCCCTCGCGGAGCGTATTGCAATGCTGTCCTGCGCCATGAGATATACCGTCTCAGGATGACTAGAGCCTATAATAAGGGAGTGCACAAGCGTCCTCTTAAAGTGGGTGACTTTGTGTTACGGAAAATGGAGGAAATCGGTAGGGCCAATGAGCTGGGAAAGCTAACTCCCAATTGGGAAGGCCCCTACCGGATTTATGAAGAAGTAAGGGATGGCACCTACCGCCTGGAAACCCTACACGGCAGGCGTCTGCCTAGAACTTGGAATGTAGACAATCTAAAAAAGTACTCCTTTTGAGATTGTAAACTTTTTGTAAACAGTAAGTCAATTAATGAAGATTCAGACTTTGTTTGCAAAATCGAGTTATTACTTAATTATCCATCCGTGTAATACCCTGTCGGATTTTTCTTTGTCTAACTAAGTTTGACACTTAGTAAAGGTTACATCTATTGGACCGCCTGGGTAATACTCGGATCCCTTGTTCATTTAAATTAAATACTTTGTTTATTCAGCGGCCTGATCATCCGCCTAGGTAATACCCAGACGGACTCGCTTGTTTAAAAAACTAAAGTTTGATACTTAGTGTAAAACTAATACTGACTAAAAACTAAGCGCAAAAACGTTTAGTGGCTATACAACCGGTATCAAACATGACCTGAGGCTAAAAAGCCGGATGGTTGCTCATTTTATAAAATCGCATGTCCCAACATGGACAAAGGTGTCCGGCGACACCCCTCTGGGTGCAATCGTCGCAGAGAACAGACTATTTGTCGGTTCTATGTACCAATGCAGACGACAAAAATTGAACGACCAAATTGGCCAACTCATAGCCGTCTGACCAAAATAGCCTATGAAGAGCGAACAAGTTTCTAGATACCGGATGCCCATATGCATCAGTCGGTCATTAGTAGAAATTATTACTTGGGCTATTTATTCCAAAGTTGCACTCACTTCCCTTATTGGGGCACAGGTTTGTGTAACGACTACGCGTTAACCCCAGACGGAACTTAAACGCCTGGGTAAGAAGCTCAAAACACCCGCTTTTATGGCCGGCTGTGCACTTGGTTTGGGGCAATCACCATTGTGATTTATTGGCCTAAAAACACTCCATACTTCTCCAAGTATAAAATGTTTTCAAGCCAATCAATCAACCTGGATCTAAACCAACCACACAGCCGCCTAGGGGCAAGAGCACCTAGATTGCAAATTGCCGCATGCTTTTTTAAGTTAGGCAAAATACTAAAGAATTGCAAATAGAGGAATAAAAATTTAAATTGAAAAAACTCAAGACATATACAAAATCTGACTGAGTCGGAATACTTCATTCATATAAAATGGCACAAAGGCCAGAATAATTGTTAACCGGACACATCCGGTGAAGAAAGAAAGTGGAAATTTTAATCCAACCCCATGGTTGGTAAAAAGATACAACAAAACACAGCATGCAAGCCGGTAAAAAACATGGTTGGCATACTGCCGCAGAAAGGTGGGAGGACCGCCTAAGGCTTAGGCAGAGTCTTCTCCGGCTGAGTTTGGCTGGCTTGGCCCTCTTGCTGATCATCCGCCTGCTCCTCATCATCAGAGACATCATATCCCTGCTCAGAAGCCCAGTCTTTGAAGCGAGGCGGTGGAGCATCACCTAGTTGTTGGGCATCATACACCTCAGTGGCGTAATCATACCTCAGCTTATAGACCTCAAAGTCTATTTCTGGGTAAAGGAGGCCCCAGGTGATCTTCAGACGGGCCAAGTTGTCCCGCTCATTCTCCTCGGTCAGCCGGGTCTGCTCCTGGGCCAGCTCATCCGCCTGCTTGTTGCGCAGGGTCATGAGCTCGAGCTTCAGGCGGTCATTGTCAGTCCGGAGTTGGGCATTCTCTTTGTCAGCATCCTCTAATGCCTTAAAATCAGACTTGGCATCTTTCAACTGCTTGTCAAGGTCATTAGCCTGGTTGTTAGCTTCATCAGTTGCAGCCGTTAAACTCCGGATCAGCTCCTCCTGTTTCAACTCTACTGCTTTAATCTTTAAATTACACATATAATCAGATTGTTCAGCAAAGTTGAGGTTTTCTAGGGCCCTCCGTTTGGCGTCATTTACCTCTTCTTGCTTCCGCCTGAAGGGGCCTCGGAGATTGTCCACCCTCACCATAGCCTGAATCAATAGCAGTCGGTTAAAGAGTTACTTAGTCAAATTAAAGATGAAAGACATCAAGTTAGAAAAATCAGGTACCTCAGCCAGAGAGCCCATTATCCGGTCAAAGTCCACAACCTGCAGATCAAGTATTGATGCCTTCTCGGATCGGTTGAGGGTCCTCACCATCCGCTTTGCGAAGCTTGGAAGGTCCGGCTGGTCAGAAGTCGGACCTGCATCAAAATTAGTGCTATGTGAGATAGAAGCAGCGTAGCTGGCATTCATCCGTTGCCGGCTGCTGATGGACCCTTTTGAAGAATCAACCTTGGTCTTGATTCTCATGAAATCAAGTGGCCAAGGTATTTCAGTTCCTTCCTTACCTTGAGCTCCCGGATGGGTCTCCGGTTTGTTCTCCTCCCCGGTGGTTGCCGCACCGTCTGCAACCTCAGGTGGCATGCCACCCTTCGATGCCGTTGAGGCATCCGGCGTCTTCTGCAGCTCTGAGCTTTCACTTAGCTTCTTCAGAACAGCAGGGGATTTGCCCCCAGTCGTTGAACGACCGGATTGGGCAGAACTCTGTTTTGGGGGGGGGGTCCTTTCTTGCGGCTTTGGCAGCCGGAGCTTTTTCAAGATCATCTCCTTGCCTTTTGAGAAGCTTGGAGAATGATCGAGGGATTCTCTTGGCGGAGTCCTGAGAAAGAAGCAAATATGAGTATACCCAGTCGGTGTAAAAAAAAAAAAAGAATATGCAAATATTAAGTCAGGCGGTCTTACCCCGCCTTTCATGTTGTCCTTTGCCTCGACGGCTGCCTTTTTGGCAAAGGCCGCCTCCTTGCGCAATTGCGCAGCCGATTTAGAAAGAGTCTTGTTCTGTCAACCATCTTCAGGGCTTCTTTTGCAATAACAAGAATTTCAAGTTAGAAAGAATCAAGGCAAGTTTGCAATAAAAAGAAAAATAACAATTGTTCCGGGTGAGAAGTATTCTACCCCTGGGAAACATTGTGCTCAGTCCGCAGGCGGACAAGAAGCATTCATATTTGAAAAAGTCCGGATGGGGGATCTAGTTCTTAGGAACAATAATGTGAGTCCCATCCCCCATGGGCTCAGTTGAAGTTTCAAAAAATCCCAGCTCCATGATTTGCTCCCGGGCTTTAGTAGATAGTTCCGGGAGAGGGCATTTGCGTCCAAGAAGAGCCGGCTCTGTGTTGTACTGGCGCAGTGTTCGGTTGTGTCTTAGGGTGGGGGAGGAAATCAAATAAAACTTGTCCTTCCACCCGGACCATTTGGACACTTTGTCCAAAGTCATTAAGTATTGGGGCAAGGTAGTCAGAGTATACCATGCCCCATAGCCGCCCGGAGCCTTGCTCAAATAGTGCATGTGAGCGAAGGCAGAGAAGCTAGGGTTCAAATTTTGGAACTCACAGGCAGAAATGTAACTTAAAATGTTCACCCACAAATTTGGGGTTAGCTGCCAAACCCCCAGATTGTACCCCTTTAGGATTTTCCTAATCCCGGGGTGGAGGGGGAACCGGAGGCCGGCTTCTATTACCGCCTCATAGCAGATGAAGTAGTCATTTGCATGATCAATGTCGTCCCCCCAGGCCATTACAGCATCATCTGGAGGGACAATAACTTCCCATCCCCTTCCAAAGGGATGTTTCTCCGAAAAAGCCCTGAACCCGCTGTTAAGAAGGGGAATGTTGCTCGGCAGCATCCGGGTTTTCTTAGGGTTGGGATTGTCAGCTACTTTTGGCGGAAGACTCTGCTCTTGATCCCTTGCCAGCCTCAGCATCACCGGCTTCATTGGAGGAGGCGGCTCCCTCGCCGTCTACCTCTCTTACTCCAGTGCTCCCGGATGTAGAGGGAGCCTCTTAGTCGGATCTGCTCTCTTCCAAATCCCTTGGATCCCCATCCGGGAAAACCTCATCGGCTGACACTCTCATGGTGCGCCGGCTTTTAGGTCGCCTGGCCGTTTGTTTCGTTCTGGCCATTGTGTCCTGCAAAGACACAGAGAGGGAGGAATTCGGAGATGAGCATATTGGCTCCGACAGTCCAGAAGAGGCACCCCTTGTTCTAGACTCTGCCGTTCTGGGGGATCGGCTAAGTGTCCTAGGTAGTGCCGAGTGGGTGGATGGGGAACTCATTTATATTTTTTATTTATTTTTTCTAAAGAAAGCCGGACATACAGGCAGAAAAAATGGTATGTAAATCAAAAGGGAGAAAAGCTAAAGTGGTACAGGCGGTTACCTTGCTTTGACTATGAAAAATCTGAAAACCGCTACAGCCGGTGAGCCGGGTGATGAACTGCTAGCACTCGGAAGCTTGAAACTCGCTGATTATGCAGGCGGGAGCAGAGAAAAATCTCTCTAGAATCTCTCTTTTTCTATCTCTAAAAAGCCAATGTGAATGCAAAGTGTGAAAAGAAGGGGGGGTAACTTTCTATTTATAGAAAGTAAAAGTGGGGGGAAAATTTTGATTTGAAATTCAAAATTTTACCCCGTTACTGTTCACCTATGAGAGGTGGACACGTGTCACAGGCCGCACGTGACATGCACGTGCAACCTGTGAGGGGCAAATGTTTAGGGTATTTTTACCCTAGACGCGTGGACCAATAAGAGGTCTCCACGTGTCGAGCTTAGGATGGCCCATGTGGCTCAACATCCTATTGACACGTGGACCAATGAGAGGTCGCCACATGTCGAGATCAGGATGGCCCATGTGGCTCAACATCCTCTTGACACTTGGCGCCCTCAGAGATGTTTCCGAAATGGCGGCCTTCAAAGGCCCAGATTCCTAGGAGCGCCGTAAAACGGCGCAGCCCACCGAAATCTAGGTCAAGTGACCTAGGTAGGGGCACTTTTCCTAACGACCCTATAAATAGGGAGATATTTCCCCATTTTTGGGACAGATTGAATCATTTATTACACCCTTATTCTCTCACATCAAAGAAAGACCTGAGCTTGGAATCCGAGCAGATCCCTACCTAAATTTCCGTTCTCTTTATTCCATTTCAAGTTACTAACTTAACCGTCGGAGGCGGAGCTCCAACCACCCGGAGTCATCGTTATTTTGCAGGTGCAGCTCAGCCGGAATCAGACTTCGTGACGTAACTCTCCCAAGGGACTAAATCACCCAAAACACCACCCTTCGATGCCTGATTGGCATCCGGTTTGCTGACCTCCCTGTCAGCTTCAAGAGTAGAGCCGTCTCCTCTTTTAGGTTTGTGAGCAATGTGCTTCCGGTTCTTGCCGGATGCGCTCACATCACCCGCCCCAGTCTTTTGGATTTTAGGTTGGGATTGCTTAGAAGGAGAAGGTATGGTGGAGCCACTCTGCATTAGCAAAAGGAAAAGGCGTCAGAAAACACGTGAGAAAAAATTGACCTTGCTCAAAAATACCAAGTATGATTAACAACTACCTTGGGGGTCCCGACTAGTTTCTGCTCGTCACTCGCTCGATTAAGGACGTTCGAGCAGTATTTTGCCGCAGAGATGGCAGCCGGCTTCCTTAATGATTCAAGAGATTGTCAACTCCATAAGGTCTAGAACCAAATAAGGGTTCGGGGATGAATGTACAAATCCAACCTAAAAGAGATTGAACCTGCCCTAATAATAGGCCACTACTTTATTCTGATCGTATTCATGTGCGCTTTCTAATTAACATACAATCAATAGGATTAACCCTAAACCTGTTCAATCTACGTTGGTTGAATATTAATGCACAAATAAACTATTATTGGTGATCACTTGAAATTATAATCATATTAACCCTAACAAGATTATTAATATTTTATTAAGCGTGATTACAAGTACCAATTCCCTTTAACATGCATAAAAGGCGTGATCAAGCAATAAAAAATAAATACAATATGTATCAAACAACATAATAAATAATAAACAATATCACGAATAATTATAATAACAATAATAATATCATCATAGATAAAATAATCATCATCAAAATAATAATAATAATAATATTCATAATCATCATAAATCATAACAATTATGATCTTAATCATGTTCATGTTAACATTAAAGCATAATAATAGCAAGATCCTAGGCATGATACTAACAAGATTAATCACAAACCCTAGCATGTCACTAAGCAATAAAAATCAAAGCTTTAACCCTAACATGATACTAACAATCATAAATATTAGAAAGAACGTAGGAAGCATCGCAGGAATCATCATTAATATTAAAATTACCCTAGACATGATACTAGGAATATCATAATAACAATGTAAACATGATTTCTACATCATAATATCAATAAAAACCATTAAAGCACTTACTTTGATGCCTCGTACCTCTTTCTAATAACAAAATACACGCGTTAGTAACTTCAAGGAAAATAATAAATCAAACAATTAAATTAAATAATTGAAATAAAGATTTGGGACCAAACCCTCAGAAATTAAACCTTTCACGTCGAGGGCGAAGGCAACTTCGAATATGGCTAGGTGTTTCTAGATTTTGTGAATGCGGAATTTTTTATGAAAAGCAAAGTTTAGAAAAAGAATTGAATGTTGAATTAAGAATTAAGAGAATGCTAATTAAAACTGATTGTGGGTGATTGAAAACGGAGTTTTTAATACGATATTTATAGAGAAAAAACGCCAAAAAAGATAAATTAACAAAGCAGAGTCTGACGCTCAGAAAACAGAGTTGGCGCCAACCCTGGCTAGCTGGCGCTAGGGGCCAACACTAGCGCCAGGCGCCAGGCCTGGTTCCAGGCGCCAAGGCCTGAGGTTAGGCGCGAAGCCTGATTTTAACGCGTTTTCGAAAATCCGATAAGTTTACCGTACTGAAGGGATAAAATGATATAATTTCCTCAAAAATGCTATTTGATTTTGATTAAAACTCTGAAAAGTCAACAAAAGTCAATTTATCAATGCTAATTGAATTAGGAATGAAAAGAACCTTCTAGAAGATTCTAGAAGACTAAAACCATTCCTAATTGCATTAGGAATGATAAATCATATTAGGCCCTCCCCTAGATCATTGGGCCGTACATAAAGCTCAAACCGGGCCTAGTTTGGTAAATTGGCCATAACATCCTCAATATTCATCGGAATTGGGCTTATAATATATCGTTGGAAATGTCTTTGCAAGCCCCATCCAACTACACTATTATTGGACCCATATCATGGACCAAACAAAAGTCAAAGTATCGATAGGGACGGAGAATGATTCAGAACGTTCTGCGATCCTAAACCATTCTTGTAACGCCAATGCCTGCAAAAGTAGCATTAGTTAAACAGATAAAAGAGTTAAAAAACGCGTATCTTGCACCGTCGAGCACACGTCTCTGAAAGTAACCGATTGTTTTGATGACCACCAGCAAGCTAGAGAATGCCATCCCGCTTGAAAACTGCTACGCCCGTAACTGCTTCCAAATTAGAAGATTGCTTTGCCTTAAACTATCCTCCTCCGCATTGATAATATTCCACGTCCAAGGGAATACTATCGAAGATTATTTCTCTTGAAACAATCCTCATCCGCATTGATAATATTCCACGTCCAAGGGAATACTATCGAAGATTATTTCGCCCAAAATTACCTCCAGTTGTTCGTGACAACTCTTCGCAAGCTAGGAAATGCTGTCGAAGATATCTTCTCTTGAAGTCATCCTCATTTGATGCGATAATTTTCCAAAGAAAATTACCGAAGATCCACGCCTGTCGAACTTTAAAAGTTCGCCTGAACTTTGCTCCCGCTATGCTTGTACGTCGGCGCTTTCGTTGCTTTGAACATGTTTGTTGGTGCTCTTTTGCATTTGAACCTATATGTCGGTGCCTTTTGCTAATGAGCCAATGCTTAGGCGCTTTAAGCTAAGTGAGACGATCTTTTATTAGGTCGATCACTTTATGTAATCAAGCCGATTACTAAATCATGTCAAATTGCTTAGAGGGGCTAATTGGCGTACCAAGGAACCTAAAAATATGTTGCAGAAGGTTAGCACAACCTCATCAGGTGACAGGGTGCTTTGGCGCCGCTGAAAAACCATCAGCGCCACTTTATTAGCATTAGCGCCAAGCGCTGATATTGGCGCAAGGCGCCAAGCCTAATTTGTGATGCCAATGCATAGGGCTTGGCGCCAACACGAGGATTTCCTTAAATACCCTTTTCCTCTTCATTTCGCTGCTTTGTTCATCGCGAAACTGCTCGAAGAAACCCGAAAGCTTCAATTGCTCGGTTCTTGCTTGTTTCTCAACCGAATTCGCTCAAATTTGTTGCAAATCAAAGCTCTTTTCATCTATTTCCCTGATCTATGTAAGTTTTCTTCAAACTCACATCACTTTTTATGAATTCTTGGCATGTTTATTCACAAATTTCATGAAAATTCAAAACTTATAATGATCAAATTGCTTTGTTTGTCATGTTTTATGCCATGAAATTGCTTGATTATGTTTGTATATTTCCTTGGAAGCAACATGAGACTTGTTTGACTAAATTTGGTGAAGAAATGAGCAATTTGCCACTGTTGGACCTCTTAAGGTCGTGAAGAACAATGTGGCTTGTTCTTGATATTTTTGCTAGCAATTCTTGTCCAATTTGTCAGAATAATTACTATAGTGTTGCAAGAAATTGTTTGATTGCTTGAAAAATGTTGTTATGCTCAATTCGAATTTGTGCTCTATTTTAGTACTACGTACTCTGTTTTTGCGAACATAGTATCATGCGGCTAGGCGAACCTTAGATACTATAAAACCTTAATTCATGATGATTCTGCACAATGTAGCATGGCTAGACAACGAGGCTCGGTTTCACGGTCCCGAAACACTAGACAGGAGCAAGAGCCTATAGAGGATGACACTACGCCTTCCACTTCGCTTGGTCGACTTCCGGAGTGGGATGAGCGGACCCTGTTCTTCGCCCCTGTCCACCACATTTTTGAGAGGGTGAGACAGGGCATCGCGCCCAGGAGGACACGACATCACGGCTCCGGTTGTGAAGGTTTAGGCGATTTGTACAGGATGAACATCGCTCGAGATCTTGAGACGAGACTCCTATGGGAGTCTTGCGGGCTAGCTACTCTGTTCGAGACCTCTGAGGCTATGGTCGCCTCCAGCGGGGGTCATCATGTAGTGCGCGCTTTGGTGGAGTTCTTCTGGGGCACCACCAACACCTTCCATTTCCCCTGGGGCGAGATGATGGTCACCGCTAGGACTTCAGTCTCACCACAGGACTGGAGTTCACTTCTGTGCCACTGCCGTTTGACAGTGGAATTGACGTCTTCTCTTTGGAGGTCGAGGAGCTGTTGGGGCCGATCGCTATTCGGGCCCGAGCTGAGGTCGAGGCTACTCAGTTTAGTGCTAGAGGAATTCGCCGCTCGACGCTGGCAGCGGCTCTTGATGACGATGCGACCACCCAAGAGCAGCGGGTGCGCATCTTTGCGCTGATGTTGTTGTCAGGGACATTCTCCCCTGACAAGGGTAGTAGGGCATTGCTTTACTACCTTCTTGCTGTCCGTGATCTTCACCGGATCGGGACTTATGACTGGGCTAGCTTGGCCTATGTTGACTTCGTTTGTGTGCTGAGGGACTCGTGTCGACACCGGTCCTTTGGAACGAACGTTGCTTTGTCTGCTTTTTGGAAGGTTGTAGAGGTAAACATTTATTCCCTATAAAGTTTAGCTCTACATATTAGTTTAGCATTTGCTCACACTTTTAGCTCTTTGTAGATCTGGTTCTACGAGTACTTTCCTTCTGTTGTGCCGGCGAGACCATCGCCGCGGGGATTTCCAATGAGCGCCTCTTGGGGCGGTCATCATGTAGACATGTCCACTACACATGTCCGGAACCGGATCATCGCGGTACGACTTTTATTATTTATTTTGCTTTTTCGTGATGCTTTAAGTATACCTTCGCCTGATTGATGTTCTTTATAGGGACCTGAGGTGGTATACCGGCCGTGGGGCGGTTGGACAGTCCCTGGGTTAGCCGCACTATATTCTGCTGAGCGTCGCTATTTCTTGGGGACTTATGGTGCGGCCGCGTAATTAGGAGAGAGGGTCGCTAGACAACACTCTTCTGATGTCTTCGTCGTTCCTACTGCTTTACCACGTCATATGTTCGACGAGGCGCAGTTGTCGAGCATGTGTGACGGAGCTGGTACCCCTTGGCGGTCCCATGTGATCCTCAGGCGGTGTTATGCTGAGGAGCAACTACCTTTGTTAGCTCCAGCCCCTGTACCGGCTGAGGACGTGAGGGTAAGATTTTTTAGCTTTACTTTCCACTAAGTAGCCCCCGAGTAATGTTTTACTGACTTTTTTTTGTCTTATCAGGATGGTGCTGCTGAGTTCGTGCCACCCCGTATGTCCATCCACAATCAGGGGATGTACGGGCCGATCGAGGAGATGATTTCTACGGCACCCGAGGGCGAGCGCTTCGTAGAGCGGTCGATTCCTCGCCACCAGACTAAAGTAAGCCTGGTTTTTTTAGAATTTTTGTTTTCATTTATCACGCATACTGACTTATTTTTCTGAAAGTTTTCACGCGAGGTGGTTTCGGCGATGGCACGATGCATAGATGCCTTCCGGAGCTAGCTCGTCCGGATGAGGAACGCGGCCACTTGTCGTCGGGATGACGTCATCCGAGAGGTAGCCTTTCTTTACTCATTATTTTTGCATTGTTGTTTTAATTTTACCTTGTTTCTGATTTAATTCTTTTTGCAGGGCCAGCCTATCGCTTTACACACCCGCGCGAGACCTGAGAGGCGGAGGGATCCAGCGAGGTCTAGCTCGAGACGTCGTCGCACTTCGTCAGGGGGTAGAGGCGGTCGCTGTGAGGCTGCTCGAGCTGACGTTGCTAAGGGCTCGGGATCTTCTTCTGAGGGTGCTCACGCTGTACCGGTAGGAGAGGCTACCTCGGCTTTCAGAGGTGGTGGGATATACGTGGTAGGCTCGTCATCGCAGCAGCCTCCGCGTCCTCAGCCTCAGGTTGATCCTGGCTGGAGTGGTCCTATATTGAGTTTTCCTCTTCCTACGGAGACTGGAGCTGGAGTTGGTGGAGAGGTGACTCCTCGTACGGCCCAATTTTATGATATGATGGGTCTACGTCCTCCAGCGCCGTAGTTTGTCCCTATGTATATTTTATTTTGACTTTGTTTTTTAGAACTTTGCCTTAGACTCATTATTCATAGACACATTTTGTATATTTATGCTATTATGAATGTATTTATTGTTATGTGTATGTTTGTGTGTGCAAGAAAAGTTTGACAACAATTTTGCGCAAAAATTCCGTCATTTTTATTATTGATGGAGGGTATCCGACTCTCTCCCCCAAAAAGAAAAATAAAAAAGGAAAAAATTTGAATAGAATGTCGGGTGTTTGGAATTTAAGATAAAGTCCAAAAAGAATAATATAAATTAAAAAAAAAAAAATAATAGTTATATTTAATTAATTAGGAAAAGGATAGAAAGGGATGTTTAGGAAAATTAAACGGAGCCATAAAGTCATTAACTTACTCGAGTTTAATATTAAAAACGCAAGTTGAGCACACGCGGCTGATCTGGCAACTTGGCGCCAGCTGGCGCCACACTATGGCGCGTGGCGCCAGGCGCTACACTTAGCGTGTGGCGCCAAGCGCTGGCGATTGGCGCCAATCACGGGGTTTTGATGCCAATTGACGCTGACTCCGTGTTTCATTCTGGTTAAAATTCTTCGCGATTTGTGTATAAATATCCCCTTGCTCAGCTGATTCTTTTCATAATTCCAGCGAAAAAATAATTCTCCTCTTTATAAAAACAATAATTATGTCTTTAGTCACCAAAACCTTACCCAATATACTCATGAATGGTGTCGATCTCTTAATGCGAGGGAGAGAAAAGAATTAGATTTATTTCACCTGGGGGGAATTTATGGCATCAAAGGGGTAGATCTTGACCTAGACTTCATACATACCGCTTTAGAGTTTTGGAATGTTGATACTCATTGTTTCAAAATAGGGTATGATGAGATTAGCCCTTTGCCGGAGGAATTTGGTGCTATCTTAGGCTTCCCTGCAATAGACCTTATAACAATCCCTAGAGTAGATGCATACTATTATAAGGATTTTGAGCGCTTCTTTAATTTGAAAGAAAGGGATTTATCAAAAATAGTAGATGGCAACATAGTTAATTTGAAAGAATTTGCGCGCCATTATTTTGATAAACCTCTTTCTGAATCTTTTCATATATATAGAAGAAGGGCGTTCCTATTTTGCATGCTTAACCAATTTTTCCTTAGTAGTGGTAAAAATCATGAGGGCCAATCGATTATAACCACTGTTTTAGAACAAATTGAATCAGGGAGAAATCCAATGCCATTAATAGTTGGAGAGACTATGATTAGTCTAGATGAATTGAAAAGGGACCCTAAAGCGCCTCTTCGCAGCTCTCCAATTTTATTACAGGTAGAAAAATAATATTTTTAATTACAGAAATCAAAATATATATTTTTGTATTGTAATAATAATTTATTTGCATTGCAATTCTTTTACAGATGTGGCTAATGGAGAGGCTAGGATTAATTAGCCCTCCGGACGACATTGAAAATTATACTACCAATTGCTTCGTGAGAAGGAAGAAACGCATCCCTAAAATTAGGCGCCATGGGTGGAGAAAAATCTTTGAATCACGTGATTTCACTATCAAGTGGGTCGTCCTATGGTGGAAAATAGAAAGGATGGTTGGTGTTAACAAGCAACCTTTCTACCATCTTCCAAGCTTGTCTCGTGTAACTTATTATTACCCCTGCAAGGTAAAAAGACAATACGGCTTACTTTAGAATATTTCTTCCGAAGATCTTCGTCCTCCCTATGAGTACCCTGTATCTCAAGAAGTAGATAGATTCGATGCTTACTGGAGCGCTAGACCTTTTATGGGAAGTGATTACCCAAAAGGTCCCTCTTTCTTTGCCCAATGATGTAAAGAAGTGGTTGCTGAAGAAATCTTCGATTGATTAGGGTAGAACCGATGTGAAGAATCGTCTAGGTGATAAGGTGATTCCTGCCAAGGAACGCTTAGGTGCAAGAATTGAATTCAAAACACCTGCAATGCTTAGGTAGAAAGGTGCTACCAAAGACAAAGGGAAAAGGAAAGCTAACACCACAGATAAAAAAGCTTGGGTGGAAAAGAAGCATGGAGTGTTAGCTGAAGGGGAGACCATCTACACCAAAATTGAATGTAGGTCCTCTAAAGGATGCCTACTAGCTAAAGACATGGATGAAGAGGAGGAAACAGACAAGAATTGGAAAAGAGCAAGAAAGGAAAAGAAAGATTCAGAGCATTGCTTAGCTTTAGATTTATTAGACTTAGATTGTTATTTTTATTTAAAGTTAATTTATTTTAGCTTTATTTAAATTCCATTATTAATTTTATTTTATTTTATTAATGAAATTTTAGCTTTTAATAAAATTGTTTACTTTAAATTTATTTTATTAAAGCAATGAAAATCGAAAAAAATAATTTTCCAGAAATTCTTCGAGTACGGAAGTCGAAAATTTTCCGAAAAACACCGAAATTCGCTCAGAGCTTATTCCTGAAATTCGCCTTTAAAGTCTGGCGCTAGGCGCCAATTCCATCGGCTGGCGCTGATGACTTCTGGCTGGCCCCAGGTTCTTTTCTTCGACGCCAATAATTCGCCGATTTTCTGTAGAATTTTTAATCAATTCTGGAACGCGGAGATGTCGAAAAATAAAGTGGTCGCACCCGTAAAGGGTTGCCTATGTATCCTTTTTTAAGGAATCAGGCCGAACGTAGCTCTCTTTAGTATCCTACTCAAGTAATTATGGGTAGTATTTCTTAAGTTGGTCAAGATTTGTTTTTGAGAATTCATTGCCATCCATATCAGTTAATTTTGCTGCACCTCCTGACAGGATTGTTTTGACAATGTAGGGTCCAGACCAATTAGGTCTAAATTTTCCCCTTGGGTCTAAAACAATTATCCTTAGTGCTTTTAATACCAAATCTTCTACTTTGATATTTCTTGTGTTGACCTTCTTATTAAAATGCCTAGCCATACGAGTTTGGTAACATTGAGTGTGATGTAGAGCTTCTAGTCGTTTCTCATCGAGTAGAAACAGTTCTTCGTATCTTGCCCTAGTCCATTCAATTTCATCGAGTTTACTCTCTAGCACAATGCGTAGAGATTGTATTTCTAATTCGACAGGTTGTACGGCATCCCTTCCATATACCAAGGAAAATGGCGTATTTCCTGTTGATGTACGGATTGACGTGCGATAACCCCACAATGCGAAGTGAAGTTTGTCAGGCCAATCCTTATGATTTTCCGTCATTTTCTCGATGATAGTCTTTAGATTTTTATTAGCTGCCTCAACTACTCCGTTTGCTTGAGGTCTATAAGGGGAAGAATGGTGATGTTGAATGCCATATTTTTGTAGCAATTCTTCACATTCGGCTTGAAAGTGAGTTCCATTGTCACTTATCATTTCATGTGGGACTCAATATTGACAAATAATATTTCTTTCGATAAAGAGTGCTACATGTTTTGCAGTGAGTTTAGCGTACGATTGCGCTTCGACCCACTTTGTAAAGTAATCGATTGCTACTAGGATAAATTCTTGGCCTCCTGTCCCTTGGGGAGTGATTTTGCCAATGATGTCAATTCCCCATGCAGAGAATGGCCATGGCGATGTGTAGGTGTAGAGCAAAGATGGAGGGACATGTTGTAAATTGGCATAAATTTGGCACTTAGGGCATCTTTTTACGTATTGATGGCAATCCCTATTCATTGTAGTCCAATAATATCCTTCTCGCATTATTTTCTGGACTAACATTTTGCCATTTATATGTGTCCCAAATATTCCTTCGTGGATTATTTGCATTACTCTTTGTGCATCCTTCTTTCCTACGCATAGGAGAGCTCGACCTTTAGGTACCCTTTTATGTAGTTCGTTGTCTATGAGTACATATTGAGAAGCCAAAAGTCTTAATGCTCGCTTTACTCTTTTGTCAGCATGAGGAGGGTATCCTCCATTGGTGACAAAATTAAGTATATCTGTGTACCACGGGTCTTCTTCTTCTTCTTCTTCTTCTTGGACTAAGTCGTTGTCTTCTATAGCCTGGATATATGCTGGTTTGGGCCTTTTTTCGATAGTTAGAGGCATTTGCTCGATTTTCGTGGGAATCCTAACCATTGAGGCTAATCTTGTCAAGGCATCAGAAAATTGGTTTTCCTCTCTAGGTAGATATGTATATTCTACCTTGTTTAATTGATCGGTAAGAGTTTCCAGATAGGTTTGGTAAGGGGCTAGGCTTTCGCTCCTTACTTTCCACCTTTTAGATATCTGATTGATGATCAAAGAAGAGTCTCCGAATATCCTTAACTTCTTTACTCCCAATGCCAGAACTGTTTCAAGGCCTACCACGCATGCTTCATATTCAACAGCATTATTGGTAACGTCAAAATCAAGCTTTATGGAGATTGGAACGTGCTCTTCTTTAGGTGATACTAGTAGTACTCCGACGCCACATCCTTTTTGGTTTGAGGCTCCGTCGAAATACAAGGTCCAAGTATCATCTTCAGTGACCATTAGGTCTTCATCTGGAAATTCATTGTCTTGTATTGGCGTCGAGTCTTCTATTGGAAAGTCTGCTAGAAAATCTGACACCACGGATCCTTTGATAGCTTTTACTGGCGTAAACCTTACATCGAACTGGGCTAGATTGACTATCCATCTCGATATGTGTCCATTGAGTGTAGATTTCTCGAATAGATACTTGAGTGGATCTAATCGGGAGGCTACGAAAACGGTGTGCACCAACATGTAATGTCTTAACTTAGTTGTGGCCCACACCAAGGCGAGGCACAATTTCTCGAGCGGTGTATAGCGTGTTTTGTATTCGAGCATCTTTTTACTTAGGTAATAGATTGTGTTCTCTTTGCCTTCTACTTCTTGTGCTAGCATGGCTCCCATTGTCTCTTTGGTAACCGTCAAATATAACCTAAGAGGTATTCCGGGAAATGCTGGTGCTAATACGGGAGGATTTGCGAGATAGGCTTTGATCTTTTCAAAGGCTTTTTGACACTCGTCATCCCATATTACTGGTACATTCTTCTTGAGCTTCTTAAAGATTGGTTCACATATCGTCGTAAGTTTTGATATGAACCTACTTATGTATTGCAACCGGCCAATAAATCCTCGAATTTGCTTCTCAGTCTTGGGCGGTGGCATTGACATGATTGCTTTAATCTTGGTTGGATCTACCTCTATTCCTCTAGAGCTTATGACGTATCCCAAGAGCTTGCCTGAGGTGACTCTGAAAGCACATTTTGATGGATTCAACCTCATATTGTATTTTCTTAGCCTTTCGAAAAATTTCCTTAAGGCTAGTTGATGGCCTGGACGGTCTTTCGATTTTACAATCATGTCGTCGACATATACTTCGACTTCTTTGTGCATCATGTCATGGAGTAAGGCAGTTGTTGCACGTTGGTAAGTAGCACCCGCGTTTTTCAACCCGAATGGCATTACCGTGTAGCAGTAAGTGCCCCATGGTGTTATAAAGGTTGTTTTCTCCATGTCTTCTTCTGCCATGAGAATCTGGTTGTAACCTGCGTACCCATCCATGAACGAAAGAAGCGCGTGATTTGCTGTGTTATCTACCAGAATATCAATGTGTGGCAAAGGGAAGTTGTCCTTTGGACTTGCCTTATTTAGATCTCGATAGTCGACACACATCCTTACCCTTCCGTCTTTCTTCAGAACTGGGACGACGTTGGCGACCCATTCGGGGTATTTGGATACCTTGATGAAACCTGCAGTTATTTGTTTTTGAACTTCTTCTTTTATTTTTAGTGCTACGTCGGGTTTCATTCGACGCAACTTTTGTTTTATAGGTTTCATTCCTGGAATTAATGGTATAGTGTGTTGAGCTATTTCTCTATTAATGCCTGGCATCTCTTCATATGACCAAGCAAATACATCGATAAAATCTTTAAGTAAGTTAATTAAATCGGTTCTTTCTTGTTTATTCAATGTTAATCTGATTTTAACTTCTCTTTTATTAGTTGAATCATTCGAGATGTCAACTGTTTCGGTTTCTTCAATTACCGGTGTTTTCTTTTCGAGTGTTTCCATTGCTTTAATAATTTCTTTGTCTTTTTCATCGTTAGCTAAGAAATGCTCGTCATCTTAGGTTAGGGAAGAATACAAGAAGTAAGGAGAATAAGAAATATTATTATACTCTGAGATCATTACATCTTAGAGTGATATGTCCTCAGGGACTGGATCACTAACTATCCTAGGAGAAGAAATAAGAGGGGGAGGTGCTACTACTAAAGACTTAGAAGACTCTAAAGGGAAAGACTCTGACTCAGACTCTAACTCAGACGACTCCTCAAACATCGGTCCCTGTCCTGTCGTGATTGATATCTTCCTTCCTCTTGGAGTAGTCACTTTGATAGTCTTGCGCCACCCTTGTAGTGATCCTTCAGCTGGAGTAATTAGATTCGAGGGATCGAAGCTTTCACTTTGTAGGACTATTTGAATGAGCGAGGTGTTATCCTCTCTGTAAGTTGGCTCATTCTTTCCTCGCCCGAACAATAATCCCATGACGTTAAAGTCAAAGCATGGGGGTACTTTCTCCTTGTGGACGGGAGTTGGGATTTCATCAGTGAAGTAGCAATCCAAGAAAATCTCAAATCCCGGTTGTCTTATGTCGTTAACAACAAATGGCTCGGGAAATTTATGGCATGGATAGTCCTCTCCTTCTTTTATAAACTGACCATTAAGCGTAAGAGGGTACTGATCAATTAGAATTGCTTTCTTTTGAATGCGAGCGTCCCTACGTGCTTTCAACTTTTCCTGGGCTTGCTTGAGATCTTTCCGAGTCGGTTCAAAACCAAGTCCGAAAGTATCTAACTTAGGGAGGCCAGGTGACTCCAGCGGTTCTGCCATTCCTTTCTTCTTTCCTAAAGTCATCCCAGGAAAGTGTCCTTGTTTCTTTGGCATGGTGTTAACAATCATGTTTGAATGGGGGTCATGGCAAAGAGGGGTCCCTTCATCCTCCTAGATTAAGGAGACTTCTTCGTTAAAGCCCCATAGGTCTTCGTCATCTTCGGTGTGCTCTACATTAATGATTGGACTCTCTATGGATTTGATTCTCATAGGCGAAGCATCTATAGTGATTGGAATTCCCCCAACTATAGCTTTTACTTGTTGGTGGAGAGATGAAGGGACGGCCTTTAGATCATGAAGCCAAGGGCGTCCCAACAATAAGTTGAATGAAGCTTTGATGTCCAATATTGGACAGTAGTAGCATGTTCTATTACTCCTGCCGTTACATTTAAGGTAATCTTGCCAAGAGCTTGACGACGAGTATTATCATAGGCTCTCATTCCTTGTGTGGACGGAGTTAAGTCTTCATCCCTTATGCCGAGCATCCTCACAGTTCTAAGTGGACAGATATTGATAGCCGATCCATTGTCTACAAGAGTCATAGGAACATTCATCCTTTTGCAAACTACCGTGAGGTTTAATGCCTTGTAATTTTTGTCACCTTCTGGGGGTAAATCTTTGTCAGAAAAGGTGATCAAATTAATCGGACTAGGAAGGTCACTTGTAAGGAAGTTGGCTAGTCCCTCAGGAGTAGTGTCAGAATCTATCCCGATTTTATCCAAGGCATTCATTACAGCCAACCTATGCTCTCGAGATGTTGTTAGAAGTTTCCACACATTCATCTTAACTTTTGTCTTCTTAAACTGTTTAACAATATCATTGTCTTCAATGATAGGTATGGGAACTTGATGTACGGTTGGCATAGGTTGTGTTGAAACGGGAGGTTGCATTCTCCCAGATCTTGTGAGGACATCTATCGATGAATCTTCTTCAGCCCAAATGTCATCTGTGGTGTATGACACAGAAGGTGAAGGTCCTACTATGTCCTTTAGATAGACATCTTCTTCATCACTGTCCCAGACTCCATTAATGGTTGTATGATGCAAGTCTAAGCATGGAGAACTTCGAAGATTTGCTTATCATGCATCAAGATAGCTTGTCCCTAAACATTGATTCAAGCCAAGCATTGCATGGACACTTTCTTGGATATCAAAGCAAAGCCACGGTTTGCTTAGTGGTTTTTCTTGGAGTCTAGTTCATTTTCTTGAACTTTCTTGAATTTTCTTTACTTAGATTTTGCTTACAAGTTTTTACCTTTCACTTGAAAGGGTTTTTCTTGGTTCAAGCATTAGGATCTTTAATCTTTATTTAGTTCTTTAATTTTTATTTATTTATTTAGTTGCTTTAAAAATCAGTTAGTTAGGAAAATAAATCAGTTTGGTGTATGCTTGTGCGCCAAGGTGCTTGCTCTTCAAGCAAGTTAGAATTCTAGTTTAATTAGGATTGAATTAGGGACTTGTCCTAATCTTCCTAGGTAAACTAAGTCTTATAAATAGGGCTGTAAACACACGAATAAATACATAGAGATTAATATTCAGATTTATTTCTTAAGTTGCATACTTGAATTTTTTGTTGATTGTGATCAATTGTTGTTTTGCTTGTTTTAGTTAAAACATTCGTTTGGATTGATTAATTAGGTGGATTCTTAATTGATTAATCTTAGTTTTTGTTTAATTCTTGATGGATTTACTGTATAGAATTAGACTTAAACATATCCCTTGTGTTTTATTGATTTTCGGATAAATAATTCACATCATCTTTGGTATTAGAGCAGGTTTGCGCAACTTCGGTAAAAATTAAACTGGGAACAATTGGCTGAGAATTTTTACGTGATTCTTTTTGCATTAAACTCTAAATACGTCCCGCTACCACCACATAAAATTTCATAATTTTTAGTTGAGTAACGTGTTCTAAACAGCCTCAAACGTTTGGTGTTTGTGCACTTATTTGCGGTTGAGAGTCCGGTTTTTGTGTTGCCTAGTTTTTCTTCAAGATTCGATCTTTTAATCAAGATTTTTGCATGAACTGACTTGGTTTAAGTAGGAATCATGAGTGACGAGGAGGTTCCACAGGTTCCAAGGGGATTAACCTAAGAACAGGCTCAAAATCTTAGAAGAGATAGGCGAATTGACGAGTTGGCAGCAAGGATGGATGAGATATTAAAAAGGCTTGATACTCTTGCTGGAGATTCTTCAAGGAAAGGGAATTCTAACCCTAATTCTGGTTCAAGTGAGGAAGAACAACCAAGGAGGAACCCAAGGAGGCCACGAAATAATTATTCTTCAAGTGATGAATCACAAGGCCTGGGAGAAGAGATAGACCAAAGGATGATGATAGGAACCTTAGATTAAATCTTCCCGAATTAAATGGGAGTATGAATGAACCTGAAAAATACTTTGAGTGGATTAGAAGGGCCGAGACACTTTTTGATTACAAGGAGTATGATGAAAGGAAAAGATGCAAATTGGCTGAATTAAAACTGACCGGTTATGCTAGTCTTTGGTATGATAATCTAAAGAAGAAGAGGCATAAGGAGGGGCGTTCAAGAATCTCAACTTGGGAACAACTCAAGAAGCACATGAAAAAAAGGTTCGTACCTAGTGATTATATTCAAGATGTTTATCTTAAGATGCAACTTTTTAAACAAAATTCTATGACTGTTGAGAATTATATTGGTGAATTTGAAAAGTTATGCATGCTATGTGGCTTAGAAGAGATTGTTGAGCATAAGATTGCTAGATTTATTTCGGGGTTGAATGATAGTATTGCTGAAAAAGTTGAATTGCAACAATATTGGTCCTTTGAGGATGTTTGCAAGGTAGCTTTGAAAGTTGAAAAACAAATAAAGGGGAAGAAAAGGACGTACACTAAGACCTTTGTAAAAGGTGTCACTAAAGCTTTTGAGAAGAACAGCTTGGAGAAAAGTGGTTCTAGTTCGAACTACAAGGAGACTAAATCAAAGTTTGAAGCTCCAGTTGACTCCCTTAATGGGGACCAAAAGGCGGCTCGAGAGTGTTACCTCTTGGACGTTAAGCCCGCGGCCGTAGCATCCGGTCGGGGCAAGCAAACAATCGACCTCGATGATGTCGAAGAAGAACAGTCGGCCCTACCGGCCGGAAAGAAAAGAAAGACTGATCAGCTGGTGGTGGTCAAACAAGAAAAACAATAGCAATCACTGACCGGATAACGGTCGGATGATCTTCGTCTCCAGCCTGCTGGTGAACACATTGATATCCCTCTGGACGACAGCCGTCTAGAGCGGACTGTTAAGGTGGGGACGATTGCCTTTGCAAAGCTGGGTGAAAGCCTTCACCAGCTGCTGAGGGAATTCAAAGACATCTTTACCTTTGAAGTGGAGGAGATGTCAGGCATTAGCCCGGATCTCGCTGTCCACATCAAGGCATGTCCAAAGGATGTGTGTTGACTACACAGACCTCAACAAGGCATGTCCAAAGGATAGCTATCCATTGCCTAAGATCGACAGTCTGGTCGACTCAACAGCCGGACATGCCCTGATGAGTTTCATGGACGCCTATTCAGGTTTCCATCAGATCCCCCTGTGGAAAAAAGATCAAGAAAAGACGGCATTCGTCACTGATCAGGGGTTGTTCTGTTATACGGTGATGCCGTTTGGTTTAAAGAATGCGCCTACTACTTTCCAACGAATGATTAATACGGGCTTCATTAATCAAATCAGAAGGAATGTAGAGGCGTACATTGATGACATGATAGTTAAATCCAAACAACAAGCGGATCACCTTACTGATCTCCGAGAAACCTATGCCACACTCAGGCGGCACAAGGTCATGCTTAACCCAAAAAAGTGTGTCTTTGGTGTTGAGTCTGGGAAGTTTCTCGGATTTTTGATTGACCAAAGAGGAATAGAGGCCAACCCTGAGAAAATACAGGCGATGATCGACATGCAGTCGCCCCGTACTGTGAAGGAAGTGCAAAAACCAACAGGTTGTCTGGCGGCCCTGGGGAGATTCCTCAGTCGGTCAGACAACAAGTGCCTCTACTTTTTCCAGGCAATAAAAAAGAAGACAAACTTTGAATAGGGGGATGATGCAGAGGCGACCTTTCAAAAGCTGAAAACTCATATAAACTCTTTGCCAAGGCTTGTCAGCCCTTTGCCCAAAGAGAAGCTCTTCATGTACTTAGCCGTCTCTGATCATGCACTCAGTGCCGTTCTCTTAGCTGAAAGAGACGACATCCAGCTCCCGGTGTATTTCATTAGCCATGTTCTGAGAAACGCAGAGCTTTGGTACCCCATGGTTGAAAAATTCGGCCTTGCCCTTTACATGGCCATCAAGAAGCTTAAACCCTACTTCTTGGCGCATGCGGTAGAAGTCTATACTGAACAACCGATCAAACGGCCACTCACAACCTTGGAGTCTTCTAGATGAATGCTCAAATGGGCGATTGAAATAGAAGGACTAGAAATCACTTACGAACCAAGGAAGGCAATAAAGGGACAAGCATTCGCTGACTTTATTGTCAAAATGACAAGGCCGGTTGTACCAGACAATACAGACCAGGTTTGGAAAGTGTATGTGGATGGGAGACTCCACTGTGAACGGCTGTGGTGCAAGGATTATCTGTCAGTCTCCCTAAGGAGATAAGTACGAATACGCACTACGGTTCAAGTTCTAGGTCTCTAACAATGAGGCCGAGTATGAGGCCCTGATGGCCGGCATTCGGTACTGCAAGGCGGCAGAGGCAAAGAAGATAGCCGCCTGCTCTGATTCTCAACTAGTCGTACTCCAGGTTAATGGAACGTACGAGAACACTCATCCGGCCATGATAAAATATTTGCAGGCGGTCAAGAGTGAAGTTGGGTCACTTGAAGAATTTCATCTAACTCAATTGCCCAGGTCTTCAAACAATCAGGCGGATGCTCTGTCCAAGCTAGCATCATCCGCCTCTTGTGAAACGCCTCGGTCGGTTTTCTGGGAGGTCATGGAAAGAAGAAGTATACTTGTAAAAGACCAAATTTCAACCTGGATGGACAGCATCCGGGCCTATCTTGCAGACGGCACGCTCCCTGACTCACCACAGGAGGCGGCTGTTCTGAAAAAACGAGCGGCTAACTTCGAGTTGCGACAAGGAGAACTCTTCAGGGCTGGTTTTTTGAAACCCCTATTGAAGTGTGTTACCCCTGAGAAGGGTAAGGAGGTCCTCGAAGAGTTGCATTCGGGATTCTGCCTCTCCCATATAAGCGGCAGATCCCTCGCTGCCAAGGCCAGGCGGCTTTACTTCTGGCCAACTCTGGAGTCGGATGCAATGGAAATGGTAAAAAAAATGCGACAAGTGCCAAAAATTTGGCAAACTCATCCATCGTCCGGCTACAGACCTGACGGCCATCCACAGCCCAATACCTTTTGCCAAATGGGGCATGGACATTCTAGGGCCATATACAACTGCACCAGGCGGCAAGCGCTATATACTTGTAGCTGTGGATTACTTTACCAAGTGGGTAGAGGCGGAGGCAGTAAAAAACATCAAGACTAAAGATGTCATTTCCTTCAATCGGAGGAACATAATCACTCGTTTTGGGGTGCCCATGTCTATGGTCTTTGACAATGGTCCTCAATTTGAGACGCCTCAATTCAAGACTTGGCTGGGAGACCAGGGGGTCTCAAGCTTCTTTGCATCAGTCGGTCGGCCGCAAGCAAACGGCCAGGTCGAAGCCTTCAACAAGTTAATCTCAGACGGGATTAAAAAGAAAATTGAGTGGGTTGGTGGTCTCTGGGCGGATGAATTACTACACGTCCTCTGGTCCATCAGAACGACTGCTAAAGGGGCAACTAGAGAAACCCCGTTTCTTATAATGTATGGTGCAGAAGCTGTCCTGCCCATTGAACACTATGAGCCGACTCTTCGAGTCATGTTATATAACGAGGAAGCTAACTGGGAAGCCATGCGGCTGGCATTGGACTCACTTCCAGAGCGCAGGGGCAATGCTGCCTTGCGTCATGAGATATACCGTCTGAGAATGACACGAGCTTACAACAAGAGAGTACACAAGCGTCCTCTCAAAATAGGGGACTTTGTGTTACGAAAAATGAAGGCAGTCGGTAGGGCGAATGAGCAGGGAAAGCTAACCCCAAATTGGGAAGGCCCCTACCGAATCTATGAGGAAGTAAAAGACGGCACCTACCGCCTGGAAGACCCAGACGGCAGGCAGCTGCCTAGAATTTGGAATGTAGACAACTTGTAAAAGTACTACTTCTAAGTACGAATGTAAAGACCTAAATTTTGTTATCTCAAGTTTTGTTAATGAGAATAGGCCTTTTATTTCCTAACTTGTCTTTTTATTTAAAGTTTCTTAGTGTCGCCTGTATAAAATACAGACGGCCAATGCGTTTGGAGAGCGTCTGTCCCAACAGCAGGCGCCCCAATTCCTCTGAGGGTGCCGATTGTTTTAGAACAGTCGTTCCTACAAAATGCACCAAGTTAATATCGACACTTAACAAATATTTACTCAACCATTTAAGAGGCCTAAGGTAAGATAAAATAATGATGAGGCCGATGGCCGGATATTAATAAACAAAAAGAGACCGAATGGTCACAGTCTGCTCCAACATGAGTATGACCGTCTGCTCCAACATGAGTTAGATAACCTGCGACGTTCATTCGGGCGAATTTGTTGAGGAGAAGCATCTCCCATTTGAGTGGCACATTGCTCTACAAATATAACAAGCGGCCCTACCGAATGCTAAGGCAGCATTCGCAGTCATTTGTTTTAATCGAAAGTGAAATCTAAAAGGCCTGGATTTTCTAACTGTTCTAGCACAGCTCGAAAATGGTCACTGTTTCATAAGTAGAGGCTAATGAGGCATTAAGCCGGATGCGCCTATTTTTGCCCAGGGGCAAAGCAGGCCGAACATTCTTGTTAATATATGAGTTAAGTTAACTACTTAAGCACCTAATGAGGCTTTTGGCCAGATGACGCCAGTTCTTTGCTTGTGGGGCAAGACTGGCGAACAATTCTTTTTAAAGAACACTTGCTAAGTTATAAACTTATTTTATCTTAAAGAGGCCAATGGCCGAATGCGCCTGTTTTTAGCTCACGGGGCAAAACAGGCGGAAGTTTTCCCCTAGCCAAATTTGCTAAGTTGGTAATTTGAGTTTTGTTCGAGCCAATGGCCGAATGAAAACTTTAAGTTGCCTATTCTGGATGGACGTTTGTCGAGTGGTTTGGGGCAATCACCATAATGATTGATTGACTTAGAAACCATGCACACTCTTCTAAGTATCAATAATTTCTAAGTCAATCAATCCAAAAAACCGAAACCGCTCGACATCCGTCCAGGGGCAAGAACATTCGCATGGTATACAGGTTATAATACTTAGCCAAAAACATGCAATGAAAAATTCAAAAATGCAAAGGACAACAATATGAATAACTTCAGCCAAAATGGCCAAATGATTTAAATTAAAAACAACCAATCGCCATCAGACGACTGGTTAAGATTGTTTTCTGGCAAAGCCAGAGAAATTGTTAAAGTACCCGACCTCTTGGCCGGTAAAGATACATCAAATACTCGGCACGCAGGCCGGAAAAGCAAATTACATGGCCATTCGGCCGCAGAAAACATAAGAAGCTTAAGTGATCTGGGGAGAGCCTCTTCATTGGCAGCCGGCCTGTTGTCCTTCGGCTGCTCTTCATCATTCTTCTCTTGGTCCTCAGAAGAGTCGGACCCAGAACTTTCCTCGGCCGCAGCATTCTCAGCCTCTTCAATAAGGCGAGCGTCGAATGCTTTGCTGGCTTCGTCAAACTTGGATTTCCAAGTCTGATATTCCGAGTCCGGTTGCACAGCCGCCCAAGTGTCCCGCATGATGGCATCATAGTCTCTCATCATTTGCTTAACAAGAGCCTCTCTCTCTTGTTTAGCCACAGACTCAAACTTGGTCTTCAGCTGATGCTCCTGGTTGCTGAGGCGCTACTCCTGGCGGCCCACCTTCTGCTTGGCTCTCTCGGCCTCTTCTTTGGCATCCTGAAGAGGCTCGAGCTTCTCCTTAAGATTTGTAATTTCTTTCTTAAGGGAAGTGATGCATATTGGCTTCCGCCTGCGAATACATCATATCAAGCGTTAGAAACTCATTTTGAGCAATATCAAATTGAGCTCGATCCAAGGCGGACTCGGTCCGAGCTATAGTGGTTGTTACCTCTTTGGACATCTCCTTGAGGGGTTGCCTGAGCCCTTAGACGCGCAGCATGTCCTGCAAAAAGAGCCAAATGGTTAAAACCAGGCGGATAAAGACTTAAAAAAAAAAAAAAAAAAAAAGAATTTAATTGCTTAAGTCAAGACTCATACCTCGCAGAGGTTCCCCAAGATGCCATCCAAGTCTAGGGTGCAGACTCCTCTGACAGACGCCTTGTCGTCAGGATCAACCGCCCTTAGCATGGATTTGGCCATCTGGATTACAGTCGACCTCTGCACAGGAACTGAGAAGGAAAAAGACTTAGAAAAATAACACAAGCATATCTAAATGGAAGAACAAGAAAGGCGAATGGTTCTTACCGTCGTCCTTTTGTTCCTCCTCTCTCCCTTTCTCTCCTGCTGAGCCGACATCAGCCGTGGGTTGCTTGAAGCCACCCTTTGATGCCCTCTGAGCATCCGGTTTGCTGATCTCCTTTTCAGCTTCGAGAGAAGAGGCGTCTGGGCCCTTCTTGGGCTTATAAGCAATGTGCTTCCGGCCGCCCTTGCCAGATGCGCTCACATCACCCGCCCTTGTCTTTTGGACCTTAAGGTCGGATGGTTTTGAAGGAGGTTTGAATGGCGCACCCTACATCAACACAAGATAAAAGCAAGTTAGAAATCATTCGGGCAAATTTAATATTGGTCAGAAATGAAAGTACAACAATTTCCTACCTTGGGGTGCCGCAAGTTTTCTACTCATCCACTTTGGTGTGGGTGGTTTCTTCTGCCCTGTTTAGGACATTCGACCTGTATCGAGCAGCAGATACAGCCGGCTTCCTTGTGGCCGAGAGCTTCTCCATTGCCTTGTCTGAAAAAATGAACAAGTTTTAGTACCGTCAAACAAGTACTGAAAAGCAAAATGAAATTACATATAAAACAGACGGCCGACTACCTCTCGACATTTCAGAACTTAGCCCATAGGCGGCTAAGAATGTTCCTTCTTCAAACCATCTGTACAAAGGGAGATAACATTGAGGGTTGACCTCCTTATCCCCCTCATCATTCGTCCACACGGACACGGTAAACAACCCTGCGTCCATGATCTCCTCCTTTGCCCGCCTGAGAATAGGCGGCAATGCACTCCTGCCTGCTAGGAGAGGTGGATTCTTATTCCACCTGTTATACTTTTGGTTCAAGCGGCTGTCGGCAGACTTGACTATGTAAAACTTAGTCCTCCAGTCTTTCCACTTGTTCTTTTTGCCAACATCCATCATGTACCCCTTGCAAGTGGTCAAGGTGTACCAGCCCTCACCACCCCTAGCAGGCGCCCTACTCAGATAGTGCATGTGGGCGAACGCTTCAAAGCTCGCCTCCACCTGCAGCATCTCACAGGCGGCAACGTACCCCAGAATGTTAATCCAGGAGTTGGGTACAAGTTGCCAGATACGCAGTTGGTATCCGTCCAAGATCCTTCCCACGGCCGGATGGAGAGGGAAGCAGAGGCCAGCTTGGAAGGCCGCTTCATAGCAGCCGAATGCTTTGTCCTGATAGCTGGCCAGGCTTGGCCAGGTTATGGTGTCACCCTCGTTAGGGACCGAAAAAGTATAGCCATAGCCTAGGACGACTTTGCGCCTAAAATTGGCAAGGCCGGATGCCATGGAGCTCCGCCTACCGGGCGGAACATGATGATAGTAGGGGGCTTTCTCCAAGCGCCTGGAAGCGCTCGGCTCGGTCCAGCTTTCCCCCTTATCCACTGCCAAAGACTCCCTGGCAGAATCTATTTTTGATCTAGCTTCCTTTGAAGTTATGGAGGCGTTCTCTGAAGCAGATGACGAGGCCGACTCGTCATCAGAGCTAGGGGACCGCCGACTGGTGCCAGCGGGGTCCTCCCCTAGACTCTCTTCCGGCGCATGTCCAGAAGGTCCGGGTTGATATTCTTCATCCGCCTCCCCCAGGATTCCATCACTGGGAGTTCCACTAGATGTGGGCGAATGGTAATAGGTGGGGGTAGGAGGAAGATAAGAAAGGCTGTCAGGAAGTTCCGACAAATCACTTCGAGGCACCCTTATTTAGCCGTCTGAATAAACAGTCGACCCATCCGAATGGTAGAAAATTCCATCTGAGCTACACTGCCTTGCTGTTCTTTTGGTCCTGGCCATAGTGTCCTGCACAAACACGGAAACGGTTGGATTCGGAGAAGTTCGCAAAGCAGGGTCTTTGGCCAAGCATTCGGCACTGCTAGTTCTAGATTCAGCCGTCCCTGGTGACCGACTGATCACTATCCTACGTCGTGCCGCATGCAATTGGGGAGCCATTTTTTCGAAAACAAAGAAAAAATGAAGAGTAAAAGAAAAAACAGGCGTTACCTTTAGAAGAAGGGAGAGAGACGCTTGGTTGACTAAAGAACGGTCGGACTGTTGGCCGAGTGTCGGATGCTTGAAAAACGCTTAGGGAATTTTGAGATTCTTTAAGTCAAAAAGTCCAAGATTCTCCAAAGATTTGCAAAGGTGTGAATCCAAGGGGGGGGGGGCAAACCTCACTATTTATAGGGGGTAAAACCCTAATTTTTTCCCTCCAGTAATTTTTGAATCTGACCATTCAGATACTGACACCTGTCACGTGCAATACACGTGACCCCTGTGAGGGGCAAATGATTTGGGTATTTTATACCCGGCCAGGTGGCCCAATCAAGAAGCGCCATGTGTCCTTCATAGAGGTGCCATTTGGACCCATGGAATGATGACACGTGGAGGGCGGACGCCCCTCTGTCCTACGCGGACTGAAGATCTTGCATGAGCCATTCAGATGGCGACACGAGTCACCCAAAAGGTGCCTCAAAAACCTTTTGGGCTGAATGACACGTGTCACTCAAGCATTGGCCCGGGGATGGAGGCCTTCAAAGGCCCAAATCCCGAGGCGCCGCAAAACGGCGTGACCTAATTCCTAGTTCATCAGATCATAGGAGGCGCACACTTTTCAAAAGGACCCTATAAATAGGGACATTCTGGCATTTATGACAAGGGAGAGAATTTACACAAAAAACGAGACAATACGTCACTTATCACACCTTACCTGAGCTTGGAATCCGAGCAGATAACTTTATTTCCGCACGTTTTATTACCGAACACTTACTAACTTAATCTTCGGAGGCGGACCCCCGACCATCAGGCGGTCCGTTTGCTTTGCAGGTACAGGCGTGCTCAATTGAATCCAGTTTCAGTGTTGTAACTCTCCCAAGTCACAAAAACCCCCGAAACAAACGTCTATTTGTCAAAAATTAGATAATCTTACTACTACTCCTAACTCTGTAGCTAATGTTTCTGCTGTTGCTAACAATGAAGCTTTTTGTGAAAACTGTGGAATTGTAGGGCATTGGGAGCAAGATTGTAGGAGTTCCATGGAACAAGTTAATGCATTTCAAACCTATAGGCAGAATAACCCATATTCCAACTCTTATAATGCCGGTTATCAAAACCATTCATATCTTTCGTATCGGAGTACTAATGAACAAAACCCTCCACCTCCACAACAACCTCAACACCAACCCCCACCACAGCAAAAATATTACCATCCAAATTCTGGCCAGAAAAGCCAAGCATCACCCTCATCATCTTCTGACCCTGCCATGACAGAAATTAGAGCAATGCTTACTAATATGCAAAAGCATATGGAGAGCAGGGATGCGCAAAGTTATTCTATTTTAGCCCACAATAAAATCATAGATAATCAAATTGCACAACTTTCATCTACCCTACAATCCCGTCAGCAGGGAGCTCTACCATCACAAACTATCCATCCTACAGACCATGCCAATGCAATCACTCTAAGGAGTGGTTCACATTATGATGGACCTCCTATGCCAAAGGAAGATAGACATTCCTCTATAGAAAACGCTAATCCTGCTAACCCTGCAGGGCTACAAACATATACTAACCCTTCTAATGTTTCTGTGCAGGGTAAATCTCATGATAAGTGAGGAGATGTGCAGAGCCCGGTTATCAAACTATCGTTCCCTAATAGACAATTGAAGAGTAAGTTTGATAAACAATTTGGTAAGTTTTTAGAGGTTGTGAAAAACATGCATGTAACAGTTCCTTTCACTGATTTAATCACCCAGGTTCCTGCATATGCTAAATTTATGAAAGATATTCTGACTAGGAAAAGGCCCTTTAATGAAGTAGAAACTGTAGCTTTCACAGAGGAGTGTAGCGCTCTATTGCAAAATAAATCCCCTCATAAATTAAAGGATCCCAGTAGTTTTTCTATCCCTTGTCATATAGGGAATGTTTTGATTGATAAAGCTTTGTGTGATTTGGGTGCCAGTGTCAGTGTTATGTCAACTGTCTGTGCTAAACTTAATATGGGAGAATTAAAAGTCACTAATATAACATTGCAAATGGAAGATCGTTCTGTAAAATACCCCTAGGTATTTTAGAGGATGTCCCTGTCAGAGTTGATAAATTTTTTATTCCTATTGATTTTGTTGTTTTAGACATGGCAGAGGATACACAAATACCCGTTATATTAGGTAGGCCTTTTCTCCATACTTCAGAAGCCATTATTGATGTGAAAAATGGCAAACTAACCCTTTCTGTTTGTGATGATAATGTTACTTTTAATCTAGGGAAAGTTTTAAAAGGGCCTATGCTAGAGGAAAATTGTTGTTATATTGATATAATTGATATAATGGACGATATTTGTGATGATAGCTTGCCACAGGTTCTTGCAAGGGATCCCCTGGAGGAAATTCTTTGTGGGAATTTATCTACAGACAATGCAAGCGTTTGGGGTAATGAGGTACAAGATATTGAAAGAGCTCTTTCCTTAAAAGAGTTAGGCCCCAAGGAAACAATGAAGGTAGTAAATTTAGTTCAGGAATCAAAACCTGCAGAGGTCAAAAAACCTGAACTAAAACCTCTCTCTTCTCATTTAAAATATATTTTTCTGGATGAACAAGAACTATACCCCGTGATCATTAGTACTGCACTTAATGACCTATAAACTTCCCAACTTCTAGGGGTTCTTCAAACCCATAAGAAAGCTATTGGGTACAATATTGATGATCTCAAGGGTATTAGCCTTGATTTTTGTATACACAGGATACATCTAGAGGATAACTATAAGGCCTGCATTCAACGCCAAAGAAGATTAAATCCTAACATACAAGAAGTAGTCAAGAAAGAGGTTATGAAACTACTTGATGCAGGTATTATCTATCTTATTTCTGACTCCAAGTGGGAAGTCCTGTGCAGGTAGTGCCTAAAAAAGGTGGGATGACTGTGATAACTAATGAAAAAAATGAATTAATTCCCACTAGAACTGTAACAGGGTGGCGTATGTGTATTGATTATCGTAGATTGAATATCGCCACTAAAAAGGACCACTTCCCTCTTCCTTTATAGATCAAATGCTTGAGAGGTTAGCTAACCATAAGTTCTTTTGCTATTTGGATGGGTATTCGGGATTTTTCCAAATTCCAATTCACCCTGAAGATCAGGAAAAGACAACCTTTACATGCCCTTACGACACTTTTGCATATCGTAGAATGCCTTTCGGTTGATGTAATGCTCCTGCTACCTTTCAACGTTGTATGATGAGCATCTTTTCTGATTTCATAGAGTCTATTATGGAAGTCTTTATGGATGATTTTAGCGTGTATGGTTCTTCATTTGATTCATGTCTAATTAATCTCGCTAAAATTTTAAAACAATGTGAAGAATGCAACTTAGTTCTAAACTAGGAGAAATGTCACTTTATGGTGACAGAAGGGTTAGTTCTAGGTCACATTGTGATGCAAGTCTAAGCATGGAGAACTTCAAAGATTTGCTTATCATGCATCAAGATAGTTTGTCCCTAAACATTGATAAAAGCCAAGCATTGCATGAACACTTTCTTGGATATCAAAGTAAAGCCACGGTTTGCTTAGTGGCTTTTCTTGGAGTCTAGTTCACTTTCTTGAACTTTCTTGAATTTTCTTTACTTAGATTTTGCTTACAAGTTTTTACCTTTCACTTGAAAGGGTTTTTCTTGGTTCAAGCATTAGGATCTTTAATCTTTATTTAGTTGCTTTAAAAATCAGTTAGTTAGCAAAATAAATCAGTTTAGGCGTGTGCTTGTTCTTCAAGGAGATTGGCGTATGCTTGTGCGCCAAGGTGCTTGCTCTTAAAGCAAGTTAGAATTCTAGTTTAATTAGGATTGAATTAGGAACTTGTCCTAATATTCCTAGGTAAACTAAGTCTTATAAATAGGGTTGTAAAACACACGAATAAGAACATAGATTATTATTATTGTTTTAAGTTTTAAACACTTAAGTTTTGTTGATTGTGATCAATTGCTGTTTTGCTTGTTTTAGTTAAAACATTCGTTTGGATTGATTAATTAGGTGGATTCTTAATTGATTAATATTAGTTTTGTTTAATTCTTGGTGGATTTCTTGTATAGAATTAGACTTAACATACCCCTTGTGTTTTGTTGACTTTCGGATTAATAATTCACATCATCTTTGGTATCAGAGCCAGGTTTGCGCAACTTCGGTAAAAATTAAACTGGGAACAATTGGCTGGGAATTTTTACTTGATTCTTTTTGCATTGAATTATAAAAATGTCCAGCTATTACCATATAAAATTTCATAATTTTTAGTTGAGTAACGCGTTCTACACAGCCTCAAACGTTTGGTGTTTGTGCACTGATTTGCGGTTGAGAGTCCGGTTTTTGTGTTACCTAGTTTTCCTTCAAGATTCGATCTTTTAATCAAGATTTTTGCATAAACTGACTTGGTTTGTGTAGGAATTATGAGTGACGAGGAGGTTCTACAGGTTACAAGGGGATTAACCTTAGAACAAGCTCAAAATCTTAGAAGAGATAGGCGAATTGACGAGTTGGTAGCAAGGATGGATGAGATATTAAAAAGGCTTGATACTCTTGCTGGAGATTCTTCAAGGAAAGGGAATTCTAACCCTAATTCTGGTTCAAGTGAGGAAGAACAACCAAGGAGGAACCCAAGGAGGCCACGAAATAATTATTCCTCAAGTGATGAATCACCAAGGCCTAGGAGAAGAGACCGACCAAAGGATGATGATAGGAACCTTAGATTAGATCTTCCCGAATTCAATGGGAGTATGAATGAACCTGAAAAATACTTTGAGTGGATAAGAAGGGCCGAGACACTCTTTGATTACGAGTATGATGAAAGGAAAAGATGCAAATTGGCTGAATTAAAACTGACCGGTTATGCTAGTCTATGGTATGATAATCTAAAGAAGAAGAGGCATAAGGAGGGGCGTGGAAGAATCTCAACTTGGGAACAACTCAAGAGGCACATGAAAAAGAGGTTCGTACCTAGTGATTATATTCAAGATGTTTATCTTAAGATGCAACTTTTTAAACAAAATTCTATGACTGTTGAGAATTATATTGGTGAATTTGAAAAATTATGCATGCTATGTGGCTTAGAAGAGATTGTTGAGCATAAGATTGCTAGATTTATTTCGGGGTTGAATGATAATATTGCTGAAAAAGTTGAATTGCAACAATATTGGTCCTTTGAGGATGTTTGCAAGGTAGCTTTGAAAGTTGAAAAACTGATAAAGGGGAAGAAAGGGACGTACACAAAGCCCTTTGTAAAAGGTTTCACTAAACCTTTTAAGAAGAACAGCTTGGAGAAAAGTGGTTCTAGTTCGAACTACAAGTAGACTAAATCAAAGTTTGAAGCTCCTAAAAAGTTTGTTGAAGATAGGAAGTGCTTCAAGTGTGGTAGTGTTGGTCACATTGCATCTAATTGTCCATCAAAAAGGGTAATGACTGCTCAAGAGTGGGAACAAGAACAAGCTAAGTGTGAGCAAGGTAGTGACTATGAAGATAAGAACGAAGAGGAAAACTTTGAAGAAGAGGAGGGGCATATTGACGAAATTGGTCCCGAGACTCATGGTCAAAGTTTGGTTCTAAGAAGGGCACTACACTTTAAAACCGTAGCTATGGAAAACAATCAAAGGGAGAAAATCTTTCTTACAAGGTGCAAGGTAGAAGATAGGTTGTGTGATATGATCATAGACACGGGGAGTTGCACTAATGTGGTATCTACTACTTTGGTAGACAAATTGAAGTGGCCAACTACTGAACATCCAAGCCCTTATAAGCTTCATTGGCTTAATAATTCGAGTGATGTTAAGGTAACTAAACAAGCCTTAATCTCCTTTTCAATTGGTAAATTTCATGATAAAGTTTTGTGTGATGTTTGTCCTATGGATGCTTGTCATATATTATTAGGCCGTCCTTTGCAATATGATAGATTTGTGAAGTTTGATGGAAGGACTAATGTGTATGTTGTGAGAAAAGGAGAAAAAGAGAGACCGGTTGCTTTAAAACCTTTGATAAGCAACAAGCCTTCTAATGTTACCTCTAATTCGAAGAGTTCTTATTTGATTAGTGAGAGGGAATTAGAAAAAGAGATTTACAGCAACAATGTGGTATATATACTTGTTTCTAATGAGATTCGAATTGATTAAGATAATCAAGTAAAGAGGCCGTATGAATTGGAATCTGTTTTAGATGAATTCAAGGATGTCTTTCCTAAGGAATTACCTCCGGGACTACCTCCTATTTGTGGGATAGAGCATCAAATTGACTTGATTCCGGGAGAACCATTACCTAATAAGGCAGCCTATAGAAGTAATCCGGAAGAAACAAAGGAGATGCAAAGGCAAATTGAAGAGCTTATGGCTAGAGGATACGTGAGGGAAAGTATGAGCCCTTGTGCCGTGCCTACTTTACTTGTCCCAAAGAAAGATGGGAGTTGGCGCATGTGTATTGATAGTCGGAGTGTGAATAACATCACTATCAAATACCGATTTCCTATTCCAAGATTAGATGATCTACTTGATGAACTACATGGTTCAAAGTTGTTTTCTAAGATTGATCTTATGAGTGGTTATCATCAAATTCGAATGAGAGAAGGAGATGAGTGGAAAACAGCATTCAAGACTAAGTTAGGGTTGTATGAATGGTTGGTGATGCCGTTTGGACTCACTAATGCACTTAGCACTTTCATGAGGTTGATGCATGAGGTACTTAAACCTTTGCTTGGAAAGTTTGTTGTTGTTTATTTAGATGATATTCTGATATACTCTAAAAATTTGCATGATCATCTAAATCATCTAACAAGTGTGTTTGAAGTGTTAAGAGAGAAGAAACTCTATGCTAAGCTTGAAAAATGCTACTTCTTAGTGCCTAGTGTTACTTTTCTTGGTTATGTTGTATCAAAAGATGGAGTTTCAGTTGATCATTCGAAAGTAGAGGCTGTTTAAACTTGGCCTATTCCTACTAATTAGAGTGAAGTAAGGTCTTTTCATGGTCTAGCTTCGTTCTATAGAAGATTTGTCAAGAATTTCTTAAGTATTGTGGCGCCTATGACCGAATGTTTGAAGAAGGACAAGGGTAAATTCGAATGGACTAAAGAAGCTCAAAGTGCGTTTGAGTTGGTTAAAAAGAAGCTATGTGAAGCACCTATACTTGCGTTACCAGATTTCTCAACTCCTTTTGAAGTTGAAACCGATGCTAGTGGAGTTGGAATTAGAGCAGTTTTACTCCAAAAGAAGAGGCCTATTGCATATTTCAGTGAGAAATTGGGAGGAGCTCGATTGAACTATTCTACTTATGATAAAGAGTTCTATGCCATTGTTAGAGCTTTAGATCATTGGAGTCATTATCTCCGACCTAATCACTTTGTGTTGCATTCTGATCATGAAGCATTGAAGTACATACATGGACAACAAAAGCTCAATCCTAGACATGCTACGTGGGTTGAATTTTTACAATCATTTAATTATACTTCGAAGTACAAAGAAGGGAAATCGAATGTTGTGGCTAATGCATTATCTAGAAGATACACTTTGCTTGGAATTCTAAATAGCAAGCTACTTGGTTTTGAATTGATCAAAGAATACTATAAAAGTGATGATGATTTTGCTACATTGATTGAAGAGTGTTCTAAAGGAGCCGTGGGTTCTTATTTGCTGCAAGATGGGTTTCTTTTCAAAGGAAATCGACTTTGTCTTCCTGATGCAAGTCTAAGCATGGAGAACTTCGAAGATTTGCTTATCATGCATCAAGATAGCTTGTCCCTAAACATTGATTCAAGCCAAGCATTGCATGGACACTTTCTTGGATATCAAAGCAAAGCCACGGTTTGCTTAGTGGTTTTTCTTAGAGTCTAGTTCACTTTCTTAAACTTCCTTGAATTTTCTTTACTTAGATTTTGCTTACTAGTTTTTACCTTTCACTTGAAAGGGTTTTTCTTGGTTCAAGCATTAGGATCTTTAATCTTTATTTAGTTCTTTAATTTTTATTTATTTATTTAATTGCTTTACGATGAAGAGGCAAATTAGGAGGCCATGCGGCTGGCATTGGATTCCCTCCCGGAACGCAGGGACAATGCTGCCCTACGTCATGAGATATACCGTTTGAGAATGACGAGAGACTACAACAACAAAGTACACAAGCGCCCTTTGAAAGTTAGCGACTTCGTGTTACAAAAGATGGAGGCAACCGGTAGGGCCAATGAGCTGGGAAAGCTAACTCCCAATTGGGAAGACCCCTATTGTATCTCTGAAGAAGTTAGGGATGACACCTACCGCCTGGAAACCCTAGACCGCAGACGCCTGCCTAGAACTTAGAATGTTGTTAACTTTAAAAAGTACTACTTTTTAGAATTGTAAATTTTTTGTGAACAAAAAGTCTATTAATGAGAAATCAGGCTTTGTTTTTAATTGTGTTGTTATCTTTGTAATTACTATTCCGCCTGGGCAATGTTCAGACGGATTATTTGCTAAACCAACTAAGTTCAAAACTTAGTAGCGAATTGAACATCCAAGTGACATGCGGCCAATGACCAGATCAACAAACTAGGCACAAAAACACTTAGTAGCTACGCAACCGGTCTCAAACTAGACTAAAGGCTCATAGCCGCTTGGTTGATCATTTCACAAAATCACCTGTCCTAATATGGACAACGGCGCCCGGCGAAACCCTTCCGGGTGCAATCGTCGCAGAGAGCAGAATATCTGATAGCTCTACGTATCTATGTAGACGGCAAAGATTGAACGACCAAATTGGTAAACTCATAGCCGTCTGAGCAGAATAGTCTACAGAATGATTAAGTTTTCGAAATACCGAATGCCATAAGGCATCCGCCGGTTCTTTACCAAAGTTCTTACTTTGGCTTTTCATTCCAAAATTGCACAGACTCTCCTATTGGGGCAAAAGAGTTGTGTAATGGCTCGAACGAAATTTTACCGCCTAGGTAAAAGGCTGGAAGCAGCCGTTTAAATGGCCAGCTGTGCACTTGGTTTGGGGCAATCACCATTGTTATTGATTGGCCTAAAAACATCCCATACTTCTCAAAGTATCAAATGTTTTCAAGACAATTAATCAATTTAAAATGAAACCAACCACACAGCCGTCCAGGGGCAAGAACATCCGGATTACAATCTGTCGCATGCTTTTTGTAAGTTAGGCAAAATATCAAAGAATTGCGAAATATGCGCAAAATTCAATTCAAAAATTAAAATTCAAACACAAATGCAAACATGTATAAAAACCGACTAAGTCGAAATACTTCATAAAATTAAAACTGGCATAATGGCCAGAATGATTGTTAACCGGAATCACATCCGGTGCAAAAACAAAAAAAAAATATTTTTGAAAACAAAAGAAAATAATTGTCAACCCAACTCCATAGTTGGTAAAATTACAACATACTCGGCTTACAAGCCAGAAAAAAAAGTAAATGGCATACTGCCGTAGAATTTGAGGAGGCTAATTCAAGGCTGAGGGGGGAAGCTGCTGCTTCAGCTGGTCCTGATCGGTAGGGAGGGCTCTTGATAAATCCTCATTCGCTTGAGGCTAGCTGTCTTGGTTTTGTTGGCCCTCCGCCGGCTCCTCTTCATCGTATGAGAACTCATATCCCAGCTCGGCAACCTAGTCTTTGAAGCGAGGCAGAGCTGCCTCTCCCAAAACTTGGGCATCATACACCGCAATGGCGTAATCATACCTAAGTTTGTAGACTTCAACGTCAATGTCCGGATAGAGGAGCCCCGAGGCTGTCTTTAGGCGGGCCGTATTGTCCCGCTCATTCTCCTCCACCAGCCGGGTTTGCTCCTTTGCAATTTAATCCTGCTGCTGGTTCCGCAGGTTGACCAGCTCCACCCCTAACTGGGCAACGTCCGCCCGGAGCTTTGTGTTCTTCTTATCAGCGTCCACTAATGCCTTGAGATCAGATTGAGCATTCTTTAGTTTTAGCTCAAGGTCATTAGCCCAATTGTTTGCTTCATCGTTAGCAGCCATCAAGTTCTGGATCAGCTCCTCCTGTTGCAACTCTATCGCTTTAATCATTAATTTAGACATATAATTAGCATATTCAGCAGAGTTGAGGTTTTGAGTGACCCTCCGTTTGGCGTCATTTATCTCTTCTTGTTTTCGGCTGAAAAGGCCTCAAAGCCCATCCACCCTCAGCATAACCTAGAAAGGAGCAGCCAAAATATGAAATACTTGGTAAAAACAGAAGAAAAAATATCAGCATTAAGTCGGAAAACAGTTTACCTCAGCCAGTTGGCCCATTATCTGGTCGAAGTCTACTACATGTAGATCTGGTATGGAGTTCTTCTTAGACTGGGTGATGGTCCTCACCATCCGTTTAGCAAACCCAGGTAGATTCGGCTCGTCGGATGTAAGATCTGCACCATAAGAAGTAATTGGTGAGAGGGATGTAGCGTAGTTGGTATTCATTCATTGTCGGCTGCAGACTGAACCCCCCGAAGGGTCAAACTTAGTCTTGACTCACATAAAGTCAAGTGACCATGGAAGTTCAATCTTATTCTTACCTTGGGTTTGAGGATGGGGCTTTGAGGCATCTTCCTCTCCAGTCGTTGCCGCACCGCCTGCAACATTGGGTGGCTGGCCACCCTTCGATGTCGTATAGGCATCTAGCGCTTTCTTCCCCGAACGTTCTGAGCTTTCACTCAGAACCTTTATAACTAATGGTGACTTGCCGCCGGTCGTAGGATTATCCGGATTGGCAGAGGAAGTTGACTGGGTAGGATTCTTCATTGCAGCCTTGGCCGCCGGTGTTTTATCTAGCTCCTCTCCTTGTCTTTTGAAAAGGTTGTAGGTGGAGCGTGAAACGCGTTTGCTGGCATCCTGCAAATAGAGGATCAAAAGTTACTAGCCGGCAAAAGCGCTTAAAAGAGATTTAAAGAAAACAAGACAGGTCAGGCGGTCATATCCCGCCTTTCTTGGCCTCTTTGGCCTCAACGGCTGATCTCTTGGAGAGCGCGCTCTCTTTGCGCAGTTGCGCAGTAGATTTAGCCGGGGTCTTCTCCGAATATACCATCTTCAAGGCATCAGCTGCAAGGGGCAAACGGGGAGTTAGTTAAAATAATAAAAAGTGTAAGTACAAAAACAAAAAAACAATAGAATTGCCGGATGTAAAGTGGATCTACCCTTGGGAAACATAGTGCTTAACTCCCAGGCAGACATGAATCTTTCATCCTTGAAGAAGTCCGGATGGAGGATCCAGTTCTTTGACACAATAATATAAGTCCCATCCTCTAAGGGCTTAGTTGTGGTCTTGAAGAAACCCGAGTCCATTATTTGCTCCCGTGCTCTAAAAGAGAGTGCCGGGAGAGGACATTTCCTGCCCAGGAGAGCCGGTTCTTTATTGTACCAGCAAAACGTCCGGTTGTGTTTCAGAGTGGGGGAGGAGATCAAATAAAACTTCTCCTTCCACCCGGACCATTTGGACACCTTGTTCAAGGTCATTAGATATTGGGGCAAAGTGGTAAGAATATACCACGCCCTGATTTGGGTATTTTTACCCAAACAGATTGCCTAATCCGAGCCAGTTATGTGTCACTAGATGGGGTGCCACTTTGGTCCTTCTAGGTGATGACACGTTGAGGGCGTCTTTCAAGGCCCAAATCCCAAGGAGCCCCTTCAAAAACGGCGTGCCCCTTTCTAGGGTATGAAACCCTAGAAAGGGGCACACATACCTAGAGCCCTATAAATAGGGAACATTATCCTCATTTATGGGGATCGGAATTTTGAGACAACTTTTATGACCTAACCTTGATTGAATACCAATCATTGTCTGAACTGTCACTCTCAAGAAACAATGCGCTTGAGCTTGGAATCCAAGCAGATAACTTTATTTCCACACGTTTTCCTCCGAACACTTTGCTTACTTAATCTTTGGAGGCGGACCACCGACCAACCGGCGGTCCGTTTGCTTTGTTCGCGGGTATAGGCGCCCCTTGCTGGATCTAGTCTTAGTGTTGTAACTCTCCCGAGGGACAAAAAACCCCGAAACATTTGGCGCCGTCTGTGGGGAGAGTACCTCTAAGATGGCTTCACAAGAACTTGTACCGAATCCTGAGACCAATCGGCCTCCGGAAGATATAGTGGTCCAGACGGACCATGACTCAGGGGACGACACTGATGTCGAAACCTATGTGGATCCTAACGGGTTCCTCATCTCTAAACGCATCCGCAGCAAAGAAAAGCGGGAGCGTCACCATGAATAGGCGGGGCCAAGCAAGGCTGCTGGACAGCCAAAAAGGCCCCCAGGGAGGCCGGGTGATCCTTCCCAGGCGTCAGGATCAACCCTAGTCACCTGAGACAAACTCATGAAACTCCTAAGGAGTCTCAGGGGTGAAATCAAACAGCTTGCCACCAAGAAGTCGCCTACTCCTAAAAAGGAGTAGTCAGCCAAGAAGCCAGCCCAGCCTAGTAAACAAATGTCGGTCAGGGATCGCCAACCGACTCTTCATCCTGCCCCCAAGGAGAAGTCACGACCCCAATTTGACCTCTCTAGACTCTGTTTCCCATAAATGGGTACAAGAAAAGTCATTCGGCACGTACAACCGGATGGTAATAAAAAAACATTCTCCGATGCTCGACAATACATCGAGCTGAAGAGAACCCATCTATCAGAGTCGGCTTCTACGTCGACCTACCATGATAGCTTTCAGAATACCTCTGTGAGGTATTCCTAATCTGTACATGAGACCCCAAGAAGCAGCCCTCGGTTTCAGTCTGGCCCTCATGTAATACAGTCGGCCTAGTACATGGCTCCGCCATTGTACAAGTCGCCTGCTTTACCTTACATTCAGCCTGCCTTCTTAAGAGGCCAGGCGGCATACGGCTACTAGCCGATGGATTGGCAGCTTAGGCTGCAACACCTTGGAGATCAACCCTCTACTTTCTCTAGGGAAATAACCGAAGCCAACAGCCAGCCAAGGTTAAAAATGTTTTGGTTCGAACCTATGATGGGACCTCCAACCCTAAAGACCACCTGCTAGCATACACCCACCTCATGTATTTACAAGGGTTGGATGATGCCGCATGGTGTCACTGTTTTCCAGCCACCCTGAAGGGCATAGCCCAGTAGTGGTTCGACAATCTGCCGGCTGGTTGCATTAATAGCTTCAAGACGCTTGCGTTCTTGTTTTCTTCAAACTTCTCAATGAACATCCCTGCCAAAAAGACAAGCCTCGATTTGGGCAATGTACAACAGGAGATAAAGAAGGCCTGCGTTCCTATGTTAGGCGTTTCAATCAGGTACGAATCCAGATTCATAGGCTGTCTGATGAGGTCGCCTACATAGACTTCTTCAAGGGTCTGAAGGACGAGTCTACTTTCAAGTACGAACTCGTCCGCAAACTAATTTTCACTCTACAAGGAGCAATGCGAGAGGCGGAAACCTATACAGGCGACCGAACTTTTCTCCTCCAACAAGCATTGGGACTCAAAGAAGTCCGACCGATAGAAGGAGAGTTGACTTACTCAACCGGCTCCTAAGCCAGAAGATAGTAAAAAGAAAAAACAAATTTGGGCCGTTGATAACTCCTATCAACCGGCCTAGAAGAAGAAAAAAGAGTGGAAACCGTACGTCCCAAAGTATGAGTTCCACAAGGAATGCTGCTCCATCCTCTTGGAGATCAAGGATCGGCTGACTCTTGAGAAGCCGACTCCTATCAAAGGTTCCGGTGAAAATCGGAACAAAAGCAAACACTGCCACTTCCATGAGGATGTCGGCCATGACACGAACGACTACTTCAGTCTCAAGCGGGTTTGGGTAGATTCCTCAGCCGGTAAGGTGACAAGTGTCTCTACTTCTTCCAGGCAATCAAGATGACCAGCTTTGAATGGGGGGATGATGCAGAGGCGGCCTTACAAAAGTTAAAAACTCATCTGCACTCTTTTCCGAGGCTTGTTAGCCCTTTGCCCAAAGAGAAGCTCTTCATATATCTGGTCGTCTCCGACCATGCTCTCAGTATCGTTCTCTTAGCAAAAAGAGAGGGCATCCAACTCCTTGTCTATTTCATTAGCCATGTTCTTAGGAATCCAGAGCTTCGGTACCCCAAGGTTGAAAATTTTGGCCTTGCTCTTTACATGCAATCAAGAAGCTAAAACCTTACTTCTTGGCGCATGCGGTAGTAGTCTATACTGACCAACCGATCAAGCGGCCACTTACAACCTTGGAGTCTTCTGGACGAATGCTCCAATGGGCGATTGAAATGCAAGGATTGGAAATCACTTACGAACCAAGGAAGGCAATAAAGGGGCAAGCATTCGCCGACTTTGTTGTTGAAATGACAAGGTCGGTTGCACCGGACAATACTAGCTAGGTTTGGAAAGTGTATGTAGACGGGAGCTCCACTACGAACGACTGTGGTGCAGGGATTATCTGTCAATCTCCCGAGGGAGAAAAGTACAAATATGCACTACGGTTCATGTTTCAGGTCTCTAACAATGAGGCCGAATATGAAGCCCTGCTAGCCGGCATTCGGTATTGCAAGGCGGCAGGGGGAAAAAAAATTGACGCCTGCTCTGATTCCCAACTGGTCGTACTCTAAGTCAATAGAACGTACGAGGCCACTCATCCGGCCATGATAAAATACTTGCAGGCGGTCAAAATGAAGTTGGGACACTTGAGGAGTTTCATCTAAGTCAAGTGCCCAAGTCTTCAAACAATCAGGCGGATGCTCTGTCCAAACTGGCATCATTCGCTTCCTGTGAAATGCCTCGGTCAGTTTTCTGGGAGGTCATGGAAAAGAGAGGTATATCTAATGAAGACCCCATTGGAATTCTCAACCGAAGCTTAACCTGGATGGACAGCATCCGGACTTATCTTGCAGACGACACGCTCCCTGATTTACCCCAGGAGGCGGCTGTTCTGAAAAAAGAGAGCGGCAAACTTCAAGCTGTGACTAGGAGAACTTTTCAAGACTGATGTTTTGAAACCTCTGTTGAAGTGTGTTACCCCAGAGAAGGGTAAAGAAGTCCACGAAGATTTGCATGCAGGTTTCTGCGCTTATCATATAGGCGGTAGGTCCTTAGCTGGCAAGGACAGGCGACTCTATTTCTGGCCGACTCTAGAGTCGGATGCAATGGAAATGGTCAAAAATGTGACAAGTGCCAAAAGTTTGGCAAGCTCATCCATCGTCCGGCCACAGACCTGACGGCCATCCACAGCCCAATACCCTTTCTAAATAGGGCATGGACATACTTGGGCCTAACACATTCGCCCTAGGCGGCAAGCGCTATATATTGGTAGCTGTGGATTACTTTACCAAGTGGGTAGAGGCGGAGGCGGTCAAAAACATCAAGACTAAAGATGTCATTTCCTTCATTTGGAGGAATATTATCACTCGTTTTGGGGTGCCTATGTCTATGGTTTTTGACAACAGTCCTCAGTTTGAGACGCCTCAGCTGAAGAACTTGTTGGGAGACCAGGGGGTCTCAAGTTTCTTTGCATCAGTCAGCCGACCCCAAGCAAACGGCCAGGTCGAAGCCTTCTACAAGTTAATCTCAGATGGGATCAAAAAGAAAATAGAGAGAGCTGGTGGCCTTTAGGCGGATGAATTACCACACGTCCTTTGGGCCATCAGAACAACCGCCAAAGGGGCAACTGGAGAAACCCCATTTCTCATGGTGTATGGTGCATAAGCTGTCCTGCCCATCGAACACTATGAGTCGAGTCTTTGCATTAGCTTGTTCAATTTTGGAACAAACTTGCTCATGCATAGACATGATTTCTTTTGCACGCACCTGGACATCATTGCTGAACTTGTTTGGTGAGGGAATGGGAGTGAGATCAATAGGAGAGCACGGATTGAATCCATACACCACTTAAAAAAGACTCAAACCTGTTGTCTTGCTAGGCACACGATTGTAAGCAAACTCCGTATGAGGAAGCATCTCTTCCCTTTGCTTGGGACGTTTAGTAGCCAAAGACCGCAGCAAGGATCCCAAAGTTCTATTAGTCACTTCGGTTTGACCATCTGTTTGAGGATGACTTGAAGTGCTAAAGTTCAATTTTGTGCCCATCTTCCTCCATAATGTAAGCCAAAAATGACTTAAAAATTTTGGATCACGATCACTCACCATGGATTTAGGTACACCATGCAAACGAACAATCTCATTGAAAAACAAGTTAGCAACATGAGTTGCATCATAAGTTGAATGACAAGCAATGAAATGAGCCATTTTAGAAAATCAATCCACAACAACCATTATAGAATCTTTCTTTCGTTGGGTGATAGGAAGTCCCACAACGAAATCAAGACTAATATCCTCCCATGGTGCTTGTGGAATAGGTAAGGGCAAAAGATAGCCTTGTGGTAGCCTATGACTCTTGGCCTTTTGACATATCACACATCTCTTTACAATGAACTCCACATCACGGACCAATCTAGGCCAATGAAAGTATTCTTGAACAAGAAGAGTAGTCTATGCCAAAGTGTCCCGCCATTCCTCCTTCATGAAACTCTTTGATAAGAGATTCTCTTAGGCTTGATCTTGGAATGGACAACCTGTTTCCTTTGAACAAATAGCCATCTAAAATGTAATAATCTTTGTAAGCCTGATTAGAACATTTTAAAAATAAATAACCAAAATCATGATCATTTTTGTAACTTGCTTTCACATCTTCAACACTAATCACCCTTGCTATGAAAGAATTCAAGAGTGTGTATCTCCTTGAAAGCGCATCAGCTCCTTTGTTCATGGCGCCTCTTTTATGCTTGATCACAAAATGAAAAGGTTGCAAATACTCCACCCATTTGGCATGGCGTGGTTGGATTAATTGTTGGCTTTGAAGATATTTGAGTGATTCATGATCTGAATGAAGGATGAACTCCTTGGAAATGAGATAATGTCTCCAATGGTCCAAAGCACGAGCAAGAGCAAAGAAATCATAGGTGCTATACTTCCGTTGTGCTTCATTGAGTTTTTCATTAAAGTAGGCAAGGGGACGCCCAACTTGTGACAAAATAGCACCAATACCAACTCCACTAGCATCACATTCAACTTCAAAAACTTCATCAAAGTTAGGCGAAGCAAGAATAGGCGCTCTAGTAAGCTGATGTTTTACCTCATCAAATGCCTTTTGAGCCTTGTCATTCCAAACTAACTTCTGATTTTTAGTTAGCTCGGTGATAGGTGCCATGAGGGTACTAAAATTCCGCACATATCTTCTATAGAAAGAAGCAAGTCCATGAAAGCTTCGAACTTGTTCAATGGTTTGTGGCGTGGGCCACTCACGAATTGCAGCAACTTTCTTTTCATCAACTTCAATGCCTTGTGATGAGACTTTAAAGCCAAGAAAAATAACTTGGGAAGTGAAGAAATGACACTTCTCTAAGTTACCATACAATTTCTCACATTCAAGGGCTTCAAAAACCTGTTGCAAGTGCATAGAATGTTCTTCTTCCTCCCTACTATACACCAAAATATCATCAAAATAAACTAGAATAAATTTACCAATGAAAGGTTGCATAACCTGATTCATAAGGCGCATAAATGTAGATGGTGCATTAGACAAACCAAATGGCATCACAAGCCACTCATAGAGGCCCTCCTTTGTCTTGAAAGCGGTCTTCCATTCATCTCCTTCGAAAATTCGAATTTCATGGTAGCCACTTCTCAAATCAATTTTAGAGAACACTTTAGAACCATGCAAATCATCATGCAAATCATTCAACCTTGGAATAGGAAATCGGTACTTGATAGTGATTTTATTGAATGATCTACTATCAACACACATTCTCCATTCTCCATTCTTCTTAGGCACAATCAAAGAAGGACAAGCACATGGACTAAGATACTTACGAATAAGACCCTTGGACAGTAATTCTTCCACTTGCCTCCTAATCTCTTCGGTTTCTTTTGGAGTGGTTCTATAGGCTGGTTTGTTTGGGAGCATTGATCCGGGAACAAGATCAATTTTGTGTTGTATGTCACATTTTGGGGGTAGGCCATGAGGAATATCTTCGGGAAGACATGCGAAAAGGTTTTGGGAAGAGGGGTGAGGAGTGGGTGTGGTTCTTTTTGTGTCGGTTGGGAAGGGGTATCAAGTTGGCTCAAAATGAATTGTTTGTGAGCTTTATACTCATGCAATTCTTATTTTATGAGAGTGGTAAGGGAAGTGGGGGGTGTGGATGTGGGGTGGCCGTTTTTAAGGTTTAGAGGGGTAAGGAGTATTTTCTGTCCATCCTTATAGAAGGAATATGTATTTTTATACCCATCATGCATCACACGCCTATCAAATAGCCAAGGTCTACCAAGTAAAATATGACATGCATCCATAGGTTTAACATCACACCATAATTCTTCCTCATAAGTTTTACCAATGCTAAATGATAACAACATTTGTTGTGTTACTTGAATCCCTTTACCATGATTTAGCCATTGAATCACATAAGGTTTAGGGTGAGGAACGTGATTTGGGTATTTTATACCCGGCCAAGTGGCCCAATCAGAAAGTGCCACGTGTCCTCCATATAGGTGCCATTTGGACCTATGGAATGATGACACATGGAGGGAGGACTCTTCTCCGTCCTACGTGGACTGAAGGTCCAACAGGGACCATTCAGGTGGTGACACGTGTCACACCAAAAGTGCTTCAAAATCCATTGGGCATAGTGACACGTGTCACTCAGACATTGGCCCTGGGATGGCGGCCTTCTAAGGCCCAAATCCCGAGGCGCCGCAAAACGGCGTGACCTAACTCCTAGGTCACCAGATCCTAGGAAGGCACACTTTTCAAAAAAACCCTATATATAGGGGCATGATGTCATTTATGACGAACAATTGAAACACAACAACAACCACAAAAAAGAGAGAGAACTTTTGACACGCAATACGAGACAATACGTCACTTACCACAGAGCTGTCGTTTTCAAAGAACACGCAGCACTCTACGTGAGCTTGGAATCCAAGCAGATAACTTTACTTCCGCACGTTTTATTTCCGAACTTTTACTAACTTAATCTTCGGAGGCGGACCACCGACCATTCGGCGGTCCATTTGCTTTGCAGGTACAGGCATCCTCAGTTGAATCTAGTTTCAGTGTTGTAACTCTCCCGAAGGACAAAAACCCCCGAAACATTTGGCGCCGTCTATGGGGAGAGTACCTCTGAAATGGCTTCACAAGAGCTTGTACCAAATCCGGATGCCATTCGGCCTCCGAATGATGTACTGGTCCAAACGGACCATGACTCAGGTGACGACGCTGATGTCGAAACCTATGTGGATCCAAATGGATCCCTCATCTCTAAACGCATCCGCAGTAAGGAACGGCGAGAGCGTCCCCATGTTCAGGCAGGACCAAGCAAAATTGCTGGCCAGCCAAAGAAGCCCTCGGGGCGGCCGTTTGATCCTTCCCAGGCGGCAGGATCAACTCCCGTCACTCGGGATGAGCTAATGTCACTTCTGAGCAGCCTCAGGGGTGAAATCAAGCAGCTCGCCTTAAAAAGTCGCCTACTCCTAGAAAGGAGCAGTCGGCCAAGAAGCCAGCCCAAGCTGGCAAACGGAGGTCGGTCAGGGACCGTCAGCCGACTCCTCATCCTGCTCCTAAGGAGAAGGCCAGGCCCTAATTTGACCCTAATCGACTCCGTTTTCCAGAAATGGGCGCAAGAAAACCCATCCGGCACATACAGCCGGATGGTAGCAAGAAAACGTTCTCTAACGCTCGACAATACATTGAGGAGAGGAGAACCCAAGAATCAGAGTCGGCTTCAACGTCGACTTATCATGATGGCTTTCGGAATACCTCTGTGAGGTGTTCCCAATCTGTACATGAGACCCTAGCAAGCAACCAAAGGGTTCAGTCTGGGCCGCATGTGATTCAGTCCGCCCAGTACATGGCACAGCCATTGTACCAAGCGCCAGTTGTACCTTAGATGCAACCTACCCTCTATGGAGGACAGGCGGCATACGGCTATCAGCCGATGGACTGGCAGTTTAGGCTGCAACACCTTGGAGATCAACCCTCTGCTTTCTCCAGGGAAATAACTGAAGCCGTACAGCCGGCTAAAGTTAAAAACGTTCTGGTTGGAGCCTATGACGGGATGATGTGAATTATTGATCCGAAAATCAACAAAACACAAGGGATATGTTTAAGTCTAATTCTATACAGGAAATCCACCAAGAATTAAAAAAAACTAAGATTAATCAATTAAGAGTCCACCTAATTAATCAATCCAAACGAATGTTTTAACTAAAACAAGCAAAACAGCAATTGATCGCAATCAACCAAAACTCAAGTATGCAACTTAAGAAATAAATCTGAATATTAATCTATATGTATGTCTATTCATGTGTTTACAGCCCTATTTATAAGACTTAGTTTACCTAGGAAGATTAGGACAAGTCCCTAATTCAATCCTAATTAAACTAGAATTCTAACTTGCTTGAAGAGCAAGCACCTTGGCACACAAGCATACACCAAACTCCTTGGAGAACAAGCACACGCCTAAACTGATTTATTTTGCTAACTAACTGATTTTTAAAGCAACTAAATAAATAAAAATTAAAGAACTAAATAAAGATTAAAGATCCTAATGCTTGAACCAAGAAAAACCCTTTCAAGTGAAAGGTAAAAACTTGTAAGCAAAATCTAAGTAAAGAAAATTCAAGAAAGTTCAAGAAAGTGAACTAGACTCCAAGAAAAGTCACTAAGCAAACCGTGGCTTTGCTTTGATATCCAAGAAAGTGTCCATGCAATGCTTGGCTTGAATCAATGTTTAGGGACAAGCTATCTTGATGCATGATAAGCAAATCTTCGAAGTTCTCCATGCTTAGACTTGCATCATCCTCCTCTTCTTCGAAAGAATTTGTCCTCAAATCTCGAAGTTCTTCATCAGGAATATACTTAGCCAAATCGCCAACATTGAATGTAGCACTAACTCCATATTCTCCCGGAAGTTCTAACTTATAAGCATTGTCATTGATCTTCTCAATAATCTTGAAAGGACCTTCACTTCTAGGCATCAACTTATTCTTGACAAATCTTCTATAGAACGAAGCTAGACCATGAAAAGACCTTACTTCACTCATATTAGTAGGAATAGGCCAAGTTTTAATAGCCTCTACTTTCGAATGATCAACTGAAACTCCATCCTTTGTTACAACATAACCAAGAAAAGTAACACTAGGTACTAAGAAGTAGCATTTTTCAAGCTTAGCATAGAGTTTCTTCTCTCTTAACACTTCAAACACACTTGTTATATGATTTAAATGATCATGCAAATTTTTAGAGTATATCAGAATATCATCTAAATAAACAACAACAAACTTGCCAAGGAAAGGTTTAAGTACCTCATGCATCAACCTCATGAAAGTGCTAGGTGCATTAGTGAGTCTAAACGGCATCACCAACCATTCATACAACCCTAACTTAGTCTTGAATGCTGTTTTCCACTCATCTCCTTCTCTCATTCGAATTTGATGATAACCACTCATAAGATCAATCTTAGAAAACAACTTTGAACCATGTAGTTCATCAAGTAGATCATCTAACCTTGGAATAGGAAATCGGTATTTGATAGTGATGTTATTCACACTCCTACTATCAATACACATGCGCCAACTCCCATCTTTCTTTGGGACAAGTAAAGTAGGCACGAAGCAAGGGCTCATACTTTCCCTCACGTATCCTCTAGTCATAAGCTCTTCAATTTGCCTTTGCATCTCCTTTGTTTCTTCCGGATTACTTCTATAGGCTGCTTTATTAGGTAATGGTGCTCCCGGAATCAAGTCAATTTGATGCTCTATCCCACGAATAGGAGGTAGTCCCGGAGGTAATTCCTTAGGAAAGACATCCTTGAATTCTTCTAAAACAGATTCCAATTCATACGGCCTCTGTACTTGTTTATCTTGATCAATTCGAATCTCATTAGAAACAAGTATATATACCACATTGTTGCTGCAAATCTCTTTTTCTAATTCCCTCTCACTAATCAAATAAGAACTCTTCGAATTAGAGGTAACATTAGAAGACTTGTTGCTTATCAAAGGTTTTAAAGCAACCGGTCTCTCTTTTTCTCCTTTTCTCACAACATACACATTAGTCCTTCCATCAAACTTCACAAATCTATCATATTGCCAAGGACGGCCTAATAGTATATGACAAGCATCCATAGGACAAACATCACACAAAACTTTATCATGAAATTTACCAATTGAAAAGGAGATTAAGGCTTGTTTAGTTACCTTAACATCACTCGAATTATTAAGCCAATGAAGCTTATAAGGGCTTGGATGTTCATTAGTTGGCCACTTCAATTTGTCTACCAAAGTAGTAGATACCACATTAGTGCAACTCCCCGTGTCTATGATCATATCACACAACCTATCTTCTACCTTGCACCTTGTAAGAAAGATTTTCTCCCTTTGATTGTTTTCCATAGGTACGGTTTTAGAGTGTAGTGCCCTTCTTAGAACCAAACTTTGACCATGAGTCTCGGGATCAATTTCGTCAATATGCCCCTCCTCTTCTTCAAAGTTTTCCTCTTCGTTCTTTTCTTCATAGTCACTACCTTGCTCACACTTAACTTGTTCTTGTTCCCACTCTTGAGCAGTCATTACTCTTTTTGATGGACAATTAGTTGCAATGTGACCAACACTACCACACTTGAAGCACTTCCTATCTTCAACAAGTTTTTTAGGAGCTTCAAATTTTGATTTAGTCTCCTTGTAGTTCGAACTAGAACCACTTTTCTCCAAGCTGTTCTTCTCAAAAGGTTTAGTGAAACCTTTTACAAAGGGCTTAGTGTACGTCCCTTTCTTCCCCTTTATCTGTATTTCAACTATCAAAGCTACCTTGCAAACATCCTCAAAGGACCAATATTGCTGCAATTCAACTTTTTCAGCAATATTATCATTCAACCCTGAAATAAATCTAGCAATCTTATGCTCAACAATCTCTTCTAAGCCACATAGAATGCATAACTTTTCAAATTCACCAATATAATTCTCAACAGTCATAGAATTTTGTTTAAAAAGTTGCATCTTAAGATAAACATCTTGAATATAATCACTAGGTACGAACCTCTTTTTCATGTGCCTCTTGAGTTGTTCCCAAGTTGAGATTCTTGCACGCCCCTCCTTATGCCTTTTCTTCTTTAGATTATCATACCAAAGACTAGCATAACCGGTCAGTTTTAATTCAGCCAATTTGCATCTTTTCCTTTCATCATACTCCTTGTAATAAAAAAGTGTCTCGGCCCTTCTAATCCACTCAAAGTATTTTTCAAGTTCATTCATACTCCCATTGAATTCGGGAAGATCTAATCTAAGGTTCCTATCATCATCCTTTGGTCGGTCTCTTCTCCTAGGCCTTGGTGATTCATCACTTGAGGAATAATTATTTCGTGGCCTCCTTTGGTTCCTCCTTGGTTGTTCTTCCTCACTTGAACCAGAATTAGGGTTAGAATTCCCTTTCCTTGAAGAATCTCCAGCAAGAGTATCAAGCCTTTTTAATATCTCATCCATCCTTGCTGCCAACTCGTCAATTCGCCTATCTCTTCTAAGATTTTGAGCCTGTTCTAAGGTTAATCCCCTTGGAACCTGTGGAACCTCCTCGTCACTCATGATTCCTACACAAACCAAGTCAGTTCATGCAAAAATCTTGAGTAAAAGATCGAATCTTGAAGGAAAACTAGGCAACACAAAAACCGGACTCTCAACCGCAAATCAGTGCACAAATACCAAATGTTTGAGGCTGTGTAGAACGCGTTATTCAACTAAAAATTATGAAATTTTTTATGGTGGTAACTGGACGTTTTTAGAGTTCAATGCAAAAAGAATCACGTAAAAATTCCCAGCCAATTGTTCCCAGTTTAATTTTTACCGAAGTTGCGTAATCTGGCTCTGATACCAAAGATGATGTGAATTATTGATTCGAAAATCAACAAAACACAAGGGATATGTTTAAGTCTAATTCTATACAGGAAATCCACCAAGAATTAAACAAAAACTAAGATTAATCAATTAAGAATCCACCTAATTAATCAATCCAAACGAATGTTTTAACTAAAACAAGCAAAACAGCAATTGATCGCAATCAACCAAAACTCAAGTATGCAACTTAAGAAATAAATCTGAATATTAATCTATATGTATGTCTATTCATGTGTTTACAGCCCTATTTATAAGACTTAGTTTACCTAGGAAGATTAGGACAAGTCCCTAATTCAATCCTAATTAATCTAGAATTCTAACTTGCTTGAAGAGCAAGCACCTTGGCGCACAAGCATACACCAAACTCCTTGGAGAACAAGCACACGCCTAAACTGATTTATTTTGCTAACTAACTGATTTTTAAAGCAACTAAATAAATAAATAAAAATTAAAGAACTAAATAAAGATTAAAGATCCTAATGCTTGAACCAAGAAAAACCCTTTCAAGTGAAAGGTAAAAACTTGTAAGCAAAATCTAAGTAAAGAAAATTCAAGAAAGTTCAAGAAAGTGAACTAGACTCCAAGAAAAGTCACTAAGCAAACCGTGGCTTTGCTTTGATATCCAAGAAAGTGTCCATGCAATGCTTGGCTTGAATTAATGTTTAGGGACAAGCTATCTTGATGCATGATAAGCAAATCTTCGAAGTTCTCCATGCTTAGACTTGCATCACGGGACCTCCAACCCAGAAGACCACCTGCTAGCATACACCCACCTCATGTATTTACAAGGGTTGGATGATGCCGCATGGTGTCGTTGCTTTCCAGCCACACTGAAGGGCATAGCTCAGCAGTGGTTTGGCAACCTGCCGGCTGGCTGCATAAATAGCTTCAAGACGCTTGCGTTCTTGTTTGCATCAAACTTCTCTATGAACATCCCTGCCAAAAAGACAAGTCTTGACTTGGGCAATGTACAGCAGGGAGATAGAGAAGGTTTGCGATCCTACGTCAGGCGGTTCAATCTGGTCCGAATCCAGATTCATGGGCTGTCTGATGAGGTCGCCTTCACAGACTTCTTTAAGGGTCTGAAGGACGGGTCTACTTCAAAGTACGAACTCGTCCGCAAACAAATCTTTACGCTGCAAGGAGCCTTGCGAGAGGCGAAAGCCTACATACAAGCAACCGATCTCTGCTCCTCCAACAAGCAGTCGGACCATAAGAAGTCTGAGCGACAGAAATAGAGTCGGCCTGCTCAGCCAGCTCCTAAGCTAGAAGAGAGCAAAAAGAAAAAGCAAGTCTAGGCCATTGATAACTCTGATCAACCGGCCCAGAAGAAGAAAAAAGAGTGGAAACCGTACGTTCCAAGGTACGAATTCCACAAGGACTGCTGCTCCATCCTTTTGGAAATTAAGGATCGGCTAACTCTTGAAAAGCCGACTGCTATGAAAGGTTCCGTTGAAAATCGAAACAAGAACAAGCATTGCCTTTTCCATGAGGATGTTGGCCATGACACGAACGACTGCTTTAGTCTCAAGCGGGAGCTCGACCGCCTGGCCGACAAAGGACAGCTGAAGTCCTATGTGAAGTCCAAAGTGACTTCAAAAGCAAATCTGGGGCAGTCCAAGAAAAAGACTCCCCAGCCTGCTGTGAGTGCCGAAACTGATGAAGAACCGGTGTATACCATAGCAGGCGGATTTGCCGGTGGTGGCCCGACCATTCGGGGCACCAAGGACCATCTGAGAAAGATGGTTAATTCTATTGAGGAGCGGGATACAGCTAGCACATCCACCTTCCCTAAAGTTGTCATCACCGAACAGGACAGAGGCAAAGTCCGTCGACCGCATGATGACCCTGTTGTCATTGAGTGTAAAGTCGCCAACCAGCTGGTTGGCCGAATTCTGATTGACACAGGAAGTTCCTCTGACCTCATCAGCCACAAATGCTTGTCCAATCTCAAGTACAAACCAGATAGCATGATGGAGGTCACCCACACCTTAGTTGGGTTTTGGGGAGGACTTGTGCACCCAGTCGGACGAATCGACCTACCTATCCGCCTGGGAAGCAGGGGAGACGGTCGGCACATGACCATCCGTTTCCTAGTGGTTGAAGAGCTCACGGCTTACAACCTCATCTTTGGCCGACCCACTCTTAATGAGTGTAAGGCCGTCATCATCCATGCTCTCATGCTACTCAAGTATGAGAAGGATGATGGAACAGTTGGTTCCCTTAATGGGGACCAAAAGACGGCTCGAGAGTGTAATCTCTCGGACGTCAAGTCTGCGACCGCAGCATCTGGTGGGTGAAAGCCTTCACCAGCTACTCAAGGAATTCAAAGACATCTTTGCCTTTGAAGTGGAGGAGATGCCAGGCATCACTCACCAGCTACTCAAGGAATTCAAAGACATCTTTGCCTTTGAAGTGGAGGAGATGCCAGGCATCAGCCCGGATCTCGCTGTCCACAAACTCGCTATGGATCCTAAAAAGAAGCCCATCCGGCAAAAGAAAAGAAACCATGGCGAAGAAAGAAGTCAGGCGGCAGCTGCCGAAGTAAAAAAGATGTTAGATGCCAAGTTCATTCGGCCGTGTAACTTCCCTGAGTGGGTAGCTAAAGTTGTGTTAGTAAAAAAGCCGAATGGAACTTGGCGGATGTGTGTCGATTACACAGTCCTCAACAAGGCATGTACAAAGGATAGCTATCCACTGCCTAAGATCGACAGTCTGGTCAACTCAACAGCCGGACATGCCCTGATGAGTTTCATGGACGCCTATTCGGGTTTCCATCAGATACCCCTGTGGAAAAAAGATCAAGAAAAGACGACATTAGTCAACGATCAGGGGTTATTCTGTTATACGGTGATGTCATTTGGTTTAAAGAATGCGCCTGCTACCTTCCAACGAATGATTAATACGGTCTTCATTAATCAAATCGGAAGGAACGTAGAGGCGTACATTGATGATATGATAGTCAAATCCAAACAGCAGGCGGATCACCTTGCTGATCTCCGAGAAACATTCGCCACACTCAGGCGGCACAAGGTCATGCTTAACCCAAAAAAGTGTGTCTTTGGTGTTGAGTCTGGGAAGTTTCTCGGATTTTTGATTGACCAAAGAGGAATAGAGGCCAACCTTGAGAAAATACAGGCGATAAGCGACATGCAGTCGCCCTGTACTGTGAAGGAAGTGCAAAAACTAACAGGTTGTCTGACGGCCCTGGGGAGATTCCTCAGCTGTTCAGGCGACAAGTGTCTCTACTTTTTCCAGGCAATAAAAAAGAAGACAAACTTTGAATGGGGGGATGATGCAGAGGCGGCCTTTCAAAGGATAAAAACTCATCTGCACTCTTTGCCGAGGCTTATCAGCCCTTTGCCTAAAGAGAAGCTCTTCATGTACTTAGCCGTCTCTGATCATGCCCTCAGTGCTGTCCTCTTAGCTGAAAGAGACGGCATCCAGCTCCCGGTGTATTTCATAAGCCATGTTTTGAGAAATGCGGAGCTTCGATATCCCTTGGTTGAGAAATGCGGTAGAGGTCTATACTGACCAACCGATCAAACGACCACTCACAACATTGGAGTCTTATGGACGAATGCTCAAATAGGAAATTGAAATACAAGGATTAGAAATCACTTATGAATCAAGGAAGGCAATAAAAGGACAAGCATTCGCTGACTTTATTGTCGAAATGACAAGGCCGGTTGTTCCGGACAATACGGACCAGGTCTGGAAAATGTATGTGGATGGGAGCTCCACTGAGAACGGGTGTGGTGCGGGGATTATCTGTCAGTCTCCTGAAGGAGATAAGTACGAATACGCACTACGGTTCAAGTTTCAGGTCTCTAATAATGAGGCCGAGTATGAGGCCCTGCTGGCCGGCATTCTGTATTGCAAGACGGCAGGGGCGAAGAAGATATCCGCCTGCTCTGATTCTTAACTGGTCGTACTCCAGGTTAATGGAACGTACGAGGCCACTCATCCGGCCATGATAAAATATTTGCAGGCGGTCAAAAGTGAAGTTGGGTCACTTGAAGAATTTCATCTAACTCAGGTGCCCAGGTCTTCAAACAATCAGGCGGATGCCCTGTTCAAATTAGCATCATCCGCCTCCTGTGAAACGCCTCGGTCAGTCTTCTGGGAGGTCATGGAAAAAAGAAGTATATCTGAAAAAGACCCCATTGGAATTCTTGACCGAAGCTCAACTTGGATGGACAGCATCCGGACCTATCTTGCAGACGGCACGCTCCCTGACTCACTACGGGAGGCGGCTGTTCTAAAAAAACGAGCAGCTAACTTCGAGTTGCGGCAAGGAGAGCTCTTCAGGGCTGGCTTTTTGAAACCCCTGTAGAAGTGTGTTACCCCTGAAAAGGGGAAGGAAGTTCTCGAAGAGTTGCATTTGGGATTCTGCGCCTCCCATATAGGCGGCAGATCCCTCGCGGCGAAGGCTAGGCGGCTTTACTTCTGGCCAACTCTGGAGTCGGATGCCATGGAAATGGTGAAAAAATGTGACAAGTGCCAAAAATTTGGCAAGCTCATCCATCGTCCGGCTACAGACCTGACGGCCATCCACAGCCCAATACCCTTTGCCAAATGGGGCATGGACATTCTGGGGCCATATACAACTGCACAAGGCGGCAAGCGCTATATATTGGTGGCTGTGGATTACTTTACCAAGTGGGTAGAGGCTGAGGCAGTCAAAAACATCAAGACTAAAGACGTCATTTCCTTTGTTTGGAGGAACACAATCACTCGTTTCGGGGTGCCCATGTCTATGGTTTTTGACAATGGTCCTCAATTTGAGACGCCTCAACTCAAGACTTGGCTGGGAGACCAGGGGGTCTCAAGCTTCTTCGCATCAGTCGGCCGGCCGCAAGCAAACGGCCAGGTCAAAGCCTTCAACAAGTTAATCTCAGACGGGATTAAAAAGAAGATTGAGCGGGCTGGTGGCCTTTGGGCGGATGAATTACCACACGTCCTTTGGTCCATCAGAACGATTGTTAAAGGGGCAACGGGAGAAACCCCATTCCTAATGGTGTATGGTGCAGAAGTTGTTCTGCCCATTGAGCACTATGAGCCGACCCTTCGAATCATGTTGTATGATGAAGAGGCAAATTGGGAGGCCATGCGCCTAACATTGGACTCACTTCCAGAGCGCAGAGGCAATGCTGCCTTGCGTCATGAGATATACCGTCTGAGAATGACTCGGGCTTACAACAAAAGAGTACACGGAAAATGGAGGCAGTTGGTAGGGCGAATGAACAAGGAAAGCTAACCCCAAATTGGGAAGGCCCCTACCGAATTTATGAGGAGGTAAGAGACGGCACCTACCGCCTGGAAGAACTAGACGGCAGGCAGCTGCCCAGAACTGGGAATGTAGACAACTTGAAAAAGTACTACTTCTAAGTACGAATGAAAAGACCTCAATTTTGTAAATCTCACGTATTGTTAATGAGAATATGCCTTCATTTCCCAACTTATCTTTTTATTTAAGTTTTTTAAGTGTCGCCTGCACCAAATATAGACGGCCAATATGTTTGGAAAGCGTCTGTTCCAACAGCAGACGTCCCAATCCATCTGAAGTAGCCGATTGTTTTAGAACAGTCGTTGCTACGAAATTCATCAAGTTTACACCAACACTTGACGAATCATTAAAGAGGCCTAAGGCCAGATAAAATCATAATGAGGCCCAAGGCCGGATATTAATAAACAAAAAGAGAACGAATGGTCACAGTCTGCTCCAACATGAGTCAGATAACCGGCGACGTCCATTTGGGCGAATTCGTCGAGGAGAAGCATCTCCCATTTGGGTGGCACAATGCTCTACAAATATATCAAGCGGCCCTACCGAATGCTAAGGCAGCATTCGCAGTCGTTTGTTTTATTCGAAAGTGAAATCTAAAAGACCTGAAATTTCTATCTAGCGCAGTTCAGAAATGGTCACTGTTTCATAAGTAGAGGCTAAGCGAGGCATAAAGCCGGATGCGCCTGTTATTGCTCAGGGGCGAAACAGGCGGAATATTTGATTAATATACGAGTTAAGTTAACAAAACACTTACTGAGGCTATTGGTCGGATGACGCCTGATCCTTGCCTTTGGGGCAAGACAAGCGGACAATTATTTTTAAGGAAATTGGTTAAGTTACAAACTTAGCATTTTATCTCAAAAAGGCCTATGGCCGGAGGCGCTTGTTTTTGCTTATGGGGCAGAACAGGCGGAGGTTATTATACTTAGCAAAAAACCGAAACCACTCGACATCCATCCAGGGGCAAGAACATTCGCATGATATACAGGTTATTATACTTAGCCAAAAACATGCAATGAAAAATTCAAAATGCAAAGGACAACTATATGGATAACTTCAGTCAGATGGCCGAATGATTCAAATTAAAAAGACCAATCTTCACCTGACGATTGGTTAAGATTGTTATCTGGCAAAGCCAGAAAGATTGTCAAATTACCCGACCCCTCGGTCGGTAAAGATACAAATACTCGGCACGCAGGCCGGAAAAGAAAAGTACATGGCCATTCGGCCGCAGAACAACATAAAAGCTTAAGTGATCAGGGGAGAGCCTCTTCAGTGGCAGCCGGCTTGTCGTCCTTCGGCTGCTCTTCTTCCTTTTTCTCTGGATCCTCCGCCTGATCCTCCTCCTCGCCGCCCGAGGACGACTCCCCAGAAGAGTCGGACCCAGAACTTTCCTCGGCCTCAGCATTCTCAGCCTCTTCAATAAGGCGAGCGTCGAATGCTTTGCTAGCTTCGTCAAATTTGGATTTCCAAATCTGATAGTCCGAGTCCGGCTGTACAGCCGCCCAAGTGTCCTGCATGATGGCTTTATAATCGCTCATCATTTGCTTAACAAGAGCCTCTCTCTCTTGATCAGCCACGGACTCAAACTTGGACTTCAGCTGATGCTCCTGGTTGCTGAAGCGCTGCTCCAGGCGGCCCACCTTCTGCTTGGCTCTCTCGGCCTCTTCTTTGGCATCTTGAAGAGGCTCGAACTTCTCCTTAAGAGTTGTAATATCTTTCTTAAGGGAAGTGATGCGCAGGCGGGCCGAGTCCAGGTCCTTCTTCACTTGCATATTGGCTTTCGCCTGCGAATAAATCATATCAAGCGTCAGATACTCATTCTGAGCAATATCAAATTGAGCTCGATCCAAGGCGGACTCGGCCCGAGCTTTGGCGACTGTTACCTCTTTGGATTTTTCCTTGAGGGGTTGCCTGAGCCCTTGGACGCGCAGCATGGCCTGTAAAAGAACCGAATGGTTAAAACCAGATGGAAAAAGAAATAATACTAAAAAATTGCTTGAGCTACGACTCATACCTCGCAGAGGTTCCCCAAGATGCCATCCAAGTCAAGGGTGCCGACTCCTCTGACAGACGCCTTGTCGTCAGGATCAACCGCCCTCAGCATGGACTTGGCCATCTGGACTACAGTCGGCCTCTGCACAGGAACTGAGAAGGAGAAAAAGTTAGAAAAAATAACTCAAGTACATCTAAATGAAAGAACAATAGGGGCGAATGGATTTTACCGTCGTCCTTTTGTTCCTCCTCTCTCCCCAGGCTCCTCTTCCCTCCTACTGAGCCGGCAGCAGTGGTGGGTTGCTTAAAGCCACCCTTCGATGCCCTTTGGGCATCCGGTTTGCTGATCTCCTTTTCAGCATTAAGAGAAGAGGCGTCAGGGCCCTTCTGGGGCTTATGAGCAACGTGCTTCCGGCCGCCCTTGCCGGATGCGCTCACATCACCCGCCCTTGTCTTTTGGATTTTAGGGTCGGATGGTTTTGAAGGAGATTTAGAAGGCGTACCCTACATCCACACAAGATAAACGCAAGTTAGAAATCATTCGGGCAAATTTAATATTGGTCAGAAATGAAAGTATAACAATTTTCTACCTTGGAGGTGCCGCCAGTTTTCTGCTCGTCCACTTTGGTGTGAGTGGTCACTTCTGCCCTGTTTAAAACATTCGACCTATATCGAGCAGCAGATACAGCCGGCTTCCTTGTGGCCGAGAGCTTTTCCATTGCTTTATATGCAAAAAGGAACAAGTGATTAGCATCATTAAAGAAGTACTGAAAAGCAGAAGTAAATTGCATATAAAACAGACGACCGACTACCTCTAGGCATCTCAGAACTTAGCCCACAGGCGGCTAAGAATGTCCCTACTTCAAACCACTTGTACAAAGGGAGATAGCATTGAGGGGTGACCTCCTTGTCCCCCTCATCATTCGTCCACACGGACACGGTAAACAACCCCGCGTCCATGATCTCCTCCTTTGCCTGCTTAGGAATAGGGGGCAATGCGCTCCTGCCTGCTAGGAGAGGCGGATCCTTATTCCACCTGTTATACTTTTGGTTCAGGCGGCTGTCGGCAGACTTGACTATATAAAACTTAGTCCTCCAGTCTTTCCACTTGTTCTCTTTGCCAACAGCCATCATGTACCCCTTGCAAGTGGTCAAGGTGTACCAGCCTTCACCGCCCCTAGCAGGCGCCCTTCTCAGATAGTGCATGTGGGCGAACGCTTCAAAGTTCGCCTCCACCTGCAACATCTCACAGGCAGCAACGTACCCCAGAATATTGATCCAGGAGTTGGGTACAAGTTGCCAGATACCTAGTTGGTATCCGTCCAAGATCCTCTACACGGCCGGATGGAGAGGGAAGCGGAGGCCAGCCTGGAAGGCCGCTTCATAACAGCCGAATGCTTTGTCTTGATAGCTGGCCAGGCTCGGCCAGGTTATGGTGTCGCCCTTGTTAGGGACCGACAAAGTGTAGCCATAGCCTAGGACGACCTTGCGACTAAAATTGGCAAGGCCGGATGCCATGGCACTCCGCCTGCCTAGCGAAACATGCTGATAGTAAGGGGCTCTCTCCAAGCGCCTGGAAGCACTCGGCTCGGCCCAGCTCTCCCCCCTATCCACTGCCAGGGACTCTCTGGCAGAATCTATGTTTGATCTAGCCTCCTCTAAAGTTACGGAGGCCTTCTCTGTATAAGATGACGAGGCCGACTCGCCATTAGAGCTCTCATCAGAGCTAGGGGACCGCCGACTGGTGCCAGCGGGGTCCTCCCCTAGACTCTCTTCCGGCGCCTGTCCAGAAGGCCCGGGTTGATATTCTTCATCCGCCTCCCCTAGGATTCCATCACTGGGAGTTCCACTAGATGTGGGCGAATGGTAATAGGTGGGGGTTGGAGGAAGATAGGTAGGGCTGTCAGGGTGTTTCGACAGCTCACTTTAGAAGATCACTATCCTACGCCGTGCCGCATGCAATTGGGGAACCATTTTTTCGAAAACAAAGAAAAAAAAAATGAAGAATTAAAAGAAAATACAGGCGTTACCTTTAGAAGATGGGAAAAAGACGCCTGGTTGACTAAAGAACAGTCGGACTGTTGGCCGAGTGTCGGATGCTTGGAAAACGCTTAGGGAATTTTGAGATTCTTTAAGTCAAAAAGTCCAAGATTCTCCAGAGATTCGCCAAGGTGTGAATCCAAGGGGGGGTCAAACCTTACTATTTATAGGGGGTAAAACCCTAATTTTTTCCCTCTATTAAATTTTCGAATCTGATCACTCAGATACTGACACCTGCCCCAGGAGTCACGTGCAATACACGTGGCCCCTGTGAGGGGCAAATGATTTGGGTATTTTATACCCGGCCAAGTGGCCCAATCAAAAAGTGCCACGTGTCCTCCATATAGGTGCCATTTGGACCTATGGAATGATGACACGTGGAGGGACGACTCTTCTCCGTCCTATGTGGACTGAAGGTCCAACAGGGACCATTCAGGTGGTGACACGTGTCACACCAAAAGTGCTTCAAAATCCATTGGGAATAGTGACACATGTCACTCAGGCATTGGCCCTGGGATGGCGGCCTTCCAAGGCCCAAATCCCGAGGCGCCGCAAAACGGCGTGACCTAACTCCTAGGTCACTAGATCCTAGGAAGGCACACTTTTCAAAAAAACCGTATATATAGGGGCATGATGTCATTTATGACGAACAATTGAAACACAACAACAACCACAAAAAAGAGAGAGAACTTTTGACACGCAATACGAGACAATACGTCACTTACCACAGAGCTGTTGTTTTCAAAGAACACGCAGCACTCTACCTGAGCTTGGAATCCAAGCAGATAACTTTACTTCCGCACGTTTTATTTCCGAAATTTTACTAACTTAATCTTCGGAGGCGGACCACCGACCATTCGGCGATCCGTTTGCTTTGCAGGTACAGGCATCCTCAGTTGAATCCAGTTTCAGTTTTGTAACTCTCCCGAGAGACAAAAACCCCCGAAACAGAACGGTTTTTATTTTCAGCTTGTCTATCATTACTTGTGAAGCTACATTGCTACAACTACCTCCATCAATAATCAAGGTACATACCTTACCACCAATGGTGCAACGAGTGTGAAAGATTGCCTCACGTTGCAAGCTCCCTTCTTTGCCAATCATATTGCTTAGTGTACGTCAAACCACCAAGCATTCTCCTTCATCCGGTCCAAGACACGCATACTCATCATTCTCCTCAAGGTTTTTGTCCTCTTCAATTTCTAATTCATCCTCCTCTTCATGCTGAATCAAAGTGACAATCTTTTTATTTGGACAATCACTAGCCAAATGTCCAAGGCCTTGACACCTAAAACATCTTCTTGGGGCTTGTTTTGGGTTGGAGTTTTGGGTGTTTTGTGAAGGTGGTTTAGAAGTAGGCTAATTGGATGTAGGTTTGAAAGGTGGGAAATTGGATGTCTGCTTTTTTTGGGGAAATGAGGTTTGAGATGCAAAACGTGACGAATCACTTTTGCCTCTTGCTTTTTGTTGCTGCTCAATCTTATGTGCTAAGATAATGAGCTCTTCAAGGGTGGTGTAAGGGTGTAGCTCGGCCACATTGGCTATTTTTGGGTCAAGTCCTCCCAAAAAGCGCACCAATGTTTGAGGTTCATCTTCCTCTACTCCACATTTCATGACAAATCCTTCAAATTCCCTAGCATATTCTTCTACTGATTTTGTACCTTGTTTGAGGTTGAAGAACTTGGAAAAGTTTTCTTGCACATAGTATGTGGGAAGAAACTTTTGTTTCAACATCTTTTTCATCTTGGTCCATGATCTCACTTTCTCTTTGTCTTGCCTTTCCCTCTTGGCGCACACACTAGCCCACCAAGTTAAGGCATATTTTCTTAACTTCAAGGCTACAATCTTCACCTTTTTTTCTTCCGGTGTTTGCTTGTAATCAAACACTCTCTCTATCGTTCTAAACCATCCTACAAACTCATCAGCATCGAGTTTGCCATCATACTCCGGGATGTCAGCCTTAATGTCATTGTTAGGCCGTGGACTTTCTCATTCATGAAAAGGTCTCTCATTGTGATTGAAATTAGATTCACTCAATTCTTCATCACTATGATTTGGTGAGCCCTCTTTTTGATGGCGCAACTTAGTAGAAAGATCTTTTAGCTGATCTTGCAAATATTGCATTCGTTGCTCCATATCTACTTTCTCTTGTTCAACCTTATTGACATATTCTTGCCAATTAGGGGGTGGAACGCTGGACATAGTTTGTGTTTGGGGTATGTGTTTAGGTATGTGTTTGGGGTATGTGTTTGGGTATTTGTTTTGCTAGATCCCCCACCTTCTAGCGCCAAATGTTGTATATTTAGAGTAGCACTCGAAATACACAAGGGATAAACCAAGGGATAGTTAAGGCAAAAGAACCAAAGGCTTCTTAGATAAAGTCACACCACTAAGAAACGGTTTGGATTCCTAAGATCACAAGCCAACTAGTAGCCTAAACTAGCTAACTAAGCAAAGGAAACGAAATTCCAAATCTAAGAATTTCTGGTTTTTGTTTCTAATCCAAGAAACGAATGTAAGACAAGTTTTTTTGTTTTAATAATTTGATTTTTTCATTCACATTTGCTTGCTATTTATTGTAAACAAGCATCCTTAAGTACAAGCTAACTTTAGTGGCTTTTCAGCTCACTTGTTACACGCCTAAGCTAAGTACAAATCAGCTTTTGTTGTCTAGGTACATTAATAAAAGAAGCCTTATTTAACTAGATTCATCAAAGAGAAAATGGTGGTTTGTAACCTCCAAATTATGGCTGAAATAAAATCAGAAATAAGAGAGTGTAACTCCCCCTTGATTCACGCCCAACAAAGCAGCAATTTGGAGATGTATCAACCCCTTTATTCACGCCCAAATTCAAACAGCAAAGAAGTGTAACTCCTCCTTATTTCAAAACTTGAAATAAGCTTGAATGTATGTGGACAAGGATGTACTTGGACGCCCTTTAGATGCTCCAATGCTGACTGAAATAAATGGCCACTTGAAGGCTGAATTGAAGGCTTGTAATTTCCTTATTGAAACTGATTGTAACACCCAAGTCAAAGCTTTGAAATACCTTTTAAAAGAATTTCGGATTCCATGCTTCTTCACAAGCTTAAATGGCTGCCTTCTTGATGTATCTTGCACTTGTACTTTGTGTGAATGTGACATTATATTTTCGAACTAAAATCAGCTAAAAAGAACTAAGAAAAATATAACTAATTTGCAAATTTAAAATATGACTAAAGTTTACAATTTTTTCAAATCATAAAATGAACTAGAATAAACTAGTTAATAAGAACAAGAAATTCAAGGGATTGAATATCTTGCTGCACATGGATAGAATGCATAGCACCAATGCATGATGCTACATCTTGCACCAAAGAAACGTCCATAACCAAGTTGTTAGGCTTGGCTACAACACAGTTGGTAGGACGAATGAGCAAGGAAAGCTAACCCCAAATTGGGAAGACCCCTACCAAATCTATGATGAAGTAAGAGACGGCACCTACCGATTGGAAGAACCAGACGGTAGGCGGCTGGCTAGAAATTGGGATGTAGACAACTTAAAAAAGTACTATTTCTAAGAATTTTTGTAAATGTCTCAAAATTTTAATTAATGAGAATATGTCTTCATTTCCCAAACTTGTCTTTTTGCTAATTTTTGTAAATTATGCTAGCGTCGCCTGTATAATGTGCAGACGATCACCCTTTTTGCAAAGCGTCTGTCCCAACATCAGACGCCCCAATCCATTAGAAGGAGCCGACTGCACCTAAGCAGTCGACCCTACGAATTAATTTTTTAAGTTAAGTCCAACACTTAACGGCTATTTACCATTTTTAAAGAGGCCAATGGCCGGATATTAATAAAACGATAGAGGCCGACGGCCACAGTCTGCTCCAACATTAGTATGACCGTCTGCTCCAACATGAGTCAGATAACTGACGACGTCCATTCGGGCAAATTTGTTGAGGAGAAGCATCTCCCATTTGGGTGGCACATTGCTCTACTAATACATCAAACGACCCTATCGAATGCTAAGGAAGCATCCGCAATTGTTTGAATAAATCGAAAGTGAAATCTAAAAGGCCGAGAGTTTTTAAAATTGTTCTAGTACAATTGGAAAGTGGTCACTGTTTCATGATTAGAGGCTATCGAGGCATAAGGCCGGATGCGCCTGTTTTTGCTCTGGGCAAGAAAGGCGAAAAATTCTTTCTCAATTAAAAAGCTAAGTCTAAAAACTTAGCATACGAGGCCTATGGCCGGATGAAATAAGGAGATCGGCTGCTCTAGATGGCCGTCTATCGTTTGGTTTGGGGAAATCACGATAGTGATTGATTGACTTAGAAACCATGCATACTCTTCTAAGTATCAATAATTTCCAAGTCAATCAATCCATTTAACCGAAACCAACCGACATTCGTCTAAGACAAGAATATTTGCATGGTATACAGGTTATAATTACTTAGCCAAAAACATGCAAAGAATAATTTTAATAAAGAAAATATAAACACAACCGGCCATACAGTCGGATGGTTTATTGAAATTAAAAATAAAATGTTAACTGGTAGAGCCAGAAATTATCAACTTACCCGACCCCTTGGTCGGTAAAAGAACATTCAAATACTCGGCACACAGACCGGAAGATCAAATTCATGGCCATTCGGCCGCAGAAGAAAATTATAAAAAGCTTAAGTAGCAGGGGAGAGGTTCTCAACGTTGGCAGCCGTATCATCCATATTTTCATCCGCCGGCTGCTCAGCATTCTCACCATCCTCCTCGTCCCCCTGATCTTCCCCAGATGAGCCCAATGAGGAGTCGGACTCTTCACCCTCAGCAGCAGCCTTGGCGCCTCCTCCTGAGCTTGTCGAAGAAGGTCGGCATTTAAATCCTCGTTGGCCTGATCAAACTTGGATTTCCAAGTGCTATAGTCGGCACCCGGCTGTACCGCCTCCCATGCCATTCGCATGATGGCTTCATAATCTTCCATCATTTGTTTGACAAGGGCCTCCTTCTCTAGGTGGCCAACCCGCTCCTTGGCCCTCTCGGCCTCTTTCTTGGCCTCTTCAGAGGCTCAAGCTTTTCCTTAAGACCTTAAATTTCAACCTTAAGATCATTAATTTTGGAGCGAGCCGAATCCAATTCCTTCTTTACCTGCAGGTTGACGTCCGCCTAGGAATACATCATATTAAGGGTCAGTAGCTCATTTTGAGCAATTTCAAAATGAGCTCGGTCTAAAGCGGACTCAGTTCAAGCTTTAGCGGATGTTTAAGGCTTCCTTAGCCCCTAAATGCTCAGCATAGCCTGGATTTGAGTAAAGAACCGAATGGTTAAGACTAGTCGGATATGTACTTGACAATAAATGAATCAAGATAATTCTCTACCTCACAGAGGTTCCCCAAGATGGCATCCAAGTTAAGGGTGCCAACTCCTCTCACGAACGCCTTATCTTCCGGATCAAGCGCCCTCTGCATCTCCGTCGCCATCTGGACGACAGTCGGCCTTTGCACAGGAACTGCAAGATTAAAATTAGTCAAGAAAATTCTAAGAAACCATCTATATAATAGTATCCAATACTGAGGTGGTTTATACCATCCGACTAAACCTCCTCCTCTTTCCCATGGCGCCTCTTTTCTCCTGCTGAGCCGACAACAGTGGTGGGTTGCTTAAAGCCACCTGTTTAGGGTATTTTTACCCTAGACGCGTGGACCAATAAGAGGTCTCCACGTGTCGAGCTTAGGATGGCCCATGTGGCTCAACATCCTATTGACACGTGGACCAATGAGAGGTCGCCACATGTCGAGATCAGGATGGCCCATGTGGCTCAACATCCTCTTGACACTTGGCGCCCTCAGAGATGTTTCCGAAATGGCGGCCTTCAAAGGCCCAGATTCCTAGGAGCGCCGTAAAACGGCGCAACCCACCGAAATCTAGGTCAAGTGACCTAGGTAGGGGCACTTTTCCCAACGACCCTATAAGTAGGGAGATATTTCCCCACTTTGGGGACAGATTGAATCATTTATTACACCCTTATTCTCTCACATCAAAGAAAGACCTGAGCTTGGAATCCGAGCAGATCCCTACCTAAATTTCCGTTCTCTTTATTCCGTTTCAAGTTACTAACTTGACTGTCGGAGGCGGAGCTCCAACCACCTGGAGTATCCGTTATTTTGCAGGTGCAGCTCAGCCGGAATCAGACTTCGTGACGTAACTCTCCCAAGGGACTAAATCACCCAAAACATTTGGCGCCGTCTGTGGGGAAAGTACCTCGAAGATGGTTCAAGAGTCTGTACCACCCTCTAACCGTCTGGGTGAAGACCCAAAAGTTTTTACAGACCGTGAGGAGGATGAAGATCCTCAGGTCGAAGCTTTTACAGCTGAAGACAGCTCTCTCAGAACTAAACGCATCCGGCCCAGAGACACTTTGGAGCGGGGTGCCTCCCAGGCGGGTCCAAGTCGACCCTCTGGGTAGCCGGAAGGGGAAACCCAAACGGCCACTGGATCAGCCCCTGTCACTCGAGACGAACTCATGAGATTCATGACAAGTTTCAAGGCTGAAATTACAGAGCTGATCACCAAGAGCCGAGCTGGTCCAAGTAAAGGCTAGTAAGCGAAGAAGACTCCTCCAGAAAAGGGGAAGTCAGTCAGAAACCGGCAGCCCACTCCCCATCCAAAGGAGAAGGTAGCCGGGACCATTGATTAGTAAAAAATTCTCCTCCCTGGGAGGAACACCAACAACACTCGCCGGCCTCAACAGCCGGTGGGAAGCGAAAAATCAACTATTGATGCCCGGGAGATCATCAACCGGAAGAGAAACCAGTCGATGTCTGAGTCGGCTTCAACGTCAAATTTTCCAGACAGCTTCAACAACATTTCTGCAGGGAGTGCACCTTCCTTACATGAGAGTCAGACAGGCGTTAATACCATCCATTCTGGTCCTCATATGATTGGAGTTGTCCCGTATGTGCCTACTCAGGCTTATGGGCAGCATCCTCCTCATTTCATGAAGTCGGCCTTCTTTGGGGGTCAGGCGGCATATCCAAATGTCCAGCCATTGGACTGGCAGCTTCGTCTGCTGCGCCTGGGTGAACAACCTTCTGCGTTCATTCGGGAGATAACCGAGGCGGCTCAGCCGGCCAAGGTTAAGAATGTGTTGGTTGATACCTATGATGGTACCTCCAATCCAGAAGATCACCTCATGGCTTACACCAACCTCATGTATCTGCAAGGGTTGGATGATGCCACTTGGTGTCGATGCTTCCCGGCTACATTGAAGGGCATTGCGCAACAATGGTTTGGCAATCTGCCAGCCGGGTCCATAGATAGCTTAAGGAAGCTTGCCTTCCTGTTTGCTTCCAATTTCTCAATGAACATCCTTGCTAAGAAAACAAGCCTTGATTTGAGCACTGTTAAGCAGGGAGAGAGAGAAGGGCTGCGCTCATATGTCAGGCGGTTCAACCTGATCAGAATTCAGATTCAGGGACTGTCTGATAAGGTAGCTTATACAGACTTTTTTAAAGGTCTGAGAGACGGGTCGACCTTTAAGTTCAACCTAGTCAGAAAAGGGGCTTTCACCCTACAGGCGGCCCTAAGGGAGGCGAAAAGCTATATTCAAGCTACCGATCTCTGCTCGCCTGGTAGCCAGTCGGACTCCAAGAAGTCTGACAAGCAGAAAGACAACCGGCCTGGTCAGCCGGCTAAAAAGAAAGAAGAGAGCAAGAAGAGAAAGGAGGTCTGGGCGGTTAGTGATTCTGACCAGCCGTCCCAGAAGAAGAAGAAAGAATTTAAACCGTACGTCCCAAAGTACGAGTTTAACAAGGACTGCAACTCCATCCTCATGGAGATAAATGACCGGCTGTCCCTTGAGAAGCCGAATCCAATGAAAAGTTCCGTTCAATCCAGGAACAAAAATAAATTTTGTCAATACCATGAGAAAGTTGGCCATGACACCAACGACTGCTTCAGCCTACAACGGACGTTGGACCGTCTGGCTGACAAGGGGATGCTGAAGTCCTATATTTCTAAGTCCCCAGCCGGGGCAAAAAAGAAAAACAAGGGTCAATCTTCCAAGACTACCCCCCAGCCTGCTAGTAGTTCGGATACCGACAAGGAGTTGGTCTACACTATAACAGGCGGGTTCTCATGTGGTGGCCCTGCCATCAGGGGCACCAAGAGCCATCTTTGAAAATTGGACAAAGATGATGATGAGCAGGCGGAAGCCAGCTCCTCCTTCCCAGACATCTTGATCACTAAGAAGGACATAGGCAGCGTCCGCCGCCCGCATGATGACTCGGTGGTCATTAAATGTAAGGTTGCCAACCAGCTGGTTGGACGAATCCTTATTGACACCGGCAGCTCATCAGACATCATCAGCCTCCGGTGTTTGCAGAAGCTGAAATACAATATCAGCAGCATGCATCCGGTCACCCACCCCTTGGTTGGTTTTGGGGGTGGGATGGTCTACCCAGCCGAAAGAATCGACTTACCCATCCGGCTGGGAGAGAAGGGCCTAGGGCGACATATTGTCATCAGGTTCTTGGTCGTTGAGGAGTTGACCGCCTATAACATTATCCTTGGCAGGCCAACCCTCAATGTAGCCAAGGCGGTAATCATCCCATCTCTCATGCTCATCAAGTATGAGAAGGATGATGGCACTGTTGGTTTCCTGAATGGGGATCAGAAGACGGCTCGGAAGTGCTACCTCTCAGTCGTCAGGGACACTGTAACCCCAAGCGTCCAGGAACCAATAGACCTTGACAATGTCAAGGATGCCGATCGAGCAGCTGCCCCACCAGCAGCCGGTAAGAAAAGAAAGGCACCTCTGCTGGTGGAGGTGAAGAAGGAGAAAAAATAACAATCACTGACCGGTGAGCGGTCAGATGAGCTCTGTCCCCAACCGGTTGGCGAAAGCATTGATCTCGTTCTGGATCGCAGCCGTCCAGAACGTACTGTTAAGGTTGGGACGGTTGCTCATGCTACTTTGGGTGTAAGCTTGCACTTTCTGCTGAAGGAATTCAAAGATATTTTTGCCTTTGAAGTGGAAGAGATGCCAGACGTCAGCCCGGATCTCGCTGTCCACAAACTCGCCGTGGACCCCAAAAAGAAGCCCATCCGGCAAAAGAAAAGAAACCACGGCGAGGAAAGAAGTCAGGCGGCAGCTGCCGAAGTCAAAAAGCTGCTAGACGCCAGGTTCATTCGGCCGTGTAATTTTCCCGACTGGGTGGCCAATGTAGTCCTTGTTAAGAAACCGAATGGGACCTGGCGCATGTGTGTTGATTACACAGACCTCAACAAGGCTTGTCCAAAGGACAATTATTCGCTTCCAAAGATCGACAGCCTGGTCGACTCTACAGCCGGTCACGCCTTGATTAGTTTTATGGATGCCTACTACGGCTTCCATCAGATACCCCTGTGGAAGAAAGATCAAGAGAATACGGCCTTCGTCACTGATGCCGTTTGGATTGAAAAATGCGCCGGCTACATCCTAACGGATGATTAACACTGTCTTTGTTAATCAAATTGGGAGGAACATAGAGGCATACATTGATGAAATGATAGTCAAATCCAAACAGCAGACGGATCACCTTGCTGATCTCCGAGAAACCTTCACAACACTCAGGCGGCATAAGGTCATGTTAAATCCTAAGAAATGCGTCTTTGGTGTTGAGTCTGGGAAGTTTCTCGGATTCCTGATTGATCAAAGGGGGATAGAGGCTAACCCTGAGAAGATACAGGTGGTGATTGACATGAAGTCACCCCACACTGTCAAGGAAGCACAGAGACTAACCGGTTGCCTGGCTGCTCTGGGGAGACTCCTCAGCCAATCAGGTGACAAATGCCTTTACTTCTTCCAAGCAATCAGGAAGAAAACCACATTTGAATGGGGGGATGAGGCTGAGGCGGCTTTTCAACGGCTGAAAGAACACCTCCACTCTTTGCCAAGACTTGTTAGTCCATTGCCTAGGGAGGTGTTATACATGTACTTAGCTGTCTTAGATCCTGCCCTCAGTGCCGTTCTCCTTGTTGAGAGAGACGGTGTTCAGCTTCCGGTATATTTCATTAGCCATGTCTTAAAAAATGCTGAGCTCCGGTACCCCATGGTAGAAAAATTTGGCCTTGCTCTGTATATGGCTTTCAAGAAATTGAAGCCATACTTCCTGGCTTATCCGGTGGTAATCTACACCGACCAGCCCCTCAAGCGGCCAATGTCTACCTTGGAGTCATCCGGAAGAATGTTGAAATGGGCTATTGAAATGCAAAGTCTTGAAATCACTTTCGAACCTAGAAGAGCAGTGAAAGGTCAGGCGTTTGCCGACTTATTTGTTGAAATGACCCAACCGGTGCAACCGGAAAATCTTGACTAGGTTTGGAAAGTGTATGTAGACGGAAGCTCAACAAAGAACGGCTGTGGTGCAGGAATTATATATGAGTCCCGAGAGGGGGACAAATTTGAATATGCACTGCGGTTTAAGTTTCAAGCCTCAAATAATGAGGCGGAATATGAAGCCCTGCTAGCCGGTATCCGCATGTGTAAGGCAGCAGGGGCAATAAAGATTGACGCCTACTCTGATTCACAATTGGTCGTTAGCCAGTATGAGGGAGCATATGAGGCAACTCACCCGGCTATGATCAAATATCTTCAGGCAGTCAAGGAAGAGACTAGGGTACTTGAGGAGTTTCGTCTGAATCAAGTGCCCAGGTCAGATAACAACCAAGCGGATGCGTTGTCCAAATTGGCTTCTTCCGCCTGCTGTGATACTCCTCGGTCGGTCTTTTAGGAAGTTCTTGAAAAAAGAAGCATACATGAAGAGCCCATTGGAACCCTAGACCGAAGCTCCACCTGGATGGATGCCATCCGGGCTTATCTTTCAGACGGCACACTTCCTGATTCACCACCGGAAGCAGCCGTCCTGAAGAAGCAAGCTGCAAGCTTCGAGTTGAAAAATGGAGAACTCTTCAAGGCTGGGTTTCTTAAACCCCTACTGAAGTGTGTTACCCCAGAAAAGGGGAAGGAAGTTCTCGAAGACTTGCACTCGGGATTCTGCGCCTCCCACATAGGCGGCAGGTCCCTAGCCGTCAGGGCCAGACAACATTACTTTTGGCCCACTCTTGAAGCAGACGCCAAGGAGTTGGTGAAAAAATGTGACAAGTGCTAAAAGTTTGGAAAATTCATTCATCGCCAGGCTACTGATCTGACGGCAATCCACAGCCTAATCCCATTTTCCAAATGGGGCATGGATATCTTGGGTCCTTAAACGCCTGCTCCAGGCATAAAGCGCTACATTTTGGTGGCTGTGGATTATTTCACCAAATGGGTAGAAGCTGAGTCAGTTAAAAACATTAAGACAAAGGATGTCATCTCTTTCATCTGGAAGAACATCATCATCCCGGTTTGGGGTACCTATGTCTATGGTTCGACAATGGCCCTCAGTTTGAAACCCCCCAACTCAAGACTTGGTTAGAAGATCAGGGTATCTCACATTGTTTTGCATCAGTCGGCCGACCCCAAGCAAATGGCCAAGTTGAAGCCTTCAACAAACTCATCTCAGACGGCATTAAAAAGAAAATTGAACGGGCAGGTGGCTTATGGGCAGAAGAGTTGATTCTTGTCCTATGGGTCATCCGGACTACTGTGAAAGGGGCAACCAGCGAAACCCCATTACTCATGGTATACGGTGCTGAAGTCGTTTTGCCCATTGAGCATTATGAGCCGACTCTCAGAGTTATGCTCTATGATGAAGAGGCAAATTGGGAGGCTATGCAGCTGACATTGGACTCCCTCGCGGAGCGTAGGGGCAATGCTGTCCTGCGCCATGAGATATACCGTCTCAGGATGACCAGAGCCTATAATAAGGGAGTGCACAAGCGTCCTCTTAAAGTGGGTGACTTTGTGTTATGGAAAATGGAGGAAACCGGTAGGGCCAATGAGCTGGGAAAGCTAACTCCCAATTGGGAAGGCCCCTACCGGATTTATGAAGAAGTAAGGGATGGCACCTACCGCCTGGAAACCCTAGACGGCAAGCGTCTGCCTAGAACTTGGAATGTAGACAATCTAAAAAAGTACTACTTCTGAGATTGTAAACTTTTTGTAAACAGTAAGTCAATTAATGAAGATTCAGACTTTGTTTGCAAAATCGAGTTATTACTTAATTATCCATCCGGGTAATACCCTGGCGGATTTTTCTTTGCCTAACTAAGTTTGACACTTAGTAAAGGTTACATCTGTTGGACCGCCTGGGTAATACTCGGATCCCTTGTTAATTTAAATTTAATACTTTGTTTATTCAGCGGCCTGATCATCCGCCTGGGTAATACCTAGATGGACTCGCTTGTTTAAAAAACTAAAGTTTGATACTTAGTGTAAAACTAATACTGACTAAAAACTAAGCGCAAAAACGTTTAGTGGCTATACAACCGGTCTCAAACATGACCTGAGGCTAAAAAGCCGGATGGTTGCTCATTTTATAAAATCGCCTGTCCCAACATGGACAAAGGTGTCCGGCGACACCCCTCCGGGTGCAATCGTCGCAGAGAACAAACTATTTGTCGGTTCTATGTACCAATGCAGACGACAAAAATTGAACGACCAAATTGGCCAACTCATAGCCGTCTGACCAAAATAGCCTATGAAGAGCGAACAAGTTTCCAGATACCAGATGCCCATATGCATCAGTCGGTCATTAGTAGAAATTCTTACTTGGGCTGTTTATTCCAAAGTTGCACTCACTTCCCCTATTGGGGCACAGGTTTGTGTAACGGCTACGCGCTAACCCCAGACGGAATTTAAACGCCTGGGTAAGAAGCTCAAAACACCCGCTTTTATGGCCGGCTGTGCACTTGGTTTGGGGCAATCACCATTGTGATTTATTGGCCTAAAAACACTCCATACTTCTCCAAGTATCAAATGTTTTCAAGCCAATCAATCAACCTGGATCTAAACCAACCGCACAGCCGCCTAGGGGCAAGAGCACCCAGATTACAAATTGCCGCATGCTTTTTTAAGTTAGGCAAAATACTAAAGAATTGCAAATAGATGAATAAAAATTTGAATTGAAAAAACTCAAGACATATACAAAATCCGACTGAGTCGGAATACTTCATTCATATAAAATGGCATAAAGGCCAGAATAATTGTTAACCGGACACATCCGGTGAAGAAAGAAAGTGGAAATTTTAATCCAACCCCATGGTTGGTAAAAAGATACAACAAAACACGGCATGCAAGCCGGTAAAAAACATGGTTGGCATACTGCCGCAGAAAGGTGGGAGGACCGCCTAAGGCTTAGGCAGAGTCTTCTCCAGCTGAGTTTGGCTGGCTTGGCCCTCTTGCTGATCATCCGCCTGCTCCTCATCATCAGAGACTTCATATCCCTGCTCAGAAGCCCAGTCTTTGAAGCGAGGCGGTGGAGCATCACCTAGTTGCTGGGCATCATACACCTTAGTGGCGTAATCATACCTCAGCTTATAGACCTCAAAGTCTATTTCTGGGTAAAAGAGGCCCCAGGTGATCTTCAGACGGGCCAAGTTGTCCCGCTTATTCTCCTCGGTCAGCCGGGTCTGCTCCTGGGCAAGCTCATCCGCCTGCTTGTTGCGCAGGGTCATGAGCTCGAGCTTCAGGCGGTCATTGTCAGTCCGGAGTTGGGCATTCTCTTTGTCAGCATCCTCTAATGCCTTAAAATCAGACTTGACATCTTTCAACTGCTTGTCAAGGTCATTAGCCTGGCTGTTAGCTTCATCGTTTGCAGCCGTTAAACTCCGGATCAGCTCCTCCTGTTTCAACTCTACTGCTTTAATCTTTAAATTACACATATAATCAGATTGTTCAGCAAAGTTGAGGTTTTCTAGGGCCCTCCGTTTGGCGTCATTTACCTCTTCTTGCTTCCGCCTGAAGGGGCCTCGGAGATTGTCCACCCTCACCATAGCCTGAATCAATAGCAGTCGGTTAAAGGGTTACTTAGTCAAATTAAAGATGAAAGACATCAAGTTAGAAAAATCAGGTACCTCAGCCAGAGAGCCCATTATCCGGTCAAAGTCCACAACCTGCAGATCAAGTATGGATGCCTTCTCGGACCGGTTGAGGGTCCTCACCATCCGCTTTGCGAAGCTTGGAAGGTCCGGCTGGTCAGAAGTCGGACCTGCATCAAAATTAGTGCTATGTGAGATTGAAGCAGCGTAGCTGGCATTCATCCGTTGCCGGCTGCTGATGGACCCTTTTGAAGAATCAACCTTGGTCTTGATTCTCATGAAATCAAGTGGCCAAGGTATTGCAGTTCCTTCCTTACCTTGAGCTCCCGGATGGGTCTCCGGTTTGTTCTCCTCCCCCGTGGTTGCCGCACCGTCTGCAACCTCAGGTGGCATGCCACCCTTCGATGCCGTTGAGGCTTACGGCGTCTTCTGCTGCTCTTAGCTTTCACTTAGCTTCTTCAGAACAGCATGGGATTTGCCCCCAGTCGTTGGACGACCGGATTGGGCAGAACTCTGTTTGGGGGGGGGGGGGGTCCTTTCTTGCGGCTTTGGCAGCCGGAGCCTTTTCAAGATCATCTCCTTGCCTTTTGAGAAGCTTGGAGAATGATCGAGGGATTCTCTTGGCGGACTCCTGAGAAAGAAGCAAATATGAGTATACTCAGTCGGTGTAAAAAAAAAAAAAGAATATGCAAATATTAAGTCAGGCGGTCTTACCCCGCCTTTCATGTTGTCCTTTGCCTCGACGGCTGCCTTTTTGGCAAGGGCCGCCTCCTTGCGCAATTGCGCAGCCGATTTAGAAAGAGTCTTGTTCTGTCAACCATCTTCAGGGCTTCTTCTGCAATAACAAGAATTTCAAGTTAGAAAGAATCAAGGCAAGTTTGCAATAAAAAGAAAAATAACAATTGTTCCGGGTGAGAAGTATTCTACCCCTGGGAAACATTGTGCTCAGTCCGCAGGCGGACAAGAAGCATTCATCTTTGAAAAAGTCCGGATGGGGGATCCAGTTCTTAGGAACAATAATGTGAGTCCCATCCCCCATGGGCTCAGTTGAAGTTTCAAAAAATCCCGGCTCCATGATTTGCTCCCGGGCTTTAGTAGATAGTTCCGGGAGAGGGCATTTGCGTCCAAGAAGAGCCGGCTCTGTGTTTTACCGGCGTAGTGTCCGGTTGTGTCTTAGGGTGGGGGAGGAAATCAAATAAAACTTGTCCTTCCACCCGGACCATTTAGACACTTTGTCCAAAGTCATTAAGTATTGGGGCAAGGTAGTCAGAGTATACCATGCCCTATAGCCGCCTGGAGCCTTGCTCAAATAGTGCATGTGAGTGAAGGCAAAGAAGGTAGGGTTCAAATTTTGGAACTCACAGGCGGCAATGTAACTTAAAATGTTCACCCACGAATTTGGGGTTAGCTGCCAAACCCCCAGATCGTACCCCTTTAGGATTTTCCTAATCCCGGGGTGGAGGGGGAACCGGAGGCCGGCTTCTATTACCGCCTCATAGCAGATGAAGTAGTCATTTGCATGATCAATGTCGTCCCCCCAGGCAATTACAGCATCAGCCGGAGGGACAATAACTTCCCATCCCCTTCCAAAGAGATGTTTCTCCGAAAAAGCCCTGAACCCGCTGTTAAGAAGGGGAATGTTGCTCGGCAGCATCCGGGTTATCTTAGGGTTGGGATTGTCAGCTACTTTTGGCGGAAGACTCTGCTCTTGATCCCTGGTCGGCCTCAGCATCACCGGCTTCATTGGAGGAGGCGGCTCCCTCGCCGTCTACTTCTCTTACTCTAGTGCTCCCGGACGTAGAAGGAGCCTCTTCGTCGAATCTGCTCTCTTCCAAATCCCTTGGATCCCCATCCGGGAAAACCTCATCGGCTGGCACTCTCATGGTGCACCGGCTTTTAGGCCGCTTGGCCGTTTGTTTTGTTCTGGCTATTGTGTCCTGCACAGACACAGAGAGGGAGGAATTCGGAGATGAGCAAATTGGTTCTGACAGTCCATAAGAGGCACCCCTTGTTCTAGACTCTGCCGTTCTGGGGGATCGGCTGAGTGTCCTAGGCAGTGCCGAGTGGGTGGATGGGGAACTCATTTATATTTTTTATTTATTTTTTCTAAAGAAAGCCGGGCATACAGGCGGAAAAAATGGTATGTAAATCAAAAGGGAGAAAAGCTAAAGTGGTACAGGCGGTTACCTTGCTTTGACTCTGAAAAATCTGAAAACCGCTACAGCCAGTGAGCCGGGTGATGAACTGCTAGCACTCGGAAGCTTGAAACTCGCTGATTATGCAGGCGGGAGCAGAGAAAAATCTCTCTAGAATCTCTTTTTTTCTATCTCTAAAAAGCCAATGTGAATGCAAAGTGTGAAAAGGAGGGGGGGTAACTTTCTATTTATAGAAAGTAAAAGTGGGGGGAAAATTTTGATTTGAAATTCAAAATTTTACCTCGTTACTGTTCACATATGAGAGGTGGACACGTGTCACAGGCCGCACGTGACATGCACGTGCAACCTGTGAGGGGCAAATGTTTAGGGTATTTTTACCCTTGACGCGTGGACCAAAAAGAGGTCTCCACGTGTCGAGCTTAGGATGGCCCATGTGGCTCAAAACCCTCTGGACACGTGGACCAATAAGAGGTCGCCACATGTCAAGATCAGGATGGCCCATGTGGCTCAACATCCTCTTGACACTTGGCGCCCTCAGAGATGTTTCCGAAATGGCGGCCTTCAAAGGCCCAGATTCCTAGGAGCGCCGTAAAACGGCGCAGCCCACCGAAATCTAGGTCAAGTGACCTAGGTAGGGGCACTTTTCCCAACGACCCTATAAATAGGGAGATATTTCCCTATTTTTGGGACAGATTGAATCATTTATTACACCCTTATTCTTTCACATCAAAGAAAGACCTGAGCTTGGAATCCGAGCAGATCCCTACCTAAATTTCCGTTCTCTTTATTCCATTCCAAGTTACTAACTTGACCGTCGGAGGCGGAGCTCCAACCACCCGGAGTCTCCGTTATTTTGCAGGTGCAGCTCAGCCGGAATCAGACTTCGTGACGTAACTCTCCCAAGGGACTAAATCACCCAAAACACCACCCTTCGATGCCTGATTGGCATCCGGTTTGCTGACCTCCCTGTCAGCTTCAAGAGTAGAGCCGTCTCCTCTTTTAGGTTTGTGAGCAATGTACTTCCGGTTCTTGCCGGATGCCCTCACATCACCCGCCCCAGTCTTTTGGATTTTAGGTTAGGATTGCTTAGAAGGAGAAGGTATGGTGGAGCCACTCCGCATTAGCAAAAGGAAAAGGCGTCAGAAAACATGCGAGCAAAAATTGACCTTGCTCAAAAATACCAAGTATGATTAACAACTACCTTGGGGATCCCGACTAGTTTCTGCTCATCACTCGCTCGATTAAGGACGTTCGATCGGTATTTTGCCACAGAGACGACAGCCGGCTTCCTTGATGCCGAGATCTTTTCCATGGCTTTGTCTACACCAAAAGCAAGATTTAGAATTAGCAAAAGAGCATTGAAAAGAACTGTAAAGTTGCATAAAATCAGATGGCCGACTACCTCTCGGCATCTTAGAACTTAGTCCACAAGCGGCCAAGAACACCCCATCCTCTAACCATTTGTATAGGGGAATGTAGTTCTGAGGGATGACTTCTTTCTCCCCCTGTTCATTTGTCCGGATGGACACTTTGAACAACCCTCTATCAAAGATTTCATCCTGGGGCCGCCTAGGGAGAGGCGGCAAAGCACTTTTTCCAGCCAGGAGGGGCGGATCCTTGTTCCACCTATCATATTTCTAATTCAGTCGGCTATCAGAGGAATGGACGATGTAGAACTTAGTTCTCCAGTCCTTCCATTTGTTTTCCTTGCCGAGTGCCATCATATACCCCTTGTAGGTGGACAAGGTGTATCAGCCTTCGCCGCCCTTAGCTGGCGCTCGGCTAAGATAGTGCATGTGGGCAAATGCCTCAAAGCTGGGCTCCACCTTTAGCATTTCACATGTGGCAGCATACCCGATAATAATAATCCAGGAACTCGGGACAAGTTGCCAGATACCTAGTTGGTATCCGTCCGATATTCTCTCCACGGCCGGATGGAGAGGGAAGCGCAGGCCGGCTTGGAGGACCACCTCGTAGCAGCCAAATGCTTGGTCCTTATAGGTGCCCAAGATCGGGCAGGTTATTATATCATCCTTGTTCGGCATAGACAAGGAAAAGTCATGACCCATTACGGTCTTGCACCTAAAATTGGCAAGGCTGGATGTCATAGAAGTCCGCTTGCTTAGCGGAACATGGTGATAGTAGGGAGCGCGTTTCAGGCACCTAGAAGCACTTGGCTCGACCAAGCCTTCTCCCCTCTCCACTGACAAGGACTCCCTTGCAGTGCTTATCTTTGCTCTGGCCACCTCTGAAGTAATGGAGGCATTTTGAGAGGATGACGAGGTCGAATTGTCATCTGAGCTCTCATCAGAGCTGGGGGACTGCCGATTGGGGCCAACGGGGTCCTCCCTGATGCAAGTCTAAGCATGGAGAACTTCAAAGATTTGCTTATCATGCATCAAGATAGCTTGTCCCTAAACATTGATTCAAGCCAAGCATTGCATGGACACTTTCTTGGATATCAAAGCAAAGCCACGGTTTGCTTAGTGGCTTTTCTTGGAGTCTAGTTCACTTTCTTGAATTTTCTTTACTTAGATTTTGCTTACAAGTTTTTACCTTTCACTTGAAAGGGTTTTTCTTGGTTCAAGCATTAGGATCCTTAATCTTTATTTAGTTCTTTAATTTTTATTTATTTATTTAGTTGCTTTAAAAATCAGTTAGTTAGCAAAATAAATCAGTTTGGTGTATGCTTGTGCGCCAAGGTGCTTGCTCTTCAAGCAAGTTAGAATTCTAGTTTAATTAGGATTGAATTAGGGACTTGTCCTAATCTTCCTAGGTAAACTAAGTCTTATAAATAGGGTTGTAAACACACGAATAAATACATAGAGATTAATATTCAGATTTATTTCTTAAGTTGCATACTTGAGTTTTTTGTTGATTGTGATCAATTGCTGTTTTGCTTGTTTTAGTTAAAACATTCGTTTGGATTGATTAATTAGGTGGATTCTTAATTGATTAATCTTAGTTTTTGTTTAATTCTTGGTGTATTTACTGTATAGAATTAGACTTAAACATATCCCTTGTGTTTTGTTGATTTTCGGATAAATAATTCCCATCATCTTTGGTATCAGAGCAGGTTTGCGCAACTTCGGTAAAAATGAAACTGGGAACAATTGGCTGGGAATTTTTACGTGATTCTTTTTGCATTGAACTCTAAAAATGTCCAGCTACCACCACATAAAATTTCATAATTTTTAGTTGAGTAACGCGTTCTACACAGCCTCAAACGTTTGGTGTTTGTGCACTGATTTGCGGTTGAGAGTCCGGTTTTTGTGTTGCCTAGTTTTTCTTCAAGATTCGATCTTTTAATCAAGATTTTTGCATGAACTGACTTGTTTTGTGTAGGAATCATGAGTGACGAGGAGTTTCCACAGGTTCCGAGGGGATTAACCTTAGAACAGGCTCAAAATCTTAGAAGAGATAGGCGAATTGACGAGTTGGCAGCAAGGATGGATGAGATATTAAAAAGGCTTGATACTCTTGCTGGAGATTCTTCAAGGAAAGGGAATTCTAACCCTAATTCTGGTTCAAGTGAGGAAGAACAACCAAGGAGGAACCCAAGGAGGCCACGAAATAATTATTCTTCAAGTGATGAATCACCAAGGCCTAGGAGAAGAGATAGACCAAAGGATGATGATAGGAACCTTAGATTAGATCTTCCCGAATTCAATGGACGTATGAATGAACCTGAAAAATACATTGAGCGGATTAGAAGGGCCGAGACACTTTTTGATTACAAGGAGTATGATGAAAGGAAAAGATGCAAATTGGCTGAATTAAAACTGACCGGTTATGCTAGTCTTTGGTATGATAATCTAAAGAAGAAGAGGCATAAGGAGGGGCGTGCAAGAATCTCAACTTGGGAACAACTCAAGAAGCACATGAAAAAAAGGTTCGTACCTAGTGATTATATTCAAGATGTTTATCTTAAGATGCAAATTTTTTAAACAAAATTCTATGACTGTTGAGAATTATATTGGTGAATTTGAAAAGTTATGCATGCTATGTGGCTTAGAAGAGATTGTCGAGCATAAGATTGCTAGATTTATTTCGGGGTTGAATGATAGTATTGCTGAAAAAGTTGAATTGCAACAATATTGGTCCTTTGAGGATGTTTGCAAGGTAGCTTTGAAAGTTGAAAAACAAATAAAGGGGAAGAAAGGGACGTACACTAAGCCCTTTGTAAAAGATTTCACTAAACCTTTTGAGAAGAACAGCTTGGAGAAAAGTGGTTCTAGTTCGAACTACAAGGAGACTAAATCAAAGTTTGAAGCTCCTAAAAAGCTTGTTGAAGATAGGAAGTGCTTCAAGTGTGGTAGTGTTGGTCACATTGCAACTAATTGTCCATCAAAAAGAGTAATGACTGCTCAAGAGTGGGAACAAGAACAAGCTAAGTGTGAGCAAGGTAGTGACTATGAAGAAGAAAAGAACGAAGAGGAAAACTTTGAAGAAGAGGAGGGGCATATTGACGAAATTGATCCCGAGACTCATGGTCAAAGTTTGGTTCTAAGAAGGGCGCTACACTCTAAAACCGTACCTATGGAAAACAATCAAAGGGAGAAAATCTTTCTTACAAGGTGCAAGGTAGAAGATAGGTTGTGTGATATGATCATAGACACGGGGAGTTGCACTAATGTGGTATCTACTACTTTGGTAGACAAATTGAAGTGGCCAACTACTGAACATCCAAGCCCTTATAAGCTTCATTGGCTTAATAATTCGAGTGATGTTAAGGTAACTAAACAAGCCTTAATCTCCTTTTCAATTGGTAAATTTCATGATAAAGTTTTGTGTGATGTTTGTCCTATGGATGCTTGTCATATACTATTAGGCCGTCCTTGGCAATATGATAGATTTGTGAAGTTTGATGGAAGGACTAATGTGTATGTTGTGAGAAAAGGAGAAAAAGAGAGACCGGTTGCTTTAAAACCTTTGATAAGCAACAAGTCTTCTAATGTTACCTCTAATTCGAAGAGTTCTTATTTGATTAGTGAGAGGGAATTAGAAAAAGAAATTTGCAGCAACAATGTGGTATATATACTTGTTTCTAATGAGATTCGAATTGATCAAGATAAACAAGCAAAGAGGCTGTATGAATTGGAATCTGTTTTAGAAGAATTCAAGGATGTCTTTCCTAAGGAATTACCTTCGGGACTACCTCCTATTCGTGGGATAGAGCATCAAATTTACTTGATTCCGGGAGCATCATTACCTAATAAGGCAGCCTATAGAAGTAATCCGGAAGAAACAAAGGAGATGCAAAGGCAAATTGAAGAGCTTATGGCTAGAGGATACGTGAGGGAAAGTATGAGCCCTTGTGTCGTGCCTACTTTACTTGTCCCAAAGAAAGATGGGAGTTGGCGCATGTGTATTGATAGTAGGAGTGTGAATAACATCACTATCAAATACCGATTTCCTATTCCAAGATTAGATGATATACTTGATGAACTACATGGTTCAAAGTTGTTTTCTAAGATTGATCTTATGAGTGGTTATCATCAAATTCGAATGAGAGAAGGAGATGAGTGGAAAACAGCATTCAAGACTAAGTTAGGGTTGTATGAATGGTTGGTGATGCCGTTTGGACTCACTAATGCACCTAGCACTTTCATGAGGTTGATGCATGAGGTACTTAAACCTTTCCTTGGCAAGTTTGTTGTTGTTTATTTTGATGATATTCTGATATACTCTAAAAATTTGCATGATCATCTAAATCATCTAACAAGTGTGTTTGAAGTGTTAAGAGAGAAGAAACTCTATGCTAAGCTTGAAAAATGCTACTTCTTAGTGCCTAGTGTTACTTTTCTTGGTTATGTTGTATCAAAGGATGGAGTTTCAGTTGATCATTCGAAAGTAGAGGCTATTAAAACTTGGCCTATTCCTACTAATGTGAGTGATCGAGATACAAAGTTCATGAGTTTCTTTTGGAAGTCTTTATGGAAGCTTGTGGTAACTAAATTGTTCTTTAGTACATCGTACCATCCACAAACTGATGGACAAACCGAGGTTACTAATCGTACTCTTGGTGCGCTTTTGCGTGGGTTAGTGAGTAAGACACAAAAGGATTGGGACATCAATTTAGCTCATGCGGAGTTTGCTTATAATAGATCACCTACATATGCTACCAAACATAGTCCTTTTGAGGTAGTCTATAGAGTCAATCCGAAACTTCCAATTGATCTTGTTCCATTGCCTAAGGGTGAGTTAATTCACAAAGATGCCGAGTCTAAGTTGAAGAGTATGCTGAAATTACATGCTCAAGTTCGAACAAGAATAGAGAAAGTAAATGACATGTACAAAGCTAGAGCAAACAAGCATAGAAGGCAACAAAGTTACACTGTTGGAGACTTGGTATGGTTACATTTGAGAAAGGAAAGATTTCCAGGAAAACGCAAGAATAAGTTGATGCCTAGAAGTGAAGGTCCTTTCAAGATTATTGAGAAGATCAATGACAATGCTTATAAGTTAGAACTTCCAGGAGAATATGGAGTTAGTGCTACATTCAATGTTGGCGATTTGGCTAAGTATATTCCCGATGAGGAACTTCGAGATTTGAAGACAAATTCTTTCGAAGAAGAGGAGGATGATGCAAGTCTAAGCATGGAGAACTTTGAAGATTTGCTTATCATGCATCAAGATAGCTTGTCCCTAAACATTGATTCAAGCCAAGCATTGCATGGACACTTTCTTGGATATAAAAGCAAAGCCACGGTTTGCTTAGTGGTTTTTCTTGGAGTCTAGTTCACTTTCTTGAACTTTCTTGAATTTTCTTTACTTAGATTTTGCTTACAAGTTTTTACCTTTCACTTGAAAGGGTTTTTCTTGGTTCAAGCATTAGGATCTTTAATCTTTATTTAGTTCTTTAATTTTTATTTATTTATTTAGTTGCCTTAAAAATCAGTTAGTTAGCAAAATAAATTAGTTTGGTGTATGCTTGTGCGCCAAGGTGCTTGCTCTTCAAGCAAGTTAGAATTCTAGTTTAATTAGGATTGAATTAGGGACTTGTCCTAATCTTCCTAGGTAAACTAAGTCTTATAAATAGGGCTGTAAACACACGAATAAATACATAGAGATTAATATTCAGATTTATTTCTTAAGTTGCATACTTGAGTTTTTTGTTGATTGTGATCAATTGTTGTTTTGCTTGTTTTAGTTAAAACATTCGTTTGGATTGATTAATTAGGTGGATTCTTAATTGATTAATCTTAGTTTTTGTTTAATTCTTGGTGGATTTACTGTATAGAATTATACTTAAACATATCCCTTGTGTTTTGTTGATTTTCGGATAAATAATTCACATCATTGTGTCCTCCTCTTGTTGAACTTGGACCAGTTTCTTTTCATCAATCATTTTCTGTACCAAATCCTTGAATTTGAAACAGTTTTCTATAGTGTGACCCCCTGATTGATGATACTGACAGTAATATCTATCTGTCCTTTTAATGACTCGAATGGTCTCGGTTCAAGAGGTTTGACCTCGCCACTCTCGGAGAGCATTTCAAACATTTGCGCATATGGGATCCCAATTGGAGTGTAAATTTTATTGCTCTTCTTGGGTTTTCAGTGACTTGTAAGGGAAAGTGCTTTGCCTCATAAGTCGTTCTTACTGGTGTGAATTTTTCTTTAGGTTCCTCTTTCGGAAGTGGAAGCTCATCATATTTCTTGTGGAGTTCGTTCATAACTTTGAGAGCTTTACGTAGTAATTGTGATGCCTCCTTCATAGACAGTGTGAGCAGTTGTATATCTTCCTTATCCTCCGGTTCTGGAAGGTTATCCTTGACATCGAAAAAGATCTCCTCTTCTTTTTCTATGGCGTTGATTTCTTCGACAGGTTTAATGAGAGAGGAGGGGTCAACCTCGTTTTCCTCATCGGAGATAGCCAGGGTATGAGCTAGAGGTGCATTGTCGATGCTTGGCTTCTTACTGGCAGGGGGCAACAGCAGTTTGTTGTTGTCGATTAGGTCTTGGATAGCTTCCTTAAGCTTCCAACAGCTTTTAGTGAGATGGCCCCTACCTTGGTGATACTTGCAATGTGCATTGGGGTTCCAGTTAAATGATCTCTTTTCAACTGGTGGGTCCCCAAATGGTCCAATAGGAGTTATAAGACCTTTTGCATTTAATCAATCAAATGCGGTGTCATAACTCATGCCAATAGAAGTGAAGTTCCTCCTAAATGGTTTCTTCTGTCCTTGGTTGTTCATGGAAAGAACTTCTCCTAAATTAAAGATGCTAACATTATTTGAGTGGGCGGTTTTAGAAGAAGAAGGATTGTCGTTCTTCTTTCCTTTCCAGCCGCTGTTGGAGTTATTTTTGGCAGCTTTTGACTTAGCCAAGTCATCTTCAATATTGATCCCAATGTCATAAACGACCTTGAAGGTATGAAGATTATTTTGATACTTGAGATGCTTGGAATATTTTTCTTGGAGGTTCTTGATAAACAGTCTCACAAACTCTTTTTCACTTGGCACCTCAATCATCTTAGCTGAGGTTTCTCTCCACTTGTTAAAGAAAGAGGTGAAGCCTTCATTCTCTTTCTTCTTGAGGATTTCAAGTTCCCTATGGTGAGTCTCGACTTGAATGTTGCACTTGTACCTATCAAATGGAAGACAGTAATGAGATTGTGAGAAACCAAATGGAAATGTTGAAAAAGTTGGAAGACAGTAATGAGGGTGTTTTTTGGAGGAATGAGGAGATGAAGAGTCAATTGTCATCAATATTGAATGTAAATGAAGTTTCTACCACATTGGTAGGTATGGAAGACGATGATGATGATTGTTTTGAGAGCTCCAAAGTATGTGAGGAGGATGTTAGAGAGCCCATGAGTGAGGAAAAGGGTGTAGAGATGGATGTTCCTAAAGAGAGTTTGCATTTTGAACCTCCTTCCAAATTTGAGTTTCGTTCCATTGAGCCTTTAGATGGAGTTGAAGAGAAACTAAAAATGTTGGCTTCTCTTAATTTTGAGGAAATGGTAATTCAAGTTATGAAGGATGGGACATTGCAATTTTTGAAGCGTGAAGAAGTTGTGAGGAAAGAGAGTAAGGACGAGGTGGATGAAGTAGTCTCCATGGGAGATTGGATGTTTGAGGGTGATGAGGACCAAGAGGTTTTGAGTGTTGTAAAACCAATTGGTGAGTCAATTCTCCCACCCACCTCCTTTGATTGTGATTTCATTCCTCCATTCCTTAATTTTAAAAACTAACCTTCTTCCACCCCATCTCCTTTGATTAATAACCATGGCTGCTTTGAGGGTGAGGCCTTGAGCTTAGAAGATTTTGATGAAGAAAAGGTCCTTTATGATAAGGTTGAGGAGGTAGAGCCTACTTTTGATGATTATGAAGATGAGAGTGAAGTGTTTGGTGTGGTTGAGTCTCCAACTCCTATCTCAATTCTTAAACCATTGCTTTCTTCTTTCACCTTTGATGATCCTTTCTCTTCTACTTTTTCCACCGTTGAGAATGGTGAGGCCTTTTTAGAGGGAGATTGTACTTCTCATGTTTATTTTGAGCTACCTCCCAAGTTTGACCCTCAACCCTTTGATGAGCTTCCTTCGAACCTTGATGATGATTTGAAGTTTTTGAGAGCTCATTTAGGGTGTGAAGTTTTTGAGGAGGGTGTGATTGAGAATAAGCTAAATTTGAACAATGACGAGTTGGAGAAGAGCCCTTTGGATGTGAGTTCATTGGATGAGAGAGTTTGTGTTTCAATAGATAGTGGTGTAAGTGAACAACCAATTCCTATTTCTTTACCTTTCACCTCATTTTCAAGAAAGCTTGATCTTATTCCCTCCTATCCCATGTCATTACCTTCTTTTCTCATATCCCCTCCTCTTGAAAAGCCTTTAGTCCCCCAAGTGCCTCATTTGATGACTTTTGAGGACGATGGTGGGATTTCCAACCAAAAAAATTTTGTTGAGAAGAGTATGCCTTCTTCTTTTTCTTTTATTTCTCTTCCTTTTTCTTATATTCTTGTTTTTCCCTTCTCTCTTTCTTCTTCTTGACATACTTCTTCTCAACTCCATAGGTGTGCACTAATCTTGTTGCATGCCTTTATTTTGTCATGTGCATACTTACTTTCCTATGAAATGTGTAGTAGTGCATTTGACAAGCTCTTGCGCGCGTTGAATTATTATTTTCTAGAGCGGTCAAGCTTGGACCTTAAGCAAGCCTTTCTCGGGAAGTAACCCGTGATTTATTGCTTTCATTTTCTTTTCTTTTTAGAATAGATTTTCTCTCATGGAAATGTTTGTGTTCCTTTTTCTAGGTACATGACTTGATATACTTTGGTGCTTCTATTTGGATCAAGAATCAAGGAAGATTACACCACATTTGCTAGCATATAGAAGGCAAGATTCAATATTAGAGGTTGTTAGCTTTGAAAGGTTAAAATTGGATCATTTGCGGGTATTTACACCCACCTAATATCCGGTAATATCCTTCCTTGCTCTTTCTCTAGTAGATGATGACTTGTTGGACATATGTTGGTTTGTTGGATTGATCTCCTTGTTTCCCCCTCCCATGGTTTCTATGCCTTATGATTGAGCACGTTGTCTCATTCAAGCTTGGGGAGGGTATTCTATCATGTTTGATGGGATGTTGATTCGTATATGCTATGCACCTTTGTATATGCTTTTCTATGTTCTTTTATTTTGAAAAACTCCAAAAAGATTTTTGTTTTTATCAAGGCAAATTTTCAATATGTTTTGTTTTGTTCTTGCTTTGGACATAGTAACATTTGGACTTGTATACTTGAATGCTTTTCTTCCTAAATGGTAGTGGTGTGCACGGTTTGAGATTACGTTTGGTTGATTCTAGGATAAAGCATGCTAAGATAGTTGTCTAGAACTAGGGGGATCATGAAACCGGATTCTACTTGTTTGTGGCTTGTTTGGTAGTTGCTCCCTATCTTCGATTTGACAACCTTAGTGAGTTTTTGCTACAACCATGTGAGATTCATACTTTTTCAAGCTTTCAACATATTCTTGCATGACCGACATGGATCCTTGACTATTGCGGACCTAATCTAGAATCTTGACGTATGATTCCTAAGACCGAGACCAAACCACCTAGGGAGGACAAAGGCATCTTTTTGGGGAGGTATTTTTCCTTTTACTAGGATAGTATCCTTCTTTTTAATTTTGGTTTTTGGGATACATTTGCCTTCTTTCTAACCCTTTGAGCCTTTTCCCCTTATTTTCAAGCCACGTCTTAAGCTCTTGAGCCTTTTGTTTCATTTTCATTTTCATTAGTGGTTTTTGTGAAGCAATGGTCATTGTTGTTGAAGATTGTGGTCTATAAGTTTGGAACTTGGTTCAAGTTTATGAGAAAGTTTGTGTTGTATATACATTGTGAATATTGGCATATGTCTAGTAAAAAGCCGTCCAAAGTAAAAAAAAAAAAAAAAAAAAAAAAAAAAAAAAAAAAAGGCAAGGACAAAGCAAGTGCAAAGTTTAAAAAGCCGTTCAAAGTTAAATGAGGCGAGGACAAAGAACTATTAAAGAAGTATTAAAAAAAAAAGTGAAAAATGCAAAAATATTTTTATGTGAGTATTCTTCCTTTTTGAGCATTGAGGACAATGCTCCATTTAAGCTTAGGGGGAAGCGTTCTCACGCTTTTTGTGTATATGTTTGTGATCTTAGCTTTGAATAAGCTTGGGGGTGTTGGTATTTTTGTTTGGTGATTACTTGGTTATGGTGTAAAGAAATGTGCAATCTTTGCTTCACAATTTAGGTTAACAACCAAATTTTAAATTTAGCCTACCTTAACCCTTTTTGCCTTACGTTACAAACTTTGGGAAGACCTTTTGACCTAGGGGTTGAGTCATTCATCGGTGGAGGGAATCATGGGTTATAGCCTAAGGAAAGGGGATGCGAAGTCAAGATGTCGAGTAAGCCAAAAATTTGATCTTTTTCCGGTTCCTTCGTGGAATCTATGAGAGGCTCACTAAGGGGAGATATAAGATTAGTAAGGGGAACGCGGTAAGATCGTTTGGGATGAAAGTGGAGTGTGATAACTAGTTCCTATGCTTAGCATATTTATGTTTCAATCAACTTTAGGTATTTGGAGCGTGCACTCCCTTACTTATTTAGAAAGATTTGCATTCATTTGTGCTTGTACATTTTAAAAAGTCCTTTCATGAACATGTGTTTGCTCTTCTTTTCTTTTGATTTCCTTCTTTATGCTTTGCCTTGTTTGTATTATTATGAGAGTTATGGGTTAATCTCTTAGGAAACCTTTACGAGAGCATCACTCGTCCTCTAGGGCGATCTAGGGGTTTAAATGGCTTGTTGTAGCTAAAAGCAACCGTGATTCCTACGACAGTGAGTCTTAGTGTAAATTCTCGCCCCTCTTTTTCTTTTTGCTTCGAATAAGCCCTTCTTTTTCCTTTTTAGCCTTTGCTTTGCTCGAGACGAGCAAAAGTCTAGCTTGGGGGAATTTGATGAGTGTCATTTATGGCACTCATAGGGTAGTCTTTTAAGGTTATTTCTTTCCCTTTTTCATGCTTTCTTCTCTTATTTTTGGTCCTTTTTCCTTTAGTTTCTCTTTCTCCTCTTTTCTTTATGGTTCTCGTGTTTTTCTCGTATTTTCCTTTCATTTGGCTCTTTTTCCCTTTTATTTCCTTTCTTTGTTTTCTTGTGTAGGTACTTGGAGAATCACCTTTGCAAAGGAATCAAGTTGGGTCCTTAATGACCAAGCAAGGAAGAAGCATTTGGCTAGAGAGGGCTTAGAGAGGCCTTAGAGAGGCCTCGGAGAGGTCTACAAGGTATTGCCAGCAGGTCGCAGGCGCGGGCTCAAGAAGCACAAATGGCCAGATTTTGGCAGGAACTTCCCGCGGTTGCCTCACAGGCTCTCCGCGAGAACGGGAAACTTGGAGAGGGCGCTCCGTCTCAGAGAGACCGCGGCCCCCTGATTGAGCTTTGGGAGCAGGGGATTAGCCGCGGGCGCGGCATCTTTGGCCGCGGGCGCGGGTGTTGCCCAGATAGCCCGTAGAGGGTTCCATACCCATTTCTCCGCGGCCGCGAGTTCATCGGGAGAGGGCGCGGGATTTGCCGGTTTCTTCTTTGCTTATATATAGAATTGTAATTTCTTTTTGAAACCAACTTTTGTGACCATATTTTCTGAGCTTAGTTGAGAGTTCTCTCTCTAGTTTTAGGGTTAGTTTAGGAGTAGTTTTAGAGAGATAAAGTGAAGGATTTCAATGGTGATTGAGAGATTGAAGATACAAGGGTGACAATTGTGTTCAAAATCTTCTCTATTATCTATGAGCATTCTTAACTCTATCTCTCCTTAATGCTTTGTTTAATTTCATGTTTGTTTGGTTTAATTTTGATGTTTGATGCTTGATTAGTGTAATTGTTCTTGATATTTTGTTGATTCTTGATTTCCATAGTTGTTAGTTGATAGATGATGATTCTTGAATAGTTGTTTGGCTAGGAATTGGGTGAAACTTGTATGATTGATTAATTGTGATTAATTTGGGAATTGTGTTGATTGATTGTTGAGATTAAAGTGATTAGTGAAGAATTGCATGTGTGTAATTCAATTAGGCCTTGAGAATTATGCTAGATTGCATTGTAATTCCTAATGACATGAACAATTGATTTGAGAATTGCAATTATCGATTGGTTTTGATTGTGATTCTCTTAGTTTGTTATTCATAGTGAACCCTAGCTTAACAATTAGGAGATAGCTCTTTGATTCCTATTGATTGATCTTATCATTAGTCCTCACAACCTTTGATTGGCATGCTCTTCCGAAGTTGTTGCAATTGACATGATTACTTGTTGATCCCCGTTCCTAGTGTTTTATTTCTTTGGTTATTTGTTTTGTTAGTTGTTAGTATTCTCTCTTACCTTCGTCTTCGACCTAGCTTAGGCGCATAATTGAAAGTGCTTGAACATTACCGTTCCTTTAGGTTCAACCCTTGACTTGCCTCTGTACTCGTATTTAGGTTTGTTAAGTGTTTATAAATTTAGTTTGACCGAGGTACGATTAGATAACGACCTAGTTTTCCCCTTGTCAAAGATTAATGAATTTAAATGTGGACAATGCAGGACAGGTTATCGAAGACATGGCCATACACATTTTCCAATACGGGAGTCCGAGAGGGTTTGCAAATAAAGGAAAACATAATGTCAATTCCGTATCCTTTTTGCAAGCTCAATTAACCTTGATTTGGGTATTTTATACCCGGCCAGGTGGCCCAATCAGGAAGCGCCACGTGTCTTCCATAGAGGTGCCATTTGGACCCATGGAATGATGACACGTGGAGGGCGGACGCCACTCTATCCTACGCGGACAGAAGATCCAGCATGGACCATTCAGATGGCGACACGTGTCACCCAAAAGGTGCCTCAAAAACCTTTTGGGCTCAGTGCCACGTGTCACTCAGGCATTGGCCCAGGGATGGCGGCCTTCAAAGGCCCAAATCCCGAGGCGTCGAAAAATGGCGTGACCTAATTCCTAGTTCATCATATCCTAGGAAGGGCACACTTTTCAAAAGGACCCTATAAATAGGGACATTCTGGCATTTATGACAAGGGAGAGAATTTACATAAAAAACGTGACAATACGTCATTTATCACACCTTACCTGAGCTTGGAATCTGAGCAGATAACTTTATTTCCGCACGTTTTATTACCGAACAAAACTTATCTTCGGAGGCGGACCCCCGACCATCCGTCGGTCCGTTTGCTTTGCAGGTACAGGCGTCCTCAGTTGAATCCAGTTTTAGTGTTGTAACTCTCCCAAGGGACAAAAACCCCCAAAAAATTTGGCGCCGTCTGTGGGGAGAGTACCTATGAAATGGCTTCACAAGAACCTGTACCAAATTTAGAGGCCATTCGGCCTCCAAATGATATACTGGTCCAAACGGACCATGACTCAGGTGACGACGCTGACGTCGAAACCTATGTGGATCCAAATGGGTCCCTCATCTCAAAACGCATTCGCGGTAAGGAGAGGCGGGAGCGTCACTATGACCAGGCAAGGCCAAGCAAAACTGTTGGTCAACCAAAGAAGCCCTCGGGGGTGAAATCAAACAACTCGCCTCAAAGAAGTCGCCTGCCCCTAGAAATGAGCAGTCGGCCAAGAAGCCAGCCCAAGCTGGCAAACAGAAGTCGGTCAGGGACCGTCAGCCTCAGGGGTGAAATCAAACAACTCGCCTCAAAGAAGTCGCCTGCCCCTAGAAAGGAGCAGTCGGCCAAGAAGCCAGCCCAAGCTGGCAAACAGAAGTCGGTCAGGGACCGTCAGCCAACTCCTCAACCTGCCCCTAAGGAGAAGGCCAGGCCCCAATTTGACCTTACTCGGCTCCGTTTCCCAGAAACGAGCACAAGAAAACCCATCTGGCACGTACAGCCGGATGGCAGCAAGAAGACGTTCTTTGCTCGGCAATACGTCGAGGAGAAGATAACCTAGCTATCAGAGTCGGCTTCAACGTCGACTTATTATGATAGCTTTCGTAATACCTATGTGAGTTGTTCCCAGTCTGTACATGAGACCCCAACAAGCAGCCAACGGGTTCAATCTAGGCCTCATATGATTCAGTCCGCCCTGTACATGGCACAACCATTGTACTAGGCGCCAGTTTTACCTTACATGCAACCTGCCCTCTATGGATAACAGGCGGCATACGGCTATCAGCCGATGGACTAGCAGCATAGGCTGCAACACCTTGGAGATCAACCCTTTGCTTTCTCCAGGGAAATAACTGAAGCCGTATAGCCGGCTAAAGTTAAAAACATTCTGGTTGGAGCCTATGACGGGACCTCCAACCTAGAAGACCACCTGCTAGCATACACCCACCTCATGTATTTACAGGGGTTGGATGATGCCGCATGGTGTCGTTGCTTTCCAGCCACCCTAAAAGGCATAGCCCAGCAGTGGTTTAGCAATCTGCCGGCTGGCTGCAAAAATAGCTTCAAGACGCTTGCGTTCTTGTTTGCATCAAACTTCTCTATGAACATCCCTGCCAAAAAGACAAGTCTTGACTTGGGCAATGTACAACAGGGAGATAGAGAAGGTTTACGTTCCTACGTCAGGCGGTTCAATCTGGTCCGAATCCAGATTCATGGGCTGTCTGATGAGGTCGCTTTCACAGTCTTTTTCAAGGGTCTGAAGGACGGGTCTACTTTCAAGTACGAACTCATTCGCAAACAAATCTTTACTCTGCGAGGAGCCTTGCGAGAGGCAAAAGCCTATATACAGGCGACCGAACTCTGCTCCTCCAATAAGCAGTCGGACCATAATAAGTCTGAGCGGCAAAAAGAGAGTCTGCCTGCTCAGCCGGCTCCTAAGTCAGAAGAGAGCAAAAAGAAAAAGCAAGTCTGGGCCATTGATAACTCTGATCAACCGGCATAGAAGAAGAAAAAGGAGTGGAAACTGTACGTCCCAAGGTACGAATTCCACAAGGACTGCTGCTCCATCCTCTTGGAAATTAAGAATCGGCTGACTCTTAAAAGCCGACTCCTTTGAAAGGTTCTGCTGAAAATCGGAACTTAAACAAGCATTGCCATTTCCATGAGGATGTTGGCCATGACACGAACAACTGCTTCAGTCTCAAGCGGGAGCTCGACCGTCTGGCCGATAAAGGACAGCTGAAGTCCTATATGAAGTCCAAAGTGACTTCAAAAGCAAATCCGGGGCAGTCCTAGAAAAAGACTCCCCAGCCTGCTGTGAGTGCCGAAACTGATGAAGAACCGGTATACACCATAGCAGGCGGATTTGTCGGTGGTGGCCCGACCATTCGGGGTACCAAGGACCATTTGATAAAGATGATAAACTCTGTTGAGGAGGGGGATGCAGCAAGCGCATCCACCTTCCCTAAAGTTTTCATCACCGAGCAGGACAGAGGCAAAGTCCGTCGGCCGCATGATGATCCTGTTGTCATTGAGTGCAAGGTCGCCAACCAGCTAGTTGGCCGAATTCTGATCGACACAAGAAGCTCCTCTGACCTCATCAGCCTCAAATGCTTATCCAATCTCAAGTACAAACCGGATAGCATGATGGAGGTGTCCCACACCCTTGTTAAGTTTGGGGAGGACTTGTGCACCTAGTCGGACGAATTGACCTACATGTTCGCCTGGGAAGCAGGGGAGACGGTCGGCACATGACCATCCGTTTCCTAGTGGTTGAAGAGCTAACGGCCTACAACCTCATCTTTGGCCGTCCCACTCTTAATGAGTGTAAGGCCGTCATCATCCCTACTCTCATGCTACTTAAGTATGAGAAGGATGATGGAACAGTTGACTCCCTTAATGGGGACCAAAAGGCGGCTCGAGAGTGTTACCTCTTGGACGTCAATCCCGCGGCCGTAACATCCGGTCGGGGCAAGCAAACAATCGACCTCGATGATGTCGAGGAAGAACAGTCGGCCCTACCAACCGGAAAGAAAAGAAATACTGATTAGCTGGTGGTGGTCAAACAAGAAAAACAATAGCAATCACTGACCGGATAACGGTCGGATGATCTTCGTCTTCAGCCTGCTGGTGAACACATTGATATCCCTCTGGACGACAGCCGTCCAGAGCGGACTGTTAAGGTGGGGACGATTGCCTTTGCAAAGCTGGGTGAAAGCCTTCACCAGCTGCTGAGGGAATTCAAAGACATCTTTACCTTTGAAGTGGAGGAGATGCTAGGCATCAGCCCGGATATCGCTGTCCACAACAAGGCATGTCCAAAGGATGTGTGTTGACTACACAGACCTCAACAAGGCATGTCCAAAGGATATCTATCCATTGCCTAAGATCGACAGTCTGGTCGACTCAACAGCCGGACATGCCCTGATGAGTTTCATGGACGCCTATTCAGGTTTCCATCAGATCCCCCTGTGGAAAAAAGATCAAGAAAAGAAGGCATTCGTCACTGATCAGGGGTTGTTCTGTTATACGATGATGCCGTTTGGTTTGAAGAATGCGCCTGCTACTTTCCAACGAATGATTAATACGGGCTTCATTAATCAAATCGGAAGGAATGTAGAGGCGTACATTGATGACATGATAGTCAAATCCAAACAACAAGCGGATCACCTTGCTGATCTCCGAGAAACCTATGCCACACTCAGGCGGCACAAGGTCATGCTTAACCCAAAAAAGTGTGTCTTTGGTGTTGAGTCTGGGAAGTTTCTCGGATTTTTTATTGACCAAAGGGGAATAGAGGCCAACCTTGAGAAAATACAGGCGATGATCGACATGCAGTCGCCCCGTACTATGAAGGAAGTGCAAAAACCAACAGGTTGTCTGGCGGCCCTGGGGAGATTCCTCAGTCGGTCAGGCGACAAGTGCCTCTACTTTTTCCAGGCAATAAAAAAGAAGACAAACTTTGAATGGGGGGATGATGCAGAGGCGGCCTTTCAAAAGCTGAAAACTCATCTAAATTCTTTGCCAAGGCTTGTCAGCCCTTTGCCCAAAGAGAAGCTCTTCATGTACTTAGCCGTCTCTGATCATGCACTCAGTGCCGTTCTATTAGCTGAAAGAGACGGCATCCAGCTCCCGGTGTATTTCATTAGCCATGTTCTGAGAAACGCGGAGCTTTGGTACCCCTTGGTTGAAAAATTCGGCCTTGCCCTTTACATGGCCATCAAGAAGCTTAAACCCTACTTCTTGGCGCATGCGGTAGAAGTCTATACTGAACAACCGATCAAACGTCCACTCACAACCTTGGAGTCTTCTGGACAAATGCTCAAATGGGCGATTAAAATGCAAGGACTAGAAATCACTTACAAACCAAGGAAGGCAATAAAGGGACAAGCATTCGCTGACTTTATTGTCAAAATGACAAGGCCGGTTGTACCAGACAATACAGACCAGGTTTGGAAAGTGTATGTGGATGGGAGCTCCACTGTGAACGGCTGTGGTGCAGGGATTATCTGTCAGTCTCCTTAAGGAGATAAGTACGAATACACACTACGGTTCAAGTTCCAGGTCTCTAACAATGAGGCCGAGTATGAGGCCCTGATGGCCGGCATTCGGTACTACAAGGCGGCAGAGGCAAAGAAGATAGCTGCCTGCTCTGATTCTCAACTGGTCGTACTCCAGGTTAATGGAACGTACGAGAACACTCATCCGGCCATGATAAAATATTTGCAGGCGGTCAAGAATGAAGTTCGGTCACTTGAAGAATTTCATCTAACTTAATTGCCCAGGTCTTCAAACAATCATGCGGATGCTCTGTCCAAGCTAGCATCATCCGCCTCCTGTGAAATGCCTCGGTCGGTTTTCTGGGAGGTCATGGAAAGAAGAAGTATATCTGAGGAAGACCCCATTGGAATTCTTGACCGAATTTCAACCTGGATGGACAGCATCCGGGCCTATCTTGCAGACGGCACGCTCCCTGACTCACCACAGGAGGCGGCTGTTCTGAAAAAACGAGCGGCTAACTTCGAGTTGCGATAAGGAGAACTCTTCAGGGCTGGTTTTTTGAAACCCCTGTTAAAGTGTGTTACCCCTGAGAAGGGTAAGGAGATCCTCGAAGAGTTGCATTCGGGATTCTGCCTCTCCCATATAGGCGGCAGATCCCTCGCTGCCAAGGCCAAGCGGCTTTACTTCTGGCCAACTCTGGAGTCGGATGCAATGGAAATGGTAAAAAAAATGCTACAAGTGCCAAAAATTTGGCAAACTCATCCATCGTCCGGCTACAGACCTGACGGCCATCCACAGCCCAATACCTTTTGCCAAATGGGGCATGGACATTCTAGGGCCATATACAACTGCACCAGGCGGCAAGCGCTATATGCTTGTAGCTGTGGATTACTTTACCAAGTGGGTAGAGGCGGAGGCAGTAAAAAACATCAGGGGGTCTCAAGCTTCTTTGCATCAGTCGGTCGGCTGCAAGCAAACAGCCAGGTCGAAGCCTTCAACAAGTTAATCTCAGACGGGATTAAAAAGAAAATTGAGTGGGCTGGTGGTCTCTGGGCGGATGAATTACTACACGTCCTCTGGTCCATCAGAACGACTGCTAAAGGGGCAACTGGAGAAACCCCGTTTCTTATGGTGTATGGTGGAAAAGCTGTCCTGCCCATTGAACACTATGAGCCGACTCTTCGATTCATGTTATATAACGAGGAAGCTAACTGGGAGGCCATGCGGCTGGCATTGAACTCACTTCCAGAGCGCAGGGGCAATGCTGCCTTGCGTCATGAGATATACCGTCTGAGAATGACACGAGCTTACAACAAGAGAGTACACAAGCGTCCTCTCAAAATAGGGGACTTTGTGTTACGAAAAATGAAGGCAGTCGGTAGGGCGAATGAGCAGGGAAAGCTAACCCCAAATTGGGAAGGCCCCTACCGAATCTATGAGGAAGTAAGAGACGACACCTACCGCCTGGAAGACCCAAACGGCAGGCAGCTGCCTAGAATTTGGAATGTAGACAACTTGAAAAAGTACTACTTCTAAGTACGAATGTAAAGACCTAAAGTACTACTTCTAAGTACGAATGTAAAGACCTAAATTTTGTTATCTCAAGTTTTGTTAATGAGAATAGGCCTTTTATTTCCTAACTTGTCTTTTTATTTAAAGTTTCTTAGTGTCGCCTGTATAAAATACAGACGGCCAATGCGTTTGGAGAGCGTCTGTCCCAACTGCAAGCGCCCCAATACCTCTGAGGGAGCCGATTGTTTTAGAACATTCGTTCCTACAAAATGCACCAAGTTAATATCGACACTTAACAAATATTTACTCAACCATTTAAGAGGCCTAAGGCAAGATAAAATAATGATGAGGCCGATGGCCGGATATTAATAAACAAAAAGAGACCGAATGGTCACAGTCTGCTATAACATGAGTATGACCGTCTGCTCCAACATGAGTTAGATAACCTGCGACGTCCATTCGGGCGAATTCGTTGAAGAGAAGCATCTCCCATTTGAGTGGCACATTGCTCTACAAATATAACAAGCGGCCCTACCGAATGCTAAGGCAGCATTCGCAGTCATTTGTTTTAATCGAAAGTGAAATCTAAAAGGCCTGGATTTTCTAACTGTTCTAGCACAGCTCGAAAATGGTCACTGTTTCATAAGTAGAGGCTAATGAGGCATTAAGCCGGATGCGCCTATTTTTGCCCAGGGGAAAAGCAGGCCGAACATTCTTGTTAATATATGAGTTAAGTTAACTACTTAAGCACCTAATGAGGCTTTTGGCCAGATGACGCCAGTTCTTTGCTTGTGGGGCAAGACTGGCGAACAATTCTTTTTAAAGAACACTTGCTAAGTTATAAACTTATTTTATCTTAAAGAGGCCAATGGGCGGATGCGCCTGTTTTTAGCTCACGGGGCAAAACAGGCGGAAGTTTTCCCCTAGCCAAATTTGCTAAGTTGGTAATTTGAGTTTTGTTCGAGCCAATGGCCGAATGAAAACTTTACGTTGCCTATTCTGGATGGACGTCTACCGAGTGGTTTGGGGCAATCACCATAGTGATTGATTGACTTAGAAACCATGCATGCTCTTCTAAGTATCAATAATTTCTAAGTCAATCAATCCAAAAAACCGAAACCGCTCGACATCCGTCCAGGGGCAAGAACATTCGCATGGTATACAGGTTATAATACTTAGCCAAAAACATGCAATGAAAAATTCAAAAATGCAAAGGACAACAATATGAATAACTTCAGCCAAATGGCCGTATGATTTAAATTAAAAAAGACCAATCGCCATCAGACGAGTAGTTAAGATTGTTTTCTGGCAAAGCCAGAGAAATTTTTAAAGTACCCGACCTCTTGGACGGTAAAGATACATCAAATACTCGGCACGCAGGCCGAAAATGCAAATTACATGGCCGTTCGGCCGTAGAAAACATAAAAAGCTTAAGTGATCAGGGGAGAGCCTCTTCATTGGCAGCCGACCTGTTGTCCTTCGGCTGCTCTTCATCATTCTTCTCTTGGTCCTCCGCCTGATCTTCCTCCTCGCCACCAAAGGACGACTCCCCAGAAGAGTCGGACCTAGAACTTTCCTCGGCCGCAGCATTCTCAGCCTCTTCAATAAGGCGAGCGTCGAATGCTTTGCTGGCTTCGTCAAACTTGGATTTCCAAGTCTGATATTCTGAGTCCGGCTGCACAGCCGCCCAAGTGTCCCGCATGATGGCATCATAGTCGCTCATCATTTGCTTAACAAGAGCCTCTCTCTCTTGTTTAGCCACGGACTCAAACTTGGTCTTCAGCTGATGCTCCTGGTTGCTGAGGCGCTACTCCAGGCGGCCCACCTTCTGCTTGGCTCTCTCGGCCTTTTCTTTGGCATCCTGAAGAGGCTCGAGCTTCTCCTTAAGATTTGTAATTTCTTTCTTAAGGGAAGTGATGCGCTGGCGGGCCGAGTCCAGGTCCTTCTTCACCTGCATATTGGCTTCCGCCTGCGAATACATCATATCAAGCGTTAGAAACTCATTTTGAGCAATATCAAATTGAGCTCGATCCAAGGCGGACTCGGCCCGAGCTTTAGCGGTTGTTACCTCTTTGGACTTCTCCTTGAGGGGTTGCCTCAGCCCTTAGACGCGCAGCATGGCCTACAAAAAGAGCCAAATGGTTACAACCAGGCGGATAAAGACTTAAAAAAAAAAAACATAAGAAGCTTAAGTGATCTGGGGAGAGCCTCTTCATTGGCAGCCGGCCTGTTGTCCTTCGGCTGCTCTTCATCATTCTTCTCTTGGTCCTCAGAAGAGTCGGACCCAGAACTTTCCTCGGCCGCAGCATTCTCAGCCTCTTCAATAAGGCGAGCGTCGAATGCTTTGCTGGCTTCGTCAAACTTGGATTTCCAAGTCTGATATTCCGAGTCCGGTTGCACAGCCGCCCAAGTGTCCCGCATGATGGCATCATAGTCGCTCATCATTTGCTTAACAAGAGCCTCTCTCTCTTGTTTAGCCACGGACTCAAACTTGGTCTTCAGCTGATGCTCCTGGTTGCTGAGGCGCTACTCCAGGCGGCCCACCTTCTGCTTGGCTCTCTCGGCCTCTTCTTTGGCATCCTGAAGAGGCTCGAGCTTCTCCTTAAGATTTGTAATTTCTTTCTTAAGGGAAGTGATGCGCAGGCGGGCCGAGTCCAGGTCCTTCTTCACCTGCATATTGGCTTCCGCCTGCGAATACATCATATCAAGCGTTAGAAACTCATTTTGAGCAATATCAAATTGAGCTCGATCCAAGGCGGACTCGGCCCGAGCTATAGTGGTTGTTACCTCTTTGGACTTCTCCTTGAGGGGTTGCCTGAGCCCTTAGACGCGCAGCATGTCCTGCAAAAAGAGCCAAATGGTTAAAACCAGGCGGATAAAGACTTAAAAAAAAAAAAAAAAAAAAAAGAATTGAATTGCTTAAGTCAAGACTCATACCTCGCAGAGGTTCCCCAAGATGCCATCCAAGTCTAGGGTGCCGACTCCTCTGACAGACGCCTTGTCGTCAGGATCAAACGCCCTTAGCATGGATTTGGCCATCTGGATTATAGTCGACCTCTCCACAGGAACTGAGAAGGAAAAAGAGTTAGAAAAATAACACAAGCATATCTAAATAGAAGAACAAGAAAGGCGAATGGTTTTTACCGTCGTCCTTTTGTTCCTCCTCTCTCCCTTTCTCTCCTGCTAAGCCGACATCAGCGGTGGGTTGCTTGAAGCCACCCTTTGATGCCCTCTGAGCATCCGGTTTGCTGATCTCCTTTTCAGCTTCGAGAGAAGAGGCGTCTGGGCCCTTCTTGGGCTTATAAGCAATGTGCTTCCGGCCGCCCTTGCCGGATGCGCTCACATCACCCGCCCTTGTCTTTTGGACCTTAAGGTCGGATGGTTTTGAAGGAGGTTTGGAAGGCGCACCCTACATCAACACAAGATAAAAGCAAGTTAGAAATCATTCGGGCAAATTTAATATTGGTCAGAAATGAAAGTATAACAATTTCCTACCTTGGGGGTGCCGTAAGTTTTCTGCTCATCCACTTTGCTGTGGGTGGTTGCTTCTGCCCTGTTTAGGACATTCGACTTGTATCGAGCAGCAGATACAGCCGGCTTCCTTGTGGCCGAGAGCTTCTCCATTGCCTTGTCTGCAAAAATGACCAAGTTTTAGTACCGTCAAACAAGTACTGAAAAGCAAAATGAAATTACATATAAAACAGACGGCCGACTACCTCTCGACATTTCAGAACTTAGCCCATAGGCGGCTAAGAATGTTCCTTCTTCAAACCATCTGTACAAAGGGAGATAGCATTGAGGGTTGACCTCCTTGTCCCCCTCATCATTCGTCCACACGGACACGGTAAACAACCCTGCGTCCATGATCTCCTCCTTTGCCCGCCTGAGAATAGGCGGCAATGCACTCCTGCCTGCTAGGAGAGGTGGATTCTTATTCCACCTGTTATACTTTTGGTTCAAGCGGCTGTCGGAAGACTTAACTATGTAAAACTTAGTCCTCCAGTCTTTCCACTTGTTCTCTTTGCCAACAGCCATCATGTACCCCTTGCAAGTGGTCAAGGTGTACCAGCCCTCACCGCCCCTAGCAGGCGCCCTGCTCAGATAGTGCATGTGGGCGAACGCTTCAAAGCTCGCCTCCACCTGCAGCATCTCACAGGCGGCAACGTACCCCAGAATGTTAATCCAGGAGTTGGGTACAAGTTGCCAGATACCCAGTTGGTATCCGTCCAAGATCCTTTCCACGGCCGGATGGAGAGGGAAGCGGAGGCCAGCTTGGAAAGTCGCTTCATAGCAGCCGAATGCTTTGTCCTGATAGCTGGCCAGGCTTGGCCAGGTTATGGTGTCACCCTCGTTAGGGACCGAAAAAGTATAGCCATGGCCTAGGACGACCTTGCGCCTAAAATTGGCAAGGCCGGATGCCATGGACCTCCGCCTACCGGGCGGAACATGATGATAGTAGGGGGCTTTCTCCAAGCGCCTGGAAGCGCTCGGCTCGGTCCAGCTTTCCCCCTTATCCACTGCCAAAGACTCCCTGGCAGAATCTACTTTTGATCTAGCCTCCTTTGATGTTATGGAGGCGTTCTCTGAAGAAGATGACGAGGTCGACTCGTCATCAGAGCTAGGGGACCGCCGACTGGTGCCAGCGGGGTCCTCCCCTAGACTCTCTTCCGGCGCATGTCCAGAAGGTCCGGGTTGATATTCTTCATCCGCCTCCCCCAGGATTCCATCACTGGGAGTTCCACTAGATGTGGGCGAATGGTAATAGGTGGGGGTAGGAGGAAGATAAGAAAGGCTGTCAGGAAGTTCCGACAACTCACTTCGAGGCACCCTTATTGAGTCGTCTGAATAAACAGTCGACCCATCCGAATGGTAGAAAATTCCATCGGAGCTACACTGCCTTGCTGTTCTTTTGGTTCTGGCTATAGTGTCCTGCACAGACACGGAAACGGTTGGATTCGGAGAAGTTCGCAAAGCAGGGTCTTTGGCCAAGCATTCGGCACTGCTAGTTCTAGATTCAGCCGTCCCCGGTGACCGGCTGATCACTATCCTACGTCGTGCCGCATGCAATTGGGGAGCCATTTTATCGAAAACAAAGAAAAAATGAAGAGTAAAAGAAAAAACAGGCGTTACCTTTAGAAGAAGGGAGAGAGACGGTTGGTTGACTAAAGAACGATCGGACTGTTGGCCGAGTGTCGGATGCTTGAAAAACGCTTAGGGAATTTTGAGATTCTTTAAGTCAAAAAGTCCAAGATTCTCCAAAGATTTGCAAAGGTGTGAATCCAAGGGGGGGGGGGTCAAACCTCACTATTTATAGGGGGTAAAACCCTAATTTTTTCCCTCCAGTAATTTTTGAATCTGACCATTCAGATACTGACACCTGTCACGTGCAATGCACATGACCCCTGTGAGGGGCAAATGATTTGGGTATTTTATACCCGGCCAGGTGGCCCAATCAGGAAGCGCCATGTGTCCTTCATAGAGGTGCCATTTGGACCCACGGAATGATGACACGTGGAGGGCGGACGCCCCTCTGTCCTACGCGGACTGAAGATCCAGCATGGGCCATTCAGATGGCGACACGAGTCACCCAAAAGGTGCCTCAAAAACCTTTTGGGCTGAGTGACACGTGTCACTCAAGCATTGGCCCGGGGATGGCAGCCTTCAAAGGCCCAAATCCCGAGGCGCCGCAAAACGGCGTGACCTAATTCCTAGTTCATCAGATCATAGGAGGCGCACACTTTTCAAAAGGACCCTATAAATAGGGAAATTCTGGCATTTATGACAAGGGAGAGAATTTACACAAAAAACGAGACAATACGTCACTTATCACACCTTACCTGAGCTTGAAATCCGAGAAGATAACTTTATTTCCGCACGTTTTATTACCGAACACTTACTAACTTAATCTTTGGAGGCAGACCCCCGACAATCCGGCGGTCCGTTTGCTTTGCAGGTACAGGCGTCCTCAGTTGAATCCAGTTTCAGTGTTGTAACTCTCCCAAGGGTCAAAAACCCTCGAAACAAACGTCTATTTGTCAAAAATTAGATAATCTTACTACTACTCCTAACTCTGTAGCTAATGTTTCCGCTGTTGCTAACAATGAAGCTTTTTGTGAAAACTGTGGAATTGTAGGGCATTGGGAGCAAGATTGTAGGAGTTCCATGGAACAAGTTAATGCCTTTCAAACCTATAGGCAGAATAACCCATATTCCAACTCTTATAATGCCGGTTATCGAAACCATCCATATCTTTCGTATCGGAGTGCTAATGATTAAAACCCTCCACCTCCACAACAACCTCAACACCAACCCCCACCACAGAAAAAATATTACCATCCAAATTCTGGCCAGAAAAGCCAAGCATCACCCTTATCATCTTCTGACCTTGCCATGACAGAAATTAGAGCAATGCTTACTAATATGCAAAAGCATATGGAGAGTAGGGATGCGCAAAGTGATTCTATTTTAGCCCACAATAAAATCATGGATAATCAAATTGCACAACTTTCATCTACCCTACAATCCCGTCAGCAGGGAGCTCTACCATCACAACCTATCCATCCTACAGACCATGCCAATGCAATCACTCTAAGGAGTGGTTCACATTATGATGGACCTCCTATGCCAAAGGAAGATAGACATTCCTCTATAGAAAACGCTAATCCTGCTAACCCTGCAAGGCTACAAACATATACTAACCCTTCTAATGTTTCTGTGCAGGGTAAATCTCATGATAAGGGAGGAGATGTGCAGAGCCCGGTTATCAAACTATCGTTCCCTAATAGGCAATTGAAGAGTAAGTTTGATAAACAATTTGGTAAGTTTTTAGAGGTTGTGAAAAACATGCATGTAACAGTTCCTTTCACTGATTTAATCACCCAGGTTCCTGCATATGCTAAATTTATGAAAGATATTCTGACTAGGAAAAGGGCCTTTAATGAAGTAGAAACTGTAGCTTTCATAGAGGAGTGTAGTGCTCTATTGCAAAATAAATCCCCTCATAAATTAAAGGATCCCGGTAGTTTTTCTATCCCTTGTCATATAGGGAATGTTTTGATTGATAAAGCTTTGTGTGATTTGGGTGCCAGTGTCAGTGTTATGTCATCTGTCTGTGCAAAACTTAATATGGGAGAATTAAAAGTCACTAATATAACATCGCAAATGGAAGATCGTTCTGTAAAATACCCCTAGGTATTTTAGAGGATGTCCCTGTCAGAGTTGGTAAATTTTTTATTCCTATTGATTTTGTTGTTTTAGACATGGCAGCGGATACACAAATACCCGTTATATTAGGTAGGCCTTTTCTCCATACTTCAGAAGCCATTATTGATGTGAAAAATGGCAAACTAACCCTTTCTGTTGGTGATGATAATGTTACTTTTAATCTAGGGAAAGTTTTAAAAGGGCCTATGCTAGAGGAAAATTATTGTTATATTGATATAATTGATATAATGGACGATATTTGTGATGATAGCTTGCTACAGGTTCTTGCAAGGGATCCCCTGGAGGAAATTCTTTGTGGGAATTTATCTACAGACAATGCAAGCGTTTGGGGTAATGAGGTACAAGATATTGAAAGAGCTCTTTCCTTAAAAGAGTTAGGCCCCAAGGAAACAATGAAGGTAGTAAATTTAGTTCAGGAATCAAAACTTGCAGAGGTCAAAAAACCTGAACTAAAACCTCTCTCTACTCATTTAAAATATATTTTTTTGGATGAACAGGAACTATACCCCGTGATCATCAGTACTGCACTTAATGACCTATAAACTTCCCAACTTCTAGGGGTTCTTCAAACCCATAAGAAAGCTATTGGGTACAATATTGATGATCTCAAGGGTATTAGCCTTGATTTTTGTATGCACAGGATACATCTAGAGGATAACTATAAGGCCTGCATTCAACGCCAAAGAAGATTAAATCCTAACATGCAGGAAGTAGTCAAGAAAGAGGTTATGAAAGTACTTGATGCAGGTATTATCTATCTTATTTCTGACTCCAAGTGGGAAGTCCTGTGCAGGTAGTGCCTAAAAAAGGTGGGATGACTGTGATAACTAATGAAAAAAATGAATTAATTCCCACTAGAACTGTAACAGGGTGGCGTATGTGTATTGATTATTGTAGATTGAATATCGCCACTAAAAAGGACCATTTCCCTCTTCCTTTATAAATCAAATGCTTGAGAGGTTAGCTAACCATAAGTTCTTTTGCTATTTGGATGGGTATTTGGAATTTTTCCAAATTCCAATTCACCCTGAAGATCAGGAAAAGACAACCTTTACATGCCCTTACAGCACTTTTGCATATCGTAGAATGCCTTTCGGTTTATGTAATGCTCCTGCTACCTTTCAACGTTGTATCATGAGCATCTTTTCTGATTTCATAGAGTCTATTATGGAAGTCTTTATGGATGATTTTAGCGTGTATGGTTCTTCATTTGATTCATGTCTAATTAATCTCGCTAAAATTTTAAAACAATGTGAAGAATGCAACTTAGTTCTAAACTAGGAGAAATGTCACTTTATGGTGACAGAAGGGTTAGTTCTAGGTCACATTGTGATGCAAGTCTAAGCATGGAGAACTTCGAAGATTTGCTTATCATGCATCAAGATAGCTTGTCCCTAAACATTGATTCAAGCCAAGCATTGCATGGACACTTTCTTGGATATCAAAGTAAAGCCACGGTTTGCTTAGTGGCTTTTCTTGGAGTCTAGTTCACTTTCTTGAACTTTCTTGAATTTTCTTTACTTAGATTTTGCTTACAAGTTTTTACCTTTCACTTGAAAGGGTTTTTCTTGGTTCAAGCATTAGGATCTTTAATCTTTATTTAGTTGCTTTAAAAATCAGTTAGTTAGCAAAATAAATCAATTTAGGCGTGTGCTTGTTCTCCAAGGAGATTGGCGTATGCTTGTGCGCCAAGGTGCTTGCTCTTCAAGCAAGTTAGAATTCTAGTTTAATTAGGATTGAATTAGGAACTTGTCCTAATCTTCCTAGGTAAACTAAGTCTTATAAATAGGGCTGTAAAACACACGAATAAGAGCATAGATTATTATTATTATTGTTTTAAGTTTTAAACACTTAAGTTTTGTTGATTGTGATCAATTGCTGTTTTGCTTGTTTTAGTTAAAACATTCGTTTGGATTGATTAATTAGGTGGATTCTTAATTGATTAATCTTAGTTTTGTTTAATTCTTGGTGGATTTCCTGTATAGAATTAGACTTAACATACCCCTTGTGTTTTGTTGATTTTTGGATAAATAATTCATATCAAGTATGATGAGGGTAAGGATTCTCTTCTTATAGATGATTCTTTCCCTGATGACAACCTATATGCAGTTGTAGAGCAACACCCATGGTATGCCGATTTTGCTAATTATTTAGTGGGTGTTACTCTACCTCTTGACTTGTCCTACCAACAAAAAAAAGAATTCCTTTCTGATGTTAAGCATTATTTTTGGGATGATCCTTTTTTGTTTCATGAGTGTGCAGATGGATTATTTCGCAGGTGTGTTCTCGAATGGGAAGTCCACGGTGTGCTTACTAGTTGCCACACCTCACCATATGGAGGACATCATGGCCCCACTAAAACGGTGGCCAAGATTAATGAGTCGGGTTTTTATTGGCCTACAATGTTTAAGGACCTTAACAATTTTGTGCAGGCTTGTGACTCTTGCAAGAGGACTGGTAACATCTCGCGTCGGCATGAGATGCCTCATACCGGAATTCTAGAAGTTGAAATTTTGGATGTTTGGGGTGTTGATTACATGGGACCGTTCCCCTCTTCAAAAGGGAACCGCTATATACTTGTCGCCGTCGACTATGTATCCAAGTGGGTCGAGGCCATCGCTACTCCCACTAATGATGCCAAGGTGGTCCATAGACTTTTCAAGAAGACCATCTTTCCAAGATTTGGCATGCCTAGAGCGATAATCAGTGACGGAGGATCTCACTTTCTTGAGCGGAAGTTAGACACCCTCCTCAAAAAGTATGGTGTCTACCATAGGACAGGTTTAGCCTACCACCCCCAAACTAGTGGCCAAGTTGAAGTTTCTAACCGTGAGATCAAGGCCATTCTAGAGAAGGTGGTAGCAAAGTCAAGGAAATATTGGAGCGATAAGTTCGATGACACCCTTTGGGCGTATAGATTTGCATTCAAGACCCCTATAGGTACTACTCCATATAGACTCGTTTACGGTAAAGCATGTCATCTCCCGGTCGAATTAGAATATATAGCATATTGGGCTATTAAGGAGCTCAATTTGGATGCCAAACTAGCGGGAGAAAAGAGGTTACTTCATCTTAACCAACCTGGTGAGTTTAGGTTGACGGCCTATGATAGTGCTCGTGTCTACAAGGAGAAGACAAAGAGGTGGCACGACAAGATGATCATTCCAAGAGAATTCAAAGAGGGTGATAAAGTGATGTTGTTCAACTCTCGACTTAAACTATTCCTAGGAAAGTTGAGGTCAAGGTGGTCCGGTCCTTTTATTGTAAAAAGGGCTAATAAATTCGGTTCTGTGGAGGTTTTCGATGAACATGGTAACGAATTCAAGGTTAATGGCCAAAGACTCAAGCTATATCATGAGGGGGATACGATTGGTGTAGTTGAATTACTTCACCTAAGTGGTTCCGATTCACTTTGAGCTTCAATGTGGTAAGAGGGTCGTGCGGGACCTAGATAATCCAGCGCTTTGCGGGAGGCAACCCGTATTTCTTGCATTCTAGACTAAATTTTTTTCGTTATTTTATTTTATTTTATTTTTTTTCTTAGAGAGGTGAGGAGAGTGAAATTTTAACATTCATGATTGTTTTGTATAGGTTTTAGATCACAAAGTTCGGAGATTTCAAGAGGAAAAGGCGAAGAAAAGAGAAGCTTTAGATTGGGTACGGGCCCGATCAGGCAAGGCTCGCCTGATCGGGCGTGCACCTAAGCGTCAAAATTGAGCATAATTTCGCCCGATCGGGCGCAAAATATGGATTTTATCGGAGCATATAATCGCCCGATCGGGCGAAGCACGCCCGATTGGGCGCGCAAGTGAGGAAGAAAATCAAGGGAAACTTCGCCCGATCGGGCGAAAATTTGGAGAAATCGAGTGCCACGAAAAGAAATATCGGGCGAAGCTCGCCCGATCGGGCGAGCAATCTGGCGATTTTGAGGTTCGTGTTCGCGCCCGATTGGGCGCGCACTTCACATTCCAAAAGGAACTAATTTCTTCCGATCTGGCGCGCCTATTTTCTGGAGGATTAATTTCTCCTTCTCCCCCTTTCTTTTCTTTTTCTTTCTTACTTCTTCTTCTTTATTCACACTTTCTCTCTCTAAAACCTCTATTTTCAAACCTTCAACCTCACTTTCTTTCCAAGATCTTCTCAAATTCATCCATCAAAACCTTAAATTTTTTACATATTCTTAATCCTCACACCTTCCTCTACACTTTCCACCCACTTTCTCTCATAATTTCTTAAAACCCTTAGAGAGAGAAAGCTTCAATACCCAAATTTCTATCTACAAATGGCTTCCAAACGTTCTAGACAACAAAGGGGCAAAAGTTCAAGGCAACAACTACCAATGGTCGACCTGGAGCTTCAAATACCGGGATGGGAGGAGGTTGTTATCACCTCGACGGAACAACGGGCAAGGATGCTCAATCTCATCGAGAGGCAGGTAATCTCTACCCGTTTTGTTCACCATCCTACATTATCTAGATTAGGTCTTAATAAATATGTAGAGAAATTATTTAAGGGTATAGGCATAAGTGGTTTCTTCCAAATGCATCATGATACTTATGACTACTTGACATTATAATTCATTTATAGTTTTAATGTTATTAAAATGAATGCTTTGATCACTCATGTACAATTCCGATTACTAAACAACGATGTGCGATTAACTCTAAAAGAATTTGGGAAGCTGTTTGAGCTAAAATCGGACAAACCTATTGAACCCTCCCAAGACCACATTGTCGTGGTCTACAATAGACTCACCGGGGAGAGTTTGATTAACCTCCAACACGCCAAAGGGACGTGGATTCAACATCCCGTCCCAAAGTTTTGGCAAAGGTTTGCCGGCCTCACAATTTTTGGGAGGCATGAACCGGCAAACGTGAGGAGGGATGAACTAGAATTGTTGGCATCCTATATGATCCCTAATGCTGAGAAATTAAACATACCTCATAGGATTGCCAACCACTTTCAAAGGGCGGCCAATGCGGCCGAATCGGGTAGGTCTAGGGCGCCTATCTATTTTGGGGGGTTGGTGACCCATATTGTTATTTAGACCTAGGATGGAACCCGAATGGGCATAGGAAAGTAGTGGGCTCAACCCTCATGGACCTAGCTTACTTAGGGAGCCTAAACTGGGTGCAACCCATGGGCGGTGAAACTTGGTGGATAGTCCACCGGGAATCGGGTAGGAGAGACCAAGCTTTTACCCTACCCAACCTCGCCTTAACCAAATTTTAGAGGGGAAGCCTTCTTACACTTTCGAGATAAACGGTCAAGGCGAGGTTCAAGCACCTCACCTTTCACCACAACCCTACCAATCACCTCAAGACCATTCACCACACTACACCCAACCACCACCCCAACCCTTTACCTATAGCATGCCCACCTTCTCCGTCGATTATAACATCGACCCCAATGCCCCTTATGACTTTTTGGCTTTTTGGAGCCAACTAGACCGTATAGAGAAGGGGCAAGGGAAAGTAGAGGGCATGGTGCAAAACCTAGATTCTAGGTTTGGCACTTTGGATAGTAGGGTGGGTCATATAGAGAGGAACCTCGGGAGGGGTTTATACCCGATGTACGATGACTATGCACGCCGAGGGGCTATTCCCCCCGAGGCCTTAGTTCGGTTCCAATACCCCCAAGGTGGGTATTCCACCCCCAGAGCTTTTGTTACTTATGCGGACTACTCTTCAGTCCATGGATATGGGGGTGATGCTCCTTTTGGGGGTATGGGGGGAAATATGAACCCTAACTACTTTGAAGGTGGTTCGGGTTACGGTGGTGCTGGAATGAGCCAGGGTGGTGCTGGAATGAGCCAGGGTGGTGCTTGCTCGAGCTGTGGAGGAGGGTACGAGAGGATGGATGATGATGAGGAGTAACTTCTCCTAGCTACCTTTCCAAGTCAATGAGGGCATTGCTTGATTTGGCTTGGGGGAAGATTTCTTGTATATATGGTAACTCTCTCTCTATTTTCTCTATTTATTGCTTTTCTAGTGTAGTTTTTTATTGCTTTCCTTTATGAAAAAAAAAATACAAAAAAATTAGAAAAAAACAAAAAAAATTCAAAAATACGTTACAATGAATTGTAAATCATGCTTCCCTGTGTCCCATACTTAGAAAATATTGTTTTGATTCTTGGTATATGATAATGAGCTTTGTGAATTTTTTAATCATGATTTGAAGTTTAATTGTTTGGACTCCTAAACATACATCAATTTTGCCAACTGTTTGTGAATATAGTGCTTGACTAGTTGATTTTGGTAAGGAATGTGTGTTAGTTTTTGGTATGTCAATGAATTAGAGTATTGGTTTGCAACTATTAGTAATGTTTATATAGCTCAATATTATGCACATTGAGGAGGACGAAGGCATTTGTTCTCTTAGGAAGCCTTCAGACGATATTAGATACATTTGTTCCCTTCTTGTTACCCATGTTGTTGCTTGTGCCCTTTTATTGTTTATTTAGCCACATTACAAGCCTATATGAGCCCCATTGGTTACTAGTCCCAAGCTTGGCTTGGGGGAGCTATTAGTTGTTTAGGTGAGGGAGTTGTGGTGTGCATATCATTTGCACAATGCGGGAATAAAAGAAGAGTGATAGTTTTTTGATTTTATGATTGGAAAATATTGATGTTTTGTGTTTCAAAGTTGAAATTTTCCAATATGAGGTAAAAAAAGAAAAAAAAAAGAAGAGCAAAGAAAAAGTTGTTTCATATGCTCAAATGTTCTATTTGAAGGTTGCTCAAGAAGTTTGAAAAAAAGAAAAAAAAAATTCAAAAGAGAAAAAAAGTTCAAGAAGTTTGAAAAAAAAAGAAAGAAAAAGAATAAGTAGTTCAAAGTTTGTTTTAATTCACTCTATTTCATATTATCATATTTTGTGAGTTAATATGTAAGTGTTGGGATTGTGTTGTATGTATGATTGTTTGGTGAACTTTTCTAGAGTTGAGTTGTGATTGGAGATGTTTTGGTCATCACTTGTTGTGACCTTGGGTTTTATTAGGATATGGCTCCCTTAAGCATGGCTTTACTCTCACATTTTCCTAAACTTATCCTACACTTTACCCTAGCCTTACATTACAAGCTTTAAAGACCTTCCGACCATTGTGCATAAGAGTTGTATGAATGTGAAAGTGTTGTTTATCAATGCAAGTTATGATTTGACATATTTCGAGTCGATAGTAGGTTGAGCGTTCATTGTATTAAACACACGAGAGTGTGAGTTGGGAGGGCATTGTTCACAAATATAGGGGTTGGTTGGAGAGCGATCGAGTACATCTTTTACTCGCCACATAAATGATAGTTGAGTGTGTGAGCACTAGTCTTGAATTCTATATGCTTATGTGGTTTGCTCTACTTGATAATTGTTGGGGATAAAGGATGATTAGATGAATGAGATTAATTGACATTGAAGCATGTTCATTAGATTTATCTTGAATCGTTTGCGCTTTATTTTTGTTTATTGGAATGAGGCATGTTTTATATGTTCATTGATGAGCTCTTTGCTTAGGGACAAGCAAAGGTTTGGCGTGGGGGGTTTGATATGTCCAATTTATATAGTGTTTTACCCCCGTCCCATGGTCATAATTAGTAGTGTTTTTGGCTCTTTAGGGCCACTTTTATTACTAATTTGTGTTTTCTAGTGTTTTTTGTAGTTTTGCTTGAGTTTTGTAGGAAATTGCACACTTGTGATGCAAGTCTAAGCATTGAGAACTTCAAAGATTTGCTTATCATGCATCAAGATAGCTTGTCCCTAAACATTGATTCAAGCCAAGCATTGCATGGACACTTTCTTGGATATCAAAGCAAAGCCACGGTTTGCTTAGTGGTTTTTCTTGGAGTCTAGTTCACTTTCTTGAACTTTCTTGAATTTTCTTTACTTAGATTTTGCTTACAAGTTTTTACCTTTCACTTGAAAGGGTTTTTCTTGGTTCAAGCATTAGGATCTTTAACCTTTATTTAGTTCTTTAATTTTTATTTATTTATTTAGTTGCTTTAAAAATCAGTTAGTTAGCAAAATAAATCAGTTTAGGCGTGTGCTTGTTCTCCAAGGAGTTTGGTGTATGCTTGTGCTCCAAGGTGCTTGCTCTTCAAGCAAGTTAGAATTCTAGTTTAATTAGGATTGAATTAGGGACTTGTCCTAATCTTCCTAGGTAAACTAAGTCTTATAAATAGGGCTGTAAACACACGAATAAACATACACATAGATTAATATTCAGATTATTTCTTAAGTTGCATACTTGAGTTTTGGTTGATTGCGATCAATTGCTGTTTTGCTTGTTTTAGTTAAAACATTCGTTTGGATTGATTAATTAGGTGGATTCTTAATTGATTAATCTTAGTTTTTGTTTAATTCTTGGTGGATTTCCTGTATAGAATTAGACTTAAACATATCCCTTGTGTTTTGTTGATTTTCGGATCAATAATTCACATCATCTTTGCTATCAGAGCCAGGTTACGCAACTTCGGGAAAAATTAAACTGGGAACAATTGGATGAGAATTTTTACGTGATTCTTTTTGCATTGAACTCTAAAAACGTCCAGCTACCGCCATATAAAATTTAATAATTTTTAGTTAAGTAACGCGTTGTACACAGCCTCAAACATTTGGTGTTTGTGCACTGATTTGCGGTTGGGAGTCCGGTTTTTGTGTTGCCTAGTTTTTCTTCAAGATTCGATCTTTTAATCAAGATTTTTGCATGAACTGACTTGGTTTGTGTAGGAATCATGAGTGACGAGGAGGTTCCACAGGTTCCAAGGGGATTAAACTTAGAACAGGCTCAAATTCTTAGAAGAGATAGGCGAATTGACGAGTTGGCAGCAAGGATGGATGAGATATTAAAAAGGCTTGATACTCTTGCTGGAGGTTCTTCAAGGAAAGGGAATTCTAACCCTAATTCTGGTTCAAGTGAGGAAGAACAACCAAGGAGGAACCCAAGGAGGCCACGAAATAATTATTCCTCAAGTGATGAATCACCAAGGCCTAGGAGAAGAGACCGACCAAAGGATGATGATAGGAACCTTAGATTAGATCTTCCCGAATTCAATGGGAGTATGAATGAACCTGAAAAATACTTTGAGTGGATTAGAAGGGCCGAGACACTTTTTGATTACAAGGAGTATGATGAAAGGAAAAGATGCAAATTGGCTGAATTAAAATTGACCGGTTATGCTAGTCTTTGGTATGATAATCTAAAGAAGAAAAGGCATAAGGAGGGGCGTGCAAGAATCTCAACTTGGGAACAACTCAAGAAGCACATGAAAAAAAGGTTCGTACCTAGTGATTATATTCAAGATGTTTATCTTAAGATGCAACTTTTTAAACAAAATTCTATGACTGTTGAGAATTATATTGGTGAATTTGAAAAGTTATGCATGCTATGTGGCTTAGAAGAAATTGTTGAGCATAAGATTGCTAGGTTTATTTCGGGGTTGAATGATAGTATTGCTGAAAAAGTTGAATTGCAACAATATTGGTCCTTTGAGGATGTTTGCAATGTAGCTTTGAAAGTTGAAAAACAGATAAAGGGGAAGAAAGGGACGTACACTAAGCCCTTTGTAAAAGGTTTCACTAAGCCTTTTGAGAAGAACAGCTTGGAGAAAAGTGGTTCTAGTTCAAACTACAAGGAGACTAAATCGAAGTTTGAAGCTCCTAAAAAGCTTGTTGAAGATAGGAAGTGCTTCAAGTGTGGTAGTGTTGGTCACATGGCAACTAATTGTCCATCAAAAAGAGTAATGACTGCTCAAGAGTGGGAACAAGAACAAGCTATGTTTGAGCAAGGTAGTGACTATGAAGAAAAGAACGAAGAGGAAAACTTTGAAGAAGAGGAGGGGCATATTGACGAAATTGATCCCGAGACTCATGGTCAAAGTTTGGTTCTAAGAAGGGCACTACACTCTAAAACCGTACCTATGGAAAACAATCAAAGGGAGAAAATCTTTCTTACAAGGTGCAAGGTAGAAGATAGGTTATGTGATATGATCATAGACACGGGGAGTTGCACTAATGTGGTATCTACTACTTTGGTAGACAAATTGAAGTGGCCAACTACTGAACATCCAAGCCCTTATAAGCTTCATTGGCTTAATAATTCGAGTGATGTCAAGGTAACTAAACAAGCCTTGATCTCCTTTTCAATTGGTAAATTTCATGATAAAGTTTTGTGTGATGTTTGTCCTATGGATGCTTGTCATATACTATTAGGCCATCCTTGGCAATATGATAGATTTGTGAAGTTTGATGGAAGGACTAATGTGTATGTTGTGAGAAAAGGAGAAAAAGAGAGACCGGTTGCTTTAAAACCTTTGATAAGCAACAAGTCTTCTAATGTTACCTCTAATTCGAAGAGTTCTTATTTGATTAGTGAGAGGGAATTAGAAAAAGAAATTTGCAGCAACAATGTGGTATATATACTTGTTTCTAATGAGATTCGAATTGATCAAGATAAACAAGCAAAGAGGCCGTATGAATTGGAATCTGTTTTAGAAGAATTCAAGGATGTCTTTCCTAAGGAATTACCTCCGGGACTACCTCCTATTCGTGGGATAGAGCATCAAATTGACTTGATTCCGGGAGCACCATTACCTAATAAGGCAGCCTATAGAAGTAATCCGGAAGAAACAAAGGAGATGCAAAGGCAAATTAAAGAGCTTATGGCTAGAGGATACGTGAGGGAAAGTATGAGCCCTTGTGCTGTGCCTACTTTACTTGTCCCAAAGAAAGATGAGAGTTGGCGCATGTGTATTGATAGTAGGAGTGTGAATAACATCACTATCAAATACCGATTTCCTATTCCAAGGTTAGATGATCTACTTGATGAACTACATGGTTCAAAGTTGTTTTCTAAGATTGATCTTATGAGTGGTTATCATCAAATTCGAATGAGAGAAGGAGATGAGTGGAAAACAACATTCAAGACTAAGTTAGGGTTGTATGAATGGTTGGTGATGCCGTTTGGACTCACTAATGCACCTAGCACTTTCATGAGGTTGATGCATGAGGTACTTAAACCTTTCCTTGGCAAGTTTGTTGTTGTTTATTTAGATGATATTCTGATATACTCTAAAAATTTGCATGATCATTTAAATCATCTAACAAGTGTGTTTGAAGTGTTAAGAGAGAAGAAACTCTATGCTAAGCTTGAAAAATGCTACTTCTTAGTGCCTAGTGTTACTTTTCTTGGTTATGTTGTATTAAAGGATGGTGTTTCAGTTGATCATTCGAAAGTAGAGGCTATTAAAACTTGGCCTATTCCTACTAATATGAGTGAAGTAAGGTCTTTTCATGGTCTAGCTTCGTTCTATAGAAGATTTGTCAAGAATAAGTTGATGCCTAGAAGTGAAGGTCCTTTCAAGATTATTGAGAAGATCAATGACAATGCTTATAAGTTAGAACTTCCGGGAGAATATGGAGTTAGTGCTACATTCAATGTTGGCGATTTGGCTAAGTATATTCCTGATGAGGAACTTCGAGATTTGAGGACAAATTCTTTCGAAGAAGAGGAGGATGATGCAAGTCTAAGCATGGAGAACTTCGAAGATTTGCTTATCATGCATCAAGATAGCTTGTCCCTAAACATTGATTCAAGCCAAGCATTGCATGGACACTTTCTTGGATATCAAAGCAAAGCCACGGTTTGCTTAGTGGTTTTTCTTGGAGTCTAGTTCACTTTCTTGAACTTTCTTGAATTTTCTTTACTTAGATTTTGCTTACAAGTTTTTACCTTTCACTTGAAAGGGTTTTTCTTGGTTCAAGCATTAGGATCTTTAATCTTTATTTAGTTCTTTAATTTTTATTTATTTATTTAGTTGCTTTAAAAATCAGTTAGTTAGCAAAATAAATCAGTTTAGGCGTGTGCTTGTTCTCCAAGGAGTTTGGTGTATGCTTGTGCTCCAAGGTGCTTGCTCTTCAAGCAAGTTAGAATTCTAGTTTAATTAGGATTGAATTAGGGACTTGTCCTAATCTTCCTAGGTAAACTAAGTCTTATAAATAGGGCTGTAAACACACGAATAAACATACACATAGATTAATATTCAGATTATTTCTTAAGTTGCATACTTGAGTTTTGGTTGATTGCGATCAATTGCTGTTTTGCTTGTTTTAGTTAAAACATTCGTTTGGATTGATTAATTAGGTGTATTCTTAATTGATTAATCTTAGTTTTTGTTTAATTCTTGGTGGATTTCCTGTATAGAATTAGACTTAAACATATCCCTTGTGTTTTGTTGATTTTCGGATCAATAATTCACATCAACTTGGAGCGTTTTCCTGGTTTTTCACAAAGCAACTACGAAAGTTAGGACACGACCATCCTTGAAGCCCAGGAACGGTGAGAGCCGGTGATTAAGGGCTCGGTATGTGATAACGGAGCCATTGGATCAAGTAATCAAGACCCAATGAGGAAATCCGGATCGGGCCGAGAAATCGAGCCCAATCGAAATCCAAGTCCTGAAGAAGAAGACGGGCCCGATCGGGCAAGCATACGCCCGATCAGGCGGGCGCACGCAAAGCTGTCTCAAGGAAGAAGCCGCGCCCGATCGGGTGATCGTAGGCTCGATAGGGCGCAACACACCAGCAAGGGCGTAGTGAAAAAGGCGGGCCCGATCGGGCGCGTGTTTTTCTAAGGACCTGATTAGTTTTGTTTATGGTTTTGTTTTAGGGATGTTTAAGTACGAATTTTGTACGTAATTTTTTATTACCTTATCTTTTAGATTTTCTCTCCATACTTAGGATATTCTCTCTCTCTTAAACTCTCTCTCACCTTTGTTCTTAATTACATTCATTAATCAAGATTTCTTTTGGTAACAATTTCTTCTCTTTTAATTTCAGTTATTTTATTTAATTCTTTCATTATGTTTTGCTTTATTGATTTGATTAGTTTAGATTTAATAATGCTTGAGTAGTTTATTTCTAGGGTTTATGGGGATCTAATAAATAATATGAAGGGGTAAATTTGTGATTGTTGATTATCAATGCTTGGTTAATTTCCTATTGATTGATTTAATGCTATGCAATTAGGTTTAGCCAGATTTAATTGTATGAGTTTAGCAATATTAATTCGAGATTCGACATATGAGAATTGATGTTTAGGCTTAGTTTCAATAGGCAGACTAATTTATAAATGGTTAAGTCGAGATTCGACAGAAGAGATTTAATACCGGTAAATTAACTCTGTGATTATAAAATGTAGCGAAAGCCCTTTATAATCTGATTAATCAATGCTTGATGATTGTTTATTATGATTTGCCCTGGAATATTGTTTATTAGTGAACCTATGCCCTAGGCCTTTTTAATAGTTAATTTCTCTCTACTTTATTTTTTCTGATCATATTCTTCGTAGTATAGTCTTTAATTACAACAACATTGGTTACCTTGATAATTTAGATTATAATAATTAATTAGGAGTAGAAAGACATGTTTCCCTCTGGATTCGACCCTACTTCCCTATCTGCATTAGTTAGAGGACTTAGGTAATACTTTTGATTAAGGGATACGACTTTACTCTGTCACTGATCAGGGGTTATTCTGTTATAATGTGATGCCATTTGGCTTGAAGAATGTGCCAGCTACATTCCAATGGATGATTATTACAATCTTCATTAATCAAATTGGAAGGAATGTAGAGGTGTACATTGATGACATGATATTTATATCCAAGCAACAGACAGATCACCTTGCTGATCTTCGAGAAACCTTTACCACACTCTGGCGGCATAAGGTTATGTTAAATCCCAAGAAATGCGTCTTTGGTGTTGAGTTTGGGAAGTTTCTCGGATTCCTGATTAACCAAAGGGGAATAGAGGCTAACCCTGAGAAGATACAGGCGGTTATTGACATGAAGTCACCCCGCACTGTTAAGGAAGTACAGAGACTAACTGGTTGCCTGGCGGCATTAGGAAGGTTCCTTAGCTGGTCAGGTGACAAATGCCTTTACTTCTTTCAAGCAATTAGGAAGAAGACTAGATTTGAATGGAGGGATGATGCTGAGGCAGCATTTCAGAAGCTTAAAGAACAATTGCACTCTTTGCCAAGGCTTGTTAGCCCTCTACCCAAAGAAACGTTATACATGTACCTAGACGTCTCAGACCATGCCCTCAGTGCTGTTCTCCTTGTTGAGAGAGATGGCATCCAGCTCCCGGTCTATTTCATTAGCCATGTGCTAAAAAATGCTGAACTCCGATACCCCATGGTTGAAAAATTTAGCCTTGCTTTATGTATGGCATTCAAGAAACTGAAGCATCATTTTATGGCACATCCGATTGATCTACACCGATCAGCCCCTCAAGCGGCCAATGTCTACCTTGAAGTCATCCGGCAGAATGTTGAAATGGGCTATTAAAATGCCAAGTCTTGAAATCACTTTTGAACCAAAAAAGGCAGTGAAAGGTCAGGTGTTTGCCGACTTCATTGTTGAAATAACATGACCGGTTCCTCCGGATAACATTGATGAGGTTTGGAAAGTGTATGTAGACGGGAGCTTGACAAAAAACAGTTGTGGTGAAGGAATTATATATGAGTCTCCTGAGGGGGGCAGATTTGAATATGCACTGCAGTTTAAGTTTTAGGCCTCGAATAATGAGGCGGAATACGAAACTCTGCTAGCCGGAATTCGCATGTGTAAGGCGGCAGGGGGCAACAAAAATTGACGCCTATTTTGATTCGCAGTTGGTCGTAAGCTAGTATGAGGGAAAAATATGAGGCAACTCATCCGGCTATGATCAAATATCTTCAGCCAGTCAAAGAAGAGGCTGGGGCACTTGAAGAATTCTGTCTGAGTCAAGTGCCCAGGTCAGACAACAACCAGGCGAATGCATTGTCCAAACTGGCATCTTTCGCCTGCTGTGATACACCTCGGTCTGTCTTTTGGGGGATTATGGAAAAAAAGAAGTATATATGAAGAACCCATTGGAATCCTGGACCGAAGCTCTACCTTGATGGATGGCATCCGGGCATATTTAACAGACGACACGCTCCCTGATTCACCACAGGAGGCAGCCGTCATGAAGAAACGAGCAGCAAACTTTGAAATGAGAAACGGAGAGCTCTTCAAGGCGGGTTTCCTTAAACCTTTATTGAAGTGTGTTACCCCAGAAAGGGGAAAGAAGTTCTCAAAGAATTGCATGCAGGGTACTGCGCCTCCCATATAGGAGGCAGGTCCCTAGCCGTCGAAGCCAAGCCACATTATTTTTGGCCTACTCTTGAGGCAGATGCCAAGAGTTGGTGAAGAAATGTGACAAATGTCAGAGGTTTGGCAAGCTTATTCACCAACCGGCTACTGATCAGACGGCAATCCACAACCTAGTCTCATTTGCTAAGTGGGGCATGGACATCTTGGGTCCTTATACGCCTACACCAGTTGGAAAGCGTTATATTCTGGTGGTTGTGGATTACTTCACCAAATGGGTGGAGGCGGAGGCGGTCAGGAACATCAAGACAAAGGATGTCATCTCTTTCATTTGGAAGAACATCATCACCCAGTTTGGGGTACCTATGTCTATGGTGTTTGATAATGGCCCTCAGTTTGAAACGCCTCACCTTAAGACTTGGTTGAGGGATCAAGGGATCTCACACTGTTTTGCATCAGTCGGTCGACCCCAAGCAACATCCAAGTTCAAGCCTTCAACAAACTTATATCAGATGGCATCAAAAAGAAAATTGAAAGAGTCGGTGGCCTATGGGAAGAAGAATTGATTCATGTTCTATGGGCCATCCGGACAAGTGTAAAATGGACAACCGGTGAAACCCCATTTCTCATGGTATACTGTGCTGAATCCGTCTTGCCCATCGAACATTACGAGCCGACTCTCAGGGTCATGCTTTACGATGAAGAGGCAAATTAGGAGGCCATGCGGCTGGCATTGGATTCCCTCCCGGAACGCAGGGACAATGCTGCCCTACGTCATGAGATATACCGTCTGAGAATGACGAGAGACTACAACAACAAAGTACACAAGCGCCCTTTGAAAGTTAGCGACTTCGTGTTACGAAAGATGGAGGCAACCGGTAGGGCCAATGAGCTGGGAAAGCTAACTCCCAATTGGGAAGGCCCCTATTGTATCTATGAAGAAGTTAGGGATGACACCTACCGCCTGGAAACCCTAGACCGCAGACGCCTGCCTAGAACTTAGAATGTTGTTAACTTTAAAAAGTACTACTTTTGAGAATTGTAAATTTTTTGTAAACAAAAAGTCTATTAATGAGAAATCAGGCTTTGTTTTCAATTGTGTTGTTATCTTTGTAATTACTATTCCGCCTGGGCAATGTTTAGACGGATTATTTGCTAAAACAACTAAGTTCGAAACTTAGTAGCGAATTGAACATCCAAGTGACATGCGGCCAATGACCAGATCAACAAACTAGGCACAAAAACACTTAGTAGCTACGCAACCGGTCTCAAACTAGACTAAAGGCCCATAGCCGCTTGGTTGATCATTTCACAAAATTTCCTGTCTCAATATGGACAACGGCGCCCGGCGAAACCCTTCCGGGTGCAATCGTCGCAGAGAGCAGACTATATGTTAGCTCTACGTATCTATGTAGACGGCAAAGATTGAACGACCAAATTGGTAAACTCATAGCTGTCTGACCAGAATAGTCTACAGAATGATTAAGTTTTCGAAATACCGGATGCCATAAGGCATCCGCCGGTTCTTTACCAAAGTTCTTACTTTGGCTTTTCATTCCAAAATTGCACAGACTCTCCTATTGGGGCAAAAGAGTTGTGTAATGGCTCGAACGAAATTTTACCGCCTAGGTAAAACGCTGGAAGCAGCCGTTTAAATGGCCAGCTGTGCACTTGGTTTGGGGCAATCACCATTGTTATTGATTGGCCTAAAAACATCCCATACTTCTCAAAGTATCAAATGTTTTCAAGACAATTAATCAATTTAAAATGAAACCAACCACACAGCCGTCCAGGGGAAAGAACATCCGGATTACAATCTGTCGCATGCTTTTTGTAAGTTAGGCAAAATATCAAAGAATTCCGAAATATGCGCAAAATTCAATTCAAAAATTAAAATTCAAACACAAATGCAAACATGTATAAAAACCGACTAAGTCGGAATACTTCATAAAATTAAAACTGGCACAACGGCCAGAATGATTGTTAACCGGAATCACATCCGGTGCAAAAAAAGTAAATGGCATACTGCCGTAGAATTTGAGGAGGCTAATTCAAGGCTGAGGGGGGAAGCTGCTGCTTCAGCTGGTCCTGATCGGTAGGGAGGGCTCTTGATAAATCCTCATTCGCTTGAGGCTAGCTGTCTTGGTTTAGTTGGCCCTCTGCCGGCTCCTCTTCATCGTATGAGAACTCATATCCCAGCTCGGCAACCTAGTCTTTGAAGCGAGGCAGAGCTGCCTCTCCCAAAACTTGGGCATCATACACCGCAATGGCGTAATCATACCTATGTTTGTAGACTTCAAAGTCAATGTCCGGATAGAGGAGCCCCGAGGCTATCTTTAGGCGGGCCGTATTTTCCCGCTCATTCTCCTCCACCAGCCGGGTTTGCTCCTTTGCAATTTCATCCTGCTGCTGGTTCTGCAGGTTGACCAGCTCCACCCCTAACCGGGCAACGTCCGCCCGGAGCTTTGTGTTCTCCTTATCAGCGTCCACTAATGCATTGAGATCAGATTGAGCATTCTTTAGTTTTAGCTCAAGGTCATTAGCCCAATTGTTGGCTTCATTGTTAGCAGCCATCAAGTTCTGGATCAGCTCCTCCTGTTGCAACTCTATCGCTTTAATCATTAATTTAGACATATAATTAGCATATTCAGCAGAGTTGAGGTTTTGAGTGACCCTCCGTTTGGCGTCATTTATCTCTTCTTGTTTTCGCCTGAAAAGGCCCAAGAGCCCATCCACCCTTAGCATAACCTAGAAAGGAGCAGCCAAAATATGAAATACTTGGTAAAAACAGAAGAAAAACTATCAGCATTAAGTCGGAAAACAGTTTACCTCAGCCAGTTGGCCCATTATCTGGTCGAAGTCTACTACATATAGATCTGGTATGGAGTTCTTCTTAGACTGGGTGATGGTCCTCACTATCCGTTTAGCAAACCCAGGTAGATCCGGCTCGTCGTATGTAAGATCTGCACCATAAGAAGTAATTGGCGAGAGGGATGTAGCGTAGTTGGCATTCATTCATTGTCGGCTGCAGACTGAACCCCCCGAAGGGTCAAACTTAGTCTTGACTCACATAAAGTCAAGTGGCCAAGGAAGTTCAATCTTATTCTTACCTTGGGTTTGAGGATGGGGCTTTGAGGCATCCTCCTCTCCAGTCGTTGCCGCACCGCCTGCAACATTGGGAGGCTGGCCACCCTTCGATGTCGTATAGGCATCTAGCGCTTTCTTCCCCGAACGTTCTGAGCTTTCACTCAGAACCTTTATAACTGATGGTGACTTGCCGCCGGTCGTAGGATGATCCGGATTGGCAGAGGAAGTTGACTGGGTAGGATTCTTCATTGCGGCCTTGGCCGCCAGTGTTTTATCTAGCTCCTCTCCTTGTCTTTTGAAAAGGTTGTAGGTGGAGCGTGGAACGCGTTTGCTGGCATCCTGCAAATAGAGGATCAAAAGTTACTAGCCGGCAAAAGCGCTTAAAAGAGATTTAAAGAAAACAAGACAGGTCAGGCGGTCATATCCCGCCTTTCTTGGCCTCTTTGGCCTCAACGGCTGATCTCTTGGAGAGCGCGCTCTCTTTGCGCAGTTGCGCAGTAGATTTAGCCGGGGTCTTCTCCGAATATACCATCTTCAAGGCATCAGCTGCAAGGGGCAAACGGGGAGTTAGTTAAAATAATAAAAAGTGTAAGTACAAAAACAAAAAAACAATAGAATTGTCGGATGCAAAGTGGATCTACCCTTGGGAAACATGGTGCTTAACTCGCAGGCAGACATGAATCTTTCATCCTTGAAGAAGTCCGGATGGAGGATCCAGTTCTTTGACACAAAAATATAAGTCCCATCCCCTAAGGGCTTAGTTGTGGTCTCGAAGAAACCCGGGTCCATTATTTGCTCCCGGGCTCTAGAAGAGAGTGCCGGGAGAGGACATTTCCTGCCCAGGAGAGCCGGTTCTTTATTGTACCAGCGCAACGTTCGGTTGTGTTTCAGAGTGGGGGAGGAGATCAAATAAAACTTCTCCTTCCACCCGGACCATTTGGACACCTTGTCCAAGGTCATTAGATATTGGGGCAAAGTGGTAAGAATATACCACGCCCTGATTTGGGTATTTTTACCCAAACAGATGGCCCAATCCGAGCCAGTTATGTGTCACTAGATGGGGTGCCACTTTGGTCCCTCTAGGTGATGACACGTTGAGGGCAGATTTGGCCCCCTAGGAATGGCGGCTTTCACGGCCCAAATCCCAAGGAGCCCCTTCAAAAACGGCGTGCCCCTTTCTAGGGTATGAAACCCTAGAAAGGGGCACACATACCTAGTGCCCTATAAATAGGGAACATTATCCTCATTTATGGGGATCGGAATTTTGAGACAACTTTTATGACCTAACCTTGATTGAATACCAATCATTGTCTGAACTGTCACTCTCAAGAAACAATACGCTTGAGCTTGGAATCCAAGCAGATAACTTTATTTCCACACGTTTTCCTCCGAACACTTTGCTAACTTAATCTTTGGAGGCGGACCACCGACCAACCGGCGGTCCGTTTGCTTCGTTCGCGGGTATAGGCGCCCCTTGCTGGATCTAGTCTTAGTGTTGTAACTCTCCCGAGGGACAAAAAACCCCGAAACATTTGGCGCCGTCTGTGGGGAGAGTACCTCTGAGATGGCTTCACAAGAACTTGTACCGAATCCTGAGACCAATCGGCCTCCAGAAGATATAGTGGTCCAGACGGACCATGACTCAGGGGACGACACTGATGTCAAAACCTATGTGGATCCTAACGGGTTCCTCATCTCTAAACGCATCCGCCGTAAAGAAAAGCGGGAGCGTCACCATGAATAGGCGGGGCCAAGCAAGGCTGCATGACAGCCAAAAAGGCCCCCGGGGAGGCCGGGTGATCCTTCCCAGGCGGCAGGATCAACCCTAGTCACCCGAGACAAACTCATGAAACTCCTGAGGAGTCTCAGGGGTGAAATCAAACAGCTTTCCACCAAGAAGTCGCCTACTCCTAAAAAGGAGTAGTCAGCCAAGAAGCCAGCCCAGCCTGGTAAACAAATGTCGGTCAGGGACCGCCAGCCGACTCTTCATCCTGCCCCCAAGGAGAAGGCACGACCCTAATTTGACCTCTCTAGACTCCGTTTCCCATAAATAGGTACAAGAAAAGTCATTCGGCACGTACAACCGGATGGTAATAAGAAAATATTCTCCGATGCTCGACAATACATCGAGCTGAAGAGAACCCATCTATCAGAGTCGGCTTCTACGTCGACCTACCATGATAGCTTTCAGAATACCTCTGTGAGGTATTCCTAATCTGTACATGAGACCCCAACAAGCAGCCCTCGGGTTCAGTCTGGCCCTCATGTAATACAATCGGCCCAGTACATGGCTCCACCATTGTACAAGTCGCCTGCTTTACCTTACATTCAGCCTGCCTTCTTAAGAGGCCAGGCGGCATACCGCTACTAGCCGATGGATTGGCAGCTTAGGCTGCAACACCTTGGAGATCAACCCTCTACTTTCTCTAGGGAAATAACCGAAGCCAACAGCCAGCCAAGGTTAAAAATGTGTTGGTTCGAACTTTTGATGGGACCTCCAACCCTAAAGACCACCTGCTAGCATACACCCACCTCATGTATTTACAAGGGTTGGATGATGCCGCATGGTGTCACTGTTTTCCAGCCACCCTGAAGGGCATAGCCCAGAAGTGGTTCGGCAATCTGCCGGCTGGTTGCATTAATAGCTTCAAGACGCTTGCGTTCTTGTTTTCTTCAAACTTCTCAATGAACATCCCTGCCAAAAAGACAAGCCTCGATTTGGGCAATGTACAACAGGAGATAAAGAAGGCCTGCGTTCCTATGTTAGGCGTTTCAATCTGGTACGAATCCAGATTCATAGGCTGTCTGATGAGGTCGCCTACACAGACTTCTTCAAGGGTCTAAAGGACGAGTCTACTTTCAAGTACGAACTAGTCCGCAAACTAATTTTCACTCTACAAGGAGCAATGCGAGAGGCGGAAACCTATACAGGCGACCGAACTTTTCTCCTCCAACAAGCATTCGGACTCAAAGAAGTCCGACCGATAGAAGGAGAGTTGGCCTACTCAACCGGCTCCTGAGCCAGAAGATAGTAAAAAGAAAAAACAAATTTGGGCCATTGATAACTCTTATCAACCGGCCTAGAAGAAGAAAAAAGAGTGGAAACCGTACGTCCCAAGGTATGTGTTCCACAAGGAATGCTGCTCCATCCTCTTGGAGATAAAGGATCGGCTGACTCTTGAGAAGCCGACTCCTATCAAAGGTTCCGGTGAAAATCGGAACAAAAGCAAACACTGCCACTTCCATGAGGATGTCGACCATGACACGAACGACTACTTCAGTCTCAAGCGGGTTTGGGTAGATTCCTCAGTCGGTCAGGTGACAAGTGTCTCTACTTCTTCCAGGCAATCAAGATGACCAGCTTTGAATGGGGGGATGATGTAGAGGCGGCCTTTCAAAAGTTAAAAACTCATCTGCACTCTTTGCCGAGGCTTGTTAGCCCTTTGCCCAAAGAGAAGCTCTTCATATATCTGGTCGTCTCCGACCATGCTCTCAGTATCGTTCTCTTAGCAAAAAGAGAGGGCATCCAGCTCCTAGTCTATTTCATTAGCCATGTTCTTAGGAATGCAGAGCTTTGGTACCCCAAGGTTGAAAATTTTGGCCTTGCTCTTCACATGGCCATCAAGAAGCTAAAACCTTACTTCTTGGCGCATGCGGTAGTAGTCTATACTGACCAACCGATCAAGCGGCCACTTACAACCTTGGAGTCTTCTGGACGAATGCTCAAATGGGCGATTGAAATGCAAGGATTGGAAATCACTTACGAACCAAGGAAGGCAATAAAGGAGCAAGCATTCGCCGACTTTGTTGTTGAAATGATAAGGTCGGTTGCACCGGACAATACTAGCTAGGTTTGGAAAGTGTATGTGGACGGGAGCTCCACTACGAACGGCTGTGGTGCAGGAATTATCTGTCAATCTCCCGAGGGAGAAAAGTACGAATATGCACTACGGTTCAAGTTTCAGGTCTCTAACAATGAGGCCGAATATGAAGCCCTGCTAGCCGGCATTCGGTATTGCAAGGCGGCAGGGGGAAAGAAAATTGACGCCTGCTCTGATTCCTAACTGGTCGTACTCCAAGTCAATAGAACGTACGAGGCCACTCATCCGGCCATGATAAAATACTTGCAGACGGTCAAAATGAAGTTGGGACACTTGAGGAGTTTCATCTAAGTCAAGTGCCAAAGTCTTCAAACAATCAGGCGGATGCTCTGTCCAAACTGGCATCATTCGCTTCCTGTGAAACCCCTCGGTCAGTTTTCTGGGAGGTCATGGAAAAGAGAGGTATATCTAATGAAGACCCCATTGGAATTCTCAACCGAAGCTTAACCTGGATGGACAGCATCCGGACTTATCTTGCAGACGACACGCTCCCTGATTTACCCCAGGAGGCGGCTGTTCTAAAAAAGAGAGCGGCAAACTTCAAGCTGTGACTAGGAGAACTTTTCAAGACTGGTGTTTTGAAACCTCTGTTGAAGTGTGTTACCCCAGAGAAGGGTAAAGAAGTCCTCGAAGATTTGCATGCAGGTTTCTGCGCTTATCATATAGGCGGTAGGTCCTTAGCTGGCAAGGACAGGCGACTCTATTTCTGGCCGACTCTAGAGTCGGATGCAATGGAAATGGTCAAAAAATGTGACAAGTGCCAAAAGTTTGGCAAGCTCATCCATCGTTCGGCCACAGACCTGACGGCCATCCACAGCCCAATACCCTTTCTAAATGGGGCATGGACATACTTGGGCCTAACACATTCGCCCTAGGCGGCAAGCGCTATATATTGGTAGCTGTGGATTACTTTACCAAGTGGGTAGAGGCGGAGGCGGTCAAACACATCAAGACTAAAGATGTCATTTCCTTCATTTGGAGGAATATTATCACTCGTTTTGGGGTGCCTATGTCTATGGTTTTTGACAACAGTCCTCAGTTTGAGACGCCTCAGCTCAAGAACTTGTTGGGAGACCAGGGGGTCTCAAGTTTCTTTGCATCAGTCAGCCGGCCCCAAGCAAACGGCCAGGTCAAAGCCTTCTACAAGTTAATCTCAGATGGGATCAAAAAGAAAATAGAGAGAGCTGGTGGCCTTTAGGCGGATGAATTACCACACGTCCTTTGGGCCATCAGAACAACCGCCAAAGGGGCAACTGGAGAAACCCCATTTCTCATGGTGTATGGTGCATAAGCTGTCCTGCCCATCGAACACTATGAGTCGAGTCTTCGAATCATGTTGTATGACGAAGATGCAAACTGGGAGGCCATGCGGCTAGCATTCGACTCACTTCCTGAGCGCAGGGGCAATGCTGCCTTGCGCCATGAGATTTACCGTTTGAGAATGACTCGGGCTTACAACAAAAGAGTACACAAGCGTCCTCTCAAAGTGGGGGACTTTGTGCTATGGAAAATGGAGGCAGTTTGTTGTATATTTAAAGTAGCACTCGAAATACACAAGGGATAAACCAAGGGATAGTTAAGGCTAAAGAACCAAAGGCTTCTTAGATAAAGTCACACTACTAAGAAACGGTTTGGATTCCTAATATCACAAGCCAACTAGTAGCCTAAACTAGCTAACTAAGCAAAGGAAACGAAATTCCAAATCCAAGAATTTTTGGTTTTTGTTTCTAATCCAAGAAACGAATGTAAGACAAGTTTTTTGTTTTAATAATCTGATTTTTTTCATTCACATTTGCTTGCTATTTATAGTAAACAAGCATCCTTATGTACAAGCTAACTTAAGTGGCTTTTCAGCTCACTTTTTACAAGCCTAAGCTAAGTAAAAATCAGCTTTTGTTGTCTAGGTACATTAATAAAAGAAGCCTTATATAACTAGATTCATCAAAGAGAAAATTGGTGGTTTGTAACCTCCAAATTATGGCTGAAATAAAATCAGAAATAAGAGAGTGTAACTCCCCCTTGACTCACGCCCAACAAAGCAGCAATTTGGAGATGTATCAACCCCTTTATTCACGCCCAAATTCAAACAGCAAAGAAGTGTAACTCCTTCTTGTTTCAAGCCTTGAAAATAAGCTTGAATGTATGTGGACAAGGATGTACTTGGACGCCCTTTAGATGCTCCAATGCTGACTGAAATAAACGGCCACTTGAAGGCTGAATTGAAGGCTTGTAATTTCCTTATTGAAACTGATTGTAACACCCAAGTCAAAGCTTTAAAATTCCTTTTAAATGAATTTCGGATTCCATGCTTCTTCACAAGCTTAAATGGCTGCCTTCGTGATGTATCTTGCACTTGTACTTTGTCTGAATGTGACATTATATTTTCGAACTAAAATCAGCTAAAAAGAACTAAGAAAAATATAAATAATTTGCAAACTTAAAATATGACTAAAGTTTACAATTTATTCAAAGCATAAAATGAACTAGAATAAACTAGTTAATAAGAACAACAAGAAATTCAAGGGATTGAATATCTTGCTGCACATGGATAGAATGCATAGCACCAATGCATGATGCTACATTTTGAACCAAAGAAACGTCCATAACCAAGTTGTTAGGCTTGGCTACAACATTCCCCCCTTCTTGAAAAGAGTTTACCCTCAAACTCGGCAACTCTTCAAACTCATCATAGTAAGGTGATAAATCAGCCACGTTAAAGGTGCTAGAAACACCATAATCTCCGGGCAACTCAACTTTGTAAACATTATCATTCACCTTTTCAACAATAGAAAATGGACCATCACTACGAGGACTAACCTTGGATCGCCTTTTGGAAGGAAATCTTTCCTTTCGAATATGAATCCAAACTAAGTCACGGGTTGGAAATGGACCTCCTTTCTTTTCTTGTCATAGTAGGCCTTTGTCTTTGCATTAGCTTGTTCAATTTTGGAACGAACTTGCTCATGCATAGACTTGATTTCTTTTGCACGCACCTGGGCATCATTGCTGAACTTGTTTGGTGAGGGAATGGGAGTGAGATCAATAGGAGAGCACGGATTGAATCCATACACCACTTCAAAAAGACTCAAACCTGTTGTCTTGCTAGGCACACGATTGTAAGCAAACTCCGCATGAGGAAGCATCTCTTCCCTTTGCTTGGGACGTTTAGTAGCCAAAGACCGCAACAAGGATCCCAAAGTTCTATTAGTCACTTCGGTTTGACTATCTGTTTGAGGATGACTTGAAGTGCTAAAGTTCAATTTTGTGCCCATCTTCCTCCATAATGTAAGCCAAAAATGACTTAAAAATTTTGGATCACGATCACTCACCATGGATTTAGGTACACCATGCAAACGAACAATCTCATTGAAAAACAAGTTAGCAACATGAGTAGCATCATAAGTTGAATGACAAGCAATGAAATGAGCCATTTTAGAAAATCAATCAACAACAACCATTATAGAATCTTTCTTTCGTTGGGTGATAGGAAGTCCCACAACAAAATCAAGACTAATATCCTCCCATGGTGCTTGTGGAATAGGTAAGGGCAAAAGATAGCTGTAACTTGCTTGTGGATTAGAACATTTTAAAAATAAATAACCAAAATCATGATCATTTTTGTAACTTGCTTTCACATCTTCAACACTAATCACCCTTGCTTTGAAAGAATTCAAGAGTGTGTATCTCCTTGAAAGCGCATCAGCTCCTTTGTTCATGGCGCCTCTCCTATGCTTGATCACAAAACGAAAAGGTTGCAAATACTCCACCCATTTGGCATGGCGTGGTTGGAGTAATTGTTGGCTTTGAAGATATTTGAGTGATTCATGATCTGAATGAAGGATGAACTCCTTGGAAATGAGATAATGTCTCCAATGGTCCAAAGCACGAACAAGAGCAAAGCACTCCTTATCATAGGTGCTATACTTCCGTTGTGCTTCATTGAGTTTTTCACTAAAGTAGGCAAGGGGACGCCCAACTTGTGACAAAATAGCACCAATACCAACTCCACTAGCATCACATTCAACTTCAAAAACTTCATCAAAGTTAGGCGAAGCAAGAATAGGCGCTCTAGTAAGCTGATGTTTTACCTCATCAAATGCCTTTTGAGCCTTGTCATTCCAAACTAACTTCTGATTTTTAGTTAGCTCGGTGATAGGTGGCATGAGGGTACTAAAATTCCGCACAAATCTTCTATAGAAAGAAGCAAGTCCATGAAAGCTTCGAACTTGTTCAATGGTTTGTGGCGTGGGCCACTCACGAATTGCAGCAACTTTCTTTTCATCAACTTCAATGCCTTGTGATGAGACTTTAAAGCCAAGAAAAATAACTTGGGAAGTGAAGAAATGACACTTCTCTAAGTTACCATACAATTTCTCACATTCAAGGGCTTCAAAAACCTGTTGCAAGTGCATAGAATGTTCTTCTTCCTCCCTACTATACACCAAAATATCATCAAAATAAACTACAATAAATTTACCAATGAAAGGTTGCATAACCTGATTCATAAGGCGCATAAATGTAGATGGTGCATTAGACAAACCAAATGGCGTCACAAGCCACTCATAGAGGCCCTCCTTTGTCTTGAAAGCGGTCTTCCATTCATCTCCTTCGAAAATTCGAATTTGATGGTAGCCACTTCTCAAATCAATTTTAGAGAACACTTTAGAACCATGCAAATCATCATGCAAATCATTCAACCTTAGAATAGGAAACCGGTACTTGATAGTGATTTTATTGAATGATCTACTATCAACACACATTCTCCATTCTCCATTCTTCTTAGGCACAATCAAAGAAGGACAAGCACATGGACTAAGATACTTACGAATAAGACCCTTGGACAGTAATTCTTCCACTTGCCTCCTAATCTCTTCGGTTTCTTTTGGAGTGGTTGTATAGGCTGGTTTGTTTGGGAGCATTGATCCGGGAACAAGATCAATTTTGTGTTGTATGTCATATTTTGGGGGTAGGCCATGGGGAATATCTTCGGGGAAGACATGGGAAAAGGTTTTGGGAAGAGGGGTGAGGAGTGGGTGTGGTTCTTTTTGTGTCGGTTGGGAAGGGGTATCAAGTTGGCTCAAAATGAATTGTTTGTGAGATTTATACTCATGCAATTCTTATTTTATGAGAGTGGTAAGGGAAGTGGGGGGTGTGGATGTGGGGTGGCCGTTTTTAAAGTTTAGAGGGGTAAGGAGTATTTTCTGTCCATCCTTATAGAAGGAATATTTATTTTTATACCCATCATGCATCACACGCCTATCAAATAGCCAAGGTCTACCAAGTAAAATATGACATGCATCCATAGGTATAACATCACACCATAATTCTTCCTCATAAGTTTTACCAATGCTAAATGATAACAAGACTTGTTGTGTTACTTGAATCCCTTTACCATGATTTAGCCATTGAATCACATAAGGTTTAGGGTGAGGAACGTGATTTGGGTATTTTATACCCGGCCAAGTGGCCCAATCAGAAAGTGCCACGTGTCCTCCATATAGGTGCCATTTGGACCTATGGAATGATGACACATGGAGGGAGGACTCTTCTCCGTCCTACGTGGACTGAAGGTCCAACAGGGACCATTCAGGTGGTGACACGTGTCGCACCAAAAGTGCTTCAAAATCCATTGGGCACAGTGACACGTGTCACTCAGGCATTGGCCCTGGGATGGCGGCCTTCCAAGGCCCAAATCCCGAGGCGCCGTAAAACGGCGTGACCTTACTCCTAGGTCACCAGATTGTAGGAAGGCACACTTTTCAAAAGGACCCTATATATAGGGGCATGATGTCATTTATGACGAACAATTGAAACACAACAACAACCACAAAAAAGAGAGAGAACTTTTGACACGCAATACGAGACAATACGTCACTTACCACAGAGATGTCGTTTTCAAAGAACACGCAGCACTCTACCTGAGCTTGGAATCCAAGCAGATAACTTTACTTCCGCACGTTTTATTTCCGAACTTTTACTAACTTAATCTTCGGAGGCGGACCACCGACCATTCGGCGGTCCGTTTGCTTTGCAGGTACAGGCATCCTCACTTGAATCCAGTTTCAGTGTTGTAACTCTCCCGAGGGACAAAAACCCCCGAAACATTTGGCGCCGTCTGTGGGGAGAGTACCTCTGAAATGGCTTCACAAGAGCTTGTACCAAATCCAGATGCCATTCGGCCTCCGAATGATGTACTGGTCCAAACGGACCATGACTCAGGTGACGACGCTGATGTCGAAACCTATGTGGATCCAAATGGATCCCTCATCTCTAAACGCATCCGCAGTAAGGAACGGCGAGAGCGTCCCCATGTTCAGGCAGGACCAAGCAAAACTGCTGGCCAGCCAAAGAAGCCCTCGGGGCGGCCGTTTAATCCTTCCCAGGCGGGAGGATCAACTCCTGTCACTGAAGATGAGCTAATGTCACTTCTGAGCAGCCTCAGGGGTGAAATCAAGCAGCTCGCCTCAAAAAAGTCGCCTACTCCTAGAAAGGAGCAGTTGGCCAAGAAGCCAGCCCAAGCTGGCAAACAGAGGTCGGTCAGGGACCGTCAGCCGACTCCTCATCCTGCTCCTAAGGAGAAGGCCAGGCCCCAATTTGACCTTAATCGGCTCCGTTTTCCAGAAATAAGCGCAAGAAAACCCATCTGGCACATTCAGCCGGATGGTAGCAAGAAAACGTTCTCTAACGCTCGACAATACATTGAGGAGAGGAGAACCCAGCAATCAGAGTCGGCTTCAACGTCGACTTATCATGATAGCTTTCGCAATACCTCTGTGAGGTGTTCCCAGTCTGTACATGAGACCCCAGCAAGCAACCAAAGGGTTCAATCTGGGCCGCATGTGATTCAGTCCGCCCAGTACATGGCACATCCATTGTACCAGGCGCCAGTTGTACCTTAGATGCAACCTACCCTGTATGGAGGACAGGCGGCATACGGCTATCAGCCGATGGACTGGCAGCTTAGGCAACAACACCTTGGAGATCAACCCTCTGCTTTCTCCAGGGAAATAACTGAAGCCGTACAGCCGGCTAAAGTTAAAAACGTTCTGGTTGGAGCCTATGACGGGACCTCGCACCCAGAAGACCACCTGCTAGCATACACCCACCTCATGTATTTACAAGGGTTGGATGATGCCGCATGGTGTCGTTGCTTTCCAGCCACCCTGAAGGGCATAGCTCAGCAGTGGTTTGGCAACCTGCCGGCTGGCTGCATAAATAGCTTTAAGACGTTTGCGTTCTTGTTTGCATCAAACTTCTCTATGAACATCCCTGCCAAAAAGACAAGTCTTGACTTGGGCAATGTACAGCAGGGAGATAGAGAAGGTTTGCGATCCTACGTCAGGCGGTTCAATCTGGTCCGAATCCAGATTCATGTGATGTCTGATGTGGTCGCCTTCACAGACTTCTTTAAGGGTCTGAAAGACGGGTCTACTTTTAAGTACGAACTCGTCCGCAAATAAATCTTTACGCTGCAAGGAGCCTTGCGAGAGGCGGAAGCCTACATACAAGCGACCAAACTCTGCTCCTCCAACAAGCAGTCGGACCATAAGAAGTCTGACCGACAGAAAGAGAGTCGGCCTGCTCAGCCAGCTCCTAAGCCAGAAGAGAGCAAAAAGAAAAAGCAAGTCTGGGCCATTGATAACTCTGATCAACCGGCCCAGAAGAAGAAAAAAGTGTGGAAACTGTACGTTCCAAGGTACGAATTCCACAAGGACTGCTGCTCCATCCTTTTGGAAATTAAGGATCGGCTAACTCTTGAAAAGTCGACTGCTATGAAAGGTTCCGTTGAAAATCGAAACAAGAACAAGCATTGCCTTTTCCATGAGGGTGTTGGCCATGACACGAACGACTGCTTTAGTCTCAAGCGGGAGCTCGACCGCCTGGCCGACAAAGGACAGCTGAAGTCCTATGTAAAGTCCAAAGTGACTTCAAAAGCAAATCCGGGGCAGTCCAAGAAAAAGACTCCCCAGCCTGCTGTGAGTGCCGAAACTGATGAAGAACCGGTGTATACCATAGCAGGCGGATTTGCCAGTGGTGGCCCGACCATTCGGGGCACCAAGGACCATCTGAGAAAGAAGGTTAATTCTGTTGAGGAGGGGGATACAGCTAGCACATCCACCTTCCCTAAAGTTGTCATCACCGAACAGGACAGAGGCAAAGTCCGTCGGCCGCATGATGACCCTGTTGTCATTGAGTGTAAAGTCACCAACCAGCTGGTTGGCCGAATTCTGATTGACACAGGAAGTTCCTCCGACCTCATCAGCCTCAAATGCTTGTCCAATCTCAATTAAAAACCGGATAGCATGATGGAGGTCACCCACACCTTAGTTGGGTTTGGGGGAGGACTTGTGCACCCAATTGGACGAATCGACCTACCTGTCCGCCTGGGAAGCAGGGGAGACTGTCGGCACATGACCATCCGTTTCCTAGTGGTTGAAGAGCTCACAGCTTACAACCTCATCTTTGGCCGACCCACTCTTAATGAGTGTAAGGCCGTCATCATCCCTGCTCTCATGCTACTCAAGTATGAGAAGGATGATGGAACAGTTGGTTCCCTTAATGGGGACCAAAAGACGGCTCGAGAGTGTTATCTCTCGGACGTCAAGCCTGCGGTCGCAGCATCCAGCCGAGGCAAGCAAATGATTGACCTCGACAATGTCGAGGAAGAACAGTCGGCCCCACCAGCCGGAAAGAAAAGAAAGACTGATCAGCTGGTGGTGGTCAAAAAAGAAAAGCAATAGCAATCACTGACCGGGGAACGGTCGGATGATCTCCGTCCCCAGCCTGCTGGTGAGCACATTGACATCCCTCTAGACAACAGCCGTCCAGAACGGACTGTTAAGGTGGGGACGGTTACATTTGCAAAGCTGGGTGAAAGCCTTCACCAGCTACTCAAGGAATTCAAAGACATCTTTGCCTTTGAAGTAGAGGAGATGCCAGGCATCACTCACCAGCTACTCAAGGAATTCAAAGACATCTTTGCCTTTGAAGTGGAGGAGATGCCAGGCATCAGCCCGGATCTCGCTGTCCACAAACTCGCTGTGGATCCTAAAAAGAAGCCCATCCGGCAAAAGAAAAGAAACCACGGCGAAGAAAGAAGTCAGGCGGCAGCTGCCGAAGTAAAAAAGCTGTTAGATGCCAAGTTCATTCGGCCGTGTAACTTCCCTGAGTGGGTAGCTAACGTTGTGTTAGTAAAAAAGCCGAATGGAACTTGGCGGATGTGTGTCGATTACACAGACCTCAACAAGGCATGTCCAAAGGATAGCTATCCACTGCCTAAGATCGACAGTCTGGTCGACTCAACAGCCGGACATGCCCTGATGAGTTTCATGGACGCCTATTCAGGTTTCCATCAGATCCTCCTGTGGAAAAAAGATCAAGAAAATACGACATTAGTCACCGATCAGGGGTTGTTCTGTTATACGGTGATGCCGTTTGGTTTGAAGAATGCGCCTGCTACCTTCCAACGAATGATTAATACGGTCTTCATTAATCAAATCGGAAGGAACGTAGAGGCGTACATTGATGATATGATAGTCAAATCCAAACAGCAGGCGGATCACCTTGCTGATCTCCGAGAAACATTCGCCACACTCAGGCGGCACAAGGTCATGCTTAACCCAAAAAAGTGTGTCTTTGGTGTTGAGTCTGGGAAGTTTCTCGGATTTTTGATTGACCAAAGAGGAATAGAGGCCAACCCTGAGAAAATACAGGCGGTAATCGACATGCAGTCGCCCCGTACTGTGAAGGAAGTGCAAAAACTAACAGGTTGTCTGGCGGCCCTGGGGAGATTCCTCAGCCGTTCAGGCGACAAGTGTCTCTACTTTTTCCAGGCAATCAAAAAGAAGACAAACTTTGAATGGGGGGATGATGCAGAGGCGGCCTTTCAAAGGCTAAAAACTCATCTGCACTCCTTGCCGAGGCTTGTCAGCCCTTTGCCTAAAGAGAAGCTCTTCATGTACTTAGCCGTCTCTGATCATGCCCTCAGTGGTGTTCTCTTATTTGAAAGAGACGGCATCCAGCTCCCGGTGTATTTCATAAGCCATGTTTAGAGAAATGCGGAGCTTCGGTACCCCTTGGTTGAGAAATGCGGTAGAGTTCTATACTGACCAACCGATCAAACGGCCACTCACAACATTGGAGTGTTCTGGACGAATGCTCAAATGGGCAATTGAAATACAAGGATTAGAAATCACTTATGAATCAAGGAAGGCAATAAAAGGACAAGCATTTGCTGACTTTATTGTCGAAATGACAAGGCCGGTTGTTCCGGACATTACGGACCAGGTCTGGAAAGTGTATGTGGATGGGAGCTCCACTGTGAACGGATGTGGTGCGGGGATTATCTGTCAGTCTCCTGAAGGAGATAAGTACGAATACGCACTACGGTTCAATTTTCAGGTCTCTAATAATGAGGCCGAGTATGAGGCCCTGCTGGCCGGCATTCCGTATTGCAAGACGGCTAGGGCGAAGAAGATATCTGCCTGCTCTGATTCTCAACTGGTCGTACTCCAGGTTAATGGAACGTACGAGGCCACTTATCCGGCCATGATAAAATATTTGCAGGCGGTCAAGAGTGAAGTTGGGTCACTTGAAGAATTTCATCTAACTCAGGTGCCCAGGTCTTCAAACAATCAGACGGATGCCCTGTCCAAATTAGCATCATGCGCCTCCTGTGAAACGCCTCGGTCAGTCTTCTGGGAGGTCATGGAAAAAAGAAGTATATCTGAAAAGACCCCATTGGAATTCTTGACCGAAGCTCAACTTGGATGGACAGCATCCGGACCTATCTTGCAGATGGCACGCTCCCTGACTCACTACGGGAGGCGGCTATTCTAAAAAAACGAGCAGCTAACTTCGAGTTGCAGCAAGGAGAGCTCTTCAGGGCTGGCTTTTTGAAACCCCTGTTGAAGTGTGTTACCCCTGAAAAGGGGAAGGAAGTTCTCGAAGAGTTGCATTCGGGATTCTGCGCCTCCCATATAGGCGGCAGATCCCTCGCGGCGAAGGCCAGGCGGCTTTACTTCTGGCCAACTCTGGAGTCGGATGCCATGGAAATGGTGAAAAAATGTGACAAGTGCCAAAATTTTGGCAAGATCATCCATCGTCCGGCTACAGACCTGACGGCCATCCACAGCCCAATACCCTTTGCCAAATGGGGCATGGACATTCTGAGGCCATATACAACTGCACCAGGCGGCAAGCGCTATATATTGGTGGCTGTGGATTACTTTACCTAGTGGGTAGAGGCTGAGGCAGTCAAAAACATCAAGACTAAAGACGTCATTTCCTTTGTTTGGAGGAACATAACCACTCGTTTTGGGGTGCCCATGTCTATGGTTTTTGACAATGGTCCTCAATTTGAGACGCCTCAACTCAAGACTTGGCTGGGAGACCAGAGGGTCTCAAGCTTCTTCGCATCAGTCGGCCGGCCGCAAGCAAACGGCCAGGTCAAAGCCTTCAACAAGTTAATCTCAGACGAGATTAAAAAGAAGATTGAGCGGGCTGGTGGCCTTTGGGCGGATGAATTACCACACGTCCTTTGGTCCATCAGAACGACTGCTAAAGGGGCAACGGGAGAAACCCCATTCCTAATGGTGTATGGTGCAGAAGCTTTTCTGCCCATTGAGCACTATGAGCCGACCCTTCGAATCATGTTGTGTGATGAAGAGGCAAATTGGGAGGCCATGCGCCTAGCATTGGACTCACTTCCAGAGCGCAGGGGCAATGCTGCCTTGCGTCATGAGATATACCGTCTGAGAATGACTCGGGCTTACAACAAAAGAGTACACAAGCGTCCTCTCAAAGTGGGGGACTTTGTGCTACGGAAAATGGAGGCAGTCGGTAGGGCGAATGAACAAGGAAAGCTAACCTCAAATTGGGAAGGCCCCTACCGAATTTATGAGGAGGTAAGAGACGGCACTTACCGCCTGGAAGAACCAGACGGCAGGCAGCTACCCAGAACTTGGAATGTAGATAACTTGAAAAAGTACTACTTCTAAGTACGAATGAAAAGACCTCAATTTTGTAAATCTCACGTATTGTTAATGAGAATATGCCTTCATTTCCCAACTTATCTTTTTATTTAAGTTTTTTAAGTGTCGCCTGCACCAAATACAGACGGCCAATATGTTTGGAAAGTGTCTGTTCCAACAGCAGACTTCCCAATCCCTCTGAAGGAGCCGATTGTTTTAGAACAGTCGTTCCTACGAAATTCATCAAGTTTACACCAACACTTGACGAATCATTAAAGAGGCCTAAGGCTAGATAAAATCATAATGAGGCCCAAGGCCGGATATTAATAAACAAAAAGAGAACGAATGGTCACAGTCTGCTCTAACATGAGTCAGATTACCGGCGACGTCCATTTGGGCGAATTCGTCGAGGAGAAGCATCTCCCATTTGGGTGGCACATTGCTCTACGAATATATCAAGCGGCCCTACCGAATGCTAAGGCAGCATTCGCAGTCGTTTGTTTTAATCGAAAGTGAAATCTATAAGACCTCAAATTTCTATCTAGCGCAGTTCAAAAATGGTCACTGTTTCATAAGTAGAGGCTAAGCGAGGCATAAAGCCGGATGCGCCTGTTATTTCTCAGGGGCGTAACAGGCGGAATATTTGATTAATATACGAGTTAAGTTAACAAAACACTTACTTAGGCTATTGGTCGGATGACGCCTGATCCTTGCCTATAGGGCAAGACAAGCGGACAATTATTTTTAAGGAAATTGGTTAAGTTACAAACTTAGCATTTTATCTCAAAGAGGCCTATGGCCGGAGGCGCTTGTTTTTGCTTATGGGGCAGAACAGGCGGAGGTTTGCCCTTAGCAAATTAGCTAAGTTGGAAATTTGAGTTAGTTCGAGCCAATGGCCGAATGAACACTTTATGTTTGCCAATTCCGGATGGATGTCTGCCGCGTGGTTTGGGGCAATCACCATAGTGATTGATTGACTTAGAAACCATGCATACTCTTCTAAGTATCAAAAATTTCTAAGCCAATCAATCCAATAAACCAAAACCACTCGACATCCGTCCAGGGGCAAGAACATTCGCATGATATACAGGTTATTATACTTAGCCAAAAACATGCAATAAAAAATTCAAAATGCAAAGGACAACTATATGGATAACTTCAGTCAGATGGCCGAATGATTCAAATTAAAAAGACCAATCGTCACCTGACGATTGGTTAAGATTGTTATCTGGCAAAGCCAGAAAGATTGTCAAATTACCCGACCCCTCGGTCGGTAAAGATACAAATACTCGACACGCAGGCCGGAAAAGAAAAGTACATGGCCATTCGGCCGCAGAACAGCATAAAAGCTTAAGTGATCATGGGAGAGCCTCTTCAGTGGCAGCCGGCTTGTCGTCCTTCGGCTGCTCTTCTTCCTTTTTCTCTGGCTCCTCCGCCTGATCCTCCTCCTCGCCGCTCGAGGACGACTCCCCAGAAGAGTCGGACCCAGAACTTTCCTCGGCCTCAGCATTCTCAGCCTCTTCAATAAGGCGAGCGTCGAATGCTTTGCTGGCTTCGTCAAATTTGGATTTCCAAATCTGATAGTCCGAGTCCGGCTGTACAGCCGCCCAAGTGTCCCGCATGATGGCTTCATAATCGCTCATCATTTGCTTAACAAGAGCCTCTCTCTCTTGATCAGCCACGGACTCAAACTTGGACTTCAGCTGATGCTCCTGGTTGCTGAGGCGCTGCTCCAGGCGGCCCACCTTCTGCTTGGCTCTCTCGGCCTCTTCTTTGGCATCTTGAAGAGGCTCGAGCTTCTCCTTTAGAGTTTTAATCTCTTTCTTATGGGAAGTGATGCGCAAGCGGGCCAAGTCCAGGTCCTTCTTCACTTGCATATTGGCTTTCGCCTGCGAATACATCATATCAAGCGTCAGATACTCATTCTGAGCAATATCAAATTGAGCTCGATCCAAGGCGGACTCGGCCCGAGCTTTGGCGACTGTTACCTCTTTGGATTTTTCCTTGAGGGGTTGCCTGAGCCCTTGGACGCGCAGCATGGCCTGTAAAAGAACCGAATGGTTAAAACCAGACGGAAAAAGAAATAATGCTAAAAAATTGCTTGAGCTAAGACTCATACCTCGCAGAGGTTCCCTAAGATGTCATCCAAGTCAAGGGTGCCGACTCCTCTGACAGACGCCTTGTCGTCAGGACCAACCGCCCTCAGCATGGACTTGGCCATCTGGACTACAGTCGGCCTCTGCACAGGAACTGAGAAGGAGAGAAAGTTAGAAAAAATAACTCAAGTACATCTAAATGAAAGAACAATAGGGGCGAATGGATTTTACCGTCGTCCTTCTATTCCTCCTCTCTCCCCAGGCTCCTCTTCTCTCCTGCTGAGCCGACAACAGTGGTGGGTTGCTTAAAGCCACCCTTCGATGCCCTCTGGGCATCCGATTTGCTGATCTCCTTTTCAGCATTGAGAGAAGAGGCGTTTGGGCCCTTCTGGGGCTTATGAGCAACGTGCTTCCGGCCGCCCTTGTCGGATGCGCTCACATCACCCGCCCTTGTCTTTTGGATTTTAGGGTCAGATGGTTTTGAAGGAGATTTAGAAGGCGTACCCTACATCCACACAAGATAAACGCAAGTTAGAAATCATTCGGGCAAATTTAATATTGGTCAGAAATGAAAGTATAAACATTTTCTACCTTGGAGGTGCCGCCAGTTTTCTGCTCGTCCACTTTGGTGTGAGTGTTTACTTCTGCTCTGTTTAAAACATTCGACCTATATCGAGCAGCAGATACAGCCGACTTCCTTGTGGCCGAGAGCTTTTCCATTGCTTTATCTGCAAAAATGAACAAGTGATTAGCATCATTAAACAAGTACTGAAAAGCAGAAGTAAATTGCATATAAAACAGACGGCCGACTACCTCTCGGCATCTCAGAACTTAGCCCACAGGCGGCTAAGAATGTCCCTTCTTCAAACCACTTGTACAAAGGGAGATAGCATTGAGGGGTGACCTCCTTGTCCCCCTCATCATTCGTCCACACAGACACGGTAAACAACCCCGCGTCCATGATCTCCTCCTTTGCCTGCTTAGGAATAGGCGGCAATGCGCTCCTGCCTGCTAGGAGAGGCGGATCCTTATTCCACCTGTTATACTTTTGGTTCAGGCGGCTGTCGGCAGACTTGACTATATAAAACTTAGTCCTCCAATCTTTCCACTTGTTCTCTTTACCAACATCCATCATGTACCCCTTGCAAGTGGTCAAGGTGTACCAGCCTTCACCGCCCCTAGCAGGCGCCCTGCTCAGATAGTGCATGTGGGCGAACGCTTCAAAGTTCGCCTCCACCTGCAGCATCTCACAGGCAGCAACGTACCCCAGAATATTGTTCCAAGAGTTGGGTACAAGTTGCCAGATACCTAGTTGGTATCCGTCCAAGATCCTCTCCACGGCCGGATGGAGAGGGAAGCGGAGGCCAGCCTGGAAGGCCGCTTCATAACAGCCGAATGCTTTGTCTTGATAGCTGGCCAGGCTTGGCCAGGTTATGGTGTCGCCCTTGTTAGGGACCGACAAAGTGTAGCCATAGCCTAGGACGACCTTGCGCCTAAAATTGGCAAGGCCGGATGCCATGGCACTCCGCCTGCCTGGCGGAACATGCTGATAGTAGGGGGCTCTCTCCAAGCGCCTGGAAGCACTCGGCTTGGCCCAGCTCTCCCCCCTATCCACTGCCAGAGACTCTCTGGCAGAATCTATGTTTGATCTAGCCTCCTCTAAAGTTACGGAGGCCTTCTCTGTAGAAGATGACGAGGCCGACTCGCCATCAGAGCTCTCATCAGAGCTAGGGGACCGCCGACTGGTGCCAGCGGGGTCCTCCCCTAGACTCTCTTCCAGCGCCTGTCCAGAAGGCCCGGGTTGATATTCTTCATCCGCCTCCCCTAGGATTCCATCACTGGGAGTTCCACTAGATGTGGGCGAATGGTAATAGGTGGGGGTTGGAGGAAGATAGGTAGGGCAGTCAGGGTGTTACGACAGCTCACTTTGAGGCACTCTTATTGAGCCGTCTGAATAAACAGTCGACCCGTCCGAATGGTAGAAAACTCCATCGGAGCTACACTACCTTGTTGTTCTTTTGGTCCTGGCCATAGTGTCCTGCACAGACACGGAAACGGTCGGATTCGGAGAAGTTTGCAAAGCAGGATCTTTGGCCAAGCATTCGTCACTGCTAGTTCTAGATTCAGCTGTCCCCGGTGACCGGCTCATCACTATCCTACGTCGTGCCGCATGCAATTGGGGAACCATTTTTTCGAAAACAAAGAAAAAAAAAATGAAGAATAAAAAGAAAATACAGGCGTTACCTTTAGAAGATGGGAAAAAGACGCCTGGTTGACTAAAGAACGGTCGGACTGTTGGCCGAGTGTCGGATGCTTGGAAAACGCTTAGGGAATTTTGAGATTCTTTAAGTCAAAAAGTCCAAGATTCTCCAGAGATTCGCCAAGGTGTGAATCCAAGGGGGGGTCAAACCATACTATTTATAGGGGGTAAAACCCTAATTTTTTCCCTCCAGTAAATTTTCGAATCTGATCACTCAGATACTGACACCTGTCACAGGAGTCACGTGCAATGCACGTGGCCCCTGTGAGGGGCAAATGATTTGGGTATTTTATACCCGGCCAAGTGGCCCAATCAGAAAGTGCCACGTGTCCTCCATATAGGTGCCATTTGGACCTATGGAATGATGACACATGGAGGGAGGACTCTTCTCCGTCCTACGTGGACTGAAGGTCCAACAGGGACCATTCAGGTGGTGACACGTGTCACACCAAAAGTGCTTCAAAATCCATTGGGCACAGTGACACGTGTCACTCAGGCATTGGCCCTGGGATGGCGGCCTTCCAAGGCCCAAATCCCGAGGCGCCGCAAAACGGCGTGACTTAACTTCTAGGTCACCAGATCCTAGGAAGGCACACTTTTCAAAAAAACCCTATATATAGGGGCATGATGTCATTTATGACGAACAATTGAAACACAACAACAACCACAAAAAAGAGAGAGAACTTTTGACACGCAATACGAGACAATACGTCACTTACCACAGAGCTGTCGTTTTCAAAGAACACGCAGCACTCTACCTGAGCTTGGAATCCAAGCAGATAACTTTACTTCCGCACGTTTTATTTCCGAACTTTTACTAATTTACTCTTCGGAGGCGGACCACCGACCATTCGGCGGTCCGTTTGCTTTGCAAGTACAGGCATCCTCAGTTGAATCCAGTTTCAGTGTTGTAACTCTCCCGAGGGACAAAAACCCCCGAAACAGAACGGTTTTTATTTTTAGCTTGTCTATCATTACTTGTGAAGCTACATTGCTATAACTACCTCAATCAATAATCAAGGTACATACCTTACCACCAATGGTGCAACGAGTGTGAAAGATTGCCTCACGTTGCAAGCTTCCTTCTTTGCCAATCATATTGCTTAGTGTACGTCAAACCACCAAGCATTCTCCTTCATCCGGTCCAAGACACGCATACTCATCATTCTCCTCAAGGTTTTTGTCCTCTTCAATTTCTAATTCATCCTCCTCTTCATGCTGAATCAAAGTGACAATCTTTTTATTTAGACAATCACTAGCCAAATGTCCAAGGCCTTGACACCTAAAACATCTTCTTGGGGCTGGTTTTGGGTTGGAGTTTTGAGTGTTTTGTGAAGGTGGTTTAGAAGTAGGCTAATTGGATGTGGGTTTGAAAGGTGGGAAATTGGATGTTTGCTTTTTTTGGGGAAATGAGGTTTGAGATGCAAAACGTGACGAATCACTTTTGCCTCTTGCTTTTTGTTGCTGCTCAATCTTATGTGCTAAGATAATGAGCTCTTCAAGGGTGGTGTAAAGGTGTAGCTCGGCCACATTGGCTATTTTTGGGTCAAGTCCTCCCAAAAAGCGCACCAATGTTTGAGGTTCATCTTCCTCTACTCCACATTTCATGACAAATCCTTCAAATTCCCTAGCATATTCTTCTACTGATTTTGTACCTTGTTTGAGGTTGAAGAACTTGGAAAAGTTTTCTTGCACATAGTGTGTGGGAAGAAACTTTTGTTTCAACATCTTTTTCATCTTGGTCCATGATCTCACTTTCTCTTTGTCTTGCCTTTCCCTCTTGGCGCACACACTAGCCCACCAAGTTGAGGCATGTTTTCTTAACTTCAACGCTACAATCTTCACCTTTTTTTCTTCCGGTGTTTGCTTGTAATCAAACACTCTCTCTACCGTTCTAAACCATCCTACAAACTCATCAGCATCGAGTTTGCCATCATACTCCGGGATGTCAGCCTTAATGTCATTCTTAGGCCGTGGACTTTCTCTTTCATGAAAAGGTCTCTCATTGTGATTGAAATTAGATTCACTCAATTCTTCATCACTATGATTTGGTGAGCCCTCTTTTTGATGGCGCAACTTAGTAGAAAGATCTTTTAACTGATCTTGCAAATATTGCATTCGTTGCTCCATATCTACTTTCTCTTGTTCAACCTTATTGACATATTCTTGCCAATTAGGGGGTGGAACGCTGGACATGGTTTGTGTTTGGGGTATGTGTTTCGGTATGTGTTTGGGGTATGTGTTTGGGTATTTGTTTTGCTAGATCCCCCTCCTTGTAGCGCCAAATGTTGTATATTTGGAGTAGCACTCGAAATACACAAGGGATAAACCAAGGGATAGTTAAGGCTAAAGAACCAAAGGCTTCTTAGATAAAGTCACACCACTAAGAAACGGTTTGGATTCCTAAGATCACAAGCCAACTAGTAGCCTAAACTAGCTAACTAAGCAAAGGAAACGAAATTCCAAATCTAAGAATTTCTAGTTTTTGTTTCTAATCCAAGAAACGAATGTAAGACAAGTTTTTTTGTTTTAATAATCTGATTTTTTCATTCACATTTGCTTGCTATTTATTGTAAACAAGCATCCTTAAGTACAAGCTAACTTTAGTGGCTTTTCAGCTCACTTGTTACACGCCTAAGCTAAGTACAAATCAGCTTTTGTTGTCTAGGTACATTAATAAAAGAAGCCTTATTTAACTAGATTCATCAAAGAGAAAATGGTGGTTTGTAACCTCCACATTATGGCTAAAATAAAATCAGAAATAAGAGAGTGTAACTCCCCCTTGATTCACGCCCAACAAAGGAGCAATTTGGAGATGTATCAACCCCTTTATTCACGCCCAAATTCAAACAGCAAAGAAGTGTAACTCCTCCTTGTTTCAAGACTTGAAATAAGCTTGAATGTATGTGGACAAGGATGTACTTGGACGCCCTTTAGATGCTCCAATGCTGACTGAAATAAATGGCCACTTGAAGGCTGAATTGAAGGCTTGTAATTTCCTTATTGAAACTGATTGTAACACCCAAGTCAAAGCTTTGAAATTCCTTTTAAAAGAATTTCGGATTCCATGCTTCTTCACAAGCTTAAATGGCTGCCTTCTTGATGTATCTTGCACTTGTACTTTGTGTGAATGTGACATTATATTTTCGAACTAAAATCAGCTAAAAAGAACTAAGAAAAATATAACTAATTTGCAAATTTAAAATATGACTAAAGTTTACAATTTTTTCAAATCATAAAATGAACTAGAATAAACTAGTTAATAAGAACAAGAAATTCAAGGGATTGAATATCTTGCTGCACATGGATAGAATGCATAGCACCAATTCATGATGCTACATCTTGCACCAAAGAAACGTCCATAACCAAGTTGTTAGCCTTGGCTACAACACAGTTGGTAGGACGAATGAGCAAGGAAAGCTAACCCCAAATTGGGAAGACCCCTACCAAATCTATAATGAAGTAAGAGATGGCACCTACCGATGGCACCTACTTTGTTTATTCAGCGGCCTGATCATCCGCCTGGGTAATACCCAGACGGACTCGCTTGTTTAAAAAACTAAAGTTTGATACTTAGTGTAAAACTAATACTGACTAAAAACTAAGCGCAAAAACGTTTAGTGGCTATACAACCGGTCTCAAACATGACCTGAGGCTAAAAAGCCAGATGGTTGCTCATTTTATAAAATCGCCTGTCCCAACATGGACAAAGGTGTCCGGCGACACCCCTCCGGGTGCAATCGTCGCAGAGAACAGACTATTTGTCGGTTCTATGTACCAATGCAGACGACAAAAATTGAACGACCAAATTGGCCAACTCATAGTCGTCTGACCAAAATAGCCTATGAAGAGCGAACAAGTTTCCAGATACCGGATGCCCATATGCATCAGTCGGTCATTAGTAGAAATTCTTACTTGGGATATTTATTCCAAAGTTGCACTCACTTCCCCTATTGGGGCACAGGTTTGTGTAACGGCTACGTGTTAACCCCAGACGGAATTTAAACGCCTGGGTAAGAAGCTCAAAACACCCGCTTTTATGGCCGGCTGTGCACTTGGTTTGGGGCAATCACCATTGTGATTTATTGGCCTAAAAACACTCCATACTTCTCCAAGTATCAAATGTTTTCAAGCCAATCAATCAACCTGGATCTAAACCAACCGCACAGCCGCCCAGGGGCAAGAGCACCAAGATTGCAAATTGCCGCATGCTTTTTTAAGTTAGGAAAAATACTAAAGAATTGCAAATAGATGAATAAAAATTTAAATTGAAAAAACTCAAGACATATACAAAATAAGACTGAGTCGGAATACTTCATTCATATAAAATGGCACAAAGGCCAGAATAATTGTTAACCGGACACATCCGGTGAAGAAAGAAAGTGGAAATTTTAATCCAACCCCATGGTTGGTAAAAAGATACAACAAAACACGGCATGCAAGCCGGTAAAAAACATGGTTGGCATATTGCCGCAGAAAGGTGGGAGGACCGCCTAAGGCTTAGGCAGAGTCTTCTCCAGCTGAGTTTGGCTGGCTTGGCCCTCTTGCTGATCATCCGCCTGCTCCTCATCATCAGAGACTTCATATCCCTGCTCAGAAGCCCAGTATTTGAAGCGAGGCGGTGGAGCATCACCTAGTTGCTGGGCATCATACACCTCAGTGGCGTAATCATGCCTAAGCTTATAGACCTCAAAGTCTATTTCTGGGTAAAGGAGGCCCCAGGTGATCTTCAGACGGGCCAAGTTGTCCCGCTCATTCTCCTCGGTCAGGCGGGTCTGCTCCTGGGCCAGCTCATCCGCCTGCTTGTTGCGCAGGGTCATGAGCTCGAGCTTCAGGCGGTCATTGTCAGTCCGGAGTTGGGCATTCTCTTTGTCAGCATCCTCTAATGCCTTAAAATCAGACTTGGCATCTTTCAAATGCTTGTCAAGGTCATTAGCCTGGCTGTTAGCTTCATCGTTTGCAGCCGTTAAACTCCGGATCAGCTCCTCCTGTTTCAACTCTACTGCTTTAATCTTTAAATTACACATATAATCAGATTGTTCAGCAAAGTTGAGGTTTTCTAGGGCCCTCCGTTTGGCGTCATTTACCTCTTCTTGCTTCTGCCTGAAGGGGCCTCGGAGATTGTCCACCCTCACCATAGCCTGAATCAATAGCAGTCAGTTAAAGGGTTACTTAGTCAAATTAAAGATGAAAGACATCAAGTTAGAAAAATCAGGTACCTCAGCCAGAGAGCCCATTATCCGGTCAAAGTCCACAACCTGCATATCAAGTATGGATGCCTTCTCGGACCGGTTGAGTGTCCTCACCATCCGCTTTGCGAAGCTTGGAAGGTCCGGCTGGTCAGAAGTCGGACCTGCATCAAAATTAGTGCTATGCGAGATAGAAGCAGCGTAGCTGGCATTCATCCGTTGTCGGCTGCTGATGGACCCTTTTGAAGAATCAACCTTGGTCTTGATTCTCATGAAATCAAGTGGCCAAGGTATTTCAGTTCCTTCCTTATCTTGAGCTCTCGGATGGGTCTCCGGTTTGTTCTCCTCCCCGGTGGTTGCCGCACCGTCTGCAACCTCAGGTGGCATGCCACCCTTCGATGCCGTTGAGGCATACGGCGTCTTCTGCTGCTCTGAGCTTTCACTTAGCTTCTTCAGAACAGCAGGGGATTTGCCCCAAGTCGTTGGACAACCGGATCCATGATCCCCCATGGGCTCAGTTGAAGTTTCAAAAAATCCCAGCTCCATGATTTGCTCCCGGGCTTTAGTAGATAGTTTTGGGAGAGGGCATTTGCGTCCAAGAAGAGCCGGCTCTGTGTTGTACCGGCGGAGTGTCCGGTTGTGTCTTAGGGTGGGGGAGGAAATCAAATAAAACTTGTCCTTCCACCCGGACCATTTAGACACTTTGTCCAAAGTCATTAAGTATTGGGGCAAGGTAGTTAGAGTATACCATGCCCCATAGCCGCCTGGAGCCTTGCTCAAATAGTGCATGTGAGCGAAGGCAGAGAAGCTAGGGTTCAAATTTTGGAACTCACAGGCGGCAATGTAACTTAAAATGTTCACCCACGAATTTGGGGTTAGCTGCCAAACCCCCAGATCGTACCCCTTTAGGATTTTCCTAATCCCGGGGTGGAAGGGGAACCGGAGGCCGGCTTCTATTACCGCCTCATAGTAGATGAAGTAGTCATTTGCATGATCAATGTCGTCCCCCCAGGCCATTACAGCATCAGCCGGAGGGACAATAACTTCCCATCCCCTTCCAAAGGGATGTTTCTCCGAAAAAGCCCTGAACCCGCTGTTAAGAAGGGGAATGTTGCTCGGCAGCATCCGGGTTTTCTTAGGGTTGGGATTGTCAGCTACTTTTGGCGAAAGACTCTGCTCTTGATCCCTGGCCGGCCTCAGCATCACCGGCTTCATTGGAGGAGGCGGCTCCCTCGCCGTCTACCTGTCTTACTCTAGTGCTCCCGGATGTAAAGGGAGCCTCTTCGTCGGATCTGCTCTCTTCCAAATCCCTTGGATCCCCATCCGGGAAAACCTCATCGGCTGGCACTGTCATGGTGCGCCGGCTTTTAGGCCGCCTTACCGTTTATTTTGTTCTGGCCATTGTGTCCTGCACAGACACAGAGAGGGAGGAATTCGGAGATGAGCAAATTGGTTCCGACAGTCCAGAAGAGGCACCCCTTGTTCTAGACTCTGCCGTTCCGGGGGATCGGCTGAGTGTCCTAGGCAGTGCCGAGTGGGTGGATGGGGAACTCATTTATATTGTTTATTTATTTTTTCTAAAGAAAGCCGGGCATACAGGCGAAAAAAATGGTATGTAAATCAAAAGGGAGAAAAGCTAAAGTGGTACAGGCGGTTACCTTGCTTTGACTCTGAAAAATCTGAAAACCGCTACAGCCGGTGAGCCGGGTGATGAACTGCTAGCACTCAAAAGCTTGAAACTCGCTGATTATGCAGGCGGGAGCAGAGAAAAATCTATCTAGAATCTCTCTTTTTCTATCTCTAAAAAGCCAATGTGAATGCAAAGTGTGCAAAGGAGGGGGGGTAACTTTCTATTTATAGAAAGTAAAAGTGGGGGAAAAATTTTGATTTGAAATTCAAAATTTTACCCAGTTACTGTTCACCTATGAGAGGTGGACACGTGTCACAGGCCGCACGTGACATGCACGTGCAACCTGTGAGGGGCAAATGTTTAGGGTATTTTTACCCTAGACGCGTGGACCAATAAGAGGTCTCCACGTGTCGAGCTTAGGATGGCCCATGTGGCTCAACATCCTCTTGACACGTGGACCAATGAGAGGTCGCCACATGTCGAGATCAGGATGGCCCATGTGGCTCAACATCCTCTTGACACTTGGCGCCCTCAGAGATGTTTCTGAAATGGCGGCCTTCAAAGGCCCAGATTCCTAGGAGCGCCGTAAAACGGCGCAGCCCACCGAAATCTAGGTCAAGTGACCTAGGTAGGGGCACTTTTCCCAACGACCCTATAAATAGGGAGATATTTCCCCATTTTGGGACAGATTGAATCATTTATTACACCCTTATTCTCTCACATCAAAGAAAGACCTGAGCTTGGAATCCGAGCAGATCCCTACCTAAATTTCCGTTCTTTTTATTCCATTTCAAGTTACTAACTTGACCGTCGGAGGCGGAGATCCAACCACCCGGAGTCTCCGTTATTTTGGAGGTGCAGCTCAGCCGGAATCAGACTTCATGACGTAACTCTCCCAAGGGACTAAATCACCCAAAACACCACCCTTCGATGCCTGATTGACATCCGGTTTGCTGACCTCCCTGTCAGCTTCAAGAGTAGAGCCGTCTCCTCTTTTAGGTTTGTGAGCAATGTGCTTCCGGTTCTTGCCGGATGCGCTCACATCACCCGCCCCAGTCTTTTGGATTTTAGGTTGGGATTGCTTAAAAGGAGAAGGTATGGTGGAGCCACTCTGCATTAGCAAAAGGAAAAGGCGTCAGAAAACATGCGAGCAAAAATTGACCTTGCTCAAAAATACCAAGTATGATTAACAACTACCTTGGGGGTCCCGACTAGTTTCTGCTCGTCACTCGCTCGATTAAGGACGTTCGAGCGGTATTTTGCCGCAGAGACGGCAGCTGGCTTCCTTGATGCCAAGATCTTTTCCATGGCTTTGTCTGCACCAAAAGCAAGATTTAGAATTAGCAAACGAGCATTGAAAAGCACTGTAAAGTTGCATAAAATCAGATGGCCGACTACCTCTCGGCATCTCAAAACTTAGTCCACAAGCGGCCAAGAACACCCCATCCTCTAACCATTTGTATAGGGGAATGTAGTTCTGAGGGATGACTTCTTTCACCCCCTATTCATTTGTCCGGATGGACACTTTGAACAACCCTCTATCAAAGATTTCATCCTGGGGCCGCCTAGGGAGAAGCGGCAAAGCACTTTTTCCAGCCAGGAGGGGCGGATCCTTGTTCTACCTATCATATTTCTGATTCAGTTGGCTATTAGAGGAATGGACGATGTAGAACTTAGTTCTCCAGTCCTTCCATTTGTTGGTGCTCTTTTGCATTTGAACCTATATGTCGGTGCCTTTTGATAATGAGCCAATGCATAGGCGCTTTAAGCTAAGTGAGACGATCTTTTATCAGGTCGATCACTTCATGTAATCAAGCCGATTACTAAATCATGTCAAATTTCTTTGAGGGGCTAACTGGCGTACCAAGGAACCTAAAAATATGTTGCAGAAGGTTAGCACAACCTCATCATGTGGCTGGGTGCTTTGGCGCCGCTGAAAAACCATCAGCGCCACCTTATTAGCATTAGCGCCAAGCCTAATTTGTGACGCCAATGCATAGGGCTTGGCGCCAACACGAGGATTTCCTTAAATACCCCTTTCCTCTTCATTTCGCTGCTTTGTTCATCGCGAAACTGCTCGAAGAAACCCGAAAGCTTCAATTGCTCGGTTTTTGCTTGTTTCTCAACCGAATTCGCTCAAATTTGTTGCAAATCAAAGCTCTTTTCATCTATTTCCCTGATCTATGTAAGTTTTCTTCAAACTCACATAAGTTTTTATGAATTCTTGGCATGTTTATTCACGAATTTCATGAAAATTCAAAACTTATAATGCTCAAATTGCTTTGTTTGTCAAGTTTTATGCCATGAAATTTCTTGATTATGTTTGTATATTTCCTTGGAGGCAACTTGAGACTTGTTTGACTCAATTTGGTGAAGAAATGAGCAATTTGCCATTGTTGGACCTCTTAAGGTCGTGAAGAACAATGTGGCTTGTTCTTGATATTTTTGCTAGCAATTCTTGTCCAATTTGTCACAATAATTACTATAGTGTTGCAAGAAATTGTTTGATTGCTTTAAAAATGTTGTTATGCTCAATTCGAATTTGTGCTCTATTTTAGTACTACGTACTCTGTTTTTGCGAACATAGTGTCATGCGGCTAGGCGAACCTTAGATACTATAGAACCTTAATTCATGATGATTCTGCACAATGTAGCATGGCTAGACAACGAGGCTCGGTTTCACGGTCCCGAAACACTAGACGGGAGCAAGAGCCTATAGAGGATGACACTACGCCTTCCACTTCGCTTGGTCGACTTCCGGAGTGGGATGAGCGGACCCTGTTCTTTGCCCCTGTCCACCAAATTTTTGAGAGGGTGAGACAGGGCATCGCGCCCAGGAGGACACGCCATCACGGCTCCGGCTGTGAAGGTTTAGGCGATTTGTACAAGATGCACATCGCTCGATATCTTGAGACGAGACTCCTATGGGAGTCTTGCGGGCTAGCTACTCTGTTCGAGACCTCTGAGGCTATGGTCGCCTCCAGCAGGGGTCATCATGTAGTGCGCGCTTTGGTGGAGTTCTTCTGGGGCACCACCAACACCTTCCATTTCCCCTGGGGCGAGATGATGGTCACCCCTAGGACTTCAGTCTCACCACAGGACTGGAGTTCACTTCTGTGCCACTGCCGTTTGACAGTGGAATCGACGTCTTCTCTTTGGAGGTCGAGGAGCTGTTGGGGCCGATCGCTATTCAGGCCCGAGCTGAGGTTGAGAATACTCAGTTTAGTGCTAGAGGAATTCGCCGCTCGACGCTGGCAGCGGCTCTTGATGACGATGCGACCACCCGAGAGCAGCGGGTGCGCATCTTTGCGCTGATGTTGTTGTCAGGGACATTCTCCCCTAACAAGGGTAGTAGGGCATTGCTTTATTACCTTCCTGCTGTCCGTGATCTTCATCGGATCAGGACTTATGACTGGGCTAGCTTGGCCTATGTTGACTTCGTTCGTGCGCTAAGGGACGCGTGTCGACACCGGTCCTTTGGAACGATCGTTGCTTTGTCTGCTTTTTGGAAGGTTGTAGAGGTAAACATTTATTCCCTATAAAGTTTAGCTCTATATATTAGTTTAGCATTTGCTCACACTTTTAGCTCTTTGTAGATCTGGTTCTACGAGTACTTTCCTTCTGTTGCGCCGGCGAGACCATCGTCGCGGGGATTTCCAATGAGCGCCTCTTGGGGCGGTCATCATGTAGACATGTCCACTACACATGTCCGGAACCGGATCATCGCGGTACGACTTTTATTATTTTTTTTGCTTTTTCGCGATGCTTTAAGTATACCTTTGCCTTATTGATGTTCTTTATAGAGACCTGAGGTGGTATACCGGCCGTGGGGCGGTTGGACAGCCCCTGGGTTAGCCGCACTATATTCTGCTGAGCATCGCTATTTCTTGGGGACTTATGGTGCGGTCGCGTAATTAGGAGAGAGGGTCGCTAGACAGCACTCTTCTGATGTCTTCGTCGTTCCTACTGCTCCACCACGTCATATGTTCGACGAGGCGCGGTTGTCGAGCATATGTGAGGGAGCTGGTACCCCTTGGCGGTCCCATGTGATCCTCAGGCGGTGTTATGCTGAGGAGCAACTACCTTTGTTAGCTCCAGCCCCCGTACCGGCTGAGGACGTGAGGGTAAGATTTTTTAGCTTTACTTTCCACTAAGTAGCCCCCGAGTAATGTTTTACTGACTTTTTTTTGTCTTATCAGGATGGTGCTACTGAGTTCGTGCCACCCCGTATGTCCATCCACTATCAGGGGATGTACGGGCCGATCGAGGAGATGATTTCTACGGCACCCGAGGGCGAGCGCTTTGTAGAGCGATCGATTCCTCGCCACCAGACTAGAGTAAGCCTAGTTTTTTTAGAATTTTTGTTTTCATTTATCACGCATACTGACTTATTTTTCTGAAAGTTTTCACGCGAGGTGGTTTTGGCGATGGCACGATGCATAGATGCCTTCCGGAGCCAGCTCGTCCGGATGAGGAACGCGGCCACTTGTCGTCGGGATGACGTCATCCGAGAGGTAGCCTTTCTTTACTCATTATTTTTGCATTGCTGTTTTAATTTTACCTTGTTTCTGATTTAATTCTTTTTGCAGGGCCAGCCTATCGCTTCACACACCCGCGCGAGACCTGAGAGGCGGAGGGATCCAGCGAGGTCTAGCACGAGACGTCGTTGCACTTCGTCAGGGGGTAGAGGCGGTCGCTCTGAGGCTGCTCGAGCTGACGTTGCTAAGGGCTCGGGATCTTCTTCCGAGGGTGCTCACGCTGTACCGGTAGGAGAGGCTACCTCGGCTTTCAGAGGTGGTGGGATGTACGAGGTAGGCTTGTCATCGCAGCAGCCTCCGCGTCCTCAGCCTCAGGTTAATCCTGGCTGGAGTGGTCCTATATTGAGTTTTCCTCCTCCTACGGAGACTGGAGCTGGAGCTGGAGCTGGTGGAGAGGTGACTCCTCGTACGGCGCAATTTTATGATATGATGGGTCTACGTCCTCCAGCGCCGTAGTTTGTCCCTGTGTATATTTTATTTTGACTTTTTTTTTTAGAACTTTGCCTTAGACTCTTTATTCATAGACACATTTTGTATATTTATGCTATTATTAATGTATTTATTGTTATGTGTATGTTTGTGTGTGCAAGAAAAGTGTGACAACAATTTTGCGCAAAAATTCCGTCATTTTTATTATTGATGGAGGGTATCCGGCTCTCTCCCCCAAAAAGAAAAATAAAAAAGGAAAAAAATTGAATAGAATGTCGGGTGTTTGGAATTTAAAATAAAGTCCAAAAAGAATAATATAAATTAAAAAAAAATAATAGCTATATTTAATTAATTAGGAAAAGGATAGAAAGGGATGTTTAGGAAAATTAAACGGAGCCATAAAGTCATTAACCGACTCGAGTTTAATATTAAAAACGCAAGTTGAGCACGCGCGGCTGATCTGGCAACTTGGCGCCAGCTGGCACCACACTATGGCGCGTGGCGCCAGGCGCTACACTTAGCGTGTGGTGCCAAGCGCTGGCGATTGGCGCCAATCACGGGGTTTTGATGCCAATTTACGCTGACTCCGTGTTTCATTCTGGTTAAAGTTCTTCGCAATTTGTGTATAAATATCCCCTTGCTCAGCTGATTCTTTTCATAATTCCAGCGAATAAATAATTCTCCTCTTTATAAAAACAATAATTATGTCTTTAGTCACCAAAACCTTCACCCAATATACTCATGAATGGTGTCGATCTCTTAATGCGAGGGAGAGAAAAGAATTAGATTTATTTCACCTGGGGGGAATTTATGGCATCAAAGGGGTAGATCTTGACCTAGACTTCATACATACCGCTTTAGAGTTTTGGAATGTTGATACTCATTGTTTCAGAATAGGGTATGATGAGATTAGCCCTTTGCCGGAGGAATTTGGTGCTATCTTAGGCTTCCCTGCAATAGACCTTATAGCAATCCCTAGAGTAGATGCATACTATTATAAGGATTTTGAGCGCTTCTTTAATTTGAAAGAAAGGGATTTATCAAAAATAGTAGATGGCAACATAGTTAATTTGAAAGAATTTGCGCGCCATTATTTTGATAAACCTCTTTCTGAATCTTTTCATATATATAGAAGAAGGGCGTTCCTATTTTGCATGCTTAACCAATTTTTCCTTAGTAGTGGTAAAAATCATGAGGGCCAATCGATTATAACCACTGTTTTAGAACAAATTGAATCAGGGAGAAATCCAATGCCATTAATAGTTGGAGAGACTATGATTAGTGTAGATGAATTGAAAAGGGACCCTAAAACGCCTCTTCGCGACTCTCCAATTTTATTACAGGTAGAAAAATAATATTTTTAATTACAGAAATCAAAATATATATTTTTGTATTGTAATAATAATTTATTTGCATTGCAATTCTTTTACAGATGTGGCTAATGGAGAGGCTAGGATTAATTAGCCCTCCGGACGACATTGAAAATTATACTCCCAATTGCTTCGTGAGAAGGAAGAAATGCATCCCTAAAATTGGGCGCCATGGGTGGAGAAAAATCTTTGAATCACGTGATTTCACTATCAAGTGGGTCGTCCCATGGTGGAAAATAGAAAGAATGGTTGGTGTTAACAAGCAACCTTTCTACCATCTTCCAAGCTTGTCTCGTGTAACTTATTATTACCCCTGCAAGGTAAAAAGACAATACGGCTTACTTTAGAATATTTCTTCCGAAGATCTTCGTCCTCCCTATGAGTACCCTGTATCTCAAGAAGTAGATAGATTCGATGCTTACTGGAGCGCTAGACCTTTATGGGAAGTGATTACCCAAAAGGTCCCTCTTTCTTTGCCCAATGATGTAAAGAAGTGGTTGCTGAAGAAATCTTCGATTGATTAGGGTAGAACCGATGTGAAGAATCGTCTAGGTAACAAGGTGATTCCTGCCAAGGAACGCTTAGGTGCAAGAATTGAATTCAAAACACCTGCAATGCCTAGGAAGAAAGGTGCTACCAAAGACAAAGGGAAAAGGAAAGCTAACACCACAGATAAAAAAGCTTGGGTGGAAAAGAAGCATGGAGTGTTAGTTGAAGGGGAGACCATCTACACCAAAATTGAATGTAGGTCCTCTAAAGGATGCCTACTAGCTAAAGACATGGATGAAGAGGAGGAAGCAGACAAGAATTGGAAAAGAGCAAGAAAGGAAAAGAAAGATTCAGAGCATTGCTTAGCTTTAGATTTATTAGACTTAGATTGTTATTTTTATTTAAAGTTAATTTATTTTAGCTTTATTTAAATTCCATTATTAATTTAATTTTATTTTATTAATGAAATTTTAGCTTTCAATTAAATTGTTTACTTTAAATTTATTTTATTAAAGCAATGAAAATCGAAAAAATTAATTTTCCAGAAATTCTTCGAGTACGGAAGTCGAAAATTTTCCGAAAAACACCAAAATTAGCTCAGAGCTTATTCCCGAAATTCGCCTTTAAAGTCTGGCGCTAGGCACCTATTCCATCGGCTGGCGCTGATGACTTCTGGCTGGCCCCAGGTTCTTTTCTTTGACGCCAATAATTCGCCGATTTTCTGTTGAATTTTTAATCAATTCTGGAACGCGGAGATGTCGAAAAATAAAGTGGTCGCACCCGTAAAGGGTTGCCTACGTATCCTTTTTTAAGGAATCAGGCCGAACGTAGCTCTCTTTAGTATCCTACTCAAGTAATTATGGGTAGTATTTCTTAAGTTGGTCAAGATTTGTCATGTTTGAGAATTCATTGCCATCCATATCAGTTAGTTTTGCTGCACCTCTTGACAGGATTGTTTTGACAATGTAGGGTCCAGACCAATTAGGTCTAAATTTTCCCCTTGGGTCTAAAACATTTATACTTAGTGCTTTTAATACCAAATCTTCTACTTTGATATTTCTTGTGTTGACCTTCTTATTAAAATGCCTAGCCATACGAGTTTGGTAACATTGAGTGTGATGTAGAGCTTCTAGTCGTTTCTCATCGAGTAGAATCAATTCTTCGTATCTTGCCCTAGTCCATTCAATTTCATCGAGTTTACTCTCTAGCACAATGCGTAGAGATTGTATTTCTAATTCGACAGGTTGTACGGCATCCATTCCATATACCAAGGAAAATGGCGTATTTCCTGTTGATGTATGGATTGACGTGTGATAACCCCACAATGCGAAGTGAAGTTTGTCAGGCCAATCCTTATGATTTTCCGTCATTTTCTCGATGATAGTCTTTAGATTTTTATTAGCTGCCTCAACTGCTCCGTTTGCTTGAGGTCTATAAGGGGAAGAATGGTGATGTTGAATGCCATATTTTTGTAGCAATTCTTCACATTCGGCTTGAAAGTGAGTTCCATTGTCACTTATCATTTCATGTGGGACTCAATATCCACAAATAATATTTCTTTCGATAAAGAGTGCTACATGTTTTGCAGTGAGTTTAGCGTACGATTGCGCTTCGACCCACTTTGTAAAGTAATCGATTGCTACTAGGATAAATTCGTGGCCTCCTGTCCCTTGGGGAGTGATTTTGCCAATGATGTCAATTCCCCATGCAGAGAATGGTCATGGCGATGTGTAGGTGTAGAACAAAGATAGAGGGACATGTTGTAAATTGGCATAAATTTGGCACTTAGGGCATCTTTTTACGTATTGATGGCAATCCCTATTCATTGTAGTCCAATAATATCCTTCTCGCATTATTTTCTGGACTAACATTTTGCCATTTATATGTGTCCCAAATATTCCTTCGTGGATTATTCGCATTACTCTTTGTGCATCCTTCTTTCCTACGCATAGGAGAGCTCGACCTTTAGGTACCCTTTTATGTAGTTCGTTGTTTATGAGTACATATTGAGAAGCCAAAAGTCTTAATGCTCGCTTTGCTCTTTTGTCAGCATGAGGAGGGTATCCTCCATTGGTGACAAAATTAAGTATATCTGTGTACCACGGGTCTTCTTCTTCTTCTTCTTGGACTAAGTCGTTGTCTTCTATAGCCTGGATATATGCTGGTTTGGGCCTTTTTTCGATAGTTAGAGGCATTTGCTCGATTTCCGTGGGAATCCTAACCATTGAGGCTAATCTTGCCAAGGCATCAGAAAATTGGTTTTCCTCTCTAGGTAGATATGTATATTCTACCTTGTTTAATTGATCGGTAAGAGTTTCCAGATAGGTTTGGTAAGTGTTGTATATTTGGAGTAACACTCGAAATACACAAGGGATAAACCAAGGGATAGATAAGGCTAAGAACCAAAGGTTTCTTAGATAAAGTCACACCACTAAGAAACGTTTTGGGTTCCTAAGATCACAAGCCAACTAGTAGCCTAAACTAGCCAACTAAGCAAAGGAAACGAAATTCCAAATCCAAGAATTTCAGGTTTTGTTTCTAATCCAAGAAACGAATGTAAGACAAGTTTTTTTATGTTTGAATAATCTGATTTTTTCATTCACATTTGCTTGCTATTTATAGTAAACAAGCATCCTTAAGTACAAGCTAATTTAAGTGGCTGTTTTAGCTCACTTGTTACACGCCTAAACTAAAGCTAAGTACAAATCAGCTTTTTGTTGTCTAGATACATTAATAAAAGAAGCCTTATTTAACTAGATACATCAAAGAGAAAATGGTGGCTTATAACCTCCAAATTAAGGCTGAAATAAAATCAGAATTAAGAGAGTGTAACTCCCCTTAATTCACGCCCATCCAAGCAGCAAGTTGGAGATGTATTTCCTCCAATATTCACGCCCAAATTCAAACAGCAAAGAAGTGTAACTCTTCCTTGGTTCAAGCCTTGAAATAAGCTTGAATGTATGTGGACAAGGGTGTACTTGGACGTCCTTTAGTTGCTCCAAAAGCTGACTGAATTAAACAGCCAATTGAAGGCTGAAATTAAGGCTTAAGATGCTCCAATGTTGACTGATATCAACGACCACTTGAAGGCTGAAGTTAAGGCTTGTAATGGCTTGTAATTCCTCTTTGAAAACTGATTGTAACTCCCAAGTCAAAGCTTTGAAATTCCTTGTAAAAGAATTTCGGATTCCAAGCTTAAATGGCTGCCATTTTGATGTATCTTTTGCACTTGTACTTTTGTGTGAATGTGACAATATTTTTGAACTAAAATCAGCTAAAAAGAACTAAGAAAAATATAACTAATTTGCAAACTTAAAATGACTAAAGTTTACAATTTATTCAAAGCATAAAAAGAACTAGAATAAACTAGTTAATAAGAACAACAAGAAATTCAAGGGATTGAATATCTTGCTGCCCATGGATAGAATGCATAGCACCAATACATGATGCTACGTCTTGAACCAAAGAAATGTCCATAACCAAGTTGTTAGGCTTGGCTACAACATTCCCCCCTTCTTGAAAAGAGTTTGCCCTCAAACTCGGCAACTCTTCAAACTCATCATAGTAAGGTGATAAATCAGCCACATAAAAGGTGCTAGAAACACCATAATCTCCGGGCAACTCAACTTTGTAAGCATTATCATTCACCTTTTCAACAATAGCAAATGGACCATCACTACGAGGACTAACCTTGGAACGCCTCTTGGAAGGAAATCTTTCCTTTCGAAGATGAATCCAAACCAAATCACCAGGTTGAAAACGGACCTCCTTTCTTTTCTTGTCATAGTAGGCTTTAGTCTTTGCATTAGTTTGTTCAATTCGAGAACGAACTTGCTCATGCATAGACTTGATTTCTTTGGCACGCACCTCGGCATCATGACTAAACTTGTTAGGTGAGGGAATGGGAGCAAGATCAATAGGAGTACAAGGATTGAATCCATACACAACTTCAAAAGGACTCAAACCGGTTGTCTTGCTAGGCACTCTGTTGTAAGCAAACTCCGCATGAGGGAGCATCTCTTCCCATTGCTTGGGACGTTTAGTAGCCAAAGTTCGCAACAAAGTTCCCAAAGTTCTATTAGTCACTTCGGTTTGACCATCCGTTTGAGGATGACTTGAAGTGCTAAAGTTCAATTTCGTGCCCATCTTCCTCCATAATGTAAGCCAAAAATGACTTAGAAATTTTGGATCACGATCACTCACCATGGATTTAGGTACACCATGCAAACGAACAATCTCATTGAAAAACAAGTTAGCAACATGAGTAGCATCATAAGTTGTATGACAAGAAATAAAATGAGCCATTTTAGAAAAACGGTCCACAACAACCATACTGGAATCTTTCTTTCGTTGGGTCATAGGAAGTCCCACAACGAAATCAAGACTAACATCTTCCCATGGAGCTTGCGGAATAGGTAAGGGCAAAAGATAGCCTTGGGGAAGACTATGACTCTTGGCCTTTTGACAAACCACGCATCTTTTCACAATAAACTCCACATCACGAACCAATCTAGGCCAATGAAAGTACTCTTGCACAAGAAGAGTAGTCTTCTCTATGCCAAAGTGTCCCGCCATTCCTCCTTCATGAAACTCTTTGATAAGAGATTCTCTTAGGCTTGATCTTGGAATGCACAACCTATTTCCTTTGAACAAATAGCCATCTAAAATGTAATAATCTTTGTAAGCATGATTAGAACATTTTAGAAATAAATCACCAAAGTCATGATCATTTTTGTAACTTGCTTTCACATCTTCAACACTAATCACTTTTGCCTTGAAAGATTTCAAGAGTGTGTATCTCCTTGAAAGTGCATCAGCTCCTTTGTTCATGGCGCCTCTCCTATGCTTGATCACAAAATGAAAAGCTTGCAAATACTCCACCCATTTGGCATGGCGTGGCTGGAGTTTTTGTTGGCTTTGAAGATATTTGAGAGCTTCATGATCTGAATGAAGGATGAACTCCTTGGAAATGAGGTAATGTCTCCAATGGTCCAAAGCACGAACAAGAGCAAAGAACTCCTTATCATAGGTGCTATACTTCCGTTGTGCTTCATTGAGTTTTTCACTAAAGTAGGCAAGGGGACGCCCAACTTGTGACAAAACAGCACCAATACCAACTCCACTAGCATCACATTCTACTTCAAAAACTTCATCAAAGTTAGGTAAAGAAAGAATAGGTGCACTAGTAAGTTGATGTTTTACCTCATCAAAGGCCTTTTGAGCCTTATCATTCCAAACTAACTTCTGATTTTTAGTTAGCTCGGTGATAGGTGCCATGAGAGTACTAAAATTTTGCACAAATCTCCTATAGAAAGAAGCAAGTCCATGAAAACTACGAACTTGTTGAATTGTTTGTGGCGTGGGCCACTCACGAATTGCAGCAACTTTCTTTTCATCAACCTCTATGCCTTGAGATGAAACTTTGAAACCAAGAAAAATAACTTGGGAAGTGAAAAAATGACACTTCTCTAAGTTACCATATAGTTGCTCACGAGCAAGGGCTTCAAAAACCTGTTGCAAATGCATAGCATGCTCTTCTTCTTCCCTACTATACACCAAAATATCATCAAAATAGACTACAACAAATTTACCCATGAAAGGTTGCATAACCTGATTCATAAGGCGCATAAATGTAGATGGTGCATTAGACAAACCAAATGGCATCACAAGCCACTCATAGAGGCCCTCCTTTGTCTTGAAAGCGGTCTTCCATTCATCTCCTTCGAAAATTCGAATTTGATGATAGCCACTTCTCAAATCAATTTTAGAGAACACTTTAGAACCATGCAAATCATCAAGTAAATCATTCAACCTTGGAATAGGAAACCGGTACTTGATAGTGATTTTATTGATTGACCTACTATCAACACACATTCTCCATTCTCCATTTTTCTTAGGTACAATCAAAGTAGGACAAGCACATGGACTAAGAGACTTACGAATAAGACCCTTTGATAACAATTCCTCCACTTGTCTTCTAATTTCCTCGGTTTCTTTGGGATTGGTTCTATAGGCTGGTTTGTTTGGGAGCATGGATCCGGGTACAAGATCAATCTTGTGTTGGATGTCACGCTTTGGGGGTAATCCGTGAGGGATATCTTTGGGGAAAACATGGGAATAGGTTTTGAGAAGAGAGGTGAGGAGTGGGTGGTTTTCTTCTTTGGACGGTTGAGAGGGGGTATCAAGTTGGCTCAAAATGAAGTATTTGTGAACTCTGTATTCATGGAATTCAGATTTTATGAGAGTGGTGAGGGAAGTGGGGGGCGTGGATATGGGGTGATCATTTTTTAGGATTAAAGGGGTAAGGACAATTTTCTTTCCATCCTTAGAAAAGAAGTAGGTGTTTTTGTAACCATCATGCATCACACGCCTATCAAATAACCAAGGTCTACCAAGTAAAACATGACATGCATCCATAGGCACAACATCACACCATAATTCTTCCTCATAAGTTTTACCAATGCTAAATGATAACAAGACTTGTTGTGTGACATGAATCCCTTTACTATGACTTAACCATTGAATTTTATATGGTTTAGGATGAGGGATAGTTTTCATTTTCAACTTGTCTACCATAACTTGCGAAGCTACATTGGTACAACTACCTCCATCAATAATCAAAGTGCATACCTTTCCACCAATGGTGCAACGAGTGTGAAAGATTGCCTCACGTTGCAAGCTCCCTTCTTGGTCCAACATGTTGCTAAGCGTACGTCGAACCACTAAGCATTCTCCTTCATCCGGACCTAGGCACGCATACTCATCATTCTCTTCAAGATTGCTGTCCTCTTCAACCTCTAATCCGTTCTCCTCTTCATACTCTACCAAAGTAACAATTTTTTTATTTGGACAATCACTAGCCATATGTCCAAGGCCTTGACACCTAAAGCATCTTCTTGGGGCTGGTTTTGGGTTGGAATTTTGGGTGTTTTGTGAAGGTGGTTTAGAAGTAGGCTGATTGGATGTGGGTTAGAAAGGTGGGAAATTGGATGTTTGCTTTCTTTGGGGAAATGAGGTTTGAGATGCAAAACGTGATGATTCACTTTTGCCTCTTGCTTTTTGTTGCTGCTCAATCTTATGTGCTAAGATAATGAGCTCTTCAAGGGTGGTGTAAGGGTGTAGTTTGGCCACATTGACTATTTTTGGGTCAAGTCCGCCTAGGAACCGAACCAAAGTTTGAGGCTCATCTTCCTCTACTCCACACTTCATAACAAATCCTTCAAACTCCCTAGCATATTCCTCTACTGATTTCGTACCTTGCTTAAGGTTATGGAATTTTGAAAAGTTTTCTTGCACATAGTATGTGGGAAGAAACTTTTGTTTCAACAATTTCTTCATCTTAACCCATGATCTCACTTTTTCTTTGTCTTGCCTTTCCCTCTTGGCGCACACACTAGCCCACCAAGTTGAGGCATATTTTCGTAGCTTCAAGGCCACAATTTTCACCTTTTTCTCTTCCGGTGTTTGCTTATAGTCAAACACTCTCTCCACCGTTCTTAACCATTCTACAAACTCATCAGCATCGAGTTTGCCATCATATTCAGGAATGTCTGCTTTTATGTCATTATTAGGCCGTGACCTTTCTCTTTCATGAGAAGGTCTATCATTGTGATTGAAATTAGATTCACTCAATTCTTCATCACTATGATTGGGTGAGCCCTCTTTTTGATGGCGCAACTTAATAGAAAGATCTTTTAACTGATCTTGCAAATATTGCATTCGTTGCTCCATATCTACTTTCTCTTGTGCAACCTTATTGACATATTCTTGCCAATTAGGGGGTGGGATGTCGGACATGGTTTGTGTTTGGGGTATGTGTTTGGGTATGTGTTTGGGTATGTGTTTGGGGTATGTGTTTGGGGTATTTGTTTTGCTAGATCCCCCTCCTTCTAGCGCCAAATGTTGTATATTTGGAGTAACACTCGAAATACACAAGGGATAAACCAAGGGATAGATAAGGCTAAGAACCAAAGGTTTCTTAGATAAAGTCACACCACTAAGAAACGTTTTGGGTTCCTAAGATCACAAGCCAACTAGTAGCCTAAACTAGCCAACTAAGCAAAGGAAACGAAATTCCAAATCCAAGAATTTCAGGTTTTGTTTCTAATCCAAGAAACGAATGTAAGACAAGTTTTTTTATGTTTGAATAATCTGATTTTTTCATTCACATTTGCTTGCTATTTATAGTAAACAAGCATCCTTAAGTACAAGCTAATTTAAGTGGCTGTTTTAGCTCACTTGTTACACGCCTAAACTAAAGCTAAGTACAAATCAGCTTTTTGTTGTCTAGATACATTAATAAAAGAAGCCTTATTTAACTAGATACATCAAAGAGAAAATGGTGGCTTATAACCTCCAAATTAAGGCTGAAATAAAATCAGAATTAAGAGAGTGTAACTCCCCTTAATTCACGCCCATCCAAGCAGCAAGTTGGAGATGTATTTCCTCCAATATTCACGCCCAAATTCAAACAGCAAAGAAGTGTAATTCTTCCTTGGTTCAAGCCTTGAAATAAGCTTGAATGTATGTGGACAAGGGTGTACTTGGACGTCCTTTAGTTGCTCCAAAAGCTGACTGAATTAAACAGCCAATTGAAGGCTGAAATTAAGGCTTAAGATGCTCCAATGTTGACTGATATCAACGACCACTTGAAGGCTGAAGTTAAGGCTTGTAATGGCTTGTAATTCCTCTTTGAAAACTGATTGTAACTCCCAAGTCAAAGCTTTGAAATTCCTTGTAAAAGAATTTTGGATTCCAAGCTTAAATGGCTGCCATTTTGATGTATCTTTTGCACTTGTACTTTTGTGTGAATGTGACAATATTTTTGAACTAAAATCAGCTAAAAAGAACTAAGAAAAATATAACTAATTTGCAAACTTAAAATGACTAAAGTTTACAATTTATTCAAAGCATAAAAAGAACTAGAATAAACTAGTTAATAAGAACAACAAGAAATTCAAGGGATTGAATATCTTGCTGCCCATGGATAGAATGCATAGCACCAATACATGATGCTACGTCTTGAACCAAAGAAATGTCCATAACCAAGTTGTTAGGCTTGGCTACAACAGTAAGGGGCTAGGCTTTCGCTCCTTACTTTCCACCTTTTAGATATCTGATTGATGATCAAAGAAGAGTCTCCGAATATCCTTAACTTCTTTACTCCCAATGCCAGAGCTGTTTCAAGGCCTACCACGCATGCTTCATATTCAGCAGCATTATTGGTAACGTTAAAATCAAGCTTTATGGAGATTGGAACGTGCTCTTCTTTAGGTGATACTAGTAGTACTCCGACGCCACATCCTTTTTGATTTGAGGCTCCGTCGAAATACAAGGTCCAAGTATCATCTTCAGTGACCATTAGGTCTTCATCTGGAAATTCATTGTCTTGTATTGGCGTCGAGTCTTCTATTGGAAAGTCTGCTAGAAAATCTGACACCACGGATCCTTTGATAGCTTTTAGTGGCGTAAACCTTACATCGAACTGGGCTAGATTGACTATCCATCTCGATATGCGTCCATTGAGTGTAGATTTCTCGAATAGATACTTGAGTGGATCTAATCGGGAGGCTACGAAAACGGTGTGCACCAACATGTAATGTCTTAACTTAGTTGTGGCCCACACCAAGGCGAGGCACAATTTCTCGAGCGGTGTATAGCGTGTTTCGTATTCGAGCATCTTTTTACTTAGGTAATAGATTGTGTTCTCTTTGCCTTCTACTTCTTGTGCTAGCATGGCTCCCATTGTCTCTTTGGTAACCGTCAAATATAACCTAAGAGGTATTCCGGGAAGTGTTGGTGCTAATACGGGAGGATTTGCGAGATAGGCTTTGATCTTTTCAAAGGCTTTTTGACACTCGTCATCCCATATTACTTGTACATTCTTCTTGAGCTTCTTAAAGATTGGTTCACATATCGTCGTAAGTTTTGATATGAACCTACTTATGTATTGCAACCGGCCAATAAATCCTCGAATTTGCTTCTCAGTCTTGGGCGGTGGCATTGACATGATTGCTTTAATCTTGGTTGGATCTACCTCTATTCCTCTAGAGCTTATGACGTATCCCAAGAGCTTGCCTGAGGTGACTCCGAAAGCACATTTTGATGGATTCAACCTCATATTGAATTTTCTTAGCCTTTCGAAAAATTTCCTTAAGGCTAGTTGATGGCCTGGACGGTCTTTCGATTTTACAATCATGTCGTCGACATATACTTCGACTTCTTTGTGCATCATGCCATGGAGTAAGGCAGTTGTTGCACGTTGGTAAGTAGCACTCGCGTTTTTCAACCCGAATGGCATTATCGGGTAGCAGTAAGTGCCCCATGGTGTTATAAAGGTTGTTTTCTCCATGTCTTCTTCTGCCATGAGAATCTGGTTGTAACCTGCGTACCCATCCATGAACGAAAGAAGCGCGTGATTTGCTGTGTTATCTACCAGAATATCGATGTGTGGCAAAGGGAAGTTGTCCTTTGGACTTGCCTTATTTAGATCTCGATAGTCGACACACATCCTTACCCTTCCGTCTTTCTTCGGAACTGGGATGACGTTGGCGACCCATTCGGGGTATTTGGATACCTTGATGAAACCTGCAGTTATTTGTTTTTGAACTTCTTCTTTTATTTTAAGTGCTACGTCGGGTTTCATTCGACGCAACTTTTGTTTTATAGGTTTTATTCCTGGAATTAATGGTATAGTGTGTTGAGCTATTTCTCTATTAATGTCTGGCATCTCTTCATATGACCAAGTAAATACATCGATAAATTCTTTAAGTAAGTTAATTAAATCGGTTCTTTCTTGTTTATTCAATGTTAATCCGATTTTAACTTCTCTTTTATTAGTTGAATCATTCGAGATGTCAACTGTTTCGGTTTCTTCAATTACCGGTGTTTTCTTTTCGAGTGTTTCCATTGCTTTAATAATTTCTTTGTCTTTTTCATCGTTAGCTAAGAAATGCTCGTCATCTTAGGTTAGGGAAGAACACAAGAAGTAAGGAGAATAAGAAATATTATTATACTCTGAGATCATTACATCTTAGAGTGATATGTCCTCAGGGACTATATCACTAACTATCCTAGGAGAAGAAATAAGAGGGGGAGGTGCTACTACTAAAGACTTAGAAGTCTCTAAAGGGAAAGACTCTGACTCAGACTCTAACTCAGACGACTCCTCAAACATCGGTCCCTGTCCTGTCATGATTGATAACTTCCTTCCGCTTGGAGTAGTCACTTTGATAGTCTTGCGCCACCCTTGTAGTGATCCTTCAGCTGGAGTAATTAGATTCGAGGGATCGAAGCTTTCACTTTGTAGGACTATTTGAATGAGCGAAGTGTTATCCTCTCTGTAAGTTGGCTCAATCTTTCCTCGCCTGAACAGTAATCCCATGACGTTAAAGTCAAAGCATGGGGGTGCTTTCTCCTTATGGACGGGAGTTGGGATTTCATCAGTGAAGTAGAAATCAAAGAAAATCTCAAATCCCGGTTGTCTTATGCCGTTAACAACAAATGGCTCGGGAAATTCATGGCATGGATAGTCCTCTCCTTCTTTTATAAACTGACCATTAAGCGTAAGAGGGTACTGATCCATTGGAATTGCTTTCTTTTGAATGCGAGCGTCCCTACGTGCTTTCAACTTTTCCTGGGCTTGCTTGAGATCTTTCCGAGTCGGTTCAAAACCAAGTCCGAAAGTATCTAACTTAGGGAGGCCAGGTGACTCAAGCGGTTCTGCCATTCCTTTCTTCTTTCCTAAAGCCATCCCAGGAAAGTGTCCTTGTTTCTTTGGCATGGTGTTAACAATCATGTTTGAATGGGGGTCATGGCAAAGAGGGGTCCCTTCATCCTCCTGGATTAAGGAGACTTCTTCGTTAAAGCCCCATAGGTCTTCGTCATCTTCGTCGTGCTCTACATTAATGATTGGACTCTCTATGGATTTGATTCTCATAGGCGAAGCATTTATAGTGATTGGAATTCCCCCAACTATAGCTTTTACTTGTTGGTGGAGAGATGAAGGAACGGCCTTTAGATCATGAAGCCAAGGGCGTCCCAACAATAAGTTGAATGAAGCTTTGATGTCCACTACTTGGAAAGTAGTAGCATGTTCTATTACTCCTGCCGTTACATTTAGGGTAATCTTGCCAAGAGCTTGACGACGAGTATTATCGTAGGCTCTCATTCCTTGTGTGGACGGAGTTAAGTCTTCATCCCTTATGTCGAGCATCCTCGCAGTTCTAAGTGGACAGACATTGATAGCCGATCCATTGTCTACAAGAGTCATAGGAACATTCATCCTTTTGCAAACTACCGTGAGGTTTAATGCCTTGTAATTTTTGTCACCTTCTGGGGGTAAATATTTGTCAGAAAAGGTGATCAAATTAATCGGACTAGGAAGGTCACTTGTAAGGAAGTTGGCTAGTCCCTCAGGAGTAGTGTCAGAATCTATCCCGATTTTATCTAAGGCATTCATTACAGCCAACCTATGCTCTCGAGATGTTGTCAGAAGTTTCCACACATTCATCTTAACTTTTGTCTTCTTAAACTGTTTAACAATATCATTGTCTTCAATGATAGGTATGGGAACTTGATGTACGGTTGGCATAGGTTGTGTTGAAACCGGAGGTTGCATTCTCCCAGATCTTGTGAGGACATCTATCGATGAATCTTCTTCAGCCCAAATGTCATCTGTGGTGTATGACACAGAAGGTGAAGGTCCTACTATGTCCTTTAGATATACATCTTCTTCATCACTGTCCCAGACTCCATTAATGGTTGTATCCTCTTCTTGTTGAACTTGGACCAGTTTCTTTTCATCAATCATTTTCTGTACCAAATCCTTGAATTTGAAACAGTTTTCTATAGTGTGACCCCCTGATTGATGATACTGACAGTAATATCTATTTGTCCTTTTAATGACTCGAATGGTCTCGGTTCAAGAGGTTTGACCTCGCCACTCTCGGAGAGCATTTCAAACATTTGCGCATATGGGATCCCAATTGGAGTGTAAATTTTATTGCTCTTCTTGGGTTTTCAGTGACTTGTAAGGGAAAGTGCTTTGCCTCATAAGTCGTTCTCACTGGTGTGAATTTTTCCTTAGGTTCCTCTTTCGGAAGTGGAAGCTCGTCATATTTCTTATGGAGTTCGTTCATAACTTTGAGAGCTTTACGTAGTAATTGTGATGCCTCCTTCATAGACAGTGTGAGCAGTTGTATATCTTCCTTATCCGCCGGTTCTGGAAGGTTATCCTTGACATCGAAAAAGATCTCCTCTTCTTTTTCTATGGCGTTGATTTCTTCGACATGTTTAATGAGAGAGGAGGGGTCAACCTCGTTTTCCTCATCGGAGATAGCCAGGGTATGAGCTAGAGGTGCATTGTCGATGCTTGGCTTCTTACTGGCAGGGGGCAACAGCAGTTTGTTGTTGTCAATTAGGTCTTGGATAGCTTCCTTAAGCTTCCAACAGCTTTTAGTGAGATGGCCCCTACCTTGGTGATACTTGCAATGTGCATTGGGGTTCCAGTTAACCGACCTCTTTTCAACTGGTGGGTCCCCAAATGGTCCAATAGGAGTTATAAGACCTTTTGCATTTAATCGATCAAATGCGGTGTCATAACTCATGCCAATAGGAGTGAAGTTCCTCCTAAATGGTTTCTTCTGTCCTTGGTTGTTCATGGAAAGAACTTCTCCTAAATTAAAGGTGCTAACATTATTTGAGTGGGCGGTTTTGGAAGAAGAAGGATTGTCGTTCTTCTTTCCTTTCCAGCCGCTGTTGGAGTTATTGTTGGCAGCTTTTGACTTAGCCAAGTCATCTTCAATATTGATCCCAATGTCATAAACGGCCTTGAAGTTATGAAGATTATTTTGATACTTGAGATGCTTGGAATATTTTTCTTGGAGGTTCTTGATAAACAGTCTCAAAGACTCTTTTTCACTTGGCACCTCAATCATCTTAGCTGAGGTTTCTCTCCACTTGTTAAAGAAAGAGGTGAAGCCTTCATTCTCTTTCTGCTTGAGGATTTCAAGTTCCCTATGGTGAGTCTCGACTTGAATGTTGCACTTGTACCTATCAACGAAAGCGTTTGTTATAGACTCTCAGGTAGAGGTCTTTTCTTTCTTGAGAGAAAAGAACCATTGTTGGCAAACGGTCTCGAGAGATAGTGAGAACAGAGAAGGGAAGACCTTCTTATTGATATCCTTGATACTCATTATTGTTTCAAATGCTCTTAAATGAAAGTAAGGGTTGTTAATTGCTCTGAATTTTGGGATGTCGTTGGCGCTGAACTTCTGCGGAAGAAGCTCTTTGTCCACCGAGACCCCTTGTGATGTAAGCTCTTGAAACTTGTAGTCGCTAGACAACTTGCTTAAACTCTCTTGCATGAGGTCCATTTGTTGTTGCTTCACGGGATCATCGATCCTAAGTGCGAGAAGCTGTAGTGTCTCGGTCTCAGTAGCCAGTTGGTTCTTAAGATCATTGACTTCTTCTTGTGTTGCCATTATAACCTTAGCTTTCCTCTTACGAGCTATAGGTTTGTCGAAAAGCTGGACTTGTTCGAAGAGGTTATCTTAGATTAATCGTCCTTCCTTTCTTGACCACGCGCTGTAAATTAAACCATTTTGCGTTTTAATTACTCGACTCGAATCAACTTGACTTTATGGTTTATTTTAGGGGAAAAAGAAAAAAGAAAAGGGTGCATATTTTTGGCAAAAATAATGTACATATGTTTAGGGAACTAAGTATTATTATTTTTATATTGGAGGATTAATATCCGACTTACCCCCCTAAAAAAAATGACGGAAAAACACGCACACAAGACTCTCTTAATCATGGTCAAAGTATGTGTATTGGTGTGCGCGTTGAGTGTAAGTGACATGCTTGGACTCTTGTGTAAGACCATGGGACTTAGTGCCTAAACTCGATCATTGATTCAATTAAATATTATTGACAGCAAAATTAACCAAATTAAACAAGAGACTGATTAATTAGACCCTAGGTGATGACTCGACCAATAATCCGAACTATCGGCCAAGCGACAAGACTGGCGTCACACTGTGGAGCTTGGCGCCAGGCGACAGACCTGTCGTCAAGCGCTACACACCATAATGTGGCGCTACAGCTCAGACCTTGGCGCCAATATTGGAGCTTCGGTCTGGGACTGTTTTCGGTGTTATAAGTCAACTGGGGAATGCCTAAAGTCGTACTAGGTCAATTCCGATTAAAATATTAGACTTTATTGACTCAAATTAATTAATTAATTAATTAATTAGGCAAAGTTCTTTAAGTCATTAATTTATGTAGTCTCAACACAAGTCAACAAACGGTTAAGAGAAACATAGAATATATATGCACAACAAATAATGCACAATTAGTCAAGTAGGCACAATATAATGCAATGCGTTCGCAACCTAACCATGGCTCTAGTTCTCTAAAGTTCGGGATATGGTTTAGTCAAAGAAGGTCCATGGTTAATTGTCCGCATGCACCGCGCGGAAACCTAACCGTGAAGGGTTGGCGCGAGTGGATGGGACACCGCGAGTTTTAGAAAAAACTCGCTTCCATGGTTTGGTGAATTCAACATCTCGGATGTACCCTTTGTTGCACAGAGCGCTCAATCGGGTAGATGGAGCATGAATTCCCAGAGGGTTATGTCCATATGTAGAACACATATGGGTTTCAGAAAAGTGAGAAAAAATTCAATCAAGAAGTAGGATCGAGCAAACAATACGTAAAACCGGTCGAAATTAGAAGGGATATTTCTGGCTCGGTATTAGGGGAAATTGGCGCCAGCAATCAGAGACTAGCGCCAGCTTTAAACTGTAGCGCCTGGCGCCAATACTGGCGTCTAGCGCTACGGCTAAAAGTCTGGCGCCAAGCTCTGGCCCCTGACGCTACTTCCCACATGCCTCAGCAGCTTTCTGTGCTCGATAAAATTTTCCAGTTTCGCACGGTGTTATTTCAGTCCTAGTTATGAAAGACATTCCTCAAATTTCCTTCGTGTAAAATCTTATGTTTTTAACTCATTACGGATGGTCTTTCCAATGAGATCTTTTTTATGCATATGACAATAATGTTAATAAAAATTACGCACATGAAATACTTAGAACTTTTCGAGTCTCATCCACTCATTCTAAATCACTGTCGAAACAAATTCAGGAATTAAAATAGAAATCCTCCCCAGTGGAGTCGCCAAAAACTGTAGGGAATAATTTCAAGCCTTTAAATCCCACTAGCTTGAATCCCACTGTGTTCATACACTAAAGTACGGTGGCGTCCAAAAGGGAAGAAGATAGAGCAAAAGAGTCGCCAACAAGTTTTTTAGGAACTTGTAAACCGTTCACGAGGTGAAGGTTTTAACGATCCAAGAGATCGTCAACTCCATAAGGTCTAGAACCAAATAAGGGTTCGGGGATGAATGTACAAATCCAACCTAAAAGAGATTGAACCTGCCCTAATAATAGGCCTCTACTTTATTCTGATCATATTCATGTGCGCTTTCTAATTAACATACCATCAATAGGATTAACCCTAAACCTGTTCAATCTATGTTGGTTGAATATTAATGCACAAATAAACTATTATTGGCGATCACTTGAAATTATAATTATATTAACCCTAACAAGATTATTAATATCTTATTAAGCGTGATTACAAGTACCAATTCCCTTTAACATGCATAAAAGGCGTGATCAAGCAATAAAAAATAAATACAATATGTATCAAACAACATAATAAATAATAAACAATATCACGAATAATTATAATAACAATAATAATATCATCATAGATAAAATAATCATCATCAAAATAATAATAATAATAATATTCATAATCATCATAAATCATAACAATTATGATCATAATCATGTTCATGTTAACATTAAAGCATAATAATAGCAAGATCCTAGGCATGATACTAACAAGATTAATAACAAACCCTAGCATATAACTAAGCAATAAAAATCAAAGCTTTAACCCTAACATGATACTAACAATCATAAATATTAGGAAGAACGTAGGAAGCATCGCAAGAATCATCTTTAATATTAAAATTACCCTAGACATGATACTAGGAATATCATAATAACAATGTAAACATGATTTCTACATCATAATATCAATAAAAACCATTAAAGCACTTACTTTGATTCCTCGTACCTCTTTCTAATAACAAAATACACGCGTTAGTAACTTCAACGAAAATAATAAATCAAACAATTAAATTAAATAATTGAAATAGAGATTTGGGACCAAACCCTCAGAAATTAAATCTTTCACATCTAGGGCGAAGGCAACTTCGAATATGGCTAGGTGTTTCTAGATCTTGCGAATGCGGAATTTTGTATGAAAAGCAAAGTTTAGAAAAAGAATTGAATGTTGAATTAAGAATTAAGAGAATGCTAATTAAAACTGATTGTGGGTGATTGAAAATGGAGTTTTTAATACGATATTTATAGAGAAAATCAGCCAAAAAGATAAATTAACAAAACAGAGTCTGACGCTCAAAAAACAGAGCTGGCGCCAACCCTGGCTAGCAGGCGCCAAGTGCCAACACTAGCGCCAGGCGCCAGGCTTGGTTCCAGGCGCCAAGGCCTGGGGTTAGGCGCCAAGCCTGATTTTAATGCATTTTTGAAAATCCGATAAGTTTACCGTACTGGAGGATAAAATCATATAATTTCCTCAAAAATGCTATTTGATTTTGATTAAAACTCTGAAAAGTAAAAAAAAAAAGTAAATTTATCAATGCTAACTGAATTAGGAATGAAAAGAACCTTCTAGAAGATTCTAGAAGACTAAAACCATTCCTAATTGCATTAAGAATGATAAATCATATTAGGCCCTCCCCTAGATCATTGGGCCATACATAAAGCTCAAACCGGGCCCAGTTTGGTAAATTAGCCATAACTTCCTCAATATTCATCGGAATTGGGCTTATAATATATCGTTGGAAAGGTCTTTGCAAGCCCCATCCAACTACATTATTATTGGACCCATATCATGGACCAACCAAACTGGATTGGCTGTTTTCTTAAAATAAGTTTTTAAAACCAGAGAGAAGAGAAAAGAAATTAAAACTTTCCGCAACACTAAACTTTCCACACTTCTGTTTCATTCGATTATGATCCGACGCGAAAGGTACTCATCACTGGGTTTGGTTTTAGGGAGACACAAATGGGTGTCTACAGGGGCCTTGCTCAGATAGTGCATATGAGCGAAGGCGGAAAAGCTAGGGGCTATATTCTGGAGCTCGCAAGCAGCATTGTAACTCAGAATATTCACCCACGAGTTTGGGGTGTGCTGCCAGACACCCAGATCATACCCCTTGAGAATTTTTCTAATCCTAGTATGGAGGGGGAAGCGGAGGCCGGCTTTTATTACCGCCTCGTAGCAGACAAAGTAGTTGTCTACATTCTCAATGTTGTCCTCCTATGCCATGACCGCATCCCCAAGCGGAACTATAATATCCCACCCCTTTCCAATGGGGTGTTTTTTTTTTAAGGCCTTGAAGCCGCTCTTCAACAAGGCTATATCACCCGGAAGCATCATTATCTTGTTCGGGTCAAGTTTAGCTGAAGTCTTTGTCGACTGCTGATAGTAAGGCGCAAAATTGTCCTGATCGAAGCCAGATGTTTCGCCCCCCAATCTTTAGGCGGCATCGTAGCCGCCTGCCTCCTCTCCTGATCCATGAGAGGAATCAGCTTCCTCACCTTCTACCTCCCTCATGCTTGAGCTTCCGGAGGAGGATGGAGCCTCATCATCGGAACTACTTCTCTCCTCCGATTCCTCTTGTTCCTTATCCGGAACAACCTCATCGGCGGGCAATTCCATAGCGCGCCGGCTTCTAGGCTAAGTAGTCATTTGTTTAACTCTAGCCATTGTGTCCTACACAGAGACACAGAGAGGGAGGAATTCAGGAATGAGCATAGCAGTTCCGACAGTCCAGAAAGGCACCCCCTGTTCTAGATTCAGCCGTTTTGGAAGACCGGCTGAATGTCCTAAGTAGTGCCGAGTGTGTGGATTGAGAGCTTATTTTATTTTTAAAGGCTATGTATACAGATAGAAAAAAGAATGTATACAACTTGCAATGAAGAAAAAGCTAAAAAATGGTACAGGCGGTTACCTTACTTTAGCTCTGAAAATTCTGAAAACTGCTACAGACGGGTGACCGGGTATTGTAAGAGTGAGCACACAGAAATCTTAAGAATCAAACGCAAACTAGATCAGAGTATCTCTCTCTAAGAATCTCTCTCTCTCTAGATAGTCAAAGTGAAGAAAACAGTGAGAGAAGGGAAGGGGGGGAACCCCTATTTACAGAGGGGTGAAACGTGGGCATCCCCGTCATACCCCAGATTTTACTAGCCGTTTTCACTGTTCACCTCTCACAGGTGGACACGTGTCACAAGCGTCAAGTGGCCCGCCACGTGACCCCTATGAGGGGCAAATGTTTAGGGTAAAAATACCCTAGACATGTGGACCAATGAGAGAAGGCCACGTGTCCTGCCCAGGCTAGTCCAAGTGGACCAATAGCAAGCTGACACGTGTCCTCTTAAGATATTTCCTGAAATTGTGGGTCTTCAAAGGCCCAATTTCCCAAAAGCACTGTAAAACGCCGCAGCTCACTAAAATCTAGGTCAAGTGACCTAGATAGGGGCACACCTTCCAACGACCCTATAAATAGGGAGATATTCCCCCATTTTGGGGATACAATCAATTATTTATTACACCTACATTCTCTCACATCAAAGAAACACCTGAGGTTGGAATCCAAGCAGATACCCACCTAAATTTCCGCACTCTTTATTACTTTTCAAGTTACTAACTTGATCATTGGAGGCGAAGCTCCTACAATCGAAGTCTCCGTTTTTATGCATGTACAGCTCGAGTCGGACCAGTCTTTGTGACGTAACTCTCCCAAGGGACAACAACACCCAAAACAACTTCCATTTAATTCAATTAGCTTCTTTGAATGCATTTGACTTCCATTCAATTCAATTAGCTTTGTTTGAATGTGTTTGACTTTTATTCGTTTCAAAATGCTTTGTTTGAATGTCCTTGACTTTCATTTAGTTCAATGAGCTTTGTTTGAATGTGTTTGTCTTTCATTTGATTCAAAGAGCTTAGTTTAAATATGTTTGACTTTCCTCTGTTTCAAAAAGCTTTATTTGAATGTGTTTAACTTTTAATTTATTCAAAACGCTTTGTTTGAAAGTTGTTTAAGTTTCATTTTATTCAAAAAGCTTTGTTTGAATGTGTTTGACTTTCATTTTATTCAAAAAGCTTTGTTTTAATGTGTTTGACATTCATTTGAATCAATTAGCTTCGTTGAATGCATTTGATTTTCACTTGATTCAATAAGCTTTGTTTGAATGTGTTTGACTATCATTTTAATCAACTAGCTTCTTTGAATGTATTTGACTTTCATTCGATTCAATTAGTTTTGTTTGAATGTGTTTGACTACCATTCAGTTCAAAAAGCTTTGTTTGAATGTCTTTAACTTTCATTTGGTTCAAAAGGCTTTGTTTGAATGTGTTTGACTTTTGTTTGATTCAAAAGGCAAAAATGCTCTGAGACGGCTAAATACATGTACAACGTCTCCCGAGGAAAACGACTGACCAACCTAGGTAGAGAATGCAAATGCTCTTTCAACCTCTAGAATGCCGCCTCAGCATCATCCCCCTATTCAAATCTGGTCTTCTTCCTGATTGCTTGGAAGAAATAGAGACATTTGTCGCCTGACCGGCTGAGGAACCTCCCCAAGGTGGCTAGACAACCGGTGAGTCTCTGCACTTCCTTGATAGAACGGGGTGACTTCATGTCTATCACCGCCTGTATCTTTTTGGGGTTAGCCTCTATCCCCCTTTGATCAATCAGGAATCTGAGAAACTTCCCAGACTCAACACCAAAGAAGCATTTCTTTGGATTTAACATGACCTTATGCCGCTTGAGGGTGGTGAATGTTTCTTGGAGATCAGCAAGGTGATCCGTCTTTAGCTTGGATTTGACTATCATGTCATCAATGTATGCCTCCACATTTCTCCCAACTTGATTAATGAAGACCATATTAATCATCCGTTGGAAAGTAGCAGGCGCATTTTTCAAGCCAAACGGCATCACAGTATAACAGAATAACCCCTGACAAGTGACGAAGGCCGTCTTCTCTTGATCCTTTTTCCACAGGGGTATCTGATGCAAGCCGGAGTAGGCATCCATAAAGCTCATCAAGGCGTGACCGGCTGTAGAATCGACCAGACTGTCGATCTTTGGAAGTGGGTAACTGTCCTTTGGACACGCCTTGTTGAGATCTGTGTAATCAACACACATGCGCCAGGTCCCATTCGGCTTCTTAACAAAAACCACATTGGCCACCTAGTCGCGGAAGTTACAAGGCCGAATAAACTTGGCGTCTAGCAGCTTTTTGACTTCGGCAGCTACCGCGTGACTTCTTTCCTCACCATGGTTTCTTTTCTTTTGCCGGATGGGCTTCTTTTTGGGGTCCACGGCGAGTTTGTGGACAGCGAGATCCGGGCTAACGCCTGACATCTCTTCCACTTCAAAGGCAAAAATGTCTTTGAATTCCTTCAGCAAAAGGTGCAAGCTTGCACCCAAGATAGCATGAGCAACCGTCCCTACCTTTACAGTACGTTTTGGACGACTGTCATCCAGAACGAGATCAATGTTTTCACCAGCCGGTTGGGGACGGAGCTCATCTAACCTTTCACTAGTCAGTGATTGCTATTTTTTCTCTTTCTTCACCTCCACTAGCAGAGGTGCCTTTCTTTTCTTCCCAACTGCTGGTGGGGTAGGCGCTGGGTCGGCATCCTTGACATTGTCAAGGTCTATTGGTTCCTGGCCGCCTGGGGCCACAATGTCTCTAACGGCTGAGAGATAGCACTCTCGGACTGTCTTCTGATCCCCATTCAGGGAACCAACAGTGTCGTCATCCCTCTCATACTTGATGAGCATGAAAGACGGGTCGATTACTGCCTTGGCTACGTTGAGGGTTGGCCGGCCAAGGATAATGTTGTAGGCGGTCAACTCCTCAACGACCAAGAATCTGACGACAATATGTCGTCCTTGGCCCTTCTCTCCCAGCCGGATGGGTAAGTCAATTCTTTCGGCTGGGTAGACCATCCCACCCCCAAAACCAACCAAGGGGTGGGTGACCGGATGCATGCTGCTAACGTTGTATTTCAGCTTTTGCAAGCACCGAAGGCTGATGATGTCTGATGAGCTACCGGTGTCAATAAGGATTCTTCCAACCAGTTGGTTGACAACCTTACATTCAATGACGACCGGATCATCATGCGGACGGCGGACGCTGCCCCTGTCCTTCTCAGTGACCAAGACGTCTAGGAAGGAGGTGCTTGCAGACGCCTGCTCATCATCGTCCTTGTCCATATTTTGAAGACGGCTCTTGGTGCCCCGGATGGTAGGGCCACCACAGGAGAACCCGCCTGATATTGTGTAGACCAGCTCCTTAACGGTATCCGAGCTACTAGCAGGCTGGGGGGTAGTCTTGCATGACTGACCCTTGTTTTTCTTTTTTTCCCCGGCTGGGGACTTAGAAATGTAGGACTTTAACAGCCCTTTGTCATCCAGACGGTCCAACGCCCGCTGAAGACTGAAGCAGTCGTTGGTATCATGGCCGACCTCCTCATGGAACTAACAGAATTTATTTTTGTTCCATGATTGAACAGAACTCTTCATTGGATTCGGCTTTTCAATGGACAACCGGTCCTTTACCTCCATGAGGATGGAGTTGCAGTCTTTATTAAACTCGTACTTGGGGACGTACGGTTTAAACTCTTTCTTTTTCTTCTGGGACGGCTGGTCAGAATCATTAACCGCCCAGATTTCTTTTCTATTCTTGTTCTCTTCTTTGTTTTTGGCCGGCTGAGCAGGCCGGCTGTCTTTTTGCTTATCGGACTTCTTGGAGTCCGACTGGCTACTAGGCGAGCAGAGGTCGGTAGCTTAAATGTAGCTTTCCGCCTCCCTCAGGGCCGCCTGTAAGGTGAAAGCCCCTTTTCTGACTAGGTCAAACTTAAAAGTCGACCCGTCTCTCAAACCCTTGAAGAAGTCTGTAAAAGCTACCTCGTCAGACAGTCCTTGAATCTGAATTTTGATCAGATTGAACCGCCTGACATATGAGCACAGCCCTTCTCTCTCTCCCTGCTTAACAGTGCTCAAGTCAAGGCTTGTTTTCTTAGCAGGGATGTTCATTGAGATGTTGGAAGCAAATAGGAAGACAAGCTTCCTAAAATTGTCAATGGACCCGGCTGGCAAGTTGTCAAACCATTGTTGGGCTATGCCCTTCAATGTAGCCGGGAAGCATCGACACCAAGTGGCATCATCCAATCCCTGTAAATACATGAGGTTGGTGTATGCCATAAGGTGATCTTCCGGGTTGGTAGTACCATCTTAGGTACCCACCAACACATTCTTAACCTTGGTCGGCTGTGCCGCCTCGGTTATATCCCGGGTGAACGCAGAAGGTTGTTCACCCAGGCGTAGCAGACGGAGCTGCCAGTCCAGTGGCTGGACATTTTGATATGCCACTTGACCCCCGAAGAGAGCCGGTTCCATGAAGTGAGGAGGATACTGACCGTAAACCTGAGTAGGTACATACGACACAGTTCCAATCATCTGAGGACCAGAATGGACGGTATTACCACCTGTTTGGCTCTCATGCAGGGAGAGAGCATTCCCTGTAGAAGAATTGTTGAATCTGTAAGGGAAGTTCGACGTTGAAGCCAACTCAGACAGCTGTTGATTTGTCTTCCGATTGATTATTTCCCGGGCATCAAGAGATGACTTTTTGCTTCCCACCGGCTGCTGAGTCCGGCGGGTATTATTGTTATTCCTCTTAGGAAGAAGAATATTGGACCAATCAATGGTCCCGGCTGCCTTCTCCTTTGGATGAGGAGTAGGCTGCCGTTCTCTGACTGACTTCCCCTTCTCTAGAGGAGTCTTCCTTGCCGACTGACCTTTACTTGGGCCAGCCCGACTTTGAGTGATCAACTCTTTATTTCACCCTTGAAACTTGTCATGAATCTCATCAGTTCATCTCGGGTGACAGGGGCTGATCCAGCGGCCGTATAGGTTTCCCCTTTCGGCTGCCCAAGGGATCGGCTTGTACTCGCCTGGGAGGCACCCCACTCCAGAGTGTCTCTGGGCAGGATGCGCTTGATTCTGAGAGAGCCGTCATCGGCTGTAAAGGTTTTGTCCTGAGGATCTTCATCCTCATGGTCTGTAAAGATTTCTAGGTCATCGCCCAGACGGTTAGGGGGTGGTATAGACTCTTGAACCATCTTCGAGGTACTCTCCCCACAGACGGTGCCAAATGTTTTGGGTGTTTAGGTCCCTTGGGAGAGTTACAACACGAAGACTGATCCGGCGTGAGCTGTACCTCCAAAACAAACTGAGACCCTAGGTGGTTGGAGCTCCGCCTCCGACGGTCAAGTTAGTAACTTGAAAAGGAATAAAGAGAACGGAAATTTTAGTGGGTATCTGCTCGGATTCCAAGCTCAGGTCTTTCTCTGATGTGAGAGAATGCAGGTGTAATAAATGGTAAAACGTGCCCTCAAAAAGAGGGACATCTCCCTATTTATAGGGTCTTTGGGATTTGTGCCCCTGATTAGGTCACTGAACCCTAATCATTGGTGGGTTGCGCCGCTTTGCGGCTTTCTCGGGATTTAGGCCTGAAGGCCGCCTTTTTCCCTTAATTTATGGAGTGACACGTGTCAGGCGGAGATTAGTGATCCGCTTGCTGCTTGGATTTGACTATCATGTCATCAATGTACGCCTCCACATTCCTCCCAATTTGATTAATGAAGACCGTATAATCATCCGTTGGAATGTAGCCAGCGCATTTTTCAAGCCAAACGGCATCACAGTGTAACAGAATAACCCCTGATCAATGACGAAGGCCGTCTTCTCTTGATCTTTTTTCCACAGGGGTATCTGATGAAAGTCGGAGTAGGCATCCATGAAACTCATCAAGGCATGCCCGGCTGTCAAATCGACCAGACTGTCGATCTTTGGAAGTGGGTAACTGTCCTTGGGACATGCCTTGTTGAGGTCTGTGTAATCAACACACATACGCCAGGTACTGTTTAGGGTATTTTTACCCTGCCACGTGGCCTAATCAGAGGGTAACACGTGTTAGCCTCAGATTGGTCCAAAATGGTATCACAATTGCTTGACACGTGTCATTCCAGAGATAAAGGGGAAAAGGCGGCCTTCAGGCTAAAATCCCGAGAACGCCAGAATACGGCGCAACCCACCAATGATTAGGGTACAGTGACCTAATCAGGGGCAATTCCCAATGACCCTATAAATAGGGTCATTGTCCCTCATTTCGAGGGCACGTTTTACCATTTTATTACACCTGCTTTCTCTTACATCAGATAAACACCTGAGCTTGGAATCCGAGCAGATTCCCACCTAAATTTCCGTACCCTTTATTCCTTTTCAAGTTACTAACTTGATCGTTGGAGGCGGAGCACCACCCAACAAATGTCTCCGTTTGTTTTGCAGGTACAGCTCATCCCGGATCAGTTTTCGTGTTGTAACTCTCCCGAGGGACAAAAACACCCAAAACATTTGGCGCCGTCTGTGGGGAGAGTACCTCGAAGATGGTTCAAGAGTCTGTACCACCTCCTAACCGTCTGGGTGAAGACCCGGAAGTTTTTACAGACCATGAGGAGGATGAGGATCCTCAGGTCGAAACCTCTACAACTGAAGACGGCTCCCTTAGAGTCAAGTGCATCCGGCCCAAAGAGACTCTGGAGCGGGGCGCCTCCCAGGCGGGTCCGAGTTGACCCCCTAAGCAGCCGAAAGGGGCAACCCAAACGGCAGCTGGATCAGCCCCAGTCACCCGAGACGAACTCATGAGGTTCATGACGAGTTTTAAGGGTGAAATTAAAGAGCTGATCACCAAAAGCAAGGCTGGTCCAAGTAAAGGCCAGTCGGTGAAGAAGACTCCTCCAGAGAAGGGGAAGTCAGTCAGAAACCGGCAGCCCACTTCCCATCCAAAGGAGAAGGCAGTCGGGACCATTGATTGGTCAAAAATTCTCCTTCTTGGGGGGAACACCAATAACACTCGCCGGCCTCAGCAGCCGGTGAGAAGTAAAAAATCAACTCTTGATGCCCGGGAAATCATCAACCGGAAGAGAAATCCATTGCTGTCTGAGTCGGCTTCAACGTCGAACTTTCCAGACAGCTTCAACAACATTTCTACAGGGAGTGCATCCTCCTTGCATGAGAGTCAGACAGGCAATAATACCGTCCACTCTGGCCTCCATATGATTGGAACTGTCCCGTATGTGCCTACTCAGGCTTACGGGCAGTATCCTCCTCACTTCATGCAGCCGGCCTTCTTTGGGGGTCAGGTGGCATATCTAAATGTCCAGCCTTTGGACTGGCAGCTTCGTTTGCTGCGCCTGGGTGAACAACCTTCTGCATTCACTCGAGAGATAACCGAGGCGGCTTAGCCGGCCAAGGTTAAGAATGTGTTGGTTGATACCTATGACGGTACCTCCAACCCGGAAGATCACCTCATGGCTTACACCAACCTCATGTATTTGCAGGGGTTGGATGATGCCACGTGGTGTCGGTGTTTCCCGGCTACATTGAAGGGCATTGCCCAACAATGGTTTGGCAATCTGCCAGACGGATCCATCGATAGCTTCAGGAAGCTTGTCTTCCTGTTTGCTTCAAACTTCTCAATGAACATCCCTGCTAAGAAAACGAGCCTTGATTTGAGCACTGTTAAGCAGGGAGAGAGAGAAGGGTTGCGCTCATATGTCAGGCGGTTCAATCTGATAAGAATCCAGATTCAAGGACTGTCTGACGAGGTAGCTTTTACAAACTTTTTTAAGGGTCTGAGAGACGGGTCGACCTTTAAGTTCGACCTCGTCAGAAAAGGGGCTTTCACCTTACAGGCGGCCCTGAGGGAGGCGGAAAGCTATATTCAGGCTACCGACCTCTGCTCGCCTGGTAGCCAGTCGGACTCCTAAAAGTCCGACAAGCAGAAAGACAACCGGCCTGCTCAGCCGGCAAAAAAGAAAGAAGAGAGCAAGAAGAGAAAAGAAGTCTGGGCGGTTACAAACTCTGACCAGCCGTCCCAGAAGAAAAAGAAAGAGTTTAAACCGTACATCCCCAAGTATGAGTTTAACAAAGACTGCAACTCCATACTCATGGAGGTAAGGGACCGGCTGTCCATTGAGAAGCCGAATCCTATGAAGAGTTCTGTCCAGTCACGGAACAAAAATAAATTTTGTCAGTTCCATGAGGAAGTTGGCCATGACACCAACGACTGCTTTAGTCTTCAACGGGTGTTGGACCGTCTGGCTAACAAAGGGCTGCTGAAGTCCTACATTACTAAGTCCCCAGCCGGGGCAAAAAAGAAAAATAAGGGTCAGTCCTCCAAGACTACCCCCCAGCCTGCAAGTAGTTCGGATATCGACAAGGAGCCGGTCTACACTATAGCAGGCGGGTTCTCGTGTGGTGGCCCTACCATCCGGGGCACCAAGAGCCATTTTCGAAAGATGGACAAAGATGATGATGAGCAGGCGGAAGCCAGCTCCTCCTTCCCAGACGTCTTGATCACTGAGAAGGATAGGGGCAACGTCCGCCGCCCGCATGATTACCCGGTGGTCATTGAATGTAAGGTTGCCAACCAGCTGGTTGGACGGATCCTTATTGACACCGGTAGCTCATCAGATATCATCAGCCTCCGGTGCCTGCAAAAACTGAAATACAATGTCAGCTGCATGCATCCGGTCACCCACCCCTTGGTTGGTTTTGGGGGTGAGATGGTCTACCCAGCCGGGAGAATTGACTTACCCATCCGGATGGGGGAGAAAGGCCGGGGACGACACATGGTCGTCAGATTCTTGGTCGTTGAGGAGTTGACCGCCTACAACATCATCCTTGGAAGGCCAACCGTTAACGTAGCCAAGGCAGTAATCATCCCGTCTCTCATGCTCATCAAGTATGAGAGGGATGACGGCTCTGTTGGTTCCTTAAATGGGGATCAGAAAACGGCCCGGGAGTGCTATCTCTCAGCCGTCCGAGATACTGTGGCCCCAGGCGGTCAGGAACCAATAGACCTTGACACTGTCAAGGATGCCAATTCGGCTCCCGTCCCACCAGCAGCCGGGAAGAAAAGAAAGGCACCTCTGTTGGTGGAGGTGAAGAAAGAGAAAAAATAGCAATCACTGACGGATGAGCGGTCAGATGAGCTCCGTCCTCAACCGGTTGGCGAAAGCATTGATCTCGTTTTGGATGACAGCCGTCCAGAACGTACTGTTAAGGTTGGGACGGTTGCTCATGCTACTTTGGGTGCAAGCCTATACCTCTTGCTGAAGGAATTCAAAGACATCTTTGCCTTTAAAGTGGAAGAGATGCCAGGCGTAAGACCGGATCTCGCTGTCCACAAACTCGCCGTGGATCCCAAAAAGAAGCCTATCCGGCAAAAGAAAAGAAACCACGGCGAGGAAAGAAGTCAGGCGGCAGCTGCCGAAGTCAAAAAGCTGCTAGACGCCAGGTTCATTCGGCCTTGTAATTTTCCCGACTAGGTGGCTAATGTGGTCCTTGTTAAGAAACCGAATGGGACCTGGCGCATCTGTGTTGATTACACAGACCTCAACAAGGCGTGTTCAAAGGACAGTTATCCGCTTCCAAAGATCGACAGTCTGGTCGACTCTACAGCCGGCCACGCCTTGATGAGTTTTATGGATGCTTATTCCGACTTCCATCAGATACCCCTGTGGAAGAAAGATCAAGAGAAGACGGCCTTTGTCACTGATCAGGGGTTATTCTGTTATACTGTGATGTCGTTTGGCTTGAAAAATGCGCCCGCAACATTCCAACGGATGATTAATACGGTCTTTGTTAATCAGATTGGGAGGAATGTGGAGGCGTACATTTATGACATGATAGTCAAATCCAAGCAACAGGCGGATCACCTTGCTGATCTCCGAGAAACCTTCACCACACTCAGGCGGCATAAGGTTATGTTAAATCCTAAGAAATGCGTCTTTGGTGTTGAGTCTGGGAAGTTTCTCGGATTCCTAATTGATCAAAGGGGGAAGAGGCTAACCCTGATAAGATACAGGCGGTGATTGACATGAAGTCACCCCGTTCTGTCAAGGAAGTCCAGAGACTCACCGGTTGCCTGGCCGCCTTGGGAAGATTCCTCAGCCGGTCAGGTGACAAATGCCTCTACTTTTTCCAAGCAATCAGGAAAAAGACCAGATTTGAATGGGGGGATGATGCTGAGGCGGCGTTCCAGAGGTTGAAAGAGGATTTACACTCTCTGCCTAGGTTGGTCAGTCCTCTGCCTAGGGAGACGTTGTACATGTACCTAGCCGTCTCAGACCATGCCCTCAGTGTCGTTCTCCTTGCTGAGCGAGACGGCGTGCAGCTCCCGGTTTACTTCATTAGCCATGTTCTCAAGAATGCTGAACTCTGGTACCCCATGGTTGAAAAGTTTGGTCTTGCTTTGTATATGGCATTTAAAAAATTAAAGCCTTACTTTTTGGCACATCCGGTGGTGGTCTACACGGACCAGCCACTCAAGCGGCCAATGTCTACCTTGGACTCATCCGGGAGAATGTTGAAATGGGCTATTGAAATGCAAAGTCTTGAAATCACTTACGAACCAAGAAAGGCAGTGAAGGGTCAGGCGTTTGCCGACTTCATTGTAGAAATGACTCGTCCGGTGGCTCCGGATAATCTTGATCAGGTTTGGAAAGTGTATGTAGACGGGAGCTCTACAAAGAACGGCTGTGGTGCAGGCGTAATTTATGAGTCTCCCGAAGGAGACAGATTTGAGTATGCACTACGCTTCAAGTTTCAGGCCTCTAACAATGAGGCGGAATATGAAGCCCTGCTAGCCGGCATGCGTATGTGTAAGGCGGCGGGGGCCATGAAAATTGACGCCTACTCTGATTCTCAATTGGTTGTTAGCCAGTATGAGGGAAGTTATGAGGCTACCCATCCGGCTATGATCAAATATCTTCAGGCAGTCAAAGAGGAGGCCGGGGCACTTGAGGAATTCCGGCTGAACCAAGTGCCTAGGTTTTAAAATAACCAGGCGGATGCGTTGCCAAAACTGGCATCTTCCGCCTGCCATGATACGCTTCGGTCTGTCTTTTGGGAAGTTCTGGAAAAGAGAAGCATCAATGAAGATCCCATTGGAGTTTTAGATCGAAGCTCTACCTGGATGGATGGCATCCGGGCTTATCTCTCAGACGGCACACTTCCTGATTCGCCACAGGAAGCAGCCGTCCTGAAGAAGCGAGCTGCAAGATTTGAGTTGAGAAATGGAGAGTTCTTCAAGGCGGGGTTTCTTAAGCCTCTGTTGAAGTGTGTCACCCCAGAAAAAGGGAAAGAAGTTCTCGAAGACTTGCACTCGGGGTTCTGCGCCTCCCACACAGGCGGCAGGTCCCTAGCCGTCAGAGCCAGACGACATTACTTTTGGCCCACTCTTGAGGCAGACGCCAAGGAATTGGTGACAAAATGTGACAAGTGCCAAAAGTTTGGAAAACTTATTCATCGTCCGGCTACTGATCTGACGGCCATCCACAGTCCAATCCCGTTTGCAAAGTGGGGTATGGACATTCTGGGTCCCTACACGCCTGCTCTAGGCGGAAAGCGCTATATCTTAGTGGCTGTGGATTATTTCACCAAGTGGGTTGAGGCTGAGGCGGTTAAAAACATTAAGACGTCAGACGTCATTTCCTTCATCTGGAAGAATGTTATCACCCGATACGGGGTACCCATGTCTATGGTGTTTGATAATGGTCCTCAGTTTGAGACGCCTCAGCTAAAAACTTGGTTGGGAGATCAGGGGACCTCAAGTTGTTTTGCATCTGTTGGCCGGCCCCAAGCAAACGGCCAAGTTGAAGCTTTTAACAAACTTATCTCAGACGGCATTAAAAAGAAAATAAAAAGAGCCGGTGGCTTATGGGCAGAAGAATTAATCCATGTCCTATGGGCCATCCGGACAACAGCGAAAAGGGCAACCGGTGAAACCCCATTTCTCATGGTTTACGGTGCTAAAGCCGTCTTGCCCATCGAACATTACGAGCCGACTCTCAGAGTCATGCTGTATGATGAAGAAGCAAATTGGGAAGCAATGCGCCTGGCATTGGATTCACTACCAGAACGCCGGGGCAATGCCGCCTTGCGTCATGAGATTTACCGTTTGAGAATGACGAGAGCCTACAACAAAAAAAAGTACACAAGCGTCCTTTGAAAGTTGACGACTTAGTGTTACGAAAAATGGAGGCAACCGGTAGGGCCAATGAGCTGGGAAAGATGACCCCAAATTGGGAAGGCCCCTACCGGATCTATGAAGAAGTAAGGGACGGCACCTACCGCCTGGAAACTCCAGACGGCAGGCGCCTGCCTAGAACTTGGAATGTAGACAATCTAAAAAAGTACTACTTCTGAGATTGTAGCATTTTGTAAACAATGAGTCAATTATTGAAGATTAAGTCTCTGTTTGCAAATTTGAGTTATCGTTTGATTATCCATCCGGGTAATATCCAGGCGGATTCCCCATCTACCTAACTAAGTTCGATACTTGGTAAAGGTTACATTTGTTTATCCGCCTGGGTAATGCTCGAATCCCTTGTTTACTTAAGTTGGATACTTTGTTTATTCATTTGCTTAATCATTTTTCTTAACTAAGTTTGATACTTAGCATGATCCGCCTGGGTAATACCCAAACAGACTCGTTTGATAAAAAAAAAAAAAAAAAAAAAAAAAAAAAAAAAAAAACTAAGTTCGATACTTGGTGAAAATTCAACACTAATTAAGAAACTAAGCACAAAAACGTTTAGTGGCTACACAACCGGTCTCAAACAAGACCAGAGGCTAAAATGGCCGGATGGTTGCTCTTTTTATAAAATCGCATGTCCCAATATGGACAAAGGCGTCCGGTTACACCCCTTTGGGTGCAATCGTTGCAGAGAACAGATTATCTGTCGGTTCTACGTATCCATGCAGACGGCAAAAATTGAACAACCGAATTGGTCAACTCGTAGCCGTCTGACCGAAATAACCTACGAAGAACGAATAAGTCCCTAAACACCAGATGCCCATAGGCATCAGTCGGTCACCGGCTGAAGTTCTCACTTAGGTTATCCATTCCAAAAATTGTACCTCACCCCAATTGGGGCAAGAGTTCAATGGCTATGAAATTTCTACCAGGACGGGCGTAACCCGTCTGGGTAGTGACCGAAACGCCTGTGGGTGTACAGCTGTGCACTTGGTTTGGGGCAATCAGTACTGTGATTGATTGACTTACAAACATATCATGCTCTTTGCAGCATCAGACGTTTTCAAGTCAATCAACCAGCTCCAACTGAAACCAATCACACAGCCGTCCAGGGGCAAGGACAGCTAGATTATTGACTAGTTGAATAAAGAATCGCCGCATGCTTTTCATAAGATAGGCAAATATTAAAAATTCAAATGCAAAATAATCAAAACCGACTTAGTCGGTGCAATTCATAAAAGTACATCCAACCAAACGGTTGTAATGGATCAAATGTTAACCGGACCTCGTCCGGGAGAGAGAAATTGTTAATTAACACGGCTCCACAGCCGGTAAATACAAGAATACTCGGCACGCAGGCCGGAAAAAAGCAAGTTTTGGCATACAGCCGCTGAATAAAGGGAAAATAAAAAGAAAGCAAAGATTGGCACACTGCCGCTGAATTATCACTTCTGGCCTGCAGACGGAGCCTCCTGGTTCTCTCCTTTCTCCTCATCGTCTGAGGGAACTTCCTGCGCTTCGCCAGGACCAGGAAGCTCAGGCGCGGACGGCTCAGTGGAGTTGACCCAGGCTTCGAAGGAGGCAGGCTCTGGCTCGCCTTGCTCCCGCAAGTACACCACGTACTCGGCGTAGCTATGCGCCAGTGCCTAGACGCGGTAATCTGTGTCTGGGTACAAGGCAGCCCAGGCAATCTTCATACGGGCGTCGTTGTCAGCATCACTTTCAGCAACAAGGCGGTTTTGCTCCGCCTCCAGGCTTGCTGCAAAGTTTTTCTGAGCTTGAGCAGCATCCTTCTCCAGCCTCTCAATCTTGGATTTCAGTTTGCCAAGGTCCGCCTGGGTCTTCTTGAGCGCCTCTTTAGCCTGTTTGGCGCTCTCGTCTGCTTTCTTCTAGGCCTCCTCCGCCCCCTTCTTGGCCGTCTCAGCATCCGTTACCCGCTGGTCGGCCGCCTTCAGATCTAGCTCCAGCTGCTGGATTTTAGACGCTTGTGTCATAATTATTGCTTTAGTTTCAAGTTCATTTACGATAGTTGAGTGGAAAGCAATATTATCAGCGTCTATGGAAGACTTCTTGGCCCTTTTTACCTCTTCCCGTTTGCGGGAATAAGGACGTTTGAGCCCGTCCACCCGTAGCATGGCCTGCAAAAAAGCAGGCGGTATAAGAATTACAGGCGGGGTAATTACATGGAAAAAATAACATGGAATTGACAGGTTTCTTACCTCAGCCAGAAGGGATAGAATGCGTTCAAGATTGAACGTCTCTATCCCAGGGATATTGTCCTTATCCCTCTTCTGGACGGCGTCCAGCATGGCCTTGGCGTGCTTCTGGACGTCTGGCCAGCGGGGAGATTGAGTTTGATCTGCACCACAATCAATAGGTGATGAGTGCGAAACTAAGGCGGCACCTATTTGTATCCGGCTGTCTGAGGATGACGTTTGTTGGGAGTGGGATTTCACCCGTAATGGCCACCCCAGCTCAAGCGGGGATTCAAAAGGGTTCTTACCTTCAGAGTCGGCCAAGCGGGAAACGCTTACAGGCGTGGTGAACCCCGCGGCTGCTGAGGGGTTGGCAAGATCTAGGCACAGGCTGCCGCTTACTTTCTCGAGTCGCCCCGCTATCCGCATCGTCTTAGCCCTGACTGAGGCGCCAGGAGTTGGCGTGGAGGTGGACTTTTTTATTTTATTGAGAACGGCTGGGGCCTCCTCTCTAGCCCGTTTGAGATTCTTCTCAAACGATTTCCCAACTTCTCCCCCCTGTGAAAATAAGCAAGTAAAGGTTAGTATCCGGGCAAGACAGTTTATAAAATAAACTTAAGAAAGGGACAGACGCTCAATACCTTGGCCCTGACCTCAGCCGCAGCTTTCTCCGCAAGCTCTTTGCGGATGGTCGCAGAAGACCGCTGGGGAGTTTTCTCCGTCTGCAACATGTTCAATGCTTCTTCTGCAAAAAGAAAGAAATTGGCCAACATCATAAATCAATACCGATAGAAAAGTACTACAGACGGTATGAACTCAGGTGCATACGTTTATTAAACATGTGCCCTACCCCGCAGGCGGCTAAGAAACATTCATCCCTGAACCAGGCGCTCTTGGGAATCCAGTTCTTAGGAACTTTTATTGTTTCCCCAGTTGACAGAGTTGCGTCTGTGAGGCCGAAAAAGTCTGTCTCAATTATTTTGTCAAAGTCTTCCTCTAGGATCCGGGGAAGAGCGCACTTCCTGCCTAACAAGTCAGGCTTCTTATTGTACAGACGGAATTCATAATTCTCCCGTCTGGTTGGGGCTGACATCAGGTAGAACCTGTGCTTCCAGCCATCGAACTTGGAGACCTTGTCCAAGGTCATCATATATTGCGGCTGTGTGGTTAGAGTATACCACGCTCTCCAGCCGCCTGGTCTCCTGCATTGGCCTAGTCTTGCGATGCTAGCCTTGGTGTGCTAGCATGTACTAGCCATCCAAGGCTCGGCTTGGTGCGCATGCTAGCCACCATGCTAGGTTATATGCCCCTAACACTCGGTTTGCTCGGGGCATTCCGATGCTAGGGGTAGTTTGGTCTTTTTTGATTTATTATTATTTTCATGTATTGTCTTTTATTATTTTTCAACTCGACTTCCGACGTTCGGTTTCGACGCTCTAAGCTCGAATTCCCGACGTCTAAATATTATTTACTTGGTTGATTTATTAATTAATTCATAATTAATTAGTCGCTTCGGTTCGTTAGTTCCTTGGGTGTGACCCGAAGGGTTCAGTCAAGATTAAGCTGTAATATTAATTATGCATTAATATTACTGATCGGAAGCAGCCTCCACCGAAGCATTCCGATCACTTGACCTTACTGAATATATTAGCTTTCTAATAATTTTGTACCCACTAACAGAATAGTACACTTGTTTGAAGGTCACCATTCCTTTCAGTGGCAGCTCACGTGGCAGCCATCAAGTGGCAGCACGCCACATTGACAGTGCGCCATGTGACAGCGTGCCACGTTGGCAGTGCGCCATGGTGGCAGTGCATGTGTCAAGGGGGTCATGGACCCGGGTGACGGGTCATGGACACAGGCTAAAAGAGAGTGGCCTAACCGAACCCAACTTGGGGCTCAAGGTTGGGTGACACATGGTTAGCTCACAATGCATGTGAGTTGCCTTGGGGACCAAGTGAGAAAGTGGTCCTCACCTAACCATGTGACACTTGTTACTTGTTCCTTGGTTTATTTAACTAAGGGTTGAATTCATCAATCTTTCCATGTGGGATATTTTTGTGAAAAAGTCCCACATTAAAAGATGAGTGTAATTCACAAGGAAGATTTCCTTATAAATTGCCAAGGCATGGCTTGGGATTACTTGCTTGAATAAGAGTTGGAAAAGGGATCACAAGTAAGTGAAAACCTTTGAACTCAAGAGTTGGAAAAGGTATCACATTTAGTGAAAGCCTTTGAACTCAATTACTTGGGTTTATCGGTCAAGTCTTGCTAACCCCAAGACATTGGACCTTGTCGGTGATCGTTGTTGCGGGTGGATCATCGTCGAAGGCTTTGTAATTTTGAAGATATCTTTCAAGTAAGAGCCCAAGTGGTCGGGCGAAGCATGCTCCAAAAGGTAATCGTTTTATCTTAATCTTGTTGTTAATTTAATTATGTTTATGGTTTTATTTATTGCGAGTGTGGTCTTGTTTTTGGGTTTGTTTCCGCGGTGAGTCGGACCCATCAAAACCCAAAATTTTGTACATTGGTGCTCTAGTACGAAAGATATGGATGGTTTCAGAGGTCAGGATTATAAGTGTTGGAGTATAGGTTATTTTGCTTATAGGTTTGAAAGGCATTAACTTGCTCCATAGATTTCCTATAATCTTGCTCCCAATGTCCTATAATTCCACAGTTTTCACAAAAAGCGTCATTAGTATTGTGACAGCAGAAACATTAGGTACAGAATTAGGAACAGCAGTAATATTATCTAGTTTTTGGCAAATAGATGATAACTGAGCCTATAAAAAGGATACGGAATCAACACTATGTTTTCCTTTATTAGCAAACCCTCTAGGATTCCCGTATTGGGAATTATGAATTGTCATATCTTCGATAACATGACCTGCATTTTCCACATTAATATTCATAAACCTCCCACTGGCTGCAAAATCCAGAATTGATCTAGATCAATTCCCAAGCCCATTGTAAAAGGCTTGAATCAACTGTCACTGTGATAAATTATGGTGAGGATACTCTCTCTGCAGATCCTTGAATCTTTCCCAAGCCTCATATAAAGTTTTATCTGGCTCTTGGGAAAAGTTCCGAATTGCACTTCTCAACAAAGTTGTTCTCTCTGCAGGGTAACATTTGTTATAAAAATTTAAAGCAAGTGTCTCCCAATCATTAAACCACAATTTAGCTATTCCACATAAAGATAAGGGAAAGAGAATCTCCCCGATTTGGTCCTGGGTAACCCCAGCTTGCCTGATGGTATTGCAATATTGACAGAAATCTGCAATGTGAAGATAAGGATCTTCACCCTTAGCTCCATTGAATTGCTTCCTTTCTATCATCGTGATAAATTGGGGGCTTGATCTCGAATTGCACTCCATCAAGAGCTGGAGTATGAGTGAGATGTGGAAAATCCGTCAATGACGACTGCGAATAATCACTGAGCTTGCGAGGTGGCTGTGGAGGTGGATTCGCCTTCATCTCTGATTTAGGGTCTGAAGATACTTCCGAATCGTTAGAATCAGATGGGGTTCCAAAGGTGGATTACCTTCAGAAGCGACTCGTATCTGCCTATAAAAGTTCTTCTGTCTATGAAAAGATCGTTCAACTTCAGGATCGAATGGAATGTAACCTAATCTAGATTTCCTTGCATAAACACATAACCGAACAAACAAATATGAGAAAATTGTCTCAAAGAACTTGCGTTCTCTGAGACGGGAGAAAATAATTTAGACTACAAAAACAATCAGAAATAAAAATAAAACTGTTTCCCTGGAAACGGCCCCTAATTTTGATAAGCTAAAGTCGTGTCACCTAATCAAAATTATTACCTAAGTCCTCTAACTAATGTAGATAGGGAAGTAGGGTCAAATCCACAGAGAAACTAGTATTTCTTTTCCAAATTAATTATTATAATCTAAACTATCAAGTGACTAAAACTGTTGTTATTAAAAAGAATTATATTACGGAGATTAAGATTAGGGGAAAATCAATTGATAAAAGGCCTAGGATCAGAGGTTCATCAATAATTAATATTTCGGGATAAAACATGACGATCAAAAATCATCATTGTACAGATAACATGATTAACACGCTCTCGCAATTTATTAATCAACATAGATCTAACATGCTCTTGCAATTTACTAGACCTAAGTTCTTATTTAAAATAGCCTTTAATAGCAAATTAACATCTGCTCGATGTATCAATTCAATATTGTTATACTTTTACAATCAAATCACATCTGCTTGATTAATAATCCAATTATAAAGAATTAAAACAATTCAATAAGAAATTATAATGCAATATCAATAATCAATAATAACAAATAACCCCTTCATATTAATTATGGACCCCTAAAAACTCTAGAATTAAACTACTCACACATAATTAAATCTAATCTAAATAGAGCAATCAAAGAAATCATGATTAAGATCAAAGCAAGTAAATAAACAAATAGGAGAGAAGAAGGAATACCGAAAGAAGGAAAATTGGAATTGCAATTAAAAGGTAAGATCTTGAGTTTAACAATAAACACCAACTAAAAATCTCTCTAGAGTTTGATAATTAGAGAAAGAATTAATAAAAAGCGTAGCTAAGAAAGATTACAAAAAAGTATTAAAACTATGCTCGAAGATTAGCCAAAACGAAACTCCTAAACCGATTCACTTTTGTTTTTGGGCAGCCGCCTAATCGAGCCAATGGTTGCCCGATCGGGCCCAGCTTTGCCTTGACCGTGGCTTGAGCTTCTCTTCTAAATTCCATGGGCTTTAAAAGGCGAGGCCCAACACCTTTTCTTGGTCCATTGCTCGGACCAATTTCACGAACCGAGCCCTCAATCATTGATATGACCGGTCTTTGTCTACGATCAACGGCCATGACGTGCTTCAAGCTCCAATATCTTGTAGTGGACGAAAAACCATAGAAAATACCAGCAAATCCGGGAAAATCCTAAAAAAAAAAAAAAACCAATGCCCACGCTACAAAACACTTGAAACCACACACTAGTACCAAAAATAGCTCCGAAGAGCTCAAATATGCATGTAAATGACCGTGGGACGACAGGGGTTAAAACAACATATAAAACATGAATATCACCTAGGTTTCTATTCTTGATTATTAATAGAACTTGATCGTAGTTGGTTAAAACTATTGACATTAAGGTTTTTAAACAAAATTACAACAAATTTATAAGCTTTTATAGTGCTGGAATTTTTATATAAAGGCTAGAATATATTTCTTGAAAGGATTTTTAATTTCCTATTAATTGGTGATGGTTAAAATTAATTTTCAGCATTTTAAGAAGGTTTAAAGGTGATTTAAAGAGTGTATATATATTGCTGGAAATTTATTATGAATAGGTATTAATGTCTCTTTGTAAATTTGGGTTGTAAGAGACTTCCAAGTGAGTGATTTCATGTAATCGTGGCGATTTTGAGATCATATTCGAGGTACGTTCATGTACTCGGTAATCATTTAAGTGTATTGAAGCATGTTAGGCTTTGTTTAGTTAATTCCAAGGTAGTATCATGATAGGTGTTGAGTGGAATTTTTGATTGGATTGATGTTGGTGATTTATTTTGTGAAGTATGGATTCATTGTGGTGAATTAATGATTGGAATTAATTATGTTGGTATGTTTATTATGAACCACACTTTTATTATTGGCATGACTGAAAACATGATTAATTAAACTAAGTGTTTAATTGAGTTTAGAATATAAAAAGGGAATTTTTATTATGGTTCACATAATTGCACTAGAGTCAAGGACACAATTCCTTCATGATTATATGTGTAGTAGATTAAGTATTTTTTAAGTATTTTTAAGTATTTTCTTTATTCGTGTTAATAATAAAGTTAGAGTATTTTTCGTTGCCAATTTTAGTAAGTTAGAATATTTTAATATAGCGATAATACACCTAATCTTCTCTCTACAGTATTTATACGTTTTATTCTATTGTATTCTTAGAGAGGAATCTAGGGGTGTTACTAAATGATAGCAATTTCGGGTCTTACAAAAAGGTTAAAATTGGAAATTCAAAATTGATTGGTAGACTTATGAAGACATATAGGATAGAGTTTTCATAAAATTAATTTGCAACTAAGTACAATATTTTCTTTCTCGTCACTCTAGTTCTTTGATATTTTAGAAATTTTCAATACAAGATAAATCTATAAGTAATACTCGTATTAAAATAGCAACCGCTGACATCATTCTATCCTAAAATTAGACACATGTCATGTTTTCAAAAAAAAAATTCCTTCCAAAATTATAAATGATGTCATCATTTAATGACTTTTATTTTATTTTAATAAAATTTTGGTCAATTATATTAGTGAATCGCTAATGATGCCAACATTTTTTATCAAAACCGCCAACAAAAATAATGAAGAGACAAAGTTACCCTTATCCTATAGTTAACCATCGTCACATAGCTTACTCTCTCATAAGGGACAAACCCAATTGGCAACCATCACAAAAGCCACCATCGCCGCTTTCACCACCCATGCCACTAGCAATCACGTAACAACAAATATTTATATTTTAGAGTACCTTTTTTTTAACAAATAAATAATTATAATACTATAAATAATAATAATAACAATCACAATAACTGTACTACACTACTACTTGAACTCAAGTGAATAATTATAATTTGACAAATTATGATGAAGAAGAGAAATGACTTGTATTCCTTCTCTAACATAATTTTTAAAAAATAATAAAAACAAGCAGCGGAATTGTGATGTACTTTTGATCGGCGCCCAAAAACGGTCGACCGTGGCCAACAATCGGCGCCCAAAACCGGTCGACCGTGGCCAACAATCGACGCCAAAAACTGGTTGGCCTGGGTAACCACAAGTTTTGAGCGCCGGTTACCGACAGTGTTAACCGGTTTCGTGTGCCGGTAGTGATCGCCGGAGGTTATATAAAAAAGAAGACGAACTGGTTTTGCCGACCACCGCAATACCAGTTTGTCACCTTCAACCAACAGACCGTCACCATTGCTGCCCTTCCACCTCCAATGTGTACAGTGGCACCGCTCCCCTTCACCTCTAACTTACAGCCTCTGTTGTGGTGGTGTGGTGGTTGGGAAATAGGTGATGAGAGAGAAAGCACGGAGAGAGAAGTGGTGGTTGTGGGTGATGAGAGAGAAAGCACGGAGAGAGAAGTGGTGGTTGTGGGTGATGAGAGAGAAAAAAATAGAGAAAGAGGAAGAAAGTTGGAGGTGTACTAAGGGTATTGTTGTCCATTCATCTAATATGTTGGCGGTATTGATAAAAATTGTTGGCGGTGTTTAACATCTCCCTTATATTGTTAGTATCAATTTTTGAAAAACAATCTATTCTCTCTTTCAATAATAATTTAATTACTCTTCATGAGATACCCCTTTCGTCATTTGATTTTTCTATGAGTTCTTAATGTTTGGTTTATTATTGCATTGTTTTGAGAATTTTATTTGTTTTTAATCTTATTATGACAAAAATAATAAATTTTAGAAATTTTATTTGTTCAAATCGTGCGTCACACGAGACTAATCTAGTTACTTCTAACCCTGACTCCAATAAATAAGATAAATTACAATAAACACAAGCCTGAAGCCTAAAATATTAATTTATTGAACCTAAACAAGAGAAGTTGTCGCTCTGGCATGAATAAGGTATTTAACTTTTAAATAGCAATGAATTGTTAACATTTAATATTTGTAAAATACTTTAAATAGTACATTGTCATAGTTAAATTTAACCATTACAACATATTCTCATTGGAACAATAAAGTATAAAATTTGTATGAAGATACACTCTTAGGAATTCTACCGTTAAATTAGAACAACGAATGACACATTTAAATTACATAGAGCTGATCTTGATTTACAAATCTATAAATAGATATTGCCGGAGTCACATTAAACAATGGTGTATTTCGCCGGGAGTTTACTAGCGACCACTATAACTGATGTTTCCTTGATAAAAGGAAATTTTTCAATTTTGACGTCAATTGCCCTTGCTTAGGAATCACGCTTAGAGCTTCAGCAAGCGGGAAAAGGCCAAAATATGTCCAATATTTTCTTTCTATATTGCCACCCATTTGAGATTTTTAAATTTATGATTTATATATGTGGAGCAATTAAACGTGTACATTAACGAGTATATATCCCACCTTTGCCTTCTTTGAGGGGCATTTCTTGTGTTTGGCATCTTCATGAGATTAGGGATAGCATTCTTCAACTGTCTGTTTGACGTATTCGTAACGATCGTTGAGAAAGGCTGAATTACTCTTGCGCACTGGGGGCAGTTCGTGCTTGACGTCGAAAATTTCTTTTTTGGTCGTTTTAGGTCCTTGTTGTGTTTGTGATTTGTGTTGTATTGGGCATTGTCAAAAAAAATAAATAAATAAATAAATTATAATAACGAATATAAAACTCTAATATGGAGCAATTATTTAAGAATTGTAGATTATATAATCAAGGAAAAATTGACAAGAATAATCCCAACTTTGCTCCATCCGCCCATAATAATCCCAACTTTATATTTCATCTGCCCAAAACAGTCTCAATTAACTAGAGACCTGTTAAACAGGTAACATTTTTTTAATGGTTTAATGTTGGTCAAAAATTTTAAAATTATTATTATTATTAACTAATTAATTAAAAAAAACCACCACCAGCACTGCCCCAGGCCCTCCCTTTCGGCCTGTGCCACCCCCTCCCCCTTCCCTTGCCGACAACTGACCCAACTACCCATGGCGCCGCCCCTACCTTCTCCCGGCCGTTAGCCCTCCCCCTTCCCCTTAAACCACCATCCCCCACCCCAAAACCCTTCTCCCCTTCAACCGCTCTTTCCCCCACCCTAGAAGCCTGGCCACAATTGAAACCACCATCAATGAATTCAAACTTCAATCAGGAAAAAAAAAATTATGTACAAAAATTTTTTAAAAAAATAAAAATCTTACAATTCACCATGGTTAACGATGAAAACTCCAAAGTGAAAGAGAAAGAAAGAAAGAGATTTGATGAAAGTAAAAGAGTTTTTTTTTTTTTTTTTTTTTTTCTCTTCTGCTGGAGTGAGAAAGAGAAGGATGAACCCTACATACCCAAATTTTCCTGCAGTCAAAATTTCTAATTTTCGATTACTAGTAACAGGTCGGGCGGAGCCGGAGAAGAGGGACGCCGAGAGGATTCTTAGTGGCAGCCGGCGCCAGGGAGGCATGTGGTTGGGCTAGGGGTGGCAATATCATCCAAACCCGATGGATAACCATCCACCCGATCCAAATATATATACGGATGAAAACCCGAACTTAAGCAGATAACGGATGGATGATGGATGGATCGAGTGACGGATCGGGTCGGATACGGATGATGATACATCCAACCCATCACCCGACCCATCCATCCACCCGTTAAATTTATATAAAAAAAAATAAAAATAAATACCTTTTTTAATAATTTAATGTCTATTGTAGTGTTAGGAATTAACATTTGTTTTAATTTAGTAAAAAAAGAACAAGTATTAGAAAGATGTATCAAAGTTTTAAAAAAATTGATCAGTTTTTTTTTTTAAATCTTGATTTTAATTATGAAAATGAAAAGTTTAATTTATATATTTATTTCACCAGAGTTATCACCCGATCCACCCAATTCATCCTTGGATGACGGATGGATCGGATGTGGATGAAAAAAAATTAGGTGATGGATGGGTCGGGTGATGGATGGATAGTTGGTGGATGGAGACGGATGAAGCATCACCCGTCCCACCTCCGATCCATTGGGCTGGGCGTTCGGGTGTGTACTGGCAGTGGGGTGGTTAGGTTGAAGAAAGCTTGTTGTTTATGTATTTTTCAGTTTTTTTTTTTTTTTACTTTTTTTTTTATTATTCTTTTTTTTAAAAAATAAAATTTTAACCAATCATAAAATGACATGTGTCTAGTAACTTATAATAATAAGTTGGATTACCAATTGAGACTAATTTGGGCGATGAAGTCTAAAGTTAGTATTATTTAAAAATAATCGAAAGTTAGGATTATTTAGGACGGACAGAGATAAGTTAGGATTAGTTTTAGCAATTTTTCCTATAATCAATTCCTCCCCAACTTCAAAATAACAAATATAGGTGTGTCATCAAAAGAATATTATTTCAATTTTTAATATCAAGAAGCATAGGTAACGATTTCATTACATATCCGTACATGATTAGTTGATTACAGCATAATACACGAGAATTTTTTCACAAAACCGTCACCAATTGGTGACCGTCAGTTGGTAAGTGCAAATTACAAGTAGCTAAATTCTACACCGTAAAGCCCTATATTACAGCCAAAAACAAATGAAATAAAATTAAAAAATACCAAACCATATAGACCAGTAATGACTCATGGTAAGAGAGAAAATTTCCCTTTGACGCCAAATCTGATTGATAACTCTGTGATGAAAGATGAGGACAAGGAACAAGACGAGGACGAGGACGAGGAGAGCACAAGCACGGAGCTATGGACAGCAATCTTAAAAATTCCATATGAATTTGGTACTCAATAAGAGAATTCATGACCACGAATTGAGATATACTTCTTAACCCAGATGGCAATATCTTCAGCACAAGCCTGGGCTTGAGGGGTCTTCAGAAGCATGTCAAGGGTTGCAAATTCATGGACTGCATCTTTGTATTCCAGAACCGGGGCATCCACATTAACTCTTCGCAACTCCTCTGAGTAGGCAATGGCCCGGTCTCTCATCCAATCATGTTCTGCCACTACTGTCAGTGTCGGAGGCATAAGTTTTAATGGAGGTCCTCTATTTGGAATCAAAGGATTCGCTGCAGGGTGGTCTAAGCTGAACTCATTTTCTGGCAGAAAGAGCTTCCATGCGAGCACACACATAGGCTTATCATAGAAGTATGAATTGGCCAACTTTATCTCTGAATGTGTAGGGACGCTGCCGATAAAGAATGGGTACATTAACACCTGTGCTACAACCTTAACAGGGTCGAGCAGCTTCCCAGATTCAACAGCTTTCCTAGCCACATAGTCCGAAATGTTTGCCCCACAACTAACACCAAGGAGAACACATCTGATGAACAAGAATTTGTATCAGTACTATAAAACTCAAGTTAGATAAATAATTGCAGCATGATCAATTTAGAAACATATATACCCACTCCTCTCCCAAAAAGAAATGAGACTTTGTTCTATAAAAATTATTTAGAGATAATGCAGATAAAGTTCAAGAAATAAAGCCAAGATAAACAGCTAAAGTACAATAACAACTAAAAACAATGATATGTATATTAATTTATTTTTTAAATGAGTACTTCAGTTGAGATTATCCTCGCACTTCAATCCAAAATCTAGCAAATATGTTTAAAGAACTTTCATATGCAAGTTAGTGGCAAACGCCATGTGATTTGAACTACTCTTATAACCTAAAGTACCCAGTGTTGGAAACCCTCGACCCTGGTCCAACACTCAGACATGGGTGGAATACTTCAGTATCCTTCAATTTGGGCTAAATTGGTGGAATACTTCAATATCCTTCAATTTGGGCGAAATTCACTGAAAAATTTCACAAAATAGCATTATAATTGGTCACGTACCCATGTCGAAGGCTAGTACCCAAGTCTAAGCAACATAGGTGTCAAGTCTAGAGGACAAGCTTAGCAATTTCTTTATTCCAAACATGCAGAAAGAGAAAAATAAAAAACACTTCTAGCATATTTGACACCAATCTAATCAATTAAACAAAACCTTAAGCAAACCAACAACCTTTCGATACAGACTCTAAAAGAAATTTGTTGTTGATGACATCAAGGATATTAAAAAGATAGAACTAATAGTGTTGGTTTGGGAACATCAGGCGGAGAAGATGCATCAGTAAGGAAAATAGAAATCAAGTCACAGCAAGAGTGCAGAACCAAAGGTGACTTGGGGAAGGAGTTGAGAAGGATGTAAAAAAACTGGGTTTGCAAGAGCATATAACATTGGACATAAGGGAATGAAAGGAGAGGATCATGAATAGCGAGTACAAGGTTCATATAAGCAACCTCGTCTTTGGGATTAAGACTGATTATTCCTACAGTTGTTATAACTATTCATGTTCTCAAATTAGATGGTCATTCACAAGAATCAATATTATCACGTAGGATCTTGCTATATTCATTTCAATTTGTATTTTCATAATATTAACATTTTTATATTATTCTAATATGAGATTAGAGATATTAATGGTCAAAATAATACAATGGGAACAATGCAAATTGCAAACAGAAAGATCTTTAAAGAACGGAGGGGGTATACATCCAGTACTGCCATCACTACACAAATCCTAGAGAGATAATTACCACTATCAAGAACCACAGAAAAGAAAACCACTGAAATGGGAATTTCATAATTACCAAAACAGCATGTCTGGAAAAACAATTGGAAAATGCTTCCTAGAAAAAGAAGAAAGTCAATAGTGTCATTCAGCATGTATTGAACCCTTTTCAGATAGCATATTTATTTTTCTCATGCTCTGCTTCATGAACATTAAAAAAAGAAGGGAAGCATAAAACTTCCATGCCCACAACACTAAGGGTTACAAGCCCTATGGTTGATGGTTGACGGCAAGCATCTGTGCTAAAGCACATTAGGCTGGGCTAGAGTAAATGAAACAATAGCAAAGTAATTTGCAGATATAAGAGGCATTTTTTAATTGTATCATAACAGACCCCTTGTACAACATAAACTCAAATTAATCACTGCAACTATGATAATTAAATGCAAAACAGATAAAATCTACCTAGCAACAGTAGCAACATAATAAACTTAAAAACTTAAGATTTTCAAACCACTTAATGGAATCCATCCAGTTGAAGTGGTAGCAAATACTATATTATTTTTTTCCAGGACTTTAAGGCAGTTATTACGATAAAATCTAGCAGCCAATAAGAATGAGACATGTGATCCCCTTTCATGGAGTACTTAACAGATTTTGACAAGTGTAGTAAGGATTTATTATTCTGAATTTATAAGATTTAAGTTATATATCATCTCTATATAAAGTAGTCATTTGAAAAAAAAGCTACATATACGGTAGATATTGGAATTATGTTTAAAGTTAAAATGACGTGACAAGGATATGGCATGGGGTACATGCAATGTACCCCAAGTTTTATATTTCAACTTTGAGAAATAATCCTTCAAGATTACATTTAATGCTACAATATTACAATTCCAACCCTAAAGATCCTTACAGCTGCAATCTTGTATGAGCTTAATTCGTGAGTTAATACGAATTGATGATTGTCACTTGTGAGAATTGACAGCAAGCGATCACAGGCAAATTCCGTAGTCATAACCTCCAGATGATGTCAACAATCTAGCCTCTTCAGTTCAATGATCTCATTTAGTTCTCTACTTCTCTTCATCCTTTCCCTTCTTTTTGTTTCAGGCAACTACAGAGTAATATGGAGTACAGGGCAGGTGGGCCCGTTCAACTCCTTTTTACTGTATTTATTTTAAAAAGTTAAGTGGGTGCCCTACCAAATTACAGTGAAAGGATTCGTGTAACAGTGGGACTTGTTGGCAATCTATTATTTTTTACCCGTACATTAATTTACTACAGGCCTCTTTTTCACTAACATAATGTGCGGCTCTTTTACAATTTTGAATCACATAAGGAAAGTATATTATATAGAATAAAGGAGCACCTCTCCTACAAAAGCAAGGCATCTCCACCTCGCGTCTAAGCTCCAGAGGCAGAATTAAGGTATCCACAGGCATCTAACGGGAATATCAAATTAAGCTATGTTCTCTTCACCTTATTCTAAATAATTTTCCCTTAATCTTATACAAATCAAACTAGACCAGAAAAATTCACCAGAACTTATTTCTGTTTTTATTTTATCAAATACCAATTTGCTCTGTATTAAAAATTATAAAAATTGGATATTTGAAATGTAATCGGTCAGAGGAATGTGGCAAGCATGGTCATACCCTCATAAAGATGAATGTGACAAGCATGGTCAAGCTTCAGTAAAATATTCAGAGATCAGATCAGAAAAAAGACCAGACCTTATTTTAGGTGACGAGTACATAGCATTAGTTACTGTTCTTTTATGTCTTGATCATCTGCGATTGTCTCTATTATAGTAATAGTCCAACTAATTGGCTTTCATTCCAGTTGTGAGTTTGCAACCTTATAAACCCACTAATAAGTTCTCTCTAAGTCAGTCCCTGTAGTCCCAGACATGGTGTTTAGGGGTGCGTCAGTGATATCAAAGCTTTAGGGAAATAGTGAGCTTAAAAAAACACCCAAACGAAGCCTTACCAAATCTATACAAACACAACCTGGATATTAAGGAATCACGTGATACACTTGTGCATGGAAAAGACAAAATTAAAATTGAATTAGACAGTGAGGGGCTTGAGAGTTGTGAGAAGCTGCTTGTGCTTTTGAACAAATTAGACAGCTTCAACAGTATATATACGGTCCAATAATCTATAAAAGCAGAGGTCAGACTTCAAATTAAGAATTTCATACACCGTTAATAGAAGAGGAGGCTTATTTATAGTCTGCTTTTGAAATACAGACCAAAACTACTGTGGAAAAAAAGATAAGAGCAACGTTCAAGAGAAAGGACATGGGTGTCCTTCCAAAAGACCATATAAAGGGAAAAGGCCAATATGCTGCCAACTGTACACAGCAAAAGCAGGAACCAGAACCTAAATTTAACTTCGGATTGAGGTATCTCAAAGATGAAGTAGGAATAGAAGCTGCAGCGAAAAAAATCAGCATTTGATAAGGTTACTCCAATACAAGTTAGAAAGGGTTTGGAGAAGTCTGGACACTTGACGAATTGTTCTAAAAGAATTTTCAACAGATAAAATAACACCAAAAGTTCCCAATAATTTTTCTATTCTAAAGAAAAATTTTATACCTTCATCTTATTTGGCTAATTGCCACAGAAGGGTTGAAAAGTACTTCAGTACATACTGCAGTACACCTTTTAATACGGCCTGCTTTCAATAGTAACTCTAGTATAAAGACAACGACCAACATAGCCTTCCTACACCAAATGATGATTCAGGTCATATGTGAAGCAGGTTATAAGCAACGAGATTTAGGGTCTCAGCTCTCAAGGGACAGAAGGTATAAAACCAGAAATAAAGGATCTTCAGCAACAGCAGGAAGTCTAAAACTGCAAACAAGGCAGGCAACAACACAAACCCCGGTGCAGGGCTACAAAGCAAACCAGGTTTAATATTGGGGTTAACAAGACCTGCAGCCACGTAGCAAGGGATGGCAATGAGTACGGTCTACTAAAACCCAGACCTGAACCCGGAATTATTCATCCATATCCATACCCAACCTGGACCCTTAGGGTCTAAATTTTAAAAGCCTTACCCAAACCCTATGGGTCGAGCAGGGGTCCAATTTGGGTCCTTTAGCTACATTTCTCCCCAAAAGTTTTAATCGTCTATTAATTAGCGTACGATTGTATGTAATATCATTGCTACCAGTAAGGTTGCTGCTGAATATCGCGGTATTCTAGATAAACTTGGAGTATCAATCATAATTAGGTAGTGTCCGAGAGCCACCGTTCTTTCCTGGCCAATACCCGCTTGTGCAAAAATTTAAACTAAATCATGAGACCATGATCGTTTATTAATCGATTTTCAAACTTCTTTATTTAATAAATATTGCGCAGTCTGCATACGGGTCTGGGTAGGGTTTGGGTCAGTAAGGCTGAGATCAAAAACATTATACCTGGACACTTACAATACTTGATCCCACCTAGAACCATACTCTACTCAGAAACATAGGGTCTAAAAAAAAAGAACCATACCAATATTTTTGAGTAGGGTCCATCAAAAGGGTTCTAGACCCCTGTCATCTAGATGAAATTCTTAAAGTAAGGAATTTGAAAGAAAGAATAGGCTTCTTCTGCTGGTAAGCAAACTTCAAATATTGAAATGCTGGAAGCAATTTTGGTAATAATATAGCCCCTCACTTCATTTGTTTTATGCCTTATGAAACTTAAGATCCTAATAATAAATTGTCAGTTACCTTTAGGCTTTACCAATGAGTCAGTCTAGTCGAACATCAAGACCCCTGCAGCACCCTTATTTCATGATTTAAAACTAATCTTAATTGTACAATTACTAAATATTACTGAATATAGTTTAAGCAGGGTTTAGAAGGTACTGCACATGCAATGAATGGGTTTAAGACCTGTATTACTTAGATGATTGTAAAAGAAGAATTCCTCTTGTCTTCGAGAGGAATCAAGCAATTACTAAGCTTTGTACATTATCTAAGGTGTGTACATAAGTTAGCATACCTATGAGATTGCAACACAGAGGTAAACTACAATGACAACCAAATCAATTCATCAGCAAGCTGATTGAAATCCTATAATTAGCTCAATGCATCTAACAATCATAGTAAATTGTTTGTTGATTAAAAATAGATCAAAGTAAGAGAAGGATTACATACAACAAGAAACTAACCTGGAAGGGTCGGCGTGTGCAGCCAACCAAGGCTCCACCATTGACGCACCAAAAGTATCAGCAACAGTTTGCCGAAGAACATCAGATTTCTTGGTATCGCCACCAGCAGCACCGCTGCCACCAGTGCCTCCACCGCCAACGACACCACCACCTCTACTGATCAATGATTTGCTACACTCTGCCAAATTCGCCGTTTTAGCAAGCCAATTCAACACCTTCCAACCATCCTCAAAAGCAGCCGGGTACCGATTCTCCGGCGCTAACCTATACCCAACAGCTAACACAATCACATCACAATACTTGGCAATCCGGCGACAGAAGAAATCATTAGCAACAGAATCACTACTCCCACTAACAAAACCACCCCCATGAAACTGCAACATAACCGGTAATTTCCTCAACTTATCACCCTTACTATGCTCAATCGACGGCAAATAACCTCTATATCCCCCATTTTCAACACCCACATTACCATAACTACTCCTCCTCTGCGAATTATCCCCATTACCCAGATCAACCGAAGACGGTCCAAAACTATTCCTCCGATGCAAATTTGATCCAGAATCTTCCACAATCGCATCAACCCTTCTATTAGAAACCCTAGTTTTCGACCTGGGTTCCGACGAAAGAGCCGTCTCAGGGAGGAATATTCGGACGGAAAGAGAGGTAGAAGGATCAATGTGTATATCCTTGGTCGCAACACCGTCGGTAAATACTGGATTTGCTGCTGCCACCGATTCATCAGGCCGAGTTGTGACACCAAAATCATTGTGTAATCCTCCATTTACCGAATCATCCGCCGTGTTCTGGAAACGATTCTGAAGGCGGTGTTTCAACAAGAATTTGAAGAAAACGCTGTATAACTTCACCGCTACGCTTGGCATCCTCTTTCAATCTCTGATTTTCCACCCTTTCTCTTTGTTGATCTTATCTTGGAAATCTGAGATTCAATTTTTTTTATTTTTTTTATTTAATCAAATTCAATTCAACCTACATTGAATATTCTTCTGTTATACTTGTATTATTTTGTTTATGGGGCACTTTGTGGATGATTGAAGATGTCGTCCAAAACTCCAAATCACAATCTTGTCATTTTTTTTTTTTTTTTTTTTTTTTTTTTTTTTTTGAATAGTTTATAGTTCCCCCCAACCTACATGCTTCCGTAGTCATATTCAATTATGAATTATGCAACAAACAAAATACTACATTCGTATCATATTATTTGAAACGATTAGACATTTTCCTCTCTACAGCGTTGCAATTAATATGAAATCGAAGTAGTATAAAATACTACGGAGTACATATTTTCTATTATGAATTTATGATTTCCTATTTTAATCAATTTTCTATTCAAGGCTCCTTTATTACCCCCTCCGAGTCGGTCTCAGCCCAGCAATTTGCTGAGGTTAAATTTCCCAGCACGGGGGTGTTTTGGTATTTTCGCATGGGCTTCATGTAACACCCTAGAAATTCCTTTCTTTTAAAATACTTGTTTTGCCCTGTTTAAAAATTTAAATAGGAATATCTAAGATATTACCTCCACCGTGAAAACGGCTAAGGCAACCATCAAAGACACACAGCGGAAGACTGATTTCAAAACCATTCAAAACAAGTTAACGTGAAAAGTCAACCAACGAAAGTAAAGTCAAAACCAAAGTAGGCCCTTATTAAAACCAAACCAACTTTAAAACTTTTGAGTTAGTCATGCATGATAATAATATCATAAAAATTAAAGCATTAAACACATCATATACTTATAGAAACTAGCATGATTCGCTCTTCACTCATGCCCATTCATGAATATGCTTCATCACCTGAAAACCTCCTCTCTACTTGTCTCCACTTCTCGCCATTAGAAAATGGGTCGTCGTAGGGCCAAAGTAAAGACATGTCCAAACACACAAACACACACAATCAGCAAAGCTGAGTACATAAGCGTAATTAAACACACTAACATGCTTTCACCTATCAACACACACTTACCTCATTGCACTTGTTTACAAGCACACACAACAATCAACAAGACACATTAACTAGACACTAAATAATTCATTTAGCGTTGATTACGCATCGAACGGGTTTCCAACTATACCTCCCCCAAATAAATTGAGGTTAACTGACACGGGAGCTAACCGTGACAGCGACAAAACCACTCAAAGGTGGCGGAATTCCTGCGCATAATAACAAATAAAAAGGAATGTACAGCGTCTTGTACTCCATTAGAAGTTATGGTTAAATATAAAACCCCATAACTCCCCCCCATTGTTCATACTCAAGGTATATACGTTCCAAGAGTTTTTGTGCGTAATCTCTTTCACTTTACGTTATTTACATGTTATTGGACTGATGACTCTCAAAGCATAATAAATCAATCAACCATAATTATTCAATCAACCAAACATACCAATTTAATTCTTGAATAATTAGTGACCACATACTATTTAATGTTGAACCCTTTTTATTTCTACCTCAGTGTCAAAGACACCTTAAACGCATAAAGCGCCAAAAATCCTATCCATCGGTGTTAAAAACACCTTAAGTGCACAAAGGCACCAACATACAATTTATCCCTTGTATACATAGACTTATATAGCTCCTTCCTCATGCTTAAAGCATCAATAAAAATTATTTAAACCATAATAAAATTCCTTTTCAATATTCCAAACATAATTAAACATGTAGTTTAATTAATCATGCATTCTAACATGCTATAAATAAAAGTGTGGTTCAAACACAACATGTCCAAAATATAATTTTCCAATCCATAAACCATAAAAAATAATTCATGCTTCACAATTTAATCACCAACACCATTAATTCACAATTCCATACATAAACCTTAGCATGATACTACTTGTAATTGATTGAAATCAAGTCTAGCATGATTCTACATCATCAAAATATGCTAAGTACACGAACGTATGTACCTCAAATAAGCCCTTAAAGTAGCCGATTACACTACAACAATTCCCGAATTAAGTCTCCTACATAAAGGGGCAATAATACTATATTAATTCTCCTTGTATACACAATTTCCAGCAACTTAAATTTACTTTAGACTACTTAAAATAATCTGAAACTTATTTAAAAACCCCTAATTAAACTCATTTTTAATGGGTAATCACACCCTTTTCTAAAAATCACAATTATACTACTTTAAATAAAATTCCAGCATTTTAAACTAATAAAAAAAACCCTTTAAAACTTCATCAAAATACATCTTTATACTTAAATTATCCATAGAAACATTAAATTATCTCTTACCCCTTTTAAACTCAAGGATAAAATTTAAAGCATAAAAAAAACTTCGTTAAAAATCAAAAACTGCCCGAAAATCATATTTAGAGGCTGAATTTGGCCACGAGAGGATGGTGCTCACTACCAAAGGTAGTGAATCTTTCTTAAAACATTGTTTTCACATGGTAAACTCTACTTTTTTATCAAAATCGGACGAATTCAGAACCTGATCGGGATTAAAACGGGATTAATATTAACGAACGGAAATCTAATTATTAAAACATGAATTTACGTGTTCAAAATAATCTGGAATTAAGTTAAACTAATCAGTAGTTATAATCACCAAAATTTCAAAACATCATTACTATAAATGCTCTAAATCAATTGTTCATAAAAACCCTAAAATCATGATTTTCAATAATTAAAAATCCTAGGTTATAAAATTTACAAAATCTGAAAATTATGACATTTATAAAATCTGAAATTATAAAGTTTAATCATCAATACAATTTGATACTAATTAAATTAATTTCAAACAATAAAATCAAAACCCATAAATCAATAATTATAATTACACAAATTAATAAAACAAAGGAGAGAGAAAATAAGACTAACCTTTTTTGTGTGGGAAATTTTTGGGATTCATGGGGTATTTATAGAGTAGATAGTGTAGGGTTAAATTTGGGCTTATAAAAATGTGGGCTTGAGTTATGGGATAGGGCTTAAGTTATGGGTTTTGGAATGGGTTATTCCAATAAGAGTATGTAGAAATAATTTACATTGCCCAATAATTAATAAACGTTTGGCCCAAAACATATTTTACTTTTATAAAACTTTATATTTAAAATACTTTAACCCTTTAAAATATTTAATTAAAATACTTGACTCTTGACAATACATTTTATTAATACTTAAATACTTTATAAAAATACATAAAAATACTGGGTATTACACTTTAACTTAAGATGTATGTATTGCTACTGTTCTATACGTATTAAAATACTAATATATAATATGCCTCCCCCGTTTCCCGTTGGTTCAATTCCCGGTTTTCCTTTGTTCTACTCTTTCTCTTCTCTGAAGCGAGCTCTGTAAAGCTGTTCATTTTCTCATCTCTTCTCTGATAATCTGAATATCGTTGAGCAATTGAAGTCCTTCAATTCTAAAGAAGACCTTGTGGATTGTTGGGGGAAGTGATTTTTTATCAAAAGTTCTTCGACGAAAGAAAATTTCAGAGAATTTCGTGCGTAATTGATCGACAAAAATGAGGTGCCTAGGAGAGTCACTGAATGATTATGTAATTACTGTTACAATTGCATGTGACTTACTTGGTTAGCAAATTTCAAGCTAATACGTTTTCTAAATTTTGAAAATTTGAAATTTAGGTTGTTGTATGTTCTTAGGTTTCGTTGTTGATATTTTTGCAGTTGTACTAAATTTTAGGTTGTTGTATGACCTAAGTTTGTACTAAATTTCGAATTTATACAACAATTTAGTTGCTTTTTACTTGAAATGTCAATAAAAACTTAGCAGAATTTAGGGTTTCGTGATAATTTGTGATTAGGTTTGTGATAATTTGTGAATTAGGGCATTTACTCCTAAATTAGTAATAAGTAATATAGATTTTAATAAGACTTTTATAAAAATATAAATGACAAGAATTCTATTAGCAAGTAATATAGATTTTAATTGTGGTTGTAATATGACTGTATTATTAATATAAATGACAAGAATTCTAATAGGTAATAGGTGTTAATATGGTATTTCTTGGCTCATCATTGAGATTATGGCACTGATATTGTTGTTTATGATGTTTAAGCATGCCAGGAAGTAGTGAATGAGGTTAGGTTTGCTCCTCCGTTTAGCTAATAAGTTAGGCTGTAGTGATTATGATTATTGTGTTATGGTTTCAGCAATGATTGAGATTAAAGTAATGGCAGCTTTAGTTAATGGTTTTTTTTAGTCTAAATTAATTCTGATTGTTCTGATTATCATGTTGGTTCTTGTTGTTGTTTGTTGCAGGTGGGAGTGGTGGGAGAGGTGGTAGTGTTGTGAGAGGTGGGAGTGCTGTGAGAGGAGGTTGGAGAGGTGAGAGAGGTGGTAGTGTTGTGAGAGGTGGTATTGTTGGGAGTCTTAGTAGAGGCTGGGGTGGTGTTGGGAGAAGGGTTGTGAGAGGTGAGAGAAGAGGTGGTGATGATACACCTTTTGATCCTAATTTAGAAGAGGAACCTTCATCTGAAACGTATTATGCGGATGATAGTGAAGAAGAAGAAGAATGTTCAAGTAGTAAAATTCATAAAGGGATAAAGTTTCTTTTACCTTTTGCAGTAGACTAACTAACTATACTGTTGTTTTTCCAATGATTATCTATATTTGTTTTGTTTACCATTGTAGGTAAAGGCCAAGGGGAAGGGTAAGTTGGTGAAGCCGAAGAGCGTGATAAAAGACATTAATTCGATTGTTTATACGGTATTTTTATGAGTTTGCTTTATATGTGGTTTTATTTAGTTCATTTTGATTGATATCAGTTGTATAAAGTATTCTGATGATTGTTTCTTATTATTTTTGTTTGCAAAAGGATAATTCTAAAAGTGTAGGCGGTAGGCTAAAGGAGGCTGGGAAAGTTATCGAAACGTTCCAACAATACGAGAAGATTGTATGTTTGTTGAGAAATTTGTTGTTTTGTTTTGAAGCATTAATTTGAGACATTAATGAATTGCCCTCTTGAGACATTTGGGTGGGTATTAGGAAAATTTGATGAAACAAAGACTCGAATAGTCAGAGATATGGGTTTTGACACATTATTTTATGTTGTTGGGAAGAGGTTACCTCGATAGTTGGCATACTAGCTGTGTACTTGGGTAGATGTTGATAAGAAGTGCCTTCGCACGACAGATGGGATGGTTTACTCTTTTTCTTCTATTCAGGTGCATTGGGTTCTGGGCCTACCTCACGGACGGAGACCGGTACCAACGAAGGTAGTTGATCAGGAGGTAGAGGACAATTTGTGGATAAAGTAAAGCACCATTTACAATTCTAGGACAGAAGGGATAACAGGGAAGACTTTGATTGAAGCTTTGGAGCCTCCATGTACTGATGAGGACGAGTTTCGGCAGCTTTATGTGTTGCTGATGTTGAATACACTCAGTTCGACAACTTGTCATCGCATGAAGAAGAAACATCTGCATGCAGCTGCAGTTGCAAGCAGTGCTAAACTGTATAACCGGTGCTCTCTCATTTTGGATGAGTTATTATATGCGATAGCAAGCTTTGCTAAAAGGTTTTATAACAATGGTTTTGCCCATGGAAGTGGTGAGTGTATTTTATTTCTGTCGGTAAGTTGACACCTCTAAAATATCTGAATGTAAACCTTTTTTCATTCATTTAGAAGTCATAAAGCTGATGTTGATGTTTGTTTATGTAAAAGCAGTTGTTGTATCTTGATAGACTAAACAGAATTCCACTTGAGTGGAATGAGTTTCTGAGGTTAAAAGTATAGACTACAAAGGAGATGAGCAAAGCTTGTAAAGAAGATCGTTTCCCAACGGGTGACTTTGGAAAAAAGGGGGTAATTGGAATATTTATTTTGTTAAATAGCTAAAATCTTATAGTTGTATAAATATTATTTATTTATTTTTTACTTTGGATAGTGTCTGGACGTTTCGTATGGTGGGAATGCTGGTCACCCGTTGAAGGCAAAGGATTGTTTTCCAGCTAAAAGGAAAAGAGAGGAGGCGGATGAAGTAGTAGCTGATATTGATGATGAGGATTTGGCATGGCTTACCATAGATGTGAAAACTAGAAGAACTCTGGTTAAAGAAGAGTATGCCTTTCAAAGGAAGAAAAAGAAGCTAGGAGGTAATTACATAATTTTCTCTTGTTATTGGTACGGTTTGGTTCATAGCGGTTCATAGTTAGTTATATAATTGTTTCATTTTTTTTTTTTTTTTGTAATAAAGAAGTACCAAACGAGGACCCTGAAGAAGAAGGGAGGAAGAAAAGGTCTGGACAAGATGAGGTGAGTACAAAGAAGAAGAAGAAGAAGAAGAAGAAGAAGAAGAAGAAGAAGAAGAAGAAGAAGAAGAAGATGAAAGCAGAAGAAGAAGAAAGTAAGGATGACAACAAGAAAAAGAAGTCAGTAGGTAATGTCATATTCTTGTGAAATTAAACATGTTTTCCAATTGGCTTTGTGTCTCAGTAATTGATTTTTTTAAAAAATTGGTTATGAATTTGTAGAAAACAAGGAGGAGGAGAGCAAGAAAGAGAAAGAGAGTGAGGTGAAAGTGAAGAAGAAGAAGAACAACAAGAAGAGGAGGAATAATAAGGACAACAAAAAGGGTGATGGTGAATAGATATTTTTATACTATTGCAACATTTTATTGTCATTTTTTAAATTTTCATTGGCATTATGATTAATAATATATTATTTCAGAAGATAAATGGAGGAGGAGAGCAAGAAAAGGAAAGAAGAGAAAGAGAATGACAATGAGCATGAGCTTGAGAAGGATCTTGAGAAGGAGCCTGAGAAGGAGCTTGAGCTAGAGAAGGAACTTGAGAAGGAGCCTAAAAAGGAGGTTGGGCTACAGAAGAAGCATGAGAAGCAGCTTAGGCTAGAGAAGGAGCCTAATCTAGAGAAGGAACCTGATCAGAAGGAGCTAGAGAAGGAGCTTGAGAAGGAACTAGAGAAGGAGGCTGAGAAGGAGTCTGAGAAGGAGCCCGAGCTAGAGGTTGGGAAGGAACTAGAGAAGGAGGCTGAGAAGGAGGCTAAGAAGGAGGCTGAGAAGGAGTCTGAGAAGGAACCTAAGCTAAAGTTTTGGAAGGAACTAGAGAAGGAGCCTGAGAAGGAGCCTGAGAAGAAGTCTGAGAAGGAGCCTGAGCTAGAGGTTAGGAAGAAGCTATAGAAGGAGCCTAAGAAGGAACCTGATCTATAGAATGACCTTGATCATGAGCAACCATCAATTGATCATGAATCAATTGACCAACCATCAACTGACCAACCAAGTCATGTCATGAACATTGAGTCCACAAGTGATAAGTCAGAACTAGATCAATCATTCATTGATGTGATTGTTAAAAATTTTGGTGTAGACCAATCTTTGGTTGATGCACCTTTAAGTAGTTGGGCTCCCAGTTTAGTGAAAGCAAGTACCTGGTTGGAAGTCATGAAGCTGATGGTGTTGGTGGTGCTTCAGCATTTGATGTTCCAAAAGGGGAAGGGGAAGGTGATGTTGAAGGTGATGTTCATAGGGGGTAAGGTATCCCTGATGTTGAGAACAAGGATGTTTCAAAGGGGGATGTTGATGTTCCAAAAGGGGATGCTGATGTTGAAGGTGGTGTTCATAAGGGGGAAGGTGAAGAGAACAAGGATGTTCCAACAGCAGAAGAGAAGCTACCCAAAGTGTCAGAGGCAAAGGCTAGTGAAGGTGTAGCCGATGCAGCAAAGGGGATATATAGCGTTATCCCGAAGAGCCCTGAGTATTGCGAAGATTCTGCCACCTATGACTTTGAAGATGAATCACAGACTACAAATGTGCAGAACAAGAGGCACCAACTCAGTAGGAAACTGAGGAAGATATCAGAGCCTCTTACCCTACCTGTTTCGTATATCAATCAATGGCGGCCAAAGGGTATTCGTCGTTTTAGGGTACCTTTGCGTGATTATTTGGATGAGCACATGTCATTCAGTACAAGAAAGATTAGAAATGATGAGTATGTATAGCCTTGAAAATCTTTATTGTTGATCATCTTAATGTTGAAAATGTTTATTGTTTCCTTTCATTGTGTATATGATGCTTATATTCATGTGATTCGATGCAGGAATGAACCGACGTTCTTTAGTTGCGATGGTGACTATGGCAAACTTACTTTATGTGGCCATTTGATACATAATTTTGGGGAGGTCAGTGATCTGGTACGATGCTTAATTCAATTGTTTTCATTTAGATAATTTGTTGTTAGTAACTGTAAATGTAATCATTGACAAGTGTTCCTTCTATAGTATGTCAGGGTTGCGGGACGCGTTTATGAAAAGGTGTGGGAGAGGCAATTCCCCGGTCGCAGCAGGAGATTTATGACTGATCCCGCATTTACAGTTACCACTTATTCCTTTATTACCTACTTTTGATTAATAGATGTTGGTTTTGTATGCCCAACACACTGACATATTGTTATTTTTAGATGTTGGTTTTGCAGGCCCATACCAATACCAAAAAGGTCAAAGAACTGGTGAACCTAGAGGTCATTAAGTTAGTAAAAAGTTACACTCACTACATGTACCCAACCGGGTCAACCAGAATCAATGTGGTATGAGTTTGTAACTATTCATTTGGCTTTATATGTACTGTATGTACTCTATCAAAGGTCTACTTCTGTGTATGACAAGTCCTTTTGGGTCACAGATATTTATCCCAGTTCTTCGAGAACACCACTGGTGGTGTGCTGCATTTTGAATTAACGGACAGGAGGTCCTTATTATTGATTCAATTTTGACTATGAACGCGGCTTCACGCAGAAAATGCGAAGTAGACCACCTGGTGGGAATAAAATGCATATAAACTTATGAATTCTAGTCTGCATATATTAATTTTAGAAGTAAGTTAACCAGTACTTCATTTCAAGCTGCAGCAATGGATCTTGCATTTCAGAATATGGACAAAGATTGGCGAACAGGAACCATTTGTAATTGTCCAAGGACATCCCTCAATATGAAAAGTCAGGGAGACTTGTAAGCTTCTATACATGTTCTTTTGCCTTTGCTTACGGGTGTACATACAACTTCTATCTTAATAATAAATAATCATTATAATTGCCAATTTTTATTCCAACCAGAAATAGTTGTGGAATCCATATGCTGATTGCGATTAAGCGCAACGCAGACAAGTTGTTATCGGAGATGGTCAAAGTGAGTTCGACTTTGTTTTGTCTTTTAATTTATTTTCAATTTGTAATATTGTTATTGTATCTTCTAATCACAATCCTAATCTTCCAACTTCCCAATATGACATTCGAGAGGTCATGGGTTGTGTGTGAAGACCTTTTGTCAGAGTTTAATGAATCGAGGGAAGATGTTCTGTGGCTACTTCAACCTCCTGTCAATTGAATTTTCATTTGCTGATCAATGGTGGTTTGGTGTATTTTTTTGGGAAGTAAAATTTGGGACTGAACATGGTTGGGAAAATGTTTACGAATTAACTTTAGAACTTTAGCAATTCGGAGTAAACCTTATTGGGAAAATGTGTAAGTAATATAACAACTACCTACAAGAACTATAAGATACAATTTGTTTTGCAACTTATAATGAGGAATGATTTTGTTTTGTTCAGCTAATTAGTATTTGTACATAGACAATGTACATAGACAATAACAATACACACTAATGACAATATTTGATATATTGATGAGTGACATTTATGTCACTTTTAGGAAGTATTTTTAGAGTCATTTTCGCGTTTAGTTTATCTTATTTTCCCTTTCTTTCTCTTGTTTTCTCTTTAATAAAGTTTCTAGTTTATTTTGGTAATTTTGGAGTTTTTTGGTTTAGTTTCTTTATTTTATTAGTTTTAGTCTATTTTTGTATTTTATTTTACTTTATTTGCTTGTATAGTTTTTGTTTTATTTTTAGTTTAGTTTTATGTCTCTTATTTTCTTTTTCATTGTATTTATTTTATTTTATTTGTCTTGGTTTTGTTTTATTTCGTCCTTTATTTATTTTTATTTTATTTTATTATTTTTCTTTGTCCCAATCCTTTCTCGGTTTTGTGCGTAGGAGTTCGGGTTTCAATTTGAGTCAAACGCCAAGCCCCATTTCATGAGCATGCTGCCAGCTCTCCTGCTGCAAGAACCAACCTGTTGCCCCTTATCCTTCACCACACTCTTCTTCTCTATTCCCCTTATCCTCCACCACAACAACATCTCACACCTCCTCCTTCCACCTTCACGCACAGCTGCTGCCACCAACACCACCACACTGCAGCCGTAACAACCACCAGCCTCCAATCACAATTCATCTCGCCAGCCACCACAACCGCACCCTCCTATATTCCTCCACCAATTGCAGCCGCACCATCACCCTCACAACTGCTCCAATTCGCAACACCCTGTTGCCTCCTTCCACCACAATCAGCCATAAACCTACAACCAATTAATCACCTGACCACCTAGAACCTCCCCTGTTCCACCGTCCAACCAACACCCATTTCAACCACCACCAGCCACGAAAACCCACAGCTTTACCACGCATCATAGCCACCACTACCCCCTGTTCTCACACCAACGCTGCAACCCAAACCAAACCACAACAACCTTCACCACACAAACAAGCAGCCGCAACCATCAACCAAATCGGCCACCAATTGCAACCCCATATCGCCCAAGCAACATCCCCAATTCAGAGCAAATCACAAATTAATCAAGTTCGAGCAAACCAATGAGTGTTCGGCCGAACGTCGAGTCAGAGACTTTGGGGGTTTTGTTATTCGAAGAAGAGTGGTCGAACATACCCATGGTTTGACCGAACCAACCCCGTAGTTCGGTCGAACCAACCACCGGTTCGATCGAACCATTCCGTGGGCCTCGCACATGGTTTTAATGAAGATCGAACGGCCTTGATTGATGCTCAATGATAAGAGATGATGATTGACGGCGGTTATTTAATGATAATGGTTGATGATGGTGGTATGATGATGATGATAGAGCAGCCATGAATTTGGAAGAAGGGGAAATCGGGGTAGCTGATAGTTTTTGGGGGATTTGTGGGTTTATTTTTCCTTTTGTTTTATTTTTATTTCTTTTCTTTTGTTTTTCCTTTTCTTATTTCTTATTTCTTATTTCTTATTTCTTTCTTTATTTTATTTTCCTTCTTTTATTTTTCTTACTTTGGCTAGCTTAGTATAAATACCCAATTTTGGGGTAATTAGGAGACATAGAATAACTATCATTTTTTCTACTCTCTAATTAGTTTTAGGAGAGCTTCTCTCTCTAGGTTTAGGTTAGGATTAGTCTTCATTGGTAGAGAGAGAAAGTGGGATTTTCTTCATTAATGAACTTGGATTTTGAAGAAGGAGCTTGTTCAATCCTTTGTAGACCTTCATCTTCAATTAATGAGCAATCTCTTACTCTCTCTCCTCTATTTTTATTTGTTTTATTTTGATTATTATTTTAGTTGTTGGTATTGCTGGTTAATCATGTTTATTCTTGATTGTTTGTTAATTAATCTTGTTATTAGCATGATTAGTGAGTAATTTCCCCATTAAGGGAATGGTTGTGGTGTAGTTGGACCTTGAGCATGTTCTTGGGTTTAGAATTGATTTATCTGTGATTAAAGTCTTTATATGCTTGATATTCTTTAATCTTCTTGCAAATGCACATTGTTGGTTGATTAAAGGTGAATCTTTGCTAACAAGAAACGGAAGTTGACTTAGTTAAGGTTCATTACTATCGATTGTTATTTAATAGTACCTCCTAGTATATGGTTCTAATGTGGAAACATAGAGGCTATGTTAGGAGAAGCCAATTGACCCCGGAAGGCGGCTAGATTGGATCCTTTATTTCGATATTCGAGCATGTTTAGTTCATAATTAATTCAATTTCTATGCCTTTGTTTATGTTCAAGTGAATGCTATACCTAAACCATTTTCCTTAATGTTTTATTTCTTGTTTTAGCATCTTTAGACTTTAGTTTATTTATCCCCTATTCCGGACTAGCTTAATTGTCGATAACATTTGGTGGTGTTTATCCGTTCTCTGTGGTTCGACCCCTATGCTTGCCTTATACTCGTATTAGGTTTGTTTAGGTTGTATAAATTTTATTTGATCTAGGGATAGACAATTGACGACGCGTTTATTCCCTTGTCAAATTGGCGCCGTTGCCGGGGAACGGCTTCCATTACCGTTATGTTATCTTATTGAGACTAGTCCATTGTATATATTTTCTTTTGGTTTGTTTTTGTTCTCTTTGTTTTGTTTGAGAAAAAATGGCTTATATTTCTATTCTTCAATTTGATAATGAACCGTTTTGGGTGTATTTCAATAGACTTGAGGATTTCCTAGATGGTGCTAAAGGTTTAACCAAGGGTGATTATTGTGAAATCATCAATTTGGGATTAAATGAGAATTTTAGAGGAGTAGTTGATAATATGTTAAATGGTAAATTTCAAGACATGTCTTCGGATGAAGCTTGGGATTTCTATTCATGGTTAGCTAGGGATAATTATGATTGGGAGAGGGCCAATCATGAGACTTATGTTCGGGATTCTCATGCTTTTAATGTTGATGCTAATTGTCATGATTTGTCTAATATGAATTCCCATGATGTGCTTGATGCTCCCCATAGTGACCATGTAATGCATGATTTCAACTCCCCTCCCTCTATAGCTCAATGTAATGAGGTACATTCTAATGATGATGAAGTGCATGTTCTTTCTCATATTGCATCCGATTTTTGCATGAATTCTAAAGGTGTGCCCCATAGTCCCCTAGATGATTCCAATGAGCAAGATTTTGACTCGTCTATCCATGATGATTTGGACTCATTTGAGATTATGGCCCAAATATTTCTTGAGTTTCAAACGGTAGCCCATAACCTTATGAGTGAGTTCATTGATAAGGCTTCATTAGAAAGAGATGAGTTTGAGAGAAATTTGCCCCCATTCACTCTTGATTTTGAGATGGTAGGCCTTGAGAAATTTAAGGGAGATGTTGTTCAAGGTTGTGAAGAGGAGGTTGAGATTGAATCATTTGGAGTTTTTGAGCTTGAGGGAGATGTAGAACATGAGGGTTCTTCATTTGAGGATTCCATGATTGATTTTCATTCCCTCATTAGTGATGTGAGATCTTGTGATGAGGGATTAGCTACCCCTTTTTCCCTTTCTCATACACCTTTTTCCCAAAGGTTTAACCATATCTCCTATTATCCTTTGTTCCTCCCTTCTTTTCTCAAAGAACCTCTTAGGGATCCTCTTCCTATTCATGCTTCCGAAGCCCCCAACTCTTTCATTGTTGATGAGGAAAAGAGTTATAATGCCAACCAAAAAGATTTTTGTGAGGATTTTTCTTTTTCTTCTTCTACTTTTTCTTCTTATTTTCTTGATTTTTCTTTTGATTCTTTTACTTTTTCTTTTCTCCCTTCCCTAAAGCATAAAGTCTCCTTGTACTTTATGTTTTCTTGTCATATGAGCATCGCGTATGCTCTATTTCTTGATATGTTTGCCGGTGCATATGACAAGCTTTTGCGTTCTTTGTCGGGTTATTTACTAGATTGGTCATGCTTGGACGTTAAGCAAGCCTTTCCGGGAAGTAACCCGTGTTTTATTGCTTTCTTTTTCTTTCTTTTGTGTTTCTTAATTTTGTTTACTCTCTTGTCTATGTGTATAGGTACTCGATGCATATACTCATGTGCAAGGATTTTGGATTGAGATTTTTGAGAAGAAGCACACCAATGATTGCTTGCATTTGGAAAAGCAACAAAGACGAGGAATTAGATGAAATTGTGGACAATGTGCTCAATTGCGGGTTTCAACTCTCACCTCACATTTGGTTTACTCTTTCCTTCTTCCCTCATCTTGGATTTGCTTTCTTATTTGCATTTGGATTGAATGAATTATGAATTGTTGTGTGAATGTATTTTCTTTCTTCCCCTCCCACCCACCCTTTGTGCCTTTATTTTGAGCATTGAGGACAATGCTCCATTCTAGCTTGGGGGAGTAGCTATTCGCTAGCTTGGGGGGGTTATCTATATCTCTTGGTGGTTTCTTAATCTATAGTCTCATGATTGCTTGATTTATTTCTCTCATACTTGCCAAAGTCTATTATTGAGATTGGTTTTCTATGTGTGGATGGCCATGAGCGCCTTATTGAGTTGACTTTTGGTATTTGTAGCTTTGATTGATCATGCTTTCATCTTGCACAATTGTATATGCATTCTTGAGTATTGTTGGTTTTGTGAATATTTGTGGGTATAGTGTCTTTCCATGGCATTCAAGGCAAGTTTCAAAATGTTTTGTTTTAAACTTGGACATAATTGGGCTTTAGCACCTAAAATACCCTCTTTGCTAGTTGTTAGAGGTTTTCGTGCACTTGAATGTCAAGGTTGGTTCACACATATAACATTGCCAAGGTAGTAGAACTTAAGGGCTATGAGACCTTAGCTCACTTGGTTTGTGGTAAGATCGTTGTCGCTCTCTAGCTAGTTGACGCTTTAAAGGTGATTTTTGCTACTCCACTACCGTCATTTCTGTGAGGATGTGTCTATTTTGTTCTAGCCTTCTACATTTCTTGCATGTGTGGCGTTTGGATCCTTGGCATTGCTAGCTTATATCGAGAGTTTGGCTTAATCTACCCAAGATTGAGACCGAACCAACCTAGGGGAAGACAAAGGTGTAGACACCCATTTGTGTCTCCCCAGAACCAAACCCAATGATGAGTGCCTTTCACGTCGAATCATAATCGAATGAAACGAAAGTGTGGAAAGGTCTAGTGTTGCGGAAAGTTTTATTTCTTTTCTCTTCTCTCTGTTTTTGAAAACTTTATTTTAAGAAAACAGCCAATCCAGTTTGGTTGGTCCATGATATGGGTCCAATAGTGGTGTAGTTGGATGGGGTTTGCAAAGACCTTTCCAACGATATATTATAAGCCCAATTCCGATGAATATTGAGGAAATTATGGCCAATTTACCAAACTGGGTCCGGTTTGAGCTTTATGTACAGCCCAATGATCTAGGGGAGGGCCTAATATAATTTATCATTCCTAATGCAATTAGGAATGGTTTTAGTCTTCTAGAACATTCTAGAAGGACTTATCATTCCTAATTAAATTAGGACTCTTCAGAGTTTTAATCAGATCAAATACCATTTTCGATTGAAATTATATTATTTTATCTTCCAGTACGGGAAATTTATCATATTTTCGAAAACGTGTTAAAATTCAGTTTGGCGTCCAACCCCAGGCCTTAGCGCCTGGAACCAGGATTGGCGCCAGACGCCAACCATTGGCGCCTGGCGCTAGCCACTGGTCCTGGCGCCAATTAGCCAGGGCTGGTGCCAAGATGGTTTTGCGGTCTTCAGACTCTGTTTTGATAAATTATCTTTTTTGAATGATTTTCTCTATAAATATCGTATCTAAAACTCCGTTTTCAAGGACCCAATTCTCTTTATTCTTAAGTTTTAACAAACTCTCATCAAGATTTTCTTGATTATTCTCTCTCTCTTTCCTTTTCAAAACCTTGTTTTTAAATACAAAATTCCGCATACGCAAGATCTAGAAACACCTAGCCATATTCGAAGTTGCCTTCGCCCTAGACGTGAAAGGTTTAATTTCTGAGGGTTTGGTCCCAAATCTCTCGTTCAATTATTTAATTTAATTGTTTGTTTATTATTTTCCTTGAAGTTACTAACGTGTGTATTTTGTTATTAGAAAGAGGTACGAGGCATCCAAGTAAGTACTTTAATTGATTAATTGATTTATGATGTAGAAATCATGTTTACATTGTTGTTATGATATTCCTAGTATCATGCCTAGGGTATTTTTAATATTAAATATGATCGCTATGATGCCTTTTATTCTCTTCCTAATATTTATGATGTTAGTATCATGTTAAGGTTAAAGATTTGATTTTTATTGCTTAGTGACATGCTAGGGTTTGTTATTAATCTTGTTAGTATCATGCCTAGGATCTTGATATTATTATTATGCTTTAATATTAACATGAACATGATTATGATTATGATTGATATTATTATTATTAATGATGTTGATTATTTATTATGTTGCTTGATGCTTATTATTGTTATTGCTTGATCACACCTTTTGTTGTATATTTGGAGTAACACTCGATATACACAAGGGATAACCCAAGGGATAGATAAGGCTAAGAACCAAAGGTTTCTTAGATAAAGTCACACCACTAAGAAACGTTTTGGGTTCCTAAGATCACAAGCCAACTAGTAGCCTAAACTAGCTAACTAAGCAAAGGAAACGAAATTCCAAATCCAAGAATTTCAGGTTTTGTTTCTAATCCAAGAAACGAATGTAAGACAAGTTTTTTTATGTTTCAATAATCTGATTTTCTCATTCACATTTGCTTGCTATTTATAGTAAACAAGCATCCTTAAGTACAAACTAAACTAAGTGAAATTTCAGCTCACTTGTTACACGCCTAAGCTAAGCATCAAAAACAGATTTTGTGTCTAGATACATCAATAAAAGAAGCTATGCTTAACTAGATACATAAGCTTAAAAAGTGGCGGCCACAACCTCCTCAATTAAGCCTCATCAAATCTGAAATAAAGAGCATAACTCTCCCTTGATTTACGCCCATCAAAGCAGCAAGTAAGAGCATAACCTTTCCTAGAATCACGCCTCAATCAAGCAGCAAGTAAGAAGCAAAACAGCTCCTTAATTCACGCCCAATTCAAACAACAAAAAGAAGAATAACTCCTCCTTGATTCAAGCCTTGGATCAAGCTTGAATGTATGTAGACAAGAGTGTATTTGGACGCCTTTTGATGCTCAAATGCTGACTGAAATGACGCCCACTTGGAGGCTCAATTGATAGCTTGCAACTCCTCATTGAAGCTGATTGTAACACCCAAGTTAAAGCCTTTGAAACTCCTCCAAAAGGAATTTTCGGATTCTATGTTTTCCCAAGCTAAACGGCTGCCTTCTTGTTGTATCTTGTACTTGTACTTCATGTGAATGTGACACTACATTTTCGAACTTTAACAAGCTAAAGAAAACTAAAGAAAATGAAACTAATTTGCAAACTTAAAATAAGACTAAAGTTTACAATTTATTCAAAGCATAAAATGAACTAGATTGAACTAGTTAATAAGAACAACAAGAAACTCAAAGGATTGAGGATCTTGCTGCACATGGATAGAACGCATAGCACCAATGCATGATGCTACGTCTTGAACTAAAGAAACGTCCATAACCAAGTTGTTAGGCTTGGCTACAACATTCCCCCCTTCTTTAAAAGAGTTTGACCTCAAACTCGGCAACTCTTCAAACTCATCATAGTAAGGAGATAAATCAGCCACATTAAAGGTGCTAGAAACACCATAGTCTCCGGGCAACTCAACTTTGTAAGCATTATCATTCACCTTTTCAACAATAGCAAATGGACCATCACTACGAGGACTAACCTTGGACCGTCTTTTGGAAGGAAATCTTTCCTTTCGAAGATGAATCCAAACTAAGTCACCGGGCTGAAACTGGACCTCCTTTCTTTTCTTGTCATAGTATGCCTTTGTCTTTGCATTAGTTTGTTCAATTTTGGAACGAACTTGCTCATGCATAGACTTGATTTCTTTTGCACGTACCTTGAAAGAATTCAAGAGTGTGTATCTCCTTGAAAGTGCATCAACTCCTTTGTTCATGGCGCCTCTCCTATGCTTGATCACAAAATGAAAAGCTTGCAAATACTCCACCCATTTGGCATGGCGTGGTTGGAGTTTTTGTTGGCTTTGAAGATATTTGAGAGCTTTATGATCTGAATGAAGGATGAACTCCTTGGAAATGAGGTAATGTCTCCAATGGTCCAAAGCACGAACAAGAGCAAAGAACTCCTTATCATAGGTGCTATACTTTCGTTGTGCTTCATTGAGTTTTTCACTAAAGTAGGCAAGGGGACGCCCAACTTGTGACAAAACAACACCAATACCAACTCCACTAGCATCACATTCAACTTCAAAAACTTCATCAAAGTTAGGTAAAGAAAGAATAGGGTAAGTTGATGTTTGACCTCATCAAAGGCCTTTTGAGCCTTATCATTCCAAACTAACCTCTGATTTTTAGTTAGCTCGGTGATAGGTGCCATGAGAGTACTAAAATTTTGCACAAATCTCCTATAGAAAGAAGCAAGTCCATGAAAACTACGAACTTGTTGAATTGTTTGTGGCGTGGGCCACTCACGAATTGCAGCAACTTTCTTTTCATCAACCTCTATGCCTTGAGATGAAACTTTGAAACCAAGAAAAATAACTTGGGAAGTGAAAAAATGACACTTCTCTAAGTTACCATATAGTTGCTCACGAGCAAGGGCTTCAAAAACCTGTTGCAAATGCATAGCATGCTCTTCTTCTTCCCTACTATACACCAAAATATCATCAAAATAGACTACAACAAATTTACCCATGAAAGGTTGCATAACCTGATTCATAAGGCGCATAAATGTAGATGGTGCATTAGACAAACCAAATGGCATCACAAGCCACTCATAGAGGCCCTCCTTTGTCTTGAAAGCGGTCTTCCATTCATCTCCTTCGAAAATTCGAATTTGATGATAGCCACTTCTCAAATCAATTTTAGAGAACACTTTAGAACCATGCAAATCATCAAGTAAATCATTCAACCTTGGAATAGGAAACCGGTATTTGATAGTGATTTTATTGATTGACCTACTATCAACACACATTCTCCATTCTCCATTCTTCTTAGGTACAATCAAAGTAGGACAAGCACATGGACTAAGAGACTTACGAATAAGACCCTTTGATAACAATTCCTCCACTTGTCTTCTAATTTCCTCGGTTTCTTTGGGATTGGTTCTATAGGCTGGTTTGTTTGGGAGCATGGATCCGGGTACAAGATCAATCTTGTGTTGGATGTCACGCTTTGGGGGTAATCCGTGAGGGATATCTTTGGGGAAAACATGGGAATAGGTTTTGAGAAGAGAGGTGAGGAGTGGGTGGTTTTCTTCTTTGGACGGTTGAGAGGGGGTATCAAGTTGGCTCAAAATGAAGTGTTTGTGAACTATATATTCATGGAATTCAGATTTTATGAGAGTGGTGAGGGAAGTGGGAGGCGTGGGTATGGGGTGATCATTTTTGAGGATTAAAGAGGTAAGGACAATTTTCTTTCCATCCTTAGAAAAGGAGTAGGTGTTTTTGTAACCATCATGCATCACACGCCTATCAAATAACCAAGGTCTACCAAGTAAAACATGACATGCATCCATAGGTACAACATCACACCATAATTTTTCCTCATAAGTTTTACCAATGCTAAATGATAACAAGACTTGTTGTGTGACATGAATCCCTTTACTATGACTTAACCATTGAATTTTATATGGTTTAGGATGAGGGATAGTTTTCATTTTAAACTTGTCTACCATAACTTGCGAAGCTACATTGGTACAACTACCTCCATCAATAATCAAAGTGCATACCTTTCCACCAATGGTGCAACGAGTGTGAAAGATTGCCTCACGTTGCAAGCTCCCTTCTTGGTCCAACATATTGCTAAGCGTACGTCGAACCACCAAGCATTCTCCTTCATCCGGACCTAGGCACGCATACTCATCATTCTCTTCAAGATTGCTGTCCTCTTCAACCTCTAATTCGTTCTCCTCTTCATACTCTACCAAAGTAACAATTTTTTTTATTTGGACAATCACTAGCCATATGTCCAAGGCCTTGACACCTAAAGCATCTTCTTGGGGCTGGTTTTGGGTTGGAATTTTGGGTGTTTTGTGAAGGTGGTTTAGAAGTAGGCTGATTGGATGTGGGTTTGAAAGGTGGGAAATTGGATGTTTGCTTTCTTTGGGGAAATGAGGTTTGAGATGCAAAACGTGATGATTCACTTTTGCCTCTTGCTTTTTGTTGCTGCTCAATCTTATGTGCTAAGATAATGAGCTCTTCAAGGGTGGTGTAAGGGTGTAGCTCGGCCACATTGGCTATTTTTGGGTCAAGTCCGCCTAGGAACCGAACCAAAGTTTGAGGCTCATCTTCCTCTACTCCACACTTCATAACAAATCCTTCAAACTCCCTAGCATATTCCTCTACTGATTTCGTACCTTGCTTAAGGTTATAGAATTTTGAAAAGTTTTCTTGCACATAGTATGTGGGAAGAAACTTTTGTTTCAACAATTTCTTCATCTTAACCCATGATCTCACTTTTTCTTTGTCTTGCCTTTCCCTCTTGGCGCACACACTAGCCCACCAAGTTGAGGCATATTTTCGTAGCTTCAAGGCCACAATTTTCACCTTTTTCTCTTCCGGTGTTTGCTTATAGTCAAACACTCTCTCCACCGTTCTTAACCATTCTACAAACTCATCAGCATCGAGTTTGCCATCATATTCAGGAATGTCTGCTTTTATGTCATTATTAGGCCGTGACCTTTCTCTTTCATGAGAAGGTCTATCATTGTGATTGAAATTAGATTCACTCAATTCTTCATCACTATGATTGGGTGAGCCCTCTTTTTGATGGCGCAACTTAATAGAAAGATCTTTTAACTGATCTTGCAAGTATTGCATTCGTTGCTCCATATCTACTTTCTCTTGTGCAACCTTATTGACATATTCTTGCCAACTAGGGGGTGGGATGTCGGACATGGTTTGTGTTTGGGGTATGTGTTTGGGTATGTGTTTGGGGTATGTGTTTGGGTATTTGTTTTGCTAGATCCCCCTCCTTCTAGCGCCAAATGTTGTATATTTGGAGTAACACTCGAAATACACAAGGGATAAACCAAGGGATAGATAAGGCTAAGAACCAAAGGTTTCTTAGATAAAGTCACACCACTAAGAAACGTTTTGGGTTCCTAAGATCACAAGACAACTAGTAGCCTAAACTAGCTAACTAAGCAAAGGAAACGAAATTCCAAATCCAAGAATTTCAGGTTTTGTTTCTAATCCAAGAAACGAATGTAAGACAAGTTTTTTTATGTTTCAATAATCTGATTTTCTCATTCACATTTGCTTGCTATTTATAGTAAACAAGCATCCTTAAGTACAAACTAAACTAAGTGAAATTTCAGCTCACTTGTTACACGCCTAAGCTAAGCATCAAAAACAGATTTTGTGTCTAGATACATCAATAAAAGAAGCTATGCTTAACTAGATACATAAGCTTAAAAAGTGGCGGCCACAACCTCCTCAATTAAGCCTCATCAAATCTGAAATAAAGAGCATAACTCTCCCTTGATTTACGCCCATCAAAGCAGCAAGTAAGAGCATAACCTTTCCTAGAATCACGCCTCAATCAAGCAGCAAGTAAGAAGCAAAACAACCCCTTAATACACGCCCAATTCAAACAGCAAAAAGAAGTATAACTCCTCCTTGATTCAAGCCTTGGATCAAGCTTGAATGTATGTAGACAAGAGTGTATTTGGACGCCTTTTGATGCTCAAATGCTGACTGAAATGACGCCCACTTGGAGGCTCAATTGATAGCTTGCAACTCCTCATTGAAGCTGATTGTAACACCCAAGTTAAAGCCTTTGAAACTCCTCCAAAAGGAATATTCGGATTCTATGTTTTCCCAAGCTAAACGGCTGCCTTCTTGTTGTATCTTGTACTTGTACTTCATGTGAATGTGACACTACATTTTCGAACTTTAACAAGCTAAAGAAAACTAAAGAAAATGAAACTAATTTGCAAACTTAAAATAAGACTAAAGTTTACAATTTATTCAAAGCATAAAATGAACTAGATTGAACTAGTTAATAAGAACAACAAGAAACTCAAAGGATTGAGGATCTTGCTGCACATGGATAGAACGCATAGCACCAATGCATGATGCTACGTCTTGAACTAAAGAAACGTCCATAACCAAGTTGTTAGGCTTGGCTACAACACCTTTCATGCATGTTTAAAGGGAATTGGTATTTGCAATCACGCTTAATAAGATAATTAATAATCTTGTTAGGGTTAATGTGATTATAATTCAAGTGATCGCCAATAATAGATTTGTTTGTGCATTATATTCAACCAACATAGATAAACAGGTTTAGGATTAATCCTATTGATTGTATGTTAGTAAGAAAGCGCACATGAATACGATCAGAATAAAGTAGAGGCCTATTATTAGGGCAGGTTCAATCTCTTTTAGGTTGGATTTGTACCATCATCCCCGAACCCTATTTTGGTTCATGACCTTATGGAGTTGACGATCTCTTGGATCGTTAAGGGGTGTAACCTTCATCCTATGAACGGTTTACAAGTTCCTTAAAAACTTGTTGGCGACTTTTTACTGCCTCAGCCTTTACCCACTTAATAAAGTAATCCACAGCCACCAATATATAGCGCTTGCCGCCTAGTGCAGTTGTATATGGCCCCTGAATGTCCATGCCCCATTTGGCAAAGGGTATTGGGCTGTGGATGGCCGTCAGGTCTGTAGCCGGACGATGGATGAGCTTGCCAAACTTTTGGCACTTGTCACATTTTTTCACCATTTATGATGTGAATTATTGATCCGAAAATCAACAAAACACAAGGGATATGTTTAAGTCTAATTCTATACAAGAAATCCACCAAGAATTAAACAAAAACTAAGATTAATCAATTAAGAATCCACCTAATTAATCAATCCAAGCGAATGTTTTAACTAAAACAAGCAAAACAGCAATTGATCGCAATCAACCAAAACTCAAGTATGCAACTTAAGAAATAATCTGAATATTAATCTATATATTTATTCGTGTGTTTACAGCCCTATTTATAAGACTTAGTTTACCTAGGAAGATTAGGACAAGTCCCTAATTCAATCCTAATTAAACTAGAATTCTAACTTGCTTGAAGAGCAAGCACCTTGGCGCACAAGCATACACCAAACTGATTTATTTTGCTAACTAACTGATTTTTAAAGCAACTAAATAAATAAATAAAAATTAAAGAACTATGTAAAGATTAAGATCCTAATGCTTGAACCAAGAAAAACCCTTTCAAGTGTAAGGTAAAAACTTGTAAGCCAAATCGCCAACATTGAATGTAACACTAAATCCATATTTTCCTGGAAGTTCTAACTTATAAGCATTGTCATTGATCTTCTCAATAATCTTGAAAGGACCTTCCCTTCTAGGCATCAACTTATTCTTGCGTTTTCTTGGAAATCTTTCCTTTCTCAAATGTAACCATACCAAGTCTCCAACAGTGTAACTTTGTTGCTTTCTATGCTTGTTTGCTCTAGCTTTGTACATGTCATTTACTTTCTCTATTCTTTTTCGAACTTGAGCATGTAATTTCAGCATACTCTTCAACTTAGACTCGGCATCTTTGTGAATTAATTCACCCTTAGGCAATGGAACAAGATCAATTGGAAGTTTCGGATTGACTCCATAGACTACCTCAAAAGGACTGTGTTTGGTAGCATATGTAGGTGATCTATTATAAGCAAACTCCCCATGAGCTAACTTGATGTCCCAATCCTTTTGTGTCTTACTCACTAACCCACGCAAAAGCGCACCAAGAGTACGATTAGTAACCTCGGTTTGTCCATCAGTTTGTGGATGGTAAGATGTACTAAAGAGCAATTTAGTTCCCACAAGCTTCCATAGAGACTTCCAAAAGAAACTCATGAACTTTGTATCTCGATCACTCACAATAGTTTTCGGAATTCCATGCAACTAACAATATCTTTGAAGTATAATTCCGCCACTTTCATAGCATCATCCACTTTGTGACAAGGAACAAAATGAGCCATCTTAGAGAACCTATCCACAACAACCATAATAGAGTCTTTCCCCCGTTGTGTTCTCGGCAATCCCACAATAAAATCCATAGAAATATCTTCCCAAGGTGAATCTGGAACAGGTAAAGGAGTATACAAGCCTTGATGAAAAGTAGCCTTCGCCTTTTGACAAGTTGCACACCTAGAAATTACTAGTTGTACATCCGTGAGCATCTTAGGCCAATAGAAGTGTTCTTGTAACATACTCAAGGTCTTTGTAATGCCAAAGTGACCAGCAATTCCTCCCCCATGAGCTTCTCTAACAACTAACTCTCTAATAGAACAGTTAGGAAGACAAAGTCGATTTCCTTTGAAAAGAAAACCATCTTGCAGTAAATAAGAACCCACGGCTCCTTTAGAACACTCTTCAATCAATGTAGCAAAATCATCATCACTTTTATAGTATTCTTTGATCAATTCAAAACCAAGTAGCTTGCTATTTAGAATTCCAATCAAAGTGTATCTTCTAGATAATGCATCAGCCACAACATTCGATTTCCCTTCTTTGTACCTTGAAGAAAAATTAAATGATTGTAAAAATTCAACCCACGTAGCATGTCTAGGATTGAGCTTTTGTTGTCCATGTATGTACTTCAATGCTTCATGATCAGAATGCAACACAAAGTGATTAGGTCGGAGATAATGACTCCAATGATCTAAAGCTCTAACAATGGCATAGAACTCTTTATCATAAGTAGAATAGTTCAATCGAGCTCCTCCCAATTTCTCACAGAAATATGCAATAGGCCTCTTCTTTTGGAGTAAAACTGCTCCAATTCTAACTCCACTAGCATCGGTTTCAACTTCAAAAGGACTTGAGAAATCTGGTAACACAAGTATAGGTGCTTCACATAGCTTCTTTTTAACCAACTCAAACGCACTTTGAGCTTCTTTAGTCCATTCGAATTTACCCTTGTCCTTCTTCAAACATTCGGTCATAGGCGCCACAATACTTGAGAAATTCTTGACAAATCTTCTATAGAACGAAGCTAGACCATGAAAAGACCTTATTTCACTCATATTAGTAGGAATAGGCCAAGTTTTAATAGCCTCTACTTTCGAATGATCAACTGAAACTCCATCCTTTGATACAACATAACCAAGAAAAGTAACACTAGGCACCAAGAAGTAGCATTTTTCAAGCTTATCATAGAGTTTCTTCTCTCTTAACACTTTAAACACACTTGTTAGATGATTTAAATGATCATGCAAATTTTTAGAGTATATCAGAATATCATCTAAATAAATAACAACAAACTTGCCAAGTAAAGGTTTAAGTACCTCATGCATCAACCCCATGAAAGTGCTAGGTGCATTAGTGAGTCCAAACGGCATCACCAACCATTCATACAACCCTAACTTAGTCTTGAATGCTGTTTTCCACTCATCTCCTTCTCTCATTCGAATTTGATGATAACCACTCATAAGATCAATCTTAGAAAACAACTTTGAACCATGTAGTTCATCCAGTAGATCATCTAACCTTGGAATAGGAAATCGGTATTTGATAGTGATGTTATTCACACTCCTACTATCAATACACATGCGCCAACTCCCATCTTTCTTTGGGACAAGTAAAGTAGGCACAGCACAAGGGCTCATACTTTCCCTCACGTATCCTCTAGCCATAAGCTCTTCAATTTGCCTTTGCATCTCTTTTGTTTCTTCCGGATTACTTCTATAGGCTGCCTTATTAGGTAATGATGCTCCCGGAATCAAGTCAATTTGATGCTCTATCCCACGAATAGGAGGTAGTCCCGGAGGTAATTCCTTAGGAAAGACATCCTTGAATTCTTCTAAAACAGATTCCAATTCATACGACCTCTTTGCTTGTTTATCTTGATCAATTCGAATCTCATTAGAAACAAGTATATATACCACATTGTTGCTGCAAATCTCTTTTTCTAATTCCCTCTCACTAATCAAATAAGAACTCTTCGAATTAGAGGTAACATTAGAAGACTTGTTGCTTATCAAAGGTTTTAAAGCAACCGGTCTCTCTTTTTCTCCTTTTCTCACAACATACACATTAGTCCTTCCATCAAACTTCACAAATCTATCATATTGCCAAGGACGGCCTAATAGTATATGACAAGCATCCATAGGACAAACATCACACAAAACTTTATCATGAAATTTACCAATTGAAAAGGAGATTAAGGCTTGTTTAGTTACCTTAACATCACTCGAATTATTAAGCCAATGAAGCTTCTAAGGGCTTGGATGTTCAGTAGTTGGCCACTTCAATTTGTCTACCAAAGTAGTAGATACCACATTAGTGCAACTCCCCGTGTCTATGATCATATCACACAACCTATCTTCTACCTTGCACCTTGTAAGAATGATTTTCTCCCTTTGATTGTTTTCCATAGGTACAGTTTTAGAGTGTAGTGCCCTTCTTAGAACAAAACTTTGACCATGAGTCTCGGGATCAATTTCGTCAATATGCCCCTCCTCTTCTTCAAAGTTTTCCTCTTCGTTCTTTTCTTCATAGTCACTACCTTGCTCACACTTAGCTTGTTCTTGTTCCCACTCTTGAGCAGTCATTACTCTTTTTGATGGACAATTAGTTGCAATGTGACCAACACTACCACACTTGAAGCACTTCCTATCTTCAACAAGCTTTTTAGGAGCTTCAAACTTTGATTTAGTCTCCTTGTAGTTCGAACTAGAACCACTTTTCTCCAAGCTGTTCTTCTCAAAAGGTTTAGTGAAATCTTTTACAAAGGGCTTAGTGTACGTCCCTTTCTTCCCCTTTATCTGTTTTTCAACTTTCAAAGCTACCTTGCAAACATCCTCAAAGGACCAATATTGTTGCAATTCAACTTTTTCAGCAATATTATCATTCAACCCCGAAATAAATCTAGCAATCTTATGCTCAACAATCTCTTCTAAGCCACATAGCATGCATAACTTTTCAAATTCACCAATATAATTCTCAACAGTCATAGAATTTTGTTTAAAAAGTTGCATCTTAAGATAAACATCTTGAATATAATCACTAGGTACAAACCTTTTTTTCATGTGCTTCTTGAGTTGTTACCAAGTTGAGATTCTTACACGCCCCTCCTTATGCCTTTTCTTCTTTAGATTATCATACCAAAGACTAGCATAACCGGTCAGTTTTAATTCAGCCAATTTGCATCTTTTCCTTTCATCATACTCCTTGTAATCAAAGAGTGTCTCGGCCCTTCTAATCCACTCAAAGTATTTTTCAGGTTCATTCATACTCCCATTGAATTCAGGAAGATCTAATCTAAGGTTCCTATCATCATCCTTTGGTCTATCTCTTCTCCTAGGCCTTGGTGATTCATCACTTGACGAATAATTATTTCGTGGCCTCCTTGGATTCCTCTTTGGTTGTTCTTCCTCACTTGAACCAGAATTAGGGTTAGAATTCCCTTTCCTTGAAAAATCTCCAGCAAGAGTATCAAGCCTTTTTAATAACTCATCCATTCTTGCTGCCAACTCGTCAATTCGCCTATCTCTGCTAAGATTTTGAGCCTGTTCTAAGGTTAATCCCCTTGGAACCTGTGGAACCTCCTCGTCACTCATGATTCCTACACAAACCAAGTCAGTTCATGCAAAAATCTTGATTAAAAGATCGAATCTTGAAGAAAAACTAGGCAACACAAAAACCGGACTCTCAACCGCAAATCAGTGCACAAACACCAAACGTTTGAGGCTGTGTAGAACGCGTTACTCAACTAAAAATTATGAAATTTTATATGGTGGTAGCTGGACGTTTTTAGAGTTCAATGCAAAAAGAATCACCAAAAAAATTCCCAGCCAATTGTTCCCAGTTTAATTTTTTCCGAAGTTGCGTAATCTGGCTCTGATACCAAAGATGATGTGAATTATTGATCCGAAAATCAACAAAACACAAGGGATATGTTTAAGTCTAATTCTATACAGGAAATCCACCAAGAATTAAACAAAAACTAAGATTAATCAATTAAGAATCCACCTAATTAATCAATCCAAACAAATGTTTTAACTAAAACAAGCAAAACAGCAATTGATCGCAATCAACCAAAACTCAAGTATGCAACTTAAGAAATAATCTGAATATTAATCTATATATTTATTCGTGTGTTTACAGCCCTATTTATAAGACTTAGTTTACCTAGGAAGATTAGGACAAGTCCCTAATTCAATCCTAATTAAACTAGAATTCTAACTTGGTTGAAGAGCAAGCACTTTGGCGCACAAGCATACACCAAACTGATTTATTTTGCTAACTAACTGATTTTTAAAGCAACGAAATAAATAAATAAAAATTAAAGAACTAAATAAAGATTAAGATCCTAATGCTTGAACCAAGAAAAACCCTTTCAAGTGTAAGGTAAAAACTTGTAAGCAAAATCTAAGTAAAGAAAATTCAAGAAAGTTCAAGAAAGTGAACTAGACTCCAAGAAAAACCACTAAGCAAACCGCGGCTTTGCTTTGATATCCAAGAAAGTGTCCATGCAATGCTTGGCTTGAATAAATGTTTAGGGATAAACTATCTTGATGCATGATAAGCAAATCTTCGAAGTTCTCCATGCTTAGACTTGCATCAATTTCCATGGCATCCGACTCCAGAGTTGGCCAAAAGTAAAGCCGCCTGGCCTTGGCCGCGAGGGATCTGCCGCCTATATGGGAGGTGCAGAATCCCGAATGCAACTCTTCGAGAACTTCCTTCCCCTTTTCAGGGTAACACGCTTCAACAGGGGTTTCAAAAATCCAGCCCTGAAGAGCTCTCCTTGTCGCAACTCGAAGTTAGCTGCTCGTTTTTTTAGAACAGCCGCCTCCCGTGGTGAGTCAGGGAGCGTGCCGTCTGCAAGATAGGCCCGGATGCTGTCCATCCAGGTTGAGCTTCGGTCAAGAATTCCAATGGGGTCTTCCTCAGATATACTTCTTTTTTCCATGACCTCCCAGAAGACTGACCGAGGCGTTTCACAGGAGGCGGATGATGCCAACTTGGACAGAGCATCCGCCTGATTATTTGAAGACCTGGGCACTTGAGTTAGAATAAATTCTTCAAGTGACCCAACTTCACTCTTTACCGCCTGCAAATATTTTATCATGGACGGATGAGTGGCCTCGTACGTTCCATTAACTTGGAGTACGACTAGTTGAGAATCAGAGCAGGCAGATATCTTCTTTGCCCCTACCGCCTTGCAATACCGGATGCCGGCCAGCAGGGCCTCATACTCGGCCTCATTATTAGAGACCTGAAACTTGAACCGTGGTGCGTATTCGTACTTATCTCCTTCAGGATATTGACAGATAATCCCCGCACCACAGCCATTCACAGTGGAGCTCCCACCCACATACACTTTCCAAACCTGGTCTGTATTGTACGGAACAACCGGCTTTGTCATTTTGACAATAAAGTCAGCGAATGCTTGTCCCTTTATTGCCTTCCTTGGTTCGTAAGTGATTTCTAATCCTTGCATTTCAATCGCCCATTTGAGCATTCGTCTAGAAGACTCCAAGGTTGTGAGTGGTCGTTTGATTGGTTGGTCAGTATAGACCTCTACCGCATGCGCCAAGAAGTAAGGTTTAAGCTTCTTGACGGCCATGTAAAGGGCAAGGCCAAATTTCTCAACCATGGGGTACCGAAGCTCCGCATTTCTCAAAACATGGCTTATGAAATACACCGGGAGCTGGATGCCGTCTCTTTCAGCTAAGAGGACAGCACTGAGGGCATGATCAGAGACGGCTAAGTACATGAAGAGCTTCTCTTTAGGCAAAGGGCTCACAAGCCTCGGCAAAGAGTGCAGATGAGTTTTTAGCCTTTGAAAGGCCGCCTCTGCATCATCCCCCCATTCAAAGTTTGTCTTCTTTTTGATTGCTTGGAAAAAGTAGAGGCATTTGTCGCCTGAACGGCTGAGGAATCTCCCCAGGGCCGCTAGACAACCTGTTAGTTTTTGCACTTCCTTCACAGTACGGGGAGACTGCATATCGATCACCGCCTGTATTTTCTCAGGGTTCGCCTCTATTCCCCTTTGGTCAATAAAAAATCTGAGAAACTTCCCAGACTCAACACCAAAGACACACTTTTTTGGGTTAAGCATGACCTTGTGCCGCCTGAGTGTGGCGAATGTTTCTCGGAGATCAGCAAGGTGATCCGCCTGCTGTTTGGATTTGACTATCATATCATCAATGTACGTCTCTACGTTCCTTCCGATTTGATTAATGAAGACCGTATTAATCATTCGTTGGAAGGTAGCAGGCGCATTCTTCAAACCAAACGGCATCACCGTATAACAGAACAACCCCTGATAAGTGACGAATGTCGTCTTTTCTTGATCTTTTTTCCACAGGGGGATATGATGGAAACCTGAATAGGCGTCCATGAAACTCATCAAAGCATGTCCGGTTGTTGAGTCGACCAGACTGTCGATCTTAGGCAGTGGATAGCTATCCTTTGGACATGCCTTGTTGAGGTCTGTGTAATCAACACACATCCGCCAAGTTCCATTCGGCTTTTTAACTAACACAACGTTAGCTTCCCACTTAGGGAAGTTGCACGGCCGAATAAACTTGGCATCTAACAGCTTTTTTACTTCGGCAGCTGCTGCCTAACTTCTTTCATCGCCGTGGTTTCTTTTCTTTTGCCGGATGGGCTTCTTTTTAGGATCCACGACGAGTTTGTGGACAGCGAGATCCGAGCTGATGCCTGGCATCTCCTCCACTTCAAAGGCAATAATGTCTTTGAATTCCTTGAGCAGCTGGTGAAGGTTTTCACCCAACTTTGCAAAGGCAATCGTCCCCACCTTAATAGCCCACTCTGGACGGTTATCATCCAGAGGGATATCAATGTGCTCACCAGTAGGCTGGGGACGAAGATCATCCGACCTTTCCCTGGTCAGTGATTGCTATTGCTTTTCTTTTTTGACCACCACCAACTGATCAGTCTTTCTTTTCTTTCCGGCTGGTGGGGCCGACTGTTCTTCCTCGACATCGTCGAGGTCAATCATTTGCTTGCCCCGGCCGGATGCTGCGGCCGCAGGCTTGACGTCTGAGAGATAACACTCTCAAGCCGTCTTTTGGTCCCCATTAAGGGAACCAACTGTTCCATCATCCTTCTCATACTTGAGTAGCATGAGAGCAGGGATGATGACGGCCTTACACTCATTAAGAGTGGGTCGGCCAAAGATGAGGTTGTAAGCCGTGAGCTCTGCAACCACTAGGAAACAGATGGTCATGTGCCGACCGTCTCCCCTGCTTCCCAGGCGGACAGGTAGGTCAATTCGTCCGACTGGGTGCACAAGTCCTCCCCCAAACCCAACTAAGGTGTGGGTGACCTCCATCATGCTATCCGGTTTGTACTTGAGATTGGACAAGCATTTGAGGCTGATGAGGTCAGAGGAACTTCCTGTGTCAATCAGAATTCGGCCAACCAGCTGGTTGGCGACTTTACACTCAATGACCACAGGATCATCATGCGGCCGACGGACTTTGCCTCTGTCCTGTTCGGTGATGACAACTTTAGGGAAGGTAGATGTGCTAGCTGTATCCCCCTCCTCGACAGAATTGACCATCTTTCTTAGATGGTCCTTGGTACCTCGAATGGTCGGGCCACCACCGGCAAATCCGCCTGCTATGGTGTACACCGGTTCTTCATCAGTTTCGGCACTCACAGCAGGCTGGGGAGTCTTTTTCTTGGACTGCCCCGGATTTGCTTTTGAAGTCACTTTGGACTTCACATAGGACTTCAGCTGTCCTTTGTCGGCCAGACGGTCGAGCTCCCGCTTGAGACTAAAGCAGTCTTTCGTGTCATGGCCAACATCCTCATGGAAATGGCAATGCTTGTTCTTGTTCCGGTTTTCAACGAAACCTATCATAGCAGTCGGCTTTTTAAGAGTTAGCCAATCCTTAATTTCCAAAAGGATGAAGCAGCAGTCCTTGTGGAATTCGTACCTTGGGATGTACAGTTTCCACTCTTTTTTCTTCTTCTGGGCCGGTTGATTAGAGTTATCAATGGCCCAGACTTGCTTTTTCTTTTTGCTCTCTTCTGGCTTAGGAGCCGGCTGAGCAGGCCGACTCTCTTTCTGCCGGTCGGACTTCTTATGGTCCGACTGCTTATTGGAGGAGCAGAGTTCGGTCGCCTGTATGTAGGCTTCCGCCTCTCGCAAGGCTCCTTGTAGGGTAAATATTTGTTTGCAGACGAGTTCGTACTTAAAAGTAGACCCGTCCTTCAGACCCTTAAAGAAGTCTGTGAAGGCGACCTCATCAGAAAGCCCATGAATCAAGATTCGGAGCAGATTGAACCGCCTGATGTAGGATCGCAAACCTTCTCTATCTCCCTGCTGTACATTGCCCAAGTCATGACTTGTCTTTTTGGCAGGGATGTTCATAGAGAAGTTTGATACAAACAAGAACGCAAGCGTCTTGAAGCTATTTATGCAGCCAGCCGGAAGGTTGCCAAACCACTGCTAGGCTATGCCCTTCAGGGTGGCTGGAAAGCAACGACACCATGCGGCATCATCCAACCCCTGTAAATACATGAGGTGGGTGTATGCTAGCAGGTGGTCTTCTGGGTTGGAGGTCCCGTCATAGGCTCCAACCAGAACGTTTTTTACTTTAGCCGGCTGTATGGCTTCAGTTATTTCCCTGGAGAAAGCAGAGGGTTGATCTCCAAGGTGTTGCAGCCTAAGCTGCCAGTCCATCGGCTGATAGCCGTGTGCCGCCTGTCCTCCATAGAGAGTAGGTTGCATGTAAGGTACAACTGGCGCCTGGTACAATGGCTGTGCCATGTACTGGGTGGACTGAATCACAATGCGGCCCAGACTGAACCCTTTGGCTGCTTGCTGGGGTCTCATGTACAAACTGGGAACACCTCACAGAGGTATTCCGAAAGCTATCATGATAAGTCGACGTTGAAGCCGACTCCAATTGCTGAGTTCTCCTCTCCTCAATGTATTGCCGAGCGTTAGAGAACGTTTTCTTGCTACCATCCGGCTGTATGTGCCGGATGGATTTTCTTGCGCCCGTTTCTGGGAAACGGAGCTGATTAAGGTCAAATTTGGGTCTGACCTTCTCCTTAGGAGCAGGATGAGGAGTCGGCTGACGGTCCCTGACCGACTTCTGTTTGCCACCTTGGGCTGGCTTCTTGGCCGACTGCTCCTTTCTAGGAGTAGGCGACTTCTTTGAGGCGAGCTGCTTGATTTCACCCCTGAGGCTGCTCAGGAGTGACATTAGCTCATCCCGAGTGACGGGAGTTGATCCTGCCGCCTGGGAAGGATCAACCGGCCGCCCCGAGGGCTTCTTTGGCTGACCAGCAGTTTTGCTTGGTCCTGCCTAAACATGGGGACGCTCTCGCGGTTCCTTACTGCGGATGCGTTTAAAAATGAGGGATCCATTTGGATCCATATAGGTTTCGACATCAGCGTCGTCACCTGAGTCATGGTCCGTTTGGACCAGTACATCATTTGGAGGTCGAATGGCCTCCGGATTTGGTACAAGCTCTTGTGAAGCCATTTCAGAGGTACTCTCCCCACAGACGGCGCCAAATGTTTCAAGGGTTTTTGTCCCTCGGGAGAGTTACAACACTGAAACTCGATTCAACTTAGGATGCCTGTACCTGCAAAGCAAACGGACCGCCAGATGGTCGGTGGTCCGCCTCCGAAGATTAAGTCAGTAAACGTTCGAAAATAAAACGTGCGGAAGTAAAGTTATCTGTTTGGATTCCAAGCTCAGGTAAAGTGTTGTGTGTTCTTTAAAAACGACAGCTCTGTGGTAAGTGACGTATTGTCTCGTATAGCGTGTCAAAAATTCTCTCTCCCGTCATAAATGACATAATGTCCCTATTTATAGGGTCCATTTGAAAAGTGTGCCTTCCTAGGATCTGGAGACCTAGGAATTAGGTCACGCCGTTTTGCGGCGCCTCGGGATTTGGGCCTTGAAAAGCCGCCATCCCAGGGCCAATGCCTGAGTGACACGTGTCACTGTGCCCTAAAGGATTTTGAAGCACGTTTTGTGTGACACGTGTCGCCACCTGAATAGTCCCTGCTGGACCTTTAGGCCACGTAGGATGGAGAAGAGTCCACCCTCCACGTGTCATCATTCCATAGGTCCAAATGTCACCTTGTACGGAGGACACGTGGCGCTTTCTAATTGGGCCACCTGGCCGGGTATAAAATACCCAAAGCAGTTATGTGTCTAACACTCCTTAGGACAATTGAGCCCCTTGGATGGGCTATGATTTGTGTGATGCAGCTTAAGACTAATGAGCCCCTATGATGGGCGATGATGTGTCTCACGACCCTCAAGGCTAATGAGCCCCTTGGATGGGTGATGATGTGTCTGATGCCCCTTAGGGCTATTAAGCCCCTTAGATGGGCGATGATGTGTGTAGACACCCATTTGTGTCTCCCCAAAACTAAACCCGGTAATGTGTACCATCGCGTCGAATCATAATTGAATGAAGCGAAAATGTGGAAAGTTTTTTGTTGCGGATAGTTGTGGAAAAATTATTGTTGGACTTAATGATTTTGATGATGACACAACCTCACTTACTTACATACTAATAAAGGCTTGATTGTTTGAGTGTGTGATCAGTGCAAAGACTAGGAGAATTAAGTGTCGAGCAAAGATACCATGAGGAACAGGAAGGCCAGAAACAAAGCTATCCAAAAAGAAGAGTTCCCTCACAGGAACTGGCGCTTCAGAAATGAAGACTGGAGAAGAGAAGGTTCCCTCAGGGAACAGAAGCTTCAGAGAAGAAGCCTCATCAGAGAAGAGAAGTTCCTTCCAAGGAACAGAAGCCTCGGAGTAGAAGCTTCATCAGAGAAACATGAAGACTAAATATATTTTTATATTTTAGGATTTATGTAAGTATAAGATATTAAATGGCACTTGAAAAATCTGTGTGGAATTGGTCTAAGAAGATAAAATTGTGCATGCTAGTTTTTAGGAAAACGGTTGCAATCTAAAATGTTTATCTTTTTAAAGGGATTTTATTTCTTTCTGAATTTCGAAAATATCTTGTGCAAAAAGATTTTATTTTATTTTCTTATTTTCGAAAATATCTTCTGAAAAAATAAAATCGCCATGTTTTCCAAAACTTGCGGCCTACTCTCCCACGTTCTTCATCAAGTCGTGGTTCTGCAAAATTGAGGAGTTCATGGTTCCTTAAATTAAGGGACATGATCTTCTTAGTGGGCATGAGTAGTGGCGTAATGGGTTTGCAGCACAATGAAGTTTTTCCAAAGCGTTTATAGCTCTATAAATAGTTCATAATTTCTGTTGGAAAAACTTGTCCTTGCTCACATAAGTTTTCAAGCTTTTAATTGAGTCAAGCGTCCAATTCCACATAAGTTGATTAGAGTGTTCTTAATGTTCTTATACTAGAGTTTGTTTTTCTTTCGAGTTGTAATTGGAGAATGGGGAAGTTCGAGTGAACATTTGTGTATGAGAAAGAGAAGAGAAGAGAAAGAGAAGAGAAAGAGAAAAGAGAAAGAGAAGAGAAAGAGAAGAGAAAGAGAAGAGAGAACAGAGAAAGAGAACAGAGAACAGAGAAAGAGAAGAGAGAACAGAGAAGTGAGAAGAGAGAAAGAGAAGAGAAGAGTAACAAGTTGGGTGACTTGTTCCTCAGGGTCTCAAGTTCGTAGAGGAACTTGAGTTTGAGTCTTTAGCTTATAATAGGATCATTTGCCCTATTCTAGTGAAGATTCTTTTCCCAAAATCCCAAGTGGTCGTGGTTTTTCTCCTTGTTAGGGCCAAGGAGTTTTCCACGTAAAATCTCTCTTGCATTCTTTAGTTCCTTCAGTTAATCTCTCAGTTCCTTTAGCTAACTTAATTTTAATTCCGCAAAAAGTTTGGCTAAACTCTCATACTACAATTCAACCCCCCCTTCTTGTAGTATTCATTGAAACAACAATTGGTATCAGAGCCTAACTTCTAAGAGAATCAGGAAACCCTGAAGAAGAAAGGTCTTGGAGAAAATGAATACTCACGAAAAGCTCGAGGAAGGATACTCAACTCAGAGACCTCCTATGTTCAACGGGAAGTTCTATACCTACTAGAAGAACCGTATGGAGATCTTTATCAAGGCGGAGAACTACCAAGTATGGAGGGTCATTGAAGTTGGTGATTTCGAAGTCACCAAAACAAATGCTCAGAATGAGGTAATCCCTAAGCCTATGTCTGAATATGAAAAAGAGGATTTTGACAAAATGGAAATCAATGCTATGGCTGTGAAATTGCTCCATTGCGGGCTTGGACCTCATGAACACAATCGTGTTATGGGGTGCAAGAACGCAAAGGAAATCTGGGATTTGCTGCAGATTACTCATGAAGGAACTAATGAGGTTAAACGCTCAAAAATCGATCTACTTATGTCTAAGTATGAAAGATTCGAGATGCAACCTAAGGAAACCATCCAGGAGATGCTAACTCGTTTTACTAACATCATAAATGAGCTGGTTTCCCTTGGTAGACAGATTCCTACAGATGAGCAGGTTAGGAAGGTTCTCAGAAGTCTTCCACAGGACGAGAGATGGAGAGCTAAGGTGACAGCCCTACAGGAAACTAAGGACTTCACCAAGTTCAACATCGAGCAACTTGCTGGCTCTCTCATGACCCACGAGTTGCACCTTGGAGTCAACACTGAAACCATGAGGAACAAGGGGTTGGCTCTGAAAGCAGAGGAGGAGGAAGACTCAGAAGTGGACGAGGATGAAGCTGCCATGATCGTTCGAAGGTTCAAAAGGATATTCAAGAAAGGCCGCACCTCAAGGAACTTCGGGAAAAAGAACTCCAATGCCAAACCTGCCTACAGCTGCCACAGGTGTGGATCCCCAGATCACTTTATCAAGGACTGTCCCCTCTGGGAAAATGATAAAGGAAAAGGAAAGGGCAAGGAGCAAGGACAGGAAAAATTCAGCAAAGCAAACTTTCAAAAGTCGGACATGAGAAAAGCCATGATAGCAGCTTGGGGTGATTCTGACAGTGAAGAAGATGAGGATGACCAACCAGAAGAGGAGACAGCCAATTTGTGTCTGATGGCCAAATCAGATGATGAAAAGGCCTACCTTGAGGAACTCCACAAAGAGGTATTTCTTGATCCTAAACAGCTTAAAACTCTCTCTAAAGATGTCTTAATAGATTTGTGTCTAGAAGAAGAAGAATTCTTTAGAGAAACTTGTGTGAAACTGAATAAGTGTGAGAAGGCTCTTAAGGTTTGCAAGGAACATGGCACTTGGTTGGAAACAGCATATGCCAAGTCCCAAAGCAAATTGCAAGAGCTAAATATTAAGTATAAACACATAAAAGAGATAGCTGATAGAATCAAGAATGAAAGTATTCTTTTGAATGTTGAATTAACTCAGTATAAGCTCATGAATTCTGATATCAGTTCTAGCAGTTCCTCGAGTGATCAGTTGCTTAAATTCAATGTTGATTTTGAAAATCTGAAAAATGAACTTTCGACTTTAAGGAATAAAAAAGATCAACTTGAAAATGAAGTGAATGCTAGAAAGGATAGGAGTATTGACCCAAAAGTTGTACCCAAATGGATTGCTGAAGCTCAAGGAAAAAGAACAGAAGGACTTGGTTATATGACCAAGAGAAAAGGTAAACAAAAGAAATATGTTGAGCTTCCTAGCATGAAGATGTGTACCTTTTGTGGTAAGACTGGACATCTCTATGGTCAATGTTGGAATAGAGAAGAAGCTAATCAAAGGAATATGAAACAAGTGTGGGTCAAGAAAACTGATATTGCATCCACGTCAAAGGAACCCAAGGAAACCTGGGTTCCTGATTCTAATGCTTAGTTTTCTTGCAGATTCTAGTGAGGGGGAACAACTCGTGGTATCTCGACAGCGGGTGTTCAAAGCATATGACAGGTGATAAATCAAAATTCCTCTCACTAGAAGACTACCCTGGAGGAACAGTAACCTTTGGGGATAACAAGAAGGGCGAGATCATTGGAAAAGGAAAAATTGGAAGATCAAAATCTCATTCCATTGATAATGTGTTCCTGGTCGAGGGCTTAATGCACAATCTGCTCAGTATATCACAATTTTGTGATAAGGGAAACTCTGTAAGTTTTACTTCTGATTCTTGCAACATCATCAACAACAAATCAGGAAAGGTTGTTCTAGAAGGAACAAGAAGAGGGAATACATATACTGTAGACCTCAACTTAATCCCAAGGAACAACCTTACATGTCTGAGTGTTGTTGAAGATGATCCCCTGCTATGGCATAAACGTTTTGGACATGCTAGCTTTTCATTACTGGACAAACTAAGGTCAAGGGATTTGGTTGTGGGACTTCCTATTATCAAGTTCCTACAGAACAAAGTTTGTGATGCATGTGTGAAAGGCAAGCATGTTCGTTCATCTTTTAAATTGAAGAAAATGGTGAGCACTACAAAGCCTTTGGAACTAATCCATATGGACTTGTGTGGTCCCATGAGAATTCAAAGCAGGAGTGGCAAGAAATATGTTTTGGTTATTGTTGATGACTATTCCAGATTCACTTGGGTTATTTTCCTTGCAAGTAAGGATGAAACTTTTGACGAGTTTGTTGCTTTTGCTAAGAAAATACAGAAAATCAGTGGTTACTCACTAGTCCATCTCAGATCAGATCACGGAACTGAATTTGAGAACTCAAGATTCGATGAGTTTTGCAGGGAAAATGGCATGAACCATAACTTCTCAGCTCCAAGAACCCCCCAACAGAATGGGGTCGTGGAAAGGAAGAATCGAACCCTTGAGGAAATGGCTAGAACCATGCTGATTGCAAGTGGATTGCCAAGGAACTTCTGGGCTGAAGCCGTGAATACAGCATGTTACATTCTTAACAGAGTAACAATCAGAAGCATCATCAACAAGACTCCCTATGAACTTTTCAGGGGAAGGAAACCAAACATATCTCATCTTAGGGCCTTTGGTTGTAAGTGCTTTGTACATAATAATGGTAAGAAAAATCTAGGCAAATTTGATGAGAGAAGTGAAGAGGCTATATTTCTTGGATATGCCTCTGATAGCAAAGCTTATAGAGTTTACAATAAGAACTCAATGTGTGTTGAGGAAAGCATTCACATAATATTTGATGAAGTTAATCAGTTTGTGAGTGTACAGGAACAGGAAGAAGATAATGATTTTGAAATAGGATTGATCAGAGACAAAGATGAAGAAGAAGATCAAAAGCAAGCCAAAGAAAAGCATCCTGCAGCAGAAGAAGAACCTCAAGAGAATGAAGACGTTCCTCACCAAGATGAACAGGTGAATGAGGAACAAGCTGAAGAGGAACAAGCAGAGGGAACAGGACAAGAAGCTCCTCAAATTGGAGTTCCAGCAAGGGAATTTCATCCCAAGCCATTCAGGTATAGAGGTTCCCATCCTACTGATCTCATAATCAGTGACATTGGGAAAGGAACTCAAACCAGATCACAAATGAGGAACTTTTGTGCGTTCCAAGCATTTCTATCCATCCTAGAGCCTCGAAATCATCAAGAAGCCTTGGGAGATGCTGACTGGATAGTAGCCATGCAAGAGGAACTAAATGAGTTTGAAAGGAACAAAGTCTGGCACCTTGAGCCAAAGCCTAAGGAAAAGAAGATCATTGGGCTCAAGTGGGTGTTCAGGAACAAGCTGGATGAGCATGGTACCATTGTAAGAAACAAGGCAAGGTTGGTTGTGAAAGGCTATAACCAACAGGAAGGTATTGATTTCGATGAAACCTTTGCTCCAGTAGCTAGATTAGAAGCTATTAGAATCCTAGTAGCTTTTGCTTCTTTTATGGGCTTCAAACTCTATCAAATGGATGTGAAATGTGCTTTTCTAAATGGTTTCTTAAATGAGGAGGTGTTTGTAGAACAACCTCCAGGTTTCGAAAATCCTAAATTTCCAAATCATGTCTTCAAGCTTGATAAAGCTCTTTATGGGCTTAAGCAAGCACCAAGAGCCTGGTATGAAAGGCTCTCAAAGTTCCTCCTGAAAAATAATTTCAAAAGGGGAAAGGTTGATAAAACTCTTTTTCTTAAATCTAGAGGAACTGATTTGTTGGTAGTACAGATTTATGTTGATGATATTATATTTGGTGCTACTAACAATGGTTTGTGCAAGTACTTTGCTGAGCTAATGGGTGGTGAATTTGAGATGAGCATGATGGGTGAACTAAATTTCTTCCTTGGACTCCAAATAAAGCAAACAGCAGAAGGAATAATGATTCACCAGCAGAAGTACATCAAGGAACTTCTGAAGAAGTACAACATGGAGAATGCCAAGACAAATCACACACCTGTGGGAACAGCAACGAGACTTGATGATGATCCACAAGGAACAAGTGTGGATCAAACGACTTATAGAGGTATGATTGGTTCATTGCTATATCTAACAGCCAGTAGGCCTGACATCTCTTTTAGTGTTGGATTGTGTGCTAGATTTCAGTCTAACCCTAAGGAATCTCATCTAACGGCTGTTAAGAGAATTTTGAGATACCTCAAAGGAACAGATAACCTGTGTCTGTTCTATCCTAGAAGTGATGACTTTATGCTTAGAGGATTTACTGATGCTGACTATGCTGGTGACTTAGTCAACAGGAAAAGCACCTCAGGTATGGTTCAGTTCCTTGGCTCTTGTCTAGTTTCTTGGGGTTCCAAGAAACAAAATACTGTTGCATTGTCTACTGCAGAGGCTGAGTATGTAGCAGCAGCTGCTTGTTGCTCTCAAGTCCTTTGGATCAAACAACAGTTGCGTGACTTTGGTATTAAATTTAATTGCATTACTATCTATTGTGATAACACTAGTGCAATTTGCATATCTAAAGATCCAGTCCATCATTCAAGAGTCAAGCATATTCATATAAGGCATCATTTCCTTAAGGATAATGTTGAAAAGGGTTTAATTAAGTTAGATTTCTGCCAAACTGACAATCAAATTGCAGATATATTAACTAAGCCCTTGAATAGAGAAAGGCATGAGAAGATGAGAATGGAACTTGGGATGATTAAGTTATACTAAGAGAAATGCATCAAGTTCCCTCAGGTATGAAACTCAAACTGACGTGCTTAAACTATTGTATACTGTGCACAAGTGTTATATGTTTAATTACATAGTTAAGGCAAGTTGTGAGCAGGAGTAACATTTACTAATGGGCATGTAAATTTGAAAGTCATAGATATTAGAAGTCCAAAATTGATTGCATGAGCCTTATTGAATTGTTCCGTGTATCAAGTTGTATTTGCAAGCAATTTCATTGAATTCAAAAGATAAAATTGTTGTGTTTATCTGATCTTCAAAATTCCAAATTTTTTTATCTAAACACTAAATTCGGATGAATATATCAAAATTCATCATTATCTTTTGTTCAAAAGTTGCCCACATCCATTACTCTCTTGAAACACGGTTTACGTTTCCCTAAGCAATAAATAGGAGTGTCAAATCAACTAAATTCACCTCACCTCCCAAACGACACCTCACTTCCTCAAGTTACCTCCACCATAAAAACATGTCAGCCTCACCAAAATTTACACCACTCAAAAATTACCTTCTCTCTCATCACTCCGATCAAAATTTCTCACCAATGTCTGTCTCGCCAAAAACCCAAACTGAAGCCGAAGAAATCACAAACCCTATTCCAGAAATCACCATGGAAATCATCCCCGAAACTCGAAATCCTGAGCCTCAAAAGAAGGAATCTCCTACTGAGTCCAATTCTTCCCGGAAAAGGAAAATCGAGGACATGCAAGAAGAGGAAGAAAGCGTTTCGGAGATGGGTGTCAACTATCGAGACAAGCCTGCTTCTATGAAGAAACAGGAGAAAATCAGCGAGCACTTTGTGACAGGTTTGGCACTAAATTTACCTTGGTGTAAATCTGTTAAGCTTTATGAATTGTTGGATTTGCTTGAAGCTCAAAATTGGGTGAATCTGTTGGATGAGTGTTTTAATCGAAGTTTGTATGTTGATGCTATGAAAGATTTTTGCAAAAGCTTTAAGTACTCTAAGGGTACTATTCACTGCTGTGTGTATGGGAAGGCTATTGAGTTTGATGCTATGTATCTGGCTGAATTGTTTGATGTGCCTAATACTGGGTATGATATTTATTTCAAAAATAATGTGATAAGGAACCCGATTCCTGATGCTAATATTGATGAAATAGTAGAGTATTTAGGAGGTGACCCGGAGGAAACATACATAAACCACAATGTCCTAACCCCTCTTGACAAAATCCTGCTAAAATTTGTGTTCAATGACATAATCCCTCGCTCTCAAAAGAGAGACAGTGCCAACAAGCTTGATTCTGTCCTAATCTACTGCCTAGCCAAAAAGATCCAAATTAACTTTCCCTCTATCATGATCCAACACCTATCTCATTGTGTTCCTAAAGGCTGGAAAGTTGGATATGGTAACCTACTTACTTATGTGTTTGAAAGCTTTGGCATTTCCTTTGCTGACAAAGAACCCCTGCCCCTCAAAAACACCGAATATATACAACCCATTTTCCTTGAAAACCATAAGATGAAAGTTGTAGATGGGTGTTTTGAAGTTGTGCAGGAAGAAAAGAGGCCAAAAGAAGTAGGTGGTTCAGTTGAGGGGGAAGTAGGAGAAGATCAGGCAAGAGAGGCAATAGGGAATGTTGTTCAGGAGCTGCAGGAACAGGAGGAGGAAGAGGAAAGGCAGGTGGAAGAGGTAGTTGAAACAGGGGGAAAGAAGAAGAGGAAGAGTTTGAGGTTGATGAAGAAAAAGGAGACCCCAGCACCTATCTGCATTGATATAACTGGGGTACAGGAGGAACTGCAGAAAGCTACCACCTCTCCTACTTCGGGCAAGTATGCATCTACTTCAGGTTTTGCAGCATTTAGTTCCCCACCTAAGGTTCCCAGCGAGGATGTGAAGGAGTTGAAGGAGATGCTCCAGAGGGTGCTGAAGGAACAAGAGCAGTCAACGGTGAAGATGGAGGAACTGAAGAAGAGTGTGCTCATTCTTGATGCTGATCTGAAGAAACTGGTCAAGAGCTCAGAACAGGGGAGACAGTCCATTGTGAAGGACATAGTGTCTCAAATCAGCAAGAAGCTTGAGGATCTTGCTGTTGATGATGACCAGAGCACTGCTTCCTAACCTCTCTTTCCTTGCAGCCTTTTTATGTTGATGAAACTTCTGTTTTTATTTGTTTTTGGGAAACAATTTTTATTTGGTCTGTAATATTTTGGGCACTTTATTTTCTTTTGGTAAACTTGCAAATTTGGTACATTGGCCGATGTTTTAAATCGGTTTTGGATGATGAATGTCTATAATGCTTTTGCCTATATGCTTTGTGAATGTCTTCTTTATATATGCATGCTTCTTGTCTTAACACTAGACCACTTGATGGTGCTGTGTTATGGTATACTACTGCTTGTGTGTTGGTTTTTGATAATGCCAAAAGGGGGAAAAAGATGCAAACTATCCAAGGAAACTTAATCATTCTATGGTCTCTGTTCGAAGTCCTCTCAGCAAGCCTACATCTCTACAGGCAGGTATATGTAAATACAAGTTTTTCCATTTTTGCAATTTTTCTTCTTTTTGTTTTCTGTCTTTATTTTTATTAAGTAGTTCCCTTTTTGCATTGCATTATATTTTTGTATTTTCCTTCTTTAGTTTAGGGTGGATTATCTTTGTTTCCTTGTAAGTAAGTTTGGATTGTTTGTCATCATCAAAAAGGGGGAATATTGTTGGACTTAATGATTTTGATGATGACACAACCTCACTTACTTACATACTAATAAAGGCTTGATTGTTTGAGTGTGTGATCAGTGCAAAGACTAGGAGAATTAAGTGTCGAGCAAAGATACCATGAGGAACAGGAAGGCCAGAAACAAAGCTATCCAAAAAGAAGAGTTCCCTCACAGGAACTGGCGCTTCAGAAATGAAGACTGGAGAAGAGAAGGTTCCCTCAGGGAACAGAAGCTTCAGAGAAGAAGCCTCATCAGAGAAGAGAAGTTCCTTCCAAGGAACAGAAGCCTCGGAGTAGAAGCTTCATCAGAGAAACATGAAGACTAAATATATTTTTATATTTTAGGATTTATGTAAGTATAAGATATTAAATGGCACTCGAAAAATCTGTGTGGAATTGGTCTAAGAAGATAAAATTGTGCATGCTAGTTTTTAGGAAAACGGTTGCAATCTAAAATGTTTATCTTTTTAAAGGGATTTTATTTCTTTCTGAATTTCGAAAATATCTTGTGCAAAAAGATTTTATTTTATTTTCTTATTTTCGAAAATATCTTCTGAAAAAATAAAATCGCCATGTTTTCCAAAACTTGCGGCCTACTCTCCCACGTTCTTCATCAAGTCGTGGTTCTGCAAAATTGAGGAGTTCATGGTTCCTTAAATTAAGGGACATGATCTTCTTAGTGGGCATGAGTAGTGGCGTAATGGGTTTGCAGCACAATGAAGTTTTTCCAAAGCGTTTATAGCTCTATAAATAGTTCATAATTTCTGTTGGAAAAACTTGTCCTTGCTCACATAAGTTTTCAAGCTTTTAATTGAGTCAAGCGTCCAATTCCACATAAGTTGATTAGAGTGTTCTTAATGTTCTTATACTAGAGTTTGTTTTTCTTTCGAGTTGTAATTGGAGAATGGGGAAGTTCGAGTGAACATTTGTGTATGAGAAAGAGAAGAGAAAAGAGAAAGAGAAGAGAAAGAGAAGAGAAAGAGAAAAGAGAAAGAGAAGAGAAAGAGAAGAGAAAGAGAAGAGAGAACAGAGAAAGAGAACAGAGAACAGAGAAGTGAGAAGAGAGAAAGAGAAGAGAAGAGTAACAAGTTGGGTGACTTGTTCCTCAGGGTCTCAAGTTCGTAGAGGAACTTGAGTTTGAGTCTTTAGCTTGTAATAGGATCATTTGCCCTATTCTAGTGAAGATTCTTTTCCCAAAATCCCAAGTGGTCGTGGTTTTTCTCCTTGTTAGGGCCAAGGAGTTTTCCACGTAAAATCTCTCTTGCATTCTTTAGTTCCTTCAGTTAATCTCTCAGTTCCTTTAGCTAACTTAATTTTAATTCCGCAAAAAGTTTGGCTAAACTCTCATACTACAATTCAACCCCCCCTTCTTGTAGTATTCATTGAAACAACAATTATTTTAAGAGAACATCCAATCCAGTTTAGTTGGTCCATGATATGGGTCCAATAGTAGTGTAGTTGGATAGGGCTTGACAAGAGCTTTCCAACGATGTATTATAAGCCCAATTCCGATAATTATTGAGGAAGTTATGGCCAATTTATTAAACTGGGCCCGTTTTGAGCCTTATGTGCGGGCCAATGATCTAGAGGAGGGCCTAATATGATTTATCATTCCTAATGCAATTAGGAATGGTTTTAGTCTTCTAGATTCTTCCAGAAGGTTCTTTTCATTCCTAATTCAATTAGCATTGATAAATTGACTTTTGTTGACTGTTCAGAGTTTTAATTAAAATCAAATAACATTTTTGAGGAAAATATGCGGTTTAATCCTCCAGTACGGCAAACTTATCTGATTTTTGAAAACGCATCAAAAACAGGCTAGGTGCCTGACTCCAGGCATTGGCGCCTGGAACCAGCCATTGGCGCCTTACGCCAGTTAGCCAACGTTGGTGCCAGCTCTGTTTCAGTTGTGCCAGGACTCTGTTTTGTTTATTTATCTTTTTGGCTGATTTTCTCTATAAATAACGACGTAAAAACTCCGTTTTCATTCACCTACAATCAGTTTTCAATTCTCATTCTCTTCTAATTAATTTATTCATCAATCAATTCATTCATCCATCTCTCTCTCTCTCTTTTTCTTAATTAGTCTTTAACATACAAAATTCCGTATTCGCAAGATCTAGAAACGCCTAGCCATATTCGAAGTTGCCTTCGCCCTAGACGTGAAAGAGATACGAGGCATCAAAGTAAGTACTTTAATGATTTTTTATTGATATTATGATCATGCTTAAATTGTTATTATGATATTCCTAGTATCATGTCTAGGGTAATTTAAATATTTAATATGATTGTTACGATGCTTCCTATGTTCTTCCTAATATTTATGATTGTTAGTATCATGTCAGGGTTAAAGATTTGATTTTTATTTCTTAGTGACAGGCTAGGGTTTGTTATTAATCTTGTTAGTATCATGCCTAGGATCTTGCTGTTATTATGCTTTAATATTAACATGAACATGATTATGATTATAATTGTTTTTATTACCATTATTATTTTGATGATGATTATTATAATTATTATTAATATGATGATTATTATTATGATTTATTATGTTGCTTGATATTTTATTGCTTGATCACCCCTTTTATGCATGTTTAAAGGGAATTTTATACTAGTAATCACTCTCAATAAGATAATGAATAATCTTGTTTAGGTTTAATGAGATTATAATTCAAGTGATCGCCAATAATAGTTTTATTTGTGCATTAATATTCAACCAACATAGATAAACAGGTTTAGGGTTAATCCTATTGATTGCATGTTAGTCAGAAAGCGCACATGAATACGATCTGAATAAAGTAGAGGCCTATTATTGAGGCAGGTTCAATCTCTTTTATGTTGGATTTGTACTCTCATCCCCGAACCCTTATTTGGTTCTAGACTTTATGGAGTTGACGATCTCTTGGATCGTTAAGGGGTGTAACCTTCACCTCGTGAACGGTTTACAAGTTCCTAAAACTTGTTGGCGACTCTTTTGCTCTATCTTCTTCCCTTTTGGACGCCACCGTACTTTAGTGTATGATCACAGTGGGGTTCAAGCTAGGGTATTAATTCTTGAATTTATTCCCTACAGTTTTTGGCGACTCCGCTAGGGAGGATTTCTATTTTAATTCCTAAATTTGTTTCGGCAATGATTTAGAATGAGTGGATGAGACTTGAAACGTTCTAAGTATTTCATGTGCATAATTTTGATTAACATTATAGTCATATGCATAAAAAAGATCTCATTGAAAAGACCATCCGTAATGAGTTAAAAACATAGGATTTTACACGTAGGAAATTTGAGAAATATCTTTCACAACTAGGACCGAAATAACACCGCGTGAGACTGGAAAATTTTATTGAGCACATAAAGCTGCTGAGGCATGTGGGAAGTAGCGCCAGGGTCCAGAGCTTGGCGTCAGACTTTTAGCCGTAGTGCCAGACGCCAGCATTGGCGTCAGGCGCTACAGTTAAAAACTGGCGCCAACCTCCCCCAATACCGAGCCAGAAATATGCATTCTAATTTCGACCGATTTTTCGTATTGTTTGCTCGATCCTACTTCCTGATTGAATTTTTTCTCACTTTTCTGAAACCCATATGTGTTCTACATATGGACATAACCCTCTGGGAATTCATGCTCCATCTACCCGATTGAACGCTCCGTGCAACAAAGGTACATCCGAGATGTTGAATTCACCAAACCATGGAAGCGAGTTTTTTCTAAAGCTCGCGGTGTCCCATCCACTCGCGCCAACCCTTCACGGTTAGGCTACCGAGCGGTGCATCCGGACAATTAACCATGGACCTTCTTTGACTAAACCATATCCCGAACTTTAGAGAACTAGAGCCATGGTTAGGTTGCAAACTCATTTCATCATATTGCGCCTACATGACTAAATGTGCATTATTTGTTGTGCATATATTTTATGTTTCTGTTAACTGTTTGTTTGACTTGTGTTGAGATTAAATAAATTAATGACTTAAAGAACTTTGCCTAATTATTTAATTAATTACTTAATTTGAGTCAATAAAGTCTAATATTTTAATCGGAATTGACCTATTAAGACTTTAGGCATACCCTAGTTGACTAATAACACCAAAAACAGTCCTAGACTGAATCTCCAATATTGGCGCCAAAGTCTTAGCTGTAGCGCCACACTGTGGAGTGTGGCGCCTGGCGGCAGCTCTGTCGTCTGGCGCCAAGCTACATAGTGTGACTCCAGTTATGTCGTTTGGCCGACAGTTCGGATTATTGTTTACTAATTAAAAAGTTTACTAATTAATTCGGTTAAGTTTTGCTGTCACTAGTACTTGGTTGAGTCGTTAATTGAGTTTAGGCAATAAATCCTATGGTCTTACACAAGAGTCCAAGCATGTCACTTACACTCAACGCACACACTGATACACATACTTTGACCATGTCTAAGAGGGTCTTGTGTGCGCGTTTTTTCCGTCATTTTTTTAGGGGGTAAGTCGGATATTAATCCTCTTTTTTTTTAAAAAAAAAAAAACCTTTACTTAGTTCCCTAAAAATATGTACATTATTTTTGCCAAAAATATGCACCCATTTTTTTTTATTTTTTATTCTTTCCTCTTTAAAATAAACCGTAAAGTCAAGTTGATTTAAGTCAAGTAATTAATACACAAAATGGTTTAATTTACAGCGCGTGGTCAAGAAGAAGGACGGTTAATCAAAGACAACCTTTTCGTACAAGTCTAACTTTTCAACAAACCCATATCTCGCAAGAGGAAAGCTAAGACTATAATGGCAACACAAGAAGAAGTCAACGAGCTTAGGAACCAACTGGTTACCGTAACTGAGACACTGAAGCTCCTAGCACTCAAGATCGATGATCCTGTAAAGCAACAACAGATGGACCTCTTGCAAGAGAGTCTAAGCAAGCTGTCTAGCGACTACAAGTTTCAAGGGCTTACATCACAAGGGATCTCGGTGGACAAAGATCTTCTTCCGTAGAATTTCAATGCCAACGACATCCCAAAATTAAGAGCAAATGATAACCCTTATTTTCATTTAAGAGCATTCAAAACAATAATGAGTATTCAGGGTATCGATAAGAAAGTTTTACCCTCTCTGTTCTCACTATCTCTCGAGACCGTTTGCCAACAATGGTTCTTTTCTCTCGAGAAATAAAATATCTCTACCTGGGAGTCCATAGCAAACGCTTTCGTTGATAGTTACAAGTGCAACATTCAGGTTGAGACTGACCATAGGGAACTTGAGATCCTCAAGCAGAAAGAGAACGAAGGCTTCACCTCTTTCTTTAACAAATGAAGGGAAACCTCAGCTAAGATGATTGAGGTGCAAAGTGAAAAAGAGTCCGTGAGGTTGTTCATCAAGAACCTTCAAGAAAAATATTCCAAGCATCTCAAGTATCAAAATAATCTCCATACCTTCAAGGCCGTTAATGACATAGGAATCAACATTGAAGACGACCTGGCCTGGCTAAGTTAAAAGCTTCCAACAATAACTAGTGGCTGGAAAGGATAGAAGAACGACAATCCTTCTTCCTCCAAAACCACCCACTCAAAGAATGTTAGCACTTTTAATTTAGGAGAAGTCCTTGCTATGAACAATCAAGGACAAAAGAAACCATTTAGGAGGAACTTTACTTTTATTGGCATGAGTTATGACACCGCATTTGATCGATTAAATGCAAAAGGTCTTATCACTCCTATCGAACCATTTAAGGACCCACCAGTCGAGAAGAGGTAAGCTAATTGGAACCCCAATGCACACTGTAAGTACCACCAAGGTAGGGGCCATCTCACCGAAAACTGTTGGAAGATTAAGGAAGTTATCCAAGACTTGACTAACAAGAACAAGCTGCCGTTGCCCCCTGCTAGTAAGAAGCTAAGCATTGATAATGCACCTCTTGCTCATGCCTTGGCCATCTCTGATGAGGAAAACGAGGTTGACCCTTCCTTTCTCATTAGACCTATCGAAGAAATCTATGCCACAGAAAAGGAGGAGTAAACCTTCTTTGATGTCAAAGAAAAACTTTCAGAACCGACAAGTAAGGAAGATATACAATTGCTCACATTGCCTATGATGGAGGTATCGCATTTACTACGTGAAACTCTCAAGGCTATGAAGGAACCCCACGACAAACATGACGAGGTTCCACTTCTGAAAGATGAACCCAAGAGAGAATTCACACCCATGAGAACGACTTATGAAGCAAAACATTTTCCTTTACAAGTGACCAAAAGACCCAAAAAGAGTAATAGGATCTACACTCCAATTAGGATCCTATATGCACAAATGTTTGAAATGCTCTCCGAGAGTGGCGAGATCAAACCTCTCGAATCAAGACCATTCGAATCATTGAAAAGGACATATAGATATTACTGTCAGCATCATCAATCAGGGGGTCATACCATCTAAATTTTTTTTAAAATTCAAGGATTTAGTTCTAAAAATTATTGATGAAAAGAAACTAGTCCAAGTGCAACAAGAAGATGATGCAACCATCAATGGAGTATGGGACAGTGATGAAGAAGATGTTTATCTAAAAGACATAATAGGATCTGCACCTTCTATGTCATACGCCACGAATGACGTTTGGGCTGAAGAAGACTCATCGATTGACGTCCTCACAAGATCTGGGAGAATGCAACCTCCCATTTCAACACAACCTATGCCAACCACACAACAAGTCCCCATACCTATCATTGAAGACATTGATATTGTTAAACAGTTCAAGAAGACAAAAGTTGAGATGAACGTATGGAAACTTTTGGCAACATCTCGAGAACATAGGTTGGCTGTAATGAATGCCTTGAACAAAATTGGGATAGATTCTAACATTACTCCTGAGGGATTAGCTAACTTCCTCACAAGTGATCTTCCTAGTCCAATTAATTTGATCACCTTTTCTGACAAGGATTTACCCCCAGAAGGTGACAAAAACTACAAGGCATTAAACCTCACAGTAGTTTGTAAAAGGATGAACGTTCTTATGACTCTTGTAGATAATGGATCGGCCATCAACGTCTGTCCACTTAGAACTGCCAGGATGCTAGGCATAAGGGACGAAGATTTAACTCCGTCTACACAAGGAATAAGGGCCTATGACAACACTCGTCGTCAAGCTCTTGGCAAAATTACCCTTAATGTAGCGGCGGGAGCAATAGAACATGCTACTACTTTCCAGGTAGTAGACATTAAAGCTTCGTTCAATTTGTTGTTGGGACGTCCTTGGCTTCATGACCTAAAGGTCGTCCTTTCATCTCTCCACCAACAAGTAAAAGCCATAGTTGGCGGAATTCCTATCACCATCGATGCTTCGCCTATGAGGATCAAATTTATAGAGAATCCAATCATTAATGTGGAGCACGATAAGGATGATGAAGATCTATGGGGCTTTAACGAAGAAGTCTCCTTAATCTAGGAGGATGAAAGGACCCCTCTTTGCCATGACCCCTATTCCAAAATGATTGTAAATGCCATGCTGAAGAAACAAGGACATTTTCCTAGGATGACCCTAGGAAAGAAGAAAGGAATGGCAAAATCGTTGTAGTCACCTGGCCTCCCTAAGTTGGACACTTTCGGACTTGGTTTCGAGCCGACTCGAAAATATCTCAAGCGAGCCCAGGAAAAGTCAAAGGCACGTAGGGACGCTCGCATTCAAAATAAAGCAATCCCTATGGATCACTTCCCTCTTACGCTTAATGGTCAATTTCTAAAAGAAGGAGACAACTATCCGTGCCATGAATTTCCCGAACCGTTTAATGTAAATGGCATAAGACAACCGGGATTCGAGATTTTCTTGGATTGCTACTTCACTGATGAAATTCCAACTCCTGTCCACAAGGGGAAAGCACCCCCATGCTTTGACTTTAACGTCATGGGATTAATGTTTGGGCGAGAAAAGAATGAGTCAACTTACAGAGAAGATAACTCCTCGCTCATTCAAACAGTCCTACAAAGCAAAAGCTTCGATCCCTCAAAGCTAATCACTCCAGCTGAAGGATCACTACAAGGGTGGCGCAAGACTATCAAAGTGACTACTCCAAGTGGAAGGAAGATATCCAACACGACAGGGCAAGGGCCGATGTTTGAAGAGTCATCTGAGTCAGAGTCTGAGTCAGAGTCTTTCCCCCTAGAGTCTTCTAATTCTTTAGTAGTAGCACCTTCCCCTCCTATTTCTTCTCCTAGAATAGTAAGTGATCAAGTCCTTGAGGACATATCACTCTTTGATGTAATGATCTCAGAGTATAATAATATTTCTCCTTCTCCTTATTTCTCGTGTTCTTCTCTAACCCAAGATGACGAGAATTGCTTAACAAACTTTGAAAAAGACACATAAATTATTAAAGCAATGGAAACACTTGAAAAGAAAACATAGGTAATTAAAGAAACTGAAACGGTTGATATCTCAAATGATTCAGCCCATAAAAGAGAAGTTAAAATCGGATTAACACTGAATAAACAAGAAAGAACCGATTTAATTAACTTACTTAAAGAATTTATCGATGTATTTGCTTGGTCATACCAAGATATGCCAGACACTAATAGAGAAATAGCTCAACACACTATACCACTAATTATAGGAATGAAACCCGTAAAATAAAAGTTACGTCGAATGAAACCCGACGTAGCTCTTAAAATAAAAGAAGAAGTTCAAAAACAAATAACTGCAGGTTTCATTAAGGTATCCAAATACCCCGAATGGGTCACCATTGTCGTCCTAGTTTCGAAGAAAGACGGAATGGTAAGAATGTGTGTCGACTATCGAGATCTAAATAAGGCAAGTCCAATGGACGACTTCCCTTTGCCACACATCGATATTCTAGTAGATAACACGACAAATCACGCGATCCTCTCGTTCATGGATGGGTACGCATGTTACAACCAGATTCTCATGGCAGAAGAAGACATGGAGAAAACAACTTTTATAACACCATGGGGCACTTACTGCTACACGGTAATGTCATTCGGGTTGAAAAACGAGGGTGCTACTTACGAACGTGCAGCGACTGCCTTACTCCATGACATGATGCATATATAAGTCGAGGTATATGTCGACGACATGATTGTGAAATCAAAAGACCGTCCGGGCCATCAAATAGCCTGAATGAAATTTTTCGAAAGGTTAAGGAAATACAATATTAGGTTGAATCCATCAAAGTGTGCTTTTGGAGTCACCTCAGGCAAGCTTTTTGGTTACGTCATAAGCTCTAGAGGAATAGAGGTGGACCCAACCAAGATCAAAGCAATCATGTCGATGCCACCGCCCAAGACGGAGAAACAGATTCGAGGATTTATTGGCCAGTTGCAATACATAAGTAGGTTCATATCAAAATTGACGACAATATGTGAACCAATCTTCTAAACGCTTAAGAAGAATGTACCAGTTGTTTCGGGGGTTTTTGTCCCTCGGGAGAGTTACAACACTGAAACTGGATTCAAATGAGGATGCCTGTACCTGCAAAGCAAACGGACCGCCGGATGGTCGGTGGTCCGCCTCTGAAGATTAAGTCAGTAAATATTCGAAGATGAAACGTGCGGAAGTAAAGTTATCTGCTTGGATTCCAAACTCAAGTAAAGTGCTGTGTGTTCCTTGAAAACGACAGCTATGTGGTAAGTGACGTATTGACTCGTGTTGTGTGTCAAGAATTCTCTCTTTTTTTCGTCTCTGTCATAAATGACGTAACGTCCCTATTGATAGGGAAAGGTGCGCCCTCCTAGGATCTGATGACCTAGGAGTTAGGTCACGCCGTTTTGCAGCGCCTCGGGATTTGGGCTTTAGAAGGCCGCCATCCCAGGGCTAATACCTGAGTGACACGTGTCATTGTGCCCAAAAGGATTCTGAAGCACCTTTTGGGTGACACGTGTCGCCGACTGAATGGTCCCTGCTGGACCTTCAGTCCACGTAGGACAGAGAAGAGTCCACCCTCCACGTGTCATCACTCCATAGGTCCAAATGGCACCTATATGGAGGACACGTGGCACTTCCTGGTTGGGCCACCTGGCCGGGTATAAAAATACCCAAATCATTTGCCCCTCACAGGGGACACGTGCATTGCACGCGACTCATGTGACAGGTGTCAGTATCTGAGTGGTCAGATTCAAAAAATTACTGGAGAGAAAAATTAGGGTTTTTACCCTCCTATAAATAGTAAGGTTTGACCCCCCTCTTGGATTCACACCTTGGCGAATCTCTGGAGAATCTTGGACTTTTTGACTTAAAGAATCTCAAAATTCCCTAAGCGTTTTTCAAGCATCCGACACTCGGCTATCAGTTCGACTGTTCTTTAGTCAACCAGGCGTCTTTCTCCCTTCTTCTAAAGGTAACGCCTGTATTTTCTTTTTACTCTTCATTTTTTCTTTGTTTTCGAAAAAATGGTTCCCCAATTGCATGCGGCACGGCGTAGGGTAGTGATCAGCCGGTCACCGGGGACGGCGGAATCTAGAACTAGCAGTGCCGAATGCTTGGCCAAAGATCCTGCTTTGCGAACTTCTCCGAATCCGACCGTTTCCGTGTCTGTGCAGGACACTATGGCCAGGACCAAAAGAACAGCAAGGCAGTGTAGCTCCGATGGAGTTTTCTACCATTCGGACGGGTCGACTGTTTATTCAGACGGCTCAATAAGAGTGCCTCAAAGTGAGCTGTCGGAACACCCTGACAGGCCTTCCTATCTTCCTCCAACCCCCCCTTATTACCATTCGCCCACATCTAGTGGAACTCCTAGTGATGGAATCCTGAGGGAGGCGGATGAAGAATATCAACCCGGGCCGCCTAGACGGGAGCCGGAAGAGAGTCTAAGGGAGGACCCCGCTGGCACCAGTCGACGGTCCCCTAGCTCTTATGAGAGCTCTGATGACGAGTCGGCCTCGTCATCTTCTTCAGAGAATGCCTCCGTAGCTTCAGAGGAGGCTAGGTCAAACATAGATTCTGCCAGAGAGTCCCTGGCAGTGGATAGGGGGGAAAGCTGGGCCGAGCCGAGTGCTTCCAGGCGCTTGGAGAGAGCCCCCTACTATCAGCATGTTCCGCCAGGCAGGCGGAGTGCCATGGCATCCGGCCTTGCCAATTTTAGGCGCAAGGTCGTCCTAGGCTATGGCTACACTTTGTCGGTCCCTAACGAGGGCGACACCATAACCTGGCCGAGCCTGGCCAGCTATCAAGACAAAGCATTCGGCTGCTATGAAGCGGCCTTCCAGGCTGGGCTCCGCTTCCCTCTCCATCCGGCCGTGGAGAGGATCTTGGACGGATACCAACTGGGTATCTGGCAACTTGTACCCAACTCCTTGATCAATATTCTGGGGTACGTTGCCGCCTGTGAGATGCTGCAGGTGGAGGCGAGCTTTGAAGCGTTCGCCCACATGCACTATCTGAGCAGGGCGCCTGCTAGGGGCAGTGAAGGCTGGTACACCTTAACCACTTGCAAGAGGTACATGATGGCTGAAGTTATCCATATTGTTGTTGTTTGCACTTTGAATTTTTCATTGCATGTTTTTGGCTAAGTATTATAACCTGTATACCATGCGAATGTTCTTGCCCCTGGACGGATGTCGGGTGGTTTCGGTTTATTGGATTGATTGACTTAGAAATTTTTGATACTTAGAAAAGTATGCATGGTTTCTAAGTCAATCAATCACTATGGTGATTGCCCCAAACCACGCGGCAGACGTCCATCCAGAATTAGCAAACACAAGTGTTCATTCGGCCATTGGCTCGAACTAACTCAAATTTCCAACTTAGCTAATTTTCTAAGGGTAAACCTCCGCTTGTTCTGCCTCATAAGCAAAAAACAAGCGCCTCCGGCCATAAGCCTCTTTGAGATAAAATGCTAAGTTTGTAACTTAACCAATTTCCTTAAAAAATACGTGTCCGCCTGTCTTGCCCCATAGGCAAGGATCAGACGTCATCCGGCCAATAGCCTCAATAATTGCTAAGTGGTTAACTTAACTTCTATAAAATATTCCGCCTGTTTTGCCCCTGAGCAATAACAGGCGCATCCGGCTTTATGCCTCAATTAGCCTCTACTCATGAAATAGTGACGACTGCGTTAAATAGAAAATTCAGGTCTTTTAGATTTCACTTTCGATTAAAACAACCGACTGCGAATGCTGCCTTAGCATTCGGTAGGGCCGCTTGATATATTCGTAGAGCAATGTGCCACCCAAATGGGAGATGCTTCTCCTCGACGAATTCGCCCAAATGGACGTCGCCGGTTATCTGACTCATGTTGGAGCAGACGGTCATGCTCATGTTGGAGCATACTGTGACCATTCGGTCTCTTTTTGTTTATTAACATCCGGCCATGGGCCTCATCATGATTTTATCTGGCCTTAGGCCTCTTAAATGATCAAGTAAATATTCATCAAGTGTTGGTGTAAACTTGATGAATTTCGTAGGGACGACTGTTCTAAAACAATCGGCACCTTCAGAGGGATTGAGGCGTCTGCTGTTGGGACAGGCGCTTTCCAAACATATTGGCCGTCTGTATTTGGTACAGGCGGCACTTAAAAAACTTAAATAAAAAGACAAGTTGGGTAATGAAGGCATATTCTCATTAACTATACGTGAGATTTACAAAATTGAGGTCTTTACATTCGTACTTAGAAGTAGTACTTTTTCAAGTTGTCTACATTCCAAGTTCTGGGCAGCTGCCTGCCGTCTGGTTCTTCCAGGCGGTAGGTGCCGTCTCTTACCTCCTCATAAATTCGGTAGGGGCCTTCCCAATTTGGGGTTAGCTTTCCCTGTTCATTTGCCTTACCGACTGCCTCCATTTTCCGTAGCACAAAGTCCCCCACTTTGAGAGGACGCTTGTGTACTCTTTTGTTATAAGCCCGAGTCATTCTCAGACGATATATCTCATGACGCAAGGCAGCATTGCCCCTGCGTTCTGGAAGTGAGTCCAATGCTAGGCGCATGGCCTCCCAATTTGCCTCTTCATCATACAACATGATTCGAAGGGTAGGCTCATAGTGCTCAATGGGCAGAACAGCTTCTGCACCATACACCATTAGAAATGGGGTTTCTCCCATTGCCCCTTTAGTAGTCGTTCTGATGGACCAAAGGACGTGTGGTAATTCATCCGCCCAGAGGCCACCAGCCCGCTCAATCTTCTTTTTAATTCCGTCTGAGATTAACTTGTTGAAGGCTTCGACCTGGCCGTTTGCTTGTGGCCGACCGACTGATGCGAAGAAGCTTGAGACCCTCTGGTCTCCCAGCCAAGTCTTGAGTTGAGGCGTCTCAAATTGAGGACCATTGTCAAAAACCATAGACATGGGCACCCCGAAACGAGTGATTATGTTCCTCCAGATAAAGGAAATGACGTCTTTAGTCTTGATGTTTTTGACTGCCTCAGCCTCTACCCACTTAGTAAAGTAATCCACAGCCACCAATATATAGCGCTTGCCGCCTGGTGCAGTTGTATATGGCCCCAGAATGTCCATGCCCCACTTGGCAAAGGGTATTGGGCTGTGGATGGCCGTCAGGTCTCTAGCCGGACGATGGATGAGCTTGCCAAACTTTTGGCACTTGTCACATTTTTTCACCATTTCCTTGGCATCCGACTCCAGAGTCGGCCAAAAGTAAAGCCGCCTAGCCTTGGCCGCGAGGGATCTACCGCCTATATGGGAGGCGCCGAATCCCGAATGCAACTCTTCGAGAACTTCCTTTCCCTTTTCAGGGGTAACACACTTCAACAGGGGTTTCAAAAAACCAGCCCTGAAGAGCTCTCCTTGCCGTAACTCGAAGTTAGCTGGTCGTTTTTTTAGAACAGCCGCCTCCCGTGGTGAGTCAGGGAGCGTGCCATCTGCAAGATAGGTCCGGATACTGTCCATCCAGGTTGAGCTTCGGTCAAGAATTCCAATGGGGTCTTCCCCTGATATACTTCTTTTTTCCATGACCTCCGAGAAGACTGACCGAGGCGTTTCCCAGGAGGCGGATGATGCCAATTTGGACAGAGCATCCGCCTGATTGTTTGAAGACCTGGGCACCTGAGTTAGATGAAATTCTTCAAGTGACCCAACTTCACTCTTGACCGCCTGCAAATACTTTATCATGGCCGGATGAGTGGCCTCGTACGTTCCATTAACCTGAAGTACGACCAGTTGAGAATCAGAGCAGGTGGATACCTTCTTCGCCCCTGCCGCCTTGCAATACCGGATGCCGGCCAGCAGGGCCTCATACTCGGCCTCATTATTAGAGACCTGAAACATGAACCGTAGTGCGTATTCGTACTTATCTCCTTCAGGAGATTGACAGATAATCCCCGCACCACAGCCGTTCACAGTGGAGCTTCCATCCACATATACTTTCCAGACCTGGTCCGTATTATCCGGAACAACCGGCCTTGTCATTTCAACAATAAAGTCAGCGAATGCTTGTCCCTTTATTGCCTTCCTTGATTCATAAGAGATTTCTAATCCTTGTATTTCGATTGCCCATTTGAGCATTCGTCCAGAAGACTCCAAGGTTGTGAGTGGCCGTTTGATCGGTTGGTCAGTATAGACCTCTACCGCATGCGCCAAGAAGTAAGGTTTAAGCTTCTTGATGGCCATGTAAAGGGCAAAGCCGAATTTCTCAACCATGGGGTACCGAAGCTCCGCATTTCTTAAAACATGGCTTATGAAATACACCGGGAGCTGGATGCCGTCTCTTTCAGCTAAGAGGACAGCACTGAGGGCATGATCAGAGACAGCTAAGTACATGAAGAGCTTCTCTTTAGGCAAAGGGCTGACAAGCCTCGGCAAAGAGTGCAGATGGGTTTTTAACCTTTGAAAGGCCGCCTCTGCATCATTCCCCCATTCAAAGTTTGTCTTCTTTTTGATTGCCTGGAAAAAGTAGAGACACTTGTCGCCTGAACGGCTGAGGAATCTCCCCAGGGCCGCCAGACAACCTGTTAGTTTTTGCACTTCCTTCACAGTACGGGGCGACTGCATGTCGATTACCGCCTGTATTTTCTCAGGGTTGGCCTCTATTCCTCTTTGGTCAATCAAAAATCCGAGAAACTTCCCAGACTCAACACCAAAGACACACTTTTTTGGGTTTAGCATGACCTTGTGCCGCCTGAGTATGGCGAATGTTTCTTGGAGATCAACAAGGTGATCTGCCTGCTGTTTGGATTTGACTATCATATCATCAATGTACGCCTCTACATTCCTTCCGATTTGATTAATGAAGACCGTATTAATCATTCGTTGGAAGGTAGCAGGCGCATTCTTCAAACCAAACGGCATCACAGTATAACAGAACAACCCCTGATCAGTGACGAATGCTGTCTTTTCTTGATCTTTTTTCCAGAGGGGGATCTGATGGAAACCTGAATAGGCGTCCATGAAACTCATCAGGGCATGTCCGGCTGTTGAGTCGACCAGACTGTCGATCTTAGGAAGTGGATAACTATCCTTTTGACATGCCTTGTTGAGGTCTGTGTAATCAACACACAACCGCCAAGTTCCATTCGGCTTTTTTACTAACACAACGTTAGCCACCCACTCAGGGAAGTTGCACGGCCGAATGAACTTGGCATCTAACAGCTTTTTTACTTCGGCAGCTGCCGCCTGACTTCTTTCTTCGCCGTGGTTTCTTTTCTTTTGCCGGATGGGCTTCTTTATAGGATCCACGGCGAGTTTGTGGACGGCGAGATCCGGGCTGATGCCTGGCATCTCCTCCACTTCAAAGGCAAAGATGTCTTTGAATTCCTTGAGTAGCTGGTGAAGGCTTTCACCCAGCTTTGCAAATGCAACCGTCCCCACCTTAACAGTCCGTTCTGGACAGCTGTCGTCTAGAGGGATGTCAATGTGCTCACCAGCAGGCTGGGGGCGGAGATCATCCGACCGTTCCCCGGTCAGTGATTGCTATTGCTTTTCTTTTTTGACCACCACCAGCTGATCAGTCTTTCTTTTCTTTCCGGCTGGTTGGCCGACTGTTCTTCCTCGACATTGTCGAGGTCAATCATTTGCTTGCCTCGGCCGGATGCTGCGGCCGCAGGCTTGACGTCCGAGAGATAACACTCTCGAGCCGTCTTTTGGTCCACATTAAGGGAACCAACTGTTCCATCATCCATCTCTTACTTGAGTAGCATGAGAGCAGGGATGATGACGACCTTACACTCATTAAGAGTGGGTCGGCCAAAGATGAGGTTGTAAGCCGTGAGCTCTTTAACCACTAAGAGACGGATGGTCATGTGTCGACCGTCTCCCCTGCTTCCCAGGCGGACAGGTAGGTCGATTCGTCCGACTGGGTGCACAAGTCCTCCTCCAAACCCAACTAAGGTGTGAGTGACCTCCATCATGCTATCCGGTTTGTACTTGAGATTGGACAAGCATTTGAGGCTGATGAGGTCAGAGGAACTTCCTGTTTCTATTAGAATTCGGCCAACTAGCTGGTTGGCGACTTTACACTCAATGACAACAGGGTCATCATGCGGCCGACGGACTTTGCCTCTGTCCTGTTCGGTGATGACTGAAGGAATTATGTCTTCGATAAGTGCAATTACTAGGTATATCAAGGATCACTATTATGGAGATAATAAGTTCATTCTATTGGGGCGTCATCCTCTATTGCTAGACTATGAGAGATGATCTTTGGGCTAGTAAAATGGTCCAAATCCCTTTAGAATGGATCCTATATTGGTCACACACAAGGGTATTGGGTTAAGCAAGTAAGAGGCCCATTAATGGGCCTCATGAGCAATTAACTAATCATGAATTGGATTGGGCTAGCATAGTTAGATTGGAATTAGGTTTTGGGCTTTTGACATGGGCTCTTATTTAGAGATGAGATCTATAAATAAGAACCATGCCTAGGGTTTGCAGTAAGTAGTCATAATTCACACACTGTGAATTTTGACATCAATGCAACCAATCCTAAAACCCTAATCCTCTCTCCAACTCACGGCCCTCTTCCTCCCCTCACGTCCGTACGGCCGGCCACCCCTTGGTGGCGCGTGTGGTGGTTATCGTGGTGGTTCTTGGTTAGTATGTCTCTCCTCTCCGTTGAAGGTTGATTGAAGCGTTCAGTCACGACTAACTAGCATTAGTGGAGGTCTTAACTTGTGCCCGTGGACCAAGTAGAGGAATCACACTTGGGGTTCTTTATCTCCCTTTGTTCTTGCTCAATCGCACGTGGAATCACGCTTCAAAGGTACGATTATTTGTGCTTTATGTGTTATGCATTAGATCCTTGGATTAGGTACTGTATGAATATGATTCATGTTTATTTCCGCTGCGTAGTACCTATAAACTCCTACAGTGGTATCAGTTAGCCTATTGCATTTACGCATATTGCCAATAATTCTTTGATAATCCACAATTTTAATTCAATTAGGAGGGAGAATATTTAATTATGGGTCAATTATTATATTAAATGTGATTTAACTCTTGGAATTGATTAAATGTGATTTAATAATGCTCAAAATAGCCATGATGTGATCCGATTTTTGCCCTATTATGCTCGAATATTTTTCGAACCCTAACCCTATTTTTTCGAAAATTTCGAAACCATAAACCCGAATTTGTGAAATTTGTGTTTTGATTTTGATTTATTTCGATGGTAATATGTCTAAGGAATTTAATCTATTTGATTACATGTTAAAATTATGAATTTTTCATGATCAAATTATTTAATTTAAGTGTTAAATTAAATTGGGGATTAATTTCATCAAGAACCCTAATTTCAAAATTGAATATGATTTAATTTTGGGATTAATAGGACCACATAAAGTTTAATTGATTTTTACAAAATTTGTTTTGTTTTAATTAATTAAAATAAATAAAAAAAAAAAAGGATTTTAGCAGCGGCAACCGCGGCTGGGTGGCGCAGCCACGGCGGCTGCCGCTGCAGGTGGTCCGGAGGGATGGGTGGGGCGGGGCAGCAGGTCGGGTCAGCAAAGGTGGCAGCAGCAGCACCGTGCAAGGGTTGCGCGGCACCGCTGCTGCTGTTGTGCACCGCTGCAGTGCAGCGTACACTTCACGGTGTACGGCCACCGTGGCCGGCTTCGGCTGGCCACACCACGGTGGCTGGTGCACGGTTTTCAAAAAAAAAAAAAAAAAAAAAAAAAAAAAAAAAAAAACAGTTTTTGAAAAATTATTTCAGGATAATTACGAATTATTTTGAGATAAAATTGGTTTTATTTAGATAAAATCTTTTATTTTAGGATAAAATCAAATATTCAAAAGTTGTTATATTTGATATTATCCATATTTAAGTTGTTAAATTGGTAATTATCCTCAATTAAAGTAGTTAATTATGGATAAGATTTGTTAGGATATTCTGAGCATATTCCAAAAGGATAATAATTGATTTAAATAATATGATTATCCCATAATTATTTTTGGATATAATTGATTTAAAATATGTGATTGGCAAGTAATTAGGATAGAATTCCTATATAAGTTAGGATAATCATGGAAAATAAATATGATTTATATTCCATAATTTCAAATAAGATTTGATTCTATCTCATACCTAAATTAAAATATATGATATTTTATAATTGGTCATGATTAATATATGATATTATCTAATTACGGTAATTAATTAAAATATGAGATATTTATAGCCATGCACCTTTATTATGAACATTCGATGTTGTAGTTTAGGAAAGCATGATGAGTGATTTATTATATGGCACTTTATAATATATGATATTGTTTATTGCTATATATAGACTAGTATGGCCCATAGATTCTAAAATACGATCTGCGCATCGTGAAGTATTTTTGTAATCTAAATACGGTCTGCGTACCGTTGAGTATTTTGTAATTTATTTTATTTTATTTAAGTAGTAGATAGAATAGAATAAATTTACAGGTTGCAGTTGATCCAAAAGCCAATGAAGTGAAGACCCAATGGAGCAAGATGGATGAGGTCCATGAAGGTTCAAGTGGGAGCATTTCACTTTATTAGTTTTCTTAGGATTAAGGGGCCATACTATGTCATGTTTTATTGCATTAGTAGATTATGCATGTTTAGGTTTATTTATGTTGCTTGATGATGCGTTAGAGTTCACTATAAAATCACAACATAATAAATCTAGATCCCAGAAATATTGATGCAGCTTTTCCAATTAAAAACCCGACGAAAACCTTGATCGTTTGTGATGGGTCGGCCCTCAGCAGAGCATCATAATATATCTTGGGGAAGTGGGGGTAGGACCGCATATCTACACTTTTAATTGGTTATATTCAACAGGGTTACCTAAAGCGTTTAGAACCTTGAAGCTAAGAGTAATAATTAAACATGTGATGGATTAATTATTCAACCAAGAATTACAAAGAGTTGTAATCAGTAAAGAGTTTACTCACCTTGAAAATGTAATGGTTGATTGCAGGGCCTCACTCTGGTTAATTATTGCACGAATAAAGGATCTTGGAATCATTTTATTCGATAGGGGTCAATTTAAAATTGGATAAAATGCTTTAAAGTTACCAATAAATTCTAAATTACTTATGGTACTTTAAATTTAATAAACATAATTGAATTTTGCGTTTACTTATTAGTAACATGTCATTCTAATTTTATTATTATATATAATCTCCTCGATTGAAAATAAAGTTGAGAATCATTCTCAAAAGTTTAAAAGATAATCCATAAACCTATATTCCAATTTTGCTAAGATTGTTCTAAAAGGCAAGTTTTAGAAATTCATGTCACATGTCTAAGGTTGGTTATATTCAAAATTTTGAGTAAAATGCCAACACATCTTCATTTTGAAAAATGTTTCAAGGGATATAATGAGATGGGAGGTACAAATCCTCCAAAAGACAATTATAGAAATCCAATAAAATCTCTTATCTTCAATATGATTGAATATGAGAAAATGATTGGAAATCTCTATGATCAAAAGTTGATTAAATGACAGTATTCTTCATCTACTTTATATAGAGTTTAATACTTGATTAAACTCAAATATAAATAATGATAGAATAGACTTAGCAAAATCATGAAAAATGCTTAAAGTAGTTGAGCAAGGTATCATTTTGAACCTAAGAGAAATGTTCTAAGTGGCTCAAATGGAAGGGTTTAGGAATATATGAGGATTGCATTAAGAAGTTATAGGCCAAGAATTGCAAACAAGTTGCTACCTAGAACTACTTATATGCTAAAAGTTGTTACGAACAACAAATGTTTCTAATTAAATGGATCTATTCCAATTGATTAGATACTACCTCATATAGTTGGAAGGTAATAAAAAATGGAAATGTTCCAAATTAAGAATTATATTATAGAAATTGATTTGGCATATTGCTACTTCTTGGACATATGATGTCTTGTTTAGATCACTCATTGCACAATTTGGTCGAACTAAAGGAAGAAATTAGCTAAAGGAGGAATAAATCTACAAGTTTGGAAGCAAAAGTTGCAACTTTACAAGTAGAACCAGTATTTCACCGCTAATAATTGGCTAGAGTTAAATAAATGTTATTTATTCTTGCCATTATCAAAACACCATTCAATGTTAGTAATGACTAAACATCGAAGATTCAAAAACGTGGAATAAATGTTATTCTATGCTTCATTAAGTCATAATGTGTTTTGAATTGCTAAATAGGTTTAAAATTCTATATGATAGAAATAATTAAACCATTTCTATATATATAAATTGTCTCTAAAATATCAATTAATTCGAATGAAAATGAAAATTGCATGCGGAAGATCCAAAGGGATGGACTTTCAATTCATTGGATTATGAATCCATTGATATATGTAATTATCATTCTAATTTGAAATTTTGACTAAGTCACCATTTAGAGAAATGATGATGAGAACTCAAGGTCGAATACATATCGATGTAAGAAAACCAAAGGTTCAAAGGTTAGAGACGACAATGAAACTTCATTTGTGATACGATCACTACTTATGCTTAGTTGAAGCATGGAAGTGAAGATTTTGAAAAAGTTCAAAATGTTCAGTATGAAGTTCAGTATCAACTTGACAAGATAATAATTACACTACAATATGATTGTAATTGTGAAAATTTAAGTCAAGACATGTACTTGGCAACACATTCGAAATATTGCGATATGATCGTAATAATGAGAATTTAAGCCAAGACCTTGATAAACATCCAAGAGTTGTGAAATCGTTTTACAACAAACTCCGAAAGAAAACCTTGTGAAGTGTTTATGAAGGAAGTTATCAATCTATATGAGATATATTTTGATAGTGGATGTAAATTACCTATCTTCCAACCATTGTTCAAGGGATATACTTTTAAGATAAGCTACAAAACTAAACTAAAATTACATAGGTCAAATCAGAATGTAGCAAAGGCTTCATATGTGATATGGATAAGAAAAGTTCTTATTAAGTCTTTCTACAAAGCAAGGAATAAAACATGTATTAAAGCGTTTGATGCACGTTCGATTCCTATATAGAGCACGGGGTACTACTACACAACCATACTTAGCACAAAATGTTTGTTGCTCAAGTAGATGCCCTTATGGAAATTGTTCCAAAAGGTCAAGTGGGAGTAGTGTAAATCTCAAAAGAATTTGAGAAAAGCAACAAACGAACATGGTTCAAACCATGATTGGCTCACCCTATGCTAAATATGCCTCCTCAAAAGGCAAGTGGGAGTATAAGAATCTTGAAAAGTTCGAGAGCCTTGAAAGAGTTCAAGAAAAGTGATTTCGAAAATCTTGAAGAAATTTAAGAAGTTATCGAATAACAGCAACAATATGAGCATGATTCACCTCATGATACAAATGACAACGCGTGGTCTCATTAAGTGTAATGGGATTAATAACCATGTGTCGAAGGTAGTACATTCCAAGTGCAAATCCTCTATTGTCGTTTCTCATTGAAAACTAAACAAAGTTGTTGTATGAGTTTCAATTGTTGCATCAAACCCACAATGATAACTAGCATATGAAAATCTTAGCCAAAGAAATATGATTTCATATTGACTAAGAGTTCTAAAATATTTATTTTGGAACATTATGATTATGCAAGTAATAAAGATGATTTGACAAGTTATGACTCCAAGTGGTTTAAAACCAGGAAATCTGAAATAGATTCTAAGTCTGTAAGCAAGTGTATGACACTTGAATAATTTGCCTAAATTGGGTGAAACCCAATATAAGCAAAGCAGACAAGAAAGAAAAGTGTTTTCTAACTAAAGCAAAGACTTGTTAAAGGATTCAACAAATTCATAGTATGACTATGATTACGATGAAACCTTTACATTAGTCATGTTGCAAAGATCTATTAAAGATACTTTAGTGATTTCTACCTTATGAGATTTGGTAGATGGATTTCAAAACACTTTCTTGAAATTGTTCATGAAATAAGATTTGTATGTGATACAATCAAAAGTTGAAGATCCAATAATCCTAGGGATGCATAAAAGATCCATATTGGATTGAAGTTAGCATCAGGGAGTTAATGTTCTTAATTTTGTGAGTTAATCAAATCGTTTGATGTTCTTGTAAAATGAAGAAAAGGTCTTGTATGTACAAGATGTTTAGTGGGAGCTATGAAGTCTTCTTGGCCCAGTACAAAGAGCAATTAATGAAGGATCAAGTAATGGCTATTGCATTTTGTATGAAAACCTTGAAGAAGAAGATGAGTACATTTGGGATTCAAGATCTATATAGACAGGTCTCGAAGCATGTTTGAGTTTGGTTAAGAAACTTATAATGATAAGATTCTTATAGGGTTCAACATTATATTGAAAAGAGTTTCAATCCCATGTAACATGGCACATTGCTTAATGATTCAATACTTTAAGAAAGGTTGATGAAATTAAGACTTTGAGTGATGATCCTTATGCAATTTGCAAAGGACGCATCATGCATGTCATGGACTATACTTATCCATTTGATTCACGTGTTTTAAAGAACAAGTGATGATAGATTTCAATCGAAATCCAATGTAACGTTGGAATACAAATTAGAAATTCCAAAGTTCCTTGCGAAAGGGCGAAGGAAAATTATTAGTGTATGGAGATGAAAATGATTATAAGATTTAGAAATTGCAAAATTCATGTTTATGAGAATGTCTCATGAACTCTACTTACAAAACCCCTTCCATGACCAAGGTATGAAAGTCATGCTAAGGTTCTTGGATTGAAGCAAGTTATGTAATTTTAGTTGTGTATGTTTTGAGAAAGTATATTACAAAAGTAAATACATTAGCTTGCAGAATTATGTTTATCAATTGAAACAAAGTTTCAATCTTATTTAATCGTGGTTTCAATATTAAATAAAATGTCCAAAAATAATTATGGATTGATGGGCTCATCAGGTTATCTATCAGATAGAGACCTGGTGTATGAAACCCCACAGGTGAACAAAATCCACATATTATTTAAGTTCCTAGTTCGAAATTATTAAAGTGGACATAAATGATTTCAATGAATAGACTAGCATGTAAGATTGATTGGATAGCTCGGTTTCATGGGCTATAGGAGCATAGTGATAAGGCTCGGTCAATCACATGGATATGCATGAATGATGCAGGATCGAACTATAGACCTACTTTGAAGTTCAAGTATAGAACTTCCGGATATATTAGTGGATTCCTTTGACATGAGTGGAACACTGATTCTATTCAATGATTGTTTTGACTGTGGTACATTCAAACGTCTTGCCGTAAATGGGGATTATAAAGGATGTTTCCCGGTCACTTCATGAATTGAGTGGGAGCTTTGGTTGCCACAAGATTGGATAGAGTCTACCTATTAAATTAGGAATGTGTCATGTTTTGGCCTCTTGAAGAGGGAGAATTCAGAAAATGCATGGCCATGCTCAAATGTGTTACATAATAACCATTTGTTTTGTAATTCTAACTCAGATTTCAAGAAATGATTTGTAGATTAATATTGACTACATAAGATGCAATCATATTATCAAATCGACACAAAATGACTTAAGGAATTTGAATATTGCGCACTTGTCTCAGACAAGTGGGAGATTGAAGGAATTATGTCTTCGATAAGTGCAATTACTAGGTATATCAAGGATCACTATTATGGAGATAATAAGTTCATTCTATTGGGGCGTCATCCTCTATTGCTAGACTATGAGAGATGATCTTTGGGCTAGTAAAATGGTCCAAATCCCTTTAGAATGGATCCTATATTGGTCACACACAAGGGTATTGGGTTAAGCAAGTAAGAGGCCCATTAATGGGCCTCATGAGCAATTAACTAATCATGAATTGGATTGGGCTAGCATAGTTAGATTGGAATTAGGTTTTGGGCTTTTGACATGGGCTCTTATTTAGAGATGAGATCTATAAATAAGAACCATGCCTAGGGTTTGCAGTAAGTAGTCATAATTCACACACTGTGAATTTTGACATCAATGCAACCAATCCTAAAACCCTAATCCTCTCTCCAACTCACGGCCCTCTTCCTCCCCTCACGTCCGTACGGCCGGCCACCCCTTGGTGGCGCGTGTGGTGGTTATCGTGGTGGTTCTTGGTTAGTATGTCTCTCCTCTCCGTTGAAGGTTGATTGAAGCGTTCAGTCACGACTAACTAGCATTAGTGGAGGTCTTAACTTGTGCCCGTGGACCAAGTAGAGGAATCACACTTGGGGTTCTTTATCTCCCTTTGTTCTTGCTCAATCGCACGTGGAATCACGCTTCAAAGGTACGATTATTTGTGCTTTATGTGTTATGCATTAGATCCTTGGATTAGGTACTGTATGAATATGATTCATGTTTATTTCCGCTGCGTAGTACCTATAAACTCCTACAATGACAACTTTAGGGAAGGTGGATGTGCTAGCTGTATCCCCTTCCTCAACAGAATTAACCATCTTTCTCAGATGGTCCTTGGTGCCCCGAATGGTCGGGCCACCACCGGCAAATACGCCTGCTATGGTATACACCGGGTCTTCATCAGTTTCGGCACTCACAGCAGGCTGGGGAGTCTTCTTCTTGGACTGCCCCGGGTTTGCTTTTGAAGTCACTTTGGACTTCACATAGGACTTCAGCTGTCCTTTGTCGGCCAGACGGTCGAGCTCCCGCTTGAGACTAAAACAGTCATTCGTGTCATGGCCAACATCCTCATGGAAAAGCCAATGCTTGTTCTTGTTTCGATTTTCAACGGAACCTTTCATAGCAGTCGGCTTTTCAAGAGTTAGCCGATCCTTAATTTCCAAAAGGATGGAGCAGCAGTCCTTGTGGAATTCGTACCTTGGAACGTACGGTTTCCACTCTTTTTTCTTCTTCTGGGTCGGTTGATCAGAGTTATCAATGGCCCAGACTTGCTTTTTCTTTTTGCTCTCTTCTGGCTTAGGAGCCAGCTGAGCAGGCTGAGTCTCTTTCTGCCGGTCGGACTTCTTATAGTCCGACTGCTTATTGGAGGAGCAGAGTTCGGTTGCCTGTATGTAGGCTTCCGCCTCTCGCAAGGCTCCTTGTAGAGTAAAGATTTGTTTGCGGACGAGTTCGTACTTAAAAGTAGACCCGTCCTTCAGACCCTTAAAGAAGTCTGTGAAGGCGACCTCATCAGACAACCCATGAATCTGGATTCGGACCAGATTGAACCGCCTGACGTAGGATCGCAGACCTTCTCTATCTCCCTGCTGTACATTGCCCAAGTCATGACTTGTCTTTTTGGCAGGGGTGTTCATAGAGAAGTTTGATGCAAACAAGAACGCAAGCGTCTTGAAGCTATTTATGCAGCCAGCCGGCAGGTTGCCAAACCACTGCTGGGTTATGCCCTTCAGGGTGGTAGGAAAGTAACGACACCATGCGGCATCATCCAACCCCTGTAAATACATGAGGTGGGTGTATGCTAGCAGGTGGTCTTCTGGGTTGGAGGTCCCATCATAGGCCCCAACCAGAACGTTTTTAACTTTGGCCGGCTGTACGGCTTCAGTTATTTCCCTGGAGAAAGCAGTGGGTTGATCTCCAAGGTGTTGCAGCCTAAGCTGCCAGTCCATCGGCTGATAGCCGTATGCCGCCTGTCCTCCATAGAGGGTAGGTTGCATGTAAGGTACAACTGGCGCCTGGTACAATGGCTGTGCCATGTACTGAGCGGACTGAATCACATGTGGCCCAGACTGAACCCTTTGGCTGCTTGTTGGGGTCTCATGCACAAACTGGGAACATCTCACAGAGGTATTCCGAAAGCTATCATGATAAGTCGACGTTGAAGCCGACTCTGATTGCTGAGTTCTCCTCTCCTCAATGTATTGTCGAGCATCAGAGAACGTTTTCTTGCTACCATCCGGCTGTATGTGCCGGATGGGTTTTCTTGCACCTATTTCTGGGAAACGGAGCCGATTAAGGTCAAACTGGGGCCTGGCCTTCTCCTTAGGAGCAGGATGAGGAGTCGGCTGACGGTCCCTGACTGACTTCTGTTTGCCAGCTTGGGCTGGCTTCTTGGCCGACTGCTCCTTTCCAGGAGTAGGCGACTTCTTTGAGGCGAGCTGCTTGATTTCACCCCTGAGGCTGCTCAGGAGTGACATTAGTTCATCCCGAGTGACGGGAGCTGATCCTGCCGCCTGGGAAGGATCAACTAGCCGCCCCGAGGGCTTCTTTGGCTGACCAGCAGTTTTGCTTGGTCCTGCCTGAACATGGGAACGCTCTCGCCGTTCCTTACTGCGGATGCTTTTAGAGATGAGGGATCCATTTGGATCCACATAGGTTTCGACATCAGCGTCGTCACCTGAGTCATGGTCCGTTTGGACCAGTACATCATTTGGAGGCCGAATGGTCTCTGGATTTGGTACAAGCTCTTGTGAAGCCATTTCAGAGGTACTCTCCCCACAGACGGCGCCAAATGTTTTGGGGGTTTTTGTCCCTCGGGAGAGTTACAACACTGAAACTGGATTCAACTGAGGATGCCTGTACCTGCAAAGCAAACGGACCGCCGGATGGTCGGTGGTCCGCCTCCGAAGATTAAGTCAGTAAATATTCGAAGATGAAACGTGCGGAAGTAAAGTTATCTGCTTGGATTCCAAGCTCAAGTGAAGTGCTGTGTGTTCCTTGAAAACGACAGCTCTGTGGTAAGTGACGTATTGACTCGTGTTGTGTGTCAAGAATTCTCTCTTTTTTTCGTCTCTGTCATAAATGACATAACGTCCCTATTTATAGGGAAAGGTGCGCCCTCCTAGGATCTGATGACCTAGGAGTTAGGTCACGCCGTTTTGCAGCGCCTCGGGATTTGGGCTTTAGAAGGCCGTCATCCCAGGGCTAATACCTGAGTGACACGTGTCATTGTGCCCAAAAGGATTCTGAAGCACCTTTTGGGTGACACGTGTCGCCGACTGAATGGTCCCTGCTGGACCTTCAGTCCACGTAGGACAGAGAAGAGTCCACCCTCCACGTGTCATCACTCCATAGGTCCAAATGGCACCTATATGGAGGACACGTGGCACTTCCTGGTTGGGCCACCTGGTCGGGTATAAAAATACCCAAATCACCAGTTATATGGGATGACGAGTGTCAAAAAGCCTTTGAAAAGATCAAAGCCTATCTCGCAAAACCTCCCGTATTAGCACCAGCACTTCCCGGAATACTTCTTAGGTTATATTTGACGGTTACCAAAGAGACAATGGGAGCTATGCTAGCAAAAGAAGTAGAAGGCAAAGAGAATGCAATCTACTACCTAAGCAAGAAGATGCTCGAGTACGAAGCACGCTATACACCACTCGAGAAGTTGTGCCTCGCCTTGGTGTGGGCCACAACAAAATTAAGACATTACATGCTAGTGCATACCGTCTTCGTAGTCTCCCGATTAGATCCACTCAAGTATCTATTCGAGAAATCTACACTCAATGGACGCATATCAAGATGGATAGTCAATCTAGCCCAGTTTGATGTAAGGTTCATGCCACAAAAAGCTATCAAAGGATCCATGGTGTTAGACTTTCTAGCAGGCTTCTCAATAGAAGACTCAACACCAATACAAGATAATGAATTTCTAGATGAAGACTTAATGGTCACTGAAGATCATACTTGGACCTTATACTTCGACGGAGCCTCAAACCAAAAGGGTTGTGGCGTTTGAGTATTACTAGTATCACCTAAAGAAGAGCATGTCCCAATCTCCATAAAGCTTTATTTCGACGTTACCAACAATGCTGCTGAATACGAAGCATGCGTGGTAGGCCTTGAAACAACTTTGGCATTGGGAGTTAAAAAGTTAAGAATATTTGGAGACTCTTCTTTGATCATCAATCAAATATCCAAAAGATGGAAAGTAAGGAGCGAAAGTCTAGCCCCTTACCAAACCTATCTGGAAACTCTTATCGATCAGTTAGAGAAGGTAGAATACACATATCTACCTAGCGAAGAAAATCAATTTGCTGATTCCTTGGCAAGACTAGCCTAAATGGTTAGGATTCCCACGGAAATCGAGCAAATGCCTCTAACCATAGAAAAAAGGCACAAACCGGCATACATCCAGTTTATAGAAGACGAAGAAGTAGTCCAAGGCGAAGAAAAAGAGGAAGAAGAACCGTGGTACACGGATATAATCAATTATGTCACCAAAGGAGACTACCCTCCACATGCTGACAAAACAGAAAAACGAGCGTTAAGGCTTTTGGATTAACAATATGAACTCATAGACAACGAGCTACATAAAAGGGTACCTAAGGGTCGAGATCTCTTATGTGTAGGGAAAAAGGATGCACAAAGAGCAATGAGGATAGTCCACGAAGGAATCTGTGGCACTCATATAAACGGTAAAATGCTAGTCCAAAAAATAATGAGAGAAGAATATTATTGGACTACAATTAATAGGGATTGCCATTAGTATGTAAAAAGATGCCCTAAGTGCCAAATTTATGCTAATTTACAACATGTTCCTCCATCGTTGCTCTACACCTACACATCGCCATGGCCATTCTCTACATGGGGAATCAACATCATCGACAAAATCACTCCCCCAAGAACAGGAGGCCACAAATATAACTTAGTAGCGATTCATTACTTCACAAAGTGGGTCGAAGCCCAATCAAACGCTAAACTCACCGCAAAGCATGTGGCACTCTTTATCGAGAGAAATATTATTTGTCGAGACGGAGTCCCACATGAACTGATAAGTGACAATGGAACTCACTTTCAAGCCGAATGTGAAGAATTGCTACAAAAATACATCATTCAACATCATCATTCTTCCCCTTATAGGCCTCAAGCAAATGGAGGAGTCGAGGCAGCTAATAAAAACCTAAAGACTATCATCGAGAAAATGACAGAAAATTACAAGGATTGGCCTGAAAAATTTCACTTCGCATTGTGGGGTTACCGCACGTCAATTCGCACATCAGTAGGAAATATGCCATTTTCCTTGGTATATGGAATGGATGCCGTACAACCTGTCAAACTAGAAATACGATCTCTACGTATTGTGTTAGAGAGTAAACTCGATGAAGTTGAATGGACTAGGGCAAGATATGAAGAATTAATTCTACTCGACGAGAAACGACTAGTAGCTTTGCATTACACTCAGTGTTATCAAACTCGCATGGCTAGGCATTTTAATAAGAAGGTCAAGACAAGAAACATCAAAGTAGGAGACTTGGTGTTGAAAGCATTAGGAAAAATGTTTTAGATCCAAGGGTAAAATTTAGACCTAATTAGTCTGGACCCTACATTTGTCAAAACAATCTTGTTAGGAGGTGCAGCAAAACTAACTGATCTGGATGGCAATGAATTCTCAAACATGACAAATCTTGACCAGCTTAAGAAATACTACCCATAATTACTTGAGTAGGATACTCAAGAGAGCTACGTTTGGCCTGATTCCTTGAGAAAGGATACGTAGGCAACCCTTTACGGGTGCGACCACCTTATTTCTCGACACTCTCGCGTCCCAGAGTTAATTAAAAATTCGACAGAAGATCGGCGAAATATCGGCGTCGCAGAGAAGAATCTGGCGCCAGCCAACAACCATCAGCGCCAGCCGATAGAGATGGCGCCTAGCGCCAGACTTCCCTGGCAGGCGCCAACAGCAAATAAGCGGCGCCGATTTGCAGATAAATTCTGGGCAAATTTCGGTGTTTTTCGGAAAATTATCGACTTCTGTACTCGAAGAATTTCTGGAAAATTAATTTTTTCGAATTTCATTGCTTTAATAAAATAAATTTAAAGTAAATAATTTAATTAAAAGCTGAAATTTCATTAATAAAATAAAATTACATTATTCATGGAATTTTAATAAAGTAGAAATAAATTAACTTTAAATGTAAAATATAAACTAGTCTAATAATTTGAAGTTAAGAAATGCTCCTAATCTTTCTTTTCTTTCCTAGCCCTTTTCCAATTTTTGTCTGATTCCTCCTCGTCATCCATAACCTTATCTAGTAGGCATCCTTTAGAGGACCTAAATTTAATCTTAGAGTAGATAGTCTCCCCTTCAGCTAGGACTTCATGCTTCTTTTCTACCCAAGCTTTTTTCTCTGTGGTGTTAGCTTTCCTTTTTTCCTTTATCTTTTGTAGTACTTTTCTTCGGCATTGTAGGCGTTTTGAATTTAACTCTTTCACCTAAGCGCTTCTTGGCAGGAATCACCCTGTCACCTAGACGACTCTTCACATCAATTTTACCCTAATCTTTCTTCGAATCCTTCGAAGGTTTCTTAAGCAACCACTTCTTCACATCATTAGGCAAAGAAGGAGGAACCTTTTGGGCAATTACTTCCCATAAAGGTCTAGCACTCCAATAAGCATCAAATCTGTCTACTTCCTGAGAGACAAGGTACTCATAGGTAGGACGAAGATCCCTAGAAGGAATATTCAGAAGCAAGTCATATTGTCCTTGTACCCTGCAGGGATAATAATAAGTCATAAGAGACAAACTTGGAAGATGGCAGAAAGGTTGCTTGTTGACACCAACCATCCTTTCTATTTTCCACCATGGGATGACCCACTTGATAGCAAAATTGCAAGATTCGAAGACCTTTCTCCACCCATGGCGCCCAATTTTAGGGAAGCGTTTCTTCCTCCTCACGAAGCAATTGGGAGTGTACTTCTCAATATTGTCTGGAGGGCTAATTAATTCTACCCTTTCCATTAGCCACATCTGTAAAAAAATTGCAATGCAAATAAATTATTATTACAATAAAAAAATATATTTTTTGATTTCTGTAATTAAAAATATTATTTTTCTACCTGTAATAAAACTGGAGAGTCTCGAAAAGGTGCTTTTTGGTTCCTTTTCAATTCATCAAGACTAATCATAGTCTCTCCAACTATTAATGGCATTGGATTTCTCCCTGATTAAATTTGTTCTAGTACGGTGGTTATAATTGATTGACCTTCATTATTTTTACCACTACTAAGAAAAAATTGATTAAGCATGAAAAATAAGAAAGCCCTTCTTCTATATATATGAAAAGATTTAGAAAGAGGTTTATCAAAATAATGGCGTGCAAATTCTTTTAAATTAACTATGTTTCCATCTAATATTTTATATAAATCCCTTTCTTTTAAATTAAAGAAGCGCTTAAAATCCTTATAATAATATGCATCTACTCTAGGGAATACTATGAGGTCTATTGTAGGGAAGCCTAAAATGGCACCAAATTCTTCTGGCAAAAGGCTAATCTCATCATACCCTATTCTAAAGCAATGAGTTTCAACATTCCAAAATTCTAGAGCGGTATGAATGAAGTCTAAGTCAAGATCTACCCCTTTGATGCCATAGATTCCCCCCAAGTGAAACAAATCTAATTCTTTTCTATCTCTAGCATTAAGAGATCGACACCATTCATGAGTGTATTGGGTGAAACTTTTGGTGACTAGAGACATGATATTATTTTTTTAAGGCCAAGAATTATTTTATTCGCTGGAATTATGAGAATAATCGGCTGGGCAGGGGGCTATTTATACACAAATTACGACCAGTTTTATTCAGGATAAAATACGGAGACAGCGTCAACTGGCGCCAGACTCCGCGATTGGCGCCACACGCAATTGCGTGATGGCAGCTGGCGCCAACCTGCCACGTCATCCGCGCCTTTTTAAATTGCGTTTTTATCCAAAATTCGAGTTGACTGATGACTTTACGACCCCGATTATCTTTTCTAAACATCTTTTTTTTCTACTTTTAATTAATATAGCTATTATTTTATATTATATTATTCCTTTCTGGATTTTATTTATATTAATTTCAAAAATTTGTTATAAACCAAGCATTTTATTCGCCTTTTCCTTTTTTTCATTTTTTCTTTTGGGGGAGAGAGTCGGATACCCTCCATCAGTAATATAAATGACGGAATTTTTGCGCAAAATTGTTTGTCACACTTCTCTTGCACACACAAATATGCACATAATAATAGCAAACAAAATGAACTTATAATAGCATAAAAATACAAAATATGTCTAAAAATGAGTTTTAACTAAAAGGAAAAGTTCTATACAAAGTCAAAAAATAAAAAGCACAGGTACAAACCACCCCGCGCGAGAGCAAACAAAGAAATAAGTTAGTAAACATGTGGACAAAATTTGCAAATAAGTAAGCTTACTCGAGTCTAGTGGCGAGGAATCGACCACTTTACAAAGCACGGCTGGAGGAATCATCTCCTCAATCGACTCGTATGCACGAACTCAGCAGCATTATCCTGATAATGCAAAACCAAGTCGGTGAATCATTACTTGGGGGCTACTTAAAGATAAGAGCCGAAAAGGCGTACTGCTACATTCTCAGCCGGTACAGGAATTGGAGCTAACAACGGCTGTAGTTCCTCTGCACAGCATCAACCAGGGATCGTGCAAGATCATCAAGGGGAATTAGTTCCCTCTGAGATGCTCAAATAACTTCGTAGCAACAGGACACTAAGCCACTCGGTGAGACTGTTCTACCTTGTTGCAACATATTGTGGGTTCCTTGGTACGCCAGTTAGCCCCTCTAAACGATTTGACATGATTTTTAGTAATTGGCTTGATTACATAAAGTGATCGACCTGATGAAAGATCGTCTCACTTAGCATAAAGCGCCTAAGCATGGGCTCATTGACAAAAGACACCTACATATTGGCTTATTAACAAAAGGCACCGACATACTGGTTCATTCGCAAAAGGCACCGACATACTGGTTTATCAGCAAAAGGCACCAACGTACAGGTTAAAAGCAACAGAAGCGCCGACGTACAGGCATAGCAGAAGCACAGTTTAGGCGAGCTTTTAAAGATCGACAAGCGAAGATCTTCGCTAATTTCCTTTGGAAAACTATCGCGTCAAATGAGGATGGCTTCAACCGAGGATATCTTCAACATCATTCCCTAGCTTGTGGAGAATTGTCACAAACAAATGAAGGTAATTTCAAGCGAAGTTGTCATCGATAGTATTCCCTTAGACGCGGAATATTATCAATGCAGATGAGGATTGTTTCAAAAGAAATAAGCTTCGATGGAATTCCTTTGGACGTGGAACATTATCATAGCGGAGGAGGATCATTTCAGGTGAAGCAATCTTCCAAATTGGATGCAGTTACAGGCTTAGCGGTTTTCAAGTGGGATGGAATTCTCTAGATTGCAGGAGGTCATCAAAACAAGGATATATTAAAACAGCAAATCGGTTACTTTCAGAGACGTGTGTTCGACGGTGCAAGATACGCGTTTCTTAACTCTTTTATCTGTTTAAATAGCGTTAGTTTGCAGGTATCGGCGTTACAAGATTGATTTAAGATCGCAGAACGTTCTGAATCATTCTCCATCCCTATCGCTACTTTGACTTTTGTTTTCGAAACTCGCGTTTCTCCAAACTCAGTCTATGTGGGGGCTTCTGTAGACACCCATTTGTGTCTCAAAACCAAACCCGGTGATGAGTACCTATCGCGTCGAATCATAATCGAATGAAGCGAAAGTGTGGACAGTTTAGTGTTGCGGATAGTTTTTAATTTCTTTTCTCTTCTCTCTATTTTTTGAAAGCTTTTTTTAAGAGAACAGCTAATCCAGTTTGGTTGGTACATGATATTGGTCCAATAGTAGTGTAGTTGGATAGGGCTTGACAAGAGCATTCCAACGATGTATTATAAGCCTAATTCCGATGAATAATGAGGAAGTTATGGCCAATTTACTAAACTGGGCCCGTTTTGAGCCTTATGTGCGGCCCAATGATCTAGTGGAGGGCCTAATATAATTTATCGTTCCTAATGCAATTAGGAATGCTTTTAGTCTTCTAAATTCTTCTAGAAGGTTATTTTCATTCCTAATTTAATTAGCATTGATAAATTGACTTTTGTTGACTTTTCAGAGTTTTAATTAAAATTAAATAGCATTTTTGAGGAAAATATACGATTTTATCCTCTAGTACGGAAAACTTATCTGATTTTCAAAAACGCGTCAAAAATAGGCTTGGCGCCTGACTCCAGGCATTGGCACCTGGAACCAGGCCTGCACCTTGCACTAGCATTGGCGCCTAGCGCCAGCTTTGTTTCAGTTGCGCCAGGACTCTATTTTGTTTATTTATCTTTTTGGCTGATTTTCTCTATATATAACGATGTAAAAACTCCGTTTTCATTCACCTACAATCAGTTTTCAATTCTCATTCTCTTCTAATTCATTCATTAATCAATCAATTCATTCATCCATCTGTCTCTCTCTCTTTTTCTAAATTAGTCTTTTACATACACCTAGCCATATTCGAAGTTTCCTTCGCCCTAGACCTGAAAGAGGTACGAGGCATCAAAGTAAGTACTTTAATGTTTATTGATTGATGTTATAATCCTGCTTAAATTGTTATTATGATATTCCTAGTATAATTTCAGGGGTAATTTTAATATTTAATATGATTGTTACGAAGCTTCCTATGTTCTTCCTTATATTTATGATTGTTAGTATCATGTTAGGGATAAAGATTTTATTTTTATTGCTTAGTGACATGCTAGGGTTTGTTATTAATCTTGTTAGTATCATGCCTAGGATCTTGCTATTATTATGCTTTAATATTAACAAGAACATGATTATGATTATAATTGTTATTATTATTATTATTATTATTATTATTATTATTATTATTATTATTATTATTATTATTATTATTATGATTATTTTACTTATTATTAATATGATGATTATTATTATGATTTATTATGTTTCTTGATATTTTATTACTTGATCACACTTTTTATGCATGTTTAAAAGGAATTTTATACTTGTAATCACGCTTAATAAGATAATTAATAATCTTGTGTTAGGGTTAATGTGATTAAAATTCAAGTGATCGCCAATAATAGTTTTATTTGTGCATTAATATTCAACCAACATAGATAAACAGGTTTAGGGTTAATCCTATTGATTGCTTGTTAGTCAGAACGCGCACATGAATACGATCTAAATAAAGTAGAGACCTATTATTACGGCAGTTTCAATCTCATTTAGGTTGGATTTGTACCTTTATCCCCGAACCCTTATTTGGTTCTAGACCTTATGAAGTTGACGATCTCTTGAATCGTTAAGAAGTGTAACCTTGATGCAAGTCTAAGTATGGAGAACTTCGAAGATTTGCTTATCATGCATCAAGATAGCTTGTCCCTAAACATTGATTCAAGCAAAGCATTGCATGGACACTTTCTTGGATATCAAAGCAAAGCCACGGTTTGCTTAGTGACTTTTCTTGGAGTCTAGTTCACTTTCTTGAACTTTCTTTAATTTTCTTTACTTAGATTTTGCTTACAAGTTTTTACCTTTCACTTGAAAGGGTTTTTATTAGTTCAAGCATTAGGATCTTTAATCTTTATTTAGTTCTTTAGTTTTTATTTATTTATTTAGTTGCTTTAAAAATTAGTTAGTTAGCAAAATAAATCAGTTTGGTGTATGCTTGTGCGCCAAGGTGCTTGCTCTTCAAGCAAGTTAGAATTCTAGTTTAATTAGGATTGAATTAGGGACTTGTCCTAATCTTCCTGGGTAAACTAAGTCTTATAAATAGGGCTGTAAACACACGAATAAACATACATAGAGATTAATATTCAGATTATTTCTTAAGTTGCATACTTGAGTTTTGGTTGATTGCGATCAATTGCTGTTTTGCTTGTTTTAGTTAAAACATTCGTTTGGATTGATTAATTAGGTGGATTCTTAATTGATTAATCTTAGTTTTTGTTTAATTCTTGGTGGATTTCCTGTATAGAATTAGACTTAAACATATCCCTCGTGAACAGTTTACAAGTTCCTAAAACTTGTTGGCAACTCTTTTTCTCTATCTTCTTCCCTTTTGGACGCCACCGTACTTTAGTGTATGATCACAGTGAGGTTCTTGCTAGGGGATTAACGCTTGAATTTACTCCCTACAATGTGTCTGTCGCCCCTTAGCGCTAATGATCCCCTTGGATGGGCGATGATGTGTCTGAAACCCCTCAGTGCAAATGAGCCCCTTTAATGGGCGACGATGTGACTCACGCCCCTCAACACTAATTAGCCCCTTGGATGGGCGATGATGTGTCTAACGCTCCTTAGAGGAGTATATCCCCTTGCTTTTGCGATGATGTGTCTCACGCCCCATAGTTCTAATGAGCCCCTTGGATGGGCGATGATGTGTCTGATGCCCATTAGGGCTAATGATCCCCTTGGATGGGCGATGATGAGTCTCACGCCCCTTAGGGCTAATAGGCCCCTTGGATGGGTAATGATGTGTCTAACGCACCTCAGGGCTAATGAACCCCTTGGATGGGCGATGATGTGTCTAACACCCCTTAGGGTTAATGAGCCCCTTCTAGATAAGCGATCATGGAAAATTTTAATACATTTGTCCTACCGAAATTGCGAAAAAAGGCTTCTTACATGACAAAATTGTCATTTTTATGATTACGGTCTCATTTTTAGGCATGTCTTGAAACAATACGTGCTCGGATCAAGCCATAATGAGCCCCTAGGATGCGCGATGATGTAATTCACGCTTCTAAGAGCATTGTGGACTTATGTATTTGATGAAACATCAATGAAGAAATAAATTGTTATGCCTAACTTATGTATACTTGTAAGTATTGTTATGTTTCACGCCCCTTAGGGCTAATGAGCCTCTTTGATGGGCTATAATGTGAAACAAGCCCCTTAGTGCTATTGAGCCCCTTGGACGGGAGATGATGTGTATGACGCCCCTTAGGGAAATTGTGCCCCTTGGATGGGCGATGATGTGTCTCACGCCCCTTGAGCTAATGAACCCCTTGGATGGGCGATGATGTGTCAGATGCCCTTTAAGGCTAATGAGACCCTTGGATGGGGGATAATGTGTCTGACACCCCTCAAGGCTAATGAGCCCCTTGGATTGGCCATGATGTGTCTGACACCCCTAAGGGCTAATAAGCCCCTTAGATGGGCGATGATGTGTCTTATGCCCCTGAGGGCTAATGAGCCCCTTGGATGGTCGATGATGTGTCTTACACCCCTTAGGGCTAATGAGCCCCTTGGATGGGCGATTAATTGTCCAACGCCCCTTAGGGCAATTAAGCCCCTTGGATGGGCAATAATGTGTCTGATGCACCTTAGGAATAATAAACCCCTTGGATGGCGATGATGTGTCGCAAGACCCTTAGGGCTAATGAGCTCCTTGGTTGGGAGATATCGCCCATCCATGGGGCTTTTTAGAAATAAGGGGCGTAAGACACATCATTGCCAATCCAACGGGGTCAATTACTCTCAGGAGCATCATACACATCATCGCCCATCCAAGGGTCTAATTAGCCTTGAGGAGCGTAAGACACATCATCGCCCTTCCAAGGGGCTCATTAGCCCTAAGGGGCGTCATACACATCATCGCCCATCTAAGGGGCTCATTAGCCCTAAGGGGAATCATACACATCATTACCCATCCAAGGGCTCATTAGCCTTGAGGAGCGTCAGACACATCATCGCCCTTTCAAGGGGCTCATTAGCCCTAAGGGGCGTTAAACACATCATCGCCTATCTGAGGGGCTCATTAGCCCTAAGGGGAATCAGACACATCATTACCCATCCAAGGGGCTTATTAGCCCTAAAGGTCGTGAGACACATCATCGCCCATCCAAGGGGCTCATAAGCCCTTAGGGTCGTGAGTCACATCATCACCCGTCCAAGGGGCTCTTTAGCCTTGAAGAGTGTCAGACACATCATCGCCCTTCCAAGGGGCTCATTAGCCCTAAGGGGCGTCAGACACATCATCGCCCATCTAAGGGGCTTATTAGCCCTAAGGGGAATTAGACACATCATTACCCATCCAAGGGGCTTATTAGCCCTAAGGGTCGTGAGACACATCATCGCCCATCCAAGGGGCTCCTTAGCCCTAAGGGTCGTGAGAGACATCATCGCCCATCCAAGGGGCTGATTATTCTTAAGGTGCATCAGACACATCATTGCCCATCCAAGAGGCTTAATTGCCGTAAGGGGCGTTGGACACTTAATCGCCCATCAAAAGAGCTCATTAGCCTTGAGGGGCGTCAGACCCATTATTACACACCCAAGAGACTCAATAGCACTAACGGGCAACATACACATCATCGCCAATCCAAGGGGCTCATTAGAACTAAGGGGCATGAGACACATCATCGCCCATCCAAGGGGCTCAATTGCTCTAAGGGGCGTGAGTCACATCATTGCCCATCCAAGGGGCTTATTAACCCTGATGGGTGTCAGAAACATCATCTCCCATCCAAGGGGATCATTAGCCCTAAGGGGCGTAAGACACATCATCTCCCATCTAAGGGGCTCATTAACCCCTAGGAGTTCATTAGCCCTAAAGGGCGTCCGACACAACATTACGCATCGAAGGGGCTCATTAGCCCTGAGAGGTGTCTGATACATCATCTCCAATCCAATGGGCCCATTCGCCCTCAAAGGCGTGAGACACATCATTGTTAGTCCAAGGGGCTCATTAGCCCTAAGGGGCATCAGAGACATAATCACCATCCAAGACGCTCATTATCACTAAGGGGCGTGAGACACATCATCGCCCATCCAAGCGGCTCAGTTGCCTTAAGTGGCGTTAGACACATAATCGCCAATCAAAGGGGCTCATTAGCCCTGAGGGGTTTAAGACACATCATCGCCCATCTAAGGGGCTCATTAGCCCTCAAGGGCGTCAGACACATCATCGCCTAACTAAGGGGCTCATTAGCCCTAAGGGGTGTCTTAAACATCATGGCCCATCTAAGGGGCTTATTAGCCCTGAGGGGTGTCAAACACATTATCGCCCATCCAAGGGTCTCATTAGCCATAAGGGGCGTTAGACACATCATTGCCCATCAAAGGGGTTTATAAGCCTAAGGTGCGTGAGACACTTCATCGCCCATCCAAAAGCTCAATTGCCCTAGGGGCTTTATACACATCATCGCCCATCCAAGGGGCTCAATAGCCCTAAGGGGCGTGTGTCACAACATAGCCCATCAAAGCGGATCATTAGCCTTAAGGGGCGCCAAATATAACAATAAATATGAGTATACATAAGTTAGGCATAACAATTTATTTCTTCTTTTTAATATAAAGTTTGCTATAGATGGCAACATAGATATTAATATTACATTTTTCAAACAATTGTTTTGTTATTGTTATCTTTTCAAGCAACAATTATTATATTTGTTGTCTTAGACAAAAAAAAGGTAACAATTTAAGCGACTAATGCCTTATATAGTCTAGAGCAACAATTTTTTTTTTCTGTTACTCTAGCTCAAGGTAACAAATAAGTATTGTTGCGTTAGATTATTAAGAGTAATATTTTTGTAAGTGTTGGAATCTTAGCCCTTGGATGGGCGATGATGTGTCTCACGCCCCTTAGGGCTATTGGGCCACTTGGATTGGCGATGATGTGTATGAAGCCCCTTAGGGCTAATGAGCCCCTTGGATGGGTAATGATGTGTCTGACGCCCCTCAAGGCTAATTAGCCCCTTGGATGGGTGATTAAGTGTCTAACGCCCTTAAGGGCAATTAAGCCCCTTGGATGGTCGATGATGTTTCTGATGCACCTTCGGAATAATGAGCTTCTTGGATAGGCGATGATGTGTCTGACGCCCCTTAGGGCTAATGAGCCCCTTGTATGGGCGATAATGTGTCTGACGCCCATCAGGGCTAATGAGCCCCTTTGATGGACGATGATGTTACTCACACCCCTCAAGGCTACGTAGGTCCTTGGATGGGCGATGGTGTGTTTGACGCTCCTTAGAGCAATTGAGCCCCTTAGATTGGTGATGACGTGTCTTACGCCCCTTAGTTCTAAAGAGCCCCATAGATGGATGATGATGTGTCTTATGCCCATTAGGGCTAATGAGCCCCTTGGATGGGCGATGATGTGTCTCACGCCCATTAGTGCTAAAGATCCCCTTAGATGGGCGATAATGTGTTTGACGCCCCTTAGGGCTAATGAGCTCCTTGGATGGGAGATGATGTGTCTAATGTCCGTTAGGGCTAATGAGCCCCTTGGATGGGTAATGATGTGTCTGACGCCCCTTAGGGCTAATGAGCCCCCTTGTATGGGCGATTAAGTGTCTAACGCCTTGTTTAGGGTAAAAATACCCTAGACACATGGAACAATGAGAGGAGGCCATGTGTCGAGTTTAGGATAGCCTACGTGACCTAATATTCCCTTGACACATGCCCCCCTTGTATAAATCTCTGAAATGGCGGCTTTCAAGGGCCCCTATCCCAAGAAGCGCCGTAAAACGGCGCAGCCCACTATAATCTAGGTCAAGTGACCTAGATAGGGGCACATTCTCCAATGATCCCATAAATAGGGAGATATTTCCCCACTTTGGGGACACATTCAATCATTTATTACACCAATGTTCTCTCTCATTAGAGAAACACCTGAGCTTGGAATCCAATCAGATCCCCACCTAAATTTCCGTACTCTTTATTCCCTTTCAAGTTACTAACTTAATCTTCGGAGGCGGAGCTCGAACCACTCGGAATCTCCGTTTTTTTGCAGGTACAACTCAGTCGGACTAGTCTTTGTGACGTAACTCTCTCAAGGAACAAAAACACCCAAAACATTTGGCGCCGTCTATAGGGAGAGTACCTCGAAGATAGTTCAAGAGTTTGTACCACCCCCTAAGCGTCTGGGCGATGACTTGGAAGTTTTTACAGACCAAGAGGATGAAGATCCTTAGGTTGAAACCTATATAGCCGATGATGGCTCTCTGATAACCAAGCGCATCCGGCCTAGAGACACTTTGGAGCGGGGTGCCACCCAGGCAAGTACAAACCGACCCCTTGGGCAGCCAAAAAGGGAAACCCACACGGCAAATGGCTCAGCTCCCGTCACCCGAGACGAACTAATGAAGTTCATAACAAGTGTCAAGGGTGAAATTAAATATTTGATCACCAAGAGCCAGGCTGGCCCAAGTAGGGGTCATGCGAAAAAAAGACTCCTTTGGAGAAGGGGAGGTCAGTCAGAGAACGACAGCCAACTCCCCATCCAAAGGAGAAGGCAGTCGGGATTATTGATTGGTCCAAAATTCTTCTGCCCTAGAAGAATACCAACAATCCCCGCCGCACTCAACAACCGTTGGGAAGTAAATAATCAACTCTTGATGCCCGGGAGATCATCACCAGAAAGTGGAATTTTCCGGACAGCTTCAACAACACTTCTACAAGGAATGCACTTTCCTTGCATGAGAGCCAGACAGGCGGTAATATTATCCATTCTGGCCCCCTAATGATTGGGACTGCACCGTATGTACCTTCTCAGGTCTACGGTCAGTATTCTCCTTATTTCATGCAGCCACCCTTCTTCGGAGGTCAAGCGACATATAACAATGTCCAGCCACTTGACTGGCTGCTTTGTCTGCCCCGCTTGGTTGAACAACCTTCTGCGAGATAACCGAGGCGGAACAGCCGGCCATGGTTAAAAATGTGTTGGTAGGTACCTATGACGGTACCACTAACCCGGAAGATCACATTACGGCATACACCAACCTCATGTACCTACAAGGGTTGGATGATGCCACATGGTGTCGATGCTTCCCGGCTACATTGAAGGGCATTGCCCAACAATGGTTTGGAAACCAGCCAGCCGGGTCCATCGGTAGTTTCAGGAAGCTTGCCTTCATGTTTGCTTCCAACTTCTCAATGAACATTCCTGCAAAGAAAATAAGTCTTGATTTCAGCACCATTAAGCAGGGGGAGAGATAAGGGATGCCCTCCTATTTCATGCAGTTCAATCTGATTAGAATTCAGATCTAAGGACTGTTAGATGAGTTAGCTATTACAGACTTTTTCAAGGGTCTGAGAGATGGGTCGACTTTTATGATCGACCTAGTCAGAAAAGGGGCTTTCACTTTACAGGCGGCCTTGAGGAAGACGGAAAGCTATATTAAAGAAACCGACCTCTACTCGCCTGGTAATCAGTCCGACTCCAAGAAGTCTGACAAACAGAAAGACAGCCGGCCTGCTCATCCGGCGAAGAAGAAAGAAGAGAGCAAGAAAAAAAAGAAGTCTTGACGGTTAGTGATTGTGACCAGCCGTCTCAGAAGAAAAAAAAAGAATTTAAATTGTACGTTCCTAAGTACGAGTTTAATAAGGACTGCAACTTCATCCTCATGGAAATTAAGGACAGGTTGTCCCTAGAGAAGCCGAATCCAATGAAAAGTTCCATTCAATCAAGGAGCAAAGGGATGAAAAAGGGATGTTAAAGTCCTACATTTTTAAGTCCAAAGGGACTAATAAGAAGAATCTGGGGCATTCGTCTAAGACACCCCAACCTGCTAGTAGTTCCGACACTGACAAGGAGCCGGTGTACACAATAGCAGGCGGGTTCTCATGCGGTGGCCCTACCATCCGGGGAACCAAGAGCCATCTTCTAAAGATGGATAAAGATGATGATGAGCAGGCGTCTGCTAGCTCCTCCTTCCCAGACGTCCTGATCACTGAGAAGGACATAGGTAGCGTCCGTCGTCCGCATGATGACCCGGTCGTCATTGAATGTAAGGTTGCCAACCAGCTGGTTGGAAGGATCCTTATTGACACCGGTAGCTCATCAGACATCATCAGCCTCTGGTGCCTGCAAAAACTGAAATACAATGTCAGCAGCATGCATCCGGTTACCCACCACTTAGTTGGTTTTGTGGGTGGAATGGTTTACCCAGTCGCAAAGGTTGATTTAATAATCCGGCTTGGTTAGAAAGAAAAAGGGCGCCACTTGGTCCTCAAGTTCTTAGTCGTTGAGGAGCTGACCGCCTACAACATTATTCTGGGGCGGCCAACCCTCAACGAAGCCAAGGCTGTAATCATCCCTTCCCTCATGCTCATCAAGTATGAGAGGGATGACGGCTTTGTTGGTTCCTTGAATAGGGATAAGAAGACGGCCCGGGAGTGCTATCTCTTAATCGTCAAAGATACTGTGGCCCCAAATAGCAAAGAACCAATAGACCTTGACAATGTCAAGGATGCCGACCAAGCCCCACCAGCAGCCGGAAAGAAAAGAAAGGAACCGCTGCTGGTGGTAGTGAAAAAAGAGAAGAAATAGCAATCACTGACCGGGGAGCAATGAGAAGAGCTTCGTCCCCAACCGGCTTGAGACCATATTGATATACCTCTAGACGACAGCCGTCCAGAGCGTACGGTTAAGGTTGGGACGACTTCTCATGCTAAATTGGGTGCAGATCTGCACCTGCTGCTGAAGGAATTAAAAGAAATCTTTGCCTTTAAGGTGGAAAAGATGCCAGACGTCATCCCGGATCTTGCTGTCCACAATCTCACCGTGGATCCTAAAAAGAAGCTCATCCGGCAAAAGAAAAGAAATCGCGGTGAGGAAAGAAGTCAGGCGGCAGCTGCCGAAGTAAAAAAGTTGTTGGACGCTGGGTTCATTTGGCCATGTAATTTCCCCGACTGGGTGGCAAATGTTGTGGTTGTAAAGAAGTCGAATGGTACCAGGCGTATGTGTGTTGATTACACAGACCTCAACAAGGCATGTCCTAAGGAAAGTTATCCGCTTCCTATGATCGACAATCTGGTCAATTTGACAGCCGGGCATGCCTTGATGAGTTTCATGGATGCCTACTCCGACTTCCATCAGACACTTCTGTGGAAGAAAGATCAAGAGAAGACGACCTTCGTCACTAATAAGTGGTTATTCTGTTACACTATGATGTCGTTTGGCTTGAAAAATGCGCCGGCTACATTCCAACGGATGATTAATACGGTTTTCATTAATCAAATTGGGAGGAATATGGACGATTATATAGATGACATGATATTCAAATCCAAGCACGGGCGGATCACCATGATGATCTCCGTGAAACCTTCACTACACTTAGGCGGCAGAAGGTTATGTTAAATCCTAGGAAATGCGTCTTTGGTGTTGAGTCTGGGAAGTTTCTCGGATTCCTGATTGATCAAAGGGGGATAAAGGCTAACCCCGAGAAGATACAGGCGGTAATTGACATGAAGTCCCCCCGCACTGTCAAGGAAGCGCAAAGCCTAACCGGTTGCCTGGCGGCATTGGGAAGGTTCCTCAGCTGGTCAGGTGACAAATGCCTTTACTTCTTCCAAGTAATCAAGAAGAAGACGAGATTTTAATAGGGGGATGATGGTGAGGCGACCTTTAAAAAGCTGAAAGAGCACCTGCACTCTTTGCCAAGGCTTATTAGCCCTCTGCCGAAAAAGTCGTTATACATGTACCTAGCCATCTCAGATCATGCCCTCAGTGCTGTTCTCCTAGCTGAGAGACACGCCATTAAGCTCCCGGTCTAAAAAATGCTGAGCTCCGGTATCCATGTTCTAAAAATTGTTTTAAAAAATGCTGAGCTCCGGTATCCCATGGTTGAAAAATTTACCCTTTCTTTGTAAATGGTCTTCAAGAAATTGAAGTCGTATTTTCTGGCCCATCCGGTGATAATTTACACCGACCAGCCCCTCAAGCAACCAATGTCTACCTTGGAATCATCTGGCAGAATGTTGAAATAGGCTATTGAAATGCAAAGTTCTGAAATCACATTTGAGCCTAGAAAGGAAGTGAAAGGTTATGCGTTTTCCGACTTCATTGTTGAAATGATACGACCGGTGCAACCAGATAAAATTGACCAGGTTTGGAAAGTGTATGTAGACGGGAGCTCAACGAAGAATGACTGCGGTGCAGGAATTACATATGAGTCCCCTGAGGGGGACATATTTGAATATGCACTGCGGTTTAAGTTTCAAGCCTCAAATAACGAGGCAGAGTATGAAGCCCTTCTAGCCGGAATCCGCATGTGTAAGGCAGCAGGGGCAACTAACATTGACACCTACTCAAATTCACAATTGGTCGTTATCCAGTATGAGGGAAAATATGAAGCAACTCATCCGACTATGATCAAATACCTTCAGGCAATCAAAGAAGAGGCTGGGGCCCTTGAGGAATTCCGTCGAATAACAATCAGGAGAATGTGTTGTCCAAATTGGCTTCATTCGCCTACTGTGATACGCCTCGGTCGGTCTTTTGGGAAGTTCTTGAAAAGAGAAGCATATATGAAGAGCCCATTGGAATTCTAGACCGAAGCTCTACTTGGATGGATGGCATCCGGGCATATTTAGCAGACGACATACTTCCTGATTCACTACAGGAAGAAGCCGTCAAGAAGAAGCGAGCAGCAAACTTCGAGTTGTGAAACAGAGAGCTCTTCAAGGAGGGTTTCCTTAAACCTCTATTGATGTGTGTTACCCTAGAAAAGGGGAAATAAGTTCTCGAATAATTGCATGTTGGGTATTGTGCCTCTCATATAGGTAGCAGGTCTCTAGCCGTCAGAGCCAGGCGGCATTACTTCTGCCATACTATTGAAGCAGACGCTAAAGAGTTGGTGAAGTGATGTGATAAATGCCAGAGGTTTGGCAAGCTCATTCACATCCCGACTACTGATCTGACGGTAATCCACAGCCCAGTCCTTATTGCTAAATGGGGCATGGATATCTTGGGTCCTTATACGCCTGTTTTAGGCGGAAAACGCGATATATTTTGGTGGTTGTGGATTATTTAACCAAATGGGTAGAAGCTGAGCCGGTTAAGAACATCAAGACAAAGGATGTCATCTCTTTCATTAGGAAGAACATCATCACCCGATTTGGGGTACCTATGTCTATGGTGTTTGATAATGGTCCTCAGTTTGTAACCCCTCATCTCAAGACTTGGTTGGGAGATCAGGGTATCTCACATTGTTTTGCATCAGTCGGCCGACCCCAAGCAAACGGCCAAGTTAAAGCCTTCCACAAACTCATCTCAGACGGCATAAAAAAGTAAATTGAAAGAGTCGGTGGCTTATGGGCAGAAGAGCTTATTCATGTCCTATGGGCCATCCGGACTACTACCAAGGGGGAAACCGGTGAAACCCCATTTCTTAAGGTATAGGGTGATGAAGCCGTCTTGCCCATTTAACACTACGAGCCGACTCTCAGAGTCATGCTCTATGATGAAGAGGCAAATTGGGAGGCCATGCGACTAGCATTGGACTCCCTCTCGGAAAGCAGGGGCAACGTTGCCCTGCGCCATGTGATATACCGTCTGAGAATGACCAGAGCCTACAACAAGAAAGTGCACAGGTGTCTATTAAAAAAGGACGACTTTGTGTTAAGAAAAATGGAAGCAACCGGTAGGGCCAATGAGGCTGGAAAGCTAACTCCTAATTGGGAAGGCCCCTACCGGATTTATGAAGAATTCAGGGATGGCACCTACCGTTTGGAAACCCCAGACGGCTGGCGTCTGCCTAGAACTTGGAATGTAGATAACTTAAAAAAGTACTATTTCTAAGAAATGTAAATTTTTGTAAATAGTAAGTCAATTAATGAGAATTCAGACTTTGTTTGCAGAATTGTTTTGCTAAATTTATTACTTATCCGACTGGGTTATCCTAAGATGGAACTCATGTTGGACTGTCTTTGTTTGACACTTGGCGTAAGTTCAACTATATAATTGTTTATCCGCCTAGGTAATACTCAGACGGACTCTTTGGTTAACTAACTAAGTTTGATGCTTATTGTAATTTAATGCTATAATTACTTGTCCGCCTAGGTAATACTCAGACGGACTCTTTTTTTAACTAACTAAGTTTGATATTTAGTGTAAGTTAATGTTATAATTACTTGTCTGCCTGGGTAATACTTAGACGGACTATTTGTTTAACCAACTAAGTTTGACATTTAGTGTAAATTCAATGTTGTAATAACGCTCGGCCAATGGTCCGATTAAAAAAAAAAGCACAAAAACGCTTAGTGGCTATGCAACCGGTCTAATACAAGACCAAAGGCTAAAATGGCCAAATGGTTGCATATTTTATAAAACCTCCTGCCCCAACATGGACAAAGGCGTCCGGCGACACCCCTCCGGGTGCAATCATCGCAGAGAACAAACTATTCGTCGGTTCTACGTACCTATGCAGACGGAGAAAATTGAACGACCGAATTGGTTAACTCATAGTCGTCTGACCAGAATAATCTATGAAGAACGATTAAGTTGCCGAATTCGGGATGTCCAAAAGCATCAGTCGTTTACCGGCTGAAGTTCTCACTTAGGTTATTTATTCCAAAGTTGCACTCTGTCTCCTTATTGGGGCAAAAGATTTTATGCAATGGCTATGTGGTAACCCCAAACGGAATATAACCGCCTGGGTAAGAAGCTCAAAGCACCCTCTCTAATGGCCGGTTGTGCACTTGGTTTGGGGCAATCACCATTGTGATTGATTGGCCTAAAAACACTCCATACTTTTCCTAGTATCAAGTGTTTTCAAGCCAATCATTTAATTTGAAATAAAACCAACCACACAGCCGCCTAGGGGCAAGAGCACCTGGATTGCAAATTGCCGCATGCTTTTTTAAGTTAGGAAAAATTTAAAAGAATTGCAAACATACGCGAAATTCAAATTGAAAAATTCAAACAGAAACATATATAAACACCGATTTAGTCGGAATACTTCATTAATATTAATAATAGCACAAAGGCCAGAATAAGTATTAACCGGAGTCACATCCGGTGAAGAGAGAAAGAAAAAAATGTTAACCCAACTCTATAGTTGGTAAAGATACAACACTAATGGGCATACAAGCCGGCAAAGAAACAAGTTAGCATACTGCCGCATAAGGTAGGGAGGCCCGCTTAGGGCTGAGGTGGAGGCTGCTGCTCCGGCTGATCTTGGCTAGTTGGGCCTTCATTTTACTCATCCGCCGCCGTATCTTCATTATCAGAGACTTCATATCCCTGCTTGGCAGCCCAATCCTTGAATCAAGGCGGAGGAGCCTCACCCAGCACTCGGGCATCATACACCTCAGTGGCGTAATCATACTTCAGTTTATAGACCTCATAGTCTATATCTAGGTAGAGGAGGCTCCAAGTGATCTTCAGCCGGGCTAAATTATCTTGCTCATTCTCCTCCATCAACCGCTTTTGCTCTTAGGGGAGCTCGTCCGACTGCTTGTTTCGCAAAGTGACGATCTCAACCCCCCAGGCGGGAAACGTCTACTTGGAGTTGGGCGTTTTACTTATCAGCATCCTGTAATGCTTCAGCTTTTGCTCAAGGTCATCATCCTGGCTGGTGGCTTCATTGTTCCAAGCCGTCAAGCTCTAGATCAACTCCTCATGTTTCAACTCTACTGCTTTAATCTTTAAATCACACATATAATTAGCATATTCAGTAGAGTTGAGGTTTTTAAGGGCCCTCAGTTTGGCGTCATTTACCTCTTCTTATTTCCGCCTAAAGGGGCACCGGAGTCCATCCACTCTCAGCATTACCTGAGAAAAGAGTAGCCGGTTACTGAAGGGGCCCCGGGCTTGCCACCCTTCGATGCCGCAGAGGCATCCGGCGCTTTTTGATATGAGCGTTCTGAGCTTTCGCTCAAAATCTTCATCGCAGTAGGAGATTTGCCTCCGGTCGTTGGACGATCGGATTTGGCAATAGAGTTTGTTTGGGGAGGGGGGTCCTTTTTGGCGGCCTTCTTAGCCGGAGCTTTCTCCAGATCATCTCCTTGCCTTTTGAGAAACTTGAAGAAGGATCGTGGCACTCGCTTTTCAGAGTCCTGAGAAATGAACAAGGATAAGTATACCCAACCGGCAAATTGCCTTATTAAAAAAAAAAACAGAGAGAAAAATGTATATATACACATATAAAGTCTAGCGGTCTTACCCCGCATTTCTTAGACTCTTTTGCATCAACGACTGCTTTCTTGGCATGTGCAGCCTTTTTGCGCAGCAGCGCCGCCGATTTAGCCCGAGTCTTCGCCGGATCAACCATCTTCAAGGCATCCGCTGCATGAATAGAATTCAAGTTAAAAGAAATTATGGAAAGTTTGTATTAATAAAATAACAAAATAACAAATACTCCGGATGTAAGGTGATCTACCCTTGGGAAACATGGGACTTAACCCGCAGGCGGACAAGAATCATTCGTCCTTGAAAAAGTCCGGATGGGAGATCCAGTTTTTGGGAACTATAATGTGAGTCTCATCCCTCATGGGCTCGGTTGTGGTCGAAAAAAATCTCGAATCCATTATTTGTTCCCAGGCCTTAATAGATATCTCTAGGAGAGGGCATTTCCTGCCCAGATGAGTCGGCTCTGTGTTGTACCGGCGTAGTGTTCGGTTATGTCTCAGAGTTGGGGAAGAAATCAGATAAAACTTGTCCTTCCACCCGGACCACTTGGATACTTTGTCCAAACTCATCAAATATTGGGGCAAGGTATTAAGAATATACCATACCCCATGGCCGCCTAGGGCCTTGCTCAAATAATGCATATGAGCGAAGGCGATGAAACTGGGATTTATATTCTAGAGCTCGCAGGCGGCGATGTAACTTAGAATATTCACCCACAAGTTAAGGGTGAGCTGCAAAACTCTTAAATCGTACCCCTTCAGGATTTTCCTAATCCCGGTGTGGAGGGGGAACTGGAGGCCGGCTTTGATGACCGCCTCGTAGCGGACAAAGTAATGGTGTTCATTATCAATGTCACCGCTCCAGGCCATTACTACGTCAACCGGCGGAACGATGATGTCCCAGCACCTTCCAAAGGGGTGCTTCTCTTTAAAATCCCTAAAGCCACTCTTTTGTAGGGTAATGTTACCCGGTAGCGTCCTATTCCGTTTTGGGTTGGGGTTGTCGGCGACCTTAGGCGGCTGCTGATAGTCAGCCGCATATTTATCTTTGTCAGAGCCGGCAGATTCGGCCCTTGACCCTTCGCCGGCCTCAGCTTCGCCGGTTCTGTTAGATGAGGCAGCTTCTTACCGCCTACCTCTCGTACCCCAAAGCTACTGGAAGTAGAGGGAGCCTCTTCATCAGACCTACTCTCCTCCGAATCCATTTGTTCCCCGTCTAAGATAACCTCATCGGCTGACAATTATATAGTGCGCTGGCTCCTAGACCTTCAAGCCGTCTGTTTTGTTCTGGCCATTGTGTTCTACATAGACACAAAGAGGGAGGAATTTGGGGATGAGCACATCGGTTCTGACAGTCCAGAAAAGGCACCTCTTGTTCTAGGCAGTGCCGAGTGTGTGGATTGAGAACTCATTTTTATTTACTAAAACTATGTATATAGACGGAGAAAGAATGTATACAAGTTGGAAAAGAGAAGCTAAAATGGTACAGGCGGTTACTTTACTTTAACTCTGAATAATCTGAAAACCGCTACAGCAGGTAAACCAGGTGTTGAACTGCTAGCACACGGAAACTCAAAAATACTTTGACGAAGGCAGAGAATCTCTCTCTGAAAGCACTCTCTTTCTCTCTCTAAAAAGTCAAATGAAAGTAAGGTAAAAGAAAAAGGGGGGGGGGGGGTAAACTTCTATTTATAGAAGGTAAAAACGGGGGGAATATTCTTATTTAAAATTTAATTTTTACCATCCGTTACTGTTCACCATCCGTCACAGGCCCCACGTGATACGCACGTGAGCCTTGTGAGGGGCAAATGTTTATGGTAAAAATACCCTAGACACATGGACCAATAAGAGGAGGCCACGTGTCGAGTTCAGGATGGCCCACGTGGCCTAATATCCCCTTAACACATGGTTCCCTTGGATAAATCTCTGAAATGGCGGCCTTCAAGGGCCCAAATCCCAAGAAGCGCCGTAAACGGCGTAGCCCACTAAAATCTAGGTCAAGTGACCTAGATAGGGGCACATTCTCCAACGACCGTATAATTTATTACACGTACATTCTCTCTCATCAGAGAAAAACCTGAGCTTGGAATCCAAGCAGATTTCCACCTAAATTTATGTACTCTTTACTCCCTTTCAAGTTACTAACTTGATCCTTGGAGGCGGAGCTCCAACCACCCAGAGTCTCCTTTGTTTTGCAAGTACAGCTCAGCCGGACCAGTGTTTACGACATAACTCTCCCAAGGGACAAAAACATCCAAAACAATTCCCTTAGGGAAATTAAGCCCCTTGGATGGGCGATGATGTGTGTGATGCACCTTAGGAATAATGACCCCCTTGGATTAGCGATGATGTGTCTCACTCCCATTAGGACTAATGAGCCACTTGGATGGGCGATAATGTGTTTGATGCCCCTTAGGGCTAATGAGCCCCTTGGATGGGCGATGATGTGTTTAACGCCCCTTAGGGGTTATTAGCCCCTTGGATGGGCGATGATGTGTTTGACACCTCTCAAGGCTAATGAGCCCCTTGGATGGGCGATGATGTGACTCATGCCCCTCAAGGCTAATTTGCCCCTTGGATGGGCGATGATGTGTCTGACACTCCTTAGAGTAATAGAGCCCCTTGGATTGGCTATGATGTGTATCACGCCCCTTACTTCAAATGAGCCCCTTGGATGGGCGATGATGTGTTTGATGCCCATTAGGGCTAACGATCCCCTTGGATGGGCGATGATGTTGTTGGGGTTTTGTAAGTCCGACTCACCGCGCAAACGACCCTTAACCAAGGAACCACTCGTAATTAATAAAACCATAAAGCATAAATAAACACGAGAAAAGGAAGAATGAATCATACCCTTGAAGCGAGCTTCGCCCTCACAAAACGACCTCTTTCTTAAAAGCCATGAGCATCGCAAATGTTGTGCCTCCAACGCTATCCACCCACAAAGGACGAACACGAATTTTTAGGTCCGCTACCTTGGAGTTAGCAAGGGCTGACCAAAACCCAAGTGTTAATGGAGTTTAAGAGATTTTACAAAATACTGAATGCTCTTTCTAACTCCCACTCAAGCACTTTACTCCAAATCCCAAGGTTGTTATTTATAAAGGAAAGTATGAGTGGGAATTTCTATCCCATCAATGTGGGATTCATGAAATTCCACAAATTAATTTAAAGCTAAATTAAATTTAATATATAAGCAAGTAATAAATTAACAAGTGTCCTAGTCATATGTAAAGAGGAGTATGGACCACTTGGAGAGGATAGGACCATACTTGCTCCCCACTCCTTCCTCTTCTTGTGACACTTGTCCACACCAAAAAGCAAGCATACTTACTAGCTTCCCCTTTGTACTTTACCTAGGCCCACAGCCCAGCTAGCCTCACACCGTGCGGGCTGCTAGCTGCTGCCTGTTCGGCCTAGCACACACACGCACTTCAGTGCGGGCTGCTGATGCCGATGGCGCTGCTAGCTAGCCATGCACATGTGCGGGCTGCTAGCAGCAGCGCACGCCAGCACGCCACGCACTGCTTGCAGGCTGCTGGCCGTGCTGTGCTAGCATGCCTCGCACATGGTGCGGGCTGCTAACCATGCCTTGCTATCATGTCTCGCACATGTTGCGGGCTGCTAACTCGGCTAATCTCCTAGCACTCGGGATTCCGATGCTAGGGATATTTTTGTCATTGTTGATTTATTACTAATTTGTCGTCTGGTCTTTTTATTATTTTTTACTCGACTTCCGACGCTCGGTTTTGACGCTCTAAGCACAAATTTCCAACGTCTAAATATTTAACACTCGGCGACGTATTAATTTCTTCCTAATTAATTCGTCGAGTCGGTTCGTATATTTTGCTTGGGTGTGACCCGAAGGGTTCTATCAAGGTTAAGCTGTAATATTAATTATATTAATATTACTGATCGGAAGCATCCTCCACCCAGGCATTCTGATCACTTGAATTTACTGAATATATTAGCTTTCTAATAATTCTGAACCAGCCATTAGAAAAATATACTTGTTCGAAGGATACCATTCCTTTCAATCTCCCATTTGTCCTGCCGGAAAAGTGTGCATTTAGTGTATAGCTCCTTTCCTATGTCTCTTCATGTCTCTTAATGAACTACAGAGTAAGATTACTTGTTATCTCTATTTCGTCAGAAGTGTTTCTCAAAATCCGAGTTTGAGTGGCAATAAATAGATGATTTCTAAATTCCATCTGAGCACGGCCATGCATTTTCACAGTCTCGCTCCTCGAGAGGCCTTGTAAACAACAAGACATGTTCCCTATTGTTAGTAGGGGGACATTTCCAGTCTTGTAATGTAGCTTCTCTTACTAAGAGAACCTAGCCGCCCGATATCTGTCGTTATAATCCCTAGTTACGGCAGACGTTTGGCGGATACCAAAGCGGACTAGTACTCAAACAAGAGACCTCCCACTACTCATGGTCAAGGAAAAGAGTTCTGATAGTAATAATGAGAAAAATACTTATGACGATTTTAAATCTCTTAAAGTATTCTCATAGGCCGATCCAGTATGGTTCTAAACCAATACATATGCAAATGATTTATATCCTCATAGCACAAGAAACGGTGCTATAAATCATACTACACACTGATGTGAATTATTGATCCGAAAATCAACAAAACACAAGGGATATGTTTAAGTCTAATTCTATACAGGAAATCCACCAAGAATTAAACAAAAACTAAGATTAATCAATTAAGAATCCACCTAATTAATCAATCCAAACGAATGTTTTAACTAAAACAAGCAAAACAGCAATTGATCGCAATCAACCAAAACTCAAGTATGCAACTTAAGAAATAATCTGAATATTAATCTATGTATATTTATTCGTGTGTTTACAGCCCTATTTATAAGACTTAGTTTACCTAGGAAGATTAGGACAAGTCCCTAATTCAATCCTAATTAAACTAGAATTCTAACTTGCTTGAAGAGCAAGCACCTTGGCGCACAAGCATACACCAAACTCCTTGGGGAACAAGCACACGCCTAAACTGATTTATTTTGCTAACTAAATAAATAAATAAAAATTAAATAACTAAATAAAGATTAAAGATCCTAATGCTTGAACCAAGAAAAACCCTTTCAAGTGAAAGGTAAAAACTTGTAAGCAAAATCTAAGTAAAGAAAATTCAAGAAAGTTCAAGAAAGTGAACTAGACTCCAAGAAAAGCCACTAAGCAAACCGTGGCTTTGCTTTGATATCCAAGAAAGTGTCCATGTAATGCTTGGCTTGAATCAATGTTTAGGGACAAGCTATCTTATGCTTAGACTTGCATCACACACTAATCTCTAATGGTCATTAATCGTCCACAAAAATATGACCTTGATTAGGGATAATTTTCGATTAAAATATTCAATGTTCACTTAATAAGTTTTTTTTATCCAAGCCACTGACTTGATACCCTATTTTCAATATTTATTAAAATCGAATGGACTCATTATTTAATTCTAAACCACAATTAAATAGTTTTGTGGAATATTTAGAAATATTTTATTCCACTATGAAACTTCACAATGTTTCATCTTATGATAAATGGTTTTTCCCAAATGTTTTAAGAGTAGTACTCTTCATAAAACATTCATAGAAATCACACTCATATTTGATATGCTTGATTTCTTTCATGCAGTTATGAATGTTGTCGTTCACTTATTGCATGTTTAGTTATAATTACTTTGCAAACCTTAGCATCTTCAATATCCACCAGGCCATTTCCATAATAAGATGATAAAATTTTGAGAGTCTTAATGGATTACATGTGATTCAGGATTTATTGTCCAAGCAATGGCTCCCACTAATTTTCATGATTTGAGACCTTCTACTTGACAACCTACAATCATCAATGTTCAACAACGAACTTTTCCATTTAACATCTATCTTATTATTGCCTTTAAGGCAACAATATTCTCTATGTTTTAATAGACTCTCCTATGATGCCTTGCATGGATTTCACTCCAAATGACTCACAATGATTTGGAATACTCAAATCACTTACGATCATGGAAATTTATCTTAAATTTCCGCACATTATACATGGATGCATATCCATGTTACCATTCTCAAGCCACGACACTTCTTGGCTCATGCTTATAAATGGCTTCCTTGCTAAGGATCTAATCCTTGTTTAGGTTTGTGCTTGCAACATCAAAACTCAAGTTGTATTTGTTTCCATGTTTTAAGAACTCATCGAACTACTTATTTAAGTGCTATGTATGTTCTTGACTATAATCTAATGATCTAATACTTAGATTAATGTCGACTGGTATTATATACGTACTTCACATGCTCTAACTAAGTCGTCTGACGATTCCATATCATAGCTTTACATGATGGATTTAATTCTAGAATGATTCTTAATTCTATTCCATCCATGTGACATTTAGCACATTCATTTACACTCAGTCTTCCCAAAATGTTTGTTATGTGATATGGTTGAAAGTCTCTTACTAGAGTCTTTCTTGGTTGAGTTAGTATTTAGCCTAGCTTATACTTAGTTCAAACATTGAATTAGCTTCATACATATATGGGTCGAAAGCCTTTCAAAGTCTTTCATGCTTAACATGGTAAATTCCTTTACTCATTTAAACATTTAATTAAGTCTATACCATAGAACTTAATTCCCAACATGTACTAAGTATCGTCTTTAGCTTGGTTCATTGTCAAAAATACTTTCAAATCTAAGCATTTAGCATTTGATAGTTGTTTCACAATAGAGTTCGTAAACTTCTTGTTGGACCTTTACTTTTGCTCCCACTAAACTTTTTGTTCATTAGAATTTCTATGTTTCTCCATAAGTCAGTCCTCTTATTATCTTTATGAGAAAACACGTTCCAATACCTTCATGCAATGCTTCCTTTAATCCCATGACGGATTTCATGTGCTTGCTTTCAAATCTAGCATTATTTAGATTTTCAAAACCCTTAGACTATTCCATAGACACTTCCAAGATCCTATTTTGGGAAGGCGGTTTTGGTATCTATTTTGCCATATTTCATATGTGCAATTTTGCTAGGTCAATCACGAAAAGACTTAAGCATTTCGATTGGTGAATAGGTTTTTATTAAAATCAACTCCTTGAAATTAATTATATCTTTTTCACCCAATCTAGCTATGTATGCATATACATTTCCACATTTGTTAGTTTTGTCCTTGAAAACTTATTTGCAATTGATGGATCTTTCATCCTTCATGCAAATTAATTAGGTTTCGAACATGATTTTCAATCATGAAGTCTATTTCAGATTTTCATGGCCTCTAACCATCATTCTGAATTTGGATTTGTCGTAGCTATCTTACAAGACATTATTCCTTTGCTTGTAAGTCTTAGGTTTATTTCTAACTTAATAGAAAATTTATAGGATTCAATCCAAGCCTTTGGTGAATTCTATACCTATACGGGGTAATTGCATCAAACACTGAGTTTTAAGGCGCTTTCAAAGCCCTTTTTATCATGTTGATCTTACTCCAACATTTTTAATGTTTGGTGAGCAATGAATTTTCTTTTAAGGTACTCGTAAAGTTCTTTTGAGTATTCTTGATCAAGCATTCTCATGAAGTCCTTTAAGGTCTTACGAGATTCTCAGTTCTAGTTTGTTGCTAAGCTCGATGGTCATCGAGTTCATTTTCCTCCCACTTGTCGTTTTGGAAACGTGTTACTTTCCAGACAGACACCACTTAGAGCAACAAACATTATGTTCTCAATTAGGATGTGGAGGTAATGCCCATAGTCTAACTTGAATGCTTACAAAGAGACATGTCTATTGTTTTTTGGTAAAAGTTTGTTGTGAAACAAACAGTTAGCTCCCACTTGAGCTATCTTTAGTCTTTATTGAGCCATTCAGCTCCCACTGAGCCACCTAGCTCCCACTGAGCCACTTAGCTCCCACTGAGCTAGTGAACTCCCACTGAGACTAAGATCCTTAGACATATACTTGAAAAGACTTTTAGAAGTTATTTCTATCCATAACTGAATATGGCGTCCTTTCTTAGCTTCGACATATTTTTTTTTTATTTGAAAGATCTTAGCTTCGACATATTGTTTAGTGTAACATTTGTCATTTGTGCAAATCTTTAAGAACTTTATAGGAAGGGTTGTGAACCATCATCGTTTGAGTCATTTTCCAATGACATCGAGGTCTCCGTGAGGACACACTATGTTCTTTGTGGAGTTCTTTATGAAAATTTCCATTCATAACTTTGAGATGGTCACGCTTGGCTCAAGCAAACATTGCTCGATCTATTCTAGAAGTTTTGATATCTTGCCAAGTCGATTCTATACTCCACTGGAGTCTTGAGCTACTCTGGTCAAGTTTGTTCACAAGTGATGAATATAGCCATATCCTTTCAAATTCTTTGTGAAATGTTGAAGTAATTGATTCCACTTTAGCCTTCATAGTCAATTGTCTATACCAAGAACAATAGCTCTCTACTTTGTCAGTTTCAACAACTAAGACTTTCTTGTCTTAGATTGATTCAAAATCGAGCAACTATCAAGAGCCTATGTAATAGAATCTTGAGTACGTTCTTGTCGACATGACATTGCTAAAGATGTTTAGAACACAAATCAAGCCCATGACTTGAACTTAGTGAGTTAATCATGTTAAGGAAATGTTTGTTTATAATCAAGCATTCTTGACTCAACGCTTAGATAACCATGTCATTCAAATAAATCTCGCAACTATTGCTCATTACTTTGAATGTGAGTCTTTCCGTGTGTAAACGGATCAATTGCTGATTATGGAACATAATAACCATTATTTATTCCAGCCTTTGGCTTAAAAGGTCTTTAAACAAAACGTACGACCTTACAACTGATGTAGCTCTTCTTGCTTCATTATAAGCTTGTAAGTCGTTAACTTAGCTTAACTTCAATAGTTTTAGGTCACTATCATAGTGGAACACTCAAGCAATATCCGATACTTGTGAAGATAACGAATTGCTAAGTTAACTACAATAACATGAACTCATGAGTTGAAATGGAATCCAATTCCTTTTCTTTGTTCCTTCTTTCATATATTTCTTATCATATAATATCTCATAATCTTACTTTAAGAATTATTTCTTTAAGTACCTTGACTCTTATACTTTGTTAGGCATAATCAAACACCTAGTGCGCCGTAAAATAAAGTTCCATCTTTTCCATTAATTCTTACTCGAATTACTACATCAATGAGTCCTACTCAATTATGTATGATGCGAAAAGATACATTGGTTGTCAAACATTGACATCTTGAGTTTGCAACTCAATACCTCATGTTTTATCAGAACTACCTAGTATTTTGAATACATGTTGTTCAACCGTCCTTTCGGACTTAGTTATAAAAGTCATTTATGAGAATTGTATTTTAGAAATGCTTTTCCTGTCTTTGAGAACTATTCTCAAGGATTTCATTTACCAATCATGGAAACAATATTATTTGATTAAAATACTATAAATATAAGTGCAAAGTATAAACATTTATCAAGAACATAATAAGTTTGAAATTTAATAGCATTCATGCAAACTTCAATCTTATTAAACGTCTTATTTACGCATAAAAATTGTCCGTATTTGGCAAAAATAAGGCGATTCCAAGATTCGAAGAAACAAAGAGTGGTTAAGCATGCTTTGGCTTGTCTTAACACTCAATCTTCTAAGGTAAGCATTGCCTTGCTAATGGCTTTAAGCCAATCTTTATTAGATAATCGTCGCATCTAATGCATCTTTGACGATGTATCTCTTTTGCCACGGTATGTGAGGACTCCTCACTCATACCGATGAGTTCAACAAAAACCAACGTGCACACCCGGTGTGCCTTATGAGCCTTGGAGAAGTGATGGCACCTCGCTTTGGCGTAGCCTACAATCACCCTCGTTCGGTTGGTAAGTGTTGTTTTGGAAAGGCAAGTTTGACTCAATATTATTAGGGACCTAGGATTTCTATGTTGGTTGATTTAAGTGAAGTTAACTAATCATCGCAACATAAAGAAAACCAAAACATGCATCTAACGAATAATTCACTTGTATATATAAGCATACAATATAAAGCGAAATTATAGATGCATATTGACAACTAGCATGACCCCTTGAAATCTTCAAGTATTCAAAAGGTCTTCATTTGCAATTCAAGGCTGTGTCTTCCAAGATACGACGTCTTCAAGACTTAACCTAACTATGCAAATACTAGTGTGTAGGACTAGGAATAATCTAAATATTAAGGTACAAAAATACTTAATGGTGCGTAGACCGTATTTAGATTTACAAAAATACATAACGACACGTAGTCCGTATTTTCTATCCTAATCGGGTCCCACTAGTTGCCATTTCATGAAACCTGTGAGAGAGAATATACATTCCATTCATCCATTCACTATTTGTGAATGGCCCATGAAATTTACAATATCAGACAAGTAAAAACATTTAAACAACGCGCGCACTAGTAACTAATCTAGGTGGTTAATCCGATTAACACGCCTAATTAAAACTAGTCAAAGTTGTTTAACCGATTCTGTAATTGACGTCATTAATTAAGTCGGTAGCACCCAAACTTGTCAAAATAAAATTTTGGCAATGCCGCTCAAAACCGAGGCCTAGCCTCCAAAAATTTTAATTAAAATAAACAAAATTAATTAAAATAAATAAAACGGCAAAGTAAGCAAATATTAAGCAAACCGCATTTCAAGTGGCTTTCGCTTTAAGCGTTTTGCCAAAGAAACTCGAATAATTACGTCTTGTGCAAACCAAGCACACTACGGCCATTCGCCTCACCGCACCAAGCACATACACACATAAAAGCTCCGCACACACGGTCCGCGGCAAGCAGCCTTGAGCTGCTGCCACTACCTCACGCACGCGCACGCACAGCCAAGGCTGCTGCTGCGTGGCTGATGTGGCCGTGTGCTGCTGCCGCGCATATGGCCTTACGCAAGGCGGGGCAGCCACCTTGGCAGCCACATGCGGGCTGCTATGCAGCCCGGCTAGCCAAGTGTGGTTCTTTGCCTCGTTTTGCGTGCCATGGCCTCGGGATTAGATCCCATTTCGCGAGACATAATTAATTAATTCTAAATTAATTTTAGAACTAACTTAATGAGCAAAATTGAAAAAAATTTAAACAAGTCCAACTTAATAAAATTTCAAAGTGCAAATAACAAAAATAATTCCAAGAACCATTCTTAATTAAATTGGTTTAGCTTGGTGCAATAATAAAGTTGAGGCAATTTCTCACTTTTAATTTAATCAATTTAAATTAAACTTGAGAATTTGACAAAGTAAGGGGAAGTTTGAAAAATATGAACTTTAATGTTCAAATGAAAATTCCGACATCTAAATTTTGTGAATCCTTGAAAATTATATCTTCAATCACTTATCACAAATAAAGATTGAATCTTTAACACTTAGGAAGCCTCAAAACAAAAATTTTCACACTAAAAAGCAATTAGTTTGCAATTATGTGAAAATAAATCAACCTTTAAGCATCAAATACTACCAAGTAAGTGTGCTTTAAGGGGACTTAAAAATGCAGAAAATAATGCAAATAATAAACCACATAATCAAAAAGTTATGCCATTAATTTTAAGGTTAGAAAAGACTTAAATTTTTCATCATAAACGAATAATCCCTCGAAAAAGGCATTTATGGTCAGAATTTGGCTAAAATCACAGCCCCAAAGGGATAAAAACCTTTCCAGAACACCTTTTCAACCCAAAATTCACTATTTTTGGTGAAAATCAGGGTTCTGGGCCAAATTCGACATTTAAAACGGGATTAAAATAAATAAAACCGAGCTACTAATCTAATTAGCAACTTAAACCAGAAAAATAAGCCAAAATAAACCTTGAAAAACATGATTATAAAAATAAACGAGCGGGGCTCCGATACCGCTGTTGATGTTTGGTGAGTCCGACTCACCGTGGAAACAACCCCGACCCAAGGAACCACTCGTAATTAATAAAACCATAAAGCATAAATAAACACGAGAAAAGGAAAAACGAATCATACCCTTGAAGCAAGCTTCGCCCTCACAAAACGGGCTCTTACTAGAAAGCCATGAGCACCGCAAATGTCGTGCCTGCAACGGTATCCACCCACAAAGGACGAACATGACTTTTTAGGTCCGCTACCTTGGAGTTAGCAAGGTCCGACAAAAACCCAAGTGTTAATGGAGTTTAAGAGTTTTTCCAAAATATGGAATGCTCTTTCTAACTCCCACTCAAGCACTTTACTCAAAATCCCAAGGTTGGTATTTATAGAGGAAAGTATGAGTGAGAATTTCTATCCCATCAATGTGGGATTCATGAAATTCCACAAATTACTCTTAAGCTAAATTAAATTAAATATATAAGCAAGTAATAAATCAACAAGTGTCCTAGTCATATGTAAAGAGGAGTATGGACCACCTTGAGAGGAGGGGACCATACTTGCTCCCCACTCCTTCCTCTCCTTATGACACTTGTCCACACAAAAAATCAAGCATACTTACTAGCTTCCCGTTTCTACCCGACCTAGTCCCATAGCCCAATCATCCTCGCACATTGCAGGCTGCCAGCTGCTGCCAGCTCGTCCCAGCACGCCCACGCACATCATTGCAGGCTGCTGATGCCGAGGGCGTTGCTAGCTAGCTAGCCACGCACATGTGCGGGCTGCTAGCAGCAGCGCACGCCATCACGCCACGAACTGCTTGCGGGCTGCTGACCGTGCTGTGCTAGCATGCCTCGCACATGGTGTGGGCTGCTAGCCACGCCTTACTAGCATGTCTCGCACATGGTGCGAGCTGCTAGCTCGGCTAATCCCCTAGCACTCGGGATTCCGATGCTAGGGGTATTTTGGTCATTGTTGATTTATTACTAATTTGTCGTTTCGTCTTTTTATTATTTTTTACTCGATTTTTGACGCCGTAAGCTCGAATTTTCGACGTCTAAATATTTAACACTCGGGCGACGAATTAATTTCTTCCGAATTAATTCGTTGAGTCGGTTCGTATATTTTGTTTGGGAGTGACCCGAAGGGTTTAGTCAAGATTAAGCTGTAATATTAATTATATTAATATTACTGATCGGAAGCAGCCTCCACCCAAGCATTCCGATCACTTGACCTTACTAAATATATTAGCTTTCTAATAATTCTGAATCCGCCATAAGAATATACTAACCATTCCTTTCAGATGTGACTCACGCCTCTGAAGGCTAATTAGCCCCTTGGATGGGCGATGATGTGTCTGACGCTCCTTAGAGAAATTGAGCCCCTTGGATTGGCGATGATTTGTCTTACAACCCTTAGTTCTAATGAGCCCCTTGGATGGGCGATTATGTGTCCTATTGAAATTGCGAAAAAAGGCCTCTTACATGATGAAATTGCCATTTTTAAGATTACGGTCACATTTTTAGGTGTGTCTTGAAATAGTACGTGCTAAAATAACGCCATAATGAGCCTCTAGGATGGGCGATTATGTAATTCACGCTTTCTAAGAGCATTTTTTGTGACAAGGGTCGGTGAAGAAACATGTAGACTTATGTATTTGAAGAAACATCAATGAAGAAATAAACTGTTATGCCTAACTTAGGTATACTTGTATTAATTTTTATGTTTGAAGCACCTTAAGGCTAATGAGCCCCTTTAATGGGCTAGGATGTGACACATGCCCCTTAGGGCTATTAAGCCCCTTGGATGGGCGATTATGTGTCTAACGCCCCGTATGGAAATTTAGCCCCTTAGATGGGCGATGATTTATCTGATGCACCTTAAGAATAATGAGCCCCTTAGATGGGCAATGATGTGTCTCACGACCCTTAGGGCTAATGAACCCCTTGTATGGGTGATTATGTGTCTGATGCCATTTAGGGCTAATTAGCCCCTTAGATGGGCGATGATGTGTTTGTTGCCCCTTTTGGCTAATGATCACCTTGTATGGGCGATGATGTGACTCACACCCCTCAAGGCTAATTAGCTCCTTGGATGGGTGATGATGTGTCTCACGCTACTTAGAGATATTGAGCCCCTTGGATAGGCGATGACGTGGCTTACGCCCCTAAGTTCTAAAGAGCCCCTTACATGGACGATGATGTGTCTAATGCCCATTAGGGCTAATGAGCCCCTTAGATGAGCGATGATGTGTCTAACGTCTCTAAGGGCTAATGAGCCCCTTGGATGGGTAATGATGTGTCTGCCGCCCCTCATGGCTAATGAGCCCCTTGGATGGGCGATTATGTGTCTAACGCCCCTTAGGGCAATTGAGCCCCTTGGATGGGCGATGATGTGTTTGATGCACCTTAGGAATAATGACCCCTTGGATGGGCGATGATGTGTCTCACGCCCCTTAGGTCTAATGAACCCCTTGGACGGGAGATGATGTGTTTGACGCCCCTTAGGACTAATAAGCCCTTTGGATGTGCGATGATGTGTCTGACGCCTCTTAGGGCTCATGAACCCCTTGGATGGGCGATAATGTGTCTGACACATCTCAGGGCTCATGAGCCCCTTGGATGGGCAATGTCGTCACTCAGGTCTCGTAAGGCTAATTAGCCCTTTGAATGGGCGATGATGTGTCTGACGCTACTTAGAGCATTTAAGCCCCTTGGATAGGCGATGATGTGTCTCCTCTCCTTAGTTCTAATGAGCCCCTTGGACAGGCGATGATTTGTGTCACGACCCTTAGGGCTAATGGGCCACTTGAATTGGCGATGATGTGTATGACGCCCCTTAGGGCTATTGAGTTATTTGGATGGGTAATGATGTATCAGACGCCCCTCAGGGCTAATGAGCCCCTTGGATGGGCGATTAAGTGTCTAACGCCCTTTAAGGCAATTGAGCCCCTTGGATGGGCGATGATGTGTCAGATGCACCTTCGGAATAATGAGCCCCTTAGATGGGCCATGATATGTTTCACAACACTTAGGGCTAATGAGCCCCATGGATGGGTGATGATGTGTTTCACGCCCCTTAGGGCTAATGGGCCACTTCGATTGGCGATGATTTGTTTGACGCCCATGAGGGCTAATGAGCCCCTTGGATGGGTGATCATATGTCTGACCCCTCTCAAGGCTAATGAGCCCCTTGGATGGGCAATGATGTGACTCACGCTTCTTAGGGCTAATTAGCCCCTCTGATGGGAGATGATGTGTGACGCTCCTTAGAGTAATTAAGACCCTTTGATAGGCGATGATGTGTCTCCTCCCCTTAGTTCTAATGAGCCCATTGGATGGGCGATGATTTGTCTCACGACCCTTAGGGCTAATGGGCCTTTTGAATTGGCGATGATGTGTATGACGCCCCTTGGGGCTATTGAGTTATTTCGATGGGTAATGATGTATCTGACACCCCTCAAGGCTAATGAGCCCCATGGATGGGCGATGATGTGTTTGACGCCCCTTAGGGCTAATGAGCCCCTTGGATGGGTAATGATGTGTCTAACGCCCCTCAGGCTAATGAGCCCCTTTGATGGGCAATTAAATGTCTAACGCCCTTTAGGGCATGTAAGCCCCTTGGATGGGCGATGATGTGTCTGATGCACTCTCGGAATATTGAGCCCTTTAGATGGGCGATGATGTGTCTCACAACCCTTAGGGATAAAAAGCCCCTTAGATGGGCGTTGATGTGTGTAATGCCCCTTAGGGCTAATTAACCCCTTGTATGGGCGATGATGTGTCTGACGCCCCTCAGGGCTAATGAGACCCTTGGATGGGCGATGATGTGACTCTTACCCCTTAAAGCTAATTAGCTCCTTGGATAGGCGATGATGTGTTTGACCCTCCCTTGAGCAATTGAGGCCCTTGGATTGGCGATGACGTGTCTGACGCCCCTTAAATCTAAAGAGCCCCTTAAATGGACGATGATGTGTCTGATACCTATTAGGGCAAATGAGCCCCTTGGATGGGCGATGATGTGTCTAATGCACCTTAGGAATAATGAGCCCCTTGCATGGGCGATGATGTGTCTCTCGTCCCTTAAAGCTAATGAGCCCCTTGGATGGGAGATGATGTACTTGACGCCCCTCAGGCTATTGAGCCCCTTGGATGGGCGATGATGTGTCTGATTCACCTTAGGAATAATGAGCCCCTTAGATAGGCGATGATGTGTCTCACGACCCTTAGGGCTAATGAGCCCCTTGGATGGGCGATGATGTGTCTCACGCCCCACATGGCTAATAGGGCACTTGGATTGGCGATGATAAATATGACGCCCCTTAGGGGTTATGAGCCCCTTGGATGGGTAATGATGTGTCTGACGCCCCTCAGGGCTAATGAGGCCCTTAGATGGGCGATTATGTGTCTAACGCCCCTAAGGGAAATTGAGCCATTAGGATGGGCGATGATGTGTCTAATGCACCTTAGGAATAATGAGGCCCTTGGACGGGCGATGATGTGTCTCACGACCCTTAGGGGTAATGAGCCCCTGGGATGGGCGATGATGTGTCTCACGCTCCCTAGGGCTAATGGGACACTTGGATTGGCAATGATGTGTATGATGCCCCTTAGGTCTAATGAGCCCTTTGATGGGTAATGATCTATCTAACGCCCCTCAGGGCTAATGAGCCCCTTGGATGAAAGATTAAGTGTCCATCTCACTTTAGGGCAATTGAGCCCCTTGGTTGAACAATGATGTGTCTAATACACCTTCGGAACGATGAACCCCTTTGATGGGCGATGATGTGTCTCACGACCTTAAGGCTAATAAGTCCCTTGGATGGGTGATGATGTGTCTAATGCCCCTTAGGACTAATGAGCCCGTTAGTTGGGCGATGATGTGTCTAACGCCCCTTAAGGCTAATGAGCCCATTGGATGGCTAATGATGTGATTGACGCCCCTTAGGGCTAATGAGTCCCTTTGATGGGCGATTATGTGTCTAACGCCCTTTAGAGCTAATGAGCCCCTTGGATGGGCGATGATGTGTCTTACGCCGCTTAGGGCTCATGAGCCCCTAGATGGGTAATGATGTGTCTACCGCCCGTCAGGGATAATGAGCCCCTTTGATGGGCGATTATGTATTTAACGCCTCTTAGGGCAATTGAACCCCTTGGATGGGCGATGATGTGTCTGATGCACATTAAGAATAATCAGCCCCTTGATGGGCAATAATGTGTCTCACGACCTTAAGGCTAATAATCCCCTTGAATGGGTGATGATGTGTCTAACGCCCCTTAGGGCTAATGAGCCCCTTGGATGGCTAATGATGTGTTTGACGCCCCTCAGGGCTAATGAGTCCCTTGGGTGGGCGATTATATGTCTAACGCCCATTAGGGCTAATGAGCCCCTTGGATGGGTGATGATGTGTCTCACGCCGCTTAGGGTTCCTGAGCCCCTGGATGGGTAATGACGTGTCTGACGCCCATCAGGGATAATGAGCCCCTTTGATGGGCGATTATGTGTTTAACGCCCCTTAGGGCTATTTAACCCCTTGGATGGGCGATGATGTGTCTAATGCACCTTAGGAATAATGAGCCCCTTGATGGGCGATGATGTGTCTCACGACCCTTAGGGCTAATGGGCCACTTGGATTGGCAATGGTGTGTATGACGCCCTAGATGGGTAATGATGTAACTAACGCCCCTCAGGGCTAATGAGCCCCTTGGATAAAATATTAAGTGTCAAACGCCCTTTACGGCAATTGAGCCCCTTGGATGGGCGATGATATGTCTGCTGCACCTTCGGAATGATGAGCCCCTTGAATGGGCGATGATGTGTCTTACGACCTTAGGCCTTATGAGCCCCTTTGATATGTGATGATGTGTCTGATGCCCCTTAGGGCTAATGAGCCCCTTAGATGGGCGATGATGTGTCTGATGCCCCTTAGGGCTAATGAGTCCCTATGATGGGCGATTATGTGTTTAACGCCCCTTAGGGCAATTTAACCCCTTGGATGGGCGAAGATGTGTCTGATGCACTTTAGGAATAATGAGCCCCTTAATGGGCGATGATGTGTCTCACAACCCTTAGGGCTAATGAGCCTCTTGGATGGGCGATGATGTGTCTCACGCCCCTTAGCGCTTATGGGCCACTTGGATTGGCAATGATGTGTATGATGCCCCTTAGGACTAATGAGCCCTTTGATGTGTATGATGCCCCTCATGGGTAATGAGCCCCTTAGATGAAACATTAAGTAACCAACGCCCTTTAATGCAATTGAGCCTCTTGGATGGGCAATGATGTGTCTGATGCACCTTCGGAATGATGAGCCCCTTGAATGGGCGATGATCTGTCTCACGACCTTAGGGATAATGAGCTCCTTGGATGGGTGATGATGTGTCAAATGCCCCTCAGGGATAATGAGCCCCTTAGATGGGCGATGATATGTCTGACGCTTCTTAGGGCTAATGAGCCTCTTGGATGGCTAATGATGTGTTTGACGCCCCTTAGGGCTAATGAGTCCCTTGGAAGGGCGATTAAGTGTCTAACGCCCTTTAGGGCTAATGAGCCCGTTGGATGGGCGATCATCTGTCTTACGCCGCTTAGGGCTCATAAGCCCCTGGATGGGTAATGATATGTCTGACGCCCCTCAGGGATAATGAGCCCCTTTGATGGGCGGTTATGTGTTTAACGCCCCTTCGGGCAATTGAACCCCTTGGATGGGCGATGATGTGTCTTATACACCTTAGGAATAATGAGCCCCTTGAATGGGCGATAATGTGTCTCACGAACTTAGGGCTAATGAGCCCCTTGGATAAGTGATGATGTGTCTGATGCCCTTTAGGGCTAATGAGCCCCTTAGATGAGCGATGATGTGTCTGATGCTTCTTAAGCCTAATGAGTTCCTTGGATGGGCGATTATGTGTTTAACGCCCCTTAAGGCAATTGAACCCCTTCTGGGCGATGATGTGTCTCACGACCCGTAGGGCTAATGAGCCTCTTCGATGAGCGATGATGTGTCTCACGCCCTCTAGGGCTAATAGGACACTTGAATTGGCATTGATGTGTATGACACCCCTTAAGTCTAATAAGCCCCTTGGATGAAAGATTAAGTGTCCATCGCACTCTAGGTCAATTGAGCCCCTTGGTTGAACGATGATGTGTCTAATACACCTTCGGAACGATGAACCCCTTGGATGGGCGATAATGTGTCTCACGACCTTAAGGCTAATAAGTCCCTTGGATGGGTGATGATGTGTCTGATGCCCCTTATGGCTAATGAGCCCGTTAGATGGGCTATGATGTGTCTAACGCCCCTTAAGGCTAATGAGCCCATTGGATGGCTAATGATGTGTTTGACGCCCCTTAGGGCTAATGAGTCCCTTGGATGGGCGATTATGTGTCTAACACCCTTTAGAGCTAATGAGCCCCTTGGATGGGCGATGATGTGTCTTACGCCGCTTAGGGCTAATGAGCCCCTAGATGGTTAATGATGTGTTTACCGCCCGTCAGGGATAATGAGCCCCTTTCATGGGCGATTATGTATTTACCGCCCCTTAAGGCAATTGAACCCCTTGGATTGGCGATGATGTGTCTAATGCACCTTAAGAATAATGAGCCCCTTGATGGGCGATGATGTGTCTCACGGCCTTAAGGCTAATAATCCCCTTGGATGGGTGATGATGTGTCTAACGCTACTTAGGGCTAATGAGCCCCTTGGATGGCTAACGATGTGTTTGACGCCCCTCTGGGCTAATGAGTCCCTTGGATGGGCGATTATGTGTCTAACGCCCTTTAGGGCTAATGAGCCCCTTGGATGGGTGATGATGTGTCTCACGCCGCTTAGGGCTCATGAGCCCCTGGATGGGTAATGATGTGTCTGACGCATCTAAGGGATAATGAGCCCTTTTGATGGGCGATTATGTGTTTAACGCCCCTTAGGGCTATTTAACCCCTTGGATGGGCGATGATGTGTCTAATGCACCTTAGGAATAATGAGCCCCTTGATGGGCGATGATGTGTCTCACGACCCTTAGGGCTAATGATCCTCTTGGATGGGCGATGATGTGTCTCACGCCCCTTAGGGCTAATGGGACACTTGGATTGGCAATGGTGTGTATGAGCCCCTAGATGGGTAATGATGTATCTAACGCCCCTCAGGGCTAATGTGCCCCTTGGATGAAATATTAAGTGTCCAACGCCCTTTACGACAATTGAGCCCCTTGGATGGGCGATGATATGTCTGATGCACCTTCGGAATGATGAGCCCCTTGAATAGGCGATGATGTGTCTCACGACCTTAGGGCTTATGAGCCCCTTGGATAAGTGATGATGTGTCTGATGCCCCTTAGGGCTAATGAGCCCCTTAGATGGGCGATGCTGTGTTTGATGCCCCTTAGGGCTAATGAGTCCCTTGGATGGGCGATTATGTGATTAACACCCCTTAGGGCAATTGAACCCCTTGGATAGGCGAAGATGTGTCTGATGCACCTTAAGAATAATGAGCCCCTTAATGGGCGATGATGTGTCTCACAACCCTTATGGCTAATGAGCCTCTTGGATGGGCGATGATGTGTCTCACGCCCCTTAGGGCTAATGGGCCACTTGGATTGGCAATGATGTGTATGACGCCCCTTAGGACTAATGAGCCCTTTGATGGGTTTATGATGTATCTGACGCCCCTCAGGGCCAATGAGTCCCTTGGATGAAAGACTAAGTGACCAATGCCTGATGCAAGTCTAAGCATGGAGAACTTCGAAGATTTGCTTATCATGCATCAAGATAGTTTATCCCTAAACATTGATTCAAGCCAAGCATTGCATGGACACTTTCTTGGATATCAAAGCAAAGCCACGGTTTGCTTAGTGGTTTTTCTTGGAGTCTAGTTCACTTTCTTGAACTTTCTTGAATTTTCTTTACTTAGATTTTGCTTACAAGTTTTTACCTTTCACTTGAAAGGGTTTTTCTTAGTTCAAGCATTAGGATCTTAATTTTTTTTTAGTTCTTTAATTTTTATTTATTTATGTAGTTGCTTTAAAAATCAGTTAGTTAGCAAAATAAATCAGTTTGGTGTATGCTTGTGCGCCAAGGTGCTTGTTCTTCAAGCAAGTTAGAATTCTAGTTTAATTAGGATTGAATTAGGGACTTGTCCTAATCTTCCTAGGTAAACTATGTCTTATCAATAGGGCTGTAAACACACGAATAAATATATAAATTAATATTCAGATTATTTCTTAAGTTGCATACTTGAGTTTTGGTTGATTGCGATCAATTGTTGTTTTGCTTGTTTTAGTTAAAACATTCGTTTGGATTGATTAATTAGGTGGATTCTTAATTGATTAATCTTAGTTTTTGTTTAATTTTTGGTGGATTTCCTATATAGAATTAGACTTAAACATATCCCTTGTGTTTTGTTGATTTTCGGATCAATAATTCACATCATCTTTGGTATCAGAGCCAGATTACGCAACTTTGGAAAAAATAAAACTGAGAAGAATTGGCTGGGAATTTTTGCGTGATTCATTTTGCATTGAACTCTAAAAACGTCCAGCTATCACCATATAAAATTTCATAATTTTTAGTTGAGTAACGCGTGCTACACAGCCTCAAACATTTGGTGTTTGTGCACTGATTTGCGGATGGAAGTCCGGTTTTTGTGTTGCCTAGTTTTCCTTCAAGATTCGATCTTTTATTCAAGATTTTTGCATAAACTGACTTGGTTTGTGTAGGAATCATGAGTGACGAGGTGGTTCCACAAGTTCCAAGGGGATTAACCTTAGAACAGGCTCAAAATCTTAGAAGAGATAGGCGAATTGACGAGTTGGCAGCAAGGATGGATGAGATATTAAAAAGGCTTGATACTCTTGCTGGACATTCTTCAAGGAAAGGGAATTCTAACCCTAATTCTGGTTCAAGTGAAGAAGAACAACCAAGGAGGAACCCAAGGAGGCCACGAAATAATTATTCCTCAAGTGATGAATCACCAAGGCCTAGGAGAAGAGACCGACCAAAGGATGATGATAGGAACCTTAGATTAGATCTTCCCGAATTCAATGGGAGTATGAATGAACCTGAAAAATACTTTGAGTGGATTAGAAGGGCCGAGACACTCTTTGATTACAAGGAGTATGATGAAAGGAAAAGATGCAAATTGGCTGAATTAAAACTGACCGGTTATGCTAGTCTTTGGTATGATAATCTAAAGAAGAAGAGGCATAAGGAGGGGCGTGCAAGAATCTCAACTTGGGAACAACTCAAGAAGCACATGAAAAAAAGGTTCGTACCTAGTGATTATATTCAAGATGTTTATCTTAAGATGCAACTTTTTAAAAAAAATTCTATGACTGTTGAGAATTATATTGGTGAATTTGAAAAGTTATGCATGCTATGTGGCTTAGAAGAGATTGTTGAGCATAAGATTGCTAGATTTATTTCGGGGTTGAATGATAATATTGCTGAAAAAGTTAAATTGCAACAATATTGGTCCTTTGAGGATGTTTGCAAGGTAGCTTTGAAAGTTGAAAAACAGATAAAGGGGAAGAAAGGGACGTACACTAAGCCCTTTGTAAAAGGTTTCACTAAACCTTTTGAGAAGAACAGCTTGGAGAAAAGTGGTTCTAGTTCGAACTACAAGGAGACTAAATCAAAGTTTGAAGCTCCTAAAAAGCTTGTTGAAGATAGGAAGTGCTTCAAGTGTGGTAGTGTTGGTCACATTGCAACTAATTGTCCATCAAAAAGAGTAATGACTGCTCAAGAGTGGGAACAAGAACAAGCTAAGTGTGAGCAAGGTAGTGACTATGAAGAAAAGAACGAAGAGGAAAACTTTGAAGAAGAGGAGGGGCATATTGACGAAATTGATCCCGAGACTCATGGTCAAAGTTTGGTTCTAAGAAGGGCACTACACTCTAAAACCGTACCTATGGAAAACAATCAAAGGGAGAAAATCTTTCTTACAAGGTGCAAGGTAGAAGATAGGTTGTGTGATATGATCATAGACACGGGGAGTTGCACTAATGTGGTATCTACTACTTTGGTAGACAAATTGAAGTGGCCAATTACTGAACATCCAAGCCCTTATAAGCTTCATTGGCTTAATAATTCGAGTGATGTTAAGGTAACTAAACAAGCCTTAATCTCCTTTTCAATTGGTAAATTTCATGATAAAGTTTTGTGTGATGTTTGTCCTATGGATGCTTGTCATATACTATTAGGCCGTCCTTTGCAATATGATAGATTTGTGAAGTTTGATGGAAGGACTAATGTGTATGTTGTGAGAAAAGGAGAAAAAGAGAGACCGGTTGCTTTAAAACCTTTGATAAGCAACAAGTCTTCTAATGTTACCTCTAATTCGAAGAGTTCTTATTTGATTAGTGAGAAGGAATTAGAAAAAGAGATTTGCAGCAACAATGTGGTATATATACTTGTTTCTAATGAGATTCGAATTGATCAAGATAAACAAGCAAAGAGGTCGTATGAATTGGAATCTGTTTTAGAAGAATTCAAGGATGTCTTTCCTAAGGAATTACCTCCGGGACTACCTCCTATTCGTGGGATAGAGCATCAAATTGACTTGATTCCGGGAGCATCATTACCTAATAAGGCAGCCTATAGAAGTAATCTGGAAGAAACAAAGGAGATGCAAAGGCAAATTGAAGAGCTTATGGCTAGAGGATACGTGAGGGAAAGTATGAGCCCTTGTGTTGTGCCTACTTTACTTGTCCCAAAGAAAGATGGGAGATGGCGCATGTTTATTGATAGTAGGAGTGTGAATAACATCACTATCAAATATCGATTTCCTATTCCAAGGTTAGATGATCTACTTGATGAATTACATGGTTCAAAGTTGTTTTCTAAGATTGATCTTATGAGTGGTTATCATCAAATTCGAATGAGAGAAGGAGATGAGTGGAAAACAGCATTCAAGACTAAGTTAGGGTTGTATGAATGGTTGGTGATGTCGTTTGGACTCACTAATGCACCTAGCACTTGGATTGGCAATGGTGTGTATAACGCCCTAGATAGGTAATGATGTATCTGACGCCCCTTAAGGCTAATGAGCCCCTTGGATAAAATATTAAGTGTCCAACGCCCTTTACGGCAATTGAGCCCCTTGGATGGGCGATGATATGTCTGATGCACCTTCGGAATGATGAGCCCCTTGAATGGGCGATGATGTGTCTCACGACCTTAGGGCTTATGAGCCCCTTTGATAAGTGATGGTGTGTCTGATGCCCCTTAGGGCTAATGAGCCCCTTAGATGGGCGATGATGTGTCTGATGCCCCTTAGGGCTAATGAGTCCCTTGGATGGGCGATTATGTGTTTAACGCCCCTTAGTGCAATTGAACCCCTGGGATGGGCGAAGATGTGTCTGATGCACCTTAGGAATAATGAGCCCCTTAATGGGCGATGATGAGTTTCACAACCCTTAGGGCTAATGAGCCTCTTGGATGGGCGATGATGTGTCTCACGCCCCTTAGGGCTAATGGGCCACTTGGATTGGCAATGATGTGTATGACGCCCCTTAGGACTAATGAGCCCTTTGATGGGTAAAGATGTATCTGACGCCCCTCGGGGCTAATGAGCCCCTTAGATGAAAGATTAAGTGACCAACGCCCTTTAATGCAATTGAGCCCCTTGAATGGGCGATGATGTGTCTGATGCACCTTCGGAATGATGAGCCCCTTCAATGGGCGATGATGTGTCTCCCGACCTTAGGGATAATGAGCCCCTTGGATGGGTGATGACTTGTCTGATGCCCCTGAGGGATAATGATCCACTTATATGGGCGATGATGTGTCTGACGCTTCTTTGGGCTAATGAGCCTCTTGGATGTCTAATGATGTGTTTGACGCCCCTAGGGCTAATGAGTCCCTTGGAGGGGCGATTAAGTGTCTAACGCCCTTTAGGGCTAATGAGCTCGTTAGATGGGCGATCATATGTCTTACGCCGCTTAGGGCTCAAAAGCCCCTGGGTGGGTAATGATATGTCTGACGCCCCTCAGGGATAATGAGCCCCATTGATGGGCGATTATGTGTTTAACGCCCCTTCGGGCAATTGAACCCCTTGGTTGGGCGATGATGTATCTTATACACCTTAGGAATAATGAGCTCTTTCTGGGCGATGATGTGTCTCACGACCCTTATGGCTAATGAGCCTCTTCGATGGGCGACGATGTGTCTCACGCCCTCTAGGGCTAATGGGACACTTGAATTGGCGATGATGTGTATGACGCCCCTTAAGTCTAATGAGCCTTTTGATGGGTAAGGATGTATATGATGCCCCTTAGGGCTAATGAGCCCCTTGGATGAAAGATTAAGTGTCCAACGCCTTTTGTGGAAAATGAGCCCCATGGATGGGCGATGATGTGTCTGATGTACCTTCACAATGATGATCCCCTTAGTTGGGCGATGATGTGTCTCACGACCTTAGGGCTAATGAGCCCCTTGGATGGGTGATGATGTGTCTGATGCCCCTTAGGTCTCATGAGCCCCTTAGATAGGCGATGATGTGTCTGCCGCCCCTTAGGGCTAATGAGCCCCTTGGATGGCTAATGATGTGTTTGATGCCCCTCAGGGCTAATGAGTCCCTTGGATAGGCGATTAAGTGTCTATTGCTCTTTAGGGCTAATGAGCCCGTTAAATTAGCGATGATGTGTTTGACGCCGCTTAGGGCTTATCAGCCCCTTGATGGGTAATGATTTGTTTAACGCCCCTCAAGGATAATGAGACCCTTAGATGGGCAATTATGTGTTTAACGTCGCTCAGGGCAAATGAACCCCTTGGGTGGGCGATGATGTGTCTCACGCCCCATAGGGCTAATGGGCCATTTGGATTGGCAATGATGTGTATGACGCCCCTAAGGACTAATAAGCCCTTTGATGGGTAATGATGTATCTGACGCCCCTAAGGGCAAATGAGCCCCTTGGATGAAAGATTAAGTGTCCAACGCCCTTTACGGCAATTGAGCCCCTTGAATGGGCGATGATATGTCTCACGACCTTAGGGCTTATGAGCCCCTTGGATAAGTGATGATGTGTCTGATGCTCCTTAGGGCTAATGAGCCCCTTAGATAGGTGATGATGTGTCTGATGCCCCTTAGGGTTAATGAGTCCCTAGGATGGGCGATTTTGTTTTTAACGCCCCTTAGGGTAATTGAACCCCTTGGATGGTCGAAGATGTGTCTGATGCACCTTAGGAATAATGAGCCCCTTGATGGGCGAAGATGTGTCTCACGACCCTTAGGGCTAATGAGCCTCTTCGATGGGCGATGATTTGTTCAACGCCCCTTAGAGCTAATGGGCCACTTGGATTGGCAATGATGTGTATGACGCCCCTTAGGACTAAAGAGCCCTTTGATGGGTAATGATGTATCTGACGCCCCTTAGGGCTAATGAGCCCCTTGGATGAAAGATTAAGTGTTCAACGCCCTTTACGGCAATAGAGCCCCTTGGATGGGCGATAATGTATCTGATGCACCTTCAGAATGATGATCCCCATGGATGGGCGATGATGTGTCTCACGACCTTAGGGATAATGAGCCCCTTAGATGGGCGATGATGTGTCTGACGCCCTTTAGGGCTAATGAGCCCCTAGGATGGCTAATGATGTGTTTGACGCCCCTTAGGGCTAATGAGTCCCTTGGATGGGCGATTAAGTGTCTAACGCCCTTTAGGGCTAATGAGCCCGTTGGATGGGCGATCATCTGTTTTACGCCGCTTAGGGGTCATAAGCCCCTGGATGGGTAATGATATGTCTGACGCCCCTCAGGGATAATGAGCCCCTTTTGATGGGCGATTATGTGTTAAACGCCCCTTAGGGCAATTGAACCCCTTCGATGGGCGATGATGTGTCTGATGCACCTTAGGAATAATGAGCCCTTTTATGGGCGATGATGTGTCTTACGACCATGAGGGGTAATGAGCCTCTTGGATGGGCGATGATATGTCTGACGCCCCTTAGGGCTAATGGGCCACTTGGATTGGCAATGATGTGTATGAAGCCCCTTAGGACTAATGAGCCCTTTGATGGGTAATGATGTATCTGACGCCCCTCAGGGCTAATGAGCCCCTTAGATGAAAGATTAAGTGTTCAACGCCCTTTATGGCAATTGAGTCCCTTGGATGGGCGATGATGTGTCTGATGCACCTTCGGAATAATGAGCCCCTTGGATGGGCGATGATGTGTCTCACGACCTTAGGGCTAATTAGCCCCTTGGATGGGTGATGATGTGTCTGATGCCCCTTACGTCTAATGAGCCCCTTAGATGGGCGATGACGTGTCTGACGCCCCTTAGGGCTAATGAGCCCCTTGGAAGGCTAGTGATGTGTTTGACGTTCCTAAGGGCTAATGAGTCCCTTGGGTGGGTGATTAAGTGTCTAATGCCCTTTAGGGATAATGAGCCCGTTGATGGGTTATGATGTATCTGACGCCCCCTAAAGGTAATAGGACACCTGGATTGGCGATGATGTGTAATGATGTATCTGACGCCCCTTAGGGCTAATGAGCCCCTTGGATGAAAGATTAAGTATCCAACGCCCCTCAGGGATAGTGAGCCCCTTGGATGGGCGATGATGTGTCTAACGACCTTAGGGCTAATGAGCCCCTTGGATGGGTAATAATTTGTCTGATGCCCCTTAGGTCTAATGAGCCCCTTAGATGGGCGATGATGTGTCTGACGCCCCTTAGGGCTAATGAGCTCTTTGGATGGCTAATGATGTGTTTGACGCCCGTCAGGGCTAATGACTCCCTTGGATGGGCAATTAAGTGTCTAATGCCCTTTAGGGCTAATGAGATCGTTGGATGGGAGATGATGTGCCTCACGACACTTAGAGCTAATGAGCCTCTTGGATGGGCGATGATGTGTCTAACGCCCCATAGGGCTAATGGGCCACTTGGATTAGCAATGATGTGTATGACGCCCCTTAGGACTAATGAGCCCTTTAATGGGTAATGATGTATCTGACGCCCCTCTGGGCTAATGAGCCCCTTGGATGAATCATTAAGTGTCTAACGCCCTTTACGGCAATTGAGCCCCTTGGATGGGCGATGATGTGTCTGATGCACCTTCAAAATGATGAGCCCCTTAAATGGGCGATTATGTGTCTCACGGCCTTAGGGCTATTGAGCCCCTTGAATAAGTGATGAGGTGTATGATGCCCTATAGGGCTAATGAACCCCTTGGATGGGTGATGATGTGTCTGATGCCCCTTAGGTCTAATGAGCCCCTAAGATGGGCGATGATGTGTCTGACGCCCCTTAAGTCTAATGAGCCCCTTAGATAGCTAATGATGTGTTTGACGCCCCTTAGGGCTAATGAGTCCCTTTGATGGGCGATTAAGTGTCTAATGCCCTTTAGGGCTAATGAGACCGTTTGATTGGCGATGATGTGTTTGACGCCGCTTAGGGCTCATCAGCCCCTTCACGGGTAATGATGTGTCAGACGCCCCTTAGAGATAATGAGCCCCTTTGATGGGCGATTATGTGTTTAACGCCCCTTAGGGAAAATGAACCCCTTGGATGGGCGATGATGTGTCTGATACACCTTAGGAATAATGAGCCCCTTGATGAGCGATGATGTGTCTCACCACCCTTAGGGCTAATAAGCCTCTTGGATGGGCGATGATGTGTCTCACGCCCCTTAGGGCTAATAAGCCCCTTAGATGGGCGATAATGTGTCTGATGTCTTTAGGGCTAATGAGCCCCTTAAATGGGTGATGATGTGTCTAATGCCCCTTAAGGCTAATGAGTTCCTTGGATATGCGATTATGTGTTTAACGCCCCTTAGGGCAATAGAACCCCTTAAAAGGGCGATGATGTGTCTGATGCACCTTAGGATTAATGAGCCCCTTGGATGGGCGATGATGTGTCTCACGACCTTAGGGCTAATTAGCTCCTTGGATGGGTGATGATGTGTCTGATGCCCCTTACGTCTAATGAGCCCCTTAGATGGGCGATGACGTGTCTGACGCCCCTTAGGGCTAATGAGCCCCTTGGAAGGCTAATGATGTGTTTGACGTTCCTAAGGGCTAATGAGTCCCTTGGGTGGGTGATTATGTGTCTAATGCCCTTTAGGGATAATGAGCCCGTTGATGGGTTATGATGTATCTGACGCCCCCTAAAGGTAATGGGACACCTGGATTGGCGATGATGTGTAATGATCTATCTGACGCCCCTTAGGGCTAATGAGCCCCTTGGATGAAAGATTAAGTATCCAACGCCCCTCAGGGATAATGAGCCCCTTGGATGGGCGATGATGTGTCTCACGACCTTGGGGCTAATGAGCCCCTTGGATGGGTGATAATTTGTCTGATGCCCCTTAGGTCTAATGAGCCCCTTTGATGGGCGATGATGTGTCTGACGCCCCTTAGGGCTAATGAGCCCTTTGGATGGCTAATGATGTGTTTGACGCTCCTCAAGGCTAATGAGTCCCTTGGATGGGCGATTAAGTGTCTAATGCCCTTTAGGGCTAATGAGACCGTTGGATGGGCGATGATGTGCCTCACGACACTTAGAGCTAATGAGTCTCTTGGATGGGCGATGATGTGTCTAACGCCCCATAGGGCTAATGGGCCACTTGGATTGGCAATGATGTGTATGACACCCCTTAGGACAAATGAGCCCTTTAATGGGTAATGATGTATCTGACGCCCCTCAGGGCTAATGAGCCCCTTGGATGAATGATTAAGTGTCTAACGCCCTTTACGGCAATTAAGCCCCTTGGATGGGCGATGATGTGTCTGATGCATCTTCAAAATGATGAGCCCCTTGAATGGGCGATTATGTGTCTCACGGCCTTAGGGCTATTGAGCCCCTTGAATAAGTGATGAGGTGTATGATGCCCTATAGGGCTAATGAACCCCTTAGATGGGTGATGATGTGTCTGATGTCCCTTAAGTCTAATGAGCCCCTTAGATGGGCGATGATGTGTCTGACGCCCCTTAAGTCTAATGAGCCCCTTGGATAGCTAATGATGTGTTTGACGCCCCTTAGGGCTAATGAGTCCCTTTGATGGGCAATTAAGTGTCTAATGCCCTTTAGGGCTAATGAGACCGTTGGATTGGCGATGATGTGTTTAACGCCGCTTAGGGCTCATCAGCCCCTTCACGGGTAATGATGTGTCAGACGCCCCTCAAAGATAATGAGCCCCTTTGATGGGCGATTATGTGTTTAACGCCCCTTAGGGGAAATGAACCCCTTGGATGGGCGATGATGTGTCTGATATACCTTAGGAATAATGAGCCCCTTGATGAGCGATGATGTGTCTCACGACCCTTAGGGCTAATAAGCCTCTTGGATGGGCGATGATGTGTCTCACGCCCCTTAGGGCTATTGGGCCACTTGGATTGGCAATGATGTGTATGACGCCCCTTAGGACTAATGAGCCCTTTGATGGGTAATGATGTATCTGACGCCCCTCAGGGCTAATGAGCCCCTTGATGAACGATTAAGTGTCCAACGCCCTTTACAACAATGAGCCCCTTGGATGGGCGATAATGTGTCTGATGCACCTTCGGAATGATGAGCCCCTTGAATGGGCGATGATGTGTCTTACGACCTTATGGCTAATGAGCCCCTTTAATAAGTGATGATGTGTCTGATGTCTTTAGGGCTAATGAGCCCCTTAAATGGGTGATGATGTGTCTAATGCCCCTTAAGGCTAATGAGTTCCTTGGATATGCGATTATGTGTTTAACGCCCCTTAGGGCAATAGAACCCCTTAGATGGGCGATGATGTGTCTGATGCACCTTAGGATTAATGAGCCCCTTGATGGGCGATGATGTGTCTCACGACCCTTAGGGCTAATGAGCCTCTTGGATGGGCGATGATGTGTCTCACGCCCCTTAGGGCTAATGGGCCACTTGGATTGAAAATGATGTGTATGAAGCCCCCTAGGGCTAATGAGCCCTTTGATGGGTAATGATGTATCTGACGCCCCTCAAGGCTAAAGAGTCTCTAGGATGAAAGATTAAGTGTCAAACGCCCTTTATGGCAATTAAGTCCCTTGGATTGGCGATAATGTGTCTGATGCACCTTCGGAATGATGAGCCCCTTGAATGGGCGATGATGTGTCTCACGACCTTAGGGCTAATGGGCCCCTTGGATAAGTGATGATGCGTCTGATGCTCCTTAGGTCTAATGAGCCCCTTAGATGGGTGATGATGTGTCTGATGCACCTTAGGAATAATGAGCCCCTTGATGGGCGATGATGAGTCTCACGACCCTTAGGGCTAGTGGGCCACTTGAATTGGCAATAATGTGTATGACGCCCCTTAGGACTAATGAGCCCTTTGATGGGTAATGATGTATCTGACGCCCCTCAGGGCCAATGAGCCCCTTGGATGAAAGATTAAGTGTCCAACACTCTTTATGGCAATTGAGTCCCTTGGATGGGCGATGATAACTCTAATGCACCTGCGGAATTATGAGCCCCTTGAATGGGCGATGATGTTTCTCACGACCTTAGGGCTAATGAGCCCCTTGGATGGCTAATGATGTGTTTGATGCCCTTCAGGGCTAATGAGTCCCTTGGATGGGCGATTAAGTGTGTACTGCCTTTAAGGGCTAATGAGCCTGTTAGATGGGCAATGATGTGTTTGACGCCACTTAGGGCTCATCAGCCCCTTGATGGGTAATGATGTGTCTGACGCCCCTCAGGGTTAATGAGCCCCTTTAATGGGCGATTATGTGTTTAACGCCCCTTAAGGCAAATGAACCCCTTGGATGGGCGATGATGTGTCTGATACACCTTAGGAATAATGAGCCCCTTGAATGGGCGATAATGTGTCTCATGAACTTAGGGCTAATGAGCCCCTTGGATAAGTGATGATGTGTCTGATGCCCTTTAGGGCTAATGAGCCCCTTAGATGGGCGATGATGTGTCTGATGCTTCTTAAGCCTAATGAGTTCCTTGGATGGGCGATTATGAGTTTTCACGCCCCTTAAGGCAATTAAACCCCTTGGATGGGTGATGATGTGTCTGATGCACCTTATGATTAATAAGCCCCTTGAAGGGCGATGATGTGTCTCACGAACCTTAGGGCTAATGAGCCTCTTGGATGGGCGATGATGTGTCTCACGCCCCTTAGGGCTAATGGGCCACTTAGATTTGCAATGATGTGTATGAAGCCCTTTAGGACTAATGAGCCCTTTGATGGGTAATGATGTATCTGACACCCCTCAGGGGTAATGAGCTCCTTGGATGAAAGATTAATTGTCCAACCCCCTTTATGGCAATTGAGTCCCTTGGATAGGCGATGATGTGTCTGATGCACCTGCGGAATGATGAGCCCCTAGAATAGGCGATGATGTGTCTCACGACCTTAGGGCTAATGGGCCCCTTGGATAAGTGATGATGTGTCTGATGCCCCTTAGGGCTAATGAGCCCCTTGGATGGGTGATGATGTGTTAGATGCCCCTTAGGTCTAATGCGCCCCTTAGATGGGCAATGATGTGTATGACGCCCCTTTGGGCTAATGAGCCCCTTGGATGGCTAATGATGTGTTTGACGCCCCTCAGGGCTAATGAGTCCTTTGGATGGGCGATTAAGTGTCTAATGCCTTTTAGGGCTAATGAGCCTGTTGGATGGGCGATGATGTGTTTGACGCCGCTTAGGGTTCATCAGCCCCTTGATGGGTAATGATGAGTCTGACGCCCCTCAGGGTTAATGAGCCCCTTTGATGGGCGATTATGTGTTTAACGCCCCTTAGGGCAATTGAACCCCTTGGATGGGCAATGATTTGTCTAATACACCTTAGAAATAATGAGCCCCTTGAATGGGCGATGATGTGTCTCACGACCTTAGGGCTAATGAGCCCCTTGGATAAGTGATGATGTGTCTGATGCCCTTTAGGGCTAATGAGCCCCTTAGATGGGCGATGATGTGTCTGATGCCCCTTTGGGCTAATGAGTTCCTTGGATGGGCGATTATGTGTTTAACGCCCCTTAGGGCAATTGAACCCCTTAGATGCGCGATGATGTGTCTGATGCACCTTAGGATTAATGAGCCCCTTGATGGGCGATGATGTGTCTCACGACTCTTAGGGCTAATGAGCCTCTTGGATGGGGGATGATGTGTCTCACGCCCCTTAGGGCTAATAAGCCACTAAAATTGGCAATGATGTGTATGACGCCCCTTAGGACTAATGAGCCTTTTGATGGGTAATGATGTATCTGACGCCCCTCAGGGCTAATGAGCCCCTTGGATGAAAGATTAAGTGTCCAACGCCCTTTACGGCAATTGAGCCCCTTGGATGGGTGATGTTGTGTCTGATGCACCTTGAGAATGATGAGCCCCGTAGATGGGCGATGATGTGTCGGATGCACCTTAGGGCTAATGAGTTCCTTGGATGGACGATGATAAGTCTGATGCACCTTCAGAATGATGAGCCCCTTGGATGGGCTATGATGTGTCTCACGACCTCAGGGCTAATGAGCCCCTTGGATGGGTGATGATGTGTCTGATGCCCCTTAGGTCTAATGAGCCCCTTAGATGGGCGATGATGTGTCTGACGCCCCTTATGGCTAATGAGCCCCTTGGATGGCTAATGATGTGTTTGACGCCCCTCAGGGCTAATGAGTCCCTTGGATTGGCGATTAGGTATCCAATAACCTTTAAGGCTAATGTGCCCGTTGGATGGGCGATGATGCGTCTCACGACTCTTGGGGCTAATGAGCCTCAAGGATGAGCGATGATGTGTCTCACGCCCCTTAGGGCTAATTGGCCACTTGGATTGGCAATGATGTGTATGAAGCCCCTTAAGACTTATGAGCCCTTTGATGGGTAATGATGTATCTGACGCCCCTCAGGGCTAATGAGCCTCTTGGATGAAAGATTAAGTGTCCAACGCCCTTTTTGGCAATTGAGTCCCTTGGATGGGCGATGATGTGTCTGATGCACCTTCGTAATGATGAGCCCCTTGAATGGGCGATAATGTGTCTCACGACCTGATGGCTAATGGGCCACTTTGATAAGTGATGATGTTTCTAATGCTCCTTAGGGCTAATGAGCCCCTTAGATGGGTGATGATGTGTCTGATGCCCCTTAGGGCTAATGAGTCCCTTGGATGGGCGATGATAAGTCTGATGCACCTTTAGAATGATGAGCCCCTTGGATGGGCTATGATGTGTCTCACAACCTTAGGGCTAATGAGCCCCTTGGATGGGTGATGATGTGTCTGATGCCCCTTAGGTCTAATGAGCTTCTTAGATTGGCGATGATGTGTCTGACGCCCCTTATGGCTAATGAGCCCCTTGGATGGCTTATGATGTGTTTGATGCCCCTCAGGGCTAATGAGTCCCTTGGATGGGCGATTATGTATCTAATGCCCTTTACGGCTAATGTGCCCGTTGGATGGGCGATGATGTGTCTCACGACTCTTAGGGCTAATGAGCCTCTTGGATGGGCGACGATATGTCTCACGCCACTTAGGGCTAATGGGCCACTTGGATTAGCAATGATGTGTATGACGCCCCTTAGGACTAATGAGCCCTTTGATGGGTAATGATGTATCTAACGCCCCTCAGGGCTAATGAGCCCCTTAGATGAAAGATTAAGTGTCGAACGCCCTTTAGGGCAATTGAGTCCCTTGGATGGGCGATGATGTGTCTAATGCACCTTCGGAATAATGAGCCCCTTGGATGGGCGATAATGTGTCTCACGAACTTAGGGCTAATGAGCCCCTTGGATAAGTGATGATGTGTCTGATGCCCTTTAGGGTTAATGAGCCCCTTAGATGGGCGATGATGTGTCTGATGCTTCTTAGGCCTAATGAGTTCCTTGGATGGGCGATTATGTGTTTAACGCCCCTTAAGGCAAATGAACCCCTGGGATGGGCGATGATGTGTCTGATACACCTTAGGAATAATGAGCCCCTTGAATGGGCGATAATGTGTCTCACGAACTTAGGGCTAATGAGCCCCTTGGATAAGTGATGATGTGTCTGATGCCCTTTAGGGGTAATGAGCCCCTTAGATGGGCGATGATGTGTCTGATGCTTCTTAGGCCTAATGAGTTCCTTGGATGGGCGATTATGTGTTTAACGCCCCTTAAGGCAATTGAACCCATTGGATGGGTGATGACGTGTCTGATGCACCTTATGATTAATAAGCCCCTTGAAGGGCGATGATGTGTCTCACGAACCTTAGGGCTAATGAGCCTCTTGGATGGGCGATGATGTGTCTCACGCCCCTTAGGGCTAATGGGGCACTTGGATTTGCAATGATGTGTATGAAGCCCTTTAGGACTAATGAGCCCTTTGATGGGTAATGATGTATCTGACGCCCCTCAAGGGTAATGAGCTCCTTGGATGAAAGATTAATTGTCCAACCCCCTTTATGGCAATTGAGTCCCTTGGATGGGCGATGATGTGTCTGATGCACCTAAGGAATGATGAGCCCCTTGAATGGGCGATGATGTGTCTCACGACCTTTGGGCTAATGGGCCCCTTGGATAAGTGATGATGTTTCTAATGCCCCTAAGGGCTAATGAGCCCCTTAGATGGGTGATGATGTGTCTGATGCCCCTTAGGGCTAATGAGTCCCTTGGATGGGCGATGATAAATCTGATGCACCTTTAGAATGATGAGCCCCTTGGATGGGCTATGATGTGTCTCACGACCTTAGGGCTAATGAGCCCCTTGGATGGGTGATGATGTGTCTGATGCCCCTTAGGTCTAATGAGCTTCTTAGATAGGCGATGATGTGTCTGACGCCCCTTATGGCTAATGATCCCCTTGGATGGCTTATGATGTGTTTGATGCCCCTCTAGGCTAATGAGTCCCTTGGATGGGCGATTAAGTATCTAATGCCCTTTAGGTCTAATGTGCCCGTTGGATGGGCGATGATGTGTCTCACGACTCTTAGGGCTAATGAGCCTCTTGGATGGGCGATGATGGGTCTCACGCCCCTTAGGGCTAATTGGCCACTTGGATTGGCAATGATGTATATGAAACCCCTTAAGACTAATGAGCCCTTTGATGGGTAATGATGTATCTGACGCCCCTCAGGGCTAATGAGCCTCTTGGATGAAAGATTAAGTATCCAACGCCATTTATTGCAATTGAGTCCCTTGGATGGGCGATGATGTGTCTGATGCACCTTCGGAATGATGAGCCCCTTGAATGGGCGATGATGTGTCTCACGACCTGATGGCTAATGGGCCCCTTAAATAAGTGATGATGTGTCTGATGCCCCTTAGGGCTAATTAGCCCCTTGGATGGGTGATGATGTGTAAGATGCCCCTTAGGTCTAATGCGCCCCTTAAATGGGCGATGATGTGTTTGACGCAATATAGGGCTAATGAGCCCCTTGGATGGCTAATGATGTGTTTGACTCCCCTTAGGGCTAATGAGCCCCTTGGATGGGCGATTAAGTGTCTTACGCCCTTTAGGGCTAATGAGCCCCTTAAATGGGCGATGATGCGTCAGACACCCCTTAGGGCTATTAAGCCCCTTGATGGGTAATGATTGGTCTGACGCCCCTCAGGGCTAATGAGCCCCTTTGATGGGCGATTATGTGTCTAACGCCCCTTAGTGATGTTAAGCCCCTTAAATAGGCGATGATGTGTCTGATGCACCTTAGGAATAATGAGCCCCTTAAATGGGCGATGATGTGACTCACGACCTTAGGGCTAATGAGCCCCATGGATGGACGATGATGTGTCTCACGCCCCTTATGGCTAAAAGGGCACTTGGATTGGGAATGATGTGTATGACGCCGCTTAGGGCTAATGAGCCCCTTAGATGGCAAATGATGTGTCTGACGACCCTTAGGGCTAATAAGCCCCTTGGATGGGCAATTAAGTGTCTAACGCCCTTTAGGGCTAATGAGCCCCTTGGATGGGCGATAATGTGTCTGACGCCCCTTAGGGCTAATGAGCACCTGGAAGGGTAATGATGTCTCTGACGCCCCTTAAGGCTATTGAGCCCCTTGGATAGGCGACTATGTGTCTAACGCCCCGTAGGGCAATTGAGCCCCTTATATGGGCGATGATGTGTCTAATGCACCTTAGGAATAATGAGCCCCTTAGATGGGCGATGATGTGTCTCACGACCCTCCGGGCTAAAGAGCCCCTTGGATGGGCAAAGATGTGTCTAACGTCCCATAGGGCTAATGGGATACTTGGATTGGCAATGATGTGTATGACGCCGCTTAGGGCTAATGAGCCCCTTGGTTGGGTAATTATGTGTCTGACGCCCCTCAGGGCTAATGAGCCCTTTGGATCGGCGATTAAGTGTCTAACGCCCTTTAGGGCAATTAAGTTCATTGTTTAAACGATGATGTCTCTGATGCACCTTCGGAATAATAAGCCCCTTGGATGGGTAATGATGAGTCTCACGTTCCACAGAGCAATTGAGCCCCTTGGATTGGCGATGGCGTTTCTTACGCCCCTTAGTTCTAAACAGCCCCTTAGATGGATGAGAATGTGTCTAATGCCCATTAGGGCTTATGAGCTCCTTGGATGGGCGATGATGTGTCTTACGCTCGTTAGCGCTAAAGAGCCCCTTGGATGGGCGACGATATGTTTGATGCCCCTTAGAGCTAATAAGCACCTTGGATGGGCGATTATGTGTCTGATGCCCCTTAGGGTTAATGAACCCCTTAGATGGGCGATGATGTGTATGACGCCCCTTAAAGCTAATGAGCCCCTTGGATGGGTAACGACGTGTCTGACGCCCCTTAACACTAATAAGCCCCTTGAATGGGCGATTATGTGTCTAAAGCCCCTTAGGGCAATTGAGCCCCATGGATGGGCGATGATGTTTTCGATGCACCTTAGGTATAATGAACCCTTGGATGGGTGATGATAAGTCTCACGCCCCTTAGGACTAATGAACCCCTTGGATGGGCGATGATGTGTTTGACGCCCCTAGGGCTAATGAGCCCCTTGGATGTGCGAAGATGTGTCTGACGCCCCTTAGGGCTCATGAACCCCTTGGATGGGCGATGATGTGTTTGACGCCAATTAGGGCTAATGAGCCCCTTGGATGTGCGATGATGTGTATGACGCCCCTTAAGGCTCATGAACCCCTTGCATGGGCGATGATGTGTCTGACACCTCTCAGGCTAATGAGCCTCTTGGATGGGCAATAACGTGACTCACGCTCCTTAAGGCTAGTTAGCCCCTTGGATGGGCGATGATGTCTCTAACGCTCCTTAGAGCAATTAAGCCCCTTGGATAGGCGATGATGTGTCTCAACCCCTTAGTTCTAATGAGCCCCTTGGATGGGCAGTGATGTGTCTCAACCCTTTAGGGCTAATGAGCCCCTTGGATGGGCGATGATGTGTCTCACTCCCCTTATGGCTAATGCGGCACTTGGATTGGCGATGATGTGTATGACGCCCCTTAGGGCTAATGAGCCCCTTAGATGGGTAATGATGTGTCTGACGTCCCTTAGGGCTAATAAGCCACTTGCATGGGTGATTAAGTGTCTAACGCCCCTTAGGGCAATTAAGCCACATGGACGGGCGATGATGTCTCTTACGACCCTCCGGGCTAAAGAGCCCCTTGGATGGGCGATGATGTGTCTCTCGCCCCTTAGGGCTATTGGGACACTTGGATTGGGGATGATGTGTATGACACCCCTTAGGGCTAATGAGCAACTTGGATGGGTTATGATGTGTCTGACGCCCCTCAGGGCTAATGAGCCCCTTGGATGAGCGATTAAGTGTCTAACGCTCTTTAGGGCAATTGAGCCCATTGGATAAGAGATGATGTGTCTGATGCACCTTCGGAATAAAAAGCCCCTTGGATGGGCAATGATGAGTCTCACGTTCCTTAGAGCAATTAAGCCCCTTGGATTGGCGATGGCGTTTCTTACGCCCCTTAGTTCTAAACAGCTCCTTAGATGGACGATAATGTGTCTGATGCCCATTAGGGCTAATGAGCTCCTTGGATGGGCGATGATGTGTCTCACGCCCGTTCGCGCTAAAGAGCCCCTTGGATGGGGGATGATGTGTTTGATGCCCCTTAGGGCTAATGAGCACCTTGGATGGGTGATGATGTGTCTGACGCCCCTTAGGGCTAATGAACCCCTTACATGGGCGATGATGTGTCTAACGCCCCTGATGGCAGTTGAGCCCCATGGATGGGCGATGATGTGTTCGATGCACCTTAGGAATAATGACCCCTTGGATGGGTGATGATGTGTCTCACGCCCCTTAGGACTAATGAACCCCTTGGATTGGCGATGATGTGTTTGACGCCCCTATGGCTAATGATCCCCTTGGATGTGCGAAGATGTGTCTAAAGCCCCATAAGGCTAATGAAGCCCTTGGATGGGCGATGATGTGTTTGACGCCAATTAGGGCTCATGAACCCCTTGCGTGGGTGATGATGTTTTTGACACCTCTTAGGCTAATGAGCCTCTTGGATAGGCAATGACGTGACTCACGCTCCTTAAGGCTAATTAGCCCCTTGGATGGGCGATGATGTCTTTAACGTTCCTTAGAGAAATTAAGCCCCATGGATAGGCGATGATGTGTCTCAACCCTTAGTTCTAATTAGCCCCTTGGATGGGCAATGTTGTGTATCACGGCCCTTAGGGCTAATGAGCCCCTTGGATGGGCAATGATGTGTCTCACGCCCATTAGGGCTAATGGGCCACTTCGATATTAGGGGTAATGGGCCACATCCATTTTAGGGCTAATGGGCGATGATGTGTCTCAAGCCCATTAGGGCTAATGAGACACTTGGATTGGCGATGATGTCTATGACGCCCCTTAGGGTAATGAGCCCCTTGGATGGGTAATGATGTGTCTGACCCCCCTCAGGGCTAATGAGCCCCTTTAATGGGTGATTATGTGTCTAACTCCCCTTAGGGCAATTGAGCCCCTTGGATGGGCGATGATGTGTCTGATGCACCTTAGAAATAATGAGCCCCTAAGATGGGCGATGATATGTCTCACGACCCTTAGGGCTAATGAGCCCCTTGAATGGGTGATGATGTGTCTTACGCCCCTAAGGGCTAATGGGCCACTTGGATTGGCAATGATGTGTCTGACGCTCCTTAGGGCTAATGAGCCATTTTATGGGTAATGATGTATCTAATGCCCCTCAGGGCTAATCAGCCCCTTGGATGAAAGATTAAGTGTCCAACGCCCTTTACGGCAATTAAGCCCCTTGGATGGGCGATAATGTGTCTGATGCACCATAGGAATGATGAGCCCCTTGGATGGGCGATGATGTGTCTCACCACCTTAGGGCTAATGAGCCCCTTGGATGGGTGATGATGTGTCTAATGCCCCTTAGGGCTAATGAGCCCCTTAGATGGGCGTTAATGTGTCTGACGCCCCTTAAGGCTAATGAGCCCCTTGGATGGCTTATGATGTGTCTGACGCCCCTCAGGCCTAATGAACCCCATGAATGGGCGATTATGTGTCTAACGCCCTTTAGTTCTATTGAGCCCCTTGGATGGGAGATGATGCGTCTGATGCACCTTAGGAATAATGATCCTCTAGATGGGCCATGATGTGTCTCATGACCCTTAGGGCTAATGAGCCCCTTGGATGGATGATGATGTGTCTTATGTCCATTAGGGCTAATGAGCCCCTTGGATGGGCGATGATGTGTGTTAAGCCCCTTGGGTCGAAAGGGCCCCTTGGATGGGCGATGTTGTGTTTGACGCCCCTTAGGGTTAATGAACCCCTGAGATGGGCGATGATGTGTCTGACGCCCCTTAGGGATAATGAGAGCCTTGGATGGGTAATGATGTGTCTAACGCCCCTCAGGGATAACGAGCCCCTTGGATAGGCGATGATGTGTTTCACGCCCCTCTAAGCTAATGAGCCCCTTGGATGGGAGATTAAGTGTCTGACGCACCTTTAGAATGATGAACCCCTTGGATGGGCGATGATGTGTCTCAAGACCTTAAGGCTAATGAGCCCCTGGATGGGTAATGATGTGTCTGACGCCCCTCAGGGCTAATGAGCCCCTTAGATGGGCGATTATGTGTCTAAAGCCTCTTAGGGCAATTGTGCCACTTAGATGGGCGATATTTTGTCTGATGCACCTTAGGAATAATGAGCCCCTTGGATGGGCGATGATGTGTCTCACGACCCTAAAGGCTAATGAGCCCCTTTGATGGGCAATGATGTGTGTCACACCCCTTAGGGCTAATGGGACACTTGAATTGGTGATGATGTGTATGACGCCCCTTAGGGTTAACGAGCCCCTAGGATGGGAAATGATGTGTTTGACACCCCTTAAGGCTAATGATCCCCATGGATGGGCGATTAAGTGTCTAACACCCTTTAGGTTAATTGTGCCCCTTGGATGGGCGATGATGTGTCTCACGCTACCTAGAGCAATTGTGCCCCTTGGATTGGTGATGACGTGTCTTACGCCCCTTATGGCAATTGAGCCCCTTAGATGGGCGATGATGTGAATCACGCCTCTTAGGACTAATGAACCCCTTGGATAGGCGATGATATGTTTGACGCCCCTTAGGGCTAATGAGCCCCTTCGATGGGCGATGATGTGTCTGACGCCCCTTAGTGTTAATGAACCCCTTAAATGGGCGATGATGTGTCTAACGCTCCTTAGGGCTAATGAGCCCCTTGGATGGCTAATGATGTGTCTGACGCCCGTCAGGGCTAATGAGCCCCTTGGATGGGCGATTAAGTGTCTAACGCCCTAAGGGCAATTGAGCAACTTGGATGGGCGATGATGTGTATGATGCACCATCGGAATAATGGGTCCCTTGGATGGGCGATGATGTTTCTCACGCTCCCTAGAGCAATTGACCCCTTGGATTGGCGATGACGTGTCTAACGCCTGTTAATTCTATTGAGCCCCTTAGATGGACGATGATGTGTCTCAAGCCCCTTAGGTCTAAAGAGCCCCTTGGATGGGCGATGTTGTGTTTGACACCCCTTAGGTCTAAAGGGCCCCTTAGATGGGCGATGATGTGTCTGATGCCCCTTAGGACTAATGAGCCCCTTGGATGGCTAATGATGTGTCTGACGCCCCTCAGGGCTAATGAGCCCCTTGGATGGGCGATTAAGTGTCTAACGCCCTAAGGGCAATTGAGCCACTTGGATGGGCGATGATGTGTATGATGCACCATCGGAAAAATGGGTCCCTTGGATGGGCGATGATGTTTCTCACGCTCCCTAGAGCAATTGACCCCTTGGATTGGCGATGACGTGTCTTACGCCTCTTAATTCTATTGAGCCCCTTAGATGGACGATGATGTGTCTAATGCCCATTAGGGCTAATGAGCCCCTTGGATGGGCGATGATGTGTCTCACGCCCCTTAGGTCTAAAGGGCCCCTTCGATGGGTGATGATGTGTTCGACACCCCTTAGGGTTAATGAACCCCTTAGATGGGCGATGATGTGTCTGACGCCCCTTAGGACTAATGAGCTTCTTGGATGGGTAATGATATGTCTGATTCCCCTAAGGGATAAGGAGCCCCTTGGATGGGTGATGATATGTCTCACGCCCCTTAGGGCTAATGGGCCACTTGGATTTGCGATGATGTGTATGACGCCCCTTAGGGCTAATAAGCCCCTTGGATGGGTAATGATTTGTCTAACGCCCCTCAAGGCTAATGAGCCCCTTTGATGGGAGATTAAGTGTCCAACGCCCTTTAGGGAAATTGAGCCCCTTCGATGGGCGATGATGTGTCTGACGCACCTTCGGAATAATGAGCCCCTTGGATGGGCGATAGTGTGTCTCACGACCTTAGGGCTAATGAGCCCCTTGGATGGGTGATAATGTGTCTGATGCCCCTTAGGGCTAATGAGCCCCCTTAATGGGCGATGATGTGTCTGACGCCCCCTAAGGCTAATGAGCCCCTTGGATGGGTAATAATGTGTCTGACGCCCCTCTAGCTAATGGGCCCCTTGGATGGGCGATTAAGTGTCTAACGCCTTTTAGGCCAATTGAGCCACTTGGATTGGCGATGATTTGTATGATGCCCCTTCGGAATAATGAGCCCCTTGGATGGGCGATGATGTGTCTCACGCTCCCTGGAGCAATTGACCCTTTGGATTGGCGATGACGTGTCTTACGCCTCGTAGTTCTAATGAGCCCCTTAGATGGACGATGATGTGACTAATGCCCATTAAGGCTAATGAGCCCCTTAGATGGGCGATGATGTGTCTCAAGCCCCTTAGGTCTAAAGAGCCCCTTGGATGGGCGATGTTGTGGTTGACACCCCTTAGGTCTAAAGGGCCCCTTAGATGGGCGATGATGTGTCTGACGCCCCTTAGGACTAATGAGCTTCTTGGATGGGTAACGATATGTCTGACGCCCCTCAGGGATAACGAGCCCCTTGGATGGGCGATGATGTGTCTCACGCTCCTTAGGGCTAATGGGCCACTTGGATTGGCGATGATGTGTATGACGCCCCTTAGGGCTAATAAGTTCCTTGGATGGGTAATGATGTGTCTGACGCCCCTCAGGGCTAATGAGCCCCTTGGATGGGAGATTAAGTTTCCAATGCCCTTTAGGGCAATTAAGCCCCTTCGATCGGCGATGATGTGTCTGATACACCTTCGGAATAATGAGCCACTTTGATGGGCGATGTTGTATCTCACGACCTTAGGGCTAATGAGCCCCTTGGATGGGTGATGATGTGTGTGATGCCCCTTAGGGCTAATGAGCCCCTTTGATGGGCGATAATGTGTCTGACGCCCCTCAGGCTAATGAGCCCCTTGGATGGGCGATTAAGTGTTGAACGCCCTTTAGGACAATTGAGCCACTTTGATGGGCGATGATTTGTATGATGCACCTTCGGAATAATGAGCCCCTTTGATGGGCGATGACGTGTCTCACGCTCCCTAGAGCAATTGACTCCTTGAATTGGCGATGACGTGTCTTACGCCTCTTAGTTCAAATGAGCCCCTTAGATAGACTATGATGTGTCTGATGCCAATTAGGGATAATGAGCCCCTTGGATGGGCGATGATGTGTCTTACCCCCCTTAGGTCGAAAGGGCCCCTTGGATGGGTGATGATGTGTTTGACGCCCCTTAGGGTTAAAAAACCCCTTAGATGGGCGATGATGTGTCTTACGCACCCTATGGCTAATGATCCCCTTGGATGGGTAATGATGTGTCTGACGCCCCTCAGGGATAATGAGCCTCTTGAATGGGCGATTATGTGTGTCACGCCCCTAAGAGCTAATAGGCCTTTTGGATTGGCGATGATGTGTATGACGCCCCTTAGGGTTAATAAGCCCCTTGGATGGGTAATGATTTGTGTGATCCCCTCAAGGCTAATGAGCCCCTTGGATGGAAGATTAAGTGTCCAACGCCCTTTAGGGCAATTGAGCCCCTTCAATGGGCGATGATGTGTCTGATGCACCTTCAGAATGATGAGCCCCTTGGATAGGCGATGATGTGTCTCACACCTTAGGGCTAATGTGCCCCTTGGATGGGTGATGATGTGTCTGATGCCCCTAAGGGCTAATAAGCCCCTTATATGAGCGATGATGTGTCTAACGCCCTTTAGGGCTAATGAGCCCCTTAGATGGCTAATGATGTGTCTGACGCCCCTTGGATGGGCGATTAAGTGTCTAACGCCCTTTAGGGCTAATGAGCCCCTTGGATTGCTGATGATGTGTATGACGCCCCTCAGGGATAATGAGCCCTTTTGACGGGTAATTATGTGTCTGACGCCCCTTAGGGCTAATGAGCCCCTTTGATGGGCGATGATGTGTATGATGCACCTTCGGAATAATGAGCCCCTTAAATGGGCGATGATGTGTCTCACGCTTTCTAAGCAATTGACCCTTTGGATTAGCGATGACGTGTCTTACGCCTCTTAGTTCTAATGAGCCCCTTAGATGGAAGATGATGTGACTGATGCCCATTAGGGCTAATGAGCCCCTTGGATGGGCGATTATGTGTCTCAAGCCCCTTAGGTCTAAAGGTCCCCTTGGATGGGCGATGTTGTGTTTGACACCCCTTAGGGTTAATGAACCCCTTAGATGGGCGATGATGTGTCTGACGCCCCTTAGGTCTAATGAGCTTCTAGGATGGGTAACAATATGTCTGACGCCCCTCAAGGATAACGAGCTCCTTGGATGGGCGATGATGTGTCTCACGCCCCTTAGGGCTAATGGGCCACTTGGATTGGCGATGATGTGTATGACGCCCCTTAAGGCTAATAAGCCCCTTGGATGGGTAATGATGAGTCTGACGCCCCTCAGGGCTAATGAGCCCCTTGGATGAGAGATTAAGTGTCCAACGCCCTTTAGGGCAATTGAGCCCCTTCGATCGGCGATGATGTGTCTGATACACCTTCGGAATAATGAGCCCCTTGGATGGGCGATAATGTGTCAGACGCCCCTCAGGCTAATGAGCCCCTTGGACGGGCGATTAAGTGTCTAACGCCCTTTAGGGAAATTGAGCCACTTAGATGGACGATGATTTGTATGATGCACCTTCGGAATAGTAAGCCCCATGGATGGGCGATGATGTGTCTCACGCTCCCTAGAGCAATTGACTCCTTGGATTGGCGATGACGTGTCTTACGCCTCTTAGTTTAAATGAGCCCCTTAGATGGACGATGATGTGTCTGATGCCAATTAGGGATAATGAACCCCTTGGATGGGCGATGATGTGTCTTACCCCCCTTAGGTCGAAAGGGCCCCTTGGATGGGCGATGATGTGTTTGACGCCCCTTAGGGTTAATAAACCCCTTAGATGGGCGATGATATGTCTTACGCACCCTATGGCTAATGATTCCCTTGGATGGGTAATGATGTGTCTGACGCCCCTCAGGGATAATGAGCCTCTTGGATGGGCGATTATGTGTGTCACGCCCCTAAGGGCTAATAGGCCACTTGGATTGGCGATGATGTGTATGACGCCCCTTAGGGCTAATAAGCCCCTTGGATGGGTAATGATGTGTGTGATCCCCCTCAAGGCTAATGAGCCCCTTGGATGGGAGATTAAGTGTCCGACGCCCATTAGGGCAATTGAGCCCCTTCAATGGGCGATGATGTGTCTGATGCACCTTCAGAATGATGAGCCCCTTGGATGGGCGATGATGTGTCTCACACCTTAGGGCTAATGAGCCCCTTGGATGGGTGATGATGTGTCTGATGCCCCTAAGGGCTAATAAGCCCCTTATATGGGCGATGATGTGTCTGACGCCCCTCAGGGCTAATGAGCCCCTTAGATAGCTAATGATGTGTCTGACGCCCCTCATGGCTAATGAGCCCCTTGGATGGGCGATTAAGTGTCTAACGCCCTTTAGGGCTAATGAGCCCCTTGGATGGTTGATGATGTGTATGACGCCCCTCAGGGCTAATGAGCCCTTTGGACGGGTAATTATGTGTTTGACGGCCCTTAGGGCTAATGAGCCCCTTGGATGGGCGATGATGTGTATGATGCACCTTCGGAATAATGAGCCCCTTAAAAGGGCGATGATGTGTCTCACGCTCCCTAGAGCAATTGACCCTTTGGATTAGCGATGACGTGTCTTACGCCTCTTAGTTCTAAAGAGTCCCTTGGATGGAAGATGATGTGACTGATGCCCATTAGGGCTAATAAGCCCCTTGGATCGGCGATTATGTGTCTCAAGCCCCTTAGGTCTAAAGGACCCCTTGGATGGGCGATGTTGTGTTTGACACCCCTTAGGGTTAATGAACCCCTTAGATGGGCGATGATGTGTCTGACGCCCCTTAGGTCTAATGAGCTTCTAGGATGGGTAACAATATGTCTGACGCCCCTCAAGGATAACGAGCTCCTTGGATGGGCGATGATGTGTCTCACGCCCCTTAGGGCTAATGGGCCACTTGGATTGGCGATGATGTGTATGACGCCCCTTAAGGCTAATAAGCCCCTTGGATGGGTAATGATGAGTCTGACGCCCCTCAGGGCTAATGAGCCCCTTGGATGAAAGATTAAGTGTCATACGCCCTTTAGGGCAATTGAGCCCCTTCGATCGGCGATGATGTGTCTGATACACCTTCGGAATAATGAGCCCCTTGGATGGGCGATGTTGTGTCTCACGACATTAGGGCTAATGAGCCCCTTGGATGGGTGATGATGTGTGTGATGCCCCTTAGGGCTAATGAGACCCTTTGATGGGCGATAATGTGTTTGACGCCCCTGAGGCTAATGAGCCCCTTGGACGGGCGATTAAGTGTCTAACGCCCTTTAGGGGAATTTAGCCACTTGGATGGACGATGATTTGTATGACGCCCCTTAGGGCTAATGAGCCCCTTGGACGGGTAATGATGTGTCTGACGCCCCCAGGGCTAATGAGCCCCTTGGATGGGCGATGTTGTGTATGATGCACCTTCGGAATAATGAGCCCCTTAAATGGGCGATGATGTGTCTCACGCTCCCTAGAGCAACTGAGCCCCTTGGATTCGCGATGATGTGTTTAACGCCCCTTAGGGTTAATGAACCCCTTAGATGGGCGATGATGTGTTTGACGCCCCTTAGGGCTAATGAGCCCGTTGGACGGGTAATGATGTGTCTGACGCCCGTCAGGGCTAATGTGTCCCTTGGATGGGCGATGATGTGTATGATGCACCTTCGGAATAATGAGCCCCTTAAATGGGCGATGATGTGTCTCACGCTCCCTAGAGCAATTGAGCCCCTTGGATTCGCGATGATGGGTTTAACGCCCCTTAATGTTAATGAACCCCTTAGATGGGCGATGATGTGTCTGACGCCCCTTAGGGTTAATAAGCCCCTTGGATGGGTAATGATGTGTCTGACGCCCCTCCGGGATAATGAGCCCCTTGGATAGGCGATGATGTGTTTCACGCCCCTTAGGGCTATTGGGCCACTTGGATTGTAGATGATGTATTTGATGCCCCTTAGGGCTAATGAGCCCCTTATATGGGCGATGATGTGTCTGACGCCCCTTAGGGCTAATGAGCCCCTGGATGGGTAATGATAGGTCTGACGCCCCTTAGGGCTAATGAGCCCCTTGGATGGGAGATTAAGTGTCCAACGCCCTTTAGGGCAAATGAGCACCTTCGATAGGCGATGATGTGTCTGATACACCTTCGGAATAATGAGCCCCTTGGATGGGCTATGTTATGTCTCACGACCTTAGGGCTAATGAGCCCCTTGGATGGGTGATGATGTGTGTGATGCTTTTTAGGGCTAATGAGCCCCTTTGATGGGCGATAATGTGTCTGACGCCCCTCAGGCTAATAAGCCCCTTGGATGGGCGATTAAGTGTCTAACCCTATTTAGGGCAATTGAGCCACTTGGATGGGCGATGATTTGTATGATGCACCTTCGGAATAATGAGCCCCTTGAATGGGTGATGATGTGTCTCACGCTCCCTAGAGAAATTGACCCCTTGGTTTGGCGATGACGTGTCTTACGCTTCTTAGTTCAAATGAGCCCCTTAGATGGACGATGATGTGTCTGATGCTAAATAAGGATAATGAGCACCTTGGATGGGCGATGATGTGTCTTACGCCCTTTAGGTCGAAAGGGCCCCTTGGATGGGCGATGATGTGTTTGACGCCCCTTTGGGTTAATAAACCCCTTAGATGGACGACGATGTGTCTTACTCCCTCTATGGCTAATGATCCCCTTGGATGGGTAATGATGTGTCTGACGCCCCTCAGGGATAATGAGCCCCTTGGATGGGCGATGATGTGTGTCACGCCCCTAAGGGCTAATGGGCCACTTGGATTGGCGATGATGTGTATGACGCCCCTTAGGGCTAATGAGCCCCTTGGATGGGTAATGATGTGTTTGATCCCCCTCAAGGCTAATAAGCCCCTTGGATGGGAGATTAAGTGTCCAACGCCCTTTAGGGCAATTAATCCCTTTCAATGGGCGATGATGTGTCTGATGCACCTTCAGAATGATGAGCCCCTTGGATGGGCAATGATGTGTCTCACACCTTAGGGCTAATGAGCCCCTTGGATGGGTGATGATGTGTCTGATGCCCCTTAGGGCTAATAAGCCCCTTATATGGGCGATGATGTGTCTGACACCCCTTAGGGCTAATGAGCCCCTTGGACGGGTAATGATGTTTCTGACGCCCCTCATGGCTAATGAGCCCCTTGGATGGGAGATTAAGTGTCTAACGCCCTTTAGGGCTAATGAGCCCCTTGGATGGCTGATGATGTGTATGACGCCCCTCAGGGCTAATGAGCCCCTTGGACGGGTAATGATGTGTCTGACGCCCCTGAGGGCTAATGAGCCCCTTGGATGGGCGATGATGTGTATGATGCACCTTTGGAATAATGAGCCCCTTAAATGGGAAATGATGTGTCTCACGCTCCCTAGAGCAATTGAGCCCCTTGGATTCGCGATGATGTGTTTATCGCCCCTTGGGGTTAATTAACCCCTTAGATGGGCGATGATGTGTCTGACGCCCCTTAGGGCTAATGAGCCCCTTGGATGGGTAATTATGTGTCTGACGTCCCTCTGGGATAATGAGCCCCTTGGATAGGCGATGATGTGTTTCACGCCCCTTAGGGCTAATGGGCCACTTGGATTGTAGATGATGTGTATGACTCCCCTTAGGGCTAATGAGCCCCTTGGATGGGTAATGATGTGTCTGACGCCCTTTAGGGCTAATGAGCCCCTTGGATGGGAGATTAAGTGTCTAACGCCCTTTAGGGCAATTGAGCCCCTTCAATGGGCGATGATGTGTCTTATGCACCTTTAGAATGATGTGCCCCTTGGATGGGCGATGATGTGTCTCACGACCTTAGGGCTAATGAGCCCTATGGATGGGTGATTGATGAGTGGCATTTATGCCACTCTTTTATCCTTTTTCTCTAAGGATTCTCCCCTCGTTTGCACTTGTTTGGCCCTCTTTCTAAGCATTTTTACTTAGCTTTGCTTTCTCTTTTCTTTCTCCTTTATCCTCCCTTTTCTTAGTCTTCTCGCTTTGTTTTATTGTGCTTTTCATGCTTATGCTTTGTAGGAACCATCGAGATTTTCTAGAGGGGGAAGCTATGCTCAAAGAAAGGTAGAGGAAGCATGATTCAGAAGAGGTTCGGCCGAACCTCCTGATGGTGTGGCCGAACCAAGGTGTGGCCGAACCTGCTCAGTGGTTCGGCCGAACTTCGAGGCAGAGGCAAGATGAAAATTGGCAGTTTTGCAGGAGTGGCCGAACCACAGGAGTTCGACCAGACCAGGATCAGGGAGGTTCGACCGAACCTACCCATGGTTCGGCCGAACCTACCCTGTAGTCCGGCCGAACCTTCCCATTTGTTCGGTCGGACCTCTCTTTTTGTCAGCTGACTCTGTACGGACTATTTAAGTCCCTTTTTTAGAACGTTTTAGGGAGATGAACTTAGTTTTAATTTTCTACATTTTTTAGCTTAATCTAGAGAGAGAAACTTCATTAGTAGAGAGAGAAAGTGTGGATTTCCATTGATGAACTTGGATATTGAAGAAGGAGCTTGATTGAATCTTTGTAAATCTTCATCTTCAATTAATGAGCAATCTCTTACTCTCTTTCTTTACTTTTGTATCTAGTTTTGTTTGCTTATTTTGATTTTCCTTCTTTGCTTATTGATCATGTTGATGCTTATTGATTTGATGATTGATATTGTCTTCAATATGGTTTGTGAGTAGTCACCTAGCCAAGGGTGTGGGGATGGTGTAGTTGTTAATTGATTCATGCTTATGATATTGGGGTTATGTTAATGGTGATTAAAGTCTTTGTATGCTTGATATTCTTTGGTCTTTCTTGTAAGTGCACATTGTTAGTTGATCAAAGATGAATCTTTACTAACAAGTAACGGAAGTTGACTTAGTTGAGATTTATTGCTATCGATAATTCTTTGTTTGCACCTTCTAATATATGGTTCTAATGCAGAAACATAGAGGCTATGTTAGGAGAAATCGATTTACCCCGGAAGGCGGTTAGATCAAGCTTTATTTCGATATTCTTGCATGCTTAGTTTACCATTGCTTTGCTTCTGTGTTATCGCATGATCAAGTGACGTCTACATCTACCCACTTCCCTTGGTGTTTAGTTATATTGATCTTTAATCATTCTTAATCCTTAGTTTAATCTCTTAGTTATTCATACTTCTTGTCCCGAGATAGCTTAAAGTTTTAAGTAGTGAATGCGGTGTTTATGTTTGTCTCCTTGTGGTTCGACCCCTTTATTTACCCTATACACGTATTAGGTTGGTAGAGCGTTATAAATTAATTTGACTTAGGTGTAGTCGCTCAACGACACGATTATTGCCTTGTTAAATTGGCGCCGTTGCCGGGGAGACAGTTTCCATTGCTATTTCATTGCTTGATTGAGACTATCTCACCTTTATTTGTTAGTGTTTGTTACTTTTGTTACTTGTCAGTGCTTACGTTCTTCTGAGCTTCGTTGTATGAACAGAGGACGAACCCGCTCAAGATCCTCAATTCCCATCGATCCAGAGCTAGAGAGGTCTTTGTCCCTACTTCGAAGAGAAGCAAGAGCAAGGAGTAGAAATTCCCGCACTCCAACGAGAGGAGTAAGAGAATTAGAAGATACTCCACCCTCTTCGCCCTCAAGTGAAGAATTAGATAGCCCTAAATCATCTTCGAATTCAGAAATCAACCCTTTCTCAACCTATAAGTTTGAAAGTAAAGAAGGTTCTAAAATTGGAGAGAATACGCCTTTGAGTCGTCTTGAGGCCCCCGAAGCTTTTAGAGCGCAAAGTGGGATCCTAACTCCTACTACTCAAGCCAAAAATTTCGAGATCAAGCCTAATTTGATTGCCTTGATTGAGAGGAAACAATTCTCGGGTGGAAAGTTTGAGAGTCCTCATGAGCACCTAAAAGAGTTTGAGAAATATTGTGACACAATAAAGGCCAATGGAGTAACTCAAGAATATATTCGCCTCAAAATGTTTCCATTTTCGCTAATTGGGAGAGGTCTAGAATGGCTAGAGAAGGAGGTGCCCCCTAATTCTCTCACGACATGGGACCAAGTGACTACGGCTTTCTTGAGGAGGTTTTATAACCATAGGAAGACCGCCGAGGCTCGGTCTTTGATTCAAGGTTTTCGCCAAAAGAGTGGTGAGTCTCTAAGTGCGGCATGGGAACGATACAAAGAGCTTCAACGTTAATGCCCACACCATGGGATACCCAAGTATCAACTCATTCACACTTTCTATGGAGGTCTCACACCTCAAGGAAGAATAAGCCTAGACGCCGCGGCCGGTGGTCCAATTATGAACAAAGGAGAGCATGAAGTGGAGTGTATTATAGAGGAAGCCGCAAAGCACTATGATGATTGGTACGAAGGAGAAAGGGATGCTACTTCTAGCAAGGGCGTTTATGCATTGGAGCAAGCCAACGCAATCAACAACCTTTCTACCCAAATCTCCAAAATGACCAAGCAAATGGATGAATTAATGAAAGAAAGGTCCAACCCTCATGGTAATACCTCCCCTTCAACCAAGGGAGGCAATGGTATGGATACTTCCTCCCCCTCTTCTTACAATACAATGCCCCAAGGATGCATGTTTTGTTCTAATTGTGAAACCTATGATCATGATACCTCTCATTGTGTCTATGCTTGTGAAGTTCAACCCCCTTCCCATGAACATGATAGTAATATGGAAAATGTCAATGCTATGAATTTTGCTCCTAGAATGGGAAATGTAGGAAACTTGAGGCCAAACTCCAATCAAATGGGGAATTGGTATCAAGGTGGAAACCGTGGTTGGAACCAAAATGGTGGTGGTTATGATAACCAATACCATGGTGGGGGAGGCCCTTCCAATTTCAATGGAAGAGGCTACTCTAACCAAAGAGGATATGGTAATCAAAATCAACAACCTAATTCCCGATACCATGACCATCAAAATCAAAATTTTGGTGACCAAGGTAACATGGGAAATAATCAACAAGGCAATATTCCTAACCAAGGCACGGGAGGCAATAGGGGCCAATTTGTTCCTAACTATGCCCAAACTAATAGGCCTCCGGGTTTCCATCAACCCCAACTTCCTCCACCTCAACAACCTCTTCAACTTGAAGCCCCTCCAATAGATCCCGTGATGGCTAAATTAGATGCTCTTTTAAAAATGCGTTAGGAGGATCAAAAGAAACATGAAAAGGCTCAAAAACGAACCAATGCTCATATGAAAATGCTTGAGACTCAAATTGCTCAACTTGCATCTAATTCATCCCCTTCTTCTTCTTCTCCTTCTTCTTCTCACATCCCAAGTCAAGGAGTAAACCCAAAACCTTTGTATGCCGTGACAACAAGGAGTGGGAAGGTAGTAGGGAGTGACCCTTTAATTGAAGAAGAACCCCAAGAAGAGGTGGAGTTAGAGAATGAGGGTGAAAAACCCAATGAGCCATTGAGTGTTGAAAAGGAAAAACATGTTGAGGTACTCAAGGAAAAAGAAGCCACCCCCTTGCCCCTAAATCGCCAACCTAGAGAGGAGAAGCTACCCTTTCCACAACTATTTGTGAGAGCTAAACTTGATGCCCAATTTGGGAAGTTTTTGGAAGTCATTTAGAATTTGCATATCTCCGTCCCTTTTGTTGATGCTATGAAGCAAATGCCCCACTATTCCAAAATTTTGAAAGATCTTTTGAGTGGGAGAAGGGAGTGTGAGACGGTGAGTTTAACCGCCAATTGTAGTGCAATTTTTTCCAACAAACTACCTACCAAATTGAAAGATCCGGGTAACTTTTCCATCCCTTGCTCTATCAATGGCATTGATTTTGATAAAGCCTTGTGTGACTTAGGAGCAAGTGTGAGTCTCATGCCCTATTCCGTCTACCAAAAGCTTAGTGTAGGAACCCTCTCTCCCACTAACATTACTCTCCAACTAGCGGACCGTTCCATTAAGTTCCCCATGGGCAAAGTCGAGGACATTCCCCTTAGGGTAGGAAATTTCACATTCCCCGTGGATTTCTATGTGCTAGAGATGGATGAGGATGAGAGGATTCCTATAATTTTGGGTAGGCCATTTCTAGCCACTTCTAGAGCTATCATCGATGTGAAGGAGGGGAAGATATCCTTGAAAATTGACAATGATTCTATTGAGTTTGATTTGAACAATGTCATGCAACAACCCTCCTCAAGTGGTGAATGTTTTAGGGTAGATATTCTTGATACGGTTCTTGATGAATTTTCTCGATCCCACTTGCATGCCACTAATGATCCCCTTGAAAGTGTGTTGTTGAATGAATCAAAGATAGGTACTCACAAAGAAGACATACAATTCTATGAGGATTTGCTTGAGGAAAGCAAGGAGTGCAAGGGTGCGAGCATGGAAGAAGAGGCTCCTTACATTCATGACCTCTTTCAAGTTGAAGAAAGAGAAGAGAGCCCCAATGGTAAGGGAGCACCAAAGGTAGACTTGAAACCTCTACCTTTGGGCTTGAGGTATGCATTTCTTGGTCCCAATGAGTCTTTCCCCGTGATTGTAAATTCTAACCTAACAGAGGAGCAAACCTCCCTCTTGATCAATGTTTTGAGAAATCACAAAAAAGCTTTGGGTTATACCATTGATGATATCAAGGGTATAAGTCCATCTCTATGTATGCACAAAATCCATCTAGATGGAGATGCCAAACCCGTCAGAAAAAGGTAAAGAAAGCTTAACCCTTCCATGCAAGAGGTTGTGCGGAAGGAAGTGGCTAAGCTTCTTGATGCGGGAATTATTTACCCAATTGCTCATAGTGATTGGGTATCTCCCGTGCAAGTTGTGCCTAAGAAAGGGGGCATGACGGTAGTGAAAAATGATCATGATCAACTAGTACCCACTAGACTTGTTACCGGTTGGCGCATGTGTATTGACTATCGCCAACTTAACACAAGTACATGCAAAGATCATTTTCCACTACCGTTCATTGATCAAATGTTGGAAAGGCTTACAAAGCATTCCTTCTATTGTTTCCTTGATGGTTACTCGGGATTTTTCCAAATCCCAATTGACCCTAAGGATCAAGAGAAGACAACTTTCACATGCCCCTACGGTACTTATGCGTATCGTAGGATGCCTTTCGGGCTTTGTAATGCCCCCGCAACATTCCAACGTTGCATGATGTCCATTTTTAGTGATATGATTGAGGATAAGATAGAAGTCTTCATGGATGACTTCTCCGTTGGAGGAGCCACCTATGAAGATTGTCTATCTAATTTATCTCGTTGCTTAGAAAGGTGTGAGAGGGCTAACCTCGTGTTAAATTGGGAAAAGTGCCACTTTATGGTCGAAAGTGGGATTGTTCTTGGGCACAAAATTTCCCATGTCGGCATTGAGGTTGATAGAGCCAAGGTTGAGGTCATCGAAAAACTTCCTCCCCCCACCAACGTGAGGGAAGTGAGGTCTTTTCTTGGCCATGCCGGGTTCTATCGGCGCTTTATTATAGATTTTTCAATGATCGCTAAGCCTCTCACATCCCTAATGCAACAAGATAAGGAGTTTGTGTTTGATGATGCTTGTCAAAAGTCATTTTGTAGGTTGAAAGAAGCCCTTTGCACAGCTCCTATTGTCCAAGGTCCGGATTGGTCTCTTTCATTTGAGCTCATGTGCGATGCAAGCGACGAGGCCATTGGATCGGTTCTTGGACAACGAAAGAATGGGAAACTTCATGTCATACATTATTTGTCTAAAACTCTCAATGATTAATGCAAGTCTAAGCATGGAGAACTTTGAAGATTTGCTTATCATGCATAAAGATAGCTTGTCCCTAAACATTGATTCAAGCCAAGCATTGCATGGACACTTTCTTGGATATCAAAGCAAAGCCACAGTTTGCTTAGTGGTTTTTCTTGGAGTCTAGTTCACTTTCTTAAACTTTCTTGAATTTTCTTTACTTAGATTTTGCTTACAAGTTTTTACCTTTTACTTGAAAGGGTTTTTCTTGGTTCAAGCATTAGGATCTTTAATCTTTATTTAGTTATTTAATTTTTATTTATGTATTTTTTTGCTTTAAAAATCAGTTAGTTAGAAAAATAAATCAGTTTAGGCGTGTGCTTGTTCTCCAAGGAGTTTGGTGTATGCTTGTGCGCCAAGGTGCTTGCTCTTCAAGCAAGTTGGAATTCTAGTTTAATTAGGATTGAATTAGGGACTTGTCCTAATCTTCCTAGGTAAACTAAGTCTTATAAATAGGGCTTTAAACACACGAATAAATATACATAGATTAATATTCAGATTATTTCTTAAGTTGCATACTTGAGTTTTGGTTGATTGCGATCAATTGCTGTTTTGCTTGTTTTAATTAAAACATTCGTTTGGATTGATTAATTAGGTGGATTCTTAATTGATTAATCTTATTTTTTGTTTAATTCTTGGTGGATTTCCTGTATAGAATTAGACTTAAACATATCCTTTGTGTTTTGTTGATTTTCGGATCAATAATTCACATCATCTTTGGTATCAGAGCAGGTTTGCGCAACTTCGGTAAAATTTAAATTGGGAACAATTGGCTAGGAATTTGTACGTCATTCTTTTTGCATTGAACTCTAAAAACGTCCAGCTACCACCATATAAAATTTCATAATTTTTAGTTGAGTAACGCGTTCTACACAGCCTCAAACGTTTGGTTATTGCACTGATTTGCGGTTGAGAGTCCGGTTTTTGTGTTGCCTAGTTTTTCTTCAAGATTCGATCTTTTAATCAAGATTTTTGCATGAACTGACTTGGTTTGTGTAGGAATCATGAGTGACGAGGAGGTTCCACAGGTTCCAAGGGGATTAACCTTAGAACAGGCTCAAAATTTTAGAAGAGATAGGCGAATTGACGAGTTGGTAGCAAGGATGGATGAGATATTAAAAAGGCTTGATACTCTTGCTGGAGGTTCTTCAAGGAAAGGGAATTCTAACATTAATTCTGGTTCAAGTGAGGAAGAACAACCAAGGAGGAACCCAAGGAGGCCACAAAATAATTATTCCTCAAGTGATGATTCATCAAGGCCTAGGAGAAGAGACCGACCAAAGGAAGATGATAGGAACCTTAGATTAGATCTTCCCGAATTCAATGGGAGTATGAATGAACCTGAAAAATACTTTGAGTGGATTAGAAGGGCGGAGACACTCTTTGATTACAAGGAGTATGATGAAAGGAAAAGATGCAAATTGGCTGAATTAAAACTGACCGGTTATGCTAGTCTTTGGTATGATAATCTAAAGAAGAAAAGGCATAAGGAGGGGCGTGCAAGAATCTCAACTTGGGAACAACTCAAGAAGCACATGAAAAAAAGGTTTGTACCTAGTGATTATATTCAAGATGTTTATCTTAAGATGCAACTTTTTAAATAAAATTCTATGACTGTTGAGAATTATATTGTTGAATTTGAAAAGTTATGCATGCTATGTGGCTTAGAAGAGATTGTTGAGCATAAGATTGCTAGATTTATTTCGGGGTTGAATGATAATATTGCTGAAAAAGTTGAATTGCAACAATATTGGTCCTTTGAGGATGTTTGCAAGGTAGCTTTGAAAGTTGAAAAACAGATAAAGGGGAAGAAAGAGACGTACACTAAGCCCTTTGTAAAAGGTTTCACTAAACCTTTTGAGAAGAACAGCTTGGAGAAAAGTGGTTCTAGTTCAAACTACAAGGAGACTAAATCAAAGTTTGAAGCTCCTAAAAAGCTTGTTAAAGATAGGAAGTGCTTCAAGTGTGGTAGTGTTGGTCACATTGCAACTAATTGTCCATCAAAAAGAGTAATGACTGCTCAAGAGTGGGAACAAGAACAAGCTAAGTGTGAGCAAGGTAGTAACTATGAAGAAAAGAACGAAGAGGAAAACTTTGAAGAAGAGGAGGGGCATATTGACGAAATTGATCCCGAGACTCATGGTCAAAGTTTGGTTCTAAGAAGGGCACTACACTCTAAAACCGTACCTATGGAAAACAATCAAAGGGAGAAAATCTTTCTTACAAGGTGTAAGGTAGAAGATAGGTTGTGTGATATGATCATAGACACAGGGAGTTGCACTAATGTGGTATCTACTACTTTGGTAGACAAATTGAAGTGGCCAACTACTAAACATCCAAGCCCTTATAAGCTTCATTGGCTTAATAATTCGAGTGATGTTAAGGTAACTAAACAAGCCTTAATCTCCTTTTCAATTGGTAAATTTCATGATAAAGTTTTGTGTGATGTTTATCCTATGGATGCTTGTCATATACTATTAGGCCGTCCTTGGCAATATGATAGATTTGTGAAGTTTGATGGAAGGACTAATGTGTATGTTGTGAGAAAAGGAGAAAAAGAGAGACCGGTTGCTTTAAAACCTTTAATAAGCAACAAGTCTTCTAATGTTACCTCTAATTCGAAGAGTTCTTATTTGATTAGTGAGAGGGAATTAGAAAAAGAGATTTGCAGCAACAATGTGGTATATATACTTGTTTCTAATGAGATTCGAATTGATCAAGATAAACAAGCAAAGAGGCCATATGAATTGGAATCTGTTTTAGAAGAATTCAAGGATGTCTTTCCTAAGGAATTACCTCCGGGACTACCTCCTATTCGTGGGATAGAGCATCAAATTGACTTGATTCCGGGAGCACCATTACCTAATAAGGCAGCCTATAGAAGTAATCCGGAAGAAACAAAGGAGATGCAAAGGCAAATTGAAGAGCTTATGGCTAGAGGATACGTGAGGGAAAGTATGAGCCCTTGTGCCGTGCCTACTTTACTTGTCCCAAAGAAAGATGGGAGTTGGCGCATGTGTATTAATAGTAGGAGTGTGAATAACATCACTATCAAATACCGATTTCCTATTCCAAGGTTAGATGATCTACTTGATGAACTACATGGTTCGAAGTTGTTTTCTAAGATTGATCTTATGAGTGGTTATCATCAAATTCGAATGAGAGAAGGAGATGAGTGGAAAACAGCATTCAAGACAAAGTTAGGGTTGTATGAATGGTTGGTGATGCCGTTTGGACTCACTAATGCACCTAGCACTTTCATGAGGTTGATGCATGAGGTACTTAAACCTTTCCTTGGCAAGTTTGTTGTTGTTTATTTAGATGATATTCTGATATACTCTAAAAATTTGCATGATCATTTAAATCATCTAACAAGTGTGTTTGAAGTGTTAAGAGAGAAGAAACTCTATGCTAAGCTTGAAAAATGCTACTTCTTAGTGTCTAGTGTTACTTTTCTTGGTTATGTTGTATCAAAAGATGGAGTTTCAGTTGATCAATTCGAAAGTAGAGGCTATTAAAACTTGGCCTATTCCTACTAATATGAGTGAAGTAAGGTCTTTTCATGGTCTAGCTTCGTTCTATAGAAGATTTGTCAAGAATAAGTTGATGCCTAGAAGTGAAGGTCCTTTCAAGATTGTTGAGAAGATCAATGACAATGCTTATAAGTTAGAACTTCCGGGAGAATATGGAGTTAGTGCTACATTCAATGTTGGCGATTTGGCTAAGTATATTCCTGATGAAGAACTTCGAGATTTGAGGACAAATTCTTTCGAAGAAGAGGAGGATGATGCAAGTCTAAGCATGAAGAACTTCGAAGATTTGCTTATCATGCATCAAGATAGCTTGTCCCTAAACATTGATTCAAGCCAAGCATTGCATGGACACTTTCTTGGATATCAAAGCAAAGCCACGGTTTGCTTAGTGGTTTCTCTTGGAGTCTAGTTCACTTTCTTGAACTTTCTTGAATTTTCTTTACTTAGATTTTGCTTACAAGTTTTTACCTTTCACTTGAAAGGGTTTTTCTTGGTTCAAGCATTAGGATCTTTAATCTTTATTTAGTTCTTTAATTTTTATTTATTTATTTATTTGCTTTAAAAATCAGTTAGTTAGCAAAATAAATCAGTTTAGGCGTGTGCTTGTTCTCCAAGGAGTTTGGTGTATGCTTGTGCGCCAAGGTGCTTGCTCTTCAAGCAAGTTGGAATTCTAGTTTAATTAGGATTGAATTAGGGACTTTCCTAATCTTCCTAGGTAAACTAAGTCTTATAAATAGGGTTGTAAACACACGAATAAATATACATAGATTAATATTCAGATTATTTCTTAAGTTGCATACTTGAGTTTTGGTTGATTGCGATCAATTGCTGTTTTGCTTGTTTTAGTTAAAACATTCGTTTGGATTGATTAATTAGGTGGATTCTTAATTGATTAATCTTAGTTTTTGTTTAATTCTTTGTGGATTTCCTGTATAGAATTAGACTTAAACATATCCCTTGTGTTTTGTTCATATTCGGATCAATAATTCACATCAATGATGCCCAACGAAACTACACAACTACCGAGAAGGAGTTCCTAGCGGTTATCCATTCATTCGAGAAGTTTAGAACCTACCTCATTGGTTCTAAGACAATTGTGTATACCGACCACTCGGCTCTCAAATATTTGATAGGGAAGAAGGAAGCTAAACCAAGGTTGTTGAGATGGGTTTTAGTCCTCCAAGACTTCGATTATGAGATGAGAGACAAGAAGGGAGCCGAGAATGTGGTGGTGGATCACCTCTCAAGGTTGGGCGGTGCAAGGTTTGAAGATGATGGCTTGCTAATAGAGGACGCTCTAAGAGATGATATACTTTATGTCCTTGAAGTGAAATCGGAGCCTTGGTATGCGGATATTGTGAATTACTTAGCTTGTAGTGCCATACCACCAGATTTCACTTCACAACAACGTCGAAAACTCAAGCACGAGGCCAAGAGATACATTTGGGATGATCCCATTTTATTGAAAAGAGGGGTCGATGGTTTGTTGAGGAGATGCGTCCCCAACGACGAGGTTCAAAGTGTTCTCCATATGTGCCACTCTTCTCCTTGTGGTGGGAATATGAGTGCTCAAAAGACCGCCTCAAAAGTCCTTCAATCTATGCTCTTTTGGCCTTCTCTATTCAAGGATGCGTTGATATTTGTCAAAACTTGTGATAGATTTCAACGGATGGGGAATATTTTTAGAAGGGATGAAATGCCGTAAAATCCCATCCTTGAGCTTGAAGTTTTTGATGTGTGGGCTATAGACTTCATGGGCCCTTTCATTTCTTCACATGGGAACAAGTATATTTTGGTCGTCGTTGACTATGTGTCTAAGTGGGCGGAGGCCGTGGCTTCTCCAACGAATGACTCTAAGGTGGTGGTCAACCTTTTCAAAAAGGTGATCTTCCCGAGATTTGGTGTTCCAAGAGCAATAATTAGTGATGGGGGATCGCATTTCAAGCACCACACCTTCGTTCGACTACTTGATAAATATGGGGTTTCTCACAAGCGAGGGCTTGCATACCACCCTCAAACGAGAGGCCAAGCGGAGGTCACCAATAGAGAGCTCAAGGTGATTTTGGAGAAGACGGTTGCTAGGACAAGGAAGGATTGGTCCTCCAAACTTATTGATTCACTATGGGCTTATAGGACCGCCTTCAAAACTCCAATAGGGACCACTCCCTACAATCTTGTCTATGGGAAAAATTTTCATTTGCCCATGGAGATGGAGCATCGAACGCATTGGGCAATCAAGCAAATCAACTTTGATCTCCATAGTGCGGGTGAGCAAAGGCTTCTAGAGCTACATGAGTTAGAGGAGTTAAGGATGAATGCCTACGATAGCGCAAGCATGTATAAGGCACGGACTAAGGCTTGGCACGATGCTCAAATTGTCAAGAAGGAATTCGTCAAAGGCCAAAAAGTCCTCCTATTCAACTCCCGCTTGAAGCTTTTCCCGGGCAAACTTAGGTCAAGATGGAGTGGGCCGTACATTATCACGGAAGTGTTTCCCTATGGAGCCTACGTAATTTCCCAAGACGGCCACTCCCCTTTCAAAGTCAACGGTCACCGTCTCAAGCCCTCTCATGAAGGATTACCAAGTGATGAACCAGTTTCTGTGACACTTCTTGATGTGCATCGTCAATTTGACCCTCCTTGATCAACTCAAGGAACGTCGAGCTAACGACGTTAACCAAAAGCGCTTTCGGGAGGCAACCCGAGTTTCTAACCCTTTAATACTTTTTCTTCTCATGTTGCTTTTATTTTTCCATCTACGACTTTGGATTGTTTGGATTTTTGGGTTTTGATTGTGCTTGGGTTTTAGATATACTTTGCATCTAGCATGATTGTAATGTGTTTAGATGTGTGTTAACGGACTATTTTTACTTGCGTGATTCTTTATGGAAGTTTGGCCGAACCACTTCATGTTCGGCCACTGCAGCAATTTCAAGGATTTATGGCAACATTCTGCCAAAAACAAAAATATTGAATTCTGGCAGAAGGTTCGACTGAACCCCTGGGAGGTTCGACCGAACTTATACTGTAGTGCGGCCGAACTTTCCTAGGTTCGGTCACTCCTTAATTTTTAGAAATTTCCAGCAACTTTCTGCTAGAATTTGAAAATTTGCAGTGCCAGCATAGGTTCGACCGAACCCCAGTACGGTTCGACCGAACTTAACTTGTAGTGCGGCCGAACTTCCCTAGGTTCGGTCACTCCTCTCTTTTTGCGATTTTGCTGGAACTTTCTGCCCGGATTTCAAAATGTAGAGTTTTGGCAATGGTTCGACCGAACAAAAGGGAAGTTCGGCCGAACTTTTACTATGGTTCGACCGAACATACCCTCGGTTCGGCCGAACCTATCTTCAGATTCGAAAAAAAAATGCTGCCATGTTTTCTATTTTGCTGCTTTTTCGTGACTATAACTCCCATATTCGTCACCTACCCCATTCTTCTCCTTCTCACTCTAAACCTCTATTGCACCTCCCCTTACAACCTCAAATCTCCATCAAAATCACTCAAATCTTCACCCTTTCTCATTTATTTTCCATCCTTTACTCAACTTTTGCAATCTCTACCAAAAATTCCTCACCAAACAAACCCATCTTTCCATTTTCCCCAATTTCAAGGGTTTAATTGCTTCAGTGTTTTTGGGTTTTTACTTCCTTCTAATCAATTGTGGTATGTTTGTTCTAGCTTTTGCAAGTTTATTTCTTTAATTTTTTATAGTTTTACCATGTTTTACATATTTAAGTGTGAATTATGGTATTTTTGAAATTATTTGTAATGACTTGTTTATTTCATGTGGTTCTTTGGATTGACTTGTTGCAATTGATTGGTTGTTCATAGTAGAACATGTTCTTATGATGATTATGCATGTTTACCTTGGTTTTATTTTGATCTCAATGTATTTGAGTGTTGGTTTCATACTAGGGTATTCATGTTACCATTTTATGATTGAGAAATGCATGAGTTGGATGTTATTGGAGATTGTTATTCATGGTTTTGGATTGATTTTGATGGTTTGATGAATGGATATCATGAAAATTAGGGGAAATCATGCCAAATTTCACCTAGACCTTGTTAGGACTAATTTAGGAATGACATAGTAATCCTTATTCAAACCTTGGTCCAAATGTATTCATGCATGGCTTAAATTGTATACTCTCAAGCATACACTTTTACCTTGGTTAAGTACTTGGCTTCTTATGTCATTTCCTATTAATTTGTTCTAATGATATGCTCTTGGTGAATTTGTAGAATCAAGATGTTCGGCAAGGGAAAAGGAAAGTCAAAGAGGAAGAGGGTGGGAGAATCCTCAGCAACGCAATTCCCACCCCCTCCCGGCATCAACGATCATGGCATTATTGCTCCGGACGAGCAATTTTGGCCTATATATGCATCACTCATCAAGCGTCCGATTAGGTCCACAAGGTTCTTTTTCCCTCAAACTTTGAGGAAGCTGGGAATATTGGATGAGGTGACTAGGTTGGCTCAAAACTTCTGTTGGGGCGACTTCATCCACCTCCACGCTCACACTTACGAGCGTGTGACTTTGGAATTCCTTGCCTCCCTCCGCAAGGAAGTTTTTGAGCCGGAAGATGTCGATGAGGGTCCTCAACACATTATACACTTCAGGATGTTCAACGAGGATCACTCTCTAACGGAGAGTGATCTAAATGAGATCTTCTTTTGGCACGCCACTGGCCTTGATCACCCGTCTGAAATGACCTCCTCCCATCGCATTCCTTACAACAAGAAAGAGTGGTGGAGGAGCATCACAAACAAGGATAGATTCCCAACTAATACCTCAAAGGTAAACAACATCATCCATTTAGCCTTGAGGTTTTTTGTACGGCTTCTACAATACATCGTGTTCTTCAAAGCCAACCTCGGCTCCATGGTAAAAGACGAGGTTGCTTTCCTATTTTTGGCCGACAATCCTCAACGGCTAAAATTTCAATGCTCCTCCACCTTTATCCAACGACTCTTGGATACTAGGGACAACCGTCTAGGTGATGAAATATTTATGGGTGGCATGATTACTATCATTGCTCTCTCTTTGAAGGGTAGAGCATACAAGGACCAAATTGAATTGCTCCCACCCGTGCACCAAAACCGAGAAGAGCTCACCGACGAGTTCCCTCCCTATGCTCTATCCATAAGCGCCCTCCGTCACAGCCGCTTCCTCAATTTCACTACTAGCAAGCGCCGTTTTATCCTCCTAGTCGATAGGGAGATCGAATGGTGTGTCCTCCCGGACCCCGACCTCACTACGGTGGACCACTCCGCTCCTCTTAAATGGAAGATCCCTCAGCAAATCATCCCCAATGAGTTGAGGCGAACTAGAGCCCGGGGTGGAGCTCCTCAACCTCCACCGGTCCTCCATCAAGAGCAAATCAATCCCCCCCTTAGCGGGGGAGGTGAGGCATCTTCTTCTTCTTCCTTTCCTCCTTTTGATTTCAATGCCCTTCGTAGTACCCTCGATGATATTCGTCGAGACAATCAAGCTTCCACTGAGCTATGGGGGTACTACGCGAGGGCAAATTATGACAATCTTGTGCAAGCGGGCATTTAAGCGCCCTATGTGAACTACCCCTACCACCCTCCTCAAGAGGGTCCTGTCAATCATTGGGGACCTTATGACCCTCAACTCCCCACCCCCCCTTGCTACGCCTATTGGGAAGGTCCCATCGACCCTACCCAACGCGTGGGCACCCCCCCATACGACCCTTATCGTCCGGGTGGGTGTGATCCGGCTTATGACCCGGCATCCGTATTTACCCCAGCTCCTTTTGGTGGTTGTTGGGGTGGCCAAGGGTGGCCCTATGATCACTTTAACCAACCCTTCCACCCTTTTATGGACACTCCCGGGTTTGATCCTAACAACCCCCCTTAACCTAGGGGGCGAGAAGATGATAACCAGTGATGTTGTGGGAACTTTTCCCTCACCCCCCCCCCCCGATCTTCTCACTTGTTACTTTTGCTCGGGACGAGCAAAGGAATAGTGTGGGGGAGATTGTCCTTTTGGTTGGTTGAAGTGTACATAGGAAGGTAGAGTGGTAGGGTAGTTTCTTGCATATAAGGAGGATAGTGAGGATAGTGGCTTTGTGGTATTGATGTGGCGTTGTGGCGGTGGTGATGATGTTCGTGATGTGATGAGATGGTGATGTTTTATGATTATTGATGTGATGTTGATGATGATGTTTTATGGTTATTTTTGCTGATTTCTGATGATTTTCTTTGATGATCTCCGAGTCTTTGTAGGTGGAGATGCTCCCGAAAAAAAAAAATATCCTATTTTCCCGAAACTCCAAATCCCCTTAATCCAAACTTTGTAGATAGCTTTTTATTAATTTTTCTTCTTTTTGTTTGTTTATTTAGTCTTTTTCTTTGTTTTCTAACCTTTTCTTGTTTTGTTGTAGTTTCTTTTGTTTGGCTCACCTTTATTAAATCTTGAAGCGGAGATGTAGGACGTTAAGGAGCAACACTAGCTCCCTTGGTGAGATTGGATATATTACCTTATCTTATATTTCAAGCGGCATTCGGTGAGACCTTTCCTCTCTTTCTTTTTTTTTCTTTGAGTGCTTAGTTTAGGTCTAGTTTAGGAAGAGTTGAATGGTTCGAGGTTGATTGATTTTGGTTCCAAGGAACCTGGGATCGTTGATGTTTATATCAACGATCACTTGTATGTCGATTGGGATTTATTTGATTTACATGCCTTGATTATGAACCTTTTTAATTTCTTCCTCCCTTTTGTGTGTTTTTCTTGTTCTCTTTTGTGTAACGAGCATTGTTTCGGGGGTTTTTGTCCCTCGGGAGAGTTACAACACTGAAACTGGATTCAACTGAGGATGCCTGTACCTGCAAAGCAAACGGACCGCCGAATGGTCGGTGGTCCGCCTCCGAAGATTAAGTCAGTAAATATTCGGAGATAAAACGTGCCGAAGTAAAGTTATCTGCTTGGATCCCAAGCTCGGGTAAAGTGTTGCGTGTTCCTTGAAAACGACAGCTCTGTGGTAAGTGACGTATTGTCTCGTGTTGTAAATGTTACGTTGTTTTTTTTCTCTTTTTTCGTGTGTTGTCATAAATGACGTAATTTCCCTATTTATAGGGAAAAGTGTGCCCTCCTAGGATCTGGTGACCTAGGAGTTAGGTCACGCTGCTTTGCGGCGCCTCGGGATTTGGGCCTGAGAAGGCCGCCATCCCAGGGCCAATACCTGAGTGACACGTGTCACTGTGCCCAAAAGGATTCTGAAGCAGGTTTTGGGTGACACGTGTCGCCGACTGAATGGTCTCTGCTGGACCTTCAGTCCACGTAGGACAGAGAAAAGTCCACCCTCTACGTGTCATCACTCCATAGGTCCAAATGACACCTATGTGGAGGACACGTGGCGCTTTCTGGCCGGGCCACCTGGCCCGGTATAAAAATACCCAAATCATTTGCCCCTCAAAGGGGACACGTGCATTGCACGCGACTCTTGTGACAGGTGTCAGTATCTGAGTGGTCAGATTCAAAAATTACTGGAGGGAAAAATTAGGGTTTTTACCTCCCTATAAATAGTAAGGTTTGACCCCCTTCTTGGATTCACTCCTTGGCGAATCTCTGGAGAATCTTGGACTTTTTGACTTAAAGAATCTCAAAATTCCCTAAGCGTTTTTCAAGCATCCGACACTCGGCTACCAGTTCGACTATTCTTTAGATAACCAGGCGTCTTTCTCCCTTCTTCTAAAGGTAACGCCTGTATTTCTTTTTACTCTTCTTTTTTTTTCTTTGTTTTTGAAAAAAAAATGGTTCCCCAATTCCATGCGACACGGCGTAGGATAGTGATCAGCCGGTTACCGGGGACGGCTGAATCTAGAACTAGTAGTGCCGAATGCTTGGCCAAAGATCCTGCTTTGCGAACTTCTCCGAATCCGACCGTTTCCGTGTCTGTGCAGGACACTATGGCTAGGAACAAAAGAACAGCAAGGCAGTGTTGCTCCGATGGAGTTTTCTACCACTCGGACGGGTCGACTGTTTATTCAGACGGCTCAATAAGAGTGCCTCAAAGTGATCTGTCGGAACACCCTGACAGCCCTACCTATCTTCCTCCAACCCCCACCTATTACCATTCGCCCACATCTAGTGGAACTCCCAGTGATGGAATCTTGAGGGAGGCGGATGAAGAATATCAACCCGGGCCTTCTGGACAGGCGCCGGAAGAGAGTCTAGGGGACGACCCCGCTGGCACCAGTCGGCGGTCCCTTAGCTCTGATGAGAGCTCTGATGGCGAGTCGGCCTCGTCATCTTCTACAGAGAAGGCCTCCGTAACTTCAGAGGAGGCTAGATCAAACATAGATTCTGCCAGAGAGTCCCTGGCAGTGGATAGGGGGGAGAGCTGGGCCGAGCCGAGTGCTTCCAGGCGCTTGGAGAGCGCCCCCTACTATCAGCATGTTCCGCCAGGCAGGCGGAGTGCCATGGCATCCGGCCTTGACAATTTTAGGCGCAAGGTCGTCCTAGGCTATGGCTACACTTTATCGGTCCCTAACGAGGGCGACACCATAACCTGGCTGAGCCTGGCCAGCTATCAAGACAAAGCATTCGGCTGCTATGAAGCGGCCTTCCAGGCTGGCCTCCGCTTCCCTCTCCATCCGGGCGTGGAGAGGATCTTGGACGGATACCAACTGGGTATCTGGCAACTTGTTCCAAACTCCTGGATCAATATTCTGGGGTACGTTGCCGCCTGTGAGATGCTGCAGGTGGAGGCGAACTTTGAACCGTTTGCCCACATGCACTATCTGAGCAGGGCGCCTGCTAGGGGCGGTGAAGGCTGGTACACCTTAACCACTTGCAAGGGGTACATGATGGCTGTTGGCAAAGAGAACAAGTGGAAAGACTGGAGGACTAAGTTTTATATAGTCAAGTCTGCCGACAGCCGCCTGAACCAAAAGTATAACAGGTGGAATAAGGATCCACCTCTCCTAGCAGGCAGGAGCGCATTGCCGCCTATTCCTAAGCAGGCAAAGGAGGAGATCATGGACGCGGGTTTGTTTACCGTGTCCGTGTGGACGAATGATGAGGGGGACAAGGAGGTCACCCCTCAATGCTATCTCCCTTTGTACAAGTAGTTTGAAGAAGGGACATTCTTAGCCGCCTGTGGGCTAAGTTCTGAGATGCCGAGAGGTAGTCGGCCGTCTGTTTTATATGTAATTTACTTCTGCTTTTCAGTACTTGTTTAATGATGCTAATCACTTGTTTATTTTTGCAGATAAAGCAATGGAAAAGCTCTCAGCCACAAAGAAGCCGGCTGTATCTGCTGCTCGATATAGGTCGAATGTTTTAAACAGGGCAGAAGCAACCACCCACACCAAAGTGGACGAGCAGAAAACTGGCGGCACCTCCAAGGTAGAAAATTGTTATACTTTCATTTCTGACCAATATTAAATTTGCCCGAATGATTTCTAACTTGCGTTTATCTTTTATGGATGTAGGGTACGCCTTCCAAATCTCCTTCAAAACCATCCGACCCTAAAATCCAAAAGACAAGGGTGGCTGATGTGAGCGCATCCGGCAAGGGCGGCTGGAAGCACGTTGCTCATAAGCCCAAGAAGGGCATATACGCCTCTTCTCTCAATGCTGAAAAGGAGATCGGCAAACCGGATGCCCAGAGGGCATCGAAGGGTGGCTTTAAGCAACCCACCACTACTGTCGGCTCAGTAGGAGAGAAGAGGAGCCTGGGGAGAGAGGAGGAACAGAAGGACGACGGTAAAATCCATTCGTCCCCATTGTTCTTTCATTTAGGTGTACTTGAGTTATTTTTTCTTACTTTCTCTCCTTCTCAGTTCCTGTGTAGAGGCCGACTGTGGTCCAGATGGCCAAGTCCATGCTGAGGGCGGTTGATCTTGACGACAAGGCGTCTGTCAGAGGAGTCGGCACCCTTAACTTGGATGGCATCTTGGGGAACCTCTGCGAGGTATGAGTCTTGGCTCAAGCAATTTTTTAGCATTACTTCTTTTTCCGCCTGGTTTTAACCATTCGGTTCTTTTACAGGCCATGCTGCGCGTCCAAGGGCTCAGGCAACCCCTCAAGGAGAAATCCAAAGAGGTAACAGTCGCCAAAGCTCGGGCCGAGTCCGCCTTGGATCGAGCTCAATTTGATATTGCTCAAAATGAGTATCTGACGCTTGATATGATGTATTCGCAGGCGGAAGCCAATATGCAGGTGAAGAAGGACCTTGATTCGGCCCGCCTGCGTATCACTTCCCTTAAGAAAGAGATTACAACTCTTAAGGAGAAGCTCGAGCCTCTTCAAGATGCCAAAGAAGAGGCCGAGAGAGCCAAGCAGAAGGTGGGCCGCCTGGAGCAGCGCCTCATCAACCAGGAGCATCAGCTGAAGTCCAAGTTTGAGTCCGTGGCTGATCAAGAGAGAGAGGCTCTTGTTAAGCAAATGATGAGCGATTATGAAGCCATCATGCGGGACACTTGGGTGGCTGTACAGCCGGACTCGGACTACCATATTTGGAAATCCAAATTTGACGAAGCCAGCAAAGCATTCAACGCTCGCCTTATTGAAGAGGCTGAGAATGCTGAGGCCGAGGAAAGTTCTGGGTCCGACTCTTCTGGGGAGTCGTCCTCGGGCGGCGAGGAGGAGGATCAGGCGGAGGAGCCGGAGAAAAAGGAGGAAGAGCAGCCGAAGGACGACAAGCCGGCTGCCACTGAAGAGGCTCTCCCCTGATCACTTTAGCTTTTATTCTTATCTGCGGCCGAATGGCCATGTACTTTTCTTTTTCGGCCTGTGTGCCGAGTATTTGTATCTTTACCGACCGAGGGGTCGGGTAATTTGACAATCTTTCTAGCGTTGCCAGATAACAATCTTAACCAATCGTCTGGTGACGATTGGTCTTTTTAATTTAAACCATTCGGCCATTTGGCTGAAGTTATCCATATTGTTGTTGTCCTTTGCATTTTGAATTTTTCATTGCATGTTTTTGGCTAAGTATTATAACCTGTATATCATGCGAATGTTCTTGCCTCTGGACGGATGTCGGGTGGTTTCGGTTTATTGGATTGATTGACTTAGAAATTTTTTATACTTAGAAGAGTATGCATGGTTTCTAAGTCAATCAATCACTATGGTGATTGCCCCAAACCACGCGGAAGACGTCCATCCAGAATTGGCAAACTCTTCTAAGTGTTCATTCGGCCATTGGCTCGAACTAACTCAAATTTCCAACTTAGCTAATTTGCTAAGGGTAAACCTCCGCTTGTTCTGCCCCATAAGCAAAAACAAGCGCCTCCGGCCATAGGCCTCTTTGAGATAAAATGCTAAGTTTGTAACTTAACCAATTTTCTTAAAAATAATTGTCCGCCTGTCTTGCCCCATAGGCAAGGATCAGACGTCATCCGGCCAATAGCCTCAATAATTGCCAAGAAGTTAACTTAACTTGTATATTAATAAAATATCCCGCCTGTTTTGCCCCTAAGCAATAACAGGCGCATCCGGCTTTATGCCTCAATTAGCCTCTACTCATGAAATAGTGACGACTGCTTTAAAAAGAAAATTCAGGTCTTTTATATTTCACTTTCAATTAAAACAAACGACTGCGAATGCGGCCTTAGAATTCGGTAGGGCCGCTTGATATATTTGTAGAGCAATGTGCCACCCAAATGGGAGATGCTTCTCCTCGACGAATTCGCCCAATATGACTCATGTTGGAGCAGACGGTCATGCTCATGCTGGAGCAGACTATGACCATTCGGTCTCTTTTTGTTTATTAATATCTGGCCATGGGCCTCATCATGATTTTATCTGGCCTTAGGCCTCTTAAATGATCAAGTAAATACTCATCAAGTGTTGGTGTAAACTTGATGAATTTCATAGGAACGACTGTTCTAAAATAATCAGCTTCTTCAGAAGGATTGGGGCGTCTGCTGTTGGGACAGACGCTTTCCAAACATATTGGTCGTCTGTATTTGGTACAGGCGGCACTTAAAAAACTTAAATAAAAAGATAAGTTGGGAAATAAAGGCATATTCTCATTAACAATACGTGAGATTTCAGAATTGAGGTCTTTACATTCGTACTTAGAAGTAGTACTTTTTCAAGTTGTCTACATTCCAAGTTCTGGGCAGCTGCCTGCCGTCTCTTATCTCCTCATAAATTCGGTAGGGGCCTTCCCAATTTGGGGTTAGCTTTCCCTGTTCATTCGTCCTACCGACTGCCTCCATTTTCCGTAGCACAAAGTCCCCCACTTTGAGAGGACGCTTGTGTACTCTTTTGTTATAAGCCTGAGTCATTCTCAGACGGTATATCTCATGACGCAAGGTAGCATTGCCCCTGCGTTCTGGAAGTGAGTCCAATGCTAGGTGCATGGCCTCCCAATTTGCCTCTTCATCATACAACATGATTCGAAGGGTAGGCTCATAGTGTTCAATGGGCAGAACAGCTTCTGCACCATACACCATTAGGAATGGGGTTTCTCCCGTTGCCCCTTTAGCAGTCGTTCTGATGGACCAAAGGACGTGTGGTAATTCATCCGCCCAAAGGCCACTAGCCCGCTCAATCTTCTTTTTAATACCGTCTGAGATTAACTTGTTAAATGCTTCGACCTGGTCGTTTGCTTGTGGGCGGCCGACTGATGCAAAGAAGCTTGAGACCCCTTGGTCTCCCAGCCAAGTCTTGAGTTGAGGCGTCTCAAATTGAGGACCATTGTCAAAAACCATAGACATAGGCACCCCGAAACGGGTGATTATGATCCTCTAAACAAAGGAAATGACGTCTTTAGTCTTTATGTTTTTTACTGCCTCAGCCTCTACCCACTTGGTAAAGTAATCCACAGCCACTAAAATATAGCGCCTACCGCTTGGTGTAGTTGTATATGGCCCCATAATGTCCATGTCCCATTTGGCAAAGGGTATTGGGCTGTGGATGGTCGTCAGATCTGTAGCCGGACGATGGATGAGCTTGCCAAACTTTTGGCACTTGTCACATTTTTTCACCATTTCCATTGCATCTGACTCTAGAGTCGGCCAAAAGTAAAGCCGTCTGGCCTGGGCCGCGAGGGATCTGTCGCCTATATGGGAGGCGCAGAATCCTGAATGCAACTCTTCGAGAACTTCCTTCCCCTTTTCAGGGGTCACACACTTCAACAGGGGTTTAAAAAAGCCAGACCTGAAGAGCTCTCCTTGCCGTAACTCGAAGTTAGCTGCTCGTTTTTTTAGAACAGCCGCCTCCCGTGGTGAGTCAGGGAGCGCGCCGTCTGCAAGATAGGTCCGGATGATGTCCATCCAGGTTGAGCTTCGGTCAAGAATTCCAATGGGGTCTTCCTCTGATATACTTCTTCTTTTCATGACCTCCCAGAAGACTGACCGAGGCGTTTCACAGGAGGCGGATGATGCCAACTTGGATAGAGCATCCGCCTGGTTGTTTGAAGACCTGGGCACCTGAGTTAGATGAAATTCTTCAAGTGACCCAACTTCACTCTTGACCGCCTGTAAATATTTTATCATGGCCGGATGAGTGGCCTCGTACGTTCCATTAACCTGGAGTACGACCAGTTGAGAATTAGAGCAGGCGGATACCTTCTTTGCCCCTGCCGCCTTGCAATACCGGATGCCGGCCAGCAGGGCCTCATACTCGGCCTCATTATTAGAGACCTGAAACTCGAACTGTAGTGCGTATTCGTACTTATCTCCTTCAGGAGATTGACAGATAATCCCCGCACCACAGCCACTCAAAGTGGAGCTCCCATCCACATACACTTTCCAGACCTGGTCCATATTGTCCGGAACAACCGGCCTTGTCATTTCGACAATAAAGTCAGCGAATGCTTGTCCCTTTATTGGCTTCCTTGATTCATAAGTGATTTATAATCCTTGTATTTCAATTGCCCATTTGAGCATTCGTCCAGAAGACTCCAAGGGTGTGAGTGGCCGTTTGATCGGTTGGTCAGTATAGACCTCTACCGCATGCGCCAAGAAGTATGGTTTAAGCTTCTTGATGGCCATGTAATGGGCAAGGCCGCATTTCTCAACCATGGGGTACCGAAGCTCCGCATTTCTCAAAACATGGCTTATGAAATACACCGGGAGCTGGATGCCGTCTCTTTCAGCTAAGAGGACAGAACTGAGGGCATGATCAGAGACGGCTAAGTACATGAAGAGCTTTTCTTTAGGTAAAGGGCTGACAAGCCTCGGCAAAGAGTGCAGATGAGTTTTTAGCCTTTGAAAGGCCGCCTCTGCATCATCCCCCCATTCAAAGTTTGTCTTCTTTTTGATTGCCTGGAAAAAGTAGAGACACTAGTCGCCTGAACGGCTGAGGAATCTCCCTAGGGCCGCCAGACAATCGGTTAGTTTTTGCACTTCCTTCACAGTACGGGGCGACTGCATGTCGATTACCGCCTGTATTTTCTCAGGGTTGGCCTCTATTCCTCTTTGGTCAATCAAAAATCCGAGAAACTTCCCAGACTCAACACCAAAGACACACTTTTTTGGGTTAAGCATGACCTTGTGCCGCCTAAGTGTGGCGAATGTTTCTCGGAGATCAACAAGGTGATCCGCCTGCTGTTTGGATTTGACTATCATATCATCAATGTACGCCTCTACATTACTTCCAATTTGATTAATGAAGACCGTATTAATCATTCGTTAGAAGGTAGCAGGCGCATTCTTAAAACCAAACTGCATCACAGTATAACAGAACAACCCCTGATTAGTGACAAATGCCGTCTTTTCTTGATCTTTTTTCCACAGGGGGGATCTGATGGAAACCTGAATAGGCGACCATGAAACTCATCAGGGCATGTCCGGCTGTTGAATCGACAAGACTGTCGATCTTGGGCAGTGGATAGTTATCCTTTGGACATGCCTTGTTGAGGTCTGTGTAATCAACACACATCCGCCAAGTTCCATTCGGCTTTTTTACTAACACAACGTTAGCCACCCACTCAGGGAAGTTGCACGGCCGAATGAACTTGGCATCTAACAGCTTTTTTACTTCGGCAGCTGCCGCCTGACTTCTTTCTTCGCCGTGGTTTCTTTTCTTTTGCCGGATGGGCTTCTTTTTAGGGTCCACGGCGAGTTTGTAGACAGCGAGATCCGGGCTGATGCCTGGCATCTCCTCCACTTCAAAGGCAAAGATGTCTTTGAATTCCTTGAGTAGCTGGTGAAGGCTTTCACCCAGCTTTGCAAATGCAACCGTCCCCACCTTAACAGTCCGTTCTGGACAGCCGTCGTCCAGAGGGATGTCAATGTGCTCACCAGCAGGCTGGGAACGAAGATCATCCGACCGTTCCCCAGTCAGTGATTGCTATTGCTTTTCTTTTTTGACCACCACCAGCTGATCAGTCTTTCTTTTCTTTCCGGCTGGTAGGGCCGACTGTTCTTCCTCGACATTGTCAAGGTCAATCATTTGCTTGCCTCGGTCGGATGCTGCGGCCGCAGGCTTAACGTCTGAAAGATAACACTCTCGAGCCGTCTTTTGGTCCCTATTAAGGGCACCAACTGTTCCATCATCCTTCTCATACTTGAGTAGCATGAGAGCAGGGATGATGACGGCCTTACACTCATTAAGAGTGGGTCGGCCAAAGATGAGGTTGTAAGCCGTGAGCTCTTCAACCACTAGGAGACGGATGGTCATGTGTCGACCGTCTCCCCTGCTTCCCAGGCGGACAGGTAGGTCGATTCGTCTGACTGGGTGCACAAGTCCTCCTCCAAACCCAACTAAGGTGTTGGTGACCTCCATCATGCTATCCGGTTTGTACTTGAGATTGGACAAGCATTTGAGGCTGATGAGGTCAGAGGAACTTCCTGTGTCTATCAGAATTCGGCCAACCAGCTGGTTGGCAACTTTACACTCAATGACAACAGGGTCATCATGCGGCCGACGGACTTTGCCTCTGTCCTGTTCGATGAAGATAACTTTAGGGAAGGTGGATGTGCTAGATGTATCCCCCTCCTCAACAGAATTAACCATCTTTCTTAGATGGTCCTTGGTGCCCCGAATGGTCGGGCCACCACCGGCAAATCCGCCTGCTATGGTATACACCGGTTCTTCATCAGTTTCGGCACTCACAGCAGGCTGGGGAGTCTTCTTCTTGGACTGCCCCAGATTTGCTTTTGAAGTCACTTTGGACTTCACATAGGACTTTAGCTGTCCTTTGTCGGCCAGACGGTCGAGCTCCTGCTTGAGACTAAAGCAGTCGTTCGTGTCATGGCCAACATCCTCATGGAAAAGGCAATGCTTGTTCTTGTTTCGATTTTCAACGGAACCTTTCATAGCTTTCGGCTTTTCAAGAGTTAGCCGATCCTTAATTTCCAAAAGGATGGAGCAGCAGTCCTTGTGGAATTCGTACCTTGGAACGTACGGTTTCCACTCTTTTTTCTTCTTCTGGGCCGGTTGATTAGAGTTATCAATGGCCCAGACTTGCTTTTTCTTTTTGCTCTCTTCTGGCTTAGGAGCCGGCTGAGCAGAGCGAGTCTCTTTCTGCCGGTCGGACTTCTTATGGTCTACTGCATATTGGAGGAGCAGAGTTCGGTCGCCTGTATGTAGGCTTCCGCCTCTCGCAAGGCTCCTTGCAGAGTAAACATTTGTTTGCGGACAAGTTCGTACTTAAAAGTAGACCCGTCCTTCAGACCCTTAAAGAAGTCTGTGAAGGCGACCTCATCAGATAGCCCATGAATCTGGATTCGGACCAGATTGAACCGCCTGACGTAGGATCGCAAACCTTCTCTATCTCCCTGCTGTACATTGCCCAAGTCAAGACTTGTCTTTTTGGCAGGGATGTTCATAGAGAAGTTTGATGCAAACAAGAACGCAAGCGTCTTGAAGCTATTTATGCAGCCAGCCGGCAGGTTTCCAAACCACTGCTGGGCTATGCCCTTCAGGGTGGCTGGAAAGCAACGACACCTTGCGGCATCATCCAACCCCTGTAAATACATGAGGTGGGTGTATGCTAGCAGGTGGTCTTCTGGGTTGGAGGTCCCGTCATATGCTCCAACAAGAACGTTTTTAACTTTGGCCGGCTGTACGGCTTCAGTTATTTCCCTGGAGAAAGCAGAGGGTTGATCTCTAAGGTGTTGCAGCCTAAGCTGCCAGTCCATCGGCTGATAGCCGTATGCCGCCTGTCCTCCACAGAGGGTAGGTTTCATGTAAGGTACAACTGGCGCCTGGTACAATGGCTGTGCCATGTACTGGGCGGAATGAATCACATGTGGCCCAGACTGAACCCTTTGGCTGCTTGCTGGGGTCTCATGTACAGACTGGGAACACCTCACAGAGGTATTCCGAAAGCTATCATGATAAGTCGACGTTGAAGCCGACTCTGATTGCTGGGTTCTCCTCTCCTCAATGTATTGCCGAGCGTCAGAGAACGTTGAAGCCGACTCTGATTGATGGGTTTTCTTGCGCCCATTTCTGGGAAACGGAGCCGATTAAGGTCAAATTGGGGCCTGGCCTTCTCCTTAGGAGCAGGATGAGGAGTCCGCTGACGGTCCCTGACCGACTTTTGTTTGCCAGCTTGGGCTGGCTTCTTGGCCGACTGCTCCTTACTAGGAGTAGGCGACTTCTTTGAGGCAAGCTGCTTGATTTCACCCCGGAGGTTACTTAGGAGTGACATTAGCTCATCCCGAGTGACGGGAGTTGATCCTGCCGCCTGGGAAGGATCAACCGGCCGCCTCGAGGGCTTCTTTTGCTGGCCAGCAGTTTTGCTTGGTCCTGCCTGAACATGGGGACGCTCTCGCCGTTCCGTACTGCGGATGCGTTTAGAGATGAGGGATCCATTTGGATCCACATAGGTTTCGACATCAGCGTCGTCACCTGAGTCATGGTCCGTTTGGACCAGTACATCATAAGGAGGCCGAATGGTCTCCGGATTTGGTACAAGCTCTTGTGAAGCCATTTCAGAGGTACTCTCCCCACAGGCGGCGCCAAATGTTTCGGGGGTTTTTGTCCCTCGGGAGAGTTACAACACTGAAACTGGATTCAACTGAGGATGCCTGTACCTGCAAAGCAAACGGACCGTCGGATGGTCGGTGGTCCGCCTCCGAAGATTAAGTCAGTAAATATTCGGAGATAAAACGTGCGGAAGTAAAGTTATCTGCTTGGATCCCAAGCTTGGGTAAAGTGCTGCGTGTTCCTTGAAAACGACAGCTCTGTGGTAAGTGACGTATTGTCTCGTGTTGTAAATGTTACGTTGTTTTTTTTCTCTTTTTTCGTGTGTTGTCATAAATGACGTAATTTCCCTATTTATAGGGAAAAGTGTGCCCTCCTAGGATCTAGTGACCTAGGAGTTAGGTCACGCTACTTTGCGACGCCTCGGGATTTGGGCCTGAGAAGGCCGCCATCCCAGGGCCAATACCTGAGTGACACGTGTCACTGTGCCCAAAAGGATTCTGAAGCACCTTTTGGGTGACACGTGTCGCCGACTGAATGGTCCCTGCTGGACCTTCAGTCCACGTAGGACGGAGAAAAGTTCACCCTCTACGTGTCATCACTCCATAGGTCCAAATGGCACCTATATGGAGGACACGTGGCGCTTTCTGGCTGGGCCACCTGGCCGGGTATAAAAATACCCAAATCAAGCATGACTATGATAAGTTGAAACATTTTTGATGTGGATTTGCTCATTCATTTGGATTCAAGAATTTTTGTGCCTTTTTTATGACATGGCTTTGAATGATTACCTTCCTAGTTGATGGGGGTTTACACGGTTTAAGAATGCTTAAGGTTTAATTAGACACATTATAAGCTAAGGTAGCCCGGTTTAGAACTCTTGATGACGTTTGAACCCCCCTAGTTCACGGGAAAGTGGTAAGATGGTGTTGCTCTCCGTAGTGAATAGGATTCCCTTGGTTAGTATTTGCTTATTTTTATTCCGTGTGAGCGTCATTTGTTCTAGCCTTCATCACTCTTGTGAGCGGCGTTTTGGATCCTTAACTATGCATGTGTTAATCTTTGTGTTGGTATTTAGCTCCCGAGATCGTGACCAAAACAACTTTAAAGGAGGAAGAGGGCATTTCTTCTCATTTTTCTTTGTTTTCTTTGTGTTTTGTTACAAATTTGGTTTTCATTTTTACATCCACCCACTTGCTAACCAATTTGGGCCTCATTCCCCTTTCTTGATCTAGCCATATTACAAACCTATCGGCCTATGTTCTACCAACCCTTGTAGTAAGTGAAGCATTGGTCTTTGAGGTTCGAATTCGAGAGTGTTGGTTTTAGGGCAAGAAAGTTGTGAATATTGGTTCAAGTGAGATTTTGAAAGTTGTTCATGAAAGGAAATATTTGCAAAAAGTTTGTGAGGAAGGATGCAACGTATGAAGTTCAAAATAAAAAAAAAAAAAAAAAAAGGGGGAAGGAAAAGGAAGAGGAAATGATGAGAGAAATGAAGTAATGTTATGAAATTTTGTATTGAAGGTTGTAATTTGAATTTAGGTTCAATTCTTAGGTGGTTCTTGAGAGATGGCCACTCTTTTGCTTCACTTAGGATTTGCCACCAAAAATTTTCAAATTAATTCCCAACCTTAACCCTTATCCATGACATTACAACCCAAGTTAAGACCCTTGGACTTGGAGAAGTGCGGTCAAAGAACGGTGGAGGGAGATAGATTTCAACCCTATGGAAAGAGTGTGCATAGTTGAGATGTCGGGATAACTTCATGACTCCACAATAAATTTCTTTTTCCGGTTCCCTCGAGGAACCATGAGGAGCTAACTTGGGGATGATTTGAAGCTAGTGGAGAGAACGCGGACCGTCTTGGTTGGAGCTAGGGCAGAGGATGAAATCATTAGTTCTCTACGCTTAGCTTAGGTTTGTCTCTCGCAACCATGAGCATCTTAAAACGTGTTCCCCCTCTTTGAGTTGAGAAAAGTAAGCATTATTTGATTCATGTCCCTATGTTAGAGTCCATTTGGAGCATTTCCCATCGTGAAACTTGATTGATTTTCTTAACCCTTGTCATATTATGCTTGTTGTGTGTGTTGTCCTTTTGTTTAAGTATTCCTTGCTTGAGGACAAGCAAAAGGCAAGTTTGGGGGATTTTAATGAGTGGCATTTATGCCACTCTTTTATCCTTTTTCTCTAAGGATTCTCCCCTCGTTTGCACTTGTTTGGCCCTCTTTCTAAGCATTTTTACTTAGCTTTGCTTTCTCTTTTCTTTCTCCTTTATCCTCCCTTTTCTTAGTCTTCCCGCTTTGTTCTTATTGTGCTTTTCATGCTTATGCTTTGTAGGAACCATCGAGATTTTCAAGAGGGGGAAGCTAAGCTCAAAGGAAGCTAGAGGAAGCATGATTCAGAAGAGGTTCGGCCGTACCTCTTGATGGTGTGGCCGAACCAAGGTGTGGCCGAACTTGCTTAGTGGTTCGGCCGAACTTCGAGGCTGGGGCAAGATGAAAATTGGCAGTTTTGCAGTAGTGGCCGAACCACAGGAGTTCGACCGAACCAGGATCAGGGAGGTTCGACCGAACCTACCCTGTTGTCCGGCCGAACCTTCCCATTTGTTCGGTCGGACCTCACCTTTTGTCAGCTGACTCTGTACGGACTCTTTAAGTCCCTTTTTTAGAACGTTTTAGGGAGATGAACTTAGTTTTAATTTTCATTGATGAACTTGGATATTGAAGAAGGAGCTTGATTGAATCTTTGTGAATCTTCATCTTCAATTAATGAGCAATCTCTTACTCTCTTTCTTTACTTTTGTATCTAGTTTTGTTTGCTTATTTTGATTTTCCTTCTTTGCTTATTGATCATGTTGATGCTTATTGATTTGATGATTGATATTGTCTTCAATATGATTTGTGAGTAGTCACCTAGCCAAGGGTGTGGGGATGGTGTAGTTGTTAATTGATTCATGCTCATGATGTTGGGGTTATGTTAATGGTGATTAAAGTCTTTGTATGCTTGATATTCTTTGGTCTTTCTTGCAAGTGCACATTGTTAGTTGATCAAAGATGAATCTTTTCTAACAAGTAACGGAAGTTGACTTAGTTGAGATTTATTACTATCGATAATTCTTTGTTTGCACCTTCTAATATATGGTTCTAATGCGGAAACATAGAGGCTATGTTAGGAGAAATCGATTAACCCCGGAAGGCGGTTAGATCAAGCTTTATTTCGATATTCTTGCATGCTTAGTTTACCATTGCTTTGCTTCTGTGTTATCGCATGATCAAGTGACGTCTACATCTACCCAATTCCCTTGGTGTTTAGTTATATTGATCTTTAATCATTCTTAATCCTTAGTTTAATCTCTTAGTTATTCATACTTCTTGTCCCGAGATAGCTTAAAGTTCTAATTAGTGAATGCGGTGTTTATGCATGTCTCCTTGTGTTTCGACCCCTCTATTTACCCTATACACGTATTAGGTTGGTAGAGCTTTATAAATTAATTTGACTTAGGTGTAGTCGCTCAAAGACACGATTATTGCCTTGTCAGTGATGATGTGTTCGATGCCCCTTAGGGCTAATGAGCCCCTTATATGGGCGATGATGTGTCTGACGCCCTTTAGGATTAATGAGCTTCTTGGATGGATAACGATATGTCTGACGCCCCTCAGGGATAACGAGCCCCTTGGATGGGCGATGATGTGTCTCACGCCCCTTAGGGCTAATGGGCCACTTGGATTGGCGATGATGTGTATAATGCCCCTTATGGCTAATAAGCCCCTTGGATGGGTAATGATGTGTCTGACGCCCCTTAGGGCTAATGAGCCCCTTGAATGGGAGATTTAGTGTCCAACGCCCTTTAGAGCAATTGAGCCCCTTCGATCGGCGATGATGTGTCTGATACACCTTCGGAATAATGAGCCCCTTGGATGGGTGATGTTGTGTCTCATGACCTTAAGGCTAATGAGCCCCTTGGATGGGTGATGATGTGTGTGATGACCCTTAGGGCTAATGAGCCCCTTTGATGGGCGATAATGTGTCTGACGCCCATCAGGCTAATGAGCCCCTTGGATGGGCGATTAAGTGTCTAACGCCCTTTAGGGCAATTGAGCCACTTGGAAGGGCGATGATTTGTATGATGCACCCTCAGAATAATGAGCCCCTTGGATGGGCGATGATGTGTCTCACGCTCCCTAGAGCAATTGACCCCTTGGATTGGCGATGACATGTCTTACGCCTCTTAGTTCAAATGAGCCCCTTAGATGGACGAGGATGTGTCTGACGCCCGTTAGATTTAATAAACCCCTTAGATTGGCGATGATGTCTCTTACGCTCCCTATAGCTAATGATCCCCTTGGATGGGTAATGATGTGTCTGACGCCCCTCAGGGATAATGAGCCTCTTAGATGGGCGATAATGTGTGTCACACCCCTAAGGGCTAATGGGCCACTTGGGTTGGCGATGATGTGTATGACGCCCCTTAAGGCTAATGAGCCCTTTAAATGGGTAATGATGCGTCTGATCCCCCTCAAGGATAATAAGCCCCTTGAATGGGAGATTAAGTGTCCAACGTCCTTTAGGGCAATTAAGCCCCTTCAATGGGCGATGATGTGTTTGATGCACCTTCAGAATGATGAGACCCTTGGATGGGCGATGATGTGTCTCACGACCTTAGGGCTAATGAGCCCCTTGGATGGGTGATGATGTGTCTGATGCCCCTTAAGGCTAATAAGCCCCTTATATGAGCGATGATGTGTCTTACGCCCCTTAGGGCTAATGAGCCCCTTTTATGGCTAGTGATGTGTCTGACGCCCCTCATGGCTGATGAGCCCCTTGGATGGACGATTAAGTGTCTAACGCCCTTTAGGGCTAATGAGCCCCATGGACGGCTGATGATGTGTATGACGCCCCTCAGGGCTAATGAGCCCCTTTGATGGGCGATGATGTGTATGATGCACCTTCGGAATAATGAGCCCCTTAAATAGGCGATGATGTGTCTCACGCTCCTTAGAGCAATTGAGCCCCTCTGGTTCGCGATGATGTGTTTAACGCCCCTTAGGGTTAATGAACCCCTTAGATGGGCGATGATGTGGCTGACGCCTCTTAGGGCTAATAAGCCCCTTGGATGGGTAATGATGTGTCTGACGCCCCTCCGTGATAATGAGCCCCTTAAATAGACGTTAATGTGTTTCACAACCCTTAGGGATAATGGGCCACTTGGGTTGTAGATGATGTGTATGACTCCCCTTAGGGCTAATGAGCCCCTTGGATGGGTAATTATGTGTCTGACGCCCCTCAGGGCTAATGAGCCCCTTGGATGGGAGATTAGGTGTTTAACGCCCTTTAAGGCAATTGAGCCCCTTCAATGGGCGTGATGTGTCTGATGCACCATCAGAATGATGTGCCCCTTGGATGGGCGATGATGTGGCTCACGACTTTAGGGCTAATAAGCCCCATGGATGGGTGATGATGTGTTTGATGCCCCTTAGGGCTAATGAGCCCCTTATATGGGCGATGATGTGTCTGACGCCCCTTAGGGCTAATGAGCCTGTGGATGGGTAATGATGTGTCTGATGCCCCTCAAGTCTAATTAGCCCCTTTGGATGGGCGATTATGTGTCTAACGCCCCTTAAGGCAATTGAGCCACATAGATGGGCGATGATGTATCTGATGCACCTTAGGAATAATGAGCCCCTTGGATGGGCGATGATGTGTCTCACGACCCTCAAGGCTAATGAGCCCCTTGGATGGGCGATGATGTGTCTCACGCCCCTTAGGGCTAATGGGACACTTGAATTGGCGATGATGTGGATGACGCCCCTTAGGGCTAACGAGCCCCTAGGATGGGTAATGATGTGTCTGACACCCCTTGGGGCTAATGAGCCCCATGGATGGGCGATTAAGTGTCTAACGCCCTTTATGTTAATTGTGCCCCTTGGATGGGCAATGATGTGTCTTATGCACCTTCGAAATAATGAGCCCCTTGGAAGGGCGATGATGTGTTTCAAGCTCCCTAGAGCAATCGAGCCCCTTTGATTGGTGATGACGTGTCTTACGCCCCTTAGTTCTGAAGAACACCTTAGATGGACGATGATATGTCTGATGCCCATTAGGGCTAATGAGCCGCTTGGATGGGTTATGATGTGTTTGACGCCCCTTAAGGTTAATGAACATGTTAGATGGGCGATGATGTGTCTTACGCCCCTTAAGGCTAATGAGCCCCTTGGATGGGTAATGATGTGTCTGACGCCCCTTAAGGCTAATTAGCCCCTTAGATGGGCGATTATGTGTATAACGCCCCTTAGGGCAATTGAGCCCCTAGGATGGGCGATGATGTGTTTGATGAACCTTAGGAATAATGACCCCTTGGATGGGCGATGATTTGTTTGATACACCTTATGAATAATGACCCCTTGGATGGGCGATGATGTGACTCACGCCTCTTAGGACTAATGAACCCCTTGGATGGGCGATAATGTGTTTGACGCACCTTATGAATAATGACCCCTTGGATGGGCGATAATGTGACTCACGCCTCTTAGGACTAATGAACCCCTTAGATGGGCGATGATGTGTTTGACTCCCAATTGGGCTAATGAGCCCCTTTGATGGGCGATGATGTCTCTGACACCCCTTACGGTTAATTAACCCATTAAATGGGCGATGATGTGTATGACGCCCCTTAGTGCTAATGAGCCCCTTAGATGGGTAATGATGTGTCTGAAGCCCCTCAGGGCTAATGAACTCCTTAGATGGGAGATTAAGTGTCCAACGCCTTTTAGGGCAATTAAGCCCCTTGGATGGGCGGTGATGTGTCTGATACAACTTCGGAATAATGAGCCCCTTGGATGGGCGATGTTGTGTCTCCCGACCTTAGGGCTAATGAGCCTCTTGGATGGGTGATGATGTGTCTGATGCCCCTTAGGGCTAATGAGCCACTTGAATAGGTAATATTGTGTCTAACGCCCCTTAGGCTACTGAGCCCCTTGGATGGGCGATTAAGTGTCTAACGCACTTTAAGGCAATTGAGCCACTTGGATGGGCGATGATTTGTTTGATGCACCTTCGGAATAATGAGCTCCTTTGATGGGCGATGATTTGTCTCACGCTCCCTAGAGCAATTGACCCCTTGGATTGGCGATGACGTCTCTTACGCCTCTTAGTTCTAATGAGCCCCTTAGAGGGACGATGATGTGCCTGATGCCCATTCGGGCTAATGAGCCCCTTGGATGGGCGATGACGTGTCTTACGCCCCTTAAGTCGAGAGGGCCCCTTGGATGGGTGATGATGTGTTTGACGCCCCTTAGGGTTAATAAACCCCTTAGATGGGCGATGATGTGTCTTACGCCCTCTAGGGCTAATAAGCCCCTTGGATGGGTAGTGATGTGTCTGATCCCTCTCAAGGCTAATGAGCCCCTTGGATGGGAGATTAAGTGTCTAACGCCTTTTAGGCCAATTGAGCCCCTTCAATGGGCGATGATGTGTCTGATGCACCTTCTGAATGAAGAGCCCCTTGGATGGGCGATGATGTGTCTCACGACCTTAGGGCTAATGAGCCCCCTGGGATGGGTAATGATGTGTCTGATGCCCCTTAGGGCTAATAAGCCTCATATATGGGCGATGATGTGTCTGACGCCCTTTAGGGCTAATGAGCCCCTTGGATGGCTAATGATGTGTCTGACGCCCCTCATGGCAAATGAGCCCCTTGGATGGACGATTAAGGGTCTAACGCCCTTTAGGGCTAATGAGTTCCTTGGATGGCTGAGGATGTGTATGACGCCCTTTAGGGGTAATAAGCCCCTTGGATGGGTAATGATGTGTCTAACGCCCCTCAGGGATAATGAGCCCCTTTGATAGGCGATTATATGTTTCACGCCCCTTAGGGCTAATGGGCCACTTGGATGGGTAATGATGTGTCTGACGCCCCCTCAGGGCTAATGAGCCCCTTGGATGGGAGATTAAGTGTCTAACGCCCTTTAGGGCAATTGAGGCCCTTCAATGGACGATGATGTGTCTGATGCACCTTTAGAATAATGAGCCCCTTGGATGGGCGATGATGTGTCTCACGACCTTAGGGCTAATGAGCCCCATAAATGGGTGATGATGTCTTTGATAACCCTTAGGGCTAATGAGCCCCTTATATGGGCGATGATGTGTCTAACGCCCATTAGGGCTAATGAGCCCCTTGGATGGGCGATGATGTGTCTTACGCCCCTTAGGTCGAAAGGGCCCCTTGGATGGGTGATGATGTGTTTGACGCCCCTTAGGGTTAATAAACCCCTTAGATAGGTAATGATGTGCTTGACGCCCCTCGGGGCTAATGAGCCCCTTGGATGGGCGATTAAGTGTCTAACACCCATTAGGGTATTTGAGCCCCTTGGTTGGGCGATGATGTGTATCATGCACCTTCGGAATAATGAGCCCCTTGGATGAGCGATGATGAATCTCACGCTCCGTAGAGCAACTGATCCCCTTGGATTGGTGATGACTTGTCTTACGCCCTTTAGTTCTAAAGAACACCTTAGATGGTTGATGATGTGTCTGATGCCGATTAGGGCTAATGAGCGGCGTGGATGGGCACTGATGTGTTTGACACCTCTTGTGGTTAATGAATACGTTAGATGGGCGATGATGTGTCTGACGCCCCTTAGGGCTAATGAGCCCCTTGGATGGGTAATGATGTGTATGACGCCCCTTAGGGGTAATTAGCCCCTTAGATGGGCGATTATGTGTCTGATGCACCTTAGAAAAAATGAGCCGCTTGGATTGGTAATGATGTGTCTGACACCCCTCAGAGCTAATGCGAACCTTTGATGGGCGATTAAGTGTCTAACACCCATTAGGGTTATTGAGCCCCTTGGATGGGCGATGATGTGTATGATGCACCTTCGGAAAAATGAGCCCCTTGGATGAGCGATGATGTGTCTCACGCTCCGTAGAGCAACTGATCCCCTTGGATTGGTGATGACTTGTCTTATGCCCCTTAGTTCTAAAGAGCCCCTTAGATGGATGATGATGTGTCTGATGCCCATTAGGGCTAATGAGCCCCTTGGATGGGCGATGATGTGTTTGACACCTCTTAAGGTTAATGAACACGTTAGATGGGCGATGATGTGTCTAATGCCCCTTAGGGCTAATGAGCCCCTTGGATGGGTAATGATGTGTCTGACGCCCCTTAGGGTTAATTAGCCCCTTAGATGGGCGATTATGTGATTAACGCCGCTTAGGGCTATTAAGCCCCTTGGATAGGCGATGATGTAATTGACGCAGATTAGGAATAATGACCCCTAGGATGGGCAATGATGTGTCTCACGCCTCTTAGGACTAATGAATCCCTTGGATGGGCGATGATATGTTTGACGCCCCTTAGGGCTAATTAGCCCCTTGGGTGGGCGATGATGTGTTTGACGCCCCTTAGGGTAAATGAACCCCTTAAATGGACGATGATGTGTCTGACGCCCCTTAGGGCTAATGAGCCCCTTGGATAGGTAATGATGTGTCTGACTCCCCTTAGGGCTCATGAACCCCTAGGATGGGCGACAATGTGTCTGACACCTCTCAATGCTAATGAGCCCCTTGGATGGGCAATGACGTGCCTCACACCCCTTAAGGCTAATTAGCCACTTAGATGGGCGATGATGTATCTGGTGCACCTTAGGAATAATGAGCCCCTTGGATGGGCGATGATGTGTCTCACGACCCTCAAGGCTAATGAGCCCCTTGGATGGGTGATGATGTGTCTCACGCCCCTTAGGGCTAATGGGACACTTGAATTGGCGATGATGTGTATGATGCCCCTTAGGGCTAACGAGCCCCTAGGATGGGTAATGATGTGTCTGACACCCCTTAGGGCTAATGAGCCCCATGGATGGGCGATTAAGTGTTTAACGCCCTTTAGGTTAATTGTGCCCCTTGGATGGGCAATGATGTGTCTTATGCACCTTCGAAATAATGAGCCATTTGGATGGGCGATGATGTGTTTCAAGCTCCCTAGAGCAATTGAGCCCCTTTGATTGGTGATGACGTGTCTTACGCCCCTTAGTTCTGAAGAACACCTTAGATGGACGATGATGTGTCTGATGCACATTAGGGCTAATGAACCGCTTGGATGGGCGATGATGTGTTTGACGCCCCTTAGGGTTAATGAACATGTTAGATGGGCGATGATGTGTCTTACGCCCCTTAGGGCTAATGAGCCCCTTGGATGGGTAATGATGTGTCTGATGCCCCTTAAGGTTAATTAGCCCCTTAGATGGGCGATTATGTGTATAACGCCCCTTAGGGCAATTGAGCCTCTAGGATGGGCGATGATGTGTTTGATGCACCTTAGGAATAATGACCCCTTGGATGGGCGATGATTTGTTTGATGCACCTTATGAATAATGACCCCTTGGATGGGTGATGATGTGACTCACGCCTCTTAGGACTAATGAACCCCTTGGATGGGCGATAATGTCTTTGACGCACCTTATGAATAATGACCCCTTGGGTGGGCGATGATGTGACTCACGCCTCTTAGGACTAATGAACCCCTTGGATGGGCGATGATGTGTTTGACGCCCCATTGGGCTAAAGAGCCCCTTTGGTGGGCGATGATGTCTCTGACACCCCTTACGGTTAATTAACCCATTAAATGGGCGATGATATATCTGACGCCCCTTAGTGCTAACGAGCCTCTTAGATAGGTAATGATGTGTATGACGCCCCTCAGGGCTAATGACCCCCTTGGATGGGAGATTAAGTGTCCAACGCCCTTTAGGGCAATTAAGCCCCTTGGATGGGCGATAATGTGTCTTACGCCCCTTAGGGTTAATGAGCCACTTGAATAGGTAATATTGTGTCTAACGCCCCTTAGGCTACTGAGCCCCTTGGATGGGCGATTAAGTGTCTAACGCACTTTAAGGCAATTGAGCCACTTGAATGGGCGATGATTTGTTTGATGCACCTTCGGAATAATGAGCTCCTTTGATGGGCGATGATTTGTCTCATGCTCCCTAGAGCAATTGTCCTCTTGGATTGGCGATGACGTCTCTTACGCCTCTTAGTTCTAATGAGCCCCTTAGAGGGACGATGATGTGCCTGATGCCCATTAGGGCTAATGAGCCCCTTGGATGGGCGATGATGTGTCTTATGCCCCTTAGGTCGAGAGGGCCCCTTGGATAGGTGATGATGTGTTTGACGCCCCTTAGGGTTAATAAACCCCTTAGATGGGCGATGATGTGTCTGGCGCCCCCTAGGGCTAATGAGCCCCTTGGATGGGTAATGATGTGTCTGACTCCCCTCGGGGATAATGAGCCTCTTGGATGGGCGATGATGTGTGTCACGTCTCTAAGGGCTAATGGGCCACTTGGATTGGCAATGATGTGTATGACGCCCTTTAGGGCTAATAAGCCCCTTGGATGGGTAGTGATGTGTCTAATCCCCCTCAAGGCTAATGAGCCCCTTGGATGGGAGATTAAGTGTCTAACGCCCTTTAGGGCAATTGAGCCCCTTCAATGGGCGATGATGTATCTGATGCACCTTCTGAATGAAGAGCCCCTTGGATGGGCGATGATGTGTCTCACGACCTTAAGGCTAATGAGCCCCTGGGATGGGTGATGATGTGTCTGATGCCCTTTAGTGCTAATAAGCCTCTTATATGGGCGATGATGTGTCTAACACCCCTTAGGGCTAATAAGCCCCTTGGATGGCTAATGATGTGTCTGACGCCCCTCATGGCAAATGAGCCCCTTGGATGGACGATTAAGGGTCTAACGCCCTTTAGGGCTAATGAGCTCCTTTGATGGCTGATGATGTGTATGACGCCCCTTAGGGCTAATAAGCCACTTGGATGGGTAATGATGAGTCTGACGCCCATCAGGGATAATGAGCCCCTTGGATAGGCGATGATATGTTTCACGCCCCTTAGGGCTAATGGGCCACTTGGATAGGTAATGATGTGTCTGACGCCCCCTCAGGGCTAATGAGCCCCTTGGATGGGAGATTAAGTGTCTAGCGCCCTTTAGGGCAATTGAGCCCCTTCAATAGGCAATGATGTGTCTGATACACCTTTAGAATAATGAGCCCCTTGGATGGGCGATGACGTGTCTCACGACCTTAGGGCTAATGAGCCCCATAAATGGGTGATGATGTGTTTGATAACCCTTAGGGCTAATGAGCCCCTTATATGGGCGATAATGTGTCTAACGCCCATTAGGGCTAATGAGCCCCTTGGATGGGCGATGATGTGTCTTACGCCCCTTAGGTCGAAAGGGCCCCTTGGATGGGTGATGATGTGTTTGACGCCCCTTAGGGTTAATAAACCTCTTGGATAGGTAATGATGTGTTTGACGCCCCTCGGGGCTAATGAGCCCCTTGGATAGGCGATTAAGTGTCTAACACCCATTAAGGTAATTGAGCCCCTTGGATGGGCGATGATGTGTATGATGCTCCTTCGGAATAATGAGCCCCTTGGATGAGCGATGATGTATCTCACGCTCCGTAGAGCAACTGATCCCCTTGGATTGGTGATGACTTGTCTTACGCCCTTTAGTTTTAAAGAACACCTTAGATGGACGATGATGTGTCTGATGCCGATGTGTTTGACCCCTCTTAAGGTTAATGAACACGTTAGATGGGCGATGATGTGTCTGACGCCCCTTAGGGCTAATGAGCCCCTTGGATGGGTAATGATGTGTATGACGCCCCTTAGGGGTAATTAGCCCCTTAGATGGGCGATTATGTGTCTGATGCACCTTAGAAAAAATGAGCCGCTGGGATTGGTAATGATGTGTCTCACGACCCTCAGGGCTAATGCGCCCCTTTGATGGGCGATAATGTGTCTCACGCCCCTTATGGCTAATGGGACACTTGAATTGGCGATGATGTGTATTACGCCCCTTACGGCTAATGACCCCCTTGGATAGGTAATGATGTGTCTGACGCCCCTCAGGGCTAATGAGCCCCTTGGATGGGCGATTAAGTGTCTAACACCCATTAGGGTTATTGAGGTTCTTGGATGGGCGATGATGTGTATGATGCACCTTCGGAAAAATGAGCCCCTTGGATGAGCGATGATGTGTCTCACGCTCCGTAGAGCAACTGATCCCCATGGATTGATGATGACTTGTTTTATGCCCCTTAGTTCTAAAGAGCCCCTTAGATGGACGATGATGTGTCTGTTGCCCATTAGGGCTAATAAGCCCCTTGGATGGGCGACGATGTGTTTGACACCTCTTAAGGTTAATGAACACGTTAGATGGGCGATGATGTGTCTAATGCCCCTTAGGGATAATGAGCTCCTTGGATGGGTAATGATGTGTATGACGCCTCTTAAGGTTAATTAGCCCCTTAGATGGGCGATTATGTGTCTAACGCCCCTTAGGGCTATTGAGCCCCTTGGATAGGCGATGATGTGTGATGTGAATTATTGATCCGAAAATCAACAAAACACAAGGGATATGATTAAGTCTAATTCTATATAGGAAATCCACCAAGAATTAAACAAAAACTAAGATTAATCAATTAAGAATCCACCTAATTAATCAATCCAAACGAATGTTTTAACTAAAACAAGCAAAACAGCAATTGATCGCAATCAACCAAAAACTCAAGTATGCAACTTAAGAAATAAATCTGAATATTAATCTCTATGTATGTTTATTCGTGTGTTTACAGCCCTATTTATAAGACTTAGTTTACCTAGGAAGATTAGGACAAGTCCCTAATTCAATCCTAATTAAACTAGAATTCTAACTTGCTTGAAGAGCAAGCACCTTGGCGCACAAGCATACACCAAACTCCTTGGAGAACAAGCACACGCCTAAACTGATTTATTTTGCTAACTAACTGATTTTTAAAGCAACTAAATAAATAAATAAAAATTAAAGAACTAAATAAAGATTAAAGATCCTAATGCTTGAACCAAGAAAAACCCTTTCAAGTTAAAGGTAAAAACTTGTAAGCAATATCTAAGTAAAGAAAATTCAAGAAAGTTCAAGAAAGTGAACTAGACTCCAAGAAAAACCACTAAGCAAACCGTGGCTTTGCTTTGATATCCAAGAAAGTGTCCATGCAATGCTTGGCTTGAATCAATGTTTAGGGACAAGCTATCTTGATGCATGATAAGCAAATCTTCGAAGTTCTGCATGCTTAGACTTGCATCATCCTCCTCTTCTTCGAAGGAATTTGTCCTTAAATCTCGAAGTTCCTCATCAGGAATATACTTAGCCAAATCGCCAACATTGAATGTAGCACTAACTCCATATTCTCCCGGAAGTTCTAACTTATAAGCATTGTCATTGATCTTCTCAATAATCTTGAAAGGACCTTCACTTCTAGGCATCAACTTATTCTTGCGTTTTCCTGGAAATCTTTCCTTTCTCAAATGTAACCATACCAAGTCTCCAACATTGTAACCTTGTTGCGTTCTATGCTTGTTTGCTCTAGCTTTGTAAATGTCATTTACTTTCTCTATTCTTGTTCGAACTTGAGCATGTAATTTCAGCATACTCTTCAACTTAGACTCGGCATCTTTGTGAATTAATTCACCCTTAGGCAATGGAACAAGATCAATTGGAAGTTTCGGATTGACTCCATAGACTACCTCAACAGGACTATGTTTGGTAGCATATGTAGGTGATCTATTATAAGCAAACTCCGCATGACCTAACTTGATGTCCCAATCCTTTTGTGTCTTACTCACTAACCCACGCAAAAGCGCACCAAGAGTACGATTAGTAACCTCGGTTTGTCCATCAGTTAGTGGATGGTAAGATGTACTAAAGAGCAATTTAGTTCCCACAAAGCTTCCATAAAGACTTCCAAAAGAAACTCATGAACTTTGTATCTCGATCACTCACAATAGTTTTCAGAATTCCATGCAATCTAACAATCTCTTTGAAGTATAATTCCGCCACTTTCATAGCATCATCCACTTTGTGACAAGGAACAAAATGAGCCATCTTAGAGAACCTATCCACAACAACCATAATAGAGTCTTTCCCCCGTTGTGTTCTCGGCAATCCCACAATAAAATCCATAGAAATATCTTCCCAAGGTGAATCTGGAACAGGTAAAGGAGTATACAAGCCTTGATGAAAAGTAGCCTTCGCTTTTTGACAAGTTGCACACCTAGAAATAACTAGTTGCACATCCGTGAGCATCTTAGGCCAATAGAAGTGTTCTTGTAACATACTCAAGGTCTTTGTAATGCCAAAGTGACCAGCAATTCCTCCCCCATGAGCTTCTCTAACAACTAGCTCTATAATAGAACACTTAGGAAGACAAAGTCGATTTCCTTTGAAAAGAAAACCATCTTGCAGCAAATAAGAACCCACGGCTCCTTTAGAACACTCTTCAATCAATGTAGCAAAATCATCATCACTTTTATAGTATTCTTTGATCAATTCAAAACCAAGTAGCTTGGTATTTAGAATTCCAATCAAAGTGTATCTTCTAGATAATGCATCAGCCACAACATTCGATTTCCCTTCTTTGTACCTTGAAGAAAAATTAAATGATTGTAAAAATTCAACCCACGTAGCATGTCTAGGATTGAGCTTTTGTTGTCCATGTATGTACTTCAATGCTTCATGATCAGAATGCAACACAAAGTGATTAGGTCGGAGATAATGACTCCAATGATCTAAAGCTCTAACAATGGCATAGAACTCTTTATCATAAGTAGAATAGTTTAATCGAGCTCCTCCCAATTTCTCACTGAAATATGCAATAGGCCTCTTCTTTTGGAGTAAAACTGCTCCAATTTCAACTCCACTAGCATCGGTTTCAACTTCAAAAGGACTTGAGAAATCTGGTAACGCAAGTATAGGTTCTTCACATAGCTTCTTTTTAACCAACTCAAACGCACTTTTAGCTTCTTTAGTCCATTCGAATTTACCCTTGTCCTTCTTCAAACATTCGGTCATAGGCGCCACAATACTTGAGAAATTCTTGACAAATCTTCTATAGAACGAAGCTAGACCATGAAAAGACCTTACTTCACTCATATTAGTAGGAATAGGCCAAGTTTTAATAGCCTCTACTTTCGAATGATCAACTGAAACTTCATCTTTTGATACAACATAACCAAGAAAAGTAACACTAGGCACTAAGAAGTAGCATTTTTCAAGCTTAGCATAGAGTTTCTTCTCTCTTAACACTTCAAACACACTTGTTAGATGATTTAAATGATCATGCAAATTTTTAGAGTATATCAGAATATCATCTAAATAAACAACAACAAACTTGCCAAGGAAAGGTTTAAGTACCTCATGCATCAACCTCATGAAAGTGCTAGGTGCATTAGTGAGTCCAAACGGCATCACCAACCATTCATACAACCCTAACTTAGTCTTGAATGCTGTTTTCCACTCAAAGTATTTTTCAGGTTCATTCATACTCCCATTGAATTCGGGAAGATCTAATCTAAGGTTCCTATCATCATCCTTTGGTCTATCTCTTCTCCTAGGCCTTGGTGATTCATCCCTTGAAGAATAATTATTTCGTGGCCTCCTTGGGTTCCTCCTTGGTTGTTCTTCCTCACTTGAACCAGAATTAGGGTTAGAATTCCCTTTCCTTGAAGAATCTCCAGCAAGAGTATCAAGCCTTTTTAATATCTCATCCATCCTTGCTGCCAACTCGTCAATTCGCCTATCTCTTCTAAGATTTTGAGCCTGTTCTAAGGTTAATCCCCTTGGAACTTGTGGAACCTCCTCGTCACTCATGATACCTACACAAACCAAGTCAGTTTATGCAAAAATCTTGATTAAAAGATCGAATCTTGAAGGAAAACTAGGCAACACAAAAACCGGACTCCCATCCGCAAATCAGTGCACAAACACCAAATGTTTGAGGCTGTGTAGAACGCGTTATTCAACTAAAAATTATGAAATTTTATATGGTGATAGCTGGACGTTTTTAGAGTTCAATGCAAAAAGAATCACTCAAAAATTCCCAGCCAATTGTTCCCAGTTTAATTTTTTCCGAAGTTGCGTAAACCTGGCTCTGATACCAAAGATGATGTGAATTATTGATCCGAAAATCAACAAAACACAAGGGATATGTTTAAGTCTAATTCTATACAGGAAATCCACCAAGAATTAAACAAAAACTAAGATTAATCAATTAAGAATCCACCTAATTAATCAATCCAAACGAATGTTTTAACTAAAACAAGCAAAACAGCAATTGATCGCAATCAACCAAAAACTCAAGTATGCAACTTAAGAAATAAATCTGAATATTAATCTCTATGTATGTTTATTCGTGTGTTTACAACCCTATTTATAAGACTTAGTTTACCTAGGAAGATTAGGACAAGTCCCTAATTCAATCCTAATTAAACTAGAATTCTAACTTGCTTGAAGAGCAAGCACCTTGGCGCACAAGCATACACCAAACTCCTTGGAGAACAAGCACACGCCTAAACTGATTTATTTTGCTAACTAACTGATTTTTAAAGCAACTAAATAAATAAATAAAAATTAAAGAACTAAATAAAGATTAAAGATCCTAATGCTTGAACCAAGAAAAACCCTTTCAAGTGAAAGGTAAAAACTTGTAAGCAAAATCTAAGTAAAGAAAATTCAAGAAAGTTCAAGAAAGTGAACTAGACTCCAAGAAAAACCACTAAGCAAACCGTGGCTTTGCTTTGATATCCAAGAAAGTGTCCATGCAATGCTTGGCTTGAATCAATGTTTAGGGACAAGCTATCTTGATGCATGATAAGAAAATCTTCGAAGTTCTGCATGCTTAGACTTGCATCAATGTGTTTGACGCAGATTAGGAATAATGACCCCTAGGATGGGCAATGATGTGTCTCACGCCTCTTAGGACTAATGAATCCCTTGGATGAACGATGATATGTTTGACGCCCCTTAGGGCTAATGAGCCCCTTGGGTGGGCGATGATGTGTTTGACGCCCCTTAGGGTAAATGAACCCCTTAAATGGAAGATGATGTGTCTGACGCCCCTTAGGGCTAATGAGCCCCTTGGGTAGGTAATGATGTGTTTGACGCCCCTTAGGCCTCATGAACCCCTAGGATGGGCGATGGTGTGTCTGACACCTCTCAATGCTAATGAGCCCCTTGGATGGGCAATGACGTGCCTCACACCCCTTAAGGCTAATTAGCCAATTGGATGGACGATGATGTGTCTAACGCTCTGTAGAGCAATTAAGCCCCTTTGATAGGCGATGATGTGTATCCTCCCCTTAGTACTAATGAGTCCCTTGGATGAGCGATGATGTGTCTCACGACCCTTAGGGCTAATGGGACACTTCGATTGGGGATGATGTGTATGACGCCCCTTAAGGCTCATGAACTCCTAGGATGGGCGATGATGTGTCTGATGCACCTAAGGAAAAATGAGCCCCTTGGATGGGCGATGATGTGTCTTACGACCCTCAGGGCTAATGCGCCCCTTGGATGGGCGATTATGTGTCTCACGCCCCTTAGGGCTAATGGGACACTTGGATTGGCGATGATGTGTATTACGCCCCTTATGGCTAATGAGCCCCTTGGATAGGTAATGATGTGTCTGACGCCCCTCAGGGCTAATAAGCCCCTTGGATGGGCGATTAAGTGTCTTACACCCATTAGGGCAATTGAGCCCCTTGGATGGGCGATGTTGTGTATGATGCACCTTCGCAATAATGATCCCCTTGGATGAGCGATGATGTGTCTCACATTCCGTGGAGCAACTGATCCCCTTAGATTGGTGATGACTTGTCTTACGCCCTTTAGTTCTGAAGAACACCTTAGATGGACGATGATGTGTCTGATGCCCATTAGGGCTAATGAGCCGCGTGGATGGGCGATGATGTGTTTGACGCCCTTAGGGTTAATGAACACGTTAGATGGGCGATGATGTGTCTGACGCCCCTTAGGGCTAATGTGCCCCTTGGATGGGAAATAATGTGTCTGACGCCCCTTAAGGCTAATTAGCCCCTTAGACGGGCGATTATGTGTCTAACGCCCTTTAGGGCAATTGAGCCCCTAGGATAGGCGATGATGTGTTTAATGCACCTTAGGAATAATGACACCTTGGATGGGCGATGATGTGACTCACGCCTCTTAGGACTAATGAACCCCTTGGATGGGCGATGATGTGTTTGACACCCCTTAGGGTTAATTAACCCCTTTAATGGGCGATGATGTGTCTGACGCCCCTTAGGGCTAATGAGCCCCTTGGATGAGTAATGAATTGTCTGACGCCCCTCAGGGCTAATGAGCCTCTTGGATTGGTAATTAAGTGTATAACGCCCTTTAGGATTAATGAGCCCCTTAATGGGCGATGATGTGTCTGACGCCCCTTAGGGCTTATGAGCCCCTGGATGGGTAATGATGTGTCTGACGCCCCTCAGGCTAATGAGCCCCTTGGATGGGCGATTATGTGTCTAACGCCCCTTAGGGCAATTAAAATAGTTAGATGGGTGATGATGTGTCATATGCACCTTAGGAATAATGAGCCCCTCGGATGGGCAATGATGTGTCTCACGACCCTCAAGGCTAATGAGCCCCTTGGATGGGCGATGATGTGTCTCACGCCCCTTAGGGCTAATGGGACACTTGAATTGGCGATAATGTGTATGACGCCCTATAAGGCTAACGAGCCCCTAGGATGGGTAATGATTTGTCTGACGCCACTCATGGCTAATAAGCCCCTTGGATGGGCGATTAAGTGTCTAACGCCTTTTAGGGCAATTGTGCCCCTTGGATGGGCAATGATGTGTTTGATGCACCTTCGGAATAATGAGCCCCTTGGATTGGTGATGACGTGTCTTACGCCCCTTATGGCAATTGAGCCCCTTAGATGGGCGATGATGTCACACACGCCTCTTAGGACTAATGAACCCCTTGGATGGGCGATGATGTGTTTGACGCCTCTTACGGCTAATGAGCCCGTTTGATGGGCGATGATGTGTCTGACGCCCCTTAGTGATAATGAACCCCTTAAATAGGCGATGATGTGTCTGAAGCCCCTTAGGGCTAATGAGCCCCTTGGATGGGTAATGATGTGTCTAACGACCCTTAGGGCTAATAGGACACTTCAATTGGAGATGATGTGTATGACGCCCCTTATGGCTAATGAGCCCCTTGGATGGGTAATGATGTGTCTAACGCCCCTTAGGGCTAATGAGCCCCTTGGATGGGCGATTAAGTGTATAACGCCCATATGGTCTAATAAGCTCCTTGGATGGGCGATGATGTGTCTAACGCCCCTAAGGTCTAATGAGCCCTTGGATCGGTAATGATGTGTCTGACGCCCCTCAGGGCTAATGAGCCCCTTGGATGGGAGATTATGTGTATAACGCCCCTTAGGGCAATTGTGCCACTAGGATGGGCGATGATGTGTCTGATGCACCTTAGGAATAATGAGCCCCTTGGATGGGCGATGATGTGTCTCACGACCCTCAGGGCTAAAGAGCCCCTTGGATGGTAGATTATGTGTCTCACGCCCCTTAGGGCCAAAGGGACACTTGGATTGGCGATGATGTGTATGACGCCTCTTAGGGCTTTTGAGCCCCTTGGTTAGGTAATGATGTGTCTGACGCCCATCAGGGCTAATGAGCCCCTTGCATGGGCGATTAAGTGTTTAACTCCCTTTAGGGAATTGAGCCCCTTAGATGGGCGATGATGTGTATGATGCACCTTCGAAAAAATGAGCCCCTTGGATGGGCTATGATGTGTCTCATGCTCCCTAGAGAAATTGAGGACCTTGGATTGGCGATGACGTGTCTTATGGCCCTTAGTTCTAAAGAGCCCCTTAGATGGACGATGATCTGTCTGATACCCATTAGGGCTAATGAGCCCCTTGGATGGGAGACGATGTGTTTAACGCCCCTTAGGGGTAATGAACACTTTAGATGGACGATGATGTGTCTGATGCCCATTAGGGCTAATGAGCCCCTTGGATGGGCGATTATGTGTCTAACGGCCCTTAGGGCAATTGTGCCACTTGGATGGGCGATGATGTGTTTGATGCACCTTCGGAATAATGGGCCCCTTAGATGGGCGATGATGTATCTCACGCTCCGTTGAGTAATTGATCCCCTAGAATTGGCGATGACGTGTCTTACGCCCCTTACTTCTAGAGAGCCACTTAGATTGATGATTATGTGTCTGATGCCCATTAGGGCTAATGAGCCCCTTGGATGGGCGATGATGTTTTTGGCACCCCTTAAGGTTAATGAACACGTTAGAGTGGCGATGATGTGTATGATGCACCTTCGGAATAATGAGGCCCTTGGATTGGTGATGACGTGTCTTACGCCCCTTAGTTCTAAAGAGCCCGTTAGATGGACGATGATGTGTCTGATGCCCATTAGGGCTAATGAGCCCCTTGGATGGGCGATGATGTGTTTGACACCCCTTAAGGTTAATGAACACGTTAGATGGGCGATGATGTGTCTAACGCTTCTTAGGGCTAATGAGCCCTTGGATCGGTAATGATGTGTCTGACGCCCCTCAGAGCTAATTAGCCCCTTTAATGCGCAATTATGTATCTAACGCCCCTTAGGGCTATTGAGCCCTTTGGATGGGCGATGATGTGTTTGATGCACCTTAGGAATAATGACACTTGGATAGGTGATGATGTGTCTCACGCCTCTTAGGACTCATAAACTCCTTGGAAGGGAGTTGATGTGTTCAACGCCTCTTAGGGATAACGAGCCCCTTTGATGGGCGATGATGTGTCTCACGACCCTCAAGGGTGATGAGCCCCTTTGATGGGCGATTATGTGTCTCACGCCCCTTAGGGCTAATGGGACACTTGGATTGGCGATGATGTGTATGACGCCCCTTATGGCTAATGACCCCCTTGGATAGGTAATGATGTGTCTGATGCCCCTCGGGGCTAATGAGCCCCTTGGATGAGCGATTAAGTGTCTAACGCTCTTTAGGGCAATTGAGCCCCATGGATGGGCGATGATGTGTATGATGCACCTTAGGAATAATGAGCCCCTAGGATGGGCGATGATGTGTCTTACGCTTCCTAGAGCAATTGATGCCCTTGGATTGGTGATGACGTGTCTTATGCCCCTTAAGGTTAATGAACACGTTAGATAGGCGATGATGTGTCTGACGCCCCTTAGGGTTAATGAGCCCCTTGGATGGGTAATGATGTGTGTGATGCCCCTTTAGGCCAATGAGCCCCTTGGATTGGCGATGATGTGTCCGACGCTCCTTAGGGCTAATGAGCCCCTTAGATGAGTAATGATGTGACTGACGCCCCTCAGGGCTAATTAGCCTCTTAGATGGGCGATGATGTGTTTAAAGCCCCTTAGGGCTAATGAAACCCTTAAATGGGCGATGATGTGTCTGACGCCCCTTAGGGCTAATGAGCCCCTTGGATGGGTAATGATGTGTCTTACGCCCCTTAGGGCTCATGAACCCCAAGGATGGGCGATGATGTGTGTGACACCTCTCAAGGTTAATGAGCCCCTTGGATGGGCAATGACGTGCCTCACACCCCTCAAGGCTAATTAGCCAATTAAATGGGCAATGATGTGTCTGACGCTCTGTAGAGCAAGTAAACCCCTTGGATAGGCGATTATGTGTATCCTCCCCTCAGTTCTAATGAGCCCTTGGATGGGCGATGATGTGTCTCACGACCCTTAAGGCTAATGGGCCACTTCGATTGGCGATGATTTGTATGACGCCCCTTAGGCCCAATGAGCCTCCTGGATGGGTAATGTTGTGTTTTACTTCCCTTAGGGCTAATGAACCCCTTGGATGGGCGATTAAGTGTCTAACGCCATTTAGGTCTAATAAGCCCCTTGGATGGCCGATGATGTGTCTGACGACCCTTAGGGCTAATGAGCCCCTGGATGGGTAATGATGTGTCTAACGACCCTCAGGGGTAATGAGCCCCTTGGATGGGCGATTATGTGCCTAACGCCCCTTAGGGAAATTGAGCCACTTGGATGGGCGATGATGTGTCTGATGAACCTTCGGAATAATTAGCCCCTTACATGGGCGATGATGTGCCTCACGCTCCTTAGAGCAATTGATCCCCTAGGATTGGCGATGACGTGTCATATGCCCCTTAGTTATAAAGAGCAACTTAGATGGGCGATGATGTGTCTGATGCCCATTAGGGCTAATGAGCCCCTTGGATGGGCGATGATGTGTTTTGCACCCCTTAAGGTTAATGAACACGTTAGAGTGGTGAAGATGTGTATGATGCACCTTCGGAATAATGAGCCCCTTGGATTGGTAATGATGTGTCTGACGCCCCTCAGGGCTAATTAGCCCCTTAGATGGGCGATTATGTGTCTAACGCCCCTTAGGGCTATTGAGCCCCTAGGATGGGCGATGATGTGTTTGATGCACCGTAGGAATAATGACCCCATGGATAGGTGATGATGTGTCTCATGCCTCTAAGGACTATTGAACCCCTTGGATGGGCAATGATGTGTCTGACGCCCCTTAGGGTTAATGAAACCCTTAAATGGGCGATGATGTGTCTGACGCCTCTTAGGGCTAATGAGCCCCTTGCATGGGTAATGATGTGTCTGACGCCCCTTACGGCTCATGAACCCCTAGGATGGGCGATGATGTGTCTGACACCTGTCAAAGTTAATGAGCCCCTTGGATGGGCAATGACGTGCCTCACATCCCTCAAGGCTAATTAGCCAATTAAATTGGCGATGATGTGTCGGACGCTCCGTAGAGCAATTAAGCCCTTTAGATAGGCGATGATGTGTCTATTCCCCTTAGTTCTAATGAGCCCCTTGGATGGCCGATGATGTGTCTCACGACGCTTAGGGCTAATGGGCTACTTTAATTGGCGATGATTTGTATGACGTCCCTTAGGCCCAATGAGCCCCCTAGATGAGTAATGATTAATCTGACGCCCCTTAGGGCTAATGAGCCCCTTGGATGGGCGATTAAGTGTCTAACGCCATTTAGGTCAAATAAGCCCCTTGGATGGCCGATGATGTGTCTGACGACCCTTAGGGCTAATGAGCCCCTGGATGGGTAATGATGTGTCTGACGCCCCTCAGGACTAATAAGCCCCTTGGATGGGCGATTATGTGTCTAACGCCCCTCAAGGCTAATGAGCCCCTTGGATGGGCGATGATGTGTTTGACACCTCTTAAGGTTAATGAACACGTTAGATGGGCGATGATGTGTTTGACACTCCTTAGGGCTAATAAGCCCTTTGTATGAGTAATGATGTGTCTGATGCCCCTTAGGGCTAATTAGCCCCTTAGATGGGCGTTTATGTGTCTAATGCCCCTTTGGGCGATGATGTGTCTGATGCACCTTCGGAATAATGAGCCCCTTAGATGGGCGATGATGTGTCTCACGCTCGTTAGAGCACTTGATCCCCTAGGATTAGCGATGACGTGTCTTATGCCCCTTTGTTCTAAAGAGCCCCTTAGATGGACGATGGTGTGTCTGATGCTAATTAGGGCTAATGAGCTCCTTGGATGGGCGATGATGTGTTTGACACCCCTTAAGGTAAATGAACACGTTAGAGTGGCGATAGTGTGTCTGACGCCCCTTAGGGCTAATGAGCCCCTTGGATGGGTAATGATGTGTCTGACGCCCATCAGGGATAATTAGCCCCTTAGATGGGCGATTATGTGTCTAATGCCCCTTAGGGCTATTGAGCCCCTTGGACGGGCGATGATGTGTTGGATGCACCTTAAGAATAATGACCCTTTGGATGGGCGATGATGTGTCTCACGCCTATTAGGAATAATGAACCTCTTGGATGGGCGATGATGTGTTAGACGCCCCTTATGGCTAATGAGCCCTTGGATGGGCGATGATATGTCTAACGCCCCTTAGGGCTAATGAGCCCCTTGGATGGGTAATGATGTGTCTGACGCCCCTTAGGGCTCATGAACCCCTAGGATGGGCGATAATGTGACTGACTCATCTCAAGGCAAATGAGCCCTTGGATGGGAAATGACGTGGCTCACACCCTTTAAGGCTAATTAGCCATTTGAATTGGTGATGATGTGTCTTACGCTCTGTAGAGCAAATAAGCCCCTTGGATAGGTGATGTTGAGTCTCCTCCCTTTAGTTCTAATGAGCCCCTTAGATGGGCGATGATGTGTCACACGACCCTTAGGGCTAATAGGCCACTTTAGTTGGCGATGATGTGTACGACGCCCCTTAGGGCTAATGAGCCCCTTGGATGGGCGATGATTTGTCTCATAACCCTCAGGGCCATTGAGCCCCTTGGATGGGCAATTATGTGTCTCACGCCCCTTTGGGCTAATGAGACACATGGATTGGTGATGATGTGTATGATGCCCCTTAGGGCTAACGAGTCCCTTGGATGGGTAATGATGTGTCTAACGCCCCTCAGGGCTAATGAGCCCCTTGGATGGGCGATTAAGTGTCTAACGCCCTTTAGGTCTAATAAGCCCCTTGGATGGGCGATGATGTGTCTGACGCCCCTCAGGGCTAATGAGCCCCTCGGATAGGCGATTGTGTGTCTTACGCCCATTAGGGTAATTGAGCCACTTGGATGGGCAATGATGTGTCTGATGCAACTTAGGAATAATGACCCCTTGGATGGGCGATGATGTGTCTCACGCATCTTAGGACTAATACACCCCTTGGATGGGCGATGATGTGTTTGACGCCCCTTAGGGCTAATGACCCCCTTGGATGGGCGATGATGTGTCTGACGCCCCTTAGGGTTTATGAACCCTTAAATGGGCGATGATGTGTCTGACGCCCCTTTGGGCTCAAGAACCCTTAGAATGGGCGATGATGTGTTTGAGACCTCTCTAGGCTAATGAGCCCCTTGGATGGGCAATGACGTGCCTCACAACCCTTAAGGCTAATTAGCCAATTGGATGGGCGACGATGTGTCTGACCCTCCGTAGAGCAATTAAGCCCCTTGGATAAGCGATCATGTGTCTCCTCCCCTTAGTTCTAATAAGCCCCTCGGATGGGAGATGATGTGTCTCACGACCCTTAGGGCTAATGGGCCACATCAATTAGGGATTATGTGTATCACGCCCCATAGGGCTAATGAGCCCCTTGGATGGGTAATGATGTGTATGACGCCCCCTAGAGCTAATGAGCCACTTGGATGGGCGATTAAGTGTCTAACGCCCTTTAGGTCTAATAAGCCCCTTGGATGGGCGATGGTGTGTCTAACGCCCCTTAGGGCTAATGAGACTCTTGGATGGGCGATTATGTGTTTAACGCCCCTTAGGGCAATTGAGCCACTTGGATGGGCGATGATGTGTTTGATGCACCTTAGGAATAATGAGCCTCTTGGATGGGCAATGATGTGTCTCACGACCCTCAAGGCCAATGAGCCCCTTGGATGGGCGATTATGTGTCTCACGCCCCTTTGGGCTAATGAGCCCCATGGATGGGTAATGATGTGTCTAACGCCCCTGAGGGCTAATGAGCCCCTTGGATGGGCGATTAAGTGTCTAACGCCCTTTAGGTCTAATAAGCCCCTAGGATGGGAGATGTTGTGTCTGACGCCCCTCAGGGCTAATGAGCCCCATGGATGGGAAATTATGTGTCTGATGCACCTTAGGAATATTGACCCCTTGGATGGGCGATGATGTGTCTCACGCCTCTTAGAACTAATGAACTTCTTGGATGGGCGATGATGTGTTTGACGCCCCTTAGAGCTAATGACCCCCTTTGATGGGCGATGATGTGTCTAACGCCCCTTAGGGTTTATGAACCCTTAAATGGGCAATGATGTGTCTGACGCCCCTTCAGGCTCATGAACCCCTAGGATGGGCGATGATGTGCTTGACACCTCTGTAGGCTAATGAGCCCTTTGGATGGGCAATGATGTGTCTGATGCACCTTAGTAATAATGAGCCCCTTGAATGGGCGATGATGTGTCTCACGACCCTCAAGGCCAATGAGCCCCTTTAGATGGGTGATTATGTGTCTCACGCCCCTTTGGGTTAATGAGACACTTGGATTGGCGATGATGTGTATGACGCCCCTTAGGGCTAATGAGCCCCTTATATGGGTAATGATGTGTTTGACGCCCCTCAGGGCTTATGAGCTCCTTGGTTGGGCGATTAAGTGTCTAATGCCCGTTAAATCTAATAAGCCCCTTGGTTAGGCGATGATGTGTTTGACGCCCCTCAGGGCTAATGAGCCCCTTGGATGGGCGATTATATGTCTAACGCCTCTTAAGGCAATTGAGCCATTTGCATGGGCAATGATGTGTCTGATGCACAGTAGGAATGATGACTCATTGGATGGGCGATGATGTGTCTCACGTCTCTTAGGACTAATGAACCCCTTGGATGGGCGATGATGTGTTTGACGCCCCTTAGAGCTAATGGCCCCCTTGGATGGGCGATGATATGTCTGACCCTCCGTAGTGCAATATAGCCCCTTGGATAGGCGATGATGTGTCTCCTCCCCTTAGTTCTAAAGAGCCCCTTGGATGGGAGATGATGTGTCTCACGACCCTTAGGGCTAATAGGCCACTTCAATTGGCGATGATGTGTATGACGCCCTTAGGGCTAATGAGCCCCTTGGATGGGCGATTAAGTGTCTAACACCCTTTAGCTATAATAAGCCCCTTGGACAAGCGATGATGTGTCTAACGCCCCTTAGAGCTAATGAGCCCCTTGGATGGGCGATTATGTGTCTAACACCTCTTAGGGCCATTGAGCCACTTGGATGGGCGATGATGTGTCTGATGCACCTTAGGAATAATGAGCCCCTTGGATGGGTGATGATGTGTCTCAAGACCCTTATAGCTATTGAGCACCTTGGATGGGCGATTATGTGTCTCACGCCCCTTAGGGCTTATGAGACACTTTGATTGGCGATGATGTGTATGACCCCCCTTAGGGCTAATGAGCCCCTTGGGTAGGCGATTATGTGTCTAACGCCACTTGGGGCAATTGAGCCAGTTGGATGGGCGATGATGTGTCTGATGTACCTTAGGAATAATGAGCTCCTTGGATAAGCGATGATGTGTCTCACGACCGTCAGGGCTAATGAGCCCCTTTGATGGGCGATTATGTGTTTAACGCCCCTTTGGGCAATTGAGCCACTTGGATGGGTGATGATGTGTCTGATGCACCTTAGGAATAATGAGCCCCTTAGATGGGCGATGATGAGTCTCACAACCCTCAGAGCCAATGAGCCCCTTGGATGGGCGATTATGTGTCTCACGCTCCTTTGGGCTAATGAGACACTTTCATTGGCGATGATGTGTATGACCCTTCTTAGGGCTAACGAGCCCCTTGGATTGGTAATGATGTGTCTGTAGCCCCTCAATGCTAATGAGCCCCTTAGATGGGCGATTAAGTGTCTAACACCCTTTAAGGCAATTAAACCCCTAGATAGGCGATGATGTGTATGATGCACCTTCGGAATAATGAGCCCCTTGGATGGGTAATGATGTGTCTGACGCCCCTTTGGGCTAATGAGCCCCTAGGATGGGCGATGATGTGTCTGACGCCCCTCAAGGCTAAAGAGCCCCTTGGATGGGTGATTATGTGTCTAACGCCCCTTAGGGCATTTGTGCCACTTGGATGGGCAATGATGTGTCTTATGCACCTTAGGAATAATGACCCCTTGGATAGGCGATGATGTGTCTCACGCCTCTTAGAACTAATGAACCCCTTGGATGGGCGATGATGTGTCTGACGCCCCTTAAGGTTTATGAGCCCCTTAAATGGGTGATGATGTGTCTAACGCCCCTTAGGGCTAATGAGCCCCTTGGATGGGTAATAATGTGTCTGACGCCCCTTAGGGCTCATGAACCACTAGGTGGGCGATGATGTGTTTGACACCTCTCAAGGCTAATGAGCCCCTTAGTTGGGCAATGACGTGCCTCACAACCCTTAAGGCTAATTAGCCAATTGGATGGGCGATGATGTGTCTGACCCTCTGTAGAGCAATAAAGCCCCTCTGATAGGCGATGATGTGTCTCCTCCCCTTAGTTCTAATGAGCCCCTTGGATGGGAGATGATGTGTCTCACGACCCTTATGCCTAATGGGCCACTTCAATTGGCGATGATGTGTACATGGCCCCTTAGGACTAATGAGCCACTTGGATGGGTAATGATGTGTCTGACGCCCCTCAGGGCTAATGAGCCCCTTGGATGGGCGATTAAGTGTCTAACGCCCTATAGGTCTAATAAGCCCCTTGGATGGGCGATGATGTGTCAAACGCCCCGCAGGGCTAATGAGCCCCTTGGATGGGCGATTATGTGTCTAACGCCTCTTAGGGCAATGGAGCCACTTGGATGGGCGATGATGTGTCTGACGCACCTTAGGAATAATGAGCCCCTTAGATGGGCGATGATGTGTCTCACGACCCTTAGGGCCAATGAGCCCTTGGATGGGCGATTAAGTGTCTCACGCCCCTTTAGGCTAATGAGACACTTGGATTGACGATGATGTGTATGACACCCCTTCGGGCTAATGAGCCCCTTAGATGGGCGATGATGTGTCTCACGACCCACAAGGCTAATGAGCCCCTTGGATGGGCGATTATGTGTCTCACGCCCCTTAGGGCTAATGAGACACTTAGAGTGGCGATGATGTATATGACCCCCCTTAAAGCTAATGAGCCCCTTGGATATGTAATGATGTGTCTGACGCCCCTTAGGGCTAATGAGCCCCTTTGATGGGCGATTAAGTGTCTAACGCCCTTTTAGGCAATTAAGCCCCTTGGATGGGCGATGATGTGTACGATGCACCTTCAGAATAATAAGCCCATTGGATGGGCAATGATGTGTCTCCTGCTCCCAAGAGCAATTGAGCCCCTTGGATTGGCGATGACGTGTCTTACGCCCCTTAGTTCTAAAGAGCCCCTTAGATGGACGATAATGTGTCTGATGCCCACGAGGGATAATGAGCCCCTTGGATGGGCGATGATGTGTTTGACGCCCCTTAGGGTTAATAAAAACTTTAGATGCATAATGATTAATACCCCTCAAGGCTAATTCGCCACTTATATGGGCGATTATGTGTCTAACGCCCCATGGATGGGCGATGATGTGTTTGATGCACCTCAGGAATAATGACTCTTTGGATGGGCGATGATGTCTCTCACGCCTCTTAGGACTAATGAACCCCTTAGATGGGTGATGATGTGTTTGACGCCCCTTAGGGCTAATTAACCCCTTGGATGGGCGATGATGTGTATGACGCCCCTTAGGGTTAATGAACGCCTTAAATGGGCGATGATGTGTCTGACGCCCCTTAGGGCTAATGAGCCCCATGGATGGGTAATGATGTGTCTCACGCCCCTTACGGCTCATAAACTTCTAGGTTGGGCGATGATGTGTCTGACACCTCTCTAGGCTAATGAGCCCCTTGGATGGGCAATGACGTGCCTCACACCCCTTAAGGGTAATTAGCCAATTGGATGGGCGATGATGTGTCTGACGCTCTGTAGAGCAATTAAGCCCCTTGGATAGGCGATGATGTGTCACCTAACCTTAGTTCTAATAAGCCCCTTGGATAGGCGATGATGTGTCTCATGACCCTTAGGGCTAATGGGCCACTTCAATTGGCGATGATGTGTATGGCGCCCCTTAGGGCTAATGAGCCCCTAGGATGGGTAATGCTGTGTCTAAGCCCCTCAAGGCTAATGAGCCCCTTGGATAGGCGATTATGTGCCTAACGCCCCTTATGGGAATTGAGCCACTTGGATGGCCGATGATGTGTCTTATGCACCTTAGGAATAATGAGCCCCTTGGATGGGTGATGATGTGTCTCACGACCCTCAGGGCTAATGAGCCCCTTGGATGGGCGATTATGTGTCTAACGCCCCTTAGGGATAATAGGACTCTTGGATTGGCGATTATTTGTATGACGCCCCTAAGGGCTAATGAGCCCCTTGGATAGGTAATGATGTATCTGACGCCCCTCAAGGCTAATGAGCCCCTTGGATAGGCGATTAAGTGTCTAACGTCCTTTAGGGTAATTGAGCCCCTTAGTAGGGCGATGATGTGTATGATGCACCTTCGGAATAATAAGCCCCTTGGATGGGCGATGATGTGTCTAACGTTCCCTAGAGCAATTGAGCCCCTTGGATTGGCGATGACGTGTCTTACGCCCCTTAGTTCTAAAGAGCCCGTTACATGGACGATGATGTGTCTGATGCCGATTCGGGGTAATGAGCCCCTTGGATGGGCGATGATGTGTTTGACACCCCTTAGGGTTAATGAACACTTTAGATGGGTGATGATGTGTCTGACGCTCCTAAGGGCTAATGAGCCCCTTGGATGGGCAATGATGTGTCTGACGCCCCTCAGGGCTAATTAGCCCCTTATATGGGCCATTCTGTGTCTAACGACCCTTTGGGAAATTGAGCCCCTTGGATGGGCGATGATGTGTTTGATGCACCTTATGAATAATGACCCCTTGGATGGGCGATGATGTGTCTCACGCCTCTTAGGACAAATGAACCCCTTGGATGGTCGATGATGTGTTTGACGCCCCTCAGGGCTAATGAGCCCCTTGGACGGGCGATGATGTGTCTGACGCCCCGTAGGGTTAATGAACCCCTTAAATGGGCGATGATGTGTCTAACGCCCCTTACGGCTAATGAACCCCTTCGATGGGCAATGATGTGTCTGACGCCCCTCAGGGCTAATTAGCCCCTTATATGGGCCATTCTGTGTCTAACGACCCTTTGGGAAATTGAGCCCCTTGGATGGGCGATGATGTGTTTGATGCACCTTATGAATAATGACCCCTTGGATGGGCGATGATGTGTCTCACGCGTCTTAGGACTAGTGAACCCCTTGGATGGGCGATGTTGTGTATGACGCCCCTTAGGGCAAATTAGCCCCTTGGGTAGGCGATGATGTGTCTGACGCCCCTTAGAGTTATTAAACCCCTTAAATGGGCGATGATGTGTCTAACGCCCTTTAGGGCTAATGTGCCCCTTGGACGGGTAATGATGTATCTGACTCCTCTTAGAGCTCATGAACCCCTAGGATGGGCGATGATGTGTCTGACACCTCTCAAGGGTAATGAGCCCCGTAGATGGGAAATGACGTGCCTCACACCCCTTAAGGCTAATTAGCCAATTGAATGGGTGATAATGTGTATGACGCTCCGTAGAGCAATTAAGCCTCTTGGATAGGCGATGATGTGTTTCCTCCCCTTAGTTCTAATGAGCCCCTTAGATGGGCAATGATGTGTCTCACGACCCTTAGGGCTAATTGGCCACTTCAATTGGCGATGATGTGTATGACGTCCCTTAGGGGTAATGAGCCCCTTGGATGGGTTATGATGTGTCTAACGCCCCTCAAGGCTAATGAGCCCCTTGGATGGGCGATTAAATGTTTAACGCCCTTTAGGTCTAATAAGCTCCTTGGATAGGCGATGATATGTCTGACGCCCCTTAAGGCTAATGAGCCCCTGGATAGGTAATTATGTGTCTAACGCCCCTCAGGGCTAATGAGCCCCTTGGATGGGCGATTATATGTCTAACGCCCCTTAGGGCAATTGAGCCACTTGGATGGGCGAGGATGTGTCTGATGCACCTTAGGAACAATAAGCCCCTTGGATGGGCGATGATGTGTCTCACGACCCTCAGAGTTAACGAGCCCCTTGGATGGGCGATGATGTGTCTCACGACCCTCAGGGCAAATTAGCCCCTTAGATGGGCGATTAAGTGTCTCACGCCCCTTTAAACGAATGAGACACTTGGATTGGCGATTATGTGTATGACGCCCCTTATGGCTAATGAGCTCCTTGGATGGGTAATGATGTGTCTAACGCCCCTCAGGGCTAATGAGCCCCTTGGATGGGTGATTAAGTGTCTAACGCCCTTTAGGTCTAATAAGCCCCTTGGATGGGCGATGATGTGTTTGACGCCCCTCTGGGATAATGAGTCCCTTGGATGGGCGATTATGTGTCGAACGCCCCTTAGGGCAATTGAGCCACTTGGATGAGCGATGATGTGTCTTATGCACCTTAGGAATAATGACCCCTTGGATGGGCGATGATGTGTTTGACGCCCCTTAGGGCTAATGACCCCCTTTGATGGGTGATGATGTGTATGACGCCCCTAAGGGTTTATAAACCCCTTAAATGGGCGATGATGTGTCTGACGCCCCTCAGGGCTAATGAGCCCCTTGGATGGGTAATGATGTGTCTGACACCCCTTAGGGCTCATGAACCCCTAGGATGGGCGATGATGTGTTTGACACCTCTCAAGGCTAATGAGCCCCTTGGATGGGCAATGACGTGCCTCCAAACCCTTAAGGCTAATTAGCCAATTGGATGGGCGATGATGTGTCTGACCCTCCGTAGATCAATTATGCCTCTTGGATAGGCGATGATGTGTCTCCTCCCCTTAGTTCTAATGAGCCCCTTGGATGGGAGACGATGTATCTCACGACCCTTAGGGCTAATGGGCCACTTCAATTGGCGATGATGTGTATGACGCCCTTTAGGGCTAATGAGCCCCTTGGATGGGTAATGATGTGTCTGACGCCCCTCAGGGCTAATGAGCCCCTTGGATGGGCGATTATGTGTCTGACGCCCCTCAAGGCTAATAAGCCCCTTGGATGGGCAATTAAGTGTCTAACGCCCTATAGGTCTAATAAGCCCCTTAGATGGGCGATGATGTGTCTAACGCCGCTCAGGGCTAATGAGCCCCTTGGATAGGCGATTATGTTTTTAACGCCCCTTCGGGCAATTGAGCCACTTAAATGGGCTATGATGTGTCTGATGCACCTTAGGAATAATGAGCCCCTTGGATGGGCGATGATGTGTCTCACGACCCTCAGGGCTAATGAGCCCCTTGGATGGGCGATTATGTGTGTCACGCCCCTTTGGGCTAATAAGACACTTGGATTGGCGATGACGTGTATGACGCCCCTTAGGGCTAATGAGCTCCTTGGATGGGCGATTAAGGACTAATGAACCCCTTGGATGGGCCATGATGTATCTGACGCCCTTGAGGGTTAATGAATCCCTTAAATGTGCGACGATGTGTCTGACGCCCCTTAGGGCTAATGAGCCCCTTCGATGGGTAATGATGTGTCTGACGTCCCTTAGGGCTTATGAACCCCTAGAATGGGCGATGATGTGTTTGACACCTCTCAAGGCTAATGAGCCCCTTGGATGGGCAATGGCGTGCCTCACAACCCTTAAGGCTAATTGGCAAATTGGATGTGCGATGATGTGTCTGACCATCCGTAGAGCAATTATGCCCCTTGGATAGGCGATAATGTGTCTCTTCCCCTTAGTGCTAATGAGCCCCTTTGATGGAAAATGATGTGTCTCACGACCCTTAGGGCTAATTGGTCACTTCAATTGGCGATATTGTGTATGACTCTCATTAGGGCTAAAGAGCCTATTTGGATGAATAATGATGTGTCTGACGCCCCTCAGGGCTAATAAGCCCCTTGGATGGGCGATTAAGTGTCTAACTCCCTTTAGGTCTAATAAGCCCCTTGGATGGGCGATGATGTGTCTGATGCACCATAGGAATAATAAGCCCTTTGGATGGGCGATGATGTGTCTCACGACCCTCAAGGCTAAGGAGCCCCTTGGATGGGCAATTATGTGTCTCACGCCCATTTGGGCTAATGAGACACATGGATTGGCGATGATGTGCATGACGCCCCTTAGGGCTAATGAGCTCCTTGGATGGGTAATGATGTGTTTGACGCCCCTCAGAGCTAATGAGCCCCTTGGATGGGCGATTAAGTGTCTAACGCCCTTTAGGTCTAATAAGCCTCTTGGATGGGCGATGATGTGTCTGACGCCCCTAAGGGCTAATGAGCCCCTTGGATGGGCGATTAAGTGTCTGACGCCCCTTAGGGCAATTAAGCCACTAAGATGGGCGATGATGTGTCTGATGCACCTTAGGAGTAATGACCCCTTGGATGGGTTACGATGTGTCTCACGCCTTATAGGACTAATGAACCCCTAGGACGGGCGATGATGTGTTTGACCCTCCTTAGGGCTAATAACCCCTTGGATGGGCGATGATGTGTATGACGCCCCTTAGGGTTAATGAATCCCCTAAATGGGCGATGATGTGTCTGACTCCCCTTAGGGCTAATGAGCCACATGGATGGGTAATCATGTGTCTGACGCCCCTTAGGGCTCTTGAACCCCTAGGATGGGCGATGATGTGTCTGACACCTCTCAAAGCTAATGAGCCCCTTGGATGGGCAATGACATGCCTCACACCCCTTAAGGCTAAGTAGCCAATTGAATGGGCGATGATGTGTCTGACGCTCCATAGAGAAATTAAACCCCTTGGATGGACGATGAAGTGTCTCTTACCCTTAGTTCTAATAAGCCCCTTGGATGGGCGATGACATGTCTCACGACCCTTAGGGCTAATGGGCCACTTCAATTGGCGATGATGTGTATGACGCCCCTTAGGGCTAATGAGGCCCTTGGATGGGTAATGATGTGTCTCATGCCCCACAGGGCTAATTAGCCCCTTGGATGGGCGATTAAGGGTCTAACGCCCTTTGGGTCTAACGCCCCTTAGGGCTAATGAGCCCCTAGATGGGTAATGATGTGTCTGACGCCCCTCAAGGCTAATGAGCCCCTTGGATGGGCGATTATGTGTCTAACGCCCGTTACGGCAATTGAGCCACTTGGATGGGCGATGATGTGTCTGATGCACCTTAGGAATAATGAGCCCCTTGGATGGACGATGATGTGTCTCACGACCCTAAGGGCTAATAAGCCCCTTGGATGGGCGATTATGTGTCTCACGCCCCTTAGGGATAATGAGACACTTGGATTGGCGATAATATGTATGACGCCCCTCAAGGCTACTGAGCCCCTTGGATGGGCGATGATGTGTCTAACGCCCTTTATGGCAATTGAGCCACTTGGATGGGCGATGATGTGTCTGATACACCTTTGAAATTATGAAACCTTTAATGGGCAATAATGTGTCTCAGGCCTCTAAGGACTAATGAACCCCTTGGATGGGCGATGATGTGTCTGACGCCCCTTACGGCTAATGAGCCCCTTGGATGGGTAATGATGTGTCTGACGCCCCTCCGGGCGAATTAGCCCCTGATATGGGCGATTATGTGTCTAACTCCCCGTAGGGGATATGAGACCCTTGGATGGGCGATGATGTTTTGATGCACCTCATGAATAATGACCCCTTGGATGGGCGATGATGTGTCTCACGCGTCTTAGGACTAGTGAACCCCTTGGATGGGCGATGTTGTGTATGACGCCCCTTAGGGCAAATTAGCCCCTTGGGTAGGCGATGATGTGTCTGCCGACCCTTAGGGTTATTAAACCCCTTAAATGGGCGATGATGTGTCTAATGCCCCTTAGGGCTAATGAGCCCCTTGGATGGGTAATGACGTATCTGACGCCTCTTAGAGCTCATGAACCCCTTGGATGGGCGATGATTTGTCTGACACCTCTCAAGGGTAATGAGCCCCGTGAATGGGAAATGACGTGTCTCACACCCCTTAAGGCTAATTAGCCAATTGAATGGGTGATAATGTGTATGACGCTCCGTAGAGCAATTAAGCCCCTTGGATAGGCGATGATGTGTTTCCTCCCCTTAGTTCTAATGAGCCCCTTAGGGTTTATTGGCCACTTCAATTGGCGATGATGTGTATGACGCCCCTTAGGGGTAATGAACCCCTTGGATGGGTAATGATGTGTTTAACGCCCCTCAAGGCTAATGAGCCCCTTGGATGGGCGATTAAATGTCTAACGCCCTTTAGGTCTAATAAGCTCCTTGGATAGGCGATGATATGTCTGACGCCCCTTAAGGCTAATGAGCCCCTGGATAGGTAATTATGTGTCTAACGCCCCACAGGGCTAATGAGCCTTTTGGATGGGCGATTATATGTCTAACTCCCCTTAGGGCAATTGAGCCACTTGGATGGGCGAGGATGTGTCTGATGCACCTTAGGAATAATAAGCCCCTTGGATGGGCGATGATGTGTCTCACGACCCTCAGGGTTAACGAGCCCCTTGGATGGGCGATGATGTGTCTCACGACCCTCAGGGCAAATTAGCCCCTTAGATGGCCGATTAAGTGCCTCACGCCCCTTTGGGCGAATGAGACACTTGGATTGGCGATTATGTGTATGACGCCCCTTAGGGCTAATGAGCTCCTTGGATGGGTAATGATGTGTCTAACACCCCTCAGGGCTAATGAGCCCCTTGGATGGGTGATTAAGTGTCTAACGCCCTTTAGGTCTAATAAGCCCCTTGGATGGGCGATGATGTGTTTGACGCCCCTCTGGGATAATGAACCCCTTGGATGGGCGATTATGTGTAGAACGCCCCTTAGGGCAATTGAGCCACTTGGATGAGCAATGATGTGTCTTATGCACCTTAGGAATAATGACCCCTTAGATGGGCGATAATGTGTCTCGCGCCTCTTAGGACTAATGAACCCCTTGGATGCGCGATGATGTGTTTGACGCCCCTTAGGGCTAAAGACCCCATTTCATGGGCGATAATGTCTATGACGCCCGTAAGGGTTTATGAACCCCTTAAATGGGTGATGATGTGTCTGACGCCCCTTAGGGCTAATGAGCCCCTTGGATGGGTAATGATGTGTCTGACACCCCTTAGGGCTCATGAACCCCTAGGATGGGCGATGATGTGTTTGACACCTCTCAAGGCTAATGAGCCCCTTGGATGGGCAGAGACGAGCCTCACAACCCTTAAGGCTAATTAGCCAATTGGATGGGCGATGATGTGTCTGACCCTCCGTAGAGCAATTATGCCTCTTGGATAGGCGATGATGTGTCTCCTCCCCTTAGTTCTAACGATCCCCTTGGATGGGAGACGATGTATCTCACGACCCTTAGGGCTAATGGGCCACTTCAATTGGCGATGATGTGTATGACGCCCTTTAGGGCTAATGAGCCCCTTGGATGGGTAATGATGTGTCTGATGCCCCTCAGGGCTAATGAGCCCCTTGGATGGGCGATTATGTGTCTAACGCCCCTTCGAAAAATTTAGCCACTTGGATGGGCGATGATGTGTCTGATGCACCTTAGGAATAATGAGCCCCTAGGATGGGCGACGATGTGTCTCACGACTCTCAGGGCTAATGAGCCCCTTGGATGGGCGATTATGTGTCTCACGCCCCTTTTCGCTAATGAGACACTTGGATTTGCGATGATATTTATGACGCCCCTTCGGGCTAATGAGCCCCTTGGATGGGTAATGATGTGTCTAACGCCCCTCAGAGCTAATGAGCCCCTTTGATGGGCGATTAAGTGTATAACGCCCTTTAGGTCTAATAAGCCCCTTGGATGGGCGATGATATGTCTGACGCCCCTCAAGGCTAATGAACCCCTTGGATGGGCAATTAAGTGTCTAACGCCCTATAGGTCTAATAAGCCCCTTAGATGGGCGATGATGTGTCTAACGCCGCTCAGGGCTAATGAGCCCCTTGGATAGGCGATTATGTGTTTAACGCCCCTTCGGGCAATTAAGCCACTTGGATGGGCTATGATGTGTATGATGCACCTTAGGAATAATGAGGCCCTTGGATGGGCGATGATGTGTCTCACAACCCTCAGGGCTAATAAGACACTTGGATTGGCAATGATGTGTATGACGCCCCTTAGGGCTAATGAGCTCCTTGGATGGGCGATTAAGTGTCTAACGCCCTTTAGGTCTAATAAGCCCCTTGGATGGGCGATGATGTGTCTAACGCCTCTAAGGACTAATGAGCCCCTTGGATGGGCGATTATGTGTCTAACGCCCCTTGGGGCAATTGAGCCACTTGGATAGGCGATGATGTGTCTTATGCACCTTAGGAATAATGAGCCCCTTGGTTGGGCGATTATGTGTATCACGACCATTAGGGCTAATGTTCCCCTTGGATGGGTGATTATGTGTCTCACGACCCTTAGGGCTAATGAGCCCCTTGGATGGGTGATTATGTGTCTCATGCCCCTTAGGGCTAATGAGATACTTGGATTGGCGATGATGTGTATGACCCCCCTTAGGGCTAATGAGCCCCTTGGATAGGTAATGATTTGTCTAACGCCCTTCAGGCTAATGAGCCCCTTGGATGGGAGATTAAGTGTCTAACACCCTTTAGGGCAATTAAGTCCCTTGGATGGGCGATGATGTGTAAGATGCATCTTAAGAATAATGAGCCCCTTGGATAGGCAATGACGTGCCTCACAACCCTTAAGGCTAATTAGCCAATTCGATGGGCGATGATGTGTATGACACTCCGTAGAGCAATTATGCCCCTTGGATAGGAGATGATGTGTCTCCTCCCCTTAGTTCTAAAGAGACCCTTGGATGGGAGATGATGTGTCACACGACACTTGGGGCTAATAGGCCACTTCAATTGGCGATGATCTGTATGACGCCCATTAGGGCTAATGAGCTCCTTTGATTGGGTAGTGATGTGTTTGACGCCCCACAGGGCTAATGAGCCCCATGGATGGGCGATTAAGTGTCTAACGCCCTTTAGGTCTAATAAGCCCCTTGGATGGGCGATTATGTGTCTAACGCCCCTTACGGCAATTGAGCCACTTGGATGGGCGATGATGTGTCTAATGCACCTTAGGAATAATGAGCCCCTTAGATGGGCGATGATGTAACTCACGACCCTCAGGGCTAATGAGCCCCTTTGATGGGCGATTTTGTGTCTCACACCCCTTTAGGCTAATGAGACACTTGGATTGGCGATGATGTGTATTATGCCCCTTAGGGCTAATGAGCTCCTTGGATGGGTAATGATGTGTCTAACGCTCCTTAGGGCTAATGAGCCCCTTGGATGGGCGATTAAGTGTCTAACGCCCTTTAGGTCTAATAAGCGCCTTGGATGGGCGATGATGTGTATGACGCCCCTTAGGGTTAATGAATCCCTTAAATGGGCGATGATGTGTCTGACCCCCCTTAGGGCTAATGAGCCACATGGATGGGTAATCTTGTGTCTAACGCCCCTTAGGGCTCATGAACCCCTAGGATGGGCGATGATGTGTCTGACACCTCTCAAGGCTAATGAGCCCCTTGGATGGGCAATGACATGCCTCACACCCCTTAAGGCTAATTAGCCAATTGAATGGGCGATGATGTGTCTGACGCTCCATAGAGCAATTAAACCCCTTGGATAGACGATGATGTGTCTCACGACCCTTAGGGCTAATGGGCCACTTTAATCGGCGATGACGTGTCTCACGACCCTTAGGGCTAATGGGCCACTTCAATTAGCGATGATGTGTATGACGCCCCTTAGGGCTAATGAGCCCCTTTGATGGGTAATGATGTGTCTCATGCCCCACAGGGCTAATTAGCCCCTTGGATGGGCGATGATGTGTCTAACGCCCCTTAGGGCTAATAAGCCCCTAGATGGGTAATGATGTGTCTGACGCCCCTCAAGGCTAATGAGGCCCTTGGATGGGCGATTATGTGTCTAACGCCCCTGACGGAAATTGAGCCACTTGGATGGGCGATGATGTGTCTGATGCACCTTAGGAATAATGAGCCCCTTGGATGGACGATGATGTGTCTCACGACCCTCAGGGCTAATGAGCCCCTTGGATGGGCGATTATGTGTCTCACGCCCTTTAGGGCAATTGAGCCACTTGGATGGGCGATGATGTGTCTGATACACCTTTGGAATAATGAAACCTTAAATGGGCGATAATGTGTCTCACGCCTCTAAGGACTAATGAACCCCTTGGATGGGCGATGATGTGTTTGACGTCCCTTGGGGCTAATGACCCCCTAGGATAGGCGATGATGTGTATGATGCCCCTTAGGGTTTATGAACTCCTTAAATGGGCGACGATGTGTCTAACGCCCCTTAGGGCTAATGAGCCCCTTGGATGGGTAATGATGTGTCTGACGCCCCTCAGGGGTCATGAACCCCTAGGATGGGCGATGATGTGTTTGACACCTCTCAAGGCTAATGAGCTCCTTGGATAGGCAATGACGTGCCTCACAACCCCTAAAACTAATTAGCCAATTGGATGGGCGATGATGTGTCTGACTCTCCGTAGAGCAATTATGCCCCTTGGATAGGCGATGAAGTGTCTCCTCCCCTTAGTTCTAATAAGCCCCTTGGATGGGAGATGATGTTTCTCACGACCCTTAAAGCTAATGAGCCACTTCAACTGGAGATGATGTGTATGACACCCATTAGGGCTAATGAGCCCATTTGGATGGGTAATGATGTGTCTGACGCCCCTCAGGGCTAATGAGCCCATTGGATGGGCGATTAAGTGTCTAACGCCCTTTAGGTCTAATAAGCCCCTTGGATGGGCGATGATGTGTCTAACGCCTCTAAGGACTAATGAGCCCCTTGGATGGGCGATTATGTGTCTAACGCCCCTTGGGGCAATTGAGCCACTTGTATAGGCGATGATGTGTCTTATGCACTTTAGGAATAATGAGCCCCTTGGTTGGGAAATTATGTGTATCACGACCCTTAGGGCTAATGAGCCCCTTGGATGGGCGATTATGTGTCTCACGCCCCTTAGGGCTAATGAGATACTTGGATTGGCGATGATGTGTATGACCCCCCTTAGGGCTAATGAGCCCCTTGGATAGGTAATGATGTGTCTGACGCCCCTCAGGCTATTGAGCCCCTTGGATGGGAGATTAAGTGTCTAACACCCTTTAGGGAAATTAAGTCCCTTGGATGGGCGATGATGTGTATGATGCATCTTCAGAATAATGAGCCCTTTGGATGGGCAATGATGTGTTAGACGCCCCTTTAGGCTAATGGCCCCCTTGGATGGGCGATGATGTATCTGAGGCCCCTGAGGGTTAATGAATCCCTTAAATGGGCGACGATGTGTCTGACGCCCCTTAGGGCTAATGACCCCCTTGGATAGGCGATGATGTGTATGATGCCCCTTAAGGCTAATGAGACACTTGGATTGGCGATGATGTGTATTACGCCCCTTCGGGCTAATGAGCTCCTTGGATGGGTAATGATGTGTCTAACGCTCCTCAGGGCTAATGAGCCCCTTGGATGGGCGATGAAGTGTCTAACGCCCTTTAGGTCTAATAAGCGCCTTGGATGGGCGATGATGTGTTTGACGCCCCACAGGGCTAATGAGTCCCTTGGATGGGCGATTATGTGTCTAACGCCCCTTAAGGCAATTGAGCCACTTGGATGGGCGATGATATGTCTGATGCACCTTAGGAATAATAACTCCTTGGATGGGTGATGATGTGTTTGACGCCCCTTGGGGCTAATGACCCCCTTGGATGGGCGATGATGTGTATGACGCCCCTTGGGTTTATGAACCCCTTAAATGGGCGACTATGTGTCTGACGCCCCTTAGGGCTAATGAGCCCCTTGGATGGAAAATGATGTGTCTGACGCCCCTTATTAGGGGTCATGAACCCCTAGGATTGGCGATGATGTGTTTGAGACCTCTCAACGCTAATGAGCCCCTTGGATGGGCAATGACGTGCCTCACAACCCTTAAGGCTAATAAGCCAATTGGATGGGCGATTATGTGTCTGACCCTCTGTAGAGTAATTATGCCCCTTGGATAGGCGATGATGTGTCTCCTCCCCTTAGTTCTAATGAGCCCCTTGGATGGGAGATGATGTGTCTCACGACCCTTAAAGCTAATGGGCCACTTCAATTGGCAATGATGTGTATGACGCCCATTAGGGCTAATGAGCCCATTTGCATGGGTAATGATGTGTCTGACGCACCACAGGGCTAATGAGCCCCTTGGATGGGCGATTAAGTGTCTAACGCCCTTTAGGTCTAATAAGCCCCTTGGATGGGCGATGATGAGTCTAACGCCCTACAGGGCTAATGAGCCCCTTGGATGGGCGATTATGTGTCTAACGCCCCTTAAGGCAATTGAGCTACTTGGATAGGCGATGATGTGTCTGATGCACTTTAGGAATAATGAGCCCCTTAGTTGGGCGATGATGTGTCTCACGGCCCTTAAGGCTAATGAGCCCCTTGGATGGGCGATTATGTGTCTCACGCCCCTTAGGGCTAATGAGACACTTGGATTGGCGATGATGTGTATGACCCCCCTTAGGGCTAATGAGCCCCTTGGATAGGTAATGATGTGTCTGACACCTCTCAGGCTAATGAGCCCCTTGGATGGGAGATTAAGTATCTAACACCCTTTAGGGCAATTAAGTCCCTTGGATGGGCAATGATGTGTATGATGCACCTTCAGAATAATGAGCCCCTTGGAAGGGCAATGATGTATTAGACGCCCCTTTAGGCTAATGACCCCCTTGGATGGGCGATGATGTGTCTGACGCCCCTTAGGGTTGATGAATCCCTTAAATGGGCGACGATGTGTCTGATGCCCCTTAGGGCTAATGAGCCCCTTGGATAGGTAATGATGTGTCTCACAACCCTTAAGGCTAATTAGCCAATTCGATGGGCGATGATGTGTCAGACCCTCCGTAGAGCAATTATGCCCCTTGGATAGGAGATGATGTGTCTCCTCCCCTTAGTTCTAAAGAGACCCTTGGATGGGAGATGATGTGTCTCACGACCCTTAGGGCTAATGGGCCACTTCAATTGGCGATGATGTGTATGACGCCCATTAGGGCTAATAACCTCTTAGAATAGGTAATGATTTGTTTGACGCCCCACGGGGCTAATGAGCCCCATGGATGGGCGATTAAGTCTCTACTGCCCTTTAGGTCTAATAAGACCCTTGGATGGGCGATTATGTGTCTAACGCCCCTTACGGCAATTGAGCCACTTAGATGGGCGATGATGTGTCTGATGCACCTTAGGAATAATGAGCCCCTTAGATGGGCGATGATGTGTCTCACGACCCTCAAGGCTAATGAGCCCCTTTGATGGGCGATGATGTGTCTCACGACCCTCAGGGCTAATGAGCCCCTTGGATGGGCAATGACGTGCCTCACAACCCCTAAGACTAATTAGCCAATTGGATGGGAGATGATGTGTCTGACTCTCCGTAGAGCAATTATGCCCCTTGGATAGGCGATGATGTGTCTCCTCCCCTTAGTTCTAATGAGCCCCTTGGATGGGAGATGATGTGTCTCACGACCCTTAGGGCTAATGGGCCACTTCAATTGGCGATAATGTGTATGACGCTTATTAGGGCTAATAAGCCCATTTGGATAGGTAATGATGTGTTTGACGCCCCTCGGGGCTAATGAGCCCCTTGGATGGGCGATTATGTGTCTAACGCTCTTTAGGTCTAATAAGCCCCCTTAGATGGGCGATGATGTGTCTAACGCCCCTCAGGGCTAATGAGCCCCTTGGATGGGCGATTATGTGTCTAACGCCCCTTGGGGCAATTGAGCCACTTGGATGGGCGATGATGTGTCTGATGCACCTTAGGAATAATGAGCCCCTTGGATGGGCGATGATGTGTCTCACGACCCTCAGGGCTAATGAGCCCCTTGGATGGGCGATTATGTGTCTCACGCCCCTTAGGGCTAATGAGATACTTAGGTTAGCGATGATGTGTATGAAGCCCCTTAGGGCTAATGAGCTCCATCCGCAAATCAGTGCACAAACACCAAATGTTTGAGGCTGTGTAGAACGCGTTACTCAACTAAAAATTATGAAATTTTATATGGTGATAGCTGGACGTTTTTAGAGTTCAATTCAAAAAGAATCACTCAAAAATTCCCAGCCAATTGTTCCCAGTTTAATTTTTTCCGAAGTTGTGTAACCTGGCTCTTATACCAAAGATGATGTGAATTATTGATCCGAAAATCAACAAAACACAAGGGATATGTTTAAGTCTAATTCTATACAGGAAATCCACCAAGAATTAAACAAAAACTAAGATTAATCAATTTAGAATCCACCTAATTAATCAATCCAAACGAATGTTTTAACTAAAACAAGCAAAACAGCAATTGATCGCAATCAACCAAAACTCAACTATGCAACATAAGAAATAAATCTGAATATTAATCTATGTATGTTTATTCGTGTGTTTACAGCCCTATTTATAAGACTTAGTTTACCTAGGAAGATTAGGACAAGTCCCTAATTCAATCCTAATTAAACTAGAATTCTAACTTGCTTGAAGAGCAAGCACCTTGGCGCACAAGCATACACCAAACTGATTTATTTTGCTAACTAACTGATTTTTAAAGCAACTAAATGAATAAATAAAAATTAAAGAACTAAATAAAGATTAAGGATCCTAATGCTTGAACCAAGAAAAACCCTTTCAAGTGAAAGGTAAAAACTTGTAAGCAAAATCTAAGTAAAGAAAATTCAAGAAAGTTCAAGAAAGTGAACTAGACTCCAAGAAAAGCCACTAAGCAAACCGTGGCTTTGCTTTGATATCCAAGAAAGTGTCCATGCAATGCTTGGCTTGAATCAATGTTTAGGGACAAGCTATCTTGATGCATGATAAGCAAATCTTTGAAGTTCTCCATGCTTAGACTAGCATCATCCTCCTCTTCTTCGAAAGAATTTGTCCTCAAATCTCGAAGTTCTTCATCAGGAATATACTTAGCCAAATCGCCAACATTGAATGTAGCACTAACTCCATATTCTCCCGGAAGTTCTAACTTATAAGCATTGTCATTGATCTTCTCAATAATCTTGAAAGGACCTTCACTTCTAGGCATCAACTTATTCTTGCGTTTTCCTGGAAATCTTTCCTTTCTCAAATGTAACCATACCAAGTCTCCAACATTGTAACTTTGTTGCTTTCTATGCTTGTTTGCTCTAGCTTTGTAAATGTCATTTACTTTCTCTATTCTTGTTCGAACTTGAGCATGTAATTTCAGCATACTCTTCAACTTAGACTCGGCATCTTTGTGAATTACCCTTAGGCAATGGAACAAGATCAATTGGAAGTTTCGGATTGACTCCATAGACTACCTCAAAAGGACTATGTTTGGTAGCATATGTAGGTGATCTATTATAAGCAAACTCCGCATGAGCTAACTTGATGTCCCAATCCTTTTGTGTCTTACTCACTAACCCACGCAAAAGCGCACCAAGAGTACGATTAGTAACCTCGGTTTGTCCATCAGTTTGTGGATGGTAAGATGTACTAAAGAGCAATTTAGTTCCCACAAGCTTCCATAAAGACTTCCAAAAGAAACTCATGAACTTTGTATCTCGATCACTCACAATAGTTTTCGGAATTCCATGCAATCTAACAATCTCTTTGAAGTATAATTCCGCCACTTTCATAGCATCATCCACTTTGTGACAAGGAACAAAATGAGCCATCTTAGAGAACCTATCCACAACAACCATAATAGAGTCTTTCCCCCGTTGTGTTCTCGGCAATCCCACAATAAAATCCATAGAAATATCTTCCCAAGGTGAATCTGGAACAGGTAAAGGAGTATACAAGCCTTGATGAAAAGTAGCCTTCGCTTTTTGACAAGTTGCACACCTAGAAATAACTAGTTGCACATCTGTGAGCATCTTAGGCCAATAGAAGTGTTCTTGTAACATACTAAAGGTCTTTGTAATGCCAAAGTGACCAGCAATTCCTCCCCCATGAGCTTCTCTAACAACTAGCTCTCTAATAGAACACTTAGGAAGACAAAGTCGATTTCCTTTGAAAAGAAAACCATCTTGCAGCAAATAAGAACCCACGGCTCCTTTAGAACACTCTTCAATCAATGTAGCAAAATCATCATCACCTTTGTAGTATTCTTTGATCAATTCAAAACAAAGTAGCTTGCTATTTAGAATTCCAATCAAAGTGTATCTTCTAGATAATGCATCAGCCACAACATTCGATTTCCCTTCTTTGTACCTTGAAGAAAAATTAAATGATTGTAAAAATTCAACCCACGTAGCATGTCTAGGATTGAGTTTTTTGTTGTCCATGTATGTACTTCAATGCTTCATGATCAGAATGCAACACAAAGTGATTAGGTCGGAGATAATGACTCCAATGATCTAAAGCTCTAACAATGGCATAGAACTCTTTATCATAAGTAGAATAGTTCAATCGAGCTCCTCCCAATTTCTCACTGAAATATGCAATAGGCCTCTTCTTTTGGAGTAAAACTGCTCCAATTCCAACTCCACTAGCATCGGTTTCAACTTCAAAAGGACTTGAGAAATCTGGTAACGCAAGTATAGGTGCTTCACATAGCTTCTTTTTAACCAACTCAAACGCACTTTGAGCTTCTTTAGTCCATTCGAATTTACCCTTGTCCTTCTTCAAACATTCAGTCATAGGCGCCACAATACTTGAGAAATTCTTGACAAATCTTCTATAGAACGAAGCTAGACCATGAAAAGACCTTACTTCACTCATATTAGTAGGAATAGGCCAAGTTTTAATAGCCTCTACTTTCGAATGATCAACTGAAACTCCATCTTTTGATACAACATAACCAAGAAAAGTAACACTAGGCACTAAGAAGTAGCATTTTTCAAGCTTAGCATAGAGTTTCTTCTCTCTTAACACTTCAAACACACTTGTTAGATGATTTAAATGATCATGCAAATTTTTAGAGTATATCAGAATATCATCTAAATAAACAACAACAAACTTGCCAAGGAAAGGTTTAAGTACCTCATGCATCAACCTCATGAAAGTGCTAGGTGCATTAGTGAGTCCAAACGGCATCACCAACCATTCATACAACCCTAACTTAGTCTTGAATGCTGTTTTCCACTCATCTCCTTCTCTCATTCGAATTTGATGATAACCACTCATAAGATCAATCTTAGAAAACAACTGTGAACCATGTAGTTCATCAAGTAGATCATCTAATCCTGGAATAGGAAATTGGTATTTGATAGTGATGTTATTCACACTCCTACTATCAATACACATGCGCCAACTCCCATCTTTCTTTGGGACAAGTAAAGTAGGCACAGCACAAGGGCTCATACTTTCCCTCACGTATCCTCTAGTCATAAGCTCTTCAATTTGCCTTTGCATCTCCTTTGTTTCTTCCGGATTACTTCTATAGGCTGCCTTATTAGGTAATGGTGCTCACGGAATCAAGTCAATTTGATGCTCTATCCCACGAATAGGAGGTAGTCCCGGAGGTAATTCCTTAGGAAAGACATCCTTGAATTCTTCTAAAACAGATTCCAATTCATATGGCCTCTTTGCTTGTTTATCTTGATCAATTCGAATCTCATTAGAAACAAATATATATACCACATTGTTGCTGCAAATTTCTTTTTCTAATTCCCTCTCACTAATCAAATAAGAACTCTTCGAATTAGAGGTAACATTAGAAGACTTGTTGCTTATCAAAGGTTTTAAAGCAACCAGTCTCTCTTTTTCTCCTTTTCTCACAACATACACATTAGTCCTTCCATCAAACTTCACAAATCTATCATATTGCCAAGGACGGCCTAATAGTATATGACAAGCATCCATAGGACAAACATCACACAAAACTTTATCATGAAATTTACCAATTGAAAAGGAGATTAAGGCTTGTTTAGTTACCTTAACATCACTCAAATTATTAAGCCAATGAAGCTTATAAGGGCTTGGATGTTCAGTAGTTGGCCACTTCAATTTGTCTACCAAAGTAGTAGATACCACATTAGTGCAACTCCCCGTGTCTATGATCATATCACACAACCTATCTTCTACCTTGCACCTTGTAAGAAAGATTTTCTCCCTTTGATTGTTTTCCATAGGTACGGTTTTAGAGTGTAGTGCCCTTCTTAGAACCAAACTTTGACCATGAGTCTCGGGATCAATTTCGTCAATATGCCCCTCCTCTTCTTCAAAGTTTTCCTCTTCGTTCTTTTCTTCATAGTCACTACCTTGCTCACACTTAGCTTGTTCTTGTTCCCACTCTTGAGCAGTCATTACTCTTTTTGATGGACAATTAGTTGCAATGTGATCAACACTACCACACTTGAAGCACTTCCTATCTTCAACAAGCTTTTTAGGAGCTTCAAACTTTGATTTAGTCTCCTTGTAGTTCGAACTAGAACCACTTTTGTCCAAGCTGTTCTTCTCAAAAGGTTTAGTGAAACCTTTTACAAAGGGCTTAGTGTACGTCCCTTTCTTCCCCTTTATCTGTTTTTCAACTTTCAAAGCTACCTTGCAAACATCCTCAAATGACCAATATTGTTGCAATTCAACTTTTTCAGCAATATTATCATTCAACCCCGAAATAAATCTGGCAATCTTATGCTCAACAATCTCTTCTAAGCCACATAGCATGCATAACTTTTCAAATTCACCAATATAATTCTCAACAGTCATAGAATTTTGTTTAAAAAGTTGCATCTTAAGATAAACATCTTGAATATAATAACTAGGTACGAACCTTTTTTTCATGTGCTTCTTGAGTTGTTCCCAAGTTGAGATTCTTGCACGCCCCTCCTTATGCCTCTTCTTCTTTAGATTATCATACCAAAGACTAGCATAACCGGTCAATTTTAATTCAGCCAATTTGCATCTTTTCCTTTCATCATACTCCTTGTAATCAAAAAGTGTCTCGGCCCTTCTAATCCACTCAAAGTATTTTTCAGGTTCATTCATACTCCCATTGAATTCGGGAAGATCTAATCTAAGGTTCCTATCATCATTCTTTGGTCTATCTCTTCTCCTAGGCCTTGGTGATTCATCACTTGAAGAATAATTATTTCGTGGCCTTCTTGGATTCCTCCTTGGTTGTTCTTCCTCACTTGAACCAGAATTAGGGTTAGAATTTCCTTTCCTTGAAGAACCTCCAGCAAGAGTATCAAGCCTTTTTAATATCTCATCCATCCTTGCCGCCAACTCGTCAATTCGCCTATCTCTTCTAAGATTTTGAGCCTGTTCTAAGGTTAATCCCCTTGGAACTTGTGGAACCTCCTCGTCACTCATGATTCCTACACAAACCAAGTTATTTTATGTAAAAATCTTGAATAAAAGATCGAATCTTGAAGGAAAACTAGGCAACACAAAAACCGGACTCCCATCCGCAAATCAGTGCACAAACACCAAATGTTTGAGGCTGTGTAGAACGCGTTACTCAACTAAAAATTATGAAATTTTATATGGTGATAGCTGGACGTTTTTAGAGTTCAATTCAAAAAGAATCACTCAAAAATTCCCAGCCAATTGTTCCCAGTTTAATTATTTCCGAAGTTGCGTAACCTGGCTCTTATACCAAAGATGATGTGAATTATTGATCCGAAAATCAACAAAACACAAGGGATATGTTTAAGTCTAATTCTATACAGGAAACCCACCAAGAATTAAACAAAAACTAAGATTAATCAATTAAGAATCCACCTAATTAATCAATCCAAACGAATGTTTTAACTAAAACAAGCAAAACAGCAATTGATCGCAATCAACCAAAACTCAACTATGCAACTTAAGAAATAAATCTGAATATTAATCTATGTATGTTTATTCGTGTGTTTACAGCCCTATTTATAAGACTTAGTTTACCTAGGAAGATTAGGACAAGTCCCTACTTCAATCCTAATTAAACTAGAATTCTAACTTGCTTGAAGAGCAAGCACCTTGGCGCACAAGCATACACCAAACTGATTTATTTTGCTAACTAACTGATTTTTAAAGCAACTAAATAAATAAATAAAAATTAAATAACTAAATAAAGATTAAGGATCCTAATGCTTGAACCAAGAAAAACCCTTTCAAGTGAAAGGTAAAAACTTGTAAGCAAAATCTAAGTAAAGAAAATTCAAGAAAGTTCAAGAAAGTGAACTAGACTCCAAGAAAAGCCACTAAGCAAACCGTGGCTTTGCTTTGATATCCAAGAAAGTGTCCATGCAATGCTTGGCTTGAATCAATGTTTAGGGACAAGCTATCTTGATGCATGATAAGCAAATCTTTGAAGTTCTCCATGCTTAGACTTGCATCAAGCAATTAAGCCCCTTGGATAGGCGATGATGTGTCTCCTCCCCTTAGTTCTAATGAGCCCTTTGGATGGGAGATGATGTGTCTCACGACCCTTAAAGCTAATGGGCCACTACAATTGGCGATGTTGTGTATGACGCCCATTAGGGCTAATGAGCCGATTTGGATGGGTAATGATGTGTCTGACGCCCCTCAGGGCTAATGAGCCCCTTGGATGGGCGATTAAGTGTCGAACGCCCTTTAGGTCTAATAAGCCCCTTGGATGGGCGATGATGTGTCTAACGCCCCTAAGGGCTAATGAGCCCCTTGGATGGGCGATTATGTGTCTAACGCCCCTTAGGGCAATTGAGCCACTTGGATAGGCGATGATGTGTCTGATGCACCTTATGAACAATGAGCCCCTTGGTTAGGCGATTATGTGTCTCACGACCCAAAGGGCTAATGAGCCCCGTGGATGGGCGACTATGTGTCTCACACCCCTTAGGGCTAATGAGACACTTGGATTAGCGATGATGTGTATGACCCCCCTTAGGGCTAATGAGCCCCTTGGATAGGTAATGATGTGTCTGACGCCCCTTTGGCTAATGAGCCCCTTGGATGGGAGATAAAGTGTCTAACACCCTTTAGGGCAATTAAGCCCCATGGGTAAGCGATCATGTGTATGATGCACCTTCGGAATAATGAGCCACTTGGATGGGCAATGATGTGTTAGACGCCCCTTTAGGCTAATTACCCCCTTGGATGGGCGATGATGTGTCTGACTTCCCTTAGGGTTAATGAATCCTTTAAATGGGCGACGATGTGTCTGACGCCCCTTAGGGCTAATGAGCCCCTTGGATGGGTAATGATGTATCTAACGCCCCTTAGGGCTCATGAACCCCTAGGATGGGCGATGATGTGTCTGACACCTCTCAAGGCTAATGAGCCCCTTGGATGGGCAATGACGTGCCTCACAACCCTTTAGGCTAATTAGCCAATTCGATGGGCGATGATGTGTATTACCCACCGTAGAGCAATTATGCCCCTTGGATTGGAAATGATGTGTCTCCTCCCCTTAGTTCTAAAGAGCCCCTTGGATGGGAGATGTTGTGTCTCACGACCCTTAGGGCTAATGGGCCACTTCAATTGGCGATGGTGTGTGTGACGCCCATTAGGGCTAATGAGCCCTTTTGGATGGGTAATGATGTGTTTAACGCCTCACAAGGCTAATGAGCCCCTTGGATGGGCGATTAAGTGTCTAACGCCCTTTAGGTCTAATAAGCCCCTTGGATGGTCAATGATGTGTCAGACGCCCCTTAGGGTTAATGAGCCCCTTGGATGGGCGATTATGTGTCTAACGCACCTAGTGGCAATTGAGCCACTTGGATGGGCGATGATTTGTCTGATGCATCTTAGGAATAATGAACCCCTTGGATGGGCGATGATGCGTCTTAGAACCCTCATGGCTAATAAGCCCCTTGGATGGGCGATTATGTGTCTCACGCCTCTTAGGGCTAATTAGACACTTGGATTGGCGATGATGTGTATGACCCCCCATAGGGCTAATGAGTCCCTTTGATAGGTAATGATGTGTCTGACGCCCCTCAGGGTTAATGAGTCCCTTGGATGGGCGATTAAGTGTCTAACACTCTTTAGGGCAATTAAGCCCCTTGGATGGGCGATGATGTGTATGATGCACCTTCGGAATAATGAACCCCTTGGATGGGCAATGATGTGTTAGACGCCTCTTTGGGCTAATGACCCCCTTGGATGGGCGATGATGTGTCTAACGCCCCTTAGGGTTAATGAATCCCTTAAATGGACGATGATGTGTCTGACGCTTCCTTAGGGCTAATGAGCCCCTTGGATGAGTAATGATGTGTCTGACGCCCTTTAGGGCTCATGAACCCCTAGGATGGGCGATGATGTGTCTGATACCTCTCAAGGCTAATGAGCCCCTTGGATGGGCAATGACGTGCCTCACACCCCTTAAGGCTAATTAGCCAATTGGATGGGCAATGATGTGTCAAACGCACTGTAGAGCAATTAAGCCCCATGGATAGGCGATGATGTATCTCCTACCCTTAGTTCTAATAAGCCCCTTGGATGAGCGATGATATGTCTCACGACCCTTAGGGCTAATGGGCCACTTCAATTGGCGATGATGTGTATGACGCCCCTTAGGCCTAATGAGCCCCTTGGATGGGTAATGATGTGTCTGATGCCCCTCAAGGCTAATGAGCCCCTTGGATGGGCGATTAAGTGTCTAACGCCCTTTAGCGCTAATGAGCCAATGGATGGGTAATGATGTGTCTGACGCACTTTAGGTCTAATGAGCCCCTTGGATGGGCGATGATGTGTCTAACGCCCATTAAGGCAAATGAGCCCCTTGGAAGGGAGATGATGTGTCTCACGACCCTTAGGGCTAATGGGCGACTTCAATTGGCGATGATGTGTATGACGCCCCTTATGGCTAATGAGACCCTTGGATGGGTAATGATGTGTCTGACGCCCCGTATGGATAATGATCCCCTTGGATGGGCGATTAAGTGTCTAACGCCCTATAAGTCTAATAAGCCCCTTAGATAGGCGATGATGTGTCTAACGCCACTTAGGGGTAATGAGCCCCTTGGATGGGCGATTATGTGTCTAAAGCCCCTTCGGGCAATTTAGCCACTTGGATGGGCGATGATGTGTCTGATGCACCTTAGGAATAATGAGCCCCTTGGATGGGCGATGATGTGTCTCACGACCCTCAGGGCTAATGAGCCCTTTGGATGGGCGATTATGTGTCTCACGCCCCTTTGGGCTAATGAGACACTTGGTATGGCGATGATGTGTATGACGCCCCTCAGGGCTAATGAGCCCCTTGGATGGGTAATGATGTGTGTGACGCCCCTCAGGGCTAATGAGCTCCTTGGATGGGCGATTAAGTGTCTAACGCCCTTTAGGTCTAAGAAGCCCCTTTGATGGTCGATGATGTGTCTGACACCCCTCACGTCTAATGAGCCCCTTGGATGGGCGATTCTGTGTCCAACGCCCCTTAGGGCAATTGACCCACTTGGATGGGCGATTATGTGTCTAACGCCCCTTAGAGCAATTGAGCCCCTTGGACGGGCGATAATATGTCTGATGCACCTTAAGAATAATGACCCCATGGATGGGCGATGATTAGTCTCACGCCTCTTTGGACTAATGAACCCCTTGGATGAGCTATGATGTGTTTGACGCCCCTTAGGGCTAATGACCCCTTTGGATGGGCGATGATTTGTCTAACGCCCCTTAGGGTTTATGAACCCCTTAAATGGGCGATGGTGTGTCAGACGCCCCTTAAGGCTAATGAGCCCCTTGGATGGGTAATGATATGCCTGACGCCCCTTAGGGCTCATGATCCACTAGGACGGGCGATGATGTGTTTGACACCTCTCAAGGCTAATGAGCCTCTTGGATGGGCAATGACGTGCCTCACAACCCTTAAGGCTAATTAGCCAATTGGATGGGCGATGATGTGTCAGATCCTCTGTAGAGCAATTATGCCCCTTGGATAGGCGATGATGTGTCTCCTCCCCTTATTCCTAATGAGCCCCTTGGATGGGAAATGATGTGTCTCACGACCATTAGGGCTGATGGGCCACTTCAATTGACGATGATGTGTATGACGCCCATTAGGGCTAATGAGCCCCTTGGATAGGTAATGATGTGTCTGACGCCCCTCAGGGCTAATGAGCCCCTTGGATGGGCGATTTAGTGTCTTATGCCCTTTAGGTCTAATAAGCCCCTTGGATGGGCGATGATCTGTCTAACGCCCTTTAGTGCTAATGAGCCCCTGGATGGGTAATGATGTGTTTTACTCCCCTCAGGGCTACTGAGCCCCTTTGATGGGCGATTATGTGTCTAACGCCCCTTAGGGCAATTGAGCCCCTTGGATGGGAGATGATGTGTCTCACGACCCTTAGGGCTAATGGGCCACTTCAATTTGCGATGATGTGTATGATGCCCCCTAGGGCTAATGAGCCCTTTGGATGGTTAATGATGTGTTTGACGCCCCTCAGGGATAATGAGCCCCTTGGATGGGCGATTAAGTGTCTAACGCCCTTTAGGTCTAATAAGCCCCTTGGATGGGCGATGATGTGTCTGACGCCCCTCAGTTCTAATGAGCCCCTTGGATGGGCGATTATGTGTCTAACGCCCCTTAGGGCAATTGAGCCACTTGGATGGGCGATGATGTGTCTGATGCACCTAAGGAATAATGACCCCTTGGATGGGCGATGATGTGTCTCACGCCTCTTAGGACTAATGAACCCCTTGGATGGGCGATGATGTGTTTCACGCCCCTTAGGGCTAATGACCCCTTTGGATGGGCGATGATTTGTCTGACGCCCCTTAGGGTTTATGAACCCCTTAAATGAGCGATGATGTGTCTGACGCCCCTTAGGGCTAATGAGCCCCTTGGATGGGTAATGATCTGTCTGACGCCCCTTAGGGCTCATGAACTAATGAGTGACATTTATGTCACTCTTAAGGAGTAGTTTTATAGTGTTTTTCGTGTTTATTTTATCTTATTTTCTCTTTCTTTCTCTTGTTTTCTCTTTAAAAAGTTTCTTGTTTATTTGGTAGTGTTGGAGCATTTTAGTTTATTTTCTTTATTTTATTAGCTTTAGTTTGTTTTCGTATTTTATTTTACTTTATTTGCTTGTATAGTTTTTGTTTATTTTTATTAGTTTAGTTTTATGTCTCTTATTTTCTATTTCATTTTATCTATTTCTATTTTATTTATTTTATTCTATTTGTCGTGGTTTTGTTTTATTTCGTCCTTTGTTTATTTTCATTTTATTTTAATTTATCATTGTCCCAATTCTCCCTTGTTTTTATTTGGTTGTGTAGGATCTTGCTCGGAGGTCGGAGGCTCGGGTCAAAGGTGTTAGTCCAAGAAGCTTTCAAGCCCCAAAGTTGCTGCCTAACCTTATCCATCACCGCACCCTTCATTATCCTACACCACCCCAAGCTACAGCCCCTGCTTCATCCCTGCTCCACCGGCCGCAACAACACAAACCACACACCACCTTCGCAAACACCACACACACCTGCCAATTCACTCACCTGCTGCCACCCTCACACCACTCACCACCAGCCAACAACCACTTGACCACCAATTACAGCAGCCAAGCTACAGCCCCTGCTCCATTTCGAAACCCCCTTCTCTCACCACCTCACACGACCACAGCCAAACACCACCACACAGTTGCCGCAATAACCCCTCACTTCCAGTCGCCAACAACAAAAGCAATCACCACCAGCTACCGCAATCTACCACAACCTAGACCACCGCAATAAACCCCGCATCACAACCACCAATTACCAATTCACGCACCCAACAACCAGAACCACCACAACCGCACCTTTCTTCACCTTTGCTACATCAACCTCACAAAACCAGAACCACCCGACCACCGCAGCCGCTCAATTCCGGCCATCACCCTACCAATTCGCGCAAGAAATAGAGCAAAATCAGAACAATTAGCAATTTAATCAAGTTCGGGCAAACCGTTGGTGGTTCGGTCGAAGTGCGAGTCAGAGACTTTGTGGATTTCGTTAATCGAAGAGGAGTGGTCTAACATACCCATGGTTTGACCGAACCAACCCCGTAGTTCGGCCGCACCAACCCGTGGTTCGACCGAACCACTTCATGAGCTTCTCACGAGAGTTTTAATGAAAATTGGACGGCCACGATCTTGGATGCTTGATGAAGATGATGATGATAAGCGGTGATGATTGATTATTTTGATGCGTGGTGATGGTGATGAATGGAAATCAGGAAGCCACGAAGAGAAGAGAATGAAGGTCTGATGATTCGTGTTTTTGGGGAATTTGTGGGTTTATTTTTCTTTTTCTTTTATTTTTATTTCTTTTCCTTTTCCTTTTCTTTTTTTCTTTTCTCTTTTATTTATTTTCTCTTTTATTTTCTTTTTATTTCCTTTTCTTTCTTTATTTATTTTCTTCTTTTATTTTTCTATTTTTCCTAGTTTTATTAAGTGAGTATAAATACCCATTTTTGGGATAATTTAAAGGTGTGAACATTCAATAACTATCTATTCTTCTCTCTAATTAGTTTTAGGTTAGGTTAGGTTAGGATTAGTCTTCATTGGTAGAGAGAGAAAGTGTGGTTTTCTTCATTAATGAACTTGGATCTTGAAGAAGGAGCTTGTTCAATCCTTTGTAGACCTTCATCTTCAATTAATGAGCAATCTCTTACTCTTTCTCTTTACCTTTGTTCTTGATTTTGTTTATTTGCTTTTATTTTCTTCTTTTCTTATTAATCATGTTGATGCTTATTGATTTGATGATTGATATTGTTTTCAACATGATTTGTGAGTAGTCATTTAGCCAAGGGTGTGGGGATGGTGTAGTTGCTAATTGTTCATGCTTATAATATTTGGGTTATGTTAATGGTGATTAAAGTCTTTGCATGCTTGATATTCTTTGGTTTTTCTTGCAAGTGCACATTGTTAGTTGATCAAAGATGAGTCTTTACTAACAAGTAGCGGAAGTTGACTTAGTTGAGATTCATTACTATCGATTGTTATTTAATAATACCTCCTAGTATATGGTTCTAATGTGGAAACATAGAGGCTATGTTAGAAGAAGCCAATTGACCCCGGAAGGCGGCTAGATTGGACCCTTTACTTCGATATTCATGCATGTTTAGTTTACCATTGATCTGCTACTTTGTTATTGTATGGTCAAGCGTCAACTTCACCTACCCATTTCCCTTGGTGCCTTAATGTTTTATTTCTTGTTTTAGCATTTTTAGACTTTAGTTTATTTATCCCCTATTCCGGACTAGCTTAATTGTCGATAACATTTGGTGGTGTTTACCGTTCTCTGTGGTTCGACCCCTATGCTTGCCTTATACTCGTATTAGGTTTGTTTAGGTTGTATAAATTGTATTTGATCTAGGGATAGACAATTGACGACGCGTTTATTCCCTTGTCAAATTGGCGCCGTTGCCGGGGAACGACTTCCATTAGCGTTATGTTATCTTATTGAGACTAGTCCATTGTATATATTTTCTTTTAATTTGTTTTTGTTCTCTTTGTTTTGTTTTTGAAAAATGGCTTATATTTCTATTCCTGAATTTGATAATAAACCGTTTTGGGTGTATTTCAATAGACTTGAGGATTTCCTAGATGGTGTTAAAGGTTTAACCAAGGGTGATTATTGTGAAATCATCAATTTGGGATTAAATGAGAATTTTAGAGGAGTAGTTGATAATATGTTAAATGGTTAATTTCAAGACATGTCTTCGGATGAAGCTTGGGATTTCTATTCATGGTTAGCTAGGGATAATTATGATTGGGAGAGGGCCAATCATGAGACTTATGTTCGGGATTCTCATGCTTTTAATGTTGATGCTAATTGTCATGATTTGTCTGATATGGATTCCCATGATGTGCTTGATGCTCCCCATAGTGACCATGTAATGCATGATTTCAACTCCCCTCCCTCTATAACTCAATGTAATGAGGTACATTCTAATGATGATGAAGTGCATGCTCTTCCTCATATTGCATCCTATTTTTGCATGAATTCTAAAGGTGTGCCCCATAGTCCCCTGGATGATTCCAATGAGCAAGCTTTTGACTCGTCTATTCATGATAATTTGGACTCATTTGAGATTATGGCCCAAGTATTTCTTGAGTTTCAAACGGTAGCCCATAACCTGATGAGTGAGTTCATTGATAAAGCTTCATTAGAAAGAGATGAGTTTGAGAGAAATTTGCCCCCATTCACTCTTGATTTTGAGATGGTAGGCCTTAAGAAATTTAAGGGAGATGTTGTTCAAGGATGTGAAGAGGAGGTTGAGATTGAATCATTTGGAGTTTTTGAGCTTGAGGGAGATGTAGAACATGAGGGTTCTTCATTTGAGGATTCCATGATTGATTTTCATTCCCTCATTAGTGATGTGAGATCTTGTGATGAGGGATTAGCTACCCCTTTTTGCCTTTCTCATACACCTTTTTCCCAAAGGTTTAACCATATCTCCTACTATCCTTTGTTCCTCCCTTCTTTTCTCAAAGAACCTCTTAGGGATCCTCTTCCTATTCATGTTTCCGAAGCCCCTAACTCTTTCATTGTTGATGAGGAAAAGAGTTATAATGCCAACCAAAAAGATTTTTGTGAGGATTTTTCTTTTTCTTCTTCTACTTTTTCTTCTTATTTTCTTGATTTTTCTTTTGATTCTTTTACTTTTTCTTTTCTCCCTTCTCTCAAGCATAAAGTCTCCTTGTACTTTATGTTTTCTTGTCATATGAGCATCGCGTATGCTTTATTTCTTGATATGTTTGCCGGTGCATATGACAAGCTATTGCGTTCTTTGTCGGGTTATTTACTAGATTGGTCATGCTTGGACGTTAAGCAAGCCTTTGCGGGAACTAACCCGTGTTTTATTGCTTCCTTTTTCTTTCTTTTGTGTTTCTCATTTTTGTTTACTCTCTTGTCTATGTGTATAGGTACTCGATGCATATACTCATGTGCAAGGATTTTGGATTGAGCTCCTTGAAAAGAACCACACCAATTATTGCTTGCATTTGGAAAAGCAACAAAGACGAGGAATTAGATGAAATTGTGGACAATGTGCTCAATTGCGGGTTTCAACACCCACCTCACATTTGGTTTACTCTTTCCTTCTTCCCTCATCTTGGGTTTGCTTTCTTAATTGCATTTGGATTGAATAAATATGAATTGTTGTGTGAATGTGTTTTCTTTCTTCCCCTCCCACCCACCCTTTGTGCCTTTATTTTGAGCATTGAGGACAATGCTCCATTCTAGCTTGGGGGAGTAGCTATTCGCTAGCTTGGGGGGGTTATCTATATCTCTTGGTGGTTTCTTAATCCATAGTCTCATGATTGCTTGATTTATTTCTCTCATACTTGCCAAAGTCTATTATTGAGATAGGTTTTCTATGTTTGGATGGCCATTAGCGCTTTATTGAGTTGACTTTTGGTATTTGTAGCTTTGATTGATCATGCTTTCATCTTGTACAATTGTATATGCATTCTTGAGTATTGTTGGTTTTGTGAATATTTGTTTTTATAGTGTCTTTCCATGGCATTCAAGGCAAGTTTCAAAATGTTTTGTTTTAAACTTGGACATAATTAGGCTTTAGCACCTAGAATACCCTCTTTGCTAGTTGTTAGAGGTTTTCATGCACTTGATTGTCGAGGTTGGTTCACACATATAACATTGCCAAGGTAGTAGAACTTAAGGGCTATGAGACCTTAGCTCACTTGGTTTGTGGTAAGATGGTTGTCGCTCTCTAGCTAGTTGAAGCTTTAAAGGTGATTTTTGCTACTCCACTACCGTCATTTTTGTGAGGATGTGTCTATTTTGTTCTAGCCTTCTACATTTCTTGCATGTGTGGCGTTTGGATCCTTGGCATTGCTAGCTTATATCAAGAATTTGGCTTAATCGACCCAAGATCGAGACCGAACCAACCTAGGGGAAGACGAAGGCAATTAGGATTTTTGTTTTGTTTTATTATTTTCTATTCTTTTATTTTTCTTTTGCATTTGCTCATTTAGTAACCCAATTTGAGCCATTTTCTCTTCTTTGGCATAACCACATCACAAACCAATGGACCTTTGCTTTATTTTCACCTTTATTAGTTGTTGTGAAGCATTCTTGGGACTTGATTTGTATTTTTGGTTAATGAAAGTGAGAAAAAGAATGAAAAAGAAGTGAAAAACTCAAATTTTGGTACTTGAGATTATTTTTGTTATGTTGAATGGTTTGAGTAAATGAAAAGAAAATAAAGGAAATGAAAGAAAAAGCCGCTCAAAGTTAAAAGAGGCGAGAGCAAAGAATAAAAAGAAATTAAAAAAAAGAAGAAAATATTGAGAAAATACATTAATATTTGTTGTTTGGTTGAAAAAGAATAAGCTTGGGGGAGGAGTTGCTAGAAGTTTTGATTTGAAAGTTGGTAGTTTATTGAGTTTGAATTGAGGAATGATCAACCTTGCTTCACTTATAAGTTAACCACCAATTTCCAAATTTATTTCCATACCCTTTACCCTAGCCTAAACGTTTCAACCCTTTTAAGACCTTTTGACCTTAGTGAGGTTTAGTTACTACCGATGGAGGGTAATCAAGCCAAGCCTATTGAGTGAGCTATCAATGCCAAGATGTCGGGTAGCCTAAATGTTTTTCATTGATTATTTCTTCCGATTCCTTCAAGGAATCTCGAGATATCACCTTAAAAGTGGATGCAAAAATAGTGAGGATGCGGGAGTTTGGTCGGAGATAAGGAGGAGTGTAAGTCCCTCTAAGTTCTCTACCCTTTGCATGCTTTATGTGTGCATCAACCTTAGCTATTCTTTTGCTTGGATACCTTTAATGTCTAGAAAGGACTGTATTCTTGTGCATTTAGCCCATTGTTTGTGTTTTGTTTGAAATATCAAAACTCGAGTTTTCTTGATTTCACCTTTGTCATGAATGTTATGTGTTGCCAAGAGTTGTGGGTTAAATCTCTTAGGAAACCCTCTCGAGAGCTTACTCGTCCTCTTTGGCGACATAGGGGTTTAAAGGGCTTGATGCATACGCTAAATGCATCCGTGATTCCTACAACAGTGAGTTAGTGTACATTCTTTCTCCTTGTTTCTATTTTGTTTCTTTTGCCTTTAATAATTCCATCTTGTTCTCTTTTGCCTTAGCTTTGCTCGAGGACGAGCAAAGGTTTAGCTTGGGGGAATTTGATGAGTGACATTTATGTCACTCTTAGGGAGTAGTTTTAGAGTCATTTTCGTGTTTATTTTATCTTATTTTCTCTTTCTTTCTCTTGTTTTCTCTTTAATAAAGTTTCTTGTTTATTTGGTAGTTTTGGAGCGTTTTAGTTTATTTTCTTTATTTTATTAGCTTTAGTTTATTTTCGTATTTTATTTTACTTTAATTGCTTGTTTAGTTTTTTTTTGTCTTTATTAGTTTTAGATTTATTTCTCTTATTTCTATTTTACTTTTATTTATTTTAATTAGTTTGGAGTGTTCTTCACATTTTATTTGTTTGTGTTTTATTTAATTTTGTTAGTTCTAGTTTTAATTCTCTCATTTCCTATTTTAGTTTATTTAGTTTTATTTTATTTATTTCATTCCTTTTTGTCTTGATTTCCCCTCGTGTTTTTGGTTGTAGGTGTCCCAGGTTTCAAGGCCATGTCCGTGTTCGGAGGTCCAAGGTTTGAGGCGCAAAACTTGAGCCAACCCAAGCTGTTGCCTCCTATCCTTCACCCCTTCTCTCTTAACCTCCACCACACCAGCACCACAGCCAATCCACTCCCCTGCTACATCCCTGCTCCACCAACACCAACAGCAACATAACCAACCACCTGACCACATCATAGCAGCTCCCTCGACCAGCCACACCCCTCACAGCTGCCGCAACCAATACACCACCTGACCACCTTCACATGCAGCCCTAACCTCAAAACCAGAGCAGCCCGCAACACCACCAACAGCCATAACAACCATACCTCTAGCAATCACCCCGCAACGCCACCAGTCCAACCTTCAACCACCAATTACCACCAGCCGCACCTGACCACCGCAATCACCCTGCATCACAACAAGCACCCACAAACCGCACCCTGCTGCCACCAATCAACCACCAAACAACCCAGCCACCGCAATAAACCTCCCTCAACCAATTACAGCAGCTCGCAATTCACCTCACAAAGCCTGCAATCACCCCGCAACACCACCTACACCACCGTCACAAAACAACCACCAATTAAGCAACCAATCGACCCAAAATAAGAGCAAATAGCAAATTCTCAAGGTTCGAGCAAACCCATTGAGAAGTTCGGTCGAATTTCGAGTCAAAGACTTTGGGGGTTTTGTTATTCGAAGAGGAGTGGTCGAACAGACCTATGGTTCGACCGAACCAACCCCGTAGTTCGGTTGAACCAACCATCGGTTCGATCGAACCATTTCACGAGACGCGCACCTGATGTTTAATAAGATCGAACGGTTGATATTGAAGGTCAAAGCGAGGATAGCCATTGATGGTTGATGAACGGTGGTGATGGTGATGCGTTTATATGGAGTATAGAGCAGCCATTGATTTGGAAGAAAAGGGGAATCGGGGGTAGCTGATGTTTTGGGGGGATTTTGGTTTTTATTTTTCTTCTTCTTTTATTTTTATTTCTTTTCCTTTTCCTTTTCTTATTTCTTTTCTCTTTTGTTTTCTTTTTATTTCCTTTTCTTTCTTTATTTTATTTCCTTCTTTTATTTCTTTTTTATTCCTAGTTTTTTTGGCTTAGTATAAATACCCAATTTTTGGGTAATTAGAAAAAAAATTCAATAACTATCTATTCTTCTCTCTAATTAGTTTTAGGTTAGGTTAGGTTAGGATTAGTCTTAATTGGTAGAGAGAGAAAGTGTGGTTTTCTTCATTGATGAACTTGGATCTTGAAGAAGAAGCTTGTTCAATCCTTTGTAGACCTTCATCTTCAATTAATGAGCAATCTCTTACTCTTTCTCTTTACCTTTGTTCTAGATTTTGTTTATTTGCTTTTATTTTCTTCTTTGCTTATTAATCATGTTGATGTTTATTGATTTATTGATTTGATGATTGATATTGTTTTCAACATGATTTGTGAGTAGTCATCTAGCCAAGCGTGTGAGGACGGTGTAGTTGCTAATTTTTCATGCTTATAATATTGGGGTTATGTTAATGGTGATTAAAGTCTTTGCATGCTTGATATTCTTTGGTCTTTCTTGCAAGTGCACATTGTTAGTTGATCAAAGATGAGTCTTTACTAACAAGTAGCGGAAGTTGACTTAGTTGAGATTCATTACTATCGATTGTTATTTAATAGTACCTCCTACTATGGTTCTAATGTGGAAACATAGAGGCTATGTTAGAAGAAGCCAATTGACCCCGGAAGGCGGCTAGATTGGACCCTTTACTTCGATATTCATGCATGTTTAGTTTACCATTGATATGCTACTTTGTTGTTGTATGGTCAAGCGTCAACTTCACCTACCAATTTCCCTTGGTGCCTAAATGTTTTATTTCTTTTTTTTAGCATTTTTAGAATTTAGTTTATTTATCCCCTATTCCGGACTAGCTTAATTGTGGATAACATTTGGTGGTGTTTACCGTGCTCTGCGGTTCGACCCCTATGCTTGCCTTATACTCGTATTAGGTTTGTTTAGGTTGTATAAATTGTATTAGATCTAGGGATAGACAATTGAACGCGTTTATACCCTTGTCATGAACCCCTAGGACAGGCGATGATGTGTTTGACACCTCTCAAGGCTAATGAGCCCCTTGGATGGGCAATGACATGCCTCACAACCCTTAAGGCTAATTAGCCAATTGGATGGGCTATGATGTGTCAGATCCTCCGTAGAGCAATTATGCCCCTTGGATAGGTGATAATGTGTCTCTTCCCCTTAGTCCTAATGAGCACCTTTGATGGGAGATGATGTGTCTCACGACCATTAGGGCTGATGGGCCACTTCAACTGGCGATGATGTATATGACGCCCATTAAGGCGAATGAGCCCCTTGAATGTTTAATGATGTGTCGGATGCCCCTCAGGGCTAATGAGCCCCTTGGATGGGCGATTAAGTGTCTAACGCACTTTAGGACTAATAAGCCCCTTGGATGGGCGATGATGTGTCAAACGCCCCTTAGCGCTAATGAGCCCATGGATGGGTAATGATGTTTCTGACGCCCCTCAAGGCTAATGAGCCCCTTTGATGGGCGATTATGTGTCCAACGCCCCTTAGGGCAATTGAGCCCTTTAGATAGGAGATTATATGTCTCACGACCCTTAGGGCTAATGGGCCACTTCAATTGGCAATGATGTGTATGACGCCCTTTAGGGCTAATAAGGCCCGTGGATGGGTAATGATGTGTCTGACGCCCCTCAGAGCTAATGAGCCCCTTGGATGGGCGATTAAGTGTCTAACGCCCAATAGGTCTAATAAGCCCCTTAGATGGGCGATGATGTGTCTAACGCCCACTCAGGGCTAATGAGCCCCTTGGATGGGCGATTATGTGTCTAACGCCCCTTCGGGCAATTGAGCCACTTGGATGGGCGATGATGTGTCTGATGCACCTTAGTAATAATGAGCCCCTTGGATGGGCGATGATGTGTCTCACGAGCCTCCGAGCTAATGAGCCCCTTGGATGGGCGATTATGTGTCTCATGCCCCTTTGAGCTAATGAGACACTTGGATTGGCGATGATGTGTATGACGCCCTTTGGGGCTAATGAGCCCCTTGGATGGGTAATGATGTGTCTAACGCCCCTCAGGGCTAATGAGCCCCTTGGATGGGCGATTAAGTCTCTAACGCCCTTTAGGTCTAATAAGCCCCTTGGATGGGCGATGATGTGTTTGACACCCCTCAGGGCTAATGATCCCCTTGGATGAGCGATTAAGTGTCTAACGCCATTTAGGTCTAATAAGCCCCTTGGATGGGCGATGATGTGTCTCACGCCTCTTAGGACTAATGAACCCCTTGGACGGGCGATGATGTGTTTGACGCCCCATAGGGCTAATGACCCCTTTGGATGGGCGATGATGGGTCTGACGCCCCTTAGGGCTAATGAGCCCCTTGGATGGGTAATTTTGTGTCTAACACCCCTTAGGGCTCATAAACCCCTAGGATGGGCGATGATGTGTTTGACACCTCTCAAGGCTAATGAGCCCCTTGGATGGGCAATGACGTGCCTCACAACCCTTAAGGCTAATTAGCCAATTGGATGGGCGATAATGTGTCTGACCCTCCGTAGATCAATTATGCCCATTGGATAGGCGATGATGTGTCTCCTCCCCTTAGTTTTAATGAGCCCCTTGGATGGGAGACGATGTGTCTCATGACCATTAGGGTTAATGGGCCACTTCAATTGGCGACGATGTGTATGACGCCCATTAGGGCTAATGTGCCCCTTGGATGGGTAATGATGTGTCTGACGCCCCTCAGGGCTAATGAGCCCCTTGGATGGGCGATTATGTGTCTAACGCCCCATTGGGCAATTGAGCCACTTAGATGGGCGATGATGTGTCTAATGCACCTTAGGAATAATGAGCCCCTTGGATGGGCGATGATGTGTCTCACGACCCTCAAGGCTAATGAGCCCCTTGGATGGGCGATTATGTGTCTCACGCCCCTTAGGGTTAGTAAGCCCCTTGGATGGGCGATTATGTATTTAACACCCTTTAGGGCAATTAAGCCCCTTGGATGGGCGATGATGTGTATGATGCGCCTTCGGAATAATGAGCCCCTTGGATGGGAGATGATGTGTCTCACGCTTCCCAGAGTAATCGAGCCCCTTGGATTGGCGATGACGTGTCTAAAGCCCCTTAGTTCTAAAGAGCTCTTTAGATGGACGATAATGTGTTTGATTTCCATTAGGGGTAATGAGCCCCTTGGATGGGCTATGATTTGTTTGACGCCCCTTAGGGTTAATGAACACTTTAGATGGGCGATAATGTGTCTGACGCCCCTTGGATGGGTAATGATGTGTCTGACGCCCCTTAAGCTAATTAGCCCCTTATATGGGCGATTATGTGTCAAACGCCCCTAAGGGCAATTGAGCCCCATGGATGGGCGATAATGTGTTTGATGCACCTCAGGAATAATGACCCCAAGGATGGGCGATGATGTCTCTAATGCCTCTTAGGACTAATGAACCCCTTGGATGGGCGATGATGTGTTTGACGCCGCTTAGGGCTAATGACCCCCTTGGATGGGCGATGATGTGTCTTACGCCCCTTAGGAATAAAGGGCGATGATGTGTCTGACGGCCGTTAGGGCTAATGAGCCCTATGGATGGGTAATGATGTGTCTAACACCCCTTAGGGCTCATGAACCCCTAGGATAGGCGATGATGTGTCTGACACCTCTCAAGGCTAATGAGCCCCTTGGATGGGCAATGACGTGCCTTACACCCCTTAAGGCTAATTAGGCAATTGGATGGGCGATGATGTGTCTGACGCTCCGTAGAACAATTAAGCCCCTTGGATAGGCGATGATGTGTCTCCTACCCTTAGTTCTAATAAGCCCCTTGGATGGGCGATGATGTGTCTCACGACCCTTAGGGCTAATGGGCCACTTCAATTGGCGATGATGTGTATGACGCCCCTTAGGGCTAATGAGCACCTTGGATGGGTAATAATATGTCTGATGCCCCTCAGGGCTAATAAGCCCCTTGGATGGGCGATTAAGTGTCTAACGCCCTTTAGGTCTAATAAGCCCCTTGGATAGGCGATGATGTGTCTAACGCCCCTTAGGGATAATGAGCCCCTGGATGGGTAATGATCACTAGTAGAAAAAGCCTCATTTGCGTCGCTCATTTATAGTGTATTTGCGTCGCTTCTATGAGCGACGCAACTGCTCGCGACGCAAATGACTTTTAAGTCATTTGCGTCGCTCCTAGAGGCGACGCAAATAAGAGTCATTTGCGTCGCTCCTTTATAAACAAGCGACGCAAATGACTTTTTTTAAAAACTTATTTTTTGACATTTGCGTCACTCCTTTATAAAAGAGCGACGCAAATGACTTTTCTGATAAACTTATTTTAAGTCATTTGCGTCACTCCTTTATAAAAGAGCGACGCAAATAACTTTTCTCATAAACTTATTTTAAGTCATTTGCGTCACTCCTTTATAAACGAGCGACGCAAATGACTTTTCTCATAAACTTATTTTAAGTCATTTGCGTCACTCCTTTATAAACGAGCGACGCAAATGAGTTTTCTGATAAACTTATTTTAAGTGATTTGCGTCGCCCCTTTATAAACAAGCGACGCAAATGACTCTTCCAATATATGCATTTTTTGTTATTTGCGTCACTTGTTTATGTAGGAGTGACGCAAATAACTGAGTAGACAATACAAAACTGTTGTATTTGCGTCACTTGTTTGTTTAATGAGTGACGCAAATGAGGTGAATTTTTTTTTTTTTAATTATAATATAATAATTGCCTTGTATATGTTTGTAGTACCTGTTTTCCTAGGTATAAAGTAATATGCTAACGCTAATATAATTGAAATTAAAATGCAATATTATTGAATAATGCAAATGTAAATTTCGGCAGAGTCTCCTTTGTAATTTGGCCTACCCATAAAATTGGGAATGACGGCATTATATTAACAACCTGTCCAATAAGATTACATCTCAATATCATAGACATTATACTCATAATCCCAACACCAATTAACCAAATTACTTCATTTCAAGCCTATAATCCAAAACAAGAGTCAAACATGCGCTAAGTGGTAAATCTAAAGTTCAACATTACATATAAAATACTCTGCCCAAATATCTCGGATCTCATTTATCTCCTCCTCGGTGTACGGTGTAGTTCTTGAAAAATCCTATCAACACAACAAATATACAAGAGGAAAGTTTTAATTCTAGATTGTAGCTAACATCAAATTGTATTTATCAAACAAAAAATGAAATATTTGACAACTCATACCTGAATAAGATCTTCACTGCTATGGTGATGTTCAAGTATTTCGTACATATAACGCATGACGTAGTAGCCACACTCACGTCCACCCAATTGTTGAGGACACTACATGTAATATATTTGTAAGTTGAATTAAATTGCTATACTTCAATTATTAAGAAACTAAAATTTAGGGTCAGAAATTAAGGTAACCTGTCCCAAATGCCATGTCAATTTACTTCCCCTAGATTGTCCACTTAATGCCTTAAAACTTCGAAAAGCACTACACATTTGAAACAAATAACATATATATTACCCTTACACACATAAAATCATGACATTAATAACAAACTAGACTTACTTTGTCATTGCAAACTTAATTGCTAAATTTCGCTTCTGTCTCAAAGAATCAAAGATGATGACTTCACGCTTAGCCATGCATAAGACCAAAAGAACCCAATGATTCCTACATAATAAATTAGACACACATTTGTAAAAGAGTAAAATAATATCAACAATTTGCAAAGTTCAAATAAATACAAGTTCAAAGTTTATACTTTTCATGGTATGGGCATAAGATGAACTGCTTAGATTTTTGTTTTTCCATCACATGTGTCATGTATAGTAGGATACGATCAGCATCACTATGCAAATAGGTTTCTGAAATCATTTCCGGACACATGAATCCAATGGAAGCCACTTCCTCCGTATCGAGTAAGTCACTCAAGGCCCTACATATATATCATGTAATAACATTATAAATGGTAATAAATAAGTATATGGGAAGAGTGAAATTTGAATATCTTACATCATAAAAACTTGCAAAACTGAAATATTCAGCCCAATGAATTAACAATCTTATAACAGCTGCAAAGCTAATGTTTTATTGTCATCAAAGTTAAAAACAACCTCTTTATACTTGAAAGTATCTCTTGACATTACCAATGATCCAACACAACAGATATAAGAAGACAACATACCAATGATCCAAGAAGACAACATACCAATGATCCAATAGCAACCAGGGCACGAAATTTTGAATCTAGATCAATACTCTCTGCTTCAGCAATCTGCAACCAGAGAATAAATCAAACTTTTTACCCAGCAAATAAAACTATAAAAGTAGCACTTCTGCATTATTATACTTAAACAATTTGTAAGCTCAATCCATGAGCATCGCAAATACTCATCGATTTTAAATTATCTTTTAAGTTTTCCAAATAGATTTAGTAATTGTTGGCCACTGTATTCAATCAAAATTTATTAATATATTCCTACATTCTCAAACATAAATGCAAAATGATCCCATTGAACAGTTGAATCTGAGCAAGCATTATAAGATTGCTATAGTTTTAATTGCATCAACACATAAGACAGAAACTTAATACAAAGGGCAGTTGAAAGGAACCAGAGGATTTTAGTATTTTACCTCAAGTGCAGCTGATAATACTTGTAATTGCCCTTCTTCATCTCTCTTTTCAATCAAGAGCACAGCAAAGCTAATACAATTACAATGGTCAGGCAATAAGATTTCATAGTATCACCACAGAAAATTGAACTTGAAGTGAACTTGCAATATATATTATAAAATTCAAATTTTATAAAACCATTGGACATGCATCAGCGAGTCCCAAAAAACACATATATAAACAAACATATTCGCCAAATGATCTGGATATCATAGTCCAACTTAAAATAATCTGAAATTCAATATGGATCATAAGTTTTCTGTATATTGTAAACAAAATATTTGACTTGTGTACTTAGTTTGACAAACATCATGTGTTGCCACGTAACGCGGCACAAGCAGCCAAATCAATCGATAGAAATACCACTCCGTAATCGTCTATTGTCTCCCTATGCAGTATTCGAGATCGGTGCCATAGATAAACCCAAACATACTTCACATGAGATTTTCCATACTTCTCCGATGCGAACAAAAAGAAAACAATTATCCAATACTTACCGACTCCAATCACCAAATTAATAGTCATGTTGATAGCGTAATTGGACTATATGCTCATAAGTCATGACAACCAAATCTGATCATCCAGACAAAGGGAGTAAATGTAAAAACTGCTAGAACTAAAAAGCAGTCAATTCAGATAGACAGAAACTTCAATTTTACTTCTAAATGACTTCACCTAGATTTTTTATTTATTTATTTATTTTATTTTATTAAATATCACTTACTTTTAAATATTATTCACATTGAAAAAACAAGTAAAATATTTTTTTTTTTGGTGTAATTTGGAGTGTAACATTATCATAAATATGGGAAATATAATTAACACTGATCACAAATTTCAGAACCCATACACATTTCTATAAGAATGCAATTATGCATCACGAATGGACTGTCTGATTGTCACTCCTGTATCGCGTTTTTCTATCTTCTCTGTTCATATATCTTCTACACCACTGCAACACTTCATATGCAACTTTGCTCTTTAACAAAATCTCAATAGTAGTCCTATGCTTTATATAAGAATTTCCATGAATGTATGTTATCCTCAGAGAATGTGTTATAATGTAATTACAGATTTTCCCAACCAGGTATATTGGTTGTGGCTTCATTCACCATATTTATTAATCTTACCCAAACAAGTAAAATATTCCAATCCAGAAAATACTTCATAGACCGAGTAATCAATATTAAAAAAAAAACACATATAAAAAACATCATTGAAGTTTTAAAGCTAATTAATTAATTTAACTCAATTTAAGAAATTCAGGTAAAATTCCATAAATAGTTGAGTTTATACCTGTAAATCCAGAACTTTCCACTTGAATTACTGTAGTAACCGTCAGAATTTCGCTCAAAATTTCTAGGACGCCAAAGAAAAACACGAATCAAGATTCCAGAAAGCACAAATCAGATGCATCTTAAAAAAGGAATTTTTTGGGGTTTCTGGGTTCGAATTCGTATGCTTTTGAGTTGATTTTTGCTCGAAATGGGGGATTTTTGGTCGGAAACAATCAATTTTTCTGGGTTTAAGGGTTCGAATTTCTTAGGGTTTTTGGTCTAAATTTTTGCTCGAAATTGCTCGGATTTGCTTCAACTTGACTGCAATTTTAATTTAGATGTTAAATTTGCTGGGAATCGCAGTTTTTTGGCCTAATTTGTTGGATTTCAGAGACGAATTTGTGGGTGTTTTGCTGTAGCAATTCACTGGAATTGAAGAACTCTTGTTTTTTTTTCTTTTTGTTTAGTGAATGTAGGCGTATGTGATGAAAAACTAAGGTAAAAAAACGCAAAAAACCTACTAAAGCCAAAAGAGTTATTTGCGTCACTTTATTATAAAAAAGCGACGCAAATAACCTTGTTTATGATATTGTAAACAGCTCATATGCGTCGCTCATGTAGTAAAAGCGTGACGCAAATTACTTAATCACTTATTTGCGTCGCTTGTTAACAAATGAGTGACGCAAATAAGTTTATTAATTGCGTCGCTTTAATAAATAAGAGCGACGCAAATGAGAGAAAGCTGAAATGCACTTGAGTTTTGCGTCGCTTCTTAAATAACATGCGACGCAAATAACTTAACAGGATGGTAAAAATAAACATTTGCTTCGCTCCTTAGAATGAGTGACGCAAATATGGCGACGCAAATGTACATTTTTCTACTAGTGGATGTGTCTGACGCGCCTAAGGGCTAATGAGCCCCTTGGATGGGCGATTAAGTGTATAACGCCCTTTAGGTCTAACAATCCCCTTGGATGGGCGATGTTGTGTCTGACGCCCATCAAGACTAATGAGCCCCTTGGATGGGCGATTATGTGTCTAACGCCCCTTATGGCAATTGACCCACTTTGATGGGCGATGATGTGTCTGATGCACCTTAGGAATAATGAGCCCCTTGGATGGCCGATGATGTGTCTCACGACCCTCAAGGATAATGAGCCCCTTGGATTGGCGATTATGTGTTTAACACCCTTTTGGGCAATTAAGCCCCTTGGATGGGCGATGATGTGTATGATGCACCCTCGGAATAATGAGCCCCTTGGATGGGCGATAATGTGTGTCACGCTTCCTGGAACAATTGAGCCCCTTGGATTGGCGATGACGTGTCTTAAGCATCTTAGTTCTAAAGAGCCCTTTAGATGGACGATAATGTGTCTAATTCCCATTAGGGGTAATGAGCCCCTTGCATGGGCAATGATGTGTTTGACGCCCCTTAGGGTTAATGAACACTTTAGATGGGCGATGATGTGTCTGACGCCCCATAGGGCTAATGAGCCCCTTGGATGGGTAATGATGTGTCTGACGCTCCTCAGGCTAATTAGCCCCTTATATGGGCGATTATGTGTCAAACGCCCTTTAGGGCAATTGAGCCCCATGGATGGGCGATGATGTGTTTGATGCACCTCATGAATAATGACCCCTATGATGGGCGATGATGTCTCTAACGCTTCTTAGGACTAATGAACCCCTTGGATGGGCGATAATGTGTTTGACGCCCCTTAGGGCTAATGACACCCTTGGATGGGCGATGTTCTGTCTGACGCCCCTTAGGGTTAATGGGCGATGATGTGTCTGACGCCCGTTAGGGCTAATGAGCCCTATGGATGGGTAATGATGTGTCTAACGCCCCTTAGGGCTCATGAACCCCTAGGATAGGCGATGATGTGTCTGACACCTCTTAAGGCTAATGAGCCCCTTGGATGGGCAATGACGTGCCTCACACCCCTTAAGGCTAATTAGCTAATTGGATGGACGATGATGTGTCTAACGCTCCGTAGAGCAATTAATCCCCTTGGATAGGCGATGATGTGTCTCCTCCCCTTAGTTCTAATGAGCCCCTTGGATGGGCGATGATGTGTCTCACGACCATTAGGGCTAATGGGACACTTCAATTGGAGATGATGTGTATGACGCCCCTTTGGTCTAATTAGCCCCTAGATGGGTAATGATGTGTCTGACGCTCCTCTGGGCTAATGAGCCCCTTGGATGGGAGATTATGTGTCTAACGCCCCTTAGGGCAATTGTGCCACTTGGATGGGCGATGATGTGTCTGATGCACCTTAGGAATAATGAGTCCCTTGGATGGGCGATGATGTGTCTCACGACCATCAGGGCTAATGAGCTCCTTGGATGGGCGATTATGTGTCTTACGCCCCTTAGGGCGAATGGGACACTTGGATTGGCGATGATGTGTATGACGCCTCTTAGGGCTTATGAGCCCCTTGGTTAGGTAATGATGTGTCTGACGCCCATCGGGGCTAATGAGCCCCTTGCATGGGCGATTAAGTGTTTAACTCCCTTTAGGGCAATTGAGCCCCTTAGATGGGAGATGATGTGTATGATGCACCTTCGGAATAATGAGCCCCTTGGATGGGCAATGATGTGTCTCATGCTCCCTAGAGAAATTGAGGCCCTTGGATTGGCGATGACGTGTGACAAGGCAATAATCGTGTCGTCGAGCGACTACACCTAAGTAAAATTAATTTATAACGCTCTACCAACCTAATACGTGTATAGGGTAAATAGAGGGGTCGAACCACAAGGCGACATGCATAAACACCGCATTCACTAATTAAAACATTAAGCTATCTCGGGAAAAGAAGTATGAATAACTAAGAGATTAAACTAAGGATTAAGAATCATTAAAGATCAATATAACTAAACACCTAGGGAAGTGGGTAGATGCAGACGTCACTTGATCATGCAATAACACAGAAGCAAAGCAATGGTAAACTAAGCATGCAAGAATATCGAAATAAAGCTCGATCTAACCGCCTTCCGGGGTTAATCGATTGCTCCTAACATAGCCTCTATGTTTCCGCATTAGAACCATATATTAGAAGGTGCAAACAAAGAATTATCGATAGTAATGAATCTCAACTAAGTCAACTTCCGTTACTTGTTAGTAAAGACTCATCTTTGATCAACTAACAATGTGCACTTGCATGAAAGACCAAAGAATAACAAGCATACAAAGACTTTAATCACCATTAACATAACCCCAACATCATAAGCATGAATCAATTAACAACTACACCATCCCCACACCCTTGGCTAGGTGACTACTCACAAATCATATTGAAGATAATATCAATCATCAAATCAATAAGCATCAACATGATCAATAAGCAAAGAAGGAAAATCAAAAAAAGCAAACAAAACTAGATACAAAAGTAAAGAAAGAGAGTAAGAGATTGCTCATTAATTAAAGATGAAGGTTTACAAAGATTCAATCAAGCTCCTTCTTCAATATCCAAGTTCATCAATAGCAATCCACACTTACTCTCTCTACTAATGAAGTTTCTCTCTCTAAATTAAGCTAAAAAAATGTAGAAAATTAAAACTAAATTAATCCCCATAAAACGTTCTAAAAGGGGACTTATATAGTCCGTACAGAGTCAGCTGACAAAAGGAGAGGTCCGACCGAACAAATGGGAAGGTTCGGCCGGACTACATGGTAGGTTCGGCCGAACCATGGGTAGGTTCGGTCGAACCTCCCTGATCCTGGTATGGTCGAACTCCTGTGGTTCGGCCACTCCTGCAAAACTGCCAATTTTCATCTTGCCCCTGCCTCGAAGTTCGGCCGAACCACTGAGCAGGTTCGGCCACACCTTGGTTCGGCTACACCATCAGGAGGTTTGGCCGAACCTCTTCTGAATTATGCTTCCTCTAGCCTCCTTTGAGCTTAGCTTCCTCCTCTTGAAAATCTCGATGGTTTCTACAAAGCATAAGCATGAAAAGCACAATAAGAACAAAGCGGGAAGACTAAGAAAAGGGAGGATAAAGGAGAAAGAAAAGAGAAAGCAAAGCTAAGTAAAAATGCTTAGAAAGAGGGCCAAACAAGTGCAAACGAGGGGAGAATCCTTAGAGAAAAAGGATAAAAGAGTGGCATAAATGCCAATCATCAAAATCCCCCACACTTGCCTTTTTCTTGTCCTCAAGCAAGGAATACTAAAACAAAAAGACAACACACACAACAAGCATAATATGACAAGGGTTAAGAAAATCAATTAAGTTTCACGATGGGAAATGCTCCAAATGGACTCTAACATAGGGACATGAATCAAATAATGCTTACTTTTCTCAAATCAAAGAGGGGGAACACATTCTAAGATGCTCATGGTTGAGGGAGACAAACCTAATCTAAGCGTAGAGAACTAATGATTTCATCCTCTGCCCTAGCTCCAACCAAGACGGTTCGCGTTCTCTCCACTAGCTTCAAATCATCCCCAAGTTAGCTCCACATGGTTCCTCGAGGGAACCGGAAAAAGAAATTTATTGTGGAGTCATGAGGTTATCCCGACATCTCAACTATGCACACTCTTTCCATAGGGTTGAAATTTATCTCCCTCCACTGTTCTTTGACCACACTTCTCCAAGTCCAAGGGTCTTAACTTGGGTTGTAATGTCATGGCTAAGGGTTAAGGTTGGGAATTAATTTGAAAATTTTTGGTGGCAAATCCTAAGTGAAGCAAAAGAGTGGCCATCTCTCAAGAACCACCTAAGAATTGAACCTAAATTCAAATTACAACCTTCAATACAAAATTTCATAACATTAGTTCATTTCTCTCATCATTTCCTCTTCCTTTTCCTTCCCCTTTTTTTTTATTTTTTTTTATATTTTTTTTTTCATTTTGAACTTCATACGTTGCATCCTTCCTCACAAACTTTTTGCAAATATTTCCTTTCATGAACAACTTTCAAAATCTCACTTGAACCAATATTCACAGCTTTCTTGCCCTAAAACCAACACTCTCGAATTCGAACCTCAAAAACCAATGCTTCACTAACTACAAGGGTTGGTAGAACATAGACCGATAGGTTTGTAATATGGCTAGATCAAGAAAGGGGAATGAGGCCCAAATTGGTTTGCAAGTGGGTGGATGTAAAAATGAAAACCAAATTTGTAACAAAACATAAAGATTACAAAGAAAAATGAGAAGAAATGCCCTCTTCCTTCTTTAAAGTTGTTTGGTCACGATCTCGGGAGCTAAATACCAACACAAAGATTAAGACATGCATAGTTAAGAATCTAAAACGCCGCTCACAAGAGTGATGAAGGCTAGAAAAAATGACGCTCACACGGAATAAAAATAAGAAAATACCAACCAAGGGAATCCTATTCACTACGAAGAGCAACACCATCTTACCACTTTCCCGTGAACTAAGTTAATCCCCATAAAACGTTCTAAAAAAGGGACTTATATAGTTCGTACAGAGTCAGCTGACAAAAGGAGAGGTCCGACCGAACAAATGGGAAGGTTCGGCCGGACTACAGGGTAGGTTCGGCCAAACCATGGGTAGGTTCGGTCGAACCTCCCTGATCCTGGTCTGGTCGAACTCCTGTGGTTCGGCCACTCCTGCAAAACTGCCAATTTTCATCTTGCCCCTGCCTCGAAGTTCGGCCGAACCACTAAGCAGGTTCGACCACACCTTGGTTCGGCCACACCATCAGGAGGTTCAGTCGAACCCCTTCTGAATCATGCTTCCTCTAGCCTCCTTTGAGCTAAGCTTCCTCCTCTTGAAAACCTTGATGGTTCCTACAACGCATAAGCATGAAAAGCACAATAAGAAAAAAGCGGGAAGACAAAGAAAAGGGAGGATAAAGGAGAAAGAAAAGAGAAAGCAAAGCTAAGTAAAAATGCTTAGAAAGAGGGACAAACAAGTGCAAACGAGGGGAGAATCCTTAGAGAAAAAGGATAAAAGAGTGGCATAAATGCCACTCATCAACGTGTCTTACGACCCTTAGTTCTAAAGAGCCCCTTAGATGGAAGATGATGTGTCTAATGCCCATTAGGGCTAATGAGCCCCTTGGATGGGCGACGATGTGTTTGACGCCCCTTAGGGTTAATGAACACTTTAGATGGGTAATGATGTGTCTGACGCCCTTAGGACTAATGAGCCCCTTGGATGGGTAATGATGTGTCTGATGCCCCTCAGGCTAATTAGCCCCTTATATGGGCAATTATGTGTCTAACGCCCCTTAGGGCTATTGAGCCCCTTGGATAGGCGATGATGTGTTTGATGCAGCTTAGGAATAATGACCCCTTGGATGGGCGATGATGTGTCTCACGCCTCTTAGGACTAATGAACCCCTTGGATGGGCGATAATGTGTTTGACGCCCGTTAGGGCTAATGAGCCCCTTGGGTGGGCGATGATGTGTTTGACGCCCCTTAGGGTAAATAAACCCCTTAAATGGGCGATGATGTGTCTGACGCCCCTTAGGGCTAATGAGCTCCTTGGATGGGTAATGATGTGTCTAACGCCCCTTAGGGCTCATGAACCCCTACGATGGGCGATGATGTGTCTAACACCTCTCAATGCTAATGAGCCCCTTGGATGGGCAATGACGTGCCTCACACCCCTTAAGGCTAATTAGCCAATTGGATGGACGATGATATGTCTAACGCTCCGTAAAGCAATTAAGCCCCTTGGATAGGCGATGATGTGTCTCCTCCCCTTAGTTCTAATGAGCCCCTTGGATGGGCGATGATGTGTCTCACGACCTTTAAGGCTAATGGGACACTTCAATTAGAGATGATGTGTATGACTCCCCTTATGGCTAATGAGCCTCTTGGATGGGTAATGATGTGTCTAACGCCCCTTAGGGCTAATTAGCCCCTTGGATGGGCGATTAAGTGTCTAACGCCCTAAAGGTCTAATAAGCTCCTTGGATGGGCGATGATGTGTCTGACGCCCCTTAGGTCTAATGAGCCCTTGGATCGCTAATGATGTGTCTGACGCCCCTCTGGGCTAATGAGCCCCTTGGATGGGAGATTATGTGTCTAACGCCCCTTAGGGCAATTCTGCCACTTGGATGGGCAATGATGTGTCTAATGCACCTTAGGAATAAAGAGCCCCTTGGACGGGTGATGATGTGTCTCACGACCCTGAAGGGTAATGAGCCCCTTGGATGGGCGATTATGTGTCTCACGCCCCTTAGGGCTCATGGGACACTTGGATTAGCGATAATGTGTATGATGCCTCTTAGGGCTTATGAGCCCCTTGGATAGGTAATGATGTGTCTGACGCCCATCAGGGCTAATGAGCCCCTTGCATGGGCGATTAAGTGTTTAACTCCCTTTAGGGCAATTGAGCCCCTTAGATGGGCGATGATGTGTATGATGCACCTTCGGAATAATGAGCCCCTTGGATGGGCGATGATGTGTCTCATGCTCCCTAGAGAAATTGGGACCCTTGGATTGGCGATGACGTACCTTAAGACCCTTAGTTCTAAAGAGCCCCTTAGATGGACGATGATGTGTTTGATGCCCATTAGGGCTAATGAGCCCCTTGGATGGGCGATGATGTGTTTGACGCCTCTTAGGGGTAATGAACACTTTATATAGGCGATGATGTGTCTGATCGCCCCTTAGGGCTAATGTGCCCCTTGGATGGATAATGATGTGTCTGACGCCCCTCAATCTAATTAGCCCCTTATTTGGGCGATTATGTGTCTAACGCCCCATAGGGCAATTGAGCCCCTTTGGATGGGCGATGATGTGTTTTATTAACCTTATGGGCGATGATGTGTCTCACGCTCCCTATAGCAATTGAGCCCCTTGGATTGGCGATGATGTGTTTGACGCCCCTTAGGGTTAATGAACCCCTTAGACGGGCAATGATGTGTCTGACGCACCTTAGGGCTAATGAGCCCCTTGGATGGGTAATGATGTGTCAGACGCTCCTTAGGGATAATGAGCCCCCTTTATCGGCAATGATGTGTCTCACGCCCCGTAGGCCTAATGGGCCACTTGGATTGTAGATGATGTGTATGACGCCCCTTAGGGCTAATGAGCCCCTTGGATGGGCGATTAAGTGTCTAACGCCCATTAGGTTAATTAAGCCCCTTGGATGGGCGATGATGTGTATGATGCACCTTCGGAATAATGAGCCCCTTGGATAAGCGATGATGTGTCTCACATTCCGTAAAGCAATTGTTCCCCTTGGATTGGCGATGACGTGTCTTATGCCCCTTAGTTTTAAAGAGCCCGTTAGATGGACGATGATGTGTCTACGCCCATTAGGGCTAATGAGCCCCTTGGATGGGCGATGATGTGTTTGACACCCCTTAAGTTTAATGAACACGTTAGATGGGCAATGATGTGTCTGAAGCCTCTGAGAGCTTATAAGCCCCTTGGATGGGTAATGATGTGTCTATCGCCCCTCAGGGCTAATTAGCCCCTTAGATGAGCGATTATGTGTCTAACGCCCCTTTGGGCTATTGAGCCCCTTGGATGGGCGATGATGTGTTTGATGGACCATAGGAATAATGACCCCATGGATAGCCGTTGTTGTGTCTCACGCCTCTTAGGACTAATAAACCCCTTGGATGGGCGATGATGTGTTTGACACCCCTTAGGGCTAATGAGCACCTTGGATGGGCGATGATGTGTTTGACGACACTTAGGGTTAATGAAACCCATCAATGGGCGATGATGTGTCTAACGCCCCTTAGGGCTAATGAGCCCCTTGAATGGGTAATGATGTGTCTGACGCCCCTTAGGGCTCATGAACCCCAAGGATGGGCGATGATGATGTGTCAGACACATCATTACCCTTAGGGTTAGAGTGGCGATGATGTGTATGATGCTCCTTCAGAATAATGAGCCCCTTGGATGGGCGATAATGTGTCTCAAGCTCCCTAGAGCAATTGATCCCCTTGGATTAGTGATGACGTGTCTTACGCCCCTTAGTTCTAAAGAGCCTGTTAGATGGGCGATGATGTGTCTGATGCCCATTAGGGCTAATGAGCCCCTTGGATTGGCGATGATGTGTTTGACGCCCCTTAGGTCTAATGAGCCCTTGGATCGCTAATGATGTTTCTGACGCCCCTCTGGGCTAATGAGCCCCTTGGATGGGAGATTACGTGTCTAACGCCCCTTAGGGCAATTCTGCCACTTGGATGGGCGATGATGTGTCTGATGCACCTTAGGAATAATGAGCCCCTTGGACGGGCGATGATGTGTCTCACGACCCTGAAGGGTAATGAGCCCCTTGGATGGGCGATTATGCGTCTCACGCCCCTTAGGGCTCATGGGACACTTGGATTAGCGATAATGTGTATGATGCCTCTTAGGGCTTATGAGCCCCTTGGGTAGGTAATGATGTGTCTGACGCCCATCAGGGCTAATGAGCCCCTTGCATGGGCGAATAAGTGTTTAACTCCCTTTAGGGCAATTGAGCCATTTAGATGGGCGATGATGTGTATGATGCACCTTCGGAATAATGAGCCCCTTGGATGGGCGGTGATGTGTCTCATGCTCCCTAGAGAAATTGGGGCCCTTGGATTGGCGATGACGTGTCTTAAGACCCTTAGTTTTAAAGAGCCCCTTAGATGGACGATGATGTGTCTGATGCCCATTAGGGCTAATGAGCCCCTTGGATGGGCGATGATGTATTTAACGCCTCTTAGGGGTAATGAACACTTTATATGGGCGATGATGTGTCTGATCGCCCCTTAGGGCTAATGTGCCCCTTGGATGGGTAATGATGTGTCTGATGCCCCTCAGGCTAATTAGCCCCTTATATGGGCGATTATGTCTCTAACGCCCCTTAAGGCTATTGAGCCCCTTGGATAGGCGATGATGTGTTTGATGCAGCTTAGGAATAATGACCGCTTGGATGGGCGATGATGTGTCTCACGCCTCTTAGGACTAATGAACCGCTTGGATGGGCGGTGATGTGTTTGACGCCCCCTAGGGCTAATGAGCCCCTTGGGTGGGCGATGATGTGTTTGACGCCCCTTAGGGTAAATGAACCCCTTAAATGGGCGATGATGTGTTTAACGCCCCTTAGGGCTAATGAGCCCCTTGGATGGGTAATGATGTGTCTGACGCCCCTTAGGGCTTATGAACCCCTAGGATAGGCGATGATGTGTCTGACACCTCTTAATGCTAATGAGCCCCTTGGATGGGCAATGACGTGCCTCACACCCCTTAAGGCTAATTAGCCAATTGGATGGACGATGATGTGTCTAACGCTCCGTAGAGCGATTAAGCCCCTTGGATAGGCGATGATGTGTCTCCTCCCCTTAGTTCTAATGAGCCCCTTGGATGGGCGATGATGTGTCTCACGACCCTTAGGGCTAATGGGACACTTCAATTAGAGATGATGTGTATGACGCCCCTTATGGCTAATGAGCCCCTTGGATGGGTAATGTTGTGTCTAACTCCCCTTAGGGCTAATGAGCCCCTTGGATGGGCGATTAAGTGTCTAACGCCATTTAGGTCTAATAAGCCCCTTGGATGGCCGATGATGTGTCTGACGACCCTTAGGGCTAATGAGCCCCTGGATGGGTAATGATGTGTCTGACGCCCCTCTGGGCTAATGAGCCCCTTGGATGGGCGATTGAGCCACTTAGAAGAGCGATGATGTGTCTGATGCACCTAAGGAATAATGAGCCCTTGGGATGGGCCACGATGAGTCTTACGACCCTCAGGGGTAATGAGCCCCTTAGATAGACGATGATGTGTTTGATGCCCATTAGGGCTAATGAGCCCCTTAGATGGGCGATGATGTGTTTGACGCCTCTTAGGGGTAATGAACACTTTATATGGGCGATGATGTGTCTGATCGCCCCTTAGGGCTAATGTGCCCCTTGGATGGATAATGATGTGTCTGACGCCCCTCAATCTAATTAGCCCCTTGTTTGGGCGATTATGTGTCTAACGCGCCATAGGGCAATTGAGCCCCTTTGGATGGGCGATGATGTGTTTTATTGACCTTATGGGCGATGATGTGTCTCACGCTCCCTATAGCAATTGAGCCCCTTGGATTGGCGATGATGTGTTTGACGCCCCTTAGGGTTAATGAACCCCTTAGACGAGCAATGATGTGTCTGACGCACTTTAGGGCTAATGAGCCCCTTGGATGGGTAATGATGTGTCTGACGCTCCTTAGGGATAATGAGCCCCCTTTATCGGCAATGATGTGTCTCACGCCTCGTAGGCCTAATGGGCCACTTGGATTGTAGATGATGTGTATGACGCCCCTTAGGGCTAATGAGCCCCTTGGATGGGCGATTAAGTGTCTAACGCCCATTAGGTTAATTAAGCCCCTTGGATGGGCGATGATGTGTATGATGCATCTTCGGAATAATGAGCCCTTTGGATAAGCGATGATGTGTCTCACGTTCCGTAAAGCAATTGTTCCCCTTGGATTGGCGATGACGTGTCTTATGCCCCTTAGTTTTAAAGAGCCCGTTAGATGGACGATGATGTGTCTACGCCCATTAGGGCTAATGAGCCCCTTGGATGGGCGATGATGTGTTTGACACCCCTTAAGTTTAATGAACACGTTAGATGGGCAATGATGTGTCTGATGCCTCTGAGAGCTTATAAGCCCCTTGGATGGGTAATGATGTGTCTATCGACCCTCAGGGCTAATTAGCCCCTTAGATGAGCGATTATGTGTCTAACGCCCCTTTGGGCTATTAAGCCCCTTGGATGGGCGATGATGTGTTTGATGGACCATAGGAATAATGACCCCATGGATAGCCGTTGATGTGTCTCACGCCTCTTAGGACTAATAAACCCCTTGGATGGGCGATGATGTGTTTGACGCCCCTTAGGGCTTATGAGCACCTTGGATGGGCGATGATGTGTTTGACGACCCTTAAGGTTAATGAAACCCTTCAATGGGCGATGATGTGTCTAACGCCCCTTAGGGCTAATGAGCCCCTTGAATGGGTAATGATGTGTCTGACGCCCCTTAGGGCTCATGAACCCCTAGGATGGGCGATGATGATGTGTCAGACACATCATTACCCTTAGGGTTAGAGTGGCGATGATGTGTATGATGCTCCTTCAGAATAATGAGCCCCTTGGATGGGCGATAATGTGTCTCAAGCTCCCTAGAGCAATTGATCCCCTTGGATTAGTGATGACGTGTCTTACGCCCCTTAGTTCTAAAGAGCCCGTTAGATGGGCGATGATGTGTCTGATGCCCATTAGGGCTAATGAGCCCCTTGGATTGGCGATGATGTGTTTGACGCCCCTTAGGTCTAATGAGCCCTTGGATCGCTAATGATGTGTCTGACGCCCCTCTGGGCTAATGAGCCCCTTGGATGGGAGATTATGTGTCTAACGCCCCTTAGGGCAATTCAGCCACTTGGATGGGCGATGATGTGTCTGATGCACCTTAGGAATAATGAGCCCCTTGGACGGGCGATGATGTGTCTCACGACCCTGAAGGGTAATGAGCCCCTTGGATGGGCGATTATGTGTCTCACGCCCCTTAGGGCTCATGGGACACTTGGATTAGCGATAATGTGTATGATGCCTCTTAGGGCTTATGAGCCCCTTGGGTAGGTAATGATGTGTCTGACGCCCATCAGGGCTAATGAGCCCCTTGCATGGGCGAATAAGTGTTTAACTCCCTTTAGGGCAATTGAGCCCCTTAGATGGGCGATGATGTGTATGATGCACCTTCGGAATAATGAGCCCCTTGGATGGGCGGTGATGTGTCTCATGCTCCCTAGAGAAATTGGGGCCCTTGGATTGGCGATGACGTGTCTTAAGACCCTTAGTTCTAAAGAGCCCCTTAGATGGACGATGATGTGTCTGATGCCCATTAGAGCTAATGAGCCCCTTGGATGGGCGATGATGTATTTAACGCCTCTTAGGGGTAATGAACACTTTATATGGGCGATGATGTGTCTGATCGCCCCTTAGGGCTAATGTGCCCCTTGGATGGGTAATGATGTGTCTGATGCCCCTCAGGATAATTAGCCCCTTATATGGGCGATTATGTCTCTAACGCCCCTTAAGGCTATTGAGCCCCTTGGATAGGCGATGATGTGTTTGATACAGCTTAGGAATAATGACCGCTTGGATGGGCGATGATGTGTCTCACGCCTCTTAGGACTAATGAACCTCTTGGATGGGCGATGATGTGTTTGACGCCCCCTAGGGCTAATGAGCCCCTTGGGTGGGCGATGATGTGTTTGACGCCCCTTAGGGTAAATGAACCCCTTAAATGGGCGATGATGTGTCTAACGCCCCTTAGGGCTAATGAGCCCCTTGGATGGGTAATGATGTGTCTGACGCCCCTTAGGGCTTATGAACCCCTAGGATAGGCAATGATGTGTCTGACACCTCTTAATGCTAATGAGCCCCTTGGATGGGCAATGACGTGCCTCACACCCCTTAAGGCTAATTAGCCAATTGGATGGACGATGATGTGTCTAACGCTCCGTAGAGCAATTAAGCCCCTTGGATAGGCGATGATGTGTCTCCTCCCCTTAGTTCTAATGAGCCCCTTGGATGGGCGATGATGTGTCTCACGACCCTTAGGGCTAATGGGACACTTCAATTAGAGATGATGTGTATGACGCCCCTTATGGCTAATGAGCCCTTGGATGGGTAATTTTGTGTCTAACTCCCCTTAGGGCTAATGAGCCCCTTGGATGGGCGATTAAGTGTCTAACGCCATTTAGGTCTAATAAGCCCCTTGGATGGCCGATGATGTGTCTGACGACCCTTAGGGCTAATGAGCCCCTGGATGGGTAATGATGTGTCTGACGCCCCTCTGGGCTAATGAGCCCCTTGGATGGGCGATTGAGCCACTTAGAAGGGCGATGATGTGTCTGATGCACCTAAGGAATAATGAGCCCTTGGGATGGGCCATGATGAGTCTTACGACCCTCAGGGGTAATGAGCCCCTTGGATGGGCGATTATGTGTCTAACGCCACTTAGGGCAATTGAGCCACTTGGATAGGCGATGATGTGTCTGATGCACCTTAGGAATAATGAGCCCCTTAGATGTGCGACGATATGCCTCACGCTACTTAGAGCAATTAATCCCCTAGGATTGGCGATGACGTGTCATATGCCCCTTAGTTATAAAGAGCCACTTAGATGGGCGATGATGTGTCTGTTGCCTATTAGGGCTAATGAGCCCCTTTGGATGGGCGATGATGTGTTTGGCACCCCTTAAGGTTAATGAACACGTTAGAGTGGCGATGATGTGTATGATGCACCTTCAAAATAATGAGCCCCTTGGATGGGCGATTATGTGTCTAACGCCCTATAGGGCAATTGACCCACTTGGATGGGCGATGATGTGTCTGATGCACCATCAGAATAATGAGCCCCTTAGATGGGCGATGATGTGTCTCACGCTCCTTAGAGCAATTGATCCCTTAGGATTGGCGATGACGTGTCTTACGCCCCTTAGTTCTAAAGAGCCACTTAGATGGACAATGATTTGTCTGATGCCCTTTAGGGCTAATGAGCCCCTTGGATGGGCGATAATGTGTTTGGCACCCCTTAAGGTTAATGAACACGTTAGAGTGGCGATGATGTGTATGATGCTTCTTCAAAATAATGAGCCCCTTGGATGGGCAATGATGTGTCTCAAGCTCCCTAGAGCAATTGATCCCCTTGGATTAGTGATGACGTGTCTTACGCCCCTTAGTTCTAAAGAGCCCGTTAGATGGGCGATGATGTGTATGATGCCTATTAAGGCTAATGAGCCCCTTGGATTGGCGATGATGTGTATGACGCCCCTTATGGCTAATGACCCCCTTGGATAGGTAATGATGTGTCTGACGCCCCTCAAGGCTAATGAGCCCCTTGGATGAGCGATTAAGTGTCTAACGCCCTTTAGGGAAATTGAGCCCCTTGGATGGGCGATGATGTGTATGATGCACCTTCGGAATTATGAGCCCCTTGGATTGGCGATGTTGTGTCTCACGCTCCCTAGAGCAATTGATCCCCTTGGATTGGTGATGACGTGTCTTATGCCCCTTAGTTCTAATGAGCCCGTTAGATGGACGATGATGTGTTTGATGCCCATTAGGGCTAATGAGCCCCTTGGATGGGTGACGATGTGTTTGACCCCCCTAAGGGTTAATGAACACTTTAGATGGGTGATGATGTGTCTGACGCCCCTTAGAACTAATGAGAGTCTTGGATGGGTAATGATGTGTCTGATGCCCCTCAGGCTAATTAGCCCCTTATATGGGCGATTATGTGTCTAACGCCCCTTAGGGCTATTGAGCCCCTTGGATAGGCGATGATGTGTTTGATGCAGCTTAGGAATAATGACCCCTTGGATGGGCGATGATGTGTCTCACGCCTCTTAGGACTAATGAACCCCTTGGATGGGCGATGATGTGTTTGACGCCCCTTAGGGCTAATGAGCTCCTTGGGTGGGCGATGATGTGTTTGACGCCCATTAGGGTAAATGAACCCCTTAAATGGGCGATGATGTGTCTAACGCCCCTTAGGGCTAATGAGCCCCTTGAATGAGTAATGATGTGTCTGACGCCCCTTAGGGCTCATGAACCCCTAGGATGGGCGATGATTATGTCTGACACCTCTCAATGCTAATGAGCCCCTTGGATGGGCAATGACGTGCCTCACACCCCTTAAGGCTAATTAGCCAATTGGATGGACGATGATGTGTCTAACGCTCCGTAGAGCAATTAAGCCCCTTGGATAGGCGATAATGTGTCTCCTCCCCTTAGTTCTAATGAGCCCCTTGGATGGGCGATGATGTGTCTCACGACTCTTAGGGCTAATGGGACACTTCAATTATAGATGATGTGTATGATGCCCCTTATGGCTAATGAGCCCCTTGGATGGGTAATGATGTGTCTAACGCCCCTTAGGGCTAATGAGCCCCTTGGATGGGCGATTAAGTGTCTAACGCCCTAAAGGTCTAATAAGCTCCTTGGATGGGCGATGATGTGTCTGACGCCCCTTACGTTTAATAAGCCCATGGATCGCTAATGATGTGTTTGACGCCCCTCTAGGCTAATGAGCCCCTTTGATGGGAGATTATGTGTCTAACGCCCCTTAAGGAAATTCTGCCACTTGGATGGGCGATGATGTGTCTGATGCACCTTATGAATAATGAGCCCCTTGGATGGGCGATGATGTGTCTCACGACCCTCAAGGATAATGAGCTCCTTGGATGGGCGATTATGTGTCTCACGCCCCTTAGGGCCAATGGGACACTTGGATTGGCGATGATGTGTATGATGCCTCTTAGGGCTTATGAGCCCCTTGGATAGGTAATGATGTGTCTGACGCCCAGCAGGGCTAATGAGCCCCTTGCATGGGCGATTAAGTGTTTAACTCCCTTTAGGGCCATTGAGCCCCTTAGATGGGCGATGATGTGTATGATGCACCTTCGGAATAATGAGCCTCTTGGATGGGCGATGATGTGTCTCATGCTCCCAAGAGAAATTGAGGCCCTTGGATTGGCGATGACGTGTCTTACGACCCTTAGTTCTAATGAGCCCCTTGGATGGCGACGATGTGTTTGACGCCCCTTAGGGGTAATGAACACTATAGATGGGCGATGATGTGTCTGACGCCCCTTGGATGGGTAATGATGTGTATGACGCCCCTCAGGCTAATTAGCCCCTTATATGGGCGATTATGTGTCTAACGCCCCTTAGGGCAATTGAGCCCCTTTGGATGGGCGATGATGTGTTTGATTAACCTTATGGGCGATAATGTGTCTCACGCTCCCTATAGCAATTGAGCCCCTTGGATTGGCGATGATGTGTTTGACGCCCCTTAGGGTTAATGAACCCCTTAGATGGGCAATGATGTGTCTGACGCCCCTTAGGGCTAATGAGCCCCTTGGATGGGTAATGATGTGTCTGACGCCCCTTAGGGCTCATGAACCCCTAGGATGGGCGATGATGTGTCTGACACCTCTCAATGCTAATGAGCCCCTTGGATGGGCAATGACGTGCCTCACACCCCTTAAGGCTAATTAGCCAATTGGATGGACGATGATGTGTCTAACGCTCCGTAGAGCAATTAAGTTCCTTGGATAGGCGATGATGTGTCTCCTCCCCTTAGTCCTAATGAGCCTCTTGGATGGGCGATGATGTGTCTCACGACCCTTAGGGCTAATGGGACACTTCAATTAGAGATAATGTGTATGACGCCCTTTATGGCTAATGAGCCCCTTGGATGGGTAATGATGTGTCTAACGCCCCTTAGGGCTAATGAGCCCCTTGGATGGGCGATTAAGTGTCTAACGCCATTTAGGTCTAATAAGCCCCTTGGATGGCCGATGATGTGTCTGACGACCCATAGGGCTAATGAGCCCCTGGATGGGTAATGATGTGTCTGACGCCCCTCAGGGCTAATGAGCCCCTTGGATGGGCAATTGAGCAACTTGGAAGGGCGATGATGTGTCTGATGCACCTAAGGAATAATGAGCCCTTTGGATGGGCGATAATGTGTCTCACGACCCTAAAGGGTAACGAGCCCCTTGGATGGGCGATTATATGTCTAACGCCCCTTAGGGCAATTGAGCCACTTGGATGGGCGATGATGTGTCTGATACACCTTCGGAATAATGAGCCCCTTAGATGGGCGATGCTATGCCTCACGCTCCTTAGTGCAATTAATCCCCTAGGATTGGCGATAACGTGTCATATGCCCCTTAGTTATAAAGAGCCACTTAGATGGGCGATGATGTGTCTGATGCCTATTAGGGCTAATGAGCCCCTAGGATGGGCGATGATGTGTTTGGCACTCCTTAAGGTTAATGAACACGTTAGAGTGGCGATAATGTGTATGATGCACCTTCGGAATAATGAGCCCCTTTGATGGACGATGAAGTGTCTAACACTCCGTAGAGCAATTAAGCCCCTTGGATAGGCGATGATGTGTCTCCTCCCCTTAGTTCTAATGAGCCCCTTGGATGAGCGATGATGTGTCTCACGACCCTTAGAGCTAATGGGTCACTTCAATTGGCGATGATTTGTATGACGCCCCTTAGGCCTAATGAGCCCCCTGGATTAATAATGATGTGTCTGACGCCCCTTAGGGCTAATGAGCCCCTTGGATGGGCGATTAAGTGTCCAACGCCATTTCGATCTAATAAGCCCCTTGGATGGCCGATGATGTGTCTGACGACCCTTAGGGCTAATGAGCCCCTGGATGGGTAATGATGTGTCTGACGCCCCTCAGGGCTAATGAGCCCTTGGATGGGCGATTATGTGTCTAACGCCCCATAGGGCAATTGACCCACTTGGATGGGCGATGATGTGACTGATGCACCATCAGAATAATGAGCCCCTTAGATGGGCGATGATGTGTCTCACGCTCCTTAGAGGAATTGATCCCTTAGGATTGGCGATGACGTGTCATACGCCCCTTAGTTCTAAAGAGCCACTTAGATGGACGATGATTTGTCTGATGCCCTTTAGGGCTAATGAGCCCCTTGGATGGGCGATGATATGTTTGGCACCCCTTAAGGTTAACGAACACGTTAGAGTGGCGATGATGTGTATGATGCTCCTTCAGAATAATGAGCCCCTTGGATGGGCGATTATGTGTCTCAAGCTCCCTAGAGCAATTGATCCCCTTGGATTAGTGATGACGTGTCTTACGCCCCTTAGTTCTAAAGAGCCCGATAGATGGGCGATGATGTGTATAATGCTCCTTCAGAATAATGAGCCCCTTGGATTGGCGATGATGTGTATGACGCCCCTTATGGCTAATGACCCCCTTGGATAGGTAATGATGTGTCTGACGCCCCTCAAGGCTAATGAGCCCTTTGGATGAGCGATTAAGTGTCTAACGCCCTTTAGGGCAATTGAGCCCCTTGGATGGGCGATGATGTGTATGATGCACCTTCGGAATTATGAGCCCCTTGGATGGGCGATGTTGTGTCTCACGCTCCCTAGAGCAATTGATCCCCTTGGATTGGTGGTGGCGTGTCTTACGCCCCTTAGTTCTAAAAAGCTCGTCAGATGGACGAAGATGTGTCTGATGCCCATTAGGGCTAATGAGCCCCTTGAATGGGCGATGATGTGTTTGACGCCCCTAAGGGTTAATGAACACTTTAGATGGGTGATGATGTGTCTGACGCCCCTTAGAACTAATGAGTCCCTTGGATGGGTAATGATGTGTCTGATGCCCCTCAGGCTAATTAGCCCCTTATATGGGCGATTATGTGTCTAACGCCCCTTAGGGCTATTGAGCCCCTTGGATAAGCGATGATGTGTTTGATGCAGCTTAGGAATAATGACCCCTTGGATGGGCGATGATGTGTCTCACGCCTCTTAGGACTAATGAACCCCTTGGATGGGCGATGATGTGTTTGACGCCCCTTAGGGCTAATGAGCCCCTTGGGTGGGCGAAGATGTGTTTGAAGCCCCTTAGGGTAAATGAACCCCTTAAATGGGCGATGATGTGTCTAACGCCCCTTAGGGCTAATGAGCCCCTTTGATGGGTAATGATGTGTCTGACGCCCATTAGGTCTCATGAACCCCTAGGATGGGCGATGATGTGTCTGACACCTCTCAATGCTAATGAGCCCCTTGGACGGGCAATGACGTGCCTCACACCCCTTAAGGCTAATTAGCCAATTGGATGGACGATGATGTGTCTAATGCTCCGTAGAGCAATTAAGCCCCTTGGATAGGCGATGATGTGTCTCCTCCCCTTAGTTCTAATGAGCCCCTTGGATAGGCGATGATGTGTCTCACGACCCTTAGGGCTAATGGGACACTTCAATTAGAGATGATGTGTATGACGCCCCTTATGGCTAATGAGCCCCTTGGATAGGTAATGATGTGTCTAACGCCCAATGAGCCCCTTGGATGGGCGATTAAGTGTCTAACGCCCTAAAGGTCTAATAAGCTCCTTGGATGGGCGATGATGTGTCTGACGCCCCTTACGTCTAATAAGCCCTTGGATCACTAATGATTTGTCTGACGCCCCTCTAGGCTAATGAGCCCCTTGGATGGGAGATTATGTGTCTAACGCCCCTTAGGGCAATTCAGCCACTTGGATGGGCGATGATGTGTCTGATGCACCTTAGGAATAATGAGCCCCTTGGATGGGCGATGATGTGTCTCACGACCCTCAAGGCTAATGAGCCCCTTGGATGGGCGATTATGTGTCTCACGCCCCTTAGGGCCAATGGGACACTTGGATTGGCGATGATGTGTATGATGCCTCTTAGGGCTTATGAGCCCCTTGGATAGGTAATGATGTGTCTGACGCCCATCAGGGCTAATGAGCCCCTTGCATCGGCGATTAAGTGTTTAACTCCCATTAGGGCAATTGAGCCCCTTAGATGGGCGATGATGTGTATGATGCACCTTCGGAATAATGAGCCTCATGGATGGGCGATGATGTGTCTGATGATCCCTAGACAAATTGAGGCCCTTGGATTGGCGATGACGTGTCTTACGACCCTTAGTTCTAAAGAGCCCCTTAGATGGACGATGATATGTCTGATGCCCATTACGGTTAATAAGCCCCTTGGATAGGCGACGATGTGTTTGACGCCCCTTAGGGGTAATGAACACTATAGATGGGCGATGATGTGTCTGACGCCCCTTAAGGCTAATGTGCCCCTTGGATGGGTAATGATGTGTATGACGCCCCTCAGGCTAATTAGCCCCTTATATGGGCGATTATGTGTCTAACGCCCCTTAGGGAAATTGAGCCCCTTTGGATGGGCGATGATGTGTTTGATTAACCTTGTGGACGATGATGTGTCTCACGCTCCCTATAGCAATTGAGCCCCTTGGATTGGCGATGATGTGTTTGACGCCCCTTAGGGTTAATGAACCCCTTAGATGGGCAATGATGTGTCTGACGCCCCTTAGGGCTAATGAGCCCCTTGGATGGGTAATGATGTGTCTGACGCCCCTTAGGGATAATGTGCCCCTTTTTTCGGCGATGATGTGTCTCACGCCCCGTAGGGCTAATGGGCCACTTGGATTGTAGATGATGTGTATAAAGCCCCTTAGGGCTAATGAGCCCCTTGGATGGGCGATTAAGTGTCTAACGCCATTTAGGTCTAATAAGCCCCTTGGATGGCCGATGATGTGTCTGACGACCCTTAGGGCTAATGAGCCCCTGGATGGGTAATGATGTGTCTGACGCCCCTCAGGGCTAATGAGCCCCTTGGATGGGCGATTATGTGTCTAACGCCCCTTAGGGCAATTGACCAACTTGGATGGGCGATGATGTGTCTGATGCACCATCAGAATAATGAGCCCCTTAGATGGGCGATGATGTGTCTCACGCTCCCTAGAGTAATTGATCCCCTTGGATTGGTGATGACGTGTCTTACGCCCCTTAGTTCTAAAGAGGCCGTTAGATGGACGATGATGTGTCTGATGCCCATTAGGGCTATTGAGCCCCTTGGATGGGCGATGATGTTTTTGACACCCCTTAAGGTTAATGAACACGTTAGATGGGTGATGATGTGTCTAACGCCCCTTAGGGCTAATGAGCCCCTTGGATGGGTAATGATGTGTTTGATGCCCCTTTAGGCAAATGAGCCCCTTGGATTGGCGATGATGTGTCTGACGCTCCTTAGGGCTAATGAGCCCCTTAGATGGGTAATGATGTGTCTGACGCCCGTCAGGGCTAATTAGCCCCTTAGATGGCCGATTATGTGTCTAACACCCCTTAGATGGGAGATTATGCGTCGAACGCCCTTTAGGGCTATTGAGCCCTTTGGATGGGTGCTGATGTGTTTGATGCACCAAAGGAATAATGACCCCATGGATAAACGATGATGTATCTCACGCCTCTTAGGACTAATGAACCCCTTGGATGGGCGATGATGTGTTTAACACCCCTTAGAGCTAATGAGCCCCTTGGATGGGCGATAATGTGTCTAACGCCCCTTTGGGCTAATGAAACCCTTAAAAGCGCGATGATGTGTCTGACGCCCCTTAGGGCTAATGAGCTTCTTGGATAGGTAATGATGTGTCTTACGCCCCTTAGGGCTCATGAACCCCTAGGATGGGCGATGATGTGTCTGACACCTCTCAAGGTTAATGAGCCCCTTGGATGGGCAATGACGTGCCTCACACCCCTCAAGGCTAACTAGCCAAATAAATGGACAATGATGTGTTTGACGCTTCGTAAAGCAAGAAAGCCCCTTGGATAGGCGATGATGTGTATCCTCCCCTCAGTTGTAATGAGCCCCTTGGATGGGCGATGATGTGTCTCACGACCCTTAGGGCTAATGGGCCACTTCAATTGGCGATGATTTGTATGACGCCCCTAAGGCCCAATGAGCCCCCTTGATGGGTAATGATGTGTCTGACGTCCCTTAGGGCTAATGAACCCCTTGGATGGGCGATTAAGTGTCTAACGCCATTTAGGTCTAATAAGTCCCTTGGATGGGTAATGATGTGTCTGACGCCCCTCAATGCTAATGAGCCCCTTGGATGGGTGATTAAGTGTCTAACGTCCTTTAAGGCAATTGAGCCACTTGGAAGGGCGATGATGTGTCTGATGCACCTAAGGAATAATGAGTCCTTTAGATGGGCGATGATGTGTCTCACGACCCTCAGGGGTAATGAGCCCCTTGGATGGGCGATTATGTGTCTAACGCCCCTTAGGGCAATTGAGCCACTTGGATGGGCGATGATGTGTATAATGCACCTTCGGAATAATGAGCCGCTTGGATGGGCGATGATGTGTCTCACGCTCCCTAAAACAATTGATCCCCTTGGATTGGTGATGACGTGTCTTACGCCCCTTAGTTCTAAAGAGCCTAATATATGGACGATGATGTGTCTAATGCCCTTTAGGGCTAATGAGCCCCTTGGATGGGCGATGATGTGTTTGACACCCCTTAAAGTTAATGAACACGTTAGATGGGCGATGATGTGTCTAACGCCCCTTAGGGCTAATGAGCCCCTTGGATGGGTAATGATGTGTCTGACGCCCCTCAGGCCTAATTAGCCCCTTAGATGGGCGATTATGTGTCTGACGCCCCTTAGGGCTATTGAGCCCCTTCGTTGGGCGATGATGTGTCTCACGCTCCCTAGAGCTATTGATCGCCTTGGATTGGTGATGACGTGTCTTACGCCCCTTAGTTCTAAAGAGCCCGTTAGATGGACGATGATGTGTCTGATGCCCATTAGGGCTAATGAGCCCCTTGGATGGGCGATGATGTGTTTAACACACCTTAAGGTTAATGAACACGTTAGATGGGCGACAATGTGTCTGATGCACCTTAGGAATAATGAGCCCCTTGGATGGGCGATGATGTGTCTCACGACCCTCAGGGCTGATGAGTACCTTGGATGGGCGATTATGTGTCTCACGCCCCTTAGGGCTAATGGGACACTTTGATTAGCGATTATTTGTATGACGCCCCTAAGGGCTAATGAACCCCTTGGATAGGTAATGATGTGTCTGACGCCCCTCAAGGCTAATGAGCCCCTTGGATGGGCGATTAAGTGTCTCACGTCCTTTAGTGCAATTGAGCCCCTTGGTAGGGCGATGATGTGTATGATGCACCTTTTGAATAATGAGCCCCTTGGATGGGCGACGATGTGTCTAACGCTCCCTAGAGCAATTGAGACCTTTTGATTGGCGATGACGTGTCATACGCCCCTTAGTTCTAAAGAGCCCCTTAGATGGACGATGATGTGTCTGATGCCCATTTGGGCTAATGAGCCCCTTAGATGGGCGATGATGTGTTTGACACCCCTTAGGGTTAATGAACACTTTAGATGGGTGATGATGTGTTTGACGCCCCTGAGGGCTAATGATTCCCTTGGATGGGTAATGATGTGTGTGACGCCCCTCAGGGCTAATTAGCCCCTTATATGGGCCATTCTGTGTCTAACGCCCTTTAGGGAAATTGAGCCTCTTGGATGGGCGATGATGTGTCTCACGCTTCTTAGGACTAATGAACCCCTTGTATGGGCGATGATGTGTTTGACGCCCCTTGGGGCTATTGAGCCCCTTGGATGGGCGATGATGTGTCTGACGCCCCGTAGGGTTAATGAACCCCTTAAATGGGAGATGATGTGTCTGACGCCCCTTATGGCTAATGAGCCCCTTGGATTGGTAATGATGTGTCTTACGCCCCTTAGGGCTCATGAACCCCTAGGATGGGCGATGATGTGTCTGACACCTCTCAAGGTTAATGAGCCCCTTGGATGGGCAATGACGTGCCTCACACCCCTCAAGGCTAACTAGCCGAATAAATGGACAATGATGTGTTTGACGCTTCGTAAAGCAAGAAAGCCCCTTGGATAGGCGATGATGTGTATCCTCCCCTCAGTTGTAATGAGCCCCTTGGATGGGCGATGATGTGTCTCACGACCCTTAGGGCTAATGGGCCAATTCAATTGGCGATGATTTGTATGACGCCCCTTAGGCCCAATGATCCCCCTTGATGGGTAATGATGTGTCTGACGTCCCTTAGGGCTAATGAACCCCTTGGATGGGCGATTAAGTGTCTAACGCCATTTAGGTCTAATAAGCCCCTTGGATGGGTAATGATGTGTCTGACGCCCCTCAATGCTAATGAGCCCCTTGGATGGGTGATTAAGTGTCTAACGTCCTTTAAGGCAATTGAGCCACTTGGAAGGGCGATGATGTGTCTGATGCACCTAAGGAATAATGAGTCCTTTAGATGGGCGATGATGTGTCTCACGACCCTCAGGGGTAATGAGCCCCTTGGATGGGCGATTATGTGTCTAACGCCCCTTAGGGCAATTGAGCCACTTGGATGGGCGATGATGTGTATAATGCACCTTCGGAATAATGAGCCGCTTGGATGGGCGATGATGTGTCTCACGCTCCCTAGAACAATTGATCCCCTTGGATTGGTGATGACGTGTCTTACGCCCCTTAGTTCTAAAGAGCCTATTATATGGACGATGATGTGTCTGATGCCCATTAGGGCTAATGAGCCCCTTGGATGGGCGATGATGTGTTTGACACCCCTTAATGTTAATGAACACGTTAGATGGGCGATGATGTGTCTAACGCCCCTTAGGGCTAATGAGCCCCTAGGATGGGTAATGATGTGTCTGACGCCCTCAGGCCTAATTAGCCCCTTAGATGGGCGATTATGTGTCTAACGCCCCTTAGGGCTATTGAGCCCCTTCGTTGGGCGATGATGTGTCTCACGCTCCCTAGAGCAATTGATCCCCTTGGATTGGTGATGACGTGTCTTACGCCCCTTAGTTCTAAAGAGCCCGTTAGATGGACGATGATGTGTCTGATGCCCATTAGGGCTAATGAGCCCCTTGGATGGGCGATGATGTGTTTAACACACCTTAAGGTTAATGAACACGTTAGATGGGCGACGATGTGTCTGATGCACCTTAGGAATAATGAGCCCCTTGGATGGGCGATGATGTGTCTCACGACCCTCAGGGCTGATGAGTACCTTGGATGAACGATTATGTGTCTCACGCCCCTTAGGGCTAATGGGACACTTGGATTAGCGATTATTTGTATGACGCCCCTAAGGGCTAATGAACCCCTTTGATAGGTAATGATGTGTCTGACGCCCCTCAAGGCTAATGAGCCCCTTGGATGGGCGATTAAGTGTCTCACGTCCTTTAGGGCAATTGAGCCCCTTGGTAGGGCGATGATGTGTATGATGCACCTTTTGAATAATGAGCCCCTTGGATGGGCGACGATGTGTCTAACGCTCCCTAGAGCAATTGAGACCTTTTGATTGGCGATGACGTGTCATACGCCCCTTAGTTCTAAAGAGCCCCTTAGATGGACGATGATGTGTCTGATGCCCATTTGGGCTAATGAGCCCCTTAGTTGGGCGATGATGTGTTTGACACCCCTTAGGGTTAATGAACACTTTAGATGGGTGATGATGTGTTTGACGCCCCTGAGGGCTAATGATTCCCTTGGATGGGTAATGATGTGTGTGACGCCCCTCAGGGCTAATTAGCCCCTTATATGGGCCATTCTGTGTCTAACGCCCCTTAGGGAAATTGAGCCTCTTGGATGGGCGATGATGTGTCTCACGCTTCTTAGGACTAATGAACCCCTTGTATGGGCGATGATGTGTTTGACGCCCCTTGGGGCTATTGAGCCCCTTGGATGGGCGATGATGTGTCTGACGCCCCGTAGGGTTAATGAACCCCTTAAATGGGAGATGATGTGTCTGACGCCCCTTATGGCTAATGAGCCCCTTGGATTGGTAATGATGTGTCTTACGCCCCTTAGGGCTCATGAACCCCTAGGATGGGCGATGATGTGTCTGACACCTCTCAAGGTTAATGAGCCCCTTGGATAAGCAATGACGTGCCTCACACCCCTCAAGGCTAACTAGCCAAATAAATGGACAATGATGTGTTGGACGCTTCGTAAATCAAGAAAGCCCCTTGGATAGGCGATGATGTGTATCCTCCCCTCAGTTGTAATGAGCCCCTTGGATGGGCGATGATGTGTCTCACGACCCTTAGGGCTAATGGGCCACTTCAATTGGCGATGATTTGTATGACGCCCCTTAGGCCCAATGAGCCCCCTTGATGGGTAATGATGTGTCTGACGTCCCTTAGGGCTAATGAACCCCTTGGATGGGCGATTAAGTGTCTAACGCCATTTAGGTCTAATAAGCCCCTTGGATGGGTAATGATGTGTCTGACGCCCCTCAATGCTAATGAGCCCCTTGGATGGGTGATTAAGTGTCTAACGTCCTTTAAGGCAATTGAGCCACTTGGAAGGGCGATGATGTGTCTGATGCACCTAAGGAATAATGAGTCCTTTAGATGGGCGATGATGTGTCTCACGACCCTCAGGGGTAATGAGCCCCTTGGATGGGCGATTATGTGTCTAACGCCCCTTAGGGCAATTGAGCCACTTGGATGGGCGATGATGTGTATAATGCACCTTCGGAATAATGAGCCGCTTGGATGGGCGATGATGTGTCTCACGCTCCCTAGAACAATTGATCCCCTTGGATTGGTGATGACGTGTCTTACGCCCCTTAGTTCTAAAGAGCCTATTATATGGTCGATGATGTGTCTGATGCCTATTAGGGCTAATGAGCCCCTTGGATGGGCGATGATGTGTTTGACACCCCTTAAAGTTAATGAACACGTTAGATGGGCGATGATGTGTCTAACGCCCCTTAGGGCTAATGAGCCCCTTTGATGGGTAATGATGTGTCTGACGCCCCTCAGGCCTAATTAGCCCGTTAGATGGGCGATTATGTGTCTAACGCCCCTTAGGGCTATTGAGCCCCTTCGTTGGGCGATGATGTGTCTCACGCTCCCTAGAGCAATTGATCCCCTTGGATTGGTGATGACGTGTCTTACGCCCCTTAGTTCTAAAGAGCCCGTTAGATGGACGATGATGTGTCTGATGCCCATTAGGGCTAATGAGCCCCTTGGATGGGCGATGATGTGTTTAACACACCTTAAGGTTAATGAACACGTTAGATGGGCGACGATGTGTCTGATGCACCTTAGGAATAATGAGCCCCTTGGATGGGCGATGATGTGTCTCACGACCCTCAGGGCTAATGAGTACCTTGGATGGGCGATTATGTGTCTCACGCCCCTTAGGGCTAATGGGACAATTGGATTAGCGATTATTTGTATGACGCCCCTAAGGGCTAATGAACCCCTTGGATAGGTAATGATGTGTCTGACGCCCCTCAAGGCTAATGAGCCCCTTGGATGGGCGATTAAGTGTCTCACGTCCTTTAGGGCAATTGAGCCCCTTGGTAGGGCGATGATGTGTATGATGCACCTTTTGAATAATGAGCCCCTTGGATGGGCGATGATGTGTCTAACGCTCCCTAGAGCAATTGAGACCTTTTGATTGGCGATGACGTGTCATACGCCCCTTAGTTCTAAAGAGCCCCTTAGATGGACGATGATGTGTCTGATGCCCATTTGGGCTTATGAGCCCCTTAGATGGGCGATGATGTGTTTGACACCCCTTAGGGTTAATGAACACTTTAGATGGGTGATGATGTGTTTGACGCCCCTGAGGGCTAATGATTCCCTTGGATGGGTAATGATGTGTGTGACGCCCCTCAGGGCTAATTAGCCCCTTATATGGGCCATTCTGTGTCTAACGCCCCTTAGGGAAATTGAGCCTCTTGGATGGGCGATGATGTGTCTCACGCTTCTTAGGACTAATGAACCCCTTGTATGGGCGATGATGTGTTTGACGCCCCTTGGGGCTATTGAGCCCCTTGGATGGGCGATGATGTGTCTGACGCCCCGTAGGGTTAATGAACCCCTTAAATGGGAGATGATGTGTCTGACGCCCCTTATGGCTAATGAGCCCCTTGGATTGGTAATGATGTATCTGACGCCCCTTAGAGCTCATGAACCCCTAGGATGGGCGATGATGTGTCTGACACCTGAACGGGATTAGTAGTGTCGTTAGTCTACTAACCCTAATCAAATTAACAATTTATAATACCTAAACTACCCTAATACGAGTATAGGGGTAAGTAAAGGGTCGAACCCAAAAGGAAGCATGCGAGCTAAACACTAAATTCGCTAAGGAAAAGTCAAGGAAAGGATAATTTTGTTGAAAATTTTTTTTTTGGATAAAAAGCACTAAACTACGAATAAGCAAAGATAAAGACGAATAAAATCAATAAAGAACAACGCTAGGGATACGGGGGTGTCAAACATGATTAGAAAAAAGGGGAATAATCATAGTTATCATGAAGAACATGCCAAAGAACACAAGATCCTACCTAAACAATTCATTCTCATGCAATAGTCTAGGCAAATCAATGAAAGAGGTCTATGCTAATTAGGATCATTCTCATGCATCCCATTAGGCACAAGCTAACCAAAGAATAAAGGGGCACAATACATGGAACTCCATTTTAACAACTCATTCTCATGCAATCATTAAAATAGAGGTGATCTAAATCTTGTTCAAATCATTTTCATGCATTTAAACTAGAAGGCGATCAAATAAAGTGCTACAATAATCTCAAGTCAATAAAAATCATATCTTTCATCAATTTAAGGCATGTAATCAATCCACTATCATCATTCATCCAACATTCAACACATATTTTCCACCCCCTTCCCCTAGCTAAGAGTTTAGCCTAGAGAAAGGAGATTAAACATAATAGCAAAACCAAAAATATATTCAAGAAACACAAAACAAAACATGATTAAAAACAATGAAAACGATAAGAACTAGATGAACTAAAAAGACTAACAAAAATAAGCCACAATAAAGCAAATAAATAAAGCTAAAGGGAAGGATTAGAGATTACTAGAGAGAGGATTAATGAAAGATGAAAACTTGAAGGAATTGCTTGATTAAACTTGACCAAAATTGATTACTTGGAAGAAAATTGAGCAATAATCTACTTTATCTCTCTAAAAACTATCTAATCTAACCCTAAGAGAGAGAAGCTCTCCTAAACTAACTAAGAAAATATCATAATAGTTCCCCCCTAATTACCCCCCAAAAAATGGGTATTTATCCTAAGCTATAAAAAGAAACTAAATAAATAAAGAGAAATAAAATAGAATATAGAAAATAAGAAAGGAAATACAAAAGAGGTAAAGTAAAAGGAAAAGGAAATTAAAAGAAAAAGAAAATAAAAAATAAAAAAGAAAAGAAAAACAAATCAGTCCACCAAAACCAAAGTCAGACCCTATCTCATTCCTCTTCTTCTTCGAATTAAAGCTGCTCTAGAAACGGGGAAAATTGATCCTAAGCTTCACATCCCATCAAACAATATAAGCAACAATTACCCTTCAATCAACACCGCTCATTATCATCAAAAATCGGCATCAATAAATCAACACCATTTGATCTTCATAAGTAATCATGTGAGAAGCTCGTGATCGACCCACAATTGCGCGCCCGCACAAACATCGCACAAAGGTCGCGCAAATTCTACTGCCTCAACTCTAATTTTGGACTCCAATTTGTGCGCCTTCTGACAGGGCTGCGCGCCCGCGGTGGTCTGGGTTGGGCGAATTTGGAGGTTCGATTGAAGCTGCTGATTGTTGTTGGTGTTGTGTTCGTTGCTGTTGTTGGTGGTTGTTTTGTTGTTGTTGCGGTGGTGGAATTGAAAGATGGGTTTGACGCGGCAGGTGGCTTGCATGGTGGGTGCTGGTGTGATTAGAGGTGTTGTGGGAGTTGCGGAAAGGAGAAGGAAAGCAAGGGAGTGTTGCGATGTTGGTGTTGTTGATGGTTGTGGGGTTGCGCGTTGGTGGAACGCGTGGAGGTGTACCGCTGGTGAAAGCAGGGGATTGCGAATTGTTGCTATTGTAGTTGTTGTTGGGTGGTTTCGGTGCGATTAGGAGGAGCGTGGTGGTTGATTGGAGAGCTGGGCTGATGGTGTTGTGTTTGTTGCTATTGGTGTTGTGGTGTAGGGTAAGGTGAGGTGTGTGGTGAAGGATAAGAGGTGGGCAGCTAGGTGGGCAGCAGCTAGGGGGTGACGTTTTGTGCCTCGACCCTTGACCTCCGAACACAAATAATGACTTTGAAAACCGGAACACCTACAACCAAAAACACGAGGGTATTACCACGAGATAAAATAAAATAAAATAAAGAAAAATAAAGTAGAATAAAATAAGATAAATAAAGTAAAATAAAATAAAATAAAATAAAATGCCAAAACTAAAGAAATAATAAAATTGAATGAAATAAAATAAAATAAAATACGAAACTAAAATAAATAAGAAAACGAGATAAAAAGAGAAATTATTAAAAATAAAAACTATAGAAAATTACAAAAATACTCAAAATAAAGATAAAAGACGAGAATAATAAAATAATAGAAATAAAGGATATAAAAGGTGAAATTATTGGAAAATAAGCCGAAATACGACTCAATAAACACCCTAAAAGTGACATAAAAGTCACTTATCAAACTCCCCCAAGCTTACCTTTTGCTCGTCCTCGAGTAAATTAACATGAAACACGGGAGAAGGAGAATGATTTATTCATGAAAAACTAAGACCCTAAAGGAGACAAGAATGTACACTAACTTACTTTCGTAGGAATCACGGTCAATTTTAGCAACTAAAGACAAGCCCTTTAAACCCCTAGATCGCCCTAGAGGACGAGTGTGCTCTCGTGAGGGTGTCCTAAGAGTTTAACCTAGAACTATAAATAAAACCAAGGGAAAACAAAAAGAAAAAGAAAAAGAAAAGCAAAAACAAAAAGGCAAGCACAACCACGACCAACATGACATGACAAGGCTTAAGAAAACCAGACAAGCTTTTAGATAGAAAATGCTCCATTTGGACTCAAAACATAGGGACATGCACCAAAGAATGCTCACCTTTCTTAATTAGATAAGGGAATACACGTTCCGAGATGCTCATGGTTGAAAGAGACAAACCTAAGCTAAGCATAGAGAACTAAGGATTTCACTCTCCGCCCTAGCCCCATCCAAGACGGTCCACGTTCTCTCCACTAGCTTCAAATCATCCCTTAGTTAGCTCCTCATGATTCCTCGAGGGAACCGGAAAAAGAAATTTTTATGCGGAATCATAAGGTCATCCCGACATCTCAACTATGCATACTCTCTCCATAGGGTTGAAATCTATCTCCCTCCACCGGTCATTGACCTCACCCCTCTAAAGTCAAAGGGTCTTTACTAGGGTTGTAACATAAGGCTAAGGGTCAAGGCAGGGCAAAAATTTGAAAATTTTGGTGATATTTCCTAAATGAAGCAAAAGGGTGATCAAACCTCAAAAACAAACTCAAGAAATCACCAAACATCAAACAAAAATACCAATAATGCCATCTCCCCCAAGCTTATTCGACACCGACACTCAATAAAAACAAAAACGAAGTAACACTCCCCCCCAAGCTTGAACAAAGCATTGTCCTCAATGCTTAAACTAGGGAAGAAAACGAAACCAAACTAATTTTAATTTATTTATTTATTTTTTTTTTGTTTTTGCTCCTTGCCTTTTTTTGTAAACTTTGGACGGCTTTTTCTTAACAATTGCTTTATTTCACACAATATATACAATTTACTTTCTTGCTTGGTGCAAAGAGCATAATACTTTCTCATTTTATTACAACACAAAACAAACTATTAAACCGAAATGCTTCACAAACTAAGGGTTAGGGAAACAAAAGGTCATAAGGCTTGTAATGTGGCTCATAATCAAGAAAGGGAATAGGCTCAAAGGGTTGGCAAGAGGAGCAAATGCGTAATAAAAACAAAATAAGTAACAAAACAAAAAGAAGATAAAGAAAAATGAGAAAAGTGGCGCCCTTTTCCTCCCCTAGAGTTGCTTGGTCACGATCTTGGGAGCTAGAGGACAACACAAGGATTAAGTTATGCATAGTTAAGGATCCTAAATACCGCCCACAAGAATGATGAAGGCTACAACAAATGACGCTCACACGGGATAAGAAATAAGCAAATACCAACCAAGGGAATCCTATTCACCATAGAGAGCAACACCATCTTACCACTTTCCCGTGAACTAGGGGTTCAAACGTCCTCAAAAGTTCTAAACCGGGCTACCTTAGCTTACAATGTGTCTAAATCAACCTTAAGCACTCTCAAACCGTGTAGACCCTCATCAACTAGTAAGATAAGCATTCAAAGACACATCGTCATGAAAGGCACACAAATCCAAATGAATGAGCAATTCCAAATCAAAATAATTTCAACTCGTCATAGCCATGTTTGTCACATAAAAAGGAAAAACAACACAAAAACAAGAGGAAGAAATAAAACGGTTCACAAATGAGGCATGTAATTCAAGTAAATCCCAATCGTCATACAAATGACCGTTGATAACAACATCAACGATCCCTGGTTCCTTAGAACCAATGCAAACAACCTTGAACCATTCAAATTCTTCCTAAACTAACCTTAAACTAGGCGCTCAAAGAAAAATTAAAAGAGTGAAAACAAGAAAGGTCTCACCAAGAGGTTGGCTTAAAAGAATAATAGAGCATAAAATCTAGTTCACCAAATGTCACTCCGCTCCAAGCTTCCAAAATGCACCCTACAAGGCAAGACAAGACATAAAAGAAAACATTAAAAGAAAACAAGGAAAGAAAACAAAAAGAAAAAGAAAGGAGGGGGAGAAAAAGGGGTAGAAATCCTCTGGGTTGCCTCCCGGGAAGCGCTTGTTTATGGTCTCTAGCTTGACCCTTCACCTCCTTCAAGGTGGAATAAAAAACATCACCCTCATCAACTTTAGGATTGAATCATAGATGCCCCCAAGCTTGAGAACTAGAATTCCTTAAGGTCTCAAATCACCACAAGGGAAAGGAGGGAATGAATCAAGAGCCAATGATGGCTCATCTTTTCTTTTTCTCTTCTTCATGTCGTTTCTTCTTCTTTTTTCTCTCTTCTTTCTTTTCCATCTAAAAGGGAGATGAAGCTTGGAATCCTCGATATTAGGAAGGGCAACCTCACCTTCCTCAAGAGAGCCTTCAAACCAAGCAGGAACTTCAAGAAAGTCATCATACCTCATTGTCACCTTACCATCACATGGAGGTAAGCTCTCATTATCCATCACACCATCGACCACATCAACTCTACATACGCTCACCGCCATAGGGCTCTTCAAAAAAACATTCTCAACTAGCCTAAAAGGGAAGGGAACCGGGCCTTCAAACTTGTTTGGTTCACTAAAATCTAATGGCTCCTCATTTTGTTCTTAAACCTTCTTCTCAACCACATCCTCCACAACCTTGTCTTCCTTACTTTCATCCTCCTTGCAAGTTTTGAGATGATAAGCATATGAAGGGTTAGTAGATGATTGTAAGAGGAGTTTTGCGGTTAAATGGAGAGAAGAAATGTTGGCTAGTTGGGAGTCAACAACTTCATTGTGAGATTTGATCTCTTGGAATTGTTGAGTGAGAATTTGACGTTGTTGAAGAATTTGGGTCTGTGTGTGGTCGGATGGGGATTGTTCTTCATACGCTTGAGGATTTTTGTCATGATGTTGACCTTGAAAGTTCCCCATTAAGATGGAAGGGTAAGAAAAATTTTCGGTTAGAGGATTGAAAAGAGGTTCATCTTGGAGTTAGGAGGTTTCTTGTTTTGGAGGTTGTTGAAGTTGTTGAGAATGAGCTTGGGTTACAAACTCTCCTTCCCTCAAAGTCAAAGCCTCACCTTGCTTGGGATTGAACTCTCTACAATACGATGCATCATGATCCGTCCCACCACAACAAGCACATGAGAAATCAATGATTTGTGACAGTTTTGAACCCAAACCTACACTTGAGTTCAACTTGGAAAGACCTTCATTCAAGAGTTCAACTATGTGCTTAAGTTGACCGACTTTCTCCAACTCATAAAGATCACCTTGCTTTCCTTGGGACCTTCTTTGACCTCCCAAAGAATAGCTAGTAGCCACCTCTTCAATTATAGCTTCAACTTGGCTATGAGGGATCTTAATCAATTGGCCACCGGCACCCGCATCTAGATTTGTTCTTGAAATTGGCTCTAAGCCATCATAAAAGAATCTCATGAGCAAATTATGGTTGAATCCATGGTTAAGACATGCTATAATCATATCCTTAAACCTTTCCCATGCTTCCCCAAGAGTTTCATCCGGTTCTTGCTCAAAAGAAGCTATCTTCCTCCTCATTTTTGCAGTTTGCTCATCGGAAATGAACCTCTTGAGAAAGGCCTTCGCAACATCTTTCCATGTGGTGAGAGAGTTGGGCTTTAAAAGCTTGAGCCATACGAATGTAATCTTGGCTCACTTCCTTTGTTTGCATCATTGCACACAACTCAAGGAATCGGTCCAAATGCTCAATGGGGTCTTCACTTGCACTTCCGGAAAATTGCTCAACTTGTACCATCCTAGCATATTGTGGATGGATTGTGAAATTAGACTCGGTGGTTGGGAGAAGTATACCACTCGTGAGCTCATAGACTTCCGGATTTCCAGACTCCCTAAAAAGAAGGTCATCCTCTTATCTTGCCATATCTCTCTTTGAATACTACAACAAAGCTAAGCACACTATTAGCAATGACAAGTAGGATTAAAAAAAAGGCAAAATAATAAAAAGAAAGCAAATAAAATGACTCTAACAATAGCAAAAATAAAAGCTAAACAAGCCGCTTCCTCGGCAACGACGCCAAAATTTGATCGGGATTAGTAGTGTCGTTAGTCTACTAACCCTAATCAAATTAACAATTTATAATACCTAAACTACCCTAATACGAGTATAGGGGTAAGTAAAGGGTCCAACCCAAAAGGAAGCATGCGAGCTAAACACTAAATTCGCTAAGCAAAAGTCAAGGAAAGGATAATTTTGTTGAAATTTTTTTTTTTGGATAAAAAGCACTAAACTACGAATTAGTTAAGATAAAGACGAATAAAATCAAGAAAGAACAACGCTAGGATACGGGGGTGTCAAACATGATTAGAAAAAAAGGGGAATAATCATAGTTATCATGAAGAACATGCCAAAGAACACAAGATCCTACCTAAACAATTCATTTTCATGCAATAGTCTAGGCAAATCAATGAAAGAGGTCTATGCTAATTAGGATCATTCTCATGCATCCCATTAGGCACAAGCTAACCAAAGAATAAAGGGGCACAATACATGGAACTCCATTTTTAACAACTCATTCTCATTCAATCATTAAAATAGAGATGATCTAAATCTAGTTCAAATCATTTTCATGCATTTAAACTAGAAGGCGATCAAATAAAGTGCTACAATAATCTCAATTCAATAAAAATCATATCTTTCATCAATTTAAGGCATGTAATCAATCCACTATCATCATTTATCCAACATTCAACACATATTTTCCACCCCCCTCCCCTAGCTAAGAGTTTAGCCTAGAGAAAGGAGATTAAACATAATAGCAAAACCAAAAATATATTCAAGAAACACAAAACAAAACATGATTAAAAACAATGAAAATAATAATAACTAGATGAACTAAAAAGACTAACAAAAATAAGCAACAATAAAGCAAATAAATAAAGCTAAAGGAAAGGATTAGAGATTACTAGAGAGAGGATTAATTAAAGATGAAAACTTGAAGGAATTGCTTGATTAAACTTGACCAAAATTGATTACATAGAAGAAAATTGAGCAATAATCTACTTTATCTCTCTAAAAACTATCTAATCTAACCCTAAGAGAGAGAAGCTCTCCTAAACTAACTAAGAAAATTGCATAATAGTTCCCCCCTAATTACCCCCCAAAAAATGGGTATTTATCCTAAGCTATAAAAAGAACTTAAATAAATAAAGAGAAATAAAATAGAATATAGAAAATAAGAAAGGAAATACAAAAGAGGTAAAGTAAAAGGAAAAGGAAATTAAAAGAAAAAGAAAATAAAAAATAAAAAAGAAAAGAAAATTAATCAGTCCACCAAAACCAAAGTCACACCCTATCTCATTCCTCTTCTTCTTCGAATTGAAGCTGCTCTAGAAATGGGGAAAATTGATCCCAAGCTTCACATCCCATCAAACAATATAAGCAACAATTACCCTTCAATCAACACCGCTCATTATCATCAAAAATCGCCATCAATAAATCAACACCATTCGATCTTAATAAGTAATCATGTGAGAAGCTCGTGATCGACCCACAATTGCGCGCCCGCACAAACATCGCACAAAGGTCGCGCAAATGCTACTGCCTCAACTCTAATTTTGGACTCCAATTTGTGCGCCTTCTGACAGGGCTGCGCGCCCGCGGTTGTCTGGGTTGGGCGAATTTGGAGGTTCGATTGAAGCTGCTGATTGTTGTTGGTGTTGGGTTCGTTGCTGTTGTTGGTGGTTGTTTTGTTGTTGTTGCGGTGGTGGAATTGAAAGATGGGTCTAACGCGGCTGCTGGTTTGCGTGGTGGGTGCTGGTGTGATTGGAGGTGTTTTGGGAGTTGCGGAAAGGAGAAGGAAAGCAAGGGAGTGTTGCGATGTTGGTGTTGTTGATGGTTAAGGGGTTGCGCGTTGGTGGAACGCGTGGAGGTGTAGCGCTGGTGGAACCAGGGGATTGCGAATTGTTGCTATTGCAGTTGTTGTTCGGTGGTTTCGGTGCGATTGGGAGGAGCGTGGTGGTTGATTGGAGAGTTGGGCTGATGGTGTTGTGTTTGTTGCTGTTGGTGTTGTGGTGTAGGGTAAGGTGAGGTGTGTGGTGAAGGATAAGAGGTGGGCAGCAGCAGCTAGGGGGTGACGTTTTGTGCCTCGACCCTTGACCTCCGAACACAAATAATGACTTTGAAAACCGGAACACCTACAACCAAAAACACGAGGGTATTACCACGAGATAAAATAAAATAAAATAAAGAAAAATAAAGTAGAATAAAATAAGATAAATAAAGTAAAATAAAATAAAATAAAATAAAATGCCAAAACTAAAGAAATAATAAAATTGAATGAAATAAAATAAAATAAAATACGAAACTAAAATAAATAAGAAAATGAGATAAAAAGAGAAATTATTAAAAATAAAAACTAACGACTTATACTACAAACATTAAAAGAAAGAAAAATAAAATAAAACACGAAAATAAACTAAAAACTATAGAAAATTACAAAAATACTCAAAATAAAGATAAAAGACGAGAATAATAAAATAATAGAAATAAAGGATATAAAAGGTGAAATTATTGGAAAATAAGCCGAAATACGACTCAATAAACACCCTAAAAGTGACATAAAAGTCACTTATCAACACCTCTCAAGGGTAATGAGCCCCGTGGAAGGGAAATGACGTGCCTCACACCCCTTAAGGCTAATTAGCCAATTGAATGGGCGATAATGTGTCTGACGCTCCGTAGAGCAATTAAGCCCCTTGGAAAGGCGATGATAGGTCTCCTCCCCTTAGTTCTAATGAGCCCCTTGGATAGGCGATGATGTGTCTCACGACCCTTAGGGCTAATGGGCCACTTCAATTGGCGATGATGTGTATGACGCCCCTTAGGGGTAATGAGCCCCTTGGATGGGTAATGATGTGTCTAACGCCCCACAAGGCTAATGAGCCCCTTGGATGGGCGATTAAATGTCTAACGCCCTTTAGGTCTAATAAGCTCCTTGGATGGGCGATGATATGTCTGACGCCCCTTAAGGCCAACAAGCCCCTGGATAGGGAATTATGTGTCTAACGCCCCTCAGGGCTAATGAGCCCCTTGGATGGGCGATTATATGTCTAACGCCCCTTAGGGCAATTGAGCCACTTGGATAGGCGATAATGCGTCTGATGCACCTTAGGAATAATGAGCCCCTTAGTTGGGCGATGATGTGTCTCACGACCCTCAGGGCTAACGAGCCCCTTGGATGGGCGATGATGTGTCTCACGACCATCAGGGCTAATGAGCCCCTTGGATGGGCGATTAAGTGTCTCACGCCCCTTTGGGCTAATGAGACACTTGGATTGGCGATTATATGTATGACGCCCCTTAGGGCTAATGAGCTACTTGGATGGATAATGATGTGTCTGACGCCCCTCAGGGCTAATAAGCCCCTTGGATGGGCGATTAAGTGTATAACGCCCTTTAAGTCTAATAAGCCCCTTGGATGGGCGATGATGTGTCTGACGCCCCTCAGGGCTAATGAGCCCCTTCGATGGGCGATTAAGTTTCTAACGCCCCTTAGGGCAATTGAGCCACTTGGATGGGTGATGATGTGTCTGATGCACCTTTGGAATAATGACCCCTTAGATGGGCGATAATGTGTCTCACGCCTCTAAGGACTAAAGAACCCCTTGGATGGGCGAAAATGTGTTTGACGCCCCTTGGGGCTAATGACCTCCTTTGATAGGCAATGATGTGTATGACGCCCCATAGGGTTTATGAACCCATTAAATGGGCGACTATGTGTCTAACGCCCCGTAGGGCTAATGAGCCTCTTGGATGGGTAATGATGTGTCTGACGCCCCTTAGGGGTCATGAACCCCTAGGATGGGCGATGATGTGTTTGACACCTCTCAAGGCTAATGAGCCCCTTGGATGGGCAATGACGTGCCTCACAACCCTTAAGGCTAATTAGCCAATTGGACGGGCGATGATGTGTCTGACCCTCCCTAGAGCAATTATGCCCCTTGGATAGGCGATGATGTGTCTCCTCCCCTTAGTTCTACTGAGCCCCTTGGATGGGAGATGATGTGTCTCACGACCCTTAGGGCTAATGGGCCACTTCAATTGGCAATGATGTGTATGACGCCCATTAGGGCTAATAAGCCCATTTGGATGGGTAATGATGTGTCTGACGCCCCTCAAGGCTAATTAGCCCCTTGGACAGGCGATTAAATGTCTAACGCCCCTTGAGGCAATTGAGCCACTTGGATGGGCGATGATGTGTCAGATGCACCTTAGGAATAATGAGGCCCTTAGATGGGCGATGATGTGTCTCACGACACTTAGGGCTAATGAGCCCCTTGGATGGGCGATTATGTGCCTCACGGCCCTTAGGGCTAATCAGACACTTGGATTGGCGATGATGTGTATGACCCCCCTTAGGGCTAATGAGCCCCTTGGATAGGTATCGATGTGTCTGACGCCTCTCAGGCTAATGAGCCCCTTGGATGGGAGATTAAGTGTCTAACACCCTTTAGGGTAATTAAGCCCCTTTGATGGGCGATGATGTGTAAGATGTACCTTCGGAATAATGAGCCCCTTGGATGGGCAATGATGTGTTAGACGCCCCTTTGGGCTAATGACCCCCTTGGTTGGGCGATGATGTGTCTGACGCCCCTTAGGGTTAATAAATCCCTTAAATGGGCGACGATGTGTCTGACGCCCCTTAGGGCTAATGAGCCCCTTGGATGGGTAATGATGTGTCAAACGCCCCTTAGGACTCATGAACCCGTAGGATGGGATATGATGTGTCTTACACCTCTTAAGGCTAATGAGCCCCATGGATGGGCAATGATGTGCCTCACAAACCTTAAGGCTAATTAGCCAATTGGATGGGCGATGATGTGTCTGACCCTCCGTAGAGCAATTATGCCCCTTGGATAGGAGATGATGAGTCTCATCCCCTTAGTTCTAATGAGCCCCTTCGATGGGAGATGATGTGTCTCACGACCCATAGGGCTAATAGGCTACTTCAATTGGCGATGATGTGTATGACGCCCATTAGGGCTAATGAGCCCCTTTGGATGGGTATTGATGTGACTGACGCCCTACAGGGCTAATGAACCCCTTGGAGGGGCGATTATGTGTCTAACGCCCCCTTGGGGCAATTGAGCCACTTGGATGGGCGATGATGTGTCTGATGCACCTTTGGAATAATGAGCCCCTTGGATGGGCGATGATGTGTCTCACGACCCTTAGGGCTAATTAGCCCCTTGGATGGGCGATTATGTGTCTCACGCCACTTAGGGCAATTGAGCCACTTGGATGGGCGATGATGTGTCTGATGCACCTTTGGAATAATGACCCCTTAGCTGGGCGATAATGTGTCTCACGCCTCTATGGACTAATGAACCCCTTGGATGGGCGATGATGTGTTTGACGCCCGTTGGGCCTAATGACCCCCCTGGATAGGCGATGATGTGTATGACACCCCTTAGGGTTTATGAACCCCTTGAATGGGCGACGATGTGTCTAACGCCCCTTAGGGCTAATGTGCCCCTTGGATGGGTAATGATGTGTTAGACGCCCCTTAGGGGTCATGACTCCCTAGGATGGGCGATGATGTGTTTGACACCTCTCAAGGCTAATGAGCCCCTTGGATGGGCAATGACGTGCCTCACAACCCCTAAGGCTAATTAGCCAATTGGATGGGCGATGATGTGTCTGACTCTCCTTAGAGCAATTATGCCCCTTGGATAGGCGTTGATGTGTCTCCTCCCCTTAGTTCTAATGAGCCCTTGGATAGGAGATGATGTGTCTCACGACTCTTAAAGCTAATGGGCCACTTCAATTGGCGATGATGTGTATGACGCCCATTAAGGCTAATAAGCCCATTTGGATGGGTAATGATGTGTCTGACGCCCCTTAAGGCTAATGAGCCCCTTGGATGGGCGATTAAGTGTCTAACGCCCTTTAGGTCTAATAAGCCCCTTGGATGGGCGATGATGTGTCTAACGCCCCTTAGGGCTAATGAGCCTCTTGGATGGGCGATTATGTATCTAACGCCCCTTGGGGCAATTGAGTCACTTGGATAGGCGATGATGTGTCTGATGCACCTTAGGAATAATGAGCACCTTGGTTAGGCGATGATGTTTCTCAAGACCCTTATGGCTAATGAGCCCCTTGGATAGGCGATTATGTGTCTCACGCCCCTTAGGGCTAATGAGACACTTGGATTGGCGATGATGTGTATGACCCCCCTTAGGGCTAATGAGCCCCTTGGATAGGTAATATTGTATCTGACGCCCCTCATGGCTAATGAGCCCCTTGGATGGGCGATTAAGTGTCAAACGCCCTTTAGGTCTAATAAGCCCCTTGGATGGGCGATGATGGTGTCTGACGCCCCTCAGGGCTAATGAGCCCCTTGGATGGGCAATGTTGTCTTAGACGCCCCTTTAGGCTAATGACCCCCTTGGATGGGCGATGATGTGTCTGACGCCCCCTTAGGGTTAATGAATCCCTTAAATGGGCGACGATGTTTCTGATGCCCCTTAGGGCTAATGAGCCCCTTTGATGGGTAATGATGTGTCTAACGCCCCTTAGGGATCATAAACCCCTAGGATGAGCTATGATGTGTTTGACACCTCTCAAGGCTAATGAGGCCCTTGGATGGGAAATGACGTGCCTCACAACCCTTAAGGCTAATTAGCCAATTCGATGGGCAATGATGTGTCTGACCCGCCGTAGAGCAATTATGCCCCTTGGATAGGAGATGATGTGTCTCCTACCCTTAGATCTAAAGAGCCCCTTGGATAGGAGATGATGTGTCTCACGACCCTTAGGGCTAATGGGCCACTTCAATTGGCGATGATGGGTATGACGCCCATTGGGGCTAATGAGCCCCTTTGGATGGGTAATGATGTGTTTGACGCCCCACAGGGCTAATGAGCCCCTTGGATTGGCGATTAAGTGTCTAACAACTTTTATATCTAATAAGCCCCTTGGATGGGCGATGATGTGTCTGACGCCCCTCAGGGCTAATGAGCCCCTTGGATGGGCGATTATATGTCTAACACCCCTTGGGGCAATTGAGCCACATGGATGGGCAATGATGTGTCTGATGCACCTTAGGAATAATGAGCCCCTTGAATGGGCGAAGATGTGTCTCACGACCCTCAGGGCTAATGAGCCCCTTGGATGGACGATTATGTGTCTAACGCCCCTTATGGCTAATGAGACACTTGGATAGGCGATGATGTGTATGACGCCCCTTAGGGCTAATGATCTCCTTCAATGGGTAATGATGTGTCTGATGCCCCTCAAGGCTAATGAGCCCCTTGGATGGGCGATTAAGTGTCTAACGCCCTTTAGATCTAATAAGCCCCTTGTATGGGCGATGATGTGTCTCACGACTCTCAGGGCTAATGAGCCCCTTGGATGGGCGATTATGTGTCAAACGCCCCTTAGGGCTAATGAGACACTTGGATTGGCGATGATGTGTATGACGCCCCATAGGGCTAATGAGCTCCTTCGATGGGTAATGATATGTCTGACGCCCCTCAGGGCTAATGAGCCCCTTGGATGGGCGATTCAGTGTCTAACGCCCTTTAGGTCTAATAAGCCCCTTGGATAGGCGATGATGTGTCTGACGCTCCTTAGGGCTAATGAGCCCCTTGGATGGGCGATTATGTGTCTAACGCCCCTTAGGGCAATTGAGCCACTTTGATGGGCGATGATATGTCTGATGCACCTTTGGAATAATGACCCCTTAGATGGGCGATAATGTGTCTCACGCCTCTAAGGACAAATGAACCGCTTGGATGGGCGATGATGTGTTTGACGCCCCTTGGGGCAAATGACCCCCTTGGATAGACGATGATGTGTATTACGTCCCTTAGGGTTTATGAACCCCATAAATAGGCGACGATGTGTCTGACATCCTTAGGGCTAATTAGCCAATTGGATGGGCGATGATGTGTCTGACTCTCCATAGAGCAATTATGCCCCTTGGATAGGCGATGATGTGTCTTCTCCCCTTAGTTCTAATGAGCCCCTGTGATGGGAGATGATGTGTCTCACGACCCTTAAAGCTAATGGGCCACTTCAATTGGCGATAATCTGTATGACGCTCATTAGGGCTAATGAGCCCATTTGGATGGGTAATGATGTGTCTAACGCCCCTCAGGACTAATGAGCCCCTTTGATGGGCGATTAAGTGTCTAACACCCTTTAGATCTAATAAGCCCCTTGGATGGGCGATGATGTGTCTCACGACTCTCAGGGCTAATGAGCCCCTTGGATGGGCGATTATGTGTCAAACGCCCCTTAGGGCTAATGAGACACTTGGATTGGCGATGATGTGTATGACGCCCCATAGGACTAATGAGCTCCTTCGATGGGTAATGATATGTCTGACGCCCCTCAGGGCTAATAAGCCCCTTGGATGGGCGATTCAGTGTCTAACGCCCTTTAGGTCTAATAAGCCCCTTGGATGGGCGATGATGTGTCTTCTCCCCTTAGTTCTAATGAGCCCCTGTGATGGGAGATGATGTGTCTCACGACCCTTAAAGCTAATGGGCCACTTCAATTGGCGATGATCTATATGACGCCCATTAGGGCTAATGAGCCCATTTGGATGGGTAATGATGTGTCTAACGCCCCTCAGGACTAATGAGCCCCTTTGATGGGCGATTAAGTGTCTAACGCCCTTTAGGTCTAATAAGCCACTTGGATGGGTGATGATGTGTCTAACGCCCCTCAGGGCTAATGAGCCCCTTGGATGGGCGATTATGTGTCTAACACCCCTTGGGGAAATTGAGCCACTAGGATAGGCGATGATTTGTCTGATGCACCTTAGGAATAATAAGCCCCTTGGTTGGGCGATTATGTGTCTCACGACCCTTAGGGCTATTGAGCCCCTTGGATGGGCGATTATGTGTCTCACGCCCCTTAGGGCTAATGAGTCACTTGGATTAACGATGATGTGTATGACCCCCCTTAGGGCTAATGAGCCCCTTGGATAGGTAATGATGTGTCTGACGCCCCTCAAGGCTAATGAGCCCCTTGGATGGGCGATTAGGTGTCTAACGCCCTTTAGGTCTTATTAGCCCCTTGGATGGGCGATGATGTGTCTGACGCCCCTCAGGGCTAATGAGTTCCTTGGATGGGCGATTATGTGTCTAACGCCCCTCAGGGCAATTGAGCCACTTGGATGGGCGATGATGTGTCTGATGCACCTTTGGAAAAATGACCCCTTAGATGGGCGATAATGTGTCTCACGCCTCTAAGGACTAATGAACCCCTTGGATGGGCGATGATGTGTTTGACACCCCTTGGGGCTAATGACCCCCTTGGATAGACGATGATGTGTATGACGCCCCTTAGGGTTTATGAACCCCAAAAATGGGCGACGATGTGTCTGACGCCCCTTAGGGGTCATGAACCCCTAGGATGGGCGATGATGTGTTTGACACCTCTCAAGGCTAATGAGCCCCTTTGATGGGCGATTATGTGTCTCACGCCCCTTAGGGCTAATGAGACACTTGGATTGGCGATGATGTGTATGACCCCCATTAGGGCTAATGAGCCCCTTGGATAGGTAATGATGTGCCTGACGCCCCTTATGCTAATGAGCACCTTGGATGGGTGATTAAGTGTTTAACAACCTTTAGGGCAATTAAGCCCCTTGGATGGGCGATGATGTGTATGATGCATCTTCGAAATAATGAGCCCCTTGGATGGGCGATGATGTGTCTGACGCCCCTCAGGGCTAATGAGCCCCTTGGATGGGCGTTTAAGTGTCTAACGTCCTTTAGGTCTAATAAGCCCCTTGGATGGGCGATGATGTGTCTGAAGCCCCTCAGGGCTAATGAGCCCCTTGGATGGGTGATTATGTGTCTAACGCCCCTTCGGGCAATTGAGCCACTTGGATGGGCGATGATGTGTCTGATACACCTTTAGAATAATGACCCTTTAGCTGGGCGATAATGTGTCTCACGCCTCTAAGGACTAATGAACCCCTTGGAAGGGCGATGATGTGTTTGACGCCCCTTGGGGCTAATGAGCCCCTTGAATAGGTGATGATGTGTATGACGCCTCTTAGGGTTTATGAACCACTTAAATGGGCGACGATGTGTCTGACGCCCCTTAGGGCTAATGAGCCCCTTGGATGGGTAATGATGTGTTTGACGCCTCTTAGGGGTCATGAACCCCTCGGATGGGCGATGATGTGTTTGACACCTCTCAAGGCTAATGAGCCCCTTGGATGGGCAATGACGTGCCTCACAACCCCTAAGGCTAATTAGCCAATTGGATGGGCGATGATGTGTCTGACTCTCCATAAAGCAATTATGCCCCTTGGATAGGCGATGATGTGTCTCCTCTCCTTAGTTCCAATAAGCCCCTTGGATGGGAGATGATGTGTCTCACGACCTTTAAAGCTAATGGGCCAGTTCAATTGGCGATGATGTGTATGACGCCCATTAGGACTAATGAGCCCATTTGGTTGTGTAATGATGTGTCTGACGCCCCTAATGGCTAAAGAGCCCCTTGGATGGGCGATTAAGTGTCTAACGCCCTTTAGGTCTAATAAGCCCCTTAGATGGGCGATGATGTGTCTGACGCCCCTTAGGGCTAATGAGCCCCTTGGATGGGCGATTATGTGTCTAACGCCCCTTAGGGCAATTAAGCCATTTGGATAGGCGATGATGTGTCTTATGCACCTTAAGAATAATGAGCCCCTTGGATGGGCGATGATGTGTCTCTGGACCCTTAGGGCTAATGAGCCCCTGGGATGGGCGATTATGTGTCTCACGCCCCTTAGGGCTAATGAGACACTTGGATTGGAGATGATGTGTATGACCCCCCTAAGAGCTAATGAGCCCCTTGGATAGGTAATGATATGTCTGACGCCCCTCAGGGCTATTGAGCCCCTTGGATGGGCTATTAAGTGTCTAACACCCTTTAGGGCAATTAAGCCCCTTGGATTGTCGATGATGTGTATGATGCACCTTCGGAATAATGAGCCCCTTGGATGGGCAATGATATGTTAGACGCCGCTATGGGCTAATGACCCCCTTGGATGGGCGATGATGTGTCTGACGCCCCTTAAGGTTAATGAATCCCTTGGATGGGTAATGATGTATCTGACGCCCCTTAGGGCTCATAAACCCCTAGGATGGGCGATGATGTGTCTGACACCTCTCAAGGCTAATGAGCCCCTTGGATGGGCAATGACGTGCCACACACCCCTTAAGGCTAATTAGCTAATTCGATGGGCAATGATGTGTCTGATCCTCCGTACAGCAATTATGCCCCTTGGATAGGCGGTGATGTGTCTCCTCCCCTTAGTCCTAATGAGCCCCTTGGATGGGAGATGATGTGTCTCACGACCATTAGGGCTGATGGGCCACTTTAATGGGCGATTAAGTGTCTAACGCCCTTTAAGTCTAATAAGCCCCTTAGATAGGCGATGATGTGTTCAACGACCCTCAGGGCTAATGAGCCCCTTGTATGGGCGATTACGTGTCTAACGCCCCTTCAGGCAATTTAGCCACTTGGATGGGCGATTATGTGTCTGATGCACCTTAGGAATAATGAGCCCCTTGGATGGGCGATGATGTGTCTCACGACCCTCAGGGCTAATGAGCCCCTTGGATGGGCAATTATGTGTCTCACGCCCCTTTGGGCTAATTAGACACTTGGATTGGCGATGATGTGTATGACGCCCCTCAGGGCTAATGAACCCCTTGGATAGGTAATAATGTGACTGACGCCCCTTAGGGCTAATGAGCCCCTAGGATAGGCGGTTAAGAGTCTAACGCCCTTTAGGTCTAATAAGCCCCTGTGATGGGCGATGATGTGTCTGACGCCCCTCAGGTCTAATGAGCCCCTTGTATGGGCGATTATGTGTCTAACGCCCCTTAGGGCAATTGAGCCAATTGGATGGGCGATGATGTGTCTGATGCACCTTAGGAATAATGAACCCCTTGGATGGGCGATGATGTGTTTGACGCCCCTTAGGTCTAATAAACCCTATGGATGGGCGATGATTTGTCTAACGCCCCTTAGGGTTTATGAACCCCTTAAAGTGGCGATGATGTGTCTGACGCCCCTTAGGGCTAATGAGCCCCTTGGATGGGTAAGGATGTGTCTGACGCCCCTTAGGGCTCATTAAACCCTAGGACGGGCGATGATGTGTTTGACACCTCTCAAGGCTAATGAGCCCCTTGGATGGGAAATGACGTGCCTCACAACCTTTCAGGCTAATTAGCTAATTCGATGGGCGATGATGTGTCAGATCCTCCGTAGAGCAATTATGCCTCTTGGATAGGAGTTGATGTGTCTCCTCCCCTTAGTCCTAATGAGCCCTTTGGATGGGAGATGATGTGTCTCACGACCCATAGGGCTAATGGGCTACTTCAATTGGCGATGATGTGTATGACGCCCATTAGGGCTAATGAGCCCCTTTGGATGGGTAATGATGTGTCTGACGCCCCACAGGGCTAATGAGCCCCTTGGATGGGCGATTATGTGTCTAATGAGCCCCTTGGATGGGCGATGATGTGTCTGATGTCCCTCAGGGCTAATGAGCCCCTTGGATAGGCGATTATGTGTCTAATGAGCCCCTTGGATGGGCGATGATGTGTCTAACGCCCCTTAGCGCTACTGAGCCCCTGGCTGGGTAATGACGTGTCTGATGCCCCTCAGGGCTAATGAGCCCCTTGGATGGGCGATTAAGTGTCTAACGCCCTTTAGGTTTAATAAGCCCCTTAGATGGGCGATGATGTGTCTAACGCCCGTTGGCGCTAATGAGCCCCTGGATGGGTAATGATGTGTCTGATGCCCCTTAGGGCTAATGAGCCCCTTGGATGGGCGATTAAGTGTCTAACGCCCTTTAGGTCTAATAAGCCCCTTAGATGGGCGATGATGTGTCTAAGGCCCCTTAGCGCTAATGAGCCCCTGGATGGGTAATGATGTGTTTGACGCCCCTCAAGGCTAATGAGCCCCTTTGATGGGCGATTATGTGTCAAACGCCCCTTAGGGAAATGATGTGAATTATTGATCCGAAAATCAACAAAACACAAGGGATATGTTTAAGTCTAATTCTATACAGGAAATCCACCAAGAATTAAACAAAAATTAAGATTAATCAAATAAGAATCCACCTAATTAATCAATCCAAACGAATGTTTTAACTAAAACAAGCAAAACAGCAATTGATCGCAATCAACCAAAACTCAAGTGTGCAACTTAAGAAATAATCTGAATATTAATCTCTATGTATGTCTATTTGTGTGTTTACAACCCTATTTATAAGACTTAGTTTACCTAGGAAGATTAGGACAAGTCCCTAATTCAATCCTTATTAAACTAGAATTCTAACTTGCTTGAAGAGCAAGCACCTTGGCGCACAAGCATACACCAAACTGATTTATTTTGCTAACTAACTGATTTTTAAAGCAACTAAATAAATAAATAAAAATTAAAGAACTAAATAAAGATTAAAGATCCTAATGCTTGAACCAAGAAAAACCCTTTTAAGTGAAAGGTAAAAACTTGTAAGCAAAATCTAAGTAAAGAAAATTCAAGAAAGTTCAAGAAAGTGAACTAGACTCCAAGAAAAGTCACTAAGAAAGCCGTGGCTTTGCTTTGATATCCAAGAAAGTGTCCATGCAATGCTTGGCTTGAATCAATGTTTAGGGACAAGCTATCTTGATGCATGATAAGCAAATCTTCGAAGTTCTCCATGCTTAGACTTGCATCATCCTCCTCTTCTTCGAAAGAATTTGTCCTCAAATCTCTAAGTTCTTCATCAGGAATATACTTAGCCAAATCGCCAACATTGAATGTAGCACTAACTCCATATGCTCCCGGAAGTTCTAACTTATAAGCATTGTCATTGATCTTCTCAACAATCTTGAAAGGACCTTCACTTCTAGGCATCAACTTATTCTTGCGTTTTCCTGGAAATCTTTCCTTTCTCAAATGTAACCATACCAAGTCTCCAACAGTGTAACTTTGTTGCTTTCTATGCTTGTTTGCTCTAGCTTTGTACATGTCATTTACTTTCTCTATTCTTGTTCGAACTTGAGCATGTAATTTCAGCATACTCTTCAACTTAGACTCGGCATCTTTGTGAATTAATTCACCCTTAGGCAATGGAACAAGATCAATTGGAAGTTTCGGATTGACTCCATAGACTACCTCAAAAGGACTATGTTTGGTAGCATATGTTGGTGATCTATTATAAGCAAACTCCGCATGAGCTAACTTGATGTCCCAATCCTTTTGTGTCTTACTCACTAACCCACGCAAAAGCGCACCAAGAGTACAATTAGTAACCTCGGTTTGTCCATCAGTTTGTGGATGGTACGATGTACTAAAGAGCAATTTAGTTCCCACAAGCTTCCATAGAGACTTCCAAAAGAAACTCATGAACTTTGTATCTCGATCACTCACAATAGTTTTCAGAATTCCATGCAATCTAACAATCTCTTTGAAGTATAATTCTGCCACTTTCATAGCATCATCCACTTTGTGACAAGGAACAAAATGAGCCATCTTAGAGAACCTATCCACAACAACCATAATAGAGTCTTTCCCCTGTTGTGTTCTCGGCAATCCCACAATAAAATCCATAGAAATATCTTCCCAAGGTGAATCTGGAACAGGTAAAGGAGTATACAAGCCTTGATGAAAAGTAGCCTTCGCTTTTTGACAAGTTGCACACCTAGAAATAACTAGTTGCACATCCGTGAGCATCTTAGGCCAATAGAAGTGTTCTTGTAACATACTCAAGGTCTTTGTAATGCCAAAGTGACCAGCAATTCCTCCCCCATGAGCTTCTCTAACAACTAGCTCTCTAATAGAACACTTAGGAAGACAAAGTCGATTTCCTTTGAAAAGAAAACCATCTTGCAGCAAATAAGAACCCACGGCTCCTTTAGAACACTCTTCAATCAATGTAGCAAAATCATCATCACCTTTGTAGTATTCTTTGATCAATTCAAAACCAAGTAGCTTGCTATTTAGAATTCCAATCAAAGTGTATCTTCTAGATAATGCATCAGCCACAACATTCGATTTCCCTTCTTTGTACCTTGAAGAAAAATTAAATGACTGTAAAAATTCAACCCACGTAGCATGTCTAGGATTGAGCTTTTGTTGTCCATGTATGTACTTCAATGCTTCATGATCAGAATGCAACACAAAGTGATTAGGTCGGAGATAATGGCTCCAATGATCTAAAGCTCTAACAATGGCATAGAACTCTTTATCATAAGTAGAATAGTTCAATCGAGCTCCTCCCAATTTCTCACTGAAATATGCAATAGGCCTCTTCTTTTGGAGTAAAACTGCTCCAATTCCAACTCCACTAGCATCGGTTTCAACTTCAAAAGGACTTGAGAAATCTGGTAACGCAAGTATAGGTGCTTCACATAGCTTCTTTTTAACCAACTCAAACGCACTTTGAGCTTCTTTAGTCCATTCGAATTTACCCTTGTCCTTCTTCAAACATTCGGTCATAGGCGCCACAATACTTGAGAAATTCTTGACAAATCTTCTATAAAACGAAGCTAGACCATGAAAAGATCTTACTTCACTCATATTAGTAGGAATAGGCCAAGTTTTAATAGCCTCTACTTTCGAATGATCAACTGAAACATCATCCTTTGATACAACATAACCAAGAAAAGTAACACTAGGCACCAAGAAGTAGCATTTTTCAAGCTTAGCATAGAGTTTCTTCTCTCTTAACACTTTAAACACACTTGTTAGATGATTTAAATGATCATGCAAATTTTTAGAGTATATCAGAATATCATCTAAATAAACAACAACAAACTTGCCAAGGAAAGGTTTAAGTACCTCATGCATCAACCTCATGAAAGTACTAGGTGCATTAGTGAGTCCAAACGGCATCACCAACCATTCATACAACCCTAACTTAGTCTTGAATGCTGTTTTCCACTCATCTCCTTCTCTCATTCGAATTTGATGATAACCACTCATAAGATCAATCTTAGAAAACAACTGTGAACCATGTAGTTCATCAAGTAGATCATCTAATCTTGGAATAGGAAATCGGTATTTGATAGTGATGTTATTCACACTCCTACTATCAATACACATGCGCCAACTCCCATCTTTCTTTGGGACAAGTAAAGTAGGCACAACACAAGGGCTCATACTTTCCCTCACGTATCCTCTAGCCATAAGCTCTTCAATTTGCCTTTGCATCTCCTTTGTTTCTTCCGGATTACTTCTATAGGCTGCCTTATTAGGTAATGGTGCTCCCGGAATCAAGTCAATTTGATGCTCTATCCCACGAATAGGAGGTAGTCCCGGAGGTAATTCCTTAGGAAAGACATCCTTGAATTCTTCTAAAACAGATTCCAATTCATACGGCCTCTTTGCTTGTTTATCTTGATCAATTCGAATCTCATTAGAAACAAGTATATATATCACATTGTTGCTGCAAATCTCTTTTTCTAATTCCCTCTCACTAATCAAATAAGAACTCTTCGAATTAGAGGTAACATTAGAAGACTTGTTGCTTATCAAAGGTTTTAAAGCAATCGGTCTCTCTTTTTCTCCTTTTCTCACAACATACACATTAGTCCTTCCATCAAACTTCACAAATCTATCATATTGCCAAGGACGGCCTAATAGTATATGACAAGCATCCATAGGACAAACATCACACAAAACTTTATCATGAAATTTACCAATTGAAAAGGAGATTAAGGCTTGTTTAGTTACCTTAACATCACTCAAATTATTAAGCCAATGAAGCTTATAAGGGCTTGGATGTTCAGTAGTTGGCCACTTCAATTTGTCTACCAAAGTAGTAGATACCACATTAGTGCAACTCCCCGTGTCTATGATCATATCACACAACCTGTCCTCTACCTTGCACCTTGTAAGAAAGATTTTCTCCCTTTGATTGTTTTCCATAGGTACGGTTTTAGAGTGTAGTGCCCTTCTTAGAACCAAAATTTGACCATGAGTCTCGGGATCAATTTCGTCAATATGCCTATCTCTTCTAAGATTTTGAGCCTGTTCTAAGGTTAATCCCCTTGGAACCTGTGGAACCTCCTCGTCACTCATGATTCCTACACAAACCAAGTCAGTTCATGCAAAAATCTTGATTAAAAGATCGAATCTTGAAGAAAAACTAGGCAACACAAAAACCGGACTCCCAACCGCAAATCAGTGCACAAACACCAAATGTTTGAGGCTGTGTAGAACGCGTTACTCTACTAAAAATTATGAAATTTTATATGGTGATAGCTGGGCGTTTTTAGAGTTCAATGAAAAAAGAATCACGCAAATATTCCCAGCCAATTGTTCCCAGTTTAATTTTTTCCGAAGTTGCGTAACCTGGCTCTTATACCAAAGATGATGTGAATTATTGATCCGAAAATCAACAAAACACAAGGGATATGTTTAAGTCTAATTCTATACAGGAAATCCACCAAGAATTAAACAAAAATTAAGATTAATCAATTAAGAATCCACCTAATTAATCAATCCAAACGAATGTTTTAACTAAAACAAGCAAAACAGCAATTGATCGCAATCAACCAAAACTCAAGTGTGCAACTTAAGAAATAATCTGAATATTAATCTCTATGTATGTCTATTTGTGTGTTTACAGCCCTATTTATAAGACTTAGTTTACCTAGGAAGATTAGGACAAGTCCCTAATTCAATCCTAATTAAACTAGAATTCTAACTTGCTTGAAGAGCAAGCACCTTGGCGCACAAGCATACACCAAACTGATTTTTAAAGCAACTAAATAAATAAATAAAAATTAAAGAACTAAATAAAGATTAAAGATCCTAATGCTTGAACCAAGAAAAACCCTTTCAAGTGAAAGGTAAAAACTTGTAAGCAAAATCTAAGTAAAGAAAATTCAAGAAAGTTCAAGAAAGTGAACTAGACTCCAAGAAAAGTCACTAAGCAAGCCGTGGCTTTGCTTTGATATCCAAGAAAGTGTCCATGCAATGCTTGGCTTGAATCAATGTTTAGGGACAAGCTATCTTGATGCATGATAAGCAAATCTTCGAAGTTCTCCATGCTTAGACTTGCATCAGGAAATTGAGCCCCTTGGATTGGAGATGATATGTCTCACGACCCTTAGGGCTAATGGGCCACTTCAATTGGTGATGATGTGTATGACGCCCCTTAGGGCTAATGAGCCCCTTGGATGGGTAATGATATGTCTGACACCCCTCAGGGCTAATGAGCCTCTTGGATGGGCGATTAAGTGTCTTACGCCCTTTAGGTCTAATAAGCCCCTTGGATGGGCGATGATGTGTTTAACGCCCTTTAGCGCTAATGAGCCCCTGGATGGGTAATGATGTGTCTGACGCCCCTAAGGGCTAATGAGCCCCTTTGATGGGCGATAATGTGTCTAACGCCCCTTAGGGCAATTGAGCCCCTTGGATGGGAGATGATGTGTCTCACGACCCTTATGGCTAATGGGCCACTTCAATTGGCGATGATGTGTATGACACCCCTTAGGGCTAATGAGCCCTTTGGATGGGTAATGATGTGTCTGACGCCCCTTAGGGCTAATGAGCCCCTTGGATGGGCGATTAAGTGTCTAACGCCTTATAGGTCTAATAAGCCCCTTAGATGGGCGATGATGTGTCTAACGCCCCTCAGGGCTAATGAGCCCCTTTGACGGGCGATTATGTGTCTAACGCCCCTTCGGGCAATTTAACAACTTGGATGGGCGATGATGTGTCTGATGCACCTTAGGAATAATGAGCCCCATGGATGGGCAATGATGTGTCTCACGACCCTCAAGACAAATGTGCCCCTTGGATGGGCGATTATGTGTCTCACGCCCCTTTGGGCTAATGAGACACTTGGATTGGCGATGATGTGTATGACCCCCCTTAGAGCTAATGAGCCCCTTGGATAGGTAATTATGCGTCTGACGCCCCTCAGGCTAATGAGCCCCTACGATAGGAGATTAGGTGTCTAACATCCTTTAGGGAAATTAAGCCCCTTGGATGGGCGATGATGTGTACGATGCACCTTCGGAATAATGAGCCCCTTGGATGGGCAATGATGTGTTAGACGCCCCTTTGGGCTAATGACCCCCTTGGATGGGTTATGATGTGTCTGACGCCCATAAGGGTTAATGAATCTCTTAAATGGGCGACGATGTGTCTAACGCCCCTTAGGGCTAATGAGCCCCTTGGATGGGTAATGATGTGTCTAACGCTCCTTAGGGCTCATGAACGCGTAGGATGGGCGTTGATGTGTCTGACACCTCTCAAGGCTAATGAGCCCCTTGGATGGGCAATGACAATTAAATGGGCGATGATGTGTCTGACCCTCCGTAAAGCAATTATACCCCTTGGATAGTAGATGATGTGTCTCCTTCCCTTATTCTTATGAGCCCCTTGGATGGAAGATGATGTGTCTCACGACCCTTAGGGCTAACGGGCCACTTCAATTGGCGATGATCCCCTTTGGATGGGTAATGATGTGTCTGACGCCCCATAGGGCTAATGAGCCCCTTGGATGGGCGATTAAGTGTCTAACGCCCCTTAGGGCAATTGAGACAATTGGATGGGCGATGATGTGTCTGATGCACCTTAGGAATAATGAACCCCTTGGATGGGCGATGATGTGTTTGACGCCCCTTAAGGCTAATTACCCCTTTGGATGGGCGATGATTTGTCTAACGCCCCTTAGGGTTTATGAACCCCTTAAATGGGCGATGATGTGTCTGACGCCCCTTAGGGCTAATGAGCCTCTTGGATGGGTAATGATGTGTCTGACGCGCTTAGGGCTCATGAAACCCTAGGACGGACGATGATATGTTTGACACCTCTCAAGGCTAATGATCCCCTTGGATGGGAAATGACGTGCCTCACAACCCTTAAGGCTAATTAGCTAATTCGATGGGCAATGATGTGTCAGATCCTCCGTAGAGCAATTATGCCCCTTGGATAGGCGGTGATGTGTCTCCTCCCCTTAGTCCTAATGAGCCCCTTGGATGGGAGATGATGTGTCTCACGACCATTAGGGCTGATGAGCCACATTAATTGGCGATATTGTGTATGACGCTCATTAAAGCTAATGAGCCCCTTGGATGGGTAATGATGTGTCTGATGTCCCTCAGGGCTAATGAGCCCCTTGGATGGGCGATTAAGTGTCTAACGCCCTTTAGGTCTAATAAGCCCCTTGGATGGGCGATGATGTGTCTAACGCCCCTTAGCGCTAATGAGCCCTTGGATGGGTAATGATGTGTCTGATGCCCCTCAGGGCTAATGAGCCCTTTGGATGGGCGATTAAGTGTCTAACGCCCTTTAGGTCTAATAAGCGGATGGGCGATGATGTGTCTAACGCCCCTTAGCGCTAATGAGCCCCTTGATGGGTAATGATGTGTCTGATGCCCCTCGGGGCTAATGAGCCCCTTGGATGGGCGATTAAGTGTCTAACGCCCTTTAGGTCTAATAAGCCCCTTAGATGGGCGATGATGTGTCTAAGGCCCCTTAGCGCAAATGAGCTCCTAGATAGGTAATGATGTGTCTGACGCCCCTCTAGGCTAATGAGCCCCTTTGATGGGCGATTATGTGTCAAACGCCCCTTAGGGCAATTGAGCCCCTTGGATGGGAGATGATGTGTCTCACGACCCTTAGGGCTAATGGGCCACTTCAATTGGTGATGATGTGTATGACGCCCCTTAGGGCTAATGAGCCCCTTAGATGAGTAATGATGTGTCTGACACCCCTCAGGGCTAATGAGCCTCTTGGATGGGCGATTAAGTGTCTTACGCCCTTTAGGTCTAATAAGCCCCTTTGATGGGCGATGATGTGTCTAACGCCCTTTAGCGCTAATGAGCCCCTAGACGGGTAATGATGTGTCTGACGCCCCTCAGGGCTAATGAGCCCCTTTGATGGGCGATTATGTGTCTAACGCCACTTAGGGCAATTGAGCCCCTTGGATGGGAGATGATGTGTCTCACAACCCTTATGGCTAATGGGCCACTTCAATTGGCGATGATGTGTATGACACCCCTTAGCGCTATTGAGCCCTTTGGATAGGTAATGATGTGTCTGACGCCCCTTAGGGCTAATGAGCCCCTTGGATGGGCGATTAAGTGTCTAACGCCTTATAGGTCTAATAAGCCCCTGAGATGGGCGATGATGTGTCTAACGCCCCTCAGGGCAAATGAGCCCCTTGGACAGGCGATTATGTGTCTAACGCCCCTTCAGGCAATTTTACAACTTAGATGGGCGATGATGTGTCTGATGCACCTTAGGAATAATGAGTCCCTTGGATGGGCGATGATGTGTTTGACGCCCTTTAGGGCTAATTACCCCTTTGGATGGGCGATGATTTGTCTAACGCCCCTTAGGGTTTATGAACCCCTTAAATGAGCGATTATGTGTCTGACGCCCCTTAGGGCTAATGAGCCTCTTAGATGGGTAATGATGTGTCTAACGCCCCTTAGGGCTCATGAAACCCTAGGACGGGCGATGATGTGTTTGACACCTCTCAAGGCTAATGATCCCCTTGGATGGGAAATGACGTGCCTCACAACCCTTAAGGCTAATTAGCTAATTCGATGGGCAATGATGTGTCAGATCCTCCGTAGAGCAATTATGCCCCTTGGATAGGCGGTGATGTGTCTCCTCCCCTTAGTCCTAATGTGCCCCTTGGATGGGAGATGATGTGTCTCACGACCATTAGGGCTGATGGGCCACTTTAATTGGCGATGATGTGTGTGACGCTCATTAAACCTAATGAGCCCCTTGGATGGGTAATGATGTGTCTGATGTCCCTCAGGGCTAATGAGCCCCTTGGATGGGCAATTAAGTGTCTAACGCCCTTTAGGTCTAATAAGCCCCTTGGATGGGCGATGATGTGTCTAACGCCCCTTAGCGCTAATGAGCCCCTGGATGGGTAATGATGTGTCTGATGCCCCTCAGGCCTAATGAGCCCTTTGGATGGGCGATTAAGTGTCTAACGCCCTTTAGGTCTAATAAGCGGATTGGCGATGGTGTGTCTAACGCCCCTTAGCGCTAATGAGCCCCTGGATGGGTAATGATGTGTCTGATGCCCCTCAGGGCTAATGAGCCCCTTGGATGGGCGATTAAGTGTCTAACGCCCTTTAGGTCTGATAAGCCCCTTAGATGGGCGATGATGTGTCTAAGGCCCCTTAGCGCTAATGAGCCCCTAGATAGGTAATGATGTGTCTTACGCACCTCTAGGCTAATGAGCCCCTTTGATGGGCGATTATGTGTCAAACGCCCCTTAGGGCAATTGAGCCCCTTGGATGGGAGACGATGTGTCTCACGACCCTTAGGGCTAATGGGCCACTTCAATTGGTGATGTTGTGTATGACGCCCCTTAGGGCTAATGAGCCCCTTAGATGGGTAATGATGTGTCTGACACCCCTCAGGGCTAATGAGCCTCTTGGATGGGCGATTAAGTGTCTTGCGCCCTTTAGGTCTAATAAGCCCCTTTAATGGGCGATGATGTGTCTAACGCCCTTTAGCGCTAATGAGCCCCTAGATGGGTAATGATGTGTCTGACGCTCCTCAGGGCTAATGAGCCCCTTTGATGGGCGATTATGTGTCTAACGCCACTTAGGGCAATCGAGCCCCTTGGATGGGAGATGATGTGTCTCACGACCCTTATGGCTAATGGGCCACTTCAATTGGCGATGATGTGTATGACACCCCATAGGGCTAATGAGTCCTTTGGATAGGTAATGATGTGTCTGACGCCCCTTAGGGCTAATGAGCCCCTTGGATGGGCGATTAAGTGTCTAACGCCCCTTAGGGCAATTGAGACAATTGGATGGGCGATGATGTGTCTGATGCACCTTAGAAATAATGAACCCCTTGGATGGGCGATGATGTGTTTGACGCCCCTTAAGGCTAATTACCCCTTTGGATGGGCGATGATTTGGCTAACGCCCCTTAGGGTTTATGAACCCCTTAAATGGGCGATGATGTGTCTGACGCCCCTTAGGGCTAATGAGCCTGTTGGATGGGTAATGATGTGTCTGACGCACTTAGGGCTAATGAAACCCTAGGACGGGCGATGATGTGTTTGACACCTCTTAAGGGTAATGATCCCCTTGGATGGGAAATGACGTGCCTCACAACCCTTAAGGCTAATTAGCTAATTCGATGGGCAATGATGTGTCTGATCCTCCGTAGAGCAATTATGCCCCTTGGATAGGCGGTGATGTGTCTCCTCCCCTTAGTCCTAATGAGCCCCTTGGATGGGAGATGATGTGTCTCACGACCATTAGGGCTAATGGGCCACTTTAATTGGCGATGATGTGTATGACGCTCATTAAAGCTAATGAGCCCCTTGGATGGGTAATAATGTGTCTGATGTCCCTCAGGGCTAATGAGCCCCTTGGATGGGCGATTAAGTGTCTAACGCCCTTTAGGTCTAATAAGCCCCTTGGATGGGCGATGATGTGTCTAACGCCCCTTAGCTCTAATGAGCCCTTGGATGGGTAATGATGTGTCTGATGCCCCTCAGGGCTAATGAGCCCTTTGGATGGGCGATTAAGTGTCTAATGCCCTTTAGGTCTAATAAGCGGATGGGCGATAATGTGTCTAACGCCCCTTAGCGCTAATGAGCCCCTGGATGGGTAATGATGTGTCTGATGCCCCTCAGGGCTAATGAGCCCCTTGGATGGGCGATTAAGTGTCTAACGCCCTTTAGGTCTAATAAGCCCCTTAGATGGGCGATGATGTGTCTAAGGCCTCTTAGCGTTAATGAGCCCCTAGATAGGTAATGATGTGTCTGACGCCCCTCTAGGCTAATGAGCCCCTTTGATGGGCGATTATGTGTCAAACGCCCCCTAGGGCAATTGAGCCCCTTGGATGGGAGATGATGTGTCTCACGACCCTTAGGGCTAATGGGCCACTTCAATTGGTGATGATGTGTATGACGCCCCTTAGGGCTAATGAGCTCCTAAGATGGGTAATGATGTGTCTGACACCTCTCAGGGCTAATGAGCCTCTTGGATGGGCGATTAAGTGTCTTACGCCCTTTAGGTCTAATAAGCCCCTTTGATGGGCGATGATGTGTCTAACGCGCTTTAGCGCTAATGAGCCCCTTGATGGGTAATGATGTGTCTGACGCCCCTCAGGGCTAATGAGCCCCTTTGATGGGCGATTATGTGTCTAACGCCACTTAGGCAATTGAGCCCCTTGGATGGGAGATGATGTGTCTCACGACCCTTATGGCTAATGGGCCACTTCAATTGGCGATGATGTGTATGACACCCCTTAGCGCTAATGAGCCCTTTGGATAGGTAATGATGTGGCTGACGCCCCTTAGGGCTAATGAGCCCCTTGGATGGGCGATTAAGTGTCTAACTTCTTATAGGTCTAATAAGCCCCTGAGATGGGCGATGATGTGTCTAACGCCCCACAGGGCTAATGAGCCCCTTGGACGGGCGATTATGTGTCTAACGCCCCTTTGGGCAATTTAACAACTTGGATGGGCGATGATGTGTCTGATGCACCTTAGGAATAATGAGTCCCTTGGATGGGCGATGATGTGCTTGACGCCTTTTAGGGCTAATTACCCCTTTGGATGGGCGATGATTTGTCTAACGCCCCTTAGGGTTTATGAACCCCTTAAATGGGCGATGATGTGTCTGACGCCCCTTAGGGCTAATGAGTCTCTTGGATGGGTAATGATGTGTCTGACGCCCCTTAGGGCTCATGAAACCCTAGGACGGGCGATGATGTGTTTGACACCTCTCAAGGCTAATGATCCCCTTGGATGGGAAATGACGTGCCTCACAACCCTTAAGGCTAATTAGCTAATTCGATGGGCAATGATGTGTCAGATCCTCCGTAGAGCAATTATGCCCCTTGGATAGGCGGTGATGTGTCTCCTCCCCTTAGTCCTAATGAGCCCCTTGGATGGGAGATGATGTGTCTCACGACCATTAGGGCTGATGGGCCACTTTAATTGGCGATAATGTGTGTGACGCTCATTAAAGCTAATGAGCCCCTTGGATGGGTAATGATGTGTCTGATGTCCCTCAGGGCTAATGAGCCCCTTGGATGGGCAATTGAGTGTCTAACGCCCTTTAGGTCTAATAAGCCCCTTGGATGGGCGATGATGTGTCTAACGCCGCTTAGCGCTAATGAGCCCCTGGATGGGTAATGATGTGTCTGATGCCCCTTAGGGCTAATGAGCCCCTTGGATGGGCGATTAAGTGTCTAACGCCCTTTAGGTCTAATAAGCGGATGGGCGATGATGTGTCTAACGCCCCTTAGCGCTAATGAGCCCCTGGATGGGTAATGATGTGTCTGATGCCCCTCCGGGCTAATGAGCCCCTTGGATGGGCGATTAAGTGTCTAACGCCCTTTAGGTCTAATAAGCCCTTTAGTTGGGCGATGATGTGTCTAAGGCCCCTTAGCGCTAATGAGCCCCTAGATAGGTAATGATGTGTCTGACGCCCCTCTAAGCTAATGAGCCCCTTTGATGGGCGATTATGTGTCAAACGCCCCTTAGGGCAATTGAGCCCCTTGGATGGGAGATGATGTGTCTCACGACCCTTAGGGCTAATGGGCCACTTCTATTGGTGATGTTGTGTATGACGCCCCTTAGGGCTAATGAGCCCCTTAGATGGGTAATGATGTGTCTGACACCCCTCAGGGCTAATGAGCCTCTTGGATGGGCGATTAAGTGTCTTACGCCCTTTAGGTCTAATAAGCCCCTTTGATGGGCGATGATGTGTCTAACGCCCTTTAGCGCTAATTAGCCCCTAGATGGGTAATGATGTGTCTGACGCCCCTCAGGGCTAATGAGCCCCTTTGATGGGCGATTATGTGTCTAACGCCACTTAGAGCAATCGAGCCCCTTGGATGGGAGATGATGTGTCTCAAGACCCTTATGGCTAATGGGCCACTTCAATTGGCGATGATGTGTATGACACCCCTTAGGGCTAATGAGCCCTTTGGATAGGTAATGATGTGTCTGACGCCCCTTAGGGCTAATGAGCCCCTTGGATGGGCGATTAAGTGTCTAACGCCTTATAGGTCTAATAAGCCCCTTAGATGGGCGATGATGTGTCTAACGCCCCTCAGGGCTAATGAGCCCCTTTGACGGGCGATTATGTGTCTAACGCCCCTTCGGGCAATTTAACAACTTGGATGGGCGATGATGTGTCTGATGCACCTTAGGAATAATGAGTCCCTTGGATGGGCGATGATGTGTCTCACGACCCTCAGGGCTAATGAGCCCCTTGGATGGGCGATTATGTGTCTCACGCCCCTTTGGGCTAATGAGACACTTAGATTGGCGATGATGTGTATGACCCCCCTTAAAGCTAATGAGCCCCTTGGATAGGTAATTATGTGTCAAACGCCCCTCGGGCTAATGAGCCCCTACGATAGGAGATTATGTGTCTAACATCCTTTAGGGCAATTAAGCCCCTTGGATAGGCGATGATGTGTATGATGCACCTTCGGAATAATGAACCCCTTGGATGGGCAATGATGTGTTAGACGCCCCTTTGGGCTAATGACCCCCTTGGATGGGCTTTGATGTGTCTTACGCCTTTTAGGGTTAATGAATCCCTTAAATGGGCGACGATGTGTCTGACGCCCCTAAGTGCTAATGAGCCCCTTGGATGGGTAATGATGTGTCTAACGCCCCTTAGGGCTCATGAACCCGTAGGATGGGCGTTGTTGTGTCTGACACCTTCGATAGTAGATGATGTGTCTCCTCCCCTTAGTTCTTATGAGCCCCTTGGATGGGAGATGATGTGTCTCACGACCCTTAGGGCTAATGGGCCACTTCAGTTGGCGATGATGTGTATGACGCCCATTAGGGCTAATGAGCCCCTTTGGATGGGTAATGATGTGTCTGACGCCCCATAGGGCTAATGAGCCCCTTGGATGGGCGATTAAGTGTCTAACGCCCTTTAGGTCTAATAAACCCCTTGGATGGGCGATGATGTGTCTGACGCCCCTCAGGGCTAATGAGCCCCTTGGATGGGCGACTATGTGTTTAACGCCCCTTGGGGCAATTGAGCCACTTGGATGGGCGATGATGTGTTTCATGCACCTTAGGAATAATGAGCCCCTTGGATGAGCGATGTTGTGTCTCATGACCCTCAGGGCTAATGAGCCCCTAGGATGGGCGATTATGTGTCTCACGCCCCTTAGGGCTAGTGAGACACTTGGATTGGCGATGATATGTATGAAGCCCCTTAGAGCTAATGAGCTCCTTGGATGGGTAATGATGTGTCTGATGCCCCTCAAGGCTAATGAGCCCCTTATATGGGCGATTAAGTGCCTAATGCCCTTTAGGTCTAATTAGCCCCTTGGATGGGCAATGTTGTGTCTGACGCCCCTCATGGCTTATGAGCCCCTTGGATGGGCGATTATGTGTCTAACGCCCCTTAGGCCAATTGAGCTACTTGGATGGGCGATGATGTGTCTGATGCACCTTTGGAATAATGACCCCTTAGATGGGCGATAATGTGTCTCACGCCTCTAAGGACAAAAGAATCCCTTGGATGGGCGAAAATGTGTTTGACGCCCCTTGGGGCTAATGACCTCCTTTGTTAGGCGATGATGTGTATGACGCCCCTTAGGGTTTATGAACCCATTAAATGGGCGACTATGTGTCTGACGCCCCTTAGGGTTAATGAGCCCCTTTGATGGGTAATGATGTGTCTGACGCCCCTTAGGGTTCATGAACCCTTAGGATGGGCGATGATGTATTTGACACCTCTCAAGGCAAATGAACCCCTTCGATAGGGAATGACGCCCCTTAGGGTTAATAAATCCCTTAAATGGGCGATGATGTGTTTGACTCTCCGTAGAGCAATTATGCCCCTTGGATAGGCGATGATGTGTCTCCTCCCCTTAGTTCTAATGAGCCCCTTGGATGGGAGATGATGTGTCTCACGACCCTTAAAGCTAATGGGCCACTTCAATTGGCGATGATGTGTATGACGCCGATTAGGACTAATGAGCCCATTTGGATGTGTAATGATGTGTCTAACGCCCCTTAGGGCTAATGAGCTCCTTGGATGGGCGATTATGTGTCTAACGCCCCTTGGGGCAATTGAACCACTTGGATGGGCGATGATGTGTCTGATGCACCTTATGAATAATAAGCCCCTTGGATGGGCGATGATGTGTCTCAGGACCCTCAAGGCTAATGAGCCCCTTGGATGGGCGATTATGTGTCTCACGCTCCTTAGGGCTAATGAGACAGTTGGATTGGCGATGATGTGTATGACCCCCCTTAAGGCTAATGAGCCCATTGGATAGGTAATGATTTGTCTGACGCCCCTCTGGGCTAATGAGCCCCTTGGATGGGCGATTAAGTGTCTAACACCATTTAGGGAAATTAAGCTCCTTGGATGGGCGATGATGTGTATGATGCACCTTCGGAATAATGAGCCCCTTGGATGGGCAATGATGTGTTAGACAACCCTTTGGGCTAATGATCCCCTTGGATGGGCGATGATGTGTCTGACGCCCCTTAGGGTTAATGAATCCCTTAAATGGGCAATGATGTGTCTGACGCCCCCTTAGGACTAATGAGCCCCTTGTATGGGTAATGATGTGTGTGACGCCCCTTAGAGCTCATGAACCCCTAAGATGGGCGATGATGTGTCTGTCTCCTCTCAAGGCTAATGAGCCCCTTGGATGGGCAGTGACGTGCCTCACACCCCTTTAGGCTAATTAGCCAATTGGATGGGCGATGATGTGTCTGATGCTCCGTAGAGCAATTAAACCCTTTGGATAGGCGATGATGTGTCTCCTACCCTTAGTTCTAATAAACCCCTTGGATGGGCGATAATATGTCTCACGACCCTTAGGGCTAATGGGCCACTTCAATTGGCGATGATGTGTATGACGCCCCTTAGGGCTAATGAGCCCCTTGGATGGGTAATGATGCGTCTGATGCCCATCAAGGCTATTGAGCCCCTTGGATGGGCGATTAAGTGTCTAACGCCCTTTAGGTCTATTAACCCCCTGGGATGGGCGATGATGTATCTAACGCCCTTTAGCGCTAATGAGACCCTGGATGGATAATGATGTGTCTGACGCCCCTCAGGGCTAATGCGCCCCTTTGATGGGCGATTATGTGATGCAAGTCTAAGCATGGAGAACTTCAAAGATTTGCTTATCATGCATCAAGATAGCTTGTCCCTAAACATTGATTCAAGCCAAGCATTGCATCGACACTTTCTTGGATATCAAAGCAAAGCCACGGTTTGCTTAGTGACTTTTCTTGGAGTCTAGTTCACTTTCTTGAACTTTCTTGAATTTTCTTTAATTAGATTTTGCTTACAAGTTTTTACCTTTCACTTGAAAGGGTTTTTCTTGGTTCAAGCATTAGGATCTTTAATCTTTATTTAGTTCTTTAATTTTTATTTATTTATTAAGTTGCTTTAAAAATCAGTTAGTTAGCAAAATAAATCAGTTTGGTGTATGCTTGTGCGCCAAGGTGCTTGCTCTTCAAGCAAGTTAGAATTCTAGTTTAATTAGGATTGAATTAGGGACTTGTCCTAATCTTCCTAGGTAAACTAAGTCTTATAAATAGGGCTGTAAACACACGAATAAATATACATATAGATTAATATTCAGATTTATTTCTTAAGTTGCATACTTGAGTTTTGGTTGATTGCGATCAATTGCTGTTTTGCTTATTTTAGTTAAAACATTCGTTTGGATTGATTAATTAGGTGGATTCTTAATTGATTAATCTTAGTTTTTGTTTAATTCTTGGTGGATTTCTTGTATAGAATTAGACTTAAACATATCCCTTGTGTTTTGTTGATTTTCGGATCAATAATTCACATCATCTTTGGTATCAGAGCCAAGTTACGCAACTTCGGGAAAAATTAAACTGGGAACAATTGGCTTTGAATTTTTACGTGATTCTTTTTGCATTGAACTCTAAAAACGTCCAGCTACCACCATATAAAATTTCATAATTTTTAGTTGAGTAACGCGTTCTACACAGCCTCAAACGTTTGGTGTTTGTGCACTGATTTGCGGTTGAGAGTCCGGTTTTTGTGTTGCCTAGTTTTTCTTCAAGATTCGATCTTTTAATCAAGATTTTTGCATGAACTGACTTGGTTTGTGTAGGAATCATGAGTGACGAGGAGGTTCCACAGGTTCCAAGGGGATTAACCTTAGAACAGGCTCAAAATCTTAGAAGAGATAGGCGACTTGACGAGTTGGCAGCAAGGATGGATGAGATATTAAAAAGGCTTGATACTCTTGCTAGAGATTCTTCAAGGAAAGGGAATTCTAACCCTAATTCTGGTTCAAGTGAGGAAGAACAACCAATGAGGAATCCAAGGAGGCCACGAAATAATTATTCGTCAAGTGATGAATCACCAAGGCCTAGGAGAAGAGATAGACCAAAGGATGATGATAGGAACCTTAGATTAGATCTTCCTGAATTCAATGGGAGTATGAATGAACCTAAAAAATACTTTGAGTGGATTAGAAGGGTCGAGACACTTTTTGATTAAAAGGAGTATGATGAAAGGAAAAGATGCAAATTGGCTGAATTAAAACTGACCGGTTATGCTAGTCTTTGGTATGATAATCTAAAGAAGAAAAGGCATAAGGAGGGGCGTGCAAGAATCTCAACTTGGGAACAACTCAAGAAGCACATGAAAAAAAGGTTCGTACCTAGTGATTATATTCAAGATGTTTATCTTAAGATGCAACTTTTTAAACAAAATTCTATGACTGTTGAGAATTATATTGGTGAATTTGAAAAGTTATGCATGCTATGTGGCTTAGAAGAGATTGTTGAGCATAAGATTGCCAGATTTATTTCGGGGTTGAATGATAATATTGCTGAAAAAGTTGAATTGCAACAATATTGGTCCTTTGAGGATGTTTGCAAGGTAGCTTTGATAGTTGAAAAATAGATAAAGGGGAAGAAAGGGACGTACACTAAGCCCTTTGTAAAAGGTTTCACTAAACCTTTTGAGAAGAACAGCTTGGAGAAAAGTGGTTCTAGTTCGAACTACAAGGAGACTAAATCAAAGTTTGAAGCTCCTAAAAAGCTTGTTGAAAATAGGAAGTGCTTCAAGTGTGGTAGTGTTGGTCACATTGCAACTAATTGTCCATCAAAAAGAGTAATGACTGCTCAAGAGTGGGAACAAGAACAAGCTAAGTGTGAGCAGGGTAGTGACTATGAAGAAAAGAACGAAGAGGAAAACTTTGAAGAAGAGGAGGGGCATATTGACGAAATTGATCCCGAGACTCATGGTCAAAGTTTGGTTCTAAGAAGGGCGCTACACTCTAAAACCGTACCTATGGAAAACAATCAAAGGGAGAAAATCTTTCTTACAAGGTGCAAGGTAGAAGATAGGTTGTGTGATATGATCATAGACACGGGGAGTTGCACTAATGTGGTATCTACTACTTTGGTAGACAAATTGAAGTGGCCAACTACTGAACATCCAAGCCCTTATAAGCTTCATTGGCTTAATAATTCGAGTGATGTTAAGGTAACTAAACAAGCCTTAATCTCCTTTTCAATTGGTAAATTTCATGATAAAGTTTTGTGTGATGTTTGTCCTATGGATGCTTGTCATATACTATTAGGCCGTCCTTGGAAATATGATGGATTTGTGAAGTTTGATGGAAGGACTAATGTGTATGTTGTGAGAAAAGGAGAAAAAGAGAGACCGGTTGCTTTAAAACCTTTGATAAGCAACAAGTCTTCTAATGTTACCTCTAATTCAAAGAGTTCTTATTTGATTAGTGAGAGGGAATTAGAAAAAGAAATTTGCAGCAACAATGTGGTATATATACTTGTTTCTAATGAGATTCGAATTGATCAAGATAAACAAGTAAAGAGGCCGTATGAATTGGAATCTGTTTTAGAAGAATTCAAGGATGTCTTTCCTAAGGAATTACCTCCGGGACTACCTCCTATTCGTGGGATAGAGCATCAAATTGACTTGATTCCGGGAGCACCATTACCTAATAAGGCAGCCTATAGAAGTAATCCGGAAGAAACAAAGGAGATGCAAAGGCAAATTGAAGAGCTTATGGCTAGAGGATACGTGAGGGAAAGTATGAGCCCTTGTGCCGTGCCTACTTTACTTGTCCCAAAGAAAGATGGGAGTTGGCGCATGTGTATTGATAGTAGGAGTGTGAATAACATCACTATCAAATACCGATTTCCTATTCCAAGATTAGATGATCTACTTGATGAACTACATGGTTCACAATTGTTTTCTAAGATTGATCTTATGAGTGGTTATCATCAAATTCGAATGAGAGAAGGAGATGAGTGGAAAACAGCATTCAAGACTAAGTTAGGGTTGTATGAATGGTTGGTGATGCCGTTTGGACTCACTAATGCACCTAGCACTTTCATGAGGTTGATGCATGAGGTACTTAAACCTTTCCTTGGCAAGTTTGTTGTTGTTTATTTAGATGATATTCTGATATACTCTAAAAATTTGCATGATCATTTAAATCATCTAACAAGTGTATTTGAAGTGTTAAGAGAGAAGAAACTCTATGCTAAGCTTGAAAAATGCTACTTCTTAGTGCCTAGTGTTACTTTTCTTGGTTATGTTGTATCAAAAGATGGAGTTTCAGTTGATCATTCGAAAGTAGAGGCTATTAAAACTTGGCCTATTCCTACTAATGTGAGTGATCGAGATACAAAGTTCATGAGTTTCTTTTGGAAGTCTATATGGAAGCTTGTGGGAACTAAATTGCTCTTTAGTACATCTTACCATCCACAAACTGATGGACAAACCGAGGTTACTAATCGTACTCTTGGTGCGCTTTTGCGTGGGTTAGTGAGTAAGACACAAAAGGATTGGGACATCAAGTTAGCTCATGCGGAGTTTGCTTATAATAGATCACCTACATATGCTACCAAACATAGTCCTTTTGAGGTAGTCTATGGAGTCAATCCGAAACTTCCAATTGATCTTGTTCCATTGCCTAAGGGTGAATTAATTCACAAAGATGCCGAGTCTAAGTTGAAGAGTATGCTTAAATTACATGCTCAAGTTCGAACAAGAATAGAGAAAGTAAATAAAATGTACAAAGCTAGAGAAAACAAGCATAGAAAGCAACAAAGTTACACTGTTGGAGACTTGGTATGGTTACATTTGAGAAAGGAAATATTTCCAGGAAAACGCAAGAATAAGTTGAGGCCTAGAAGTGAAGGTCCTTTCAAGATTGTTGAGAAGATCAATGACAATGCTTATAAGTTAGAACTTCCGGGAGAATATTGAGTTAGTGCTACATTCAATGTTGGCGATTTGGATAAGTATATTCCTGATGAGGAACTTCGAGATTTGAGGACAAATTCTTTCGAAGAAGAGGAGGATGATGCAAGTCTAAGCATGGAGAACTTCGAAGATTTGCTTATCATGCATCAAGAAAGCTTGTCCCTAAACATTGAATCAAGCCAAGCATTGCATGGACACTTTCTTGGATATCAAAGCAAAGCCACGGTTTGCTTAGTGACTTTTCTTGGAGTCTAGTTCACTTTCTTGAACTTTCTTGAATTTTCTTTAATTAGATTTTCCTTACAAGTTTTTACCTTTCACTTGAAAGGGTTTTTCTTGGTTCAAGCATTAGGATCTTTAATCTTTATTTAGTTCTTTAATTTTTATTTATTTATTAAGTTGCTTTAAAAATCAGTTAGTTAGCAAAATAAATCAGTTTGGTGTATGCTTGTGCGCCAAGGTGCTTGCTCTTCAAGCAATTTAGAATTCTAGTTTAATTAGGATTGAATTAGGGACTTGTCCTAATCTTCCTAGGTAAACTAAGTCTTATAAATAGGGCTGTAAACACACGAATAAATATACATATAGATTAATATTCAGATTTATTTCTTAAGTTGCATACTTGAGTTTTGGTTGATTGCGATCAATTGCTGTTTTGCTTGTTTTAGTTAAAACATTCGTTTGGATTGATTAATTAGGTGGATTCTTAATTGATTAATCTTAGTTTTTGTTTAATTCTTGGTGGATTTCTTGTATAGAATTAGACTTAAACATATCCCTTGTGTTTTGTTGATTTTCGGATCAATAATTCACATCATTATGTGTCTAACGCCCCTTAGGGCAATTGAGCCCCTTGGATGGGAAATGATGTGTCTCACGACCCTTAGGGCTAATGGGCCACTTCAATTGGCGATGATGTGTCTCACGACCCTTAGGGCTAATGAGCCCGTTGGATCGGTAATGATGTGTCTAACGCCCCTTCGGGCTAATGAGCCCCTTCGATAGGCGATGATGTGTTTCCTCCTTTTAGTTCTAATGAGCTCCTTTGATGGGCGATGATGTGTCTCACGACCCTTATGGCTAATAGGCCACTTCAATTGGCGATGACGTGTATGACGCCTCTTAGGGCTAATGAGCCCCTAGGATGGGTAATGATGTGTCTGATTCCCCTCAGGACTAATGAGCCCCTTGGATGGGCGATTAAGTGTCTAACACCCTTTAGGTCTAATAAGCCCCTTGGATGGGCGATGATGTGTCTAACGCCCCTTAGGGCTAATGAGCCCCTGGATGGGTAATGTTGTGTCTAACGCCCCTCAGGGCTAATTAGCCCCATGGATGGGCGATTATGCGTCTAACGCCCCTTACGGCAATTGATCCACTTGGATGGGCGATGATGTATCTGATGCACCTTAGGAATAATGAGCCCCTTGGATGGGCGATGATATGTCTGACGTCCCTCTAGGCTAATGAGCCCCTTGGATGGGCGATTATGTGTCTCACGCCCCTTTGGGCTAATGAGACACTTGGATTGGCAATGATGTGTATGACGCCCCTTAGGGCTAATGAGCTCCTTGGATGTATAATGATGTGTCTGACGCCCCTCACGGCTAATGAGCCCCTTGGATGGGCATATAAGTGTTTAACGCCCTTAAGGCCTAATGAGCCCCTTGGATGGGCGATGATATGTCTGGCGACCATTAGGGCTAATGAGCCCCTTGGATGGGCGATTATGTGTCTCACGCCCCTTAGGGCTAATGAGACACTTGGATTGGCGATGATCTGTATGACCCCCCTTAGGGCTAATGAGCCCCTTGGATAGGTAATGATGTGTCTGATGCCCCTCAAGGCTAATGAGCCCCTTGGATGGGAGAATAAGTGTCTAACACCCTTTAGGGAAATTAAGCCCCTTGGATGGGCGATGATGTGTATGATGCACCTTCGGAATAATGAGCCCCTTGGATGGGCAATGATGTGTTAGACGCCCCTTTGGCTAATGACCTCCTTGGATGGGCGATGATGTGTCTAACGCCCCTTAGGGTTAATGAATCCCTTAAATGGGCGATGATGTGTCTGACGCCCCTTAGGGCTAATGAGCCCCTTCGATGGGTAATGATGAGTCTAACGCCCCTTAGATATCATGAACCCCTAGGATGGGCGATGATGTGTCTGACACCTCTCAAGGCTAATGAGCCCCTTGGATGGGCAATGACGTGCCTCACAACCCTTAAGGCTAATTAGCCAATTGGATGGGCGATGATGTGTCTGACCCTCCGTAGAGCAATAATGCCCCTTGGATATGCGATGATGTGTCTCCTCCACTTGGTTCTAATGAGCCCCTTGGATGGGCGATGATGTGTCTCAAGACCCTTAGGGCTAATAGGCCACTTCAATTAGCGATGTTGTGTATGACGCCTCTTATGGCTATTGAGCCCCTAAGATGGGTAATGATGTGTCTAATGCCCCTCAGGGCTAATGAGCCCCTTTGATGGGCGATTAAGTGTCTAACGCCCTTTAGGTCTAATAAGCCCCTTGGATGGGCAATGATGTGTCTAACGCCCCTTAGGGCTAATGACCCCCTGGATGGGTAATGACGTGTCTTACGACCCTGAGGGCTAATGAGCCTCTTAGATGGGCGATTATGTATCTCACGCCCCTTTGGGCTAATGAGACACTTGGATTGGCAATGATGTGTATGACGCCCCTTAGGGCTAATGAGCTCCTTGGATGGGTAATGATGTGTCTGACGCCCCTTAGTGCTAATGAGCCCCTTGGATGGTCGATTAAGTGTCTAACGCCCTTTAGGTTTAATAAGCCCCTTGGATAGGCGATGATGTGTCTGACGCCCCTCAGGGCTAATAAGCCCCTTGGATAGGCGATTATGTGTCTAACTCCCCTTACGGCGATTGAGCCACTTGGATGGCCGATGATGTGTCTGATGCACCTTAGGAATAATGATCCCCTTGGATGGGCGATGATGTTTCTCATGACTCTCAGGGCTAATGAGCACCCTGGTTGGGCAATTATGTGTCTCATGCCCTTCTGGGCTAATGAGACACTTGGATTAGCGATGAAGTGTATGACGCCCCTTGGGGCTAATGAGCTCCTGGGATGGGTAATGATGTGTCTGACGCCCCTCATGGCTAATGAGCCCCTTGGAAGGGCGATTATGTGTCTCACGCCCCTTAGGGCTAATGAGACACTTGGATTGGCGATGATGTGTATGACCCCCCTTGGGGCTAATGAGCCCCTTGGATGGGCGATTAAGTGTCTAACACCCTTTAGGGCAATTAAGCCCCTTGGATGGGCGATGTTGTGTATGATGCACCTTCGGAATAATGAGCCCCTTAGATGGGCAATGATGTGTTTGACGCCCCTTTGGGCTAATGACCCCCTTGGATGGGCGATGATGTGTATGACGTCCCTTAGGGCTAATGAGCCCCTTGGATGGGTAATGATGTGTCTAACGCCCCTTAGGGCTCATGAACCCCTAGGATGGGCGATGATGTGTCGGACACCTTTTTAGGCTAATGAGCCCCTTGGATGGGCAGTGACGTGCCTCACACTCTTTAAGGCTAATTAGCCAATTGGATGGGTGATGATGTGTCTGACGCTCCGTAGAGCAATTAAGCCCCTTGGATAGGCGATGATGTGTCGCCTACCCTTAGTTCTAATAAGCCCCTTGGATGGGCGATGATATTTCTCACGATCCTTAGGGCTAATGGGCCACTTCAATTGGCGATGATGTGTATGACGCCCCTTAGGGCTAATGAGCCCCTTGTATGGGTAATGATGTGTCTGATGCCCTCAGGGCTAATGAGCCCCTTGCATAGGCGATTAAGTGTCTAACGCCATTTAGGTCTAATAAGCCCCTTGGATGGGCGATGATGTGTCTAACGCCCTTTAGCGCCAATGAGCCCCTAGATGGGTAATGATGTGTATGACGCCCCTCAGGGCTAAGGAGCCCCTTTGATGGGCGATTAAGTCTCTATTGCCCCTTAGGGCAATTGAGCCACTTGGATGGGCGATGATGTGTCTGATGCACCTTAGGAAAAATGAGCACCTTGGATGGGCGATGATGTGTCTCATGACCCTCAAGGCTAATGAGCCCCTTGGATGGGCGATTATGTGTCTCACGCCCCTTAGGGCTAATGAGACACTTGGATTGGCGATATTGTGTATGACGCCCCTAAGGGCTAATGAGCCCCTTGGATTGGTAATGATGTGTCTCACGCCCCTCAAGGCTAATGAGGCCCTTAAATGGGCGATTAAGTGTCTAACGTCCTTTATGGCAATTGAGCCCCTTTGTTGGGCGATGATGTGTATGATGCACCTTCGGGATAATGAGCCCCTTAGATGGGCGATGATGTGTCTCACGCTCCCTAGAGCAATTGAGCCCCTTGGATTGGCGATGACGTGTCTTACGCTCCTTTGTTCTAAAGAGCCCCTTAGATGGACGATGATGTGTCTGGTGCCCATTAGGGCTAATAAGTCCCTTGGATGGGCGATGATGTGTTTGACGCCCCTTAGGGTTAATGAACACTTTAGATGGGAGATGATGTGTCTGACGCCCCTCAGGGCTAATTAGCCCTTTATTTGGGCGATTATGTGTTTAACGCCCCTTAGAGAAATTGAGCCCCTTGGATGGGCGATGATGTGTTTGATGAACCGTTAGAATAATGACCCCTTAGATGAGCGATGATGTGTGTCACGCCTCTTAGGACTAATGAACCCCTTGGATGGGCGATGATGTGTTTGACGCCCCTTAGGGCTAATGAGCCCCTTGGATGGGCGATGTTTTGTCTAACGCCCCGTAGGGTTAATGAACCCCTTAAATGGGCGATGATGTGTCTGACGCCCCTTAGGGTTAATGAGCCTCTTGGATGGGTAATGATGTGTCTGAAGCCCCTCAGGGCTAATTAGCCCCTTATATGGTAGATTATGTGTCTAACTCCCCTTAGGGCAATTGAGCCCCTTGGATGGGCGATGATGTGTTTGATGCACCTCAGGAATAATGACCCCTTGGATGGGCATTGATGTGTCTCACGCCTCTTAGGACTAATGAACCCCTTTGATGGGCGATGATGTGTTTGACGCCCCTTAGGGCTAATAGGCCCCTTGGAGAGGCGATGATGTGTCTGACGCCCCTTAGGGTTAATGAACCCCTTAAATGGGCGATGATGTGTCTGATGCCACTTAGGGCTCATGAGCCCCTTGGATGGGTAATGATTTGTCTGACGCCCCTTTGGTCTCATGAACCCCTAGGATGGGCAATGATGTGTCTGACACCTTTTAAGGATAATGAGCCTTTTGGATGGGAAATGACGTGCCTCACACCCCTTAAGGCTAATTAGCCAATTGGATGATCGATGACGTGTCTGACGCTCCGTAAAACAATTAAGCCCCTTGGATAGGCGATGACATGTCTCCTCCCCTTAGTTCTAATAAGCCCCTTGGATGGGCGATGATGTGTCTCACGACCCTTAGCGCTAATGGGCCACTTCAATTGGCGATGATGTGTATGACGCCCCTCAAGGCTAATGAGCCCCTTGGATGGGCGATTATGTGTCTAACGCCCCTTAAGGCAATTGAGCCACTTGGATGGGCGATGATGTGTCTGATGCACCTTAGGAATAATGAGCCCCATGGATGGGTGATGATGAGTCTCACGACCCTCATGGCTAATGAGCCCCTTGGATGGGCAATAATGTGTCTCACGCCCCATAGGGCTAATGGGACACTTGGATTGGAGATGATGTATATGACGCCCTTTAGGGCTATAAGCCCCTTGGATAGGTAATGATGTGTCTGACGCCCCTTAGGGCTAATGAGCCCCTTGGATGGGCGATTATGTGTCTAATGCCCCGTAGGGCAATTAAGCCCCATGAATTGGCGATGATGTGTATGATGCATCTTCGGAATAATGAGCCCTTTGGATGGGCGATGATGTGTTTCACGCTTCCTAGAGCAATTAAGCCCCTTGGATTGGCGATGACGTGTCTAATCCCCTTAGTTCTAAAGAGCCCCTTAGATGGACGATGATGTGTCTAATGCCCATTAAGGCTAATGAGCCCCTTGGATGCGCGATGATGTGTTTGACGCCCCTTAGGGTTAATGAACACTTTAGATGGGCGATGATGTGTCTGACGGCCCGTTAGGGCTAATAAGCCCCTTAGATGGGTAATGATGTGTCTGACGCCCCTTAGGGCTCATGAACCCCTAGGATGGGCGCTGATGTGTCTGACACCTCTTAAGGCTAATGAGCCCATTGGATGGGCAATGACGTGCCTCACACCCTTTAAGGCTAATTAGCCAATTGGATGGGCGATGATGTGTTTTGATGATCCGTAGAGCAATTACGCCCCTTGGATAGGCGATGATAGTTCTCCTCTCCTTAGTTCTAATGAGACTCTTAGATGGGCGATGATGTGTCTCACGACCCTTATGGCTAATGAGCCCTTTGGATGGGTAATGATGTGTCTGACGCTCCTCAGGGCTAATGAGCCCCTTGGATGGGCGATTATGTCTCTAACGCCCCTTACGGCAATTGAGCCCTTCGGATTGGCGATGATGTGTCTGATGCACCTTAGGAATACTGAGGCCCCCTAAATGGGTGATGATGTGTCTCAAGACCCTTAAGGCTAATGAGCCCCTTAGATGGGCGATGATGTGTCTCACGCCCCTTAGGGCTAATGGGCCACTTGCATTGGCGTTGATGTGTATTACGGCTTTTAGGGCTAATGAGCACCTTGGATGGGCGATTAAGTGTCTAACGCCCTTAAAGGCAATTGAGCCCCTTGTATGGGCAATGATGTGTCTAATGCACTTTCGAAATAATGAGCACCTTTGATGGGCGATGATGTGTCTAACGAGCTTAGGGCTAATAAGCCCCTGGGATGGGTGATGATGTATATGATGCCCCTTAGGGCTAATGAGCCCCTTAGATGGGCGATGATGTGTCTGATGCCCCTTAGGGCTAATGAGCCCCTTGGACAGGTGATGATGTGTCTGACGCCCCTCAAGGCTAATGAGCCCCATGGATGGGCGATTAAGTGTCTAACGCCCCTTAAGTCAATTGAGCCCCTTGGATGGGCGATGATGTGTTTGATGCACCTCAGGAATAATGACCCCTTGGATGGGTAATGATGTGTCTCACGCTTGTTAGGACTAATGAACCCCTTGGATGGGCGATGATGTGTTTGACGCCCCTTAGGGCAAATGACCTTCTTAGATGGGCGATGATGTGTCTGACGCCCCTTAGGGCTAATGAGCCCCTTGGATGGATAATGGTGTCTAACGCCCCTTAAGGTTCATGAACCCCTAGGATGATCGATGATGTGTCTGACTTCTCTCAAGGCTAATAATCCCCTTGGATGGGCAATGACATGCCTCACACCCCTTAAGGCTAATTAGCAAATTTGATGGGCGATGATGTGTCTGACGCTCAGTAGAGCAATTAAGCCCCTTAGATAGGTGATGATGTGTCTCCTCCCCTTAGTTCTAATGAGCCCCTTGGATGGGGGAAGATGTGTGTCACGACCCTTAGGGCAAAAGGGCCACTTCAATTGGCGATGATGTGTATGACGCCCCTTGGGGCTAATGAGCCCCTTGGATGGGTAATGATGTGTCTGGCGCCCCTAAGAGCTAATGAGCCCCTTGGATGGGTTATTATGTGTCTAACACCCCTTAAGGCAATTGAGCCCCTTGGATTGGCGATGATGTGTCTGATGCACCTTAGGAATAATGAGCCCCCTAGATGGGCGATGATGTGTCTCACGACCCTTAGGGCTAATGAGTCCCTAGGATGGGCGATGATGTGTCTCACGCCCCTTAGAGAAAATGGGCCACTTGGATTGGCGATGATGTGTATGACGTCCCTCAGGGCTAATGAGCCCGTTGGATGGGTACACTACTACAAAATTAGCCAAATAGACCCGTCCAAATCGACCAAAGAGACTGCCTTAGAGGCGGTCTCTTTGGCAAAGAGATTGCTTTATTAGAAGCGGTCTCTTGAATAATAAAACTGAGACCGCTTATCTAAGATAGGCAGTCTCGTTTTTTTAGAAAAGTGAGACCGTTTATTTAAGGCAAGCAGTCTATTTTTTCAAAAAAAATGAGACCGCTTTTCTAACAAAACGGGTCTCTTGAGCCTCATTTAAAATAAAAAAAAATTAATTATTAATTCAGCAATATAGCTTACTGCTTTTTTTTTTTTTTTTACTGTATACAAAATCAAATACGGAGTACAGATATCTCATAAATTTCATATATACCTCAAAATTACATACATGATACAAATATCAATGAAATCCAATACAAATGAGCCCCTTGGATGGGCGATTTGATGGGCGATGATGTGTCTGATGCACCTTAGGAATAATGAGCCCCTTGAATGGGCTATGAAGTGTCTCATGACTCTCATGGCTAATGAGCCCCTTGGATGGGCAATAATGTGTCTCACGCCCCTTAGGGCTAATGGGACACTTGGATTGGCGATGATGTGTATGACACCCCTTAGGGCTAATAAGCCCCTTGAATAGGTAATGATGTGTCTGACGCCCCTTAGGGCTATTGAGCCCCTTGGGTGGGCGATTAAGTGTCTAACGCCCTTTAGGGCAATTGAACCCCATGAATGGCCGATGATGTGTATGATGCACCTTCGGAATAATGAGCCCATTGGATGGGCGATGATCTGTCTCACGCTCCCTAGAGCAATTAATCCCCTTGGATTGGCGATGACGTGTCTTATGCCCCTTAGTTCTAAAGAGCACCTTAGATGGACGATGATGTGTCTGATGCCCATTTGGGCTAATGAGCCCCTTGGATGGCCGATGATGTGTTTGACGCCCTTTATGGTTAATGAACACTTTAGATGGGCGATGATGTGTCTGACGCCCCGTTAGTGCTAATAAGCCCCTTAGATGGGTAATGATGTGTCAGACGCCCCTTAGGGCTCATGAACCCCTAGGATGGGCGATGATGTGTCTGACACCTCTCAAGGCTAATGAGCCCTTTGGATGGCAATGACGTGCCTCACACCCCTTAAGGCATATTAGCCAATTGGATGGGCGAAGATGTGTCTGACGCTCCGTAAAGCAGTTAAGCCCCTTGGATAGGCGATGATGTGTCTCCTCCCCTTAGTTCTAATGAGCCCCTTGGATACGCGATGATGTGTCTCACGACCCTTGGGGCTAATGGGCCACTTCAATTGTCGATAATGTTCATGACGCCCCTTAAGGCTAATGAGCCCCTTGGATGGGCGATTATGTATCTAACGCCCGTTAGGGCAATTGAGCCACTTGGATGGGCGATGATGTGTCTGATGCACCTTAGGAATAATGAGCCCCTTGGATGGGCGATGATGTGTCTCATGACCCTCATGGCTAATGAGCCCGTTGAATGGACAATAATGTGTCTCACGCCCCTTAGGGCTAATGGGACACTTGGATAGGTAATGATGTGTCTAACGCCCCTTAGAGCTAATGAGCCCCTTGGATGTGTGATTAAGTGTCTAACGCCCTTTCGGGCAATTGAGCCCCATGAATGGCCGATGATGTGTATGATGCACCTTCGGAATAATGAGCCCCTTGGATAGGCGATGATGTGTCTCACGCTCCCTAGAGTAATTAAGCCCCTTGGATTGGCGATGACGTGTCTTATGCCCCTTAGTTCTAAAGAGCCCCTTATATGGACGATGGTGTGTCTGATGCCCATTAGGGCTAATCAGCCCCTTGGATGGGCGATGATGTGTTTGACGCCCCTTAGGGTTAATAAACACTTTAGATGGGTGATGATGTGTCTGACGCCCCGTTAGGGCTAATAAGCCCCTTAGATGGGTAATGATGTGTCTGACGCCCCTTAGGGCTCATGAACATCTAGGATGGGCGATGATGTGTCTGACACCTCTCAAGGCTAATGAGCCCCTTAGATGGGCAATGACGTGACTCACACCCTTTAAAGCTAATTAGCCAATTGGATGGGCGATGATGTGTTTGACAATCCGTAGAGCAATTAAGCCCCTTGGATAGGCGATGATGTGTCTCCTCCCCTTAGTTTTTATGAGCCCCTTAGATGGGCGATGATGTGTCTCACGACCCTTAGGGCTAATGGGTCACTTCAATTGGCGATAATTTGTATGACGCCCCTTATGGCTATTGAGCCCCTTGGATGGGTAATGATGTGTCTGAGGCCCCTTAGGGCTAATAAGCCTCTTGGATGGGCGATTATGTGTCTAACGTCCCTTACGGCAATTGAGCCCCTTGGATTGGCGATGATGTGTCTGTTGCACCTTAGGAATAATGAGGCCCCCTAGATGGGCGTGAAAGTAATGGTGTCCTCCGAACAAGTGTATTATTCTGATAGCGGGTTCAGAATTATTAGAAAGCTAATATATTCAGTAAGGTCAAGTGATCGGAATGCCTGGGTGGGGGCCGCTTCTAATCAGTAATATTAATATAATTAATATTACAACTTAATCTTGACTGAACCCTTCGGGTCACACCCAAGCAAAATATACGAACCAACTCGACGAAGTAATTCGGAAGAAATTAATTCGTCGCCCGAGTGTTAATTATTTAGACGTCGGTAATTCGAGCTTAGAGCGTCGAAACCGATCGTCGGAAGTCGAGTCAATATAATAAAAGATGAGACGCGCAAAAATAATAATAAATCGACCATATTCCCAAAATACCCCTAGCATCGATGTGCCCCGAGCATCCGAATGCTAGGGGAAAAAATGTCCTAGCAAAAGTGGCTAGCAAACACCAAGCCGAGCCTAGCGTGGCTGGCTGGTGCGTGCTAGCGCACCGTGCTAGCAGCTACGGCCAGCAGTAGCTAGCAGCCGCAGCACGTGGTGCGTGCAGCAGCTAGCTGCCGCGGCTAGGCACAGTAGCACAGCGGCAGCCGCACCGCGCCACAGCATCAGCTGGGTGCGGGCTGGGTGCGGGCTGAGCTCGGGCGGGGCTCGGGCTTGGCTCGTGGATTTGTTCGGGCCATAGGGCCGTGGATTAAGTGGAAGCATGGAATATGAGAGCAAGTGGGAGAGGACATGTGGCACAAGGAGAGTATTGAGTGGGGAGCAAGTATGGTCCCATACTCTCCATGTGGTCCTCAACAACCCATCTCACATGGTAATGCCACTTGTAGATTTATTATTAGTTTGCAATTTTAATTTAATTTAGCTTTAAATTAATTTGTAGAATTTCATGATCTCACATTAATGGGATAGAAATTCCCACTCATACTTTCCTCTATAAATACCAACCTTGGGATTTGGAGTAAAGTGCTTGAGTGGGAGTTAAAAAGAGCATTGCATAGTTTCTGGGAAAACTTTTAAACTCATATAACACTCAGGTTTTGGTCGGACCTTGCTAACCCCAAGGTAGCGGACCTTAAAGTTTTGTTCGCCCTTTTTGTGGGTGGATACTGTTAGAGGCGCGGCGCTTGACGTGCTCGTAGCTTTCAAGTAAGAGCCCTGGTTTTTGGGCGAAGCTCGCTTCGAGGGTAAGATTCGTTATCTTTTCTTTGTGATTATTTATTTATGCTTTATGATTTTAATTATTGCGAGTGGTTCCTCGGGTCGGGGTTGTTTCCGTGATGAGTCGAACTCACCAAACCCCAACTGCGGTATCGGAGCCCCGCTTGTTTATTTTTATAATCATGTTTTTCAAGGTTTATTTTGGCTTAATTTTCTGGTTTAAGTTGCTAATTAGATTAGTAGCTCGGTTTTATTTTTTTAATCCCGTTTTTAATGTCGATTTTGGCCCAGAACCCAGATTTTCGCCCAAGACTAGTGAATTTTGGGTGGAAAACGTGTTCTAGAAAGGTTTTTACCCTCAAAGGGAACTTTGATTTTAGCCAATTCTGACCAGAAATGCCTTTTTCGAGGGGTTTTTCGTTTTTGACGAAAAATTTAAAGTCTTTTCTAACCTTGAAATTAATGGCATAAATTGTTGATTATATGGTTGATTATTTGCATTATTTTCTGCATTTTTATGTCCCCTTAAAGCACACTTACTTGGTAGTATTTGATGCTTAAAGGTTGATTTATTTTCACATAATTTCAAACTAATTGCTTTTTAGTGTGAAAGTTTTATTTTTGAGGCTTCCTAAGTGTTAAAGATTCAATCTTTATTTGTGATAAGTGATTGAAACTTTAAAAACCACTAAATTCCATGTTATTTTGTGTTAAACTTTGTTGTTTTAATCATTTTGAGTTGATTGGAAACATAAAGTTTCGATTTTTGTGATAGAAATTTGGTTATCTTCATGTTGGAAGATATAATTTTCAAGGATTCACAAAATTTAGATGTTGGAATTTTCATTTGAACATTAAAGTTCATACTTTGTCAAATTCTCAAGTTTAATTTAAATTGATTAAATTGAAAGTGAGAAATTGCCTCAATTTTATGTTGCACCAAGCTAAACCAATTTTATTAAGAATGTTTCTTGGAATTATTTTGGTTATTTGCACTTTGAAAATTTCATTAAGTTAGACTTGTTTAAAATTTTATTTTGCTCTCTAAATTAGTTCTAAAATTAATTTAGAATTATTTATTTTTGTCTCGCGAAAAGGGATCAAATCTTGAGGCCGTGGCACGCAAATTGAGGCAATGCACCACCTTGGCGAGCCGGGCTGCACAACAGCCCATATGTGGCTGCCAAGGTGGCGGCGCCGCCTTGCTTGCGGCCACACGCACGGCAGCAGCCACGCGCGGTTGTGCCGTGGAAGCAGCTCGCGGCCGTGTGCCGTGGGTCGTGTGTTTGTTTTTTGGCGTGTGCGTACGCTTGGTGCGGTGAGGTGACTAGCCGTAGTAAGGCTTGATGTTAATTATTTTGCCGTTTTACTTATTTTAAATAATTTTGTTTACTTTAATTAAAATTTTGGGAGGCTAGGCCTCGGTTTTGAGCGGCATTGGCAAAATTTCATTTTGACAAGTTTGAGTGCTACCAACCTAATTAATTAGATTAATTAAGGAAATGCGGAATTTGGTGGGAGGTTCAATTATTAATGAGGCCCCCTAGATGGGCGTGAAAGTAATGGTGTCCTCCGAACAAGTGTATTATTCTCATAGCGGGTTCAGAATTATTAGAAAGCTAATATATTCAGTAAGGTCAAGTGATCGGAATGCCTGGGTGGGGGCCGCTTCTAATCAGTAATATTAATATAATTAATATTACAACTTAATCTTGACTGAACCCTTCGGGTCACACCCAAGCAAAATATACGAACCAACTCGACGAAGTAATTCGGAAGAAATTAATTCGTCGCCCGAGTGTTAATTATTTAGACGTCGGTAATTCGAGCTTAGAGCGTCGAAACCGATCGTCGGAAGTCGAGTCAATATAATAAAAGACGAGACGCGCAAAAATAATAATAAATCGACCATATTCCTAAAATACCCCTAGCATCGATGTGCCCCGAGCATCCGAATGCTAGGGGAAAAAATGTCCTAGCAAAAGTGGCTAGCAAACACCAAGCCGAGCCTAGCGTGGCTGGCTGGTGCGTGCTAGCGCACCGTGCTAGCAGCTACGGCCAGCAGTAGCTAGCAGCCGCAGCACGTGGTGCGTGCAGCAGCTAGCTGCCGCGGCTAGGCACAGTAGCACAGCGGCAGCCGCACCGCGCCACAGCATCAGCTGGGTGCGGGCTGGGTGCGGGCTGAGCTCGGGCGGGGCTCGGGCTTGGCTCGTGGATTTGTTCGGGCCATAGGGCCGTGGATTAAGTGGAAGCATGGAATATGAGAGCAAGTGGGAGAGGACATGTGGCACAAGGAGAGTATTGAGTGGGGAGCAAGTATGGTCCCATACTCTCCATGTGGTCCTCAACAACCCATCTCACATGGTAATGCCACTTGTAGATTTATTATTAGTTTGCAATTTTAATTTAATTTAGCTTTAAATTAATTTGTAGAATTTCATGATCTCACATTAATGGGATAGAAATTCCCACTCATACTTTCCTCTATAAATACCAACCTTGGGATTTGGAGTAAAGTGCTTGAGTGGGAGTTAAAAAGAGCATTGCATAGTTTCTGGGAAAACTTTTAAACTCATATAACACTCAGGTTTTGGTCGGACCTTGCTAACCCCAAGGTAGCGGACCTTAAAGTTTTGTTCGCCCTTTTTGTGGGTGGATACTGTTAGAGGCGCGGCGCTTGACGTGCTCGTAGCTTTCAAGTAAGAGCCCTGGTTTTTGGGCGAAGCTCGCTTCGAGGGTAAGATTCGTTATCTTTTCTTTGTGATTATTTATTTATGCTTTATGATTTTAATTATTGCGAGTGGTTCCTCGGGTCGGGGTTGTTTCCGTGATGAGTCGAACTCACCAAACCCCAACTGCGGTATCGGAGCCCCGCTTGTTTATTTTTATAATCATGTTTTTCAAGGTTTATTTTGGCTTAATTTTCTGGTTTAAGTTGCTAATTAGATTAGTAGCTCGGTTTTATTTTTTTAATCCCGTTTTTAATGTCGATTTTGGCCCAGAACCCAGATTTTCGCCCAAGACTAGTGAATTTTGGGTGGAAAACGTGTTCTAGAAAGGTTTTTACCCTCAAAGGGAACTTTGATTTTAGCCAAATTCTGACCAGAAATGCCTTTTTCGAGGGGTTTTTCGTTTTTGACGAAAAATTTAAAGTCTTTTCTAACCTTGAAATTAATGGCATAAATTGTTGATTATATGGTTGATTATTTGCATTATTTCCTGCATTTTTATGTCCCCTTAAAGCACACTTACTTGGTAGTATTTGATGCTTAAAGGTTGATTTATTTTCACATAATTTCAAACTAATTGCTTTTTAGTGTGAAAGTTTTATTTTTGAGGCTTCCTAAGTGTTAAAGATTCAATCTTTATTTGTGATAAGTGATTGAAACTTTAAAAACCACTAAATTCCATGTTATTTTGTGTTAAACTTTGTTGTTTTAATCATTTTGAGTTGATTGGAAACATAAAGTTTCGATTTTTGTGATAGAAATTTGGTTATCTTCATGTTGGAAGATATAATTTTCAAGGATTCACAAAATTTAGATGTTGGAATTTTCATTTGAACATTAAAGTTCATACTTTGTCAAATTCTCAAGTTTAATTTAAATTGATTAAATTGAAAGTGAGAAATTGCCTCAATTTTATGTTGCACCAAGCTAAACCAATTTTATTAAGAATGTTTCTTGGAATTATTTTGGTTATTTGCACTTTGAAAATTTCATTAAGTTAGACTTGTTTAAAATTTTATTTTGCTCTCTAAATTAGTTCTAAAATTAATTTAGAATTATTTATTTTTGTCTCGCGAAAAGGGATCAAATCTTGAGGCCGTGGCACGCAAATTGAGGCAATGCACCACCTTGGCGAGCCGGGCTGCACAACAGCCCATATGTGGCTGCCAAGGTGGCGGCGCCGCCTTGCTTGCGGCCACACGCACGGCAGCAGCACACGGGCTGCAGCAGCCACGCGCGGTTGTGCCGTGGAAGCAGCTCGCGGCCGTGTGCCGTGGGTCGTGTGTTTATTTTTTGGCGTGTGCGTACGCTTGGTGCGGTGAGGTGACTAGCCGTAGTAAGGCTTGATGTTAATTATTTTGCCGTTTTACTTATTTTAAATAATTTTGTTTACTTTAATTAAAATTTTGGGAGGCTAGGCCTCGGTTTTGAGCGGCATTGGCAAAATTTCATTTTGACAAGTTTGAGTGCTACCAACCTAATTAATTAGATTAATTAAGGAAATGCGGAATTTGGTGGGAGGTTCAATTATTAATGATGTAAATTATATAATCGGTTAAACAACTTTGACTAGTTTTAATTAGGCGTGTTAATCGGATTAACCACCTAGATTAGTTACTAGTGCGCGCGCTGTTTAAATGCATTTTTACTTTGTTTTAAATTTGTAAATTGCATGGGACATTCACAAATAGTGAATGGATGAATGGAATATATATATTCTCTCTCACAGGTTCAATGAAATGGCAACTAGTGGGACCCGACTAGGATAGAAAATACGGACTACGTGCCTTTATGTATTTTTGTAAATCTTAATACGGTCTACGCACCGTTAAGTATTTTTGTACTTTAATAATTAGATTATTCCTAGTTGTAGACACTAGTTTTTGCATAGTTTGGTTAAGTCTTAAAGACGGCGTATCTTGGAAGACAAAGCCTTGAATTGCAAATGAAGATCTTTTGAAGATATGAAGATTTCAAGGGGTCATGCTAGTATCAATTATGCATCTATAATTTCGCTTTATATTTTATGCTTATATATATATGTGTGTGAAATATTCGTTAGATGCATGTTTAGGTTTTCTTGATGTTGCGATGATTAGTTAAGTTCACTTAAATCAACCAACATAGAAATCCTAGGTCCTTAATAATATTGAGTCAAACTTGCCTTTCCAAAACAACACTTACTAACCGGACGATGGTGATGGTAGGCTACGCCAAAGCGAGGTGCCATCACTTCTCCAAGGGGCATAAGGCACAGCGGGTGTGCACGTTGGTTTTTGTTTAACTCATCGGTATGAGTGAGGAGTCCTCACATACCGTGGCAAAAGAGATACATCGTCAAAGATGCATTAGATGCGACGATTGTCTAACCAAGAGTGGCTTAGAGCCATTAGCAAGGCAATGCTTACCCTAGAAGATTGAGTGTTTAAGACCTACCAAAGCATGCTTACGTGTGAATAAGACGTCAAATAAGTATTGAAAATTTGCATGAATAAAATTTAATCTTATTTAAGTATTTTTGAATGGTTTTTTATTAAAATTCTTTCAATTGTAGAATCATGTCTTCAACTAATGACAACAACCTTATGTACCCAGAACTTCCCGAAAAGTTACCATATTTGCTCAATTTGGTGAACTTCAAGGAATGGGAAGATGAACTCCGAAAGACACTCAGTAATTGCTACCTAGAGCATATCTTGGACACTCTGATCCCGAGTTTCTACTCGAAAGGGATCATGAGTGATGAAGCTCATGAAGAATTGAGTATAGATTGCAAGAGAGTTTCCAAACTCATGGCAAACTCCATCCCGGATCAATGAAGAGGGGTTTTCTTCGGCTATTTTTCGGACATGATGCTCAAAGCTCTTGAGGATGTAGTCAATATAAGGGTCACCAAGAGTGCTAGGGGCAATTATGATGGTCATGTGGAGGATGTGACTAGGTCACTCTCCAAAATGAGGATCAAGCCACCGCAAGAAGGTTGTCTCTCGAAAGAAAGACAAGAGGTATGGGGAAAAGTCTACAATGCGAGACTTAGGCCCGGAATGCCACTTCAAGCTCATGTAATTAACATGACAAGGTTATTCAACCATCTAGAGCTAATTCGCAAACCAGTGGAAGACGAGCAAGCGGCTCACATGCTTCTTAGCTCTCTTCACTCAGGGTATGTGGGGCTCAAGATGCGTTTCATCGCTAATAGGGATACACTGTCCTTAAGGGAAGTCATCCAAGAGCTCTAAAAGACCTATTCTTGCAAGAAGGCTAACTTTGCCCTTAGACCAAGGAAGAAGGAGTTCAAAGACAAGAGGAAGATGCGTTGCTTCTATTGTGGTAATCCCGGACACTACAAAAGAGAACGCGACATGTATCTGGATGATGAGGCGAAACGAAAAGTAACCTCAACCTCAGGTATCATCTTATACACTTGAATATAAACAATTTTAAAAGGTATTAGATACCGGAAAATTGAGTCACAACACACTCCTTTATCAGGAACCAAGTGAGCGGTGCTTTTTTCAAGAGGAATCGAGTTCACAAGTATGATGGAAGTGATCTATCCAAGAGAAACTTGTAATCTCATATTTTGTCTAAAGAAGTAGAACTTATTTAGTTTTATCTACCATACTTTTGATGTATTTCCGACGTTGGACGTCATTTTCATCAAATCAAGACCTTTTGTTTTGATGTCTTGAACATATTTATGGAATGACACTTTCACGTGTTTTTAGACAAATGTTTGATACCAATACAAAGAAAGCTAAGAGTACACAGTCTAGTCAAACTTACTTGTGGCATTGTCGCCATTGGCCACATTAAACATCAAACGCATCAAGAAACTTCTACAAGAAGGTATTCTTGACTCATTTGATTTAGAATCCTTTGAGAATTGCGAAGGATGTTTATTAGGCAAGATGATAAAGCAACCATTCTCCAAGTTAGGAGAAAGGGTCGGTGACTTGTTTGGACTAATACACACCGATGTATGTGGACCAATGAGTACACCCGCAAGGAGTGGTTATCGGTATTTCATAACCTTCACGGACGACTTTAGTAGATATGGTTATGTCTATCTAATGTCACACAAATCTGAATCGTTTGATAAATTCAAAGAATTTCAGAAAGAAGTTGAAAACCAACTCGGCAAGAAAATCAAAGCGCTTCGATCGGATCAAGGTGGCGAATATTTGAGCCTAGAGTTCGATGACCATCTGAAAGAACATGGAATACTTTCAGAGTTGACACCTCCGGGAACTCCTCAATGGAATGGAGTATCTGAAAGGAGGAATCAAACCCTGTTAGACATGGTCCGATCTACTATGGGTCTTAGTGAACTTCCAATCTCTTTCTGGGGACATGTACTTTTAACTGCGACACTCACTCTAAATCGTGCTCCGTCAAAAGCAGTGGAAAAGACTCCATATGAATTATGGACAAACAAATTGCCAAGGTTGTCTTTTCTTAAGATTTGGGGATGCGAAGCATATGTCAAGAAACTCATCTCTGACAAACTTCATCCGAAATCTGACAAGGTTTACTTTGTGGGTTATCCAAAAGAAACCAAAGGGTATTACTTCTACAACAAATCCGAGAACAAAGTGTTTGTTGCTCGTGATGGTGTCTTCTTGGAGAAGGAGCATCTCTCCAAAATGACAAGTGGGAGGAAAATCGAACTCGACGAAGTTCGAGAGGACGAGCAACAAGGACAAGTTAACAATAAAAGTTCTTACCAAGCAGTTGTTAACATTGGTCAAAGTCAAAATATGCAAAGTCAACCCGACAATGCAAATGCTCAGTCCATTACCCTACGTAGGTTGACTCGGCCAAGATCTCAACCTGACAGATATCTCGGTGTTGTATTAACCGAAGATCAGGACATCCTAGTAGTGGATGGAGATGAGCCGGCAACCTACAAGCAAGCTATGACGAGCCTCGACTCTGCAAAATGGCAAGAGGCCATGAAATACAAAATGGACTCCATGTTTGAAAATCAAGTATGGGACTTCGTTGATTTACCCGCAGGTTACACACCTATCGGATGTAAATGGCTTTTCAAGATGAAAACCGACAAAGATGGAAATGTATTTATTTACAAAGCAAGGCTGGTAGCAAAAGGTTACAGGCAAATTCACGGCGTTGATTATGATGAAACCTTTTCTCAAGTTGCTATGCTTAAGTCCGTTCGAATTCTTCTAGCGATTGCTTCATATTACAATTATGAAATATGGCAGATGGATGTCAAAACAGCCTTCCTTAATGGGATTTTGGAAGAAACTGTGTATATGACACAACCTGAAGGTTTTGTCGACCAGAATAATCCTAAGAAGGTATGCAAGCTTAAGAAGTCCATTTATGGATTAAAGTCAACAAGCAGAAGTTAGAATCTGCGATTTGATGAAGCCATCAGTAAGTTTGGTTTTATCTAGAATCCAGACAAGTCTTGTGTCTACAAGAAGGTAAGTGGGAGTGACATCGCCTTCCTAGTCTTATATGTCGATGATATTTTGCTCATTGGAAATAGCATTCCATTGCTAGAGTTTGTAAAGGCTTGGCTCGGGAAAGGTTTTTCAATGAAAGACTTGGGAGAGGCTCAGTACATATTAGGCATCAAGATCTATAGGGATAGATCAAAAAGGATGATAGGAATGAGTCAGAGTACTTACATCGATAAGGTACTAGCTTGATTCCAAATGGAAGGAGCCAAGAGAGGGCACCTACCCATGTCACATAGCATAACCTTAAGCAAGAAGCAGTGTCCAAAGACACCTGATGAGCGAGAAAGGATGAGTCGAATTCCGTATGCTTCGCTTATTGGATCGATCATGTATGCCATGATATGTACTAGGCCGGATGTATCGTATGCCTTAAGTGCTACGAGCAGATACCAATCAGACCCAGGAGAGGCGCATTGGACTGCGGCCAAGAATATTCTAAAGTACCTGAAAAGGAACAAGGATAAATTCCTGGTCTATGGTGGTAAAGATGAATTGGTTGTTGAGGGATATACCGACGCAAGCTTCCAGACAGACAGAGACGACTTCAAGTCACAATCAGGATACATATTTTGTCTCAATGGAGGAGCGTTTAGTTGGAAGAGTGCAAAGCAAAGCACAACCGCTGATTCTTCAACTGAAGCCGAGTACTTAGCAGCATCTGTGGCAGCCAAGGAGGCAGTTTGGATTCGCAAGTTCATTGATGAACTTGGTGTTGTACCCTCCATCAAGGGTCCAATAGACCTCTATTGTGACAACAATGGAGCTATTGCTCAGGCTAGGGAGCCACGAGAACATCAAAAGGTTTAACATGTCCAGAGGCGATTTCATATGATTCGAGAATGGAAGTTAGAAGGTGAAATCAGAATTTGCAAAGTTGGAACGGATGACAATGTTGCCGATTTACTTACTAAACCTTTGTCTCAAGTGAAGCACAACAAACACATTGAGGCAATGGGAATCAAGCATGTCATGAACTTGCTTTGAATTCCATCTTATAGTGTTTTAATCAAATTTTGAAAAATGTTGATGTAAAGCACCATGATGAACCATTCAGTTTTGGAGTAATTAAAATTTTCATGCAATTTAAATCACTCCGTCTCTATTTAATTGTGGTTTAGAATTAAATAATGAGTCCATTCGATTTTAATAAATATTCAAAATAGGGTATCAAGTCTATGGCTTGGATAAAGAAACACCTATTAAGTGAACATTGAATATTTTAATCGAAAATTATCCCTACTCAAGGTCATATTTTGTGGACGATTGATGACCATCAGAGATTAGTGTATAGTATGATTTGTAGCACCGTTTCTTGTGCTATGAGGATATAAATCATTTGCACAGGTATTGGTTTAGAACCATACTCGATCGACCTATGAGGATACTTTAAGAGACTTAAAAATCGTCATAAGTATTTTCTCATTATTACTATCGGAACTCTTTTCCTTTTACCATGAGTAGTGGGAGATCTCTTGTTTGAGTATTGGTCCGCTTTGGTATCTGCCAAACGTCTGCCGTAACTGGAGATTATAAAGACAGATATCAGGCGGGTGTGTCCTCTTAGTAAGAGAAGCTACATTACAAGACTGGAAATGTCCCCTACTAACAATAGGGAACATGTCTTGTTGTTTACAAGGCCTCTCGATGAGCGAGACTGTGAAAAATGCATGGCCGTGCTCAGATGGATTTTAGAAATCATCTGCTTATTGACAGTTAAACTCGGATTTCGAGAAACACTTCTAAACGTAACAGAGATGACTAGTAATCTTACTCTGTAGTTCATGAAGAGACATGAAGAGACATAGCACAAGGGCTATACACTAAATGCACACTTGTCCGGAAGGACAAGTGGGAGATTGAAAGGAATGGTGTCCTCCGAACAAGTGTATTATTCTGATAGCGGGTTCAGAATTATTAGAAAGCTAATATATTCAGTAAGGTCAAGTGATCGGAATGCCTGGGTGGAGGCAGCTTCCGATCAGTAATATTAATATAATTAATATTACAGCTTAATCTTGAATGAACCCTTCGGGTCACACCCAAGAAAAATATACGAACCAACTCGACGAAGTAATTCGGAAGAAATTAATTCGTCGCCCGAGTGTTAAATATTTAGACGTCGGTAATTTGAACTTAGAGCGTCGAAACCGATCGTCAGAAGTCGAGTCAAAATAATAGAAGACGAGACTCGCAAAAATAATAATAAATCGACCATATTCCCAAAATACCCCTAGCATCGGAGTGCCCCGAGCATCCGAATGCTAGGGGCAAAAATGTCCTAGCAAAGGTGGCTAGCAAACACCAAGCCGAGCCTAGCATGGCTGGCTGGTGCGTGCTAGCGCACCATGCTAGCAGCCACGGCCAGCAGCAGCTAGCAGCCGCAGCACGTGGTCCGTGCAGCAGCTAGCTGGCGCGGCTAGGCACGCTAGCACAGCGGCAGCCGCACCGCGCCACAGCATCAGCTGGGTGCGGGCTGGGCTCGGGCTTGGCTCGTGGCTTGGCCCGGGCCATAGGCCCGTGGATTAAGGGGAAGCATGGAATATGGGAGCAAGTGGGAGAGGACATGTGGCACAAGGAGAGTATTGAGTGGGGAGCAAGTATGGTCCCCTACTCTCCATGTGGTCCTCACCAACCCATCTCACATGGTAATGCAACTTGTAGATTTATTATTAGTTTGCAATTTTAATTTAATTTAGCTTTAAATCAATTTGTGGAATTTCATGATCCCACATTGATGGGATAGAAATTCCCACTCATACTTTCCTCTATAAATACCAACCTTGGGATTTGAAGTAAAGTGCTTGAGTGGGAGTTAAAAAGAGTATTCCATAATTTTTTTGGAAAACTATTGAACTCATATAACACTCGGGTTTTGGTCGGACCTTGCTAACCCCAAGGTAGCGGACCTTAAAGTTGTGTTCGCCCTTTTTGTGGGTGGATACCGTCAGAGGCGCGACGCTTGACGTGCTCGTAGCTTTCAAGTAAGAGCCCCGATTTTTGGGCGAAGCTCGCTTCGAGGGTAAGATTCGTTATCTTTTCTTTGTGATTATTTATTTATGCTTTATGATTTTAATTATTGTGAGTGGTTCCTTGGGTCGGGGTTGTTTCTGCAGTGAGTCAGACTCACCAAACCCCAACAGAGCGATGATGTGTCTCAAGACCCTTAGGGCTAATGAGCCCCTTGGATGGGCGATGATGTGTCTCACGCCTCTTAGGGCTAATGGGTCATTTGGATTGTGTAGACACCTTAAAATGTCTCCCCAAAACCAAACTCGATGATAAATAACCTTTCACCGCCGCTATTGGTCGGGTTTAGTATTTAATCCCGAGAGTGCTTAAAATTTCGTATTTTATTAAATTCATATTTTTGAAAAGTCTATGGATCATTCTTGGTGTTTGGTAAAAGCATAGTTTTAATTTTAGCCCAAGCTTGTTAATTAATTTTAAGCCCAAACCTTTTTATTTAATTATTTATTATTTATTTTTGGCCCAAACATTTTATTTTATTTCATTATTTTATTTTATTATTTTAGTCCGAAAAAAAAAGCCCGAAATTATCAATCAGCACTTAAAAAGCCGAAAGAAATTAGGGTTAAAAATGAATTTAGACGAAAAAATGGACTGAAACTGACCGTGTCATGGTACAGCCTGACCGTGTCACGGGAACCCTTCCCGTGAAACGGGAGGTCTGCCGTGACACGGAGAGTTCCGTGTCCTTTCCGCGTAAACCGTTAACGCGTTTTCTGTTCCGTTTTCTTAAAATTTCCCACGTCACTCCAAAATTGACCGTGTCACGGGAACTTGTACCGTCTGACGGTATAGTCTAACCGAGTCACGGTACAGTCTGACTGTGTCACGGGATACTTTTTTAGGGATTTTATCATTTCAGGGTTCCATGTACTCCCTCAGCACATTTCCCTATAAATACCCCCTCATTTCTGATGTACGGGGCAACCAGAATTCGATTGTTTTTATTTTTATCTCTTCTATGCTCTTAACCTAAACATTAGCCTACCCTTTTCACTTCAAAATTCCTTCTTCAAGCACTCAAAGGAGTCCATATTTTACTCGAGGTTATGTCCTTAAACCAAGGCGTGAAAGGTAGAATCGTATGAGGGTTATGCCCCAAAATCAACCTTATTTAATTTAATTTAATTTAATTGTTGTTTTATTATTTCCTTGAAGTTACTAACTCGTTTATTATTTTGTAGTTGCAAACAAAAAGATTCAAAGTAAGGATCCTGCTCTTTTTATTATTGTTATTTTTTCTAACGATTTTTATGTTGTTGGAATTATGACTAAATTGGTTTTTATATTGATTCTATTATTTATTTTGATCACCATATTGCATGTTTAAAGGGAATATGTAATTGAAAATCACGCCTAATAAGATAATTTGGACAACCAGTTTAGGATCCTTTTAATCTTATTATTAACTGAAATGATCACAAAATTTTTAGAATTATATGTGCATTAATTTTGAACCAATTTAGTTTATTAATAGTTTGGAGCGAATTGAATTATTGTTTGTATGCCTTTTAGATCACAGGAATCCTTTTCAATATAAGAATCGAGTAGAGGCCAATACGGGTGAATGTGACTCCATGACTCACTTCGTACCATCATCCCCGATCCTCCTTTCGTGGTTCCGAACCATATGCAGTTAGTAATCTCATGGATTATGAATGGGATGTAACCTTCACGGGTCAATCGTTGTCCCTTTATTCGTGCTTGCCTTTTTAAGATCCGTGAACGGTTTACAAGTTCCTTAAAAACTTGTTGGCGGCTCCCTACTTTATTTGTCCCTAATCTTAATGTCAATTCCCACTTCCTATGACTTCCAAGCATATTCACAACATGCTTTTTAATGTAGGCGCACTTCAAACGACGCCTACAATTTGGCGACTCCACTGGGGAGGATTCTTTATTATTTATCGATTTGAGTGATCGGTATTTAATTAAGATGAGTGGATGAGACTTGAAAGATTCTTGAAAAAAAAATATTCCTGTGATTAATTTGGCATTTTTGCATCTGCATAGACGTTTTAACGTCGCATTCAGGTCTGTCCCGTAGGAAAAATTGGATAAGTTGATTGCGCGCGAAGGAAAAAAGGGCACCAATCAGATTTTCTGACTGCCGTGTCACGGCAGTCCTAAAATAAGTCCGGTGACCTATTTTCTTTTCCCACAGTCAACTTCCTTCGATTTTTCTGAAAAAACGTATGTGTTCTACATGCATCTTAGCCCCGGGGAATTTAAGCTCTATCAACCCAAAAACGCTCATGGCAATAAGGGTTCATCCGAGTCATTAAATTCACCCAAACCATGGAGTTGAGTTCGATTTCATCATGAACTCGCGGAGCCGCCCGTTGGCATACACCCTCAAGGGAGGCTTCCTTGCTAACGCGTCCAAACTCTTAACATTGGTACCCTTTTGACACCCAAAGTTTGACCAATAGTTGAACATAGATCTCGACTTTAGGCTGCGTACTTTTTTTACATCATCGTTCCTAAATGCTATGTGTTTGTTTGGTTCTAACCCTAATGTGTTTTCTCTTTTTGTTTGACCCATGACCGAGGGTTTTTATTCTCACATAGTAATTAGTACGGACTTAAAATCGATTAAAATCTGAAAAAATCACAAAACTGACCTGGAATTGCGCACCGTGTCACGGCATGTTATGCCGTGTCACGGTGAACAGTGTCGTGTCACGGCAAACAGTGCCGTGACACGACAGTTTGCACCGTAACACGGAGCCCAGGAAAGTGTCCTGTCAGTCTTGTTCTCGATTTTTGTGCGAATGTTGTGTCCAGTTTTGGGTCGTGTCTAGCTATACGGTCAAAACACGCGTCCATAACCTCACTTAATCACTCACATGTCGTGTTTACACACTTTTTTGCTTTAAGTCGTGCACCACTTTTTTGACCGTATTTTAGGGAAAGTCTTGTTTTTATGGTATCCTCCCTTTAAAAATAAACAAGCAACGTTTCAAAATTATTTTTTTCAAAAAAAATAAATAAATAAAAAAAATAAAAAATAATAAAAAAAATTTGCCGTGACACGGGAATTTATCCCGTCTGACGGGAGAAGTGTCCCGTGCCACGTCACCCCCCATTAAAAAAAAAAAAACAAAAAAAAGGGTCAGTTTAGTCTTCCGTGTTAATTTGATCCTCGCGTCAGTCATTTTGGTTATTGTTCACATGTCTAGCCATACGATCATACCACGAGTCTTATAACATCACTTGATCACTCACGAGTCAAGTATAGTCCACACACTTTCTTTATGTTGCGACTCGAGTCGTGCACCAGGTCGTTTATGATCGTATATTAGGTTCATGCACCCTTTTTTCTTCATAATAAAAAAAAATGAGTGGAGTTTTCTCACCTGTTTTCAAATGTCTATTTTTTCCTTCCTTTTTTTATCTTGAGCAATGAGTCAAACAATTAAGTGAATTGTTTTATTTCACAGTACTTGTTCAAGGAACAAAGATAGATCAATACGGTTCGAGCCATTACCGCAACAATCTCTCAGATCTAATAGGCGTTCAAAGAGAACTTTGTCATCTCCGTTACTCATCACCTTTCAATGGCCACTAAAGAAGACATTAAGAACATCAACAAATCCATTGAGGCACTGTCTTCCATGATGCAAACCCTTACCACTAGGGTCACTACCATGGAACAAAACAAGGTCACTGTTTCCACCCTTGACAAACTGAAGGAACAAATGAGTAAGATTTCTGAGGATTTCACTTATGTGGAACGGCCTCCCACTCCTTTGGATGTGAAGGATAGACTCCCTGAAAAGTTCTCCACTGCTGATATTCCAAAGTTCAAGCCTACTGACAATCCAATATTACATTTGAAGGCGTTCTCTGCAACCATGGCTCTTAAGGGATTGGACGTAACACTCTTCCCTACGGTGTTCCCTCTCTCCTTAGAACATGCTTGCCAACAATGGTTCTATTACCTAGATGCCAAGCGTACTGCGACTTGGCAAGATGTCACCGACAGTTTCATGAATCGTTACAAGTGTAACATTCAAACTAAAACTTCTGAACGTGAACTCTCCATTCTCAAACAGAAAGAGAATGAAGGCTTCACCGCTTACCTGAACAGGTGGAGGGAAACAACTTCACTCTTGGTAGATCCCCCCAAAGAAAGAGAGATGGTTCGCCTCTTTATTAAAAATCTGACTCATAAATATAGGGAACATCTCAAATTTCTTCCACTGAACACTTTCGAAGCTGTATACGACATCGGCATCAATATCGAGGATAAGCTAATAAAGACTGCTGGTAGTAACAATAATAACACTTGGAAAAAAAAAAAGAACGACCATCCTTCTTCTTCGTCTTCTAAGCACGAAAATACTACCAACAATATAAGCCAAGTTGATCTCATTGAAGTGTTAGCTCTTGATACTCCATTGCCCAAGAAGAAAAGAACTTACACTCCTTTGGGAATGACTTATGATGCGGCCTTTGATCGCCTTTACAGTTAAGGCCTGATCACACCTATTAGGCCATTTCCAGAGCCAAAACCTGAAGAAAGGAGCGCCAAATGCAATCCTAATGCCCATTGCAAGTACCATCAAGGAAGGGGCCACACTACGGAGCAATGTTGGAATTTGAAGGACGTCATTCAAGACTTGATGGATGCAAATAAACTTCCTGTCCCTCCAGGTGGCAAGAAGTAATGAATACAGGGCACACAGATCCTTCGTGCAAGATTTGATGTTTTTTTTATTCTTTTGTTTCAACCCTCTCCCCCAATAAGTCTACCATAGGTTCCCGTTATCCATGTGTCTATGTGTCACATTTCTTACCTACTTCATAAATGAGCATCTCTTTCTTACATTCGATCATGTGATTAGCAAAAAAAAAAAAAAAAAATAAAAAAATTGCCGAACTAAACACAAGGTACACTAATGATTTGAGGCACCTTTGCAACCCTGTCATTCCCCATTAACCACTCAATCACATATCAAGTTCTTCATCAACCACTTTGAGCCTCGTCTAACGTTTGGCCTTCATTTCTTCAACCCACATTCACTCAACCCTGGGATTTGAAGATGTGTAATTGTATAACATTCAAAACGCAAGTAAAAAAAAAAGTAGCAAATCAAAAATAAAACAATGTCTAAAGGCAAGTGTTCCAATGTCTTTGATATGAACACGTCTCAAATTGCGTCTCTCATCGAGTGCTCAGTACCGTGTCTGAGAAACATGAGTGCTAAGTGAGTGATGGACCGCATGATCTGAGATTGCCTACATTGATTCAAAAGAATGAATAATAAAAAAAAAAAGTTCAAAGCAAAAAAAAAAAAAAAAAATGTGTTGAAAATAAACTTGCAAAATTCAAAATTTTCAAATTCACAATTACACATCTTGGGGACTTCTCTCGGGTCTTGAGCCTTTTACCTCTTTCTTCCTTAAACCATCAACTTAACCACATTACAACCCTTGAAAGACCTCTTTGAGGTGTACATACACTTGTGCAAAAGTCGGATAGAGCTACGTTCGGCCCAATTCCTAACGGATACGTAGGCAACCTCACATCAAGGTGCGGCCACATTCATATTCATATCCATGCATGATCGAGTCAAAGAATATCCAATGTTTATCCCTACCCATTTAGAGCTAGACTTGGGGGTTGAACCCAAATCACATTAGCTTACCCAGCCTGAGGAGTCATCATTTTTTACTCTTCTCACATCTATTTCCATCACCATAACCCTTGCAGCCAGCCTTAGTATCACATTCACACACTTCACTCACACATCCATATCCATATCAATCATCCTTCACTTTAAGAGCCCTTTATCATGAAATCTTGTTTCAACACTGTGCATGTTTCATCATATTTGAAGACAACATTTAGTAGAAGAAACATTGCATACTTGCTTAGCTTCCTGACCTAAGCAATGTTCATTGTTTCGCATAATGTGCTAAGAAACATTTATATATCAATGATTTTTAATCATACAAAGCATATCGTGCTTAGCTCCTTGACCTAAGCAACGTTCATTATGCAATAATCACTATACGTGCTTAGCTTCCAGACCTTAGTAACGTTCAAAATCGCTTCTTTACACCATATATGATGCTTAGCTCCATGACTTAAGATCATTCATCTATCGTGTTATACGTGCTTAGCTTCCAGACCTAAGTGACGTTCAAAATCGCTTATTTACAACATATATGATGCTTAGCTCAATGACTTAAGTTCATTCATCTATCGTGTCACATGATGTAATTGTTCTTAGCCTCCTGGCCTAAGAACATGCATCATGCATACATTATTTTCAGGACAAACAATTCAATCCATACGAATCATTTCGTCTTGCTCATGGAGGAAGTTCAAAACTTCTCTCCCTTTTCATTATTTTATTTTGGGGAAGTTAAAAAAACTTTTCATCGAAGGAAGTTCGAAAATAAAAGTTCAGTTTTCACATCTTTCTTTTTCGGGAGAAAGTCGGTACCCTCCACTCATGACAAAAATTGACGGAAAAGTTTTGCTTTTGCATCTTCGTTTGCTTGTGTCTGTACACACACATACACACACACACACACACACTCACAAGTCATACACATGTCATGTCACATCAAGTCAAACTTGGTAAAGTTAGTGGTTAAGTCAATCACAGTATATACGAGTCCATTGGCAAATTTATTTTTGCAGGTCTTATCTACAGCCCACGTCCGGGGACAAGCGGACCATCTACAGCCCACGTCTGGGGAAAAGCGGACCCTCCACATCCCACGTCCGAGGACAAGCGGACCACCAACATTTCATGACGCAAGGTTCTCGATACCTAGAGACTTGCAATCTCATCATCTTTCGACTTTCCTCAAGCATGGAAAGTATTATCCGGTGGATTTTTCTTAAAGTATAGAAAACCACCAAGTCGGCTTTCCTCAGGCTTGGAAAGCGTTATCGGTGGATTTTTCTTCAAGTATAGAAAACCGCCAAGTCGGCTTTCCTCAGGCTTGGAAAGCGTTATCGGTGGATTTTTCTTCAAGTATAGAAAACCGCCAAGTCGGCTTTCCTCAGGCATGGAAAGCATCATCCGTGGATTTTTCTTCAAGTATAGAAAACCACAAAAATCCCTTTGTCAGCTTTCCTCAAGTATGGAAGGCATTATCGGTGGAATTCTTCAAGCATAGAATGACACCAAATTCGTTCGTCGACTTTCCTCAAGCATGGAAAGTATTATCCGGTAGCTTTCTTCAGGCTTATAAAGGTACCAAACTCTTCAGTCGGCTTTCCTCAAGCATGGAAAGCGTTTCAACCAATGTCACTCGGTAGATTCCTTCAAGCATAGGAAAATACCAAACTCGTTTGTCACCGACACACTGGTGCCAGATATGTATTCTATCCCTTTACTCTTTTATCTGTGGAATTAACATATTTATGCAGGTATCGGCGTATACAGAGTGATTTAGGATCGCAGAACGTCTTAAATCATTCTCCGTCCCTATCGACTACTTTGACAATCGTTTTCGAAACTGACGTTTCTACAAACTCAGTCAAAGTGGGGGTTTATGTAGACACCTAAAAATGTCTCCCCAAAACCAAACTCGATGATAAATAACCTTTCACAGCCGCTATTGGTCGGGTTTAGTATTTTATCCCGAGAGTGCTTAAACAATCGTATTTTCTTAAATTCATATTTTTGAAAAGTCTATGGATCAGTCTTGGTGTTTGGTAAAAGCATAGTTTTAATTTTAGCCCAAGCTTGTTAATTAATTTAAAGCCCAAACCTTTTTATTTTATTATTTTTTTTTATTTTTGGCCCAAACATTTTATTTTATATCATTATTTTGTTTTATTATTTTAGTTCGAAAAATAAAAAAAGCCCGAAATTATCAATCGGCACTTAAAAAGCCGAAAGAAATTAAGGTTAAAAATGAATTTAGACGGAAAAATGGACTGGAACTGATCGTGTCACGGTACAGCCTGACCGTGTCACGGGAACCCTTCCCGTCTGACGGTGGGACTTCCCGTGACACGGGAGGTCTGCCTTGACACGGAGAGTTCCATGTCCTTTCCGCGTAAACCCTAAATGCGTTTTCCGTTCCGTTTTCTGAAAATTTCCCGCGTCACTCCAAAACTGACCGTGTCACGGGAACTTGTACCGTCTGACGGTACAGTCTAACCGTGTCACGGTACATTCTGACCGTGTCACGGGATAATTTTATAGGGTTTTTATCATTTTAGGGTTCCGTGTGCTCCCTCAGCACATTTCCCTATAAATACCCCCTCATTTCTGATGTATGGGGCAACCAGAATTCGATTGTTTTATTTTTCCCTCTTCTATGCTCTTAACCTAAACATTAGCCTACCCTTTTCACTTCAAAATTCCTTCTTCAAGCACTCAAAGGAGTCCATATTTTACTCGAGGTTCTGTCCTTAAACCAAGGCGTGAAAGGTAGAATCGTTTGAGGGTTTGGCCCAAAAATCAACCTTATTTAATTTAATTTAATTTAATTTAATTGTTGTTTTATTATTTCCTTGAAGTTACTAACTCGTTTATTATTTTGTAGTTGCAAACAAACATATTCAAAGTAAGGATCATGCTCTTTTTATTATTGTTATTTTTTCTAACGATTTTTATGTTGTTGGAATTATGATTAAATTGGTTTTATATTGATTCTATTATTTATTTTGATCACCATATTGCATGTTTAAAGGGAATATGTAATTGAAAATCACGCCTAATAAGATAATTTGGACAACCGGTTTAGGATCCTTTTAATCTTACTATTAATTGAAGTGATCACCAAATTTTTAGAATTATGTGTGCATTAATTTTGAACCAATTTAGTAAATAATAGTTTGGAGCGATTTGAATTATTGTTTGTATGCCTTTGAGATCACAGGAATGCTTTTCAATATAAGAATCGAGTAGAGGCCAATACGGGCGAATGTGACTCCTTGACTCACTTCGTACCATTATCCCCGATCCTCCTTTCGTGGTTCCGAACCATATAGAGTTAGTAATCTCATGGATTATGAATGGGGTGTAACCTTCACGGGTCAATCGTTGTCCCTTTATTCGTGGTTGCCTTTTTATGATCCGTGAACGGTTTACAAGTTCCTTAAAAACTTGTTGGCGGCTCCCTACTTTATGTGTCCCTAATCGTAATGTCAATTCCCACTTCCTATGAGTGCCAAGCATATTCACAACATGCTTTTTAACGTAGGCGCACTTTAAACGACGCCTACAGATTGACGATGATGTGTATGACGCCCTTTAGGGCTAATGAGCCCCTTGTATGGGCTATGATGTGTCTAATGCACCTTCGGAATAATGAGCACCTTAGATGGGCGATGATGTGTCTCACGAGCTTAGGGCTAATGAGCCCCTAGGATGGGTGATGATGTGTCTGATTCCCCTTAGGGCTAATGAGCCCCTTAGATGGGCGATGATGTGTCTGCTGCCCCTTAAGGCTAATGAGCCCCTTGGATAGGTGATGATGTGTCTGACGCCCCTCAAGGCTAATGAGCCCCTTGGATGGGCGATTAAGTGTCAAACGCCTTTTAGGGCAATTGAGCCCCTTGGATGGGCGATGATGTGTTTAATGCACCTCAGGAATAATGACCCCTTCGATGGGTGATGATGTGTCTCACGCTCCCTAGAGCAATTGACCCCCTTAAGGCTAATAAGCCCCATAAATAGGCGATGGTGTGTATGATGCATTTTCGGAATAATGAGCCACTTGGATGGGAGATGATGTGTCTGATGTCCATTAGGGCTAATGAGCCCCTTGGATGGGTGATGATGTGTCTTACGCCCCTTGGGTCGAAAGGGCCCCTTGGATGGGCGATGTTGTGTTTGACGCCCCTAAGGGTTAATGAACCCCTTAGATCGGCGATGATGTGTCTGAAGCCCCTTAGGGCTAATGAGCCCCTTGGATGGGTAATGATGTGTCTGACGCCCTTCAGGGATAACGAGCCCCTTAGATTTGCAATGATGTGTATGACGCTCTTTAGGGCTAATGAGCCATTTAATGGGTAATGATGTATCTGACGCCCCTCAAGGCTAATGAGCCCCTTGGATAAAACATTAAGTGTCCAACGCCCTTTCCGGCAATTGAGCCCCTTGGATGGGCGATAATGTGTATGATGCACCTTAGGAATAATGAGCCTCTTGGATGGGCGATGATGTGTCTCACGACCATAGGGCTAATGAGCCCCTTAGATGGGTGATGATGTGTCTGATGCCCCTTAGGGCTAATGAGCCCCTTAGATGGCGATGCTGTGTCTGACGCCCCTTAAGGCTAATGAGCCCCTTGGATGGCTAATGATGTGTCTGACGCCCCTTAGGGCTAATGAGCCCCATGAATGGGCGATTATGTGTCTAATGCCCTTTAGGGCTAATGATCCCCTTGGATGGGCGATGATGCGTCTGATGCACCTTAGGAATAATGAGCCTCTTGATGGGCGATGATGTGTCTCACGACCCTTAGGGCTAATGAGCCCCTTGGATGGAAGATGATGTGTCTGATGTCCATTAGGCCTAATGAGCCCCTTGGATGGGTGATGATGTGTCTTACGCCCCTTGGGTCGAAAGGGCCCTTTGGATGGGCGATGTTGTATTTGACGTCCCTTAGGGTTAATGAACCCCTTAGATGGGCGATGATGTGTCTGACGCCCCTTAGGGCTAATGAGCCACTTGGATGGGTAATGATGTGTCTGACGCCCCTCAGGGATAACGAGCCCGTTGGATAGGCGATGATGTGTCTCACGCCCCTCAGGGCTAAGTAGCCCCTTGGATGGGAGATTTAGTGTCTCACGCCCTTTAGGGCAATTGAGCCCCTTCAATGGGCGATGATGTGTCTGACGCACCTTCAGAATGATAAACCCCTTGGATGGGCGATGATGTGTCTCACGACCTTAAGGCTAATGAGCCCCTTGGATGGGTGATGATGTGTCTGATGCCCCTTAGGGCTAATAAACCCCTTATATGGGCGATGATGTGTTTGACGCCCCTTAGGGCTAATGAGCCCCTGGATGGGTAATGATGTGTCTGATGCCCCTCAGGGCTAATGAGCCCCTTGGATAAGCGATTATGTGTCTAACGCCTCTTAGGGCAATTGAGCCACTTAGATGGGCGATGTTGTGTATGATGCACCTTAGGAATAATGAACCCCTTGGATGGGCGATGATGTGTCTCACGACCCTCAAGGCTTATGAGCCCCTTGAATGGGCGATGATGTGTGTCACGCCCCTTAGGGCTAATAGGACACTTGAATTGGTGATGATGTGTATGACGCCCCTTAGGGCTAACGAGCCCCTAGAATGGGTAATGATGTGTCTGACACCCCTTAGGGCTAATGAGCCCCATGGAAGGGCGATTAAGTGTCTAACGCCCTTTAGGTTAATTGTGCCCCTTGAATGGGCAGTGTTGTGTCTCACGCTACCTAGAGCAATTGAGCCCCTCGGATTGGTGATGACGTGTCTTAAGCCCCTTAGTTATAAAGAACACCTTATATGGACGATGATGTGTCTGATGCCCATTAGGGCTAAAGAGCCGCTTGGATGGGCGATGATGTGTTTGACGCCCCTTAGGGTTAATGAACACGTTAGATGGGCAATGATGTTTCTGACGCCCTTTAGGGCTAATGAGCCCTTTGGATGGGTAATGATGCGTCTGACGCCCCTCAAGGCTAATTAGCCCCTTAGACGGGCGATTATGTGTCTGACGCCCTTTAGGGCAATTGAGCCCCTTGGATGGGTAATGATGTGTCTGACAGCCCTTAGGGCTAATGAGCCCCTTGGATGGGCGATTAAGTGTATATCGACCTTTAAGTCTAATGAGCCCCTCGGATGGGCGATGATGTGTTTGACGCCCCTTAGGGCTAATGAGCCCTTGGATGGGTAATGATGTGTATGACGCCACTCAGGGCTAATGAGCCCCTTGGATGAGCGATTATGTGTCTAACTCCCCCTAGGGCAATTGAGCCAGTTAGATGGGCGATGATGTGTCTAATGCACCTTAGGAATAATAAGCCCCTTGGATGGGCGATGATGTGTCTCACGACCGTCAAGGCTAATGAGCCCCTTGGATGGGCGATGATGTGTCTCACGCCCCTTAGAGCTAATAAGACACTTGAATTGGCGATGATGTGTATGACGCCCCTTAGGGCTAACGAGCCCCTAGGGTGGGTAATGATGTGTCTCACGCCCCTCAAGGCTAATAAGCCCCATGTATGGGCGATTAAATGTCTAACTCCCTTTAGAGCAATTGTGCCCCTTAGATGGGCAATGATGTGTCTGATGTACCTTCGGAATAATGAGCCCCTTGGATGGGTGATGATGTGTCTCACGCTCCCTAGAGCAATTGAGCCTCTTGGATTGGTGATGACGTGTCTTACGCCCCTTATGGCAATTGAGCCCTTTAGATAGGCGATGATGTGAATCACGCCTTTTAGGACTAATGAACCCCTTGGATGGGCGATAATATGTTTGACGCCCCTTAGGGCTAATGAGCCCCTTTGATGGGCGATGATGTGCCAGACGCCCCTTAGTGTTAATGAACTCCTTAAATAAGCGATGATGTGTCTGACGCCCCTTAGGGCTAATGAGCCCCTTGCATGGCTAATGATGTGTCTTACGCCCCTCAGGGCTAATGAGCCCCTTGGATGGTCGATTAAGTGTCTAACGCCCTTAAGGGCAATTGGGCCACTTGGATGGGCGATGATGTGTATGATGCACCATCGCAATAATGGGCCCCTTGGATGGACGATGATGTGTCTCACTCTCCCAAGAGCAATTGACCCCTTGGATTGGCGATGACGTGTCTTACGCCTCTTAGTTCTAATGAGCCCCTTAGATGGACGATGATGTGTTTTATGCCCATTAGGGCTAATGAGCCCCTTGGATGGGCGATGATGTGTCTCACGCCCCTTGGGTCTAAAGGGCCCCTGGGATAGGTGATGATGTGTTCAACACCCCTTAGGGTTAATGAACCCCTTAGATGGGCGATGATGTGTCTGACACCCCTTAAGACTAATGAGTTTCTTGGATGGGTAATGATATGTCTGACTCCCCTCTGGGATAACGAGCCCCTTGGATGGGTGATGATGTGTTCGACACCCCTTAGGGCTAATGGGCCACTTGCATGGGTAATGATGTGTCTGAAGCCCCACAAGGCTAATGAGCCCCTTTGATGGGAGATTAAGTGTCCAACGCCCTTTAGGGCAATTGAGCCCCTTCGATGGGCGATGATGTGTCTGACGCACCTTCGGAATAATGAGCCCCTTAGATGGGCGATGGTGTGTCTCACGACCTTAAGGCTAACGAGGCCCTTGGATGGGTGATGATGTGTCTGATGCCCCTTAAGGCTAATGAGCCCCTTTGATGGGCGATGATGTGTCTGACGCCCCCTAAGGCTAATGAGCCCCTTAGATGGGTAATAATGTGTCTGACGCCCCTCTTGCTAATGGGCCCCTCTTTTAGGGCAATTGAGCCACTTGGATTGGCGATGATGTGTATGATGCCCCTTCGGAATAATGAGCCCCTTGGATGGGCGATGACGTGTCTTACGCCTCTTAGTTCTAATGAGCCCCTTAGAAAGACGATAATGTGACTGATGCCCATTAGGGCTAATGAGCCCCTTAGATGGGCGATGATGTGTCTCAAGCCCCTCAGGTCTAAAGGGCCCCTTGGATGGGCCATGTTGTGTTTGACACCCCTTAAGGTTAATGAACCCCTTAGATAGGCGATGATGTGTCTGACGCCCCTTAGGACTAATGAGCTTCTTGGATGGGTAACGATATGTCTAACGCCCCTTAGGGATAATGAGCCCCTTGGATAGGCGATGATGTGTTTCACAACCCTTAGGGCTAATTGGCCACTTGGATTGTAGATGATGTGAATGACTCCCCTTTGGCTAATGAGCCACTTGGATGGGTAATGATGTGTCTGATGCCCCTCAAGGCTAATGAGCCCCTTGGATGGGAGATTAAGTGTCTAACGCCCTTTAGGGCAATTTAGCCCCTTCAATGGGCGATGATGTGTCTGATGCACCTTCAGAATGATGTGCCCTTGGATGGGCGATGATGTGTCTCACGACCTTAGAGCTAATGAGCCCCTTGGATGGGTGATGATGTGTTTGATGCCCCTTAGGGCTAATGAGCCCCTTATATGGACGATGATGTGTCTGACGCCCCTTAGGGCTACTGAGCCCCTAGATGGGTAATAATGTGTCTGACGCCCCTCAGGGCTAATGAGCCCCTTGGATGGGCGATTAAGTGTCTAACGCCCTTTAGGGCAATTGAGCCACTTGGATTGGCGATGATGTGTATGATGCCCCTTCGGAATAATTAGCCCCTTGGATGGGCGATGATGTGTCTCACGCTCCCTAGAGCAATTGATCCTTTGGATTGGCGATGACGTGTCTTACACCTCTTAGTTCTAATGAGCCCCTTAGATGGACGATGATGTGACTGATGCCCATTAGGGCTAATGAGCCCCTTGGATGGGCGATGATGTGTCTCAAGCCCCTTAGGTCTAAAGGGCCCCTTGGATAGGCGATGTTGTGTTTGACACCCCTTAGGGTTAATGAACCCCTTAGACGGGCGATGATGTGTCTGACGCCCCTTAGGAGTAATGAGCTTCTTGGATGGGTAATGATATGTCTGACGCCCCTTAGGGATAATGAGCCCCTTGGATGGGCGATGATGTGTCTCACGCCCCTTAGGGCTAATGGGCCACTTGGATTAGCAATGATCTGTATGACGCCCCTTAGGGCTAATAAGCCCCTTGGATGGGTAATGATGTGTCTGACGCCCTTCATGGCGAATAAGCCCTTTGGAAGGGAGATTAAGTGTCCAACGTCCTTTAGGGCAATTGAGCCCCTTCGATGGGCGATGATTTGTATGATGCACCTTCGGAATAATGAACCCCTTTGATGGGCGATGATGTGTCTCACGCTCCCTAGAGCAATTGACCCCTTGGATTGGCGATGACGTCTCTTACGCCTCTTACTTCTAATGAGCCCCTTAGATGGACGATGATGTGCGTGATGCCCGTTAGGGCTAAAGAGCCCCTTGGATGGGCGATGATGTGTCTTACGCCCCTTAGGTCGAAAGGGCCCTTTGGATTGGTGATGATGTGTTTGACGCCCCTTAAGATTAATGAACCCCTTAGATGGGTAATGATGTGTCTTACGCCCCTTAGGGTTAATTAACCCCTTTAATGGGCGATGATGTGTCTTACGCCCCTTAGGGCTAATGAGCCCCTTAGATGGGTAATGATGTGTCTTACGCCCCTTAGGGCTAATGAGCCCCTTAGATTGGCAATTAAGTGTATAACGCCCTTTAGGTTTAATGAGCCCCTTGGATGGGCAATGATGTGTTTGACGCCCCTTAGGGCTAATGAGCCCCCGGATGGCTAATGATGTGTCTGACGCCCCTTAGGGCTAATGAGCCCCTAGGATGGGCGATTATGTGTCTAACACCCCTAAGGGCAATTAAGCCAGTTAGATGGGCGATGATGTGTCTGATGCACCTTAGGAATAATGAGCCCCTTGGATGGGCAATGATGTGTCTCACGACCCTCAAGGTTAATGAGCCCCTTTAATTGGCGATGATGTGTATGACACCCCTTAGGGCTAACAAGCCCCTAGGATGGGTAATGATGTGTCTGACGCCACTCAGGCCTAATAAGTCGCTTGGATGGGTGATTAAGTATCTAACGCCTTTTAGGGCAATTGTGCCCCTTAGATCGGCAATGTTGTGTCTGATGCACCTTCGGAATAATGAGACCCTTGGATTGGAGATGACTTGTCTTACGCCCCTTATGGCAATTGAGCCCCTTAGATGGGCGATGATGTGACTCACGCCTCTTAGGACTAATGAACTCCTTGGATGGGCGATGATGTGTTTGACGCCCCTTAGGGCTAATGAGCCCCTTTGATGGGCGATGATGTGTCTGACGCCCCTTAGTGTTAATGAACCCCTTAAATGGGAGATGATGTGTTTGACGCCCCTTAGGGCTAATGAGCCCCTTGGATGGGTAATGATGTGTCTGACGCCCCTTAGGGCTTATGAACCCCTAGGATGGGCGATGATGTGTTTGACACCTCTCGAGGCTAATGAGCCCCTTGAATGGGTAATGACGTGACTCACACCCCTTAAGGCTAATTAGCGAATTGGATGGGCGATGATGTGTCTGACGCTCCGAAGAGCAATTAAGCCCCTTGGATAGGCGATGATGTGTCTACTCCCCTTAGTTCTAATGAACCCCTTGGATGGGCGATTATGTGTCTCACGACCCTTAGGGATAATGAGCCACTTCAATAGGCGATGATGTGTCTAACGCTCCCTAGAGCAGTTGAGCCCCTTGGATTGGTGATGACGTGTCTTACGCCCTTTAGTTCTAAAGAGCCCCTTAGAAGGACGATGATGTGTCTGATGCCCATTAGGGCTAATAAGCCCCTTGGATGGGTGATGATGCGTTTGACGCCGCTTAGGGTTAATGAACACGTGAGATAGGCGATGATGTCTCTGACGCCCCTCAGGGATAATGAGCCCCTTTGATAGGAGATTAAGTGTCCAACGCCCATTAGGATAATTAAGCCTCTTGAATGGGCCATGATGTGTCTGATGCACCATCGGAATAATGAGCCCCTTGGATGGGTGATGATATGTCTGATGCCACATAGGGCTAATAAGCCCCATAGATGGGCGATGATGTGTCTGACGCCCCTTAGGGCTAATGAGCCCCTTGGATGGGTAATAATGTGTCTAACGCCCCTTAGGGGTAATGAGCCCCTTGGATGGGAGATTAAGTGTCTAACGCCCTTTACGTCTAATAAGCCCCTTTGATTGGCGATGATGTGTCTGACGCCCCTCAGGGCTAATGAGCCTCTTGGATGGGCGATTAAATGTCTAACGCGCATTAAGGTAATTGAGCCCCTTGGATGGGCGATGATGTGTATGATGCACCTTCGGAATAATGAGCCCCTTGGATGAGCGATGATGTGTCTCACGCTCCGTAGAGCAATTGATCCCCTTGGATTGGCGATGACTTGTCCTACGCCCCTTAGTTCTAAAGAGCCCCTTAAATGGACGATAATGTGTCTGATGCCCATTAGGGCACATTAGACCCTTGGATGGGCGATGATGTGTTTGACGCCTCTTAGGGTTAATTAACACTTTAGATGGGTGATGATGTGTTTGACGCCCCTTAGGGCTAATGAGCCCCTTGGATGAGTAATGATGTGTCTGACGCCCCTTAGGGTTAATTAGCCCCTTTGATGGGCGATTATGTGTCTAACGCCCCTTAGGGCAATTGAGCCCGTTGGATAGGCGATGATGTGTTTGATGCAGATTAGGAATAATAAACCCTTGGATGGGCGATGATGTGTCTCACGCCTCTTAGGACTAATAAATCCCTTTGATGGGCGATGATGTGTTTGACACCCATTAGGGCTAATGAGCCCCTTGGGTGGGCGATGATGAGTTTGACGCCCCATAGGGTAAATGAACCCCTTAAATGGGCGATGACGTGTCTGACACCATTAGGGCTAATGAGCCCTTGGATGGGTATTGATGTGTCTGACGCCCCTTAGGGCTCATGAACCCCTAGGATGGGCGATGATGTGTCTGACACCTCTCAATGCTAATGAGCCCCTTGGATGAGCAATGACGTGCCTCACACCCCTTAAGGCTAATTAGCCAATTGGATGGACGATGATGTGTCTAACGCTCCGTAGAGCAATTAAGCCCCTTGGATAGGCGATGATGTGTCTCCTCCCCTTAGTTCTAATGACCACTTGGATGGGCGATGATGTGTCTCACGACCCTTAGGGCTAATGGGACACTTCAATTGGAGATGATGTGTATGACGCCCCTTATGGCTAATGAGCCTCTTAGATGGGCAATGATGTGTCTAACGCCCCTTAGGGCTAATGAGCCCCTTAGATGGGCGATTAATTGTCTAACGCCCTTAAGGTCTAATAAGCTCCTTAGATGGGCGATGATGTGTCTGACGCCCCTTAGGTCTAATAAGCCCCTGGATGGGTAATAATGTGTCTAACGCCCCTCTAGGCTAATGATCCCCTTGGATGGGAGATTATGTGTCTAACGCCTCTTAGGGCAATTGTGCCACTTGGATGCGCGATGATGTTTCCGATGCACCTTAGGAATAATGAGCCCCTTAGATGGGCAATGATGTGTCTCACGACCCTTAAGGCTATTGAGCTTCTTGAATGGGCGATGATGTGTCTGATGCACCTTTGGAATAATGAGCCCCTTGGATGGGCGATGATGTGTCTCACGAGCTTAGGGCTAATGAGCCCCTTGGATGGGTCATGATATTTCAGATGCCACTTAGGGCTAACAAGCCCCATAGATGGGCGATGATGTGTCTGACGCCCCTTAGGGCTAATGAGCCCCTTGGATGGGTAATAATGTGTCAGACGCCCCTAAGGGGTAATGAGCCCCTTGGATTTGCGATTAAGTGTCTAATGCCCTTTACGTCTAATAAGCCCCTTTGATTGGCGATGATGTGTTTGACGCCCCTCAGGGCTAATAAGCCCCTTGCTTGGGCGATTAAGTGTCTAACGCCCATTAAGGTAATTGAGCCCCTTGGATGGGCGATGATGTGTATAATGCACCTTCGGAATAATGAGCCCCTTGGATGAGTGATGATGTGTCGCACGCTCCGTAGAGCAATTGATCCCCTTGGATTGGCGATGACTTGTCCTACGCCCCTTAGTTCTAAAGAGCCCCTTAGATGGATGATAATGTGTCTGATGCCCATTAGGGCTAATTAGCCCCTTGGATGGGCGATGATGTGTTTGACACCTCTTAAGGTTAATGAACACGTTAGATGGGCGATGATGTGTCTGGCGCCCTTTAGGGCTAATGAGCCCTTTGGATGGGTAATGATGTGTCTGACGCCCCTTAGGGCTATTTAGCCCCTTAGATGGGCGATTATGTGTCTAACTCCCCTTAGAGCTATTAAGCCCCTTGGATGGGCGAAGATGTGTCTCAAGCCTCTTAGGACTAATGAACCCCTTGGATGGGCGATGATGTGTTTGACGTCCCTTAGGGCTGATGATCCCCTAGGGTGGGCGATGATGTGTCTGACGCCCCTTAGAGTTAATAAACTCCTTAAATGGACGATGATGTGTCTGACGCCTTTTAAGGCTAATGAGCCTCTTGGATGGGTAATGATGTGTCTGACGCCCCTTAGGGCTCATGAACTCCTAGGATGGGCGATGATGTGTCTGATGCACCTTAGGAAAAATGAGCCCATTCGATGGGCGATGATGTGTCTCACGACCCTCAGGGCTAATGCGCCCCTTGGATGGGCGATTATGTGTCTCACGCCCCTTAGGGCTAATGGGACACTTGGATTGGCGATGATGTGTATTACGCCCCTTATGGCTAATGACCCTCTTGGAAAGGTAATGATGTGTCTGACGCCCCTCAAGGCTAATGAGTCCCTTGGATGGGCGATTAAGTGTCTAACTCCCATTAGGGTAATTGATCCCCTTGGATGGGTGATGATGTGTATGATGCACCTTCGGAATAATGAGCCCCTTGGATGAGCGATGATGTGTCTCACGCTCCGTAGAGTAACTGATCCCTTTGGATTGGTGATGACTTGTCTTACGCCCTTTAGTTCTGAAGAACACCTTAGATGGACGATGATGTGTCTGATGCCTATTAGGGCTAATGAGCCGTGTGGATGGGCGATGATGTGTTTAACGCCTTTAGGGTTAATGAAAATGTTAGATGGGCAATGATGTGTCTGACGCCCCTTAGGGCTAATGAGCCCCTTGGATGGGTAATGATGTGTCTGACGCCCATTAGGGTTAATTAGCCCCTTAGATGGGCGATTATGTGTCTAACGCCCCTTAGGGCTATTGAGCCCCTTGGATAGACGATGATGTGTCTTACGCCTCTTAGGACTAATGAACCCCTGGAATGGGCGATGATGTGTTTGACGCCTCTAAGGGCTAATGAGCCCCTTGGGTGGGCGATGATGTGTTTGACGCTCCTTAGGGTAAATGAACCCCTTAAATGGGCGATGATGTGTCTGACGCCCCTTAGGGCTAATGAGCCCCTTGGATGGGTAATGATGTGTCTGACGCCCCTTAGGGCACATGAACCCCTAGGATGGGCGATGATGTGTCTGACACCTCTCAATGCTAATGAGCCCCTTGGATGGGCAATAACGTGCCTCACACCCCTTAAAGCTAATTAGCCAATTGGATGGACGATGATGTGTCTAGCGCTCCGTAGAGCAATTAAGCCCCTTGGATAAGCGATGATATGTCTCCTCCCCTTAGTTCTAATGAGTACCTTTGATGGGCGATGATGTGTCTCACGACCCTTAGGGCTAATGGGACACTTTAATTGGAGATGATGTGTATGACGCACCTTAGGTCTAATGAGCCCCTTGATGGGTAATGATGTGTCTGATGCCCCTCTAGGCTAATGAGCCCCTTGGATGGGAGATTACGTGTCTAACGCCCCTTAGGGCAATTGTGCCACTTGGATGGGCGATGATGTGTCTGATGCACCTTAGGAATAATGAGCCCCTTGGATGGGCGATGATGTGTCTCACGACCCTCAGGGCAAATGAGCCCCTTGGATGGGCGATTAAGTGTCTCACGCCCCTTAGGGCCAATGGGACACTTGGATTGGCGATGATGTGTATGACGCCTCTTAGGGCTGATGAGCCCCTTGGTTAGGTAATGATGTGTCTGACGCCCATCGGGGCTAATGAGCCCCTTGCATAGGCTATTAGGTGTTTAAATCCCTTTAGGGCAATTGAGCCCCTTAGATGGGCGATGATGTGTATGATGCACTTTCGGAATAATGAGCCCCTTAGATGGGCAATGATGTGTCTCATGCTCCCTAGAGAAATTGAGACCCTTGGATTGGCAATGTCGTGTCTTGCGGCCCTTAGTTCTAAAGAGCCCCTTAGATGGACGATGATGTGTCTAATGCCCATTAGGGCTAATGAGCCCCTTGGATAGGCGACGATGTGTTTGACGCCCCTTAGGGTTAATGAACACTTTAGATGGGTGATGATGTTTCTGACGCCTCTTAGGACTAATGAGCTCTTGGATGGGTAATGAAGTGTCTGATGCCCCTCAAGCTAATTAGCCCCTTATATGGGCGATTATGTGTCTAACGCCCCTTAGGGCTATTGAGCCCCTTGGATAGGCGATGATGTGTTTGATGCAGCTTAGGAATAATGACCCCTTGGATGGGCGATGATGTGTCTCATGCCTCTTAGGACTAATGAACCCTTTGGATGGGCGATGATGTGTTTAACGCCCCTTCGGGCTAATGAGCCCCTTGTGTGGGCGATGATGTGTTTGACGCCCCTTAGGGTAAATGAACCCCTTAAATGGGCGATGATGTGTCTGACGCCCCTTAGGGCTAATGAGCCCCTTGGATGGGTAATGATGTGTCTGACGCCCCTTAGGACTCATGAACCCCTAGGATGGGCGATGATGTGTCTGACACCTCTCAATGCTAATGAGCCCCTTGGATGGGCAATGACGTGCCTCACACCCCTTAAGGCTAATTAGCCAATTGGATGGACGATGATGTGTCTAACGCTCCGTAGAGCAATTAAGCCCCTTGGATAGGCGATGATGTGTCTCATCCCCTTAGTTCTAATGAGCCCCTTGGATGGGCGATGATGTGTCTCACGACCCTTAGGGCTAATGAGCTCTTGGATGGGCGATGATGTGTCTCACGCCCCTTAGGTCTAATGAGCCCTTGGATCGGTAATGATGTGTTTGACGCCCCTCTGGGCTAATGAGCCCTTTGGATGGGAGATTTTTTGTCTAACGCCCCTAAGGGCAATTGTGCCACTTGGATGCGCGATGATGTATCTGATGCACCTTAGGAATAATGAGCCCCTTTGATGGGCAATGATGTGTCTCACGACCCTCAGGGCTAATGTGCCCCTTGGATGGGCGATTATGTGTCTCACGCCCCTTAGGGCCAATGGGACACTTGGATTGGCGATGATGTGTATGACGCCTCTTAGGGCTTATGAGCCTCTTGGATGTTAATGATGTGTCTGACACCCATCAGGGCTAATGAGCCCCTTGCATGGGCGATTAAGTGTTTAACTCCCTTTAGGGCAATTGAGCCCCATAGATGGGCGATGATGTGTACGATGCACCTTCGGAATAAATAGCCCCTTGGATGGGCGATGATGTGTCTCATGCTCCCTAGAGAAATTGAGGCCCTTGGATTGGCGATGATGTGTCTTACGGCCCTTAGTTCTAAAGAGCCCCTTAGATGGACGATGATGTGTCTGTTGCCCATTAGGGGTAATGAGCCCCTTGGATGGGCGACGATGTGTTTGACGCCCCTTAAGGGTAATGAACACTTTAGATGGGCGATGATGTGTCTGACGCCCCTTAGGGCTAATGAGCCTCTTGGATGGGTAATGATGTGTCTGATGCGCCTCAGGCTAATTAACCCCTCATATGGGCGTTTATGTGTCTAACGCCCCTTAGGGTAATTGTGCCCCTTTGTCTGGGCGATGATGTGTTTGATTAACCTCATGGGCGATGATGTGTCTCACGCTCCCTATAGCAATTGAGCCCCTTGGATTGGCGGTGATGTGTTTGACGCCCCTTAGGGTTAATGAGCCCCTTGGATGGGTAATGATTTGTCTGACGCCCCTTAGGGCTAATGAGCCCCTTGGATGGGTAATGATGTGTCTGACGCCTCTTAGGGATAATGAGCCCTTTTTATGGGCGATAATGTGTCTCACGCCCCGTAGGGCTAATGGGCCACTTGGATTGTAGATGATATTTATGACGCCCCTTAGGGCTAATGACCCCCTTTGATGGGCGATTAAGTGTCTAACGCCCATTAGGGTAATTGAGCCCCTTGGATGGGCGATGATGTGTATGATGCACCTTTAGAATAATGAGCCCCATGGATGAGCGATGATGTGTCTCACGCTCCGTAGAGCAATTGATCCCCTTGGATTGGTGATGACGTTTCTTACGCCCCTTAGTTCTAAAGAGCCTGTTAGATGGTTGATGATGTGTCTGATGCCCATTAGGGCTAATGAGCCCCGTGGATGGGCGACGATGTGTTTGCCACCCCTTAAGGTTAATGAACATGTTAGATGGGCGATGATGTGTTTGACGCCCCTAAGGGCTTATGAGCCCCTTGGATGGGTAATGATGTGTTTGTCGCCCCTCAGGGCTAATTAGCACCTTAAATGGGCGATTATGTGTCTAACGCCCCTTAGGGCTGTTGAGCCCCTTGGATGGGCGATGATGTGTTTGATGCACCATAGGAATAATGACCCCATGGATAGACGATGTTGTGTCTCACGCCTCTTAGGACTGATGAACCCCTTGGATAGGCGATGATGTATTTGACGCCCTTTAGGGCTAATGAGCTCCTTGGATGGGCGATGATGTGTCTGACGCCCCTTAGGGTTAATGAAACCCTTAAATTTGCGATGATGTGTCTGACGCCCCATAGGGCTAATGAGCCCCTTGGATAGGTAGTGATGTGTCTAACGCCCCTTAGGGCTCATGAACCCCTAGAATGGGCGATGATGTGTCTGACACCTCTCAAGGTTAATGAGCCCCTTGGATGGGCAATGACGTGCCTCACACCCCTCTAGGCTAATTATCCAATTAAATGGGCGATGATGTGTCTAACGCTCCGTAGAGCAATTAAGCCCCTTGGATAGGCGATGTTGTGTCTCCTGCCCTTATTTCTATTAAGCCCCTTGGATGGGCCTAATGTGTCTCACGACCCTTAGGGCTAATGGGCCACTTCAATTGGCGATGATTTGTATGACGCCCCTTAGGTCCAATGAGCACCCTGTATGGGTAATGATGTGTCTGAAGTCCCTTAGGGCTAATGAGCCCCTTGGATGGGCGATGATGTGTCTCACGCTCCCTAGAGCAATTAATCCCCTTGGATTGGTGATGACGTGTCTTACACCCCTTAGTTCTAAAGAGCCCGTTAGATGGACGATGATGTGTCTGATGCCCATTAGGGCTAATGAGCCCCTTGGATGGGCGATGATGTGTTTGACACCCCTTAAGGTTAATGAACATGTTAGATGGGCGATTATGTGTCTGATGCCCCTTAGGGCGAATGAGCCCTTGGATCGGTAATGTTGTGTCTGACGCCCCTCAAGGCTAATTGAGCCCTTTAGATGGGCGATTATGTGTCTAACGCCCCTTAGGGCTGTTGAGCCTTTTGTATGGGCGATGATGTGTTTGATGCACCTTAGGAAAAATGAACCCTTGGATAGGCGATGATGTGTCTCACGCCTCTTAGGACTAATGAACTCCTTGGATGGGAGATGATGTGTTCGACGCCCCTTTGGGCTAATGAGCCCCTTTGATGGGCGATGATGTGTCTCACGACCCTCAGGATTAATGAGCCCCTTTGATGGGCGATTATGTGTCTCACGCCTCTTAGGGCTAATGGGACACTTGGATTGGCAATGATGTGTTTGACGCCCCTTATGGCTAATGAACCCTTTAGATAGGTAATGATGTGTCTAATGCCCCTCAGGGTTCATTGTGCCCCTTGGATGGGCGATGATAAGTATGATGCACCTTCGGAATAATGAGCCCCTTGGATGGGCGATGATGTGTCTCACGCTCCCTAGAGCAATTGATCCCCTTGGATTAGTGATGACGTGTCTTACGCCCCTTAGTTCTAAAGAGCCGGTTAAATGGACGATGATGTGTCTGATGCCCATTAGGGCTAATGAGCCCCTTGGATGGGCGATGCTGTTTTTGACACCCCTTAAGGTTAATGAACACGTTAGATGGGCGATGATGTGTTTGATGCCCCTTAGGGCTAATGAGCCCCTTGGATTGGTAATGATGTGTCTGATGCCCCTTTGGGCCAATGAGCCCCTTGGATTGGCGATGATGTGTCTAACGCTCCTTAGGGCTAATGAGCCCCTTATATGGGTAATGATGTGTCTGACGCTCCTCAGGTTTAATAAGCCCCTTAGATGGGCGATTATGTGTCTAACGCCCCTTAGGGCTATTGAGCCCCTTAGATGGGCGATGATGTGTTTGATACACCATAGGAATAATGACCCCGTGGATAGGCGATGATGTATCTCACGCCTCTTAGGACTAATGAACCCCTTGGATGGGTGATGATGTGTTTGACGCCCCTTAGGGCTAATGAGCCCCTTGGATGGGCGATGATGTGTCTGACGCCCCTTAGGGCTAATGAAACCCTTATATGGGCGATGATGTGTCTGACGCCCCGTAGGGCTAATGAGCCCCTTGGATGGGCGATGATGTGTCTGATGCCCCTTAGGGCTAATGAAACCCTTAAAAGCGCGATGATGTGTCTGACGCCCCTTAGGGCTAATGAGCTTCTTGGATAGGTAATGATGTGTCTTACGCCCCTTAGGGCTCATGAACCCTAGGATGGGCGATGATGTGTCTGACACCTCTCAAGGTTAATGAGCCCCTTGGATGGGCAATGACGTGCCTCACACCCCTCAAGGCTAATTAGCCAACTAAATGGGCAATGATGTGTCTGACGCTCCGTAGAGCAAGTAAGCCCCTTGGATAGGCGATGATGTGTCTCCTACCCTTAGTTCTAATGAGCCCCTTGGATGGGCGATGATGTGTCTCACGACCCTTAGGGCTAATGGGCCACTTCAATTGGCGATGATTTGTATGACGCCCCTTTGGCCCAATGAGCCCCCTGGATGGGTAATGATGTGTCTGACGCCCCTTAGGGCTAATGAGCCCCTTGGATGGGCGATTTAGTGTCTAACGCCATTTAAGTCTAATAAGCCCATTGGATTGCCGATGATGTGTCTGACGACCCTTATGGCTAATGAGCCCCTAGATGGGTAATGATGTGTCTGACGCCCCTCAGGGCTAATGAGCCTCTTGGATGGGTGATTATGTGTCTAACACCCCTTAGGTCAATTGAGCCATTTGGATGGGCGATGATGTGTCTGATGCACCATCAGAATAATGAGCCCTTTAGATGGGCGATGATGTGTCTCAAGCTCCTTAGAGCAATTGATCCCTTAGGATTGGCAATGACGTGTCTTACGCCCCTTAGTTATAAAGAGCAACTTATATAGACGATGATGTGTATGATGCCCTTTAGGGCTAATGAGCCCCTTGGATGGGCGATGATGTGTTTGGCACCCCTTAAGGTTAATGAACACGTTAGAGTGGCGATGATGTGTATAATGCTCCTTCGGAATAATGAGCCCCTTGGATGGGCGATGATGTGTCTCTCGCTCCCTAGAGCAATTGATCCCCTTGGATTAGTGATGACGTGACTTACCCCCCTAAATTCTAAAGAGCCCGTTAGATGGACGATGATGTGTCTGACGCCCCTCAGGGCCAATGAGCCCCTTGGATGGGCGATTATGTGTCTCACGCCCCTTTGGGCTAATGAGACACTTAGATTGGCGATGATGTGTATGACGTCCCTTAGGGCTAATGAGCCCCTTGGACGGGTAATGATGTGTCTGACGCCCCTCAGGGCTAATGAGCCCCTTGGATGGGCGATTAAGTATATAACGTACTTTAGGTCTAATAAGCCCCTTGGATGGGCGATGATGTGTCTGACGCCCCTCAGGCCTAATGAGCCCCTTGGATGGGCGATTAAGTGTCTAACGCCATTTAGGTCTAATAATCCCCTTGGATGGCCGATGATGTGTCTAACGCCCCTTAGGGCTAATGAGCCCCTGGATGGGTGATGATGTGCCTGACGCCCCTCAGGGCTAATGAGCCTCTTGGATAGGCGATTATGTGTCTAACACCCCTGAGGGCAATTGAGCCACTTGGATGGGCGATGATGTGTCTGATGCACCTAAGGAATAATGAGCCCTTTGGATGGGCGATGATGTGTCTCACGACCCTTAGGGGTAATGAGCCCCTTGGATGGGCGATTATGGTTCTAACGCCCCTTAGGGCAATTGAGCCACTTGGATGGGCGATGATGTGTTTGATGCACCTTCGGAACAATGAGCCCCTTAGTTGGGCGATGATGTGTCTCACGCTCCTTAGAGCAATTGATCCCCTAGGATTAGCGATGACGTGTCTTACGCCCCTTAGTTCTAAAGAGCCACTTAGATGGACGATGATGCGTCTGATGCTCATTAGGGCTAATGAGCCCCTTGGATGGGCGATAATGTGTTTGACACCCCTTAAGGTTAATGAACACGTTAGAGTGGCGATGATATGTATGATGCACCTTCGGAATAATGAGCCCCTTTAAGGGCGATAATGTGTCTCATGCTCCCTAGAGCAATTGTTCCCCTTGGATTGGTGATGACGTGTCTTACGCCCCTTAGTTCTAAAGAGCCTGTTAGATGGACGATGATGTGTCTGATGCCCATTAAGGCTAATGAGCTCCTTGGATGGGCGATGATGTTTTTGACACCCCTTAAGGTTAATGAACACGTTAGATGGGCGATGATGTGTATGACGCCCCTAAGGGCTAATGAGCCCCTTGGATGGGTAACGATTTGTCTGACGCCCCTCATGGCTAATTAGCCCCTTAGATGGGCGATTATGTGTCTAACTCCCCTTAGGGCTATTGAGCCCCTTGAATGGGCGATGATGTGTTTTATGCACCTTAGGAATAATGACCCCTTGGATAGGCGATGATGTGTCTCACGCCTCTTAGGACTAATGAAACCCTTGGATGGGCGAAGATGTGTTTGACGCCCCTTAGGGCTAATGAGCCCCTAGGATGGGCGATGATGTGTCTGACGCCCCTTAGGGTTAATGAAACCCTTAAATGGGCGATGATGTGTCTGACGCCCCTAAGGGCTAATGAGCCCCTTGAATGGGTAATGATGTGTCTAACGCCCCTTTAGGCTCATGAACCCCTAGGATGGGCAAGGCTATGTATGACACCTCTAAAGGTTAATGAGCCCCTTGGGTGGGCAATAACGTGCCTCACACCCCTTAAGGCTAATTAGCCAATTAAATGGGCGATGATGTGTTTGACGCTCCGTAGAATAATTAAGCCGCTTGGATAGGCGATGATGTGTCTCCTCCCCTTAGTTCTAATGAGCCCCTTTGATGGGCGATGATGTGTCTCACGACCCTTAGGGCTAATAGGCCACTTCAATTGGCGATGATGTGTATGACGCCCCATAGGCCAAATGAGCCCTTATTTTTTAATGATGTATCTGACGCCCCTCAGGGCTAAAGACCCCTTGGATGGGCGATTAAGTGTCTAACGACATTTAGGTCTATTAAGCCCCTTAGATGGCCGATGATGCGTCTGACGCCCCTAATTGGTTAATGACGTGTCTAATGCCCCTCACGGCTATTGAGCCCCCTGGATGGGCGATTATGTGTCTAACGCCCCTTAGGGCAATTGAGCCACTTGGATGGGCGATGATGTGTCTAATGCACCTAAGGAATAATGAGCCCTTGGGATGGGCGATGGTGTGTCTCACGACCCTCAGGTCTAATGAGCCCCTTGGATGGGCGATTATGTGTCTCACGCCCATTAGGGCTAATAGGACACTTGGATTGGCGATGATGTGTATGACGCCCCTTATAGCTAATGACCCCCTTGGATAGGTAATGATGTGTCTGACGTCCTCAGGGCTAATGAGCCCCTTGAATGGGCGATTAAGTGTCTAACATCCTTTATGGCAATTGATCCCCTTAGATGTGCGATGATGTGTATGATGCACCTTCGGAATAATGAGCCCCTTAGATGGGCGATGATGTGTCTGATGCTCCTTATAGCACATGATCCCCTAGGATTGGCAATGATGTGACTGACACCTTTCAAGGCTAATGAGCCCCTTGGATAGGAAATGACGTGCCTCACAACCCTTAAGGCTAATTAGCCATTTGAATGGGCGATGATGTGTCTGACGATCCGTAGAGCAAATAAGCCCCTTGAATAGGCGATGATGAGTCTCCTCTCCTTAGTTCTAATGAGCCGCTTAGATGGGCGATTATGTGTCTCACGACCCTTATGGCTAATAGGCCACTTCAAATGGCGATGATGTGTATGACTCCCCTTGGGGCTAATGAGCCCCTTGGATGGGTAATGATGTTTCGGACGCCCCTCAGGGCTAATGAGCCCCTTGGATGGGCGATTAAGTGTCTAACGCCCTTTAAGTCTAATAAGCCCCTTGGATGGGCGATGATGTGTCTGACGCCCCTTAGGGCTAATGAGCCCTTGGATGGGTAATTATGTGCCTAACGCCCCTCAGGTTAATGAGCCTCTTGGATGGTGATGTGAATTATTGATCCGAAAATCAACAAAACACAAGGGATATGTTTAAGTCTAATTCTATACAGGAAATCCACCAAGAATTAAACAAAAACTAAGATTAATCAATTAAGAATCCACCTAATTAATCAATCCAAACGAATGTTTTAACTAAAACAAGAAAAACAGCAATTGATCGCAATCAACCAAAACTCAAGTATGCAACTTAAGAAATAAATCTGAATATTAATCTCTATGTATATTTATTCGTGTGTTTACAACCCTATTTATAAGACTTAGTTTACCTAGGAAGATTAGGACAAGTCCCTAATTCAATCCTAATTAAACTAGAATTCTAACTTGCTTGAAGAGCAAGCACCTTGGCGCACAAGCATACACCAAACTGATTTAATTTGCTAACTAACTGATTTTTAAAGCAACTAAATAAATAAATAAAAATTAAAGAACTAAATAAAGATTAAAGATCCTAATGCTTGAACCAAGAAAAACCCTTTAAGTGAAAGGTAAATACTTGTAAGCAAAATCTAAGTAAAGAAAATTCAAGAAAGTTCAAGAAAGTGAACTAGACTCCAAGAAAAGCCATTAAGCAAACCGTGGCTTTGCTTTGATATCCATTAAAGTGTCCATGCAATGCTTGGCTTGAATCAATGTTTAGGGACAAGCTATCTTGATGCATGATAAGCAAATCTTCGAAGTTCTCCATGCTTAGACTTGCATCATCCTCCTCTTCTTCGAAAGAATTTGTCCTCAAATCTCGAAGTTCTTCATCAGGAATATACTTAGCCAAATCGCCAACATTGAATGTAGCACTAACTCCATATTCTCCCGGAAGTTCTAACTTATAAGCATTGTCATTGATCTTCTCAACAATCTTGAAATGACCTTCACTTCTAGGCATCAACTTATTCTTGCGTTTTCCTGGAAATCTTTCCTTTCTCAAATGTAACCATACCAAGTCTCCAACAGTGTAACTTTGTTGCTTTCTATGCTTGTTTGCTCTAGTTTTGTACATGTCATTTACTTTCTCTATTCTTGTTCGAACTTGATGATAACCACTCATAAGATCAATCTTAGAAAACAACTGTGAACCATGTAGTTCATCAAGTAGATCATCTAATCTTGGAATAGGAAATCGGTATTTGATAGTGATGTTATTCACACTCCTACTATCTATACACATGCGCCAACTCCCATCTTTCTTTGGGACTAGTAAAGTAGGCACAGCACAAGGGCTCATACTTTCCCTCACGTATCCTCTAGCCATAAGCTCTTCAATTTGCCTTTGCATCTCCTTTGTTTCTTCCGGATTACTTCTATAGGCTGCCTTATTAGGTAATGGTGCTCCCGGAATCAAGTCAATTTGATGCTCTATCCCACGAATAGGAGGTAGTCCCGGAGGTAATTCCTTAGGAAAGACATCCTTGAATTCTTCTAAAACAGATTCCAATTCATACGGCCTCTTTGCTTGTTTATCTTGATCAATTCGAATCTCATTAGAAACAAGTATATATACCACATTGTTGCTGCAAATTTCTTTTTCTAATTCCCTCTCACTAATCAAATAAGAACTCTTCGAATTAGAGGTAACATTAGAAGACTTGTTGCTTATCAAAGGTTTTAAAGCAACCGGTATCTCTTTTTCTCCTTTTCTCACAACATACACATTAGTCCTTCCATCAAACTTCACAAATCTATCATATTGCCAAGGACGGCATAAGAGTATATGACAAGCATCCATAGGACAAACATCACACAAAACTTTATCATGAAATTTACCAATTGAAAAGGAGATTAAGGCTTGTTTAGTTACCTTAACATCACTCGAATTATTAAGCCAATGAAGCTTATAAGGGCTTGGATGTTCAGTAGTTGGCCACTTCAATTTGTCTACCAAAGTAGTAGATACCACATTAGTGCAACTCCCCGTGTCTATGATCATATCACACAACCTATCTTCTACCTTGCACCTTGTAAGAAAGATTTTCTCCCTTTGATTGTTTTCCATAGGTACGGTTTTAGAGTGTAGTTCCCTTCTTAGAACCAAACTTTGACCATGAGTCTCGGGATCAATTTCGTCAATATGCCCCTCCTCTTCTTCAAAGTTTTCCTCTTCGTTCTCTTCTACATAGTCACTACCTTGCTCACACTTAGCTTGTTCTTGTTCCCACTCTTGAGCAGTCATTACTCTTTTTGATGGACAATTAGTTGCAATGTGACCAACACTACCACACTTGAAGCACTTCCTATCTTCAACAAGCTTTTTAGGAGCTTCAAACTTTGATTTAGTCTCCTTGTAGTTCGAACTAGAACCACTTTTCCCTAAGCTGTTCTTCTCAAAAGGTTTAGTGAAACCTTTTACAAAGGGCATAGTGTACGTCCCTTTCTTCCCCTTTATCTGTTTTTCAACTTTCAAAGCTACCTTGCAAACATCCTCAAAGGACCAATATTGTTGCAATTCAACCTTTTCAGCAATATTATCATTCAACCCCGAAATAAATCTAGCAATCTTATGCTTAACAATCTCTTCTAAGCCACATAGCATGCATAACTTTTCAAATTCACCAATATAATTCTCAACAGTCATAGAATTTTGTTTAAAAAGTTGCATCTTAAGATAAACATCTTGAATATAATCACTAGGTATGAACCTCTTTTTCATGTGCCTCTTGAGTTGTTCCCAAGTTGAGATTCTTGCACGCCCCTCCTTATGCCTTTTCTTCTGTAGATTATCATACCAAAGACTAGCATAACCGGTCAGTTTTAATTCAGCCAATTTGCATCTTTTCCTTTCATCATACTCCTTGTAATCAAAAAGTGTCTCGGCCCTTCTAATCCACTCAAAGTATTTTTCAGGTTCATTCATACTCCCATTGAATTCAGGAAGATCTAATCTAAGGTTCCTATCATCATCCTTTGGTCTATCTCTTCTCCTAGGCCTTGGTGATTCATCACTTGACGAATAATTATTTCGTGGCCTCCTTGGATTCCTCCTTGGTTGTTCTTCCTCACTTGAACCAGAATTAGGGTTAGAATTCCCTTTCCTTGAAGAATCACCAGCAAGAGTATCAAGCCTTTTTAATATCTCATCCATCCTTGCTGCCAACTCGTCAATTCTCCTATCTCTTCTAAGATCTTGAGCCTGTTCTAAGGTTAATCCCCTTGGAACCTGTGGAACCTCCTCGTCACTCATGATTCCTACACAAAACAAGTCAGTTCATGCAAAAATCTTGATTAAAAGATCGAATCTTGAAGAAAAACTAGGCAACACAAAAACCGGACACTCAACCGCAAATCAGTGCACAAACACCAAACGTTTGAGGCTGTGTAGAACGCGTTACTCAACTAAAAATTATGAAATTTTATATAGTGGTAGCTGGACGTTTTTAGAGTTCAATGCAAAAAGAATAACGTAAAAATTCCCAGCCAATTGTTCCCAGTTTAATTTTTCCCGAAGTTGCGTAATCTGGCTCTGATACCAAAGATGATGTGAATTATTGATCCGAAAATCAACAAAACACAAGGGATATGTTTAAGTCTAATTCTATATAGGAAATCCACCAAGAATTAAACAAAAACTAAGATTAATCAATTAAGAATCCACCTAATTAATCAATCCAAACGAATGTTTTAACTAAAACAAGCAAAACAGCAATTGATCGCAATCAACCAAAACTCAAGTATGCAACTTAAGAAATAAATCTGAATATTAATCTCTATGTATATTTATTCGTGTGTTTACAACCCTATTTATAAGACTTAGTTTACCTAGGAAGATTAGGACAAGTCCCTAATTCAATCCTAATTAAACTAGAATTCTAACTTGCTTGAAGAGCAAGCACCTTGGCGCACAAGCATACACCAAACTGATTTAATTTGCTAACTAACTGATTTTTAAAGCAACTAAATAAATAAATAAAAATTAAAGAACTAAATAAAGATTAAAGATCCTAATGCTTGAACCAAGAAAAACCCTTTAAGTGAAAGGTAAATACTTGTAAGCAAAATCTAAGTAAAGAAAATTCAAGAAAGTTCAAGAAAGTGAACTAGACTCCAAGAAAAGCCACTAAGCAAACCGTGGCTTTGCTTTGATATCCAAGAAAGTGTCCATGCAATGCTTGGCTTGAATCAATGTTTAGGGACAAGCTATCTTGATGCATGATAAGCAAATCTTCGAAGTTCTCCATGCTTAGACTTGCATCAGATGGGAGATTATGTGTCTAACACCCCTTAAAACAAATCAACCCCTTGGATGGGCGATGATGTGTCTCACGACCCTAAGGGCCAATGATCCCCTTAGATGGGCGATTATGTGTCTCACGCCCCTTTGGGCTAATAAGACACTTGGATTGGCGGTAATGTGTATGACGCCCCTTAGGGCTAATGAGCCCCTTGGATAGGTAATGATGTGTCAGAAGCCCCTCAGGGCTAATGAGCCCCTTGGATGGGCGATTAAGTGTATAACGCACTTTAGGTCTAATAAGCCCCTTAGATTGGCGATGATGTGTCTGACGCCCCTCAGGGCTAATGAGCCCCTTGGATGGGCGATTATGTGTCAAACGCCCCTTAGGAAAATTGAGCCACTTGGATGGGCAATGATGTGTCTGATGCACCTTAGGAATAATGACCCCTTGGATGGGCGATGATGTGTCTCAGGCCTCTTAGGACTAATGAATCCCTTGGATTGGCGATGATATGTCTGACGCACCTTAGGGCTAATGAGCCCCTTGGATGGGTAATGATGTGTCTGACGCCCCTTAGGGCTCATGAACCCCTAAAATGGGCGATAATGTGACTGACACATCTCAAGGCTAATGAGCCCCTTAGATGAGAAATGACGTGGCTCACACCCCTTAAGGCTAATTAGCCATTTGAATGGGCGATGATGTGTCTGACGCTCCGCAGAGCAAATAAGCCCCTTGGATAGGCGATGATGAGTCTCCTCCCTTTAGTTCTAATGAGCCCCTTAGATGGGCGATGATGTGTCTCACGACCCTTAGGGCTAATAGATCACTTCAATTGGCGATGATGTGTATGACGCCCCTTAGGGCTAGTGAGCCCCTTGGATGGGTAATAATGTGTCTGACGCCCCTCAGGGCTTATAAGCCCCTTGGATGGGCGATTAAATGTCTAACGCCCTTTAAGTCTTATAATCCCCTTGGATGGGCGATGATGTGTCTGACGCCCCTTAGGGCTAATGAGCCCCTGGATGGGTAATTATGTGTCTAACGCCCCTCAGCTAATAAGCCCTTTAGATGGGAGATTATGTCTCTTACGCCTCTTAGGGCAATTGAGCCACTTGGATGGGTGATGATGTGTCTGATGCACCTTAGGAATAATGAGCTCCTTGGATGGGCGATGATGTGTCTCACGAAACTCAGGGCCAATGAGCCCCTTGGATGGGCGATTATGTGTCTCACGCCCCTTTGGGCTAATGAGACACTTGGATTGGCGATGATGTGTATGACGCCCCTTAGGGTGAATGAGCCCCTTGGATGGGTAATGATGTGTCTGACGCCCCTAAGGGCTAATGAGCCCCTTGGATGGGCGATTAAGTGTCTAACGCTCTTTAGGTCTAATAAGCCCCTTGGATGGGCGATGATGTGTCTGACGCCCCTCAGGGCTAATGAGCCCCTTGAATGGGTGATTGTGTGTCTAACGCCCCTTAGGGCAATTGAGCCACTTGGATGGGCAATGATGTGTCTTATGCACCTTAGGAATATTGACCCCTTGGATGGGCGATGATGTATCTCACGCCTCTTAGGACTAATGTACCCCTTGGATGGGCTATGAAGTGTTTGACGCCCCTTAGGGCTAATGGCCCCCTTGGATGGGCGATGATGTGTCTGACGCCCTTTAGGGCTCATGAACCCCTAGGATGGGTGATGATGTGTTTGACACCTCTCAAGGCTAATGAGCCCCTTGGATGGGCAATGACGTGCCTCCCAACCCTTAAGACTAATTAGCCAATTGGATGGGCGATGATGTGTCTGACCCTCCGTAGAGCAATTAAGCCCTTTGGATAAGCGATGATGTGTCTCCTCCCCTCAATTCTAATGAGCCCCTTGGATGGGAGATGATGTGTCTCACGACCCTTAGGGCTAATGGGCCACTTCAATTGGGAATGATGTGTATGACGCCCCTTAGGGCTAATGAGCCCCTTGGATGGGTAATGATGTTTATGACGCCCCTCAGGGCTAATGAGCCAATTGGTTGGGCGATTAAGTGTCTAACGCCCTTTAGGTCTAATAAGCCCCTTGGATGGGCGATGATGTGTCTAACGCCCCTTAGGGCTAATGAGCCCCTTGGATGGGCAATTATGTGTCTAACGCCCCTTACGGCAATTGAGCCACTTGGATGGACGACGATGTGTCTGATGCACCTTAGGAATAATGAGCCCCTTAGATGGGCGATGATGTGTCTCACGACCCTCAGGGCCAATGAGCCCCTTGGATGGGCGATTATGTGTCTCACGCCCCTTTGCGCTAATGAGACACTTGGATTGGCGATGATGTGTATGACGCCCCTTAGGGCTAATGAGCCCCTTGGATGGGTAATGATGTGTCTGACGTCCTCAGGGCTAATGAGCCCCTTGAATGGGCGATTAAGTGTCTAACATCCTTTATGGCAATTGATCCCCTTAGATGGGCGATGATGTGTATGATGCACCTTCGAAATAATGAGCCCCTTAGATGGGCGATGATGTGTCTCACGCTCCTTGGAGCACATGATCCCCTGGGACGGGCAATGATGTGACTGACACCTCTCAAGGCTAATGAGCCCCTTGGATAGGAAATGACGTGCCTCACAACCCTTAAGGCTAATTAGCCATTTGAATGGGCGATGATGTGTCTGACGATCCGTAGAGCAAATAAGCCCCTTGAATAGGCGATGATGAGTCTCCTCTCCTTAGTTCTAATGAGCCCCTTAGATGGGAGATTATGTGTCTCACGACCCTTATGGCTAATAGGCCACTTCAAATGGCGATGATGTGTATGACTCCCCTTGGGGCTAATGAGCCCCTTGGATGGGTAATGATGTTTCGGACGCCCCTCAGGGCTAATGAGCCCCTTGGATGGGCGATTAAGTGTCTAACGCCCTTTAAGTCTAATAAGCCCCTTGGATGGGCGATGATGTGTCTGACGCCCCTTAGGGCTAATGAGCCCCTGGATGGGTAATTATGTGCCTAACGCCCCTCAGGTTAATGAGCCTCTCTGATGGGAGATTATGTGTCTAACACCCCTTAAAACAAATAAGCCCCTTGGATGGGCGATGATCTGTCTCACGACCCTCAGGGCCAATGATCCCCTTAGATGGGCGATTCTGTGTCTCACGCCCCTTTGGGCTAATAAGACACTTGGATTGGCGGTAATGTGTATGACGCCCCTTAGGGCTAATGAGCCCCTTGGATAGGTAATGATGTGTCTGAAGCCCCTCAGGGCTAATGAGCCCCTTGGATGGGCGATTAAGTGTATAACGCACTTTAAGTCTAATAAGCCCCTTAGATGGGCGATGATGTGTCTGACGCCCCTCAGGGCTAATGAGCCCCTTGGATGGGCGATTATGTGTCTAACGCCCCTTAGGGCAATTGAGCCACTTTGATGGGCAATGATGTGTCTGATGCACCTTAGGAATAATGACCCCTTGGATGGGCGATGATGTGTCTCACGCCTCTTAGGACTAATGAATCCCTTGGATGGGCGATGATATGTCTGACGCACCTTAGGGCTAATGAGCCCCTTGGATGGGTAATGTTGTGTCTGACGCCCCTTAGGGCTCATGAACCCCTAAAATGGGCGATAATGTGACTGACACATCTCAAGGCTAATGAGCCCCTTAGATGAGAAATGAAGTGGCTCACACCCCTTAAGGCTAATTAGCCATTTGAATGGGCGATGATGTGTATGACGCTCCGCAGAGCAAATAAGCCCCTTGGATAGGCGATGATGAGTCTCCTCCCTTTAGTTCTAATGAGCCCCTTAGATGGGCGATGATGTGTCTCACGACCCTTAGGGCTAATAGATCACTTCAATTGGCGATGATGTGTATGACGCCTCTTAGGGCTAGTGAGCCCCTTGGATGGGTAATAATGTGTCTGACGCCCCTCAGGGCTTATAAGCCCCATGGATGGGCGATTAAGTGTCTAACGCCCTTTAAGTCTTATAATCCCCTTGGATGGGCGATGATGTGTCTGACGCCCCTTAGGGCTAATGAGCCCCTGGATGGGTAATTATGTGTCTAACGCCCCTCAGCTAATAAGCCCTTTAGATGGGAGATTATGTCTCTTACGCCTCTTAGGGCAATTGAGCCACTTGGATGGGTGATGATGTGTTTGATGCACCTTAGGAATAATGAGCTCCTTGGATGGGCGATGATGTGTCTCACGACCCTCAGGGCCAATGAGCCCCTTGGATGGGCGATTATGTGTCTCACGCCCCTTTGGGCTAATGAGACACTTGGATTGGCGATGATGTGTATGACGCCCCTTAGGGTCAATGAGCCCCTTGGATGGGTAATGATGTGTCTGACGCCCCTAAGGGCTAATGAGCCCCTTGGATGGGCGATTAAGTGTCAAACACCCTTTAGGTCTAATAAGCCCCTTGGATGGGCGATGATGTGTCTGACGCCCCTCAGGGCTAATGAGCCCCTTGGATGGGTGATTGTGTGTCTAACGCCCCTTAGGGCAATTGAGCCACTTGGATGGGCAATGATGTGTCTGATGCACCTTAGGAATAATAACCCCTTGGATGGGCGATGATGTGTCTCACGCCTCTTAGGACTATTGAACCTCTTGGATGGGCGATGATGTGTTCGACGCCGCTTAGGGCTAATGGCCCCTTTGGATGGTCGATGATGTATCTGACGCCCCTTAGGGTTTATGAACCCTTAAATGGGCGATGATGTGTCTGACGCCCCTTAGGGCTCATGAACCCCTAGGATGGGCGATGATGTGTTTGACACCTCTCAAAGCTAATGAGCCCCTTGGATGGGCAATGACGTGCCTTACAACCCTTAAGGCTAATAAGCCAATTGGATGGGCGATGATGTGTCTGACCCTCCGTAGAGCAATTAAGCCCCTTGGATAGGCGATGATGTATCTCCTCCCCTTAGTTTTAATGAGCCCATTGGATGGGAGATGATGTGTCTCACGATCCTTAGGGCTAATGGGCCACTTCAATTGGGGATGACGTGTTTGACGCCCCGTAGGGCTAATGAGCCTGTTGGATGGGTAATGATGTGTATGACGCCCCTCAGGGCTAATGAGCCACTTGGATGGGTGATTAAGTGTCTAACGCCCTTTAGGTCTAATATGTCCCGTGGATGGGCGATGATGTGTCTAACGCTCCTTAGGGCTAATGAGCCCCTTGGATGGGCGATTATGTGTCAAACGCCCCTTAGGGCAATTGAGCTACTTGGATGGGCGATGATGTGTCTGATGCACCTTAGTTATAATGAGCCCCTTGGATGGGCGATGATGTGTCTCACAACCCTCAGGGCCAATGAGCCCCTTTGGATGGGCGATTATGTGTCTCACGCTCCTTTGGGCTAATGAGACACTTGGATTGGCGATGATGTGTATGACGCCCTTTAGGGCTAATGAGCTCCTTGAATGGGTAATTATGTGTCTGACGCCCCTCAGGGCTAATGAGTCCCTTTGATGGGCGATTAAATGTCTAACGCCCTTTAAGTCTAATAAGCCCCTTGGATGAGCGATGATGTGTCTGACGCCCTTCAGGGCTAATGAGTCCTTTGGATGGGCCATTATATGTCTAACGCCCCTTAGGGCAATTGAGCCACTTGGATGGGCAATGATGTGTCTGATGCACCGTAGGAATAATGACCCCTTGGATGGGCGATACTGTGTTTGACGCCCCTTAGGGCTAATGGCCCCCTTGGATGGGCGATGATGTGTCTGACCCTCTGTAGTGCAATTAAGCCCCTTCGATAGGCGATGATGTGTCTCCTCCCCTTAGTTCTAATGAGCTCCTTGGATGGGAGATGATGTGTCTCACGACCCTTAGGGCTAATGGGCCACTTCAATTGGCGATGATGTGTATGACGCCCCTTAGGGCTAATGAGCCCCTTAGATGGGTAATGATGTGTCTGACGCCCCTCAGGGCTAATGAGCCCCTTGGATGGGCGATTATGTGTCTAACACCCTTTAGGTATAATAAGCACCTTGGATGGGCGATGATGTGTCTAACGCCCCTCAGGGCTAATGAGCCCCTTGGATGGGCGATTATGTGTCTGACGCTCCTAAGGGAAACATAGCCACTTGAATGGGCGATGATGTGTCTGATGCACCTTAGGAATAATGAGCCCCTTTGGATGGGCGATGATGTGTCTCACGACCCTCAGGGCTAATGAGCCCCTTGGATGGGCGATTATGTGTCTCACGCCCCTTAGGGCTAATGAGACATTTTGATTGGCGATGATGTGTATGACCCCCCTTAGGGCTAATGAGCCCCTTGGATGGGCGATGACGTGTCTTACGCCCCTTAGTTCTAAAGAGCCCCTTAGATGGACGATAATGTATCTAATGCCCATGAGGGATAATGAGCCCCTTGGATGGGTGATTATGTGTTTGACACTCCTTAGGGTTATTGAACACTTTAGATGCGTAATGATGTGTCTAACGCCTCTCAGGGATAATCAGCCCCTTGGATGGGTAATGATGTTTCTAACGCCCCTCAGTGCTAATTAGCCACTTATATAGGAGATTATGTGTCTAACGCCCCTAAGGGCAATTGACCCCCATGGATGGGCGATGATGTGTTTGATGCACCTTAGGAATAATGACCCCTTAGATGGGCGATGATGTCTCTCACGCATCTTAGGAATAATGAACCCCTTGGATGGGTTATAATGTGTTTGACGCCCCTTAGGGCTAATGAACCCCTTGGATAGGCGATCATGTATTTGACGCCCCTTAGGGCTAATGAGCCCCTAGGATGGGCAATGATGTGTCTGACGCCCATTAGGGTTAATGAAACCCTTAAATGGGCGATGATGTGTCTGACGCCCCTTAGGGCTAATGAGCCCCTTGAATGGGTAATGATGTGTCTGACGCCCCTTTGGGCTCATGATCCCCTAGGATGGGCGAGGTTGTGTATGACACCTCTAAAGGTTAATGAGCCCCTTGGATGGGCAATGACGTGCCTCACACCCCTTAAGGCTAATTAGCCAATTAAATGGGCGATGATGTGTTTGACGCTCCGTAGAACAATTAAGCCGCTTGGATAGGCGACGATGTGTCTCCTCCCCTTAGTTCTAATGAGCCCCTTGGATGGGCGATGATGTGTCTCACGACCCTTAGGGCTAATGGGCCACTTCAATTGGCGATGATGTGTATGACGCCCCATAGTCCAAATGAGCCCCTTGGATGGGTAATGATGTATCTGACGCCCCTCAGGGCTAATGACCCCTTGGATGGGCGATTAAGTGTCTAACGACATTTAGGTCTATTAAGCCCCTTAGATGGCCGATGATGCGTCTGACGCCCCTTAGGGCTAATGAGCCCCTAAATGGTTAATGACGTGTCTAATGCCCCTCACGGCTATTGAGCCCCCTGGATGGGCGATTATGTGTCTAACGCCCCTTAGGGCAATTGAGCCACTTGGATGGGCGATGATGTGTCTGATGCACCTAAGGAATAATGAGCCCTTTGGATGGGCGATGGTGTGTCTCACGACCCTCAGGGCTAATGAGCCCCTTGGATGGGCGATTATGTGTCTCACGCCCATTAGGGCTAATAGGACACTTGGATTGGCGATGATGTGTATGACGCCCCTTATAGCTAATGACCCCCTTGGATAGGTAATGATGTGTCTGACGTCCTCAAGGCTAATGAGCCCCATGGATGGGCGATTAAGTGTCTAACACCCTTTAGGGCAATTGATCCCCTTGGATGGGCGATGATGTGTATGATGCACCTACGGAATAATGAGCCCCTTAGATGGGCGATGATGTGTCTCACGCTCCTTAGAGCACATGATCCCCTAGGATGGGCAATGATGTGACTGACACCTCTTAAGGCTAATGAGCCCCTTGGATAGGAAATGACGTGCCTCACACCCCTTAAGGCTAATTAGCCATTTGAATGGGCGATGATGTGTCCGACGATCCGTAGAGCAAATAAGCCCCTTGGATAGGCGATGATGAGTCTCCTCCCCTTAGTTCTAATGAGCCGCTTAGATGGGCGATGATGTGTCTCACGACCCTTAGGGCTAATAGGCCACTTCAAATGGCGATGATGTGTATGACTCCCCTTGGGGGTAATGAGCCCCTTGGATGGGTAATGATGTTTCGGACGCCCCTCAAGGCTAATGAGCCCCTTGGATGGGCGATTAAGTGTCTAACGCCCTTTAAGTATAATAAGCCCCTTTGATGGGCGATGATGTGTCTGACGCCCCTTAGGGCTAATGAGCCCCTGGATGGGTAATTATGTGCCTAACGCCCCTTAGGTTAATGAGCCTCTTGGATGGGAGATTATGTGTCTAACACCCCTTAAAACCAATGAGCCCCTTAGATGGGCGATTATCTGTCTCACGCCCCTTTGGGCTAATAAGACACTTGGATTGGCGATAATGTGTAAGACGCCCCTTAAGGCTAATGAGCCCCTTGGATAGGTAATGATGTGTCTGAAGCCCCTCAGGGCTAATGAGCCCCTTGGATGGGCGATTAAGTGAATAACGCACTTTAGGTCTAATAAGCCCCTTGGATGGGCAATGATGTGTCTGACGCCCCTCAAAGCTAATGAGCCCCTTGGATGGGCGATTATGTGTCTAAAACCCCTTAGGGAAATTGAGCCACTTGGATGGGCAATGATGTGTCTGATGCACCTTAGGAATAATGACCCCATGGATGGGCGATGATGTGTCTCACGCATCTTAGGACTAATGAATCCCTTGCATGGGCGATTATATGTCTGACGCACCTTAGGGCTAATGAGCCCCTTGGATGGGTAATTCTGTGTCTGACACCCCCTTAGGGCTCATGAACCCCTAAAATGGGCGATAATGTGACTGACACATCTCAAGGCTAATGAGCCCCTTAGATGAGAAATGACGTGGCTCACACCCCTTAAGGCTAATTAGCCATTTGAATGGGCGATGATGTGTCTAACGCTCCGTAGAGCAAATAAGCCCCTTGGATAGGCGATGATGAGTCTCCTCCCTTTAGTTCTAATGAGCCCCTTAGATGGGCGATGATGTGTCTCACGACCCTTAGGGCTAATAGATCACTGCAATTGGCGATGACGTGTATGACGCCCCTTAGGGCTAATGAGCCTCTTTGATGGGTAATGATGTTTCTGACGCCCCTCAGGGCTTATAAGCCCCTTGGATGGGCGATTAAGTGTCTAACGCCCTTTAAGTCTTATAATCCCCTTGGATGGGCGATGATGTGTCTGACGCCCCTTAGGGCAAATGAGCCCCTAGATGGGTAATTATGTGTCTAATGCCCCTTAGCTAATAAGCCCTTTAGATGGGAAACTATGTGTCTAACGCCTCTTAGGGCAATTGAGCCACTTGGATGGGTGACGATGTGTCTGATGCACCTTAGGAATAATGAGCCCCTTAGATGGGCGATGATGTGTCTCACGACCCTCAAGGCCAATGAGCCCCTTGGATGGGCGATTATGTGTCTCACGCCCCTTTGGGCTAATGGGACACTTGGATTGGCGATGATGTGTATGACGCCCCTTAGGGTTAATGAGCCCCTTGGATGGGTAATGATGTGTCTGACGCCCCTAAGGGCTAATGAGCCCATTTGATGGACGATTAAGTGTCTAACGCCCTTTAGGTCTAATAAGCCCCTTGGATGGGCGATGATGTGTCTGACGCCCCTTATGGCTAATAAGCCCCTTGGATGGGTGATTGTGTGTCTAACGCCCCTTAGGGGCTATTGAGCCACTTGAATGGGCAATGATGTGTCTGATGCACCTTAGGAATATTGACCCCTTGGATGGGCGATGATGTATCTCACGCCTCTTAGGACTAATGAACCCCTTGGATGGGCTATGAAGTATTTGACGCCCCTTAGGGCTAATGGCCCCCTTGGATGGGCGATGATGTGTCTGACGCCCTTTAAGGCTCATGAACCCCTAGGATGGGTGATGATGTGTTTGACACCTCTCAAGGCTAATGAGCCCCTTGGATGGGCAATGACGTGCCTCACAACCCTTAAGACTAATTAGCCAATTGGATGGGCGATGATGTGTCTGACCCTCCGTAGAGCAATTAAGCCCCTTGGATAAGCGATGATGTGTCTCCTCCCCTCAGTTCTAATGAGCCCCTTCGATGGGAGATGATGTGTCTCACGACCCTTAGGGCTAATGGGCCACTTCAATTGGGGATGATGTGTATGACTCCCTTAGGGCTAATGAGCCCCTTGGATGGGTAATGATGTGTATGACGCCCCTCAGGGCTAATGAGCCACTTGGTTGGGCGATTAAGTGTCTAACGCCCTTTAGGTCTAATAAGCCCCTTGGATGGGCGATGATGTGTCTAACGCCCCTTAGGGATAATGTGCCCCTTGGATGGGCGATTATGTGTCTAACACCCCTTACGGCAATTGAGCCACTTTGATGGGCGATGATGTGTCTGATGCACCTTAGGAATAATGATCCCCTTGGATGGGCGATGATGTGTCTCACGACCCTCAGGGCCAATGAGCCCCTAGGATGGGCGATTATGTGTCTCACGCCCCTTTAGGCTAATGAGACACTTGGATTGGCGATGATGTGTATGACGCCTCTTAGGGCTAATGAGCCCCTTGGATGGGTAATGATGTGTCTGACGCCCCTCATGGCTAATGAGCCCCTTGGATGGGCGATTAAGTGTCTAACGCCCTTTAGGTCTAATAAGCCCCTTGGATGGGCGATGATGTGTCTGACGCCCCTCAGGGCTAATGAGCCCCTTGGATGGGAAATTATGTGTCTAACGCCCCTTAGGGCAATTGAGCCACTTGGATGGGCAATGATGTGTCTGATGCACTTTAGGAATAATGACCCCTTGGATGGGCGATGATGTGTCTCACGCCTCTTAAGACTATTGAACCTCTTGGATGGGCGATGATGTGTTTGACGTCGCTTAGGGCTAATGGCCCCTTTGGATGGGCGATGATGTATCTGACGCCCCTTAGGGTTTTTGAAACCTTAAATGGGCGATGATGTGTAAGACGCCCCTTAGGGCTCATGAACCCCTAGTATGGGCGATGATGTGTTTGACTCCTCTCAAGGCTAATGAGCCCCTTGGATGGGCAATGACGTGCCTCGCAACCCTTAAGGCTAATTAGCCAATTGGATGGGCGATGATGTGTCTGACCCTCCGTAGAGCAATTAAGCACCTTGGATAGGCGATGATGTGTCTCCTTCCCTTAGTTCTAATGAGCCCCTTGGATGGGAGATGATGTGTCTCACGACCCTTAGGGCTAATAGGCCACTTTAATTGGGGATGACGTGTTTGACGCCCCGTAGGGCTAATGAGCCCGTTGGATGGGTAATGATGTGTATGACGCCTCTCAGGGCTAATGAGCAACTTGGATGGGCGATTAAGTGTCTAACGCCCTTTAGGTCTAATAAGTCCCGTGGATGGGCGATGATGTGTCTAACGCTCCTTAAGGCTAATGAGCCCCTTGGATAAGCGATTATGTGTCAAACGCCCCTTAGGGCAATTGAGCTTTTTGGATAGGCGATGATGTGTCTGATGCACCTTAGTTATAATGAGCCCCTTGGATGGGCGATGATTTGTCTCACGACCCTCAGGGCCAATGAGCCCCTTTGGATGGGCGATTATGTGTCTCACGCCCCTTTGGGCTAATGAGACACTTGGATTGGCAATGATGTGTATGACGCCCTTTAGGGCTAATGAGCTCCTTGGATGGGTAATGATGTGTCTGACGCCTCTCAGGGCTAATGAGCCCCTTTGATGGGCGATTAAATGTCTAACGCCCTTTAAGTCTAATAAGCCCCTTGGATGGGCGATGATGTGTCTGACGCCCCTCAGGGCTAATGAGTCCTTTGGATGGGCCATTATATGTCTAACGCCCCTTAGGGCAATTGAGCCACTTGGATGGGCAATGATGTGTCTGATGCACCGTAGGAATAATGACCCCTTGGATGGGCGATACTGTGTTTGACGCCCCTTAGGGCTAATGGCCCCCTTGGATGGGCGATGATGTGTCTGACCCTCCGTAGTGCAATTAAGCCCCTTGGATAGGCGATGATGTGTCTCCTCCCCTTAGTTCTAATGAGCTCCTTGGATGGGAGATGATGTGTCTCACGACCCTTAGGGCTAATGGGCCACTTCAATTGGCGATGATGTGTATGACGCCCCTTAGGGCTAATGAGCCCCTTAGATGGGTAATGATGTGTCTGACGCCCCTCAGGGCTAATGAGCCCCTTGGATAGGCGATTAAGTGTCTAACACCCTTTAGGTATAATAAGCACCTTGGATGGGCGATGATGTGTCTAACGCCCCTCAGGGCTAATGAGCCCCTTGGATGGGCGATTATGTGTCTAACGCCCCTTAGGGAAATATAGCCACTTAAATAGGCGATGATGTGTCTGATGCACCTTAGGAATAATGAGCCCCTTTGGATGGGCGATGATGTGTCTCACGACCCTCAGGGCTAATGAGCCCCTTGGATGGGCGATTACGTGTCTCACGCCCCTTAGGGCTAATGAGACATTTTGATTGGCGATGATGTGTATGACCCCCCTTAGGGCTAATGAGCCCCTTAGATGGGCGATGTCGTGTCTTACGCCCCTTAGTTCTAAAGAGCCCCTTAGATGGACGATAATGTATATAATGCCCATGAGGGATAATGAGCCCCTTGGATGGGTGATTATGCGTTTGACGCCCCTTAGGGTTATTGAACACTTTAGATGCGTAATGATGTGTCTAACGCCCCTCAGGGCTAATAAGCCCCTTGGATGGGTAATGATGTTTCTAACGCCCCTCAGTGCTAATTAGCCACTTATATAGGCGATTATGTGTCTAACGCCCCTAAGGGCAATTGACCCCCATGGATGGGCGATGATGTGTTTGATGCACCTTAGGAATAATGACCCCTTGGATGGGAGATGATGTCTCTCACGCATCTTAGGAATAATGAACCCCTTGGATGGGTGATGATGTGTTTGACGCCCCTTAGGGCTAATGAACCCCTTGGATGGGCGATGATGTGTCTCACGCCCCTTAGGGCTAAACAGCCCCTTGGATGGGGGATTATGTGTCTCACGCCCCTTAGGGCTAATGAGACACTTGGATTGGCGATAATGTGTATGACCCCTCTAAGGGTTAATGAGCCCCTTGGATAGGTAATGATGTGTCTGACGCCCCTCAGGGCTAATGAGCCCCTTGGATGGGCGATTAAGTATCTAACACCCTTTAGGGCAATTAAGCCCCTTGGATGGGCGATGATGTGTATGATGCACCTTCAGAATAATGAGCCCCTTGGATGGGCAATGATGTGTTAGACGCCCCTTTGGGCTAATGAACCCCTTGGATGGGCGATGATGTGTAAGACGCCCCTTAGGGATAATGAACCCCTTAAATGGGCGATGATGTGTTTGACGCCCCTTAGGGCTAATGAGCCCCTTGGATGGGTAATGATATGTCTGATGCCCCATAGGGCTCATGAACCCCTAGGATGGGCGATGATGTGTCTGACACCTCTCTAAGCTAATGAGCCCCTTGGATGGGCAATGACGTGCCTCACACCCCTTAAGGCTAATTAGGCAATTGGATGGGCGATGATGTGTCTGACGCTCTGTAGAGCAATTAAGCCCCTTGGACAGGCGATGATGTGTCTCTTACCCTTAGTTCTAATAAGCCCCTTGGATGACCGATGATGTGTTTCATGACCCTTAAGTCTAATGGGCCACTTCAATTGGCGATGATGTGTATGACGCCCCTTAGGGCTAATGAGCCCCTTGGATGGGTAATGATGTGTCTGACGCCCCTCGGGGCTAATTAGCCCTTTATATGGGCCATTTTGTGTCTAACGCCCCTTAGGGAAATTGAGCCCCTCGGATAGGCGATGATGTGTTTGACGCACCTTATGAATAATGACCCCTTAGATGGGCGATGATGTGTCTCACGCCTCTTAGGACTAATGAACCCCTTGGATGGGCGATGATGTGTTTGACGCCCCTTAGGGCTAATGAGCCCCTTGGATGGGCGATGATGTGTCTGACGCCCCGTAGGGTTAATGAACCCCTTAAATGGGCGATGATGTGTCTGACGCTACTTACGGCTAATAAGCTCCTTGGATGGGTAATGATGTGTCTGACGCCCCTCAGGGCTTATTAGCCCCTTCTATAGGCCATTCTGTGTCTAACGACCCTTAGGGAAATTGAGCCCCTTGGAAGGGCGATGATGTGTTTGATGCATTTTATGAATAATGACCCCTTGGATGGGCGATGATATTTCTCACTCCTCTTAGGACTAATGAACCCCTTGGATTGGCGATGATGTGTTTGACGCCCCTTAGGGCTAATGAGCCCCTTGGATGGGCGATGATGTGTCTGACGCCCCGTAGGTTTAATGAACCCCTTAAATGGGCGATGATGTGTCTGACGCCCCTTACGGCTAATGAGCCCCTTGGATGGGCAATGATGTGTGTCTCACGCCCCTCAGGGCTAACTAGCCCCTTATATGGGCGATTATGTGTCTAACTCCCCTTAGGGGAATTGAGCCCCTTGGATGGGCGATGATGTGTTTGATGCACCTCAGGAATAATGACCCCTTGGATGGGCGATGATGTGTCTCACGCCTCTTAGGACTAGTGAACCCCTTGGATGGGCGATGATGTGATTGACGCCCCTTAGGGCTAATTAGCCCCTTGGATAGGCGATGATGTGTCTGACGCCCCTTAGGGTTATTGAACCCCTTTAATGGGCGATGATGTGTCTAACGCCCCTTAGGGCTAATGATCCCCTTGGATGGGTAATGATGTGTCTGACGCCCCTTAGGGGTAATGAACCCCTAGGATGGGCGATGATGTGTATGATGCACCTTCGGAATAATGAGCCCCTTGGATAGGCAATGATGTGTTAGACGCCCCTTTGGGCTAATGACCCCCTTGGATGGGCGATGATGTGTCTGACGCCCCTTAGGGTTAATGAATCCCTTAAATGGGCGATGATGTGTCTGACGCCCCCTTAGGGCTAATGAGCCTCTTGGATGGGTAATGATGTGTCTGACGCCCCTTAGGGCTCATGAACCCCTAGGATGGTCGATGATGTATCTGACACCTCTCAAGGCTAATGAGCCCCTTGGATGGGCAATGGCGTGCCTCACACCCCTTAAGGCTAATTAGCCAATTGGATGGGCGATGATGTGTCTGACGCTCCGTATAGCAATTAAGCCCCTTGGATAGGCGATGATGTGTCTCCTACCCTTAGTTCTAATAAGCCCCTTGGATGGGCGATGATATGTCTCACGACCCTTAGGGCTAGTGGGCCACTTCAATTGGCGATGATTTGTATGACTCCCATTAGGGCTAATAAGCCCATTTGGATGGGTAATGATGTGTCTCACGCCCCTTAGGGCTAATGAGACACTTGGATTGGCGATGATGTGTATGACCCCCCTTAGGGCTAATGAGCCCCTTGGATAGGTAATGATGTGTCTGACGCCCCTCAGGCTAATGAGCCCCTTTGATGGGAGATTAAGTGTCTAACACCCTTTAGGGCAATTAAGCCCCTTGGATGGGCGATGATGTGTCTGACGCCCCTTAGGCTAATGAGCCCAACAAAATCTAACCCAAGGGAAAAATGATGACATTATTCAAGCAAAGAAAGAAACGTGAAAACTAGAGAAGATGGGCATATACACTAACTCACTTTCGTAGGAATCATGGTCAATTTTAGCATCTAAACACAAGCCATTTAAACCCCTAGATCGCCTTAGAGGACGAGTGATGCTCTCGTAAGGGTATCCTAAGAGTTTACCCATAACTCTCATAATAATACAAACAAGGCAAAGCATGAAAAAGAAAACAAAATACAAGAAAAGCGAACAAATGTTCATGAAAGGACTTTTGCAAATGTACAAGCACAATGAATGCAAATCTTTCTAAACAACTAAGGGAGTGCACGCTATAAGATACCTAAGGTTGATTGAAACATAAAAATGCTAAGCATAGGAACTAGTTATCACACTCCACTTTCATCCCAAACGGTCTTACCGCGTTCCCCCTACTAATCTCATATCTCCCCATAGTGAGCATCTCATAGATTCCGCGAAGGAACCGGAAAAACATTTAAATATTTGGGCTACTCGAAATCTTGACTTCGCATCCCCTTTCCTTAGGCAATGACCCATGATTCCCTCCCCCGAATAGTGACTCAACTTTCTAGGTCGAAAGGTATTTCCCCAAGGTTGTAACATAAGGCATAAAGGGTGAAGGTAGGCTAAAATTTAAAATTTGTAGGTTTTCCTAAAAAGTGAAGCAAAAGGGTGATCAATCCTTAACAACACGATCAAGAAATCACCAAGCAAAAGCAACACCCCCAAGCTTATTTGAAGCTATACTCACAAGAAATATATACAAAAAGCGTAAACGCTTCTCCCCCAAGCTTAAATGAAGCATTGTCCTCAATGCTTAGAAAGAGAAAAGAATACATCAAAATATTTTTGAATTTTCCCTTTTTTCAAATTTTTTTTTCTTTTTTTTTTTTTACTTAAACTTGCAATGTCCTCGCCTTTTGCTAAATTCGGATGGCTTTTTCTATAATGCAATTTATTAGTCCATGCCTTGTATGATTAAGGACGGCTTTTACTTAAACACTTGTCATTATTCACAAAGAAGACTTAATCACAAACTAGCACTCATAAAAACCAAATTTCCAACTTATCCACCACAAACTCCATCATACGTGATCAATTTGCTTCACAAAAAACCAAGAATAGAAAGAAAATGAAACAAAAGGCCAAAGAACTAAAGATGTATCTTGAAAAGAAGGTATAAGGCTCAAATTGTTGCAAGAAGGAAAATGGAAACCCAAAAACAAATATGAATCAAACTAACCTAAAAATGAAAAATACCACCCCGAAAAAGGTGCCTTTGTCCTCCCTAGATAGCTCGGTCTCGGGTTTAAGAATCATACATCAAGCTTTATAGATTAGGCTTGCAAAGTCAAGGACGCCATGCCGCTCATGCAAGAATATGATGGAAGCTTGAACAAATATAAATCTCACATAGTTGTCGCAAAAACTCACTAAGGTTGTCAAATCGAAGATAGGGAGCAACTACCAACATGCCACAAACAAGTAGAATCCGGTTTCATGATCCCCCTAGTTCTAGACAACTACCTTAGCATGCTTTATCCTAGAATCAACCAAACGTATCTCAAACCGTGCACACCACTACAATTTAGGAAGAAAAGCATTCAAGTATACAAGTCCAAATGTTATTATGTCCAAAGCAATAACAAAACAAAACACAATGCAATTTTGCCTTGATAGAAACAAAAATCTTTTTGGAGTTTTACAAAATATGAGAACATGGAAAATCATATACAAAGTTGCATGACATATATGAATCAACATTCCACCAAACATGATAGAATACCCTTCCCCAAGCTTGAATGAGACAACATGCTCAAACATAAATCAAATATTCCACGGGAGGGGATAAACAAGGAGATTAATCCAATCAAACCAACATATGTGTAACAAGTCATCATCCACTAGAGAAAGAGCAAGGAAGGATATTACCGGATATTAGGTGGGTGTAAATACCCGCAAATGACCCAATTCTAACCTTTCAAAGCTAACAACCTCTAATATTGAATCTTGCCTTCTATATGTTAGCAAATGTGGTGCCAATCTTCCTTGATTCTTGATCCAAATAGAAGCACTAAAGTATATCAAGTCATGTACCTAGAAAAAGGAACACAAACATTTCCATTAGATAAAATCTATTCTAAAAAGAAAAGAAAATGAAAGCAATAAAACACGGGTTACTTCCCGAGAAAGGCTTGCTTAAGGTCCAAGCTTGACCGCTCTAGAAATAATAATTCAACGCGCGCAAGAGCTTGTCAAATGCACTACTACACATTTCATAGGAGAGAAGGTAGGCAAATGACGCAAAGAGTACGTGCAACAAGGATAGTGCACGCAAATCAGGAGAGAGATGCCTAGAAAAGGAAGAGAAAGAATCAAAAGAAAATTCAACAAAATATGAAGAAAAAGAAAAAGAAGGCAAACTCTCCTCAAAATATTTTTCGGTGGCAACGTCACCCTTTACCTCAATTGGGGACAAATGAGCTTCATACAAATCATCATAGACAAAAGGGTCCCCAATAGGCTCATTGACAAAAGAAGGGAGGAAAATAGGAGTGTAAGGGATATGGTTGAATCTTCTTGAAAAAGGGGTATGAGAAAAGAGAAAAGGGGCTATGGTCTCACAAATGAACTTTTTTCACCACCATGCCTCAAATCACCAATAAGAGCATGGAAATCAATCATAGAGTCCTCTAAAGAAGAACATTCATGATATCCATCTCCCTCAAACATCCAACCTCCAAGAGGAACAACATAATCCCCTCCATAACAACTATGAACAACAACTCCCTCAACAACTTTAAAGCCCAAGGTCTCAAAACCATGCATGAATGGATGCAAATTCATTTCAAACTCATCTCTCTCCCATGAAGCATCCTTAATGAACTCATTTAAAAGGCTATGGGTTTTCTTTTGACTCTCAAAGAATGCATTGGACATAACCTCAAACGAGTATAGATACTCATGGATAGAAGAATCACAATCATACACAAGAGACTCATCAATATGGGAAGGAGGGTTAGGATAATCAAATTCAACACTCTCTTGGTTTTCAACTCCTTCGCCATCACTAACATGCTCACCAAAAGGATCCTCACCCTCTCTTGGTTGTTCAAAATCATCATCATCATCCTCAACACACACATTGGATAGGGATTTTTCACATACAAGCATCAAGGATGACAATTCATTTTCCAACTCTTCTCCTCTTCTCTTTTCCTCCTCAATACGCTCCTCATTCTTTTTCATTATCTCTAATTGACCTCTCATAGAATTAAGAATCATCTCCTTACTAGGCCCAAACTCATTATCAAGCTCAATGCGCCTAATTTGAGACTCAAATGTATCAACAAGAGATTCAAAAGATGTAGATGGTTGAGGCTCAACAAGAGAAGAAGAAGTACAACCAATATTGGAAGAATCAACATTAAGATCATGAGCATATACATCACATTGGGGAGTGGGGGCACAATTTATAACATGAGATTCATCATTAAGGGAATGAAGCACATCACAAGAAGGCATGGTAAATAATGAAGAATATTGAAACACACCATTAGCATCAACTTGAACTTGCACTTCATTATCATGAAGAAAAGGAGAAATAAAGTTGAAATCATGTGTTCTAGGTTCACTTAAGGGATCATGTGACAAATCATGGGAATTCATGCTAATATTAGAAGAATCAAGACATTGCATATCAATATTAGACTCATGATTACCCTTATCATAAAAATCCCTAGCAAGCCAAACATAAAAATCCCAAGCATCATCAATTGACAAAGCTCTAAATTCACCATTATGCATACATTCAACTTCATCCCTAGTTTTCTCATTCAAACCTAAATAACAAATCTCACAAGCCTTCAAAAAATTACAACAATTATAGTCCAAAAATCCCTCAAGTATAATGAAATATTCACAAAAAGGCTTATTGCTATATTGAGGAAATGATAGACATGCCTTTTTTTTTTCTTTTTTTTTTCACAAAAGAAACAAAATCAAATAAAAGTAAAAATATACACAAAGACCTAGACTCAAGCAATCAAAAACACTCAAACAAAGTCACCGTTCCCCGGCAACGGCACCATTTTGACAAGGGGAAAACTAGGTCGTTATCTAATCTTCCCTCGGTCAAACTAAATTTATAAACACTTAACAAACCTAAATACGATTATAGAGGCAAGTCAAGGGTCAAACCCAAAGGAACGGTAATGTTCAAGCACTTTCAATTAGGCGCCTAAGCTAGGTCGAAGACGAAGGTAAGAGAGAATACTAACAACTAACAAAACAAGTAACCAAGGAAATAAAACACTAGGAACGGGGATCAACAAGTAATCATGTCAATTGCAACAACTTGGGAAGAGCATGCCAATCAAAGGTTGTGAGGACTAAATGATAAGAGCAATCAATAGGAATCAAAGAGCTATCTCCTAATTGTTAAGCTAGGGTTCACTATGAAGAACAAACTAAGAGAATCACAATCAAAACCAATTGATAATTGCAATTCCTAAATCAATTGTTCATGTCATTAGCAATTACAATGCAATCTAGCATAATTCTCAAGGCCAAATTGAATTACACACATGCAAACCTTCACTAATCACTTTAATCTCAACAATCAATCAACACAATTCCAAAATTAATCACAATTAATCAATCATACAAGTTTCACCCAATTCCTAGCCAAACAACTATTCAAGAATCATCATCTATCAACTAACAACTATGGAAATAAAGAATCAACAAAATATCAAGAACAATTACACTAATCAAGCATCAAACATCAAAATTAAACCAAACAAACATCAAATTAAACAAAACAATTGAATGAGATAGAGTTTAGAAATGCTCATTGATAATTAAGAAGATCTCCAACACAATTTTCACACTTGCATCTTCAATCTCTCAATCACCATTGAAACTCCTCACTTTCTCTCTCTAAAACTACTCCTAATATAGCCTAATCAAGAGAGAAAAGCTCTCAACCTAAGAGAGAGAAAACTATTCTAAAACTAAATAATTACATGAATGAAGAATAAAGTAAACCAAAAACTATATAAACAAAAGGAGAAAAGAAGTTTAAAATCGTAAAAGACCCAGAAACCCGCGCCCGCGGAGAAATCGGTCGCGCCCGTGGAGGGGAACGGACACCCCGATAGCCGCGCCCGCGGCTCAAGCCCGCGCCCGCGGGGCCAAGGCCCGCGCCCTCGGGACAACCGCGGGTGCTTACTGCCCAAATACGGCAGTTTTGGAGCTGCAGCAACCCCACGCCCGCGGGTAGTGTAGCCCGCGCCCGCGGAAGTTTTCCAGGGCCAACTTCAGAAGGCTGTAACTTCCGATCTAAGAATTGTATGAAGGCGTGCAACCTATCATTGGAAAGATCTTCAAGTCTAGTTTCCAACCTAACTTGAATCACCCTAATCCGATCTGTAGAACTTGAGATATGACTAAAACAATGCACAAAGGTCCTATTTGATACTTTGCAATCCTTCGTTTTCCTTTGTTTCAAACTCAAATTCAATTCCGAAAAGTGCATATTGATCCTAGTGGGTGCTATTTTCAATTCCCATGCATATAGCCCGCGACGTACCTACAAAACAAGACAAAGAAACGGAGAAGCAAGAGAAATAGCCGAGAAATGAATAAAATGATAAGAAAGCCATTAAAAGCATGCATTTCTCTAAACTAACACAAAAACACGCGAATCGAGCATTATTCTCTAAAAACACGACATAAACAACTATAAATGAGCATAGAAATATAAAGAAAACATAGCCTAAAGGTGCCATAAATGGCACGGATCAGAAATAAGCTTCTATTTGCAAAAAGTTTGAGCGAATTTGGTTGAGAAATGAGCGAGAATGAGTAAGTTGAGGACTGGAACGAATCGTGAACAAATAACAGCAGCAACAGCGAAATGAATAAGAAAGGGGATTTATTCGAAAATCCCGAGTGCAATGCAAGACGACGAAATTGTGGCCTAGTGACAAGCCTGTCGTCTAGCGACAAGCAAAACGTGCGGCGACAAGGTCTTCCAGCAAGCGCTGGTGCGGCAACAAAGTGTATGGCCCCGTAATATGCTTATGTGGACCTGGTGAAGCAGTTTGGGTTCCTTGGTACCACTACAAGAAAATAACCTTTTCGTGGCGATTATTTTAACCTTTAGTATCGATTGTAATTGCAACAAAAAGCTTTCCCAACGAATGGTCATTTGATACATTATCCCCCGTTACCTTAGCTTTTAGTAGTGGTTTTCAATATCGCTGGGGTTGGCCTCAATAATTGATACGAAAAACTACATCCAATCGTGGTGATTATAGAAGCGATTATAATCGCTATAAATGTTTAACTCATTTTCTCCAAAAAAAAAATAAAACATGCGTATGATCTTAACAAGATTCGAACATGCAACCTCAAACTCTTATATTAAATTTTTCACCAATAAGCTATGACATATTTTATGTATTCTTTGTCAAACAATATTTATATATCTAGTGTTGAAAAGGCTTTTCATATCGATTTTTAGGATTTAGTGGTGATTGTAAATGATACGATTTCTCAAAATTATATAAATGTGTAAAAATAGTGTGGATATGTATTATTATGTTTTCCGTATCGATTTTATATGGGGAAACCATGGCGATTGTAAAATGATACGACTTCCTTAATTATTTCACTAATATAATTGCATATTGTAGCTAATGTACAATCGCTACGAAATAATCGCTACGAAAAGACATTTTTCTTGTAAAATACGCCAGTTAGCCCCTATAAGCAATTTGACATGATTTAGTAATCGACTCGATTACAATCATAAAGTGATCGACCTAATAAATGATAGTCTCACTTAGCTTAAAGCGCCTAACCATTGGCTCATTGCAAAGGCACCGACATAATGATTCTTGAAAAGCAAAGGCATCGACATAATGGTTCACAAGCAAAAAACGCCGATGTACAAGCATAGCAACAATTTCAGCAAAAAATCACAGCAGCAAAGTTCAAGCAAGCTTTTCACAATCAACAAGGGTTGATCTTCGGTAATTTTCTTCGGAAATTGTCGAAACAATTGAGGATGACTTCAAGCAAAGATATCTTCGACAACATTCCCTAGCTTGCAGAGGGTTTTCACAAACAACTGGAGGTGATTTCAAGCGAAGTTATCTTCGATCATGTTCCCTGACTTGCGAAAGATGGTCACAAGGCGGTAGAAGATCGTTTCAAGCAAAGCAATCTTCGATAGTATTCTCTGGCTTGCAGAAGATTATCACGGTGGAAATTGGAGGAATTTACAAGTTTAGCAGTCTTCATATGGTATCCCCTAGCTTGAGGATGATCGTCACAACAAATCAGTTACCTACAGAGACGCGTGCTCGACGGTGCAAGATACGCGTTTCTTAACTCTTTTATCTATTTGACTAACGCTAGTTTACCGGTATCGGCGTTACAAGAATTATTTAGGATTGTAGAATGTTCTAAATCATTCTCCGTCCCTATCGATTATATGACTTTTGTTTTTGAAACATAATTTTCTCCAAACTTAGTCAAATTTGGGGCTTCTGTAGACACCCATTTGTGTTTCCCCAAAACAAAACCTGGTGATGATTACCTTTCGCGTCGATATTATAGTCTTCTAGAATCTTCTAGAAGGTTCTTTTAAATCCTAATGGGATTAGGATTGATAATTATGTTTTATGAGTTTTATATGGAATAAAAGAAGTGTCTTAAATGAAATTACGATTTTACCCTTTGTACGGATTTTATAACTTGATTTTATCAAAACGTGAATTCCGCGTGGAAAACCTTCTGCATCGCCAAACGACATGTTCGTCGCCTAGCGACGAAGCCTGTCACTTGGCGACGAGCTCTGTCACTGGCAACAAAAGAGTGTTTTATTCCTTTTCAAACTCTAATTCGTTTCTATCAATTCCGGACTATTTTCTTATAAATAGGGTCCCTAAACCTCCATTTTTCAGGAATCAGAATTCTCTAATTCTCTTCTCTCTCTCTAAGCTAAAGCTTATTCTCTCTCTCCCTCTTTCAAGCCTAGCCTTTTACAAGCACAATTCCTCGTACATTAGCACTAGACACACCTAGCCAAGTTCAAAGTTGTCTTCGCCCTAGACGTGAAAGGTTTGATATTTTTGAGGGTTTGGTCCCAAATCTCTATTTCAATTATTTAATTTAATTATTTTGTTCTTTAATTTTCCTTGAAGTTACTAACGTGTGTATTTTGTTATTCGGAAGAGATACGAGGCATCCAAGTAAGTACTTTAATTGCTTTATTGATATGTTGATATAGAATTCATGTTTAGATTGTTATTTTGATTCCTAGTATCATGTTAGGATGTTTTATTGCTTCCTAGTATCATGTTTAGGGTGATAAATAGGTTTCTTATGTCAATTATGATTTCTATGATGCTTTCTATTTTCTTTCCTAATATCATGTTAGTATCATGTTAGGGTTAAATTTTTTATCTTTATATGTTTAGTGACATGCTAGGGTTTGTTATTAATCTTGTTAGTATCATGCCTAGGATCTTGCTATTAATATTATGCTTTAACATGATTATTTTATTTATCATTTTTGTTATTTTTGTGATTATTATTATGTTGTTTAAAGGGAATTTTTACTTGTCATCATGCTTAATAAGATAATTAATAATCTTATTTAGGGTTAATATGATTATATTACAAGTGATCGCCAATAATAGTTTTATTTGTGCATTAATATTTAACCAACATAGATTAAACAGGTTTAGGGTAAACCCATTGATTGCATGTTAGTCAGAAAGCGCACATGAATACGAGAAGAATAAAGTATAGGCCTATTATTAGGGCAGGTTCTTTCTCTTTTAGATTGGATTTGTTCCTTCATCCCTGAACTTCCAGTCTTCGTTTTAGACCTATTGGAGTTAACGATCTCCTGGATCGTTAAGGGGTGTAACCTTTACCCTGTGAACGGTTTACAAGTTCCTAAAACTTGTTGGTGACTCTTTTGCTCTAGCTTCCTTCCCTTTGGACACCATCATGCTTAAGTGTATGATCACAGTGGGGTTCAAGTTTGGGGTAATGCTTGAAATATTCCCTACACTTACCTGTTCTTCTATTTAACCCTCATTTTCTCTTGAGTTTTTTTTTTTTTTTTTTTTTTTTTGCAATCTACATTGATCAAGGGAATAATTCTGACTTGATTCTTAAACAAAATTCTGGTAACTTGTTTATCTTAAATTGTGGTTAGTTGTTTTTTAACTAGTAGCAATTAAGTTTTAGGGTTTTATCTTTTTTTTTTTTTTTTGAATTACTATTTGATTGTTTGAATTTGGGTGTTAATAAGGTTGTTTATGTCTGGATTATGTTTATTTGTTTGGTAATTGATTCACTAAGGTATATTTATTTGAAATAGTGTTGTTGGTTAGGGTTTTGATAGAAAAACATAGTGTTTGTGGAAGACCCTAATATCTATATTTGATGATAATAGGAAATAATGGACGGTCTAGAGGATGCACACCCTTTATTATCGCTGGAGGGTATTCTTGCTAATCATGTTTTTCCAAAACTTAATCCCGCGGAAAGACATTCAGCAGGAAATGTTAGTAGGAGGTGGAGGAAAGTTATTCGATTCGAGCTAGAGGGTGCCAATCCTGTTCTGGGCATGGAGCAGATAATGGTTCTCCATGTCTTTTCTAAACTGAACTTTTTTGAGCAAAAAATTGCCTCTTTGGTTTGCCAAGATTGGAGGAGGATGATACTTGATTGTGCATTTATACCTTGGAATCATTACAACCAAACTAATAGCTACTATACATGGGTTATTGATGACCTTATCAACAATGAAGGAAAGGATTTCTAGACTGATATCAATGAGGATTGGTCACCTTATTGTGATGGTTTCCCTCTGTTGTTTAGGGAGAACTAGAATTTGGGGTTGGACAGGGAAGCTTTTGGTGTTTGTTAAGTTCTAGTGTAGTACTTATATTTTAGGTTAATTTGGATGTACATGTTGTTGTCAAAGGATAGTGTGATATTATGAGGTTGTATTTTGTAACACTTTGTCACATCCTTGACAATTATATTGGAAATGAATGGAAATGTTTATAAATTTTAATGGAATTTTCTTAATTACTTATTTGTTATTTACTTTCCTTTATATTCTTAACTATACTGTACATTGTAGTGAATTTTGTTCTTATTTTTCCCTTTGGTATGGATATGGTTGTTTCACTATGCATAATGTTATATCACGATGTGAATACTTAAGTGTTTTGCATTTAACATTTTTAAGTCAGAAATAAGATTATTATAATCAGGAATTAGATATTATTAGCTAGAAATCAGGGTGGTTTAGTCATATATTAGGTAGTTCATCTAAGGTATTAGTGTATTTCAGTCAGACATATTATTCTTAAAGTCAGAAATTAGCAAATTTTATTCAAATATTATTGCTAACTTATATCAAGGATCGTTCTATGTTTATTTGGCATATAAAAAATTAAATAGTCAATTGATTATGTGAATTCTTAGAGTTTTGCATTTAACAATTTTAAGTCAGAAATAAGATTGTTATAATCACGAATTAGCATGATTTATTCATCTTTTAGTTAATTAAATTAAGTTATTGGTGTATTTTGGTCTGGCATAACATTCTAAAAGTCAGAAATTAGCAAGTTTAAGACAGAATTAAGATTAATATAATCATAAATTAAATATTATTAGTTAGGAATTAGAATGATTTTAGATAATTCATCTCAGGTATTGGTGTATTTTATTCAGGAATAACAATCTAAAAGACAGAAATTAGCAAGTTTTTGTCAGATATTACATAACTTGTATCAGTCATTTGTGTATGTTTATCAAGCATAAAAAAATTTAGGGTTTTTCTAAAATATGCCCCCCAAATTAATGAATTTCTAAGTTGTACCCATGCTTTTTCAAATTTATAAGTTGTGTACTCCACTTCACGATATTTTATCAACAATACCCTTTTTTAGTCATATTCGTTAATGAAAGTTAAGTTATTTTATCGACAATGGTGTCGTGGCGTTATTTATTTAACACGTGTTCCAATTTAATTGGTTTAATACTTTTTAAAAAAAATTAAAAAATTAGAAAATAAAATAATAAAAAAGGCTATTGTTAACGTCAAAGGTTATTGTTAATACAAATTAGTGAGGTTAAGGGCACAACTAAGACGTTTGAAAAAGCAGGATCACAGCTTAGAAAACGAAGAAGTTCGTAGGCATAACTTAGAAAAACCCAAAAATTTAATAGTGTTTGATTTTACTTAGAATGGCTCTCAGTACTTTGTGATTTGGATAAAGATATTTAATATAAAGATATTTACCTAGACTTTTAGATAAAGATGAAAAAAATGTAAGAATAAGAAATAGAAAAATATTTTAAAAGTATTTTTTTTAATCTTTTTTATTTGTTTATAAAACCATGATTTACTCACACATTTTGCATGTTTGTGTACCTGTATATTCTGTCTCCTAAAAACTCTTTTTTCTTTATTGCTCAAATATGGAAAACAATTCTTAGTCTTCGACTTCATCAAACGATCCAGAAAAAAATATTTTTGACAACTTTGAAAAGAAATTAAATGATCTATTCGAGAGAAGAGATAGAGTGAAGGATGGGTTGATGAAGCTGTATAAAAAAGTTGAAAAAAATGAAATCGAAGAACTGAGGAAGAGAAAGAGAGCGGAAGAAAAATTTCAGGAAGAACATAACAAAAAAAAAAAGAAAGAGGACGATCATCAAAACAAGGAACAGGAAGAAGAAAAGAAGATCAAAAGAAAAAACAAGTTTAAAATCTCAAGAAGAATATTAAGATTCTAGGTTTTTTTTTATTTTTTTCTCTATCACTTTCTAAAGGATTAACCTCAATCAATATCATTATAATACATGAAAAAAATGATATGTGATAATTAAAATTTCAAAAATATACTATATTTTATGATATATTACATTTTACGAAATATATGAAATCGGTAGCCTATACATTGCTGAGTATTTATTTAGTATCGTACTTTAATTTTATTTTGTTTTGTCATTGTATGTTATTTTAAGTTTAAATTGGTATGTGTAATTTATGAATTTTATTATTTTAGTCATGTATTGTCTGTTTTTTTTTCCAGGAATTAAATTATAATAATCAGGCTATAATACTTTTTGGTAAAAAAATAGTATATTCTAGTCAGTAATTAGATTTAAATTTTCATGTAATGGTATATATTTGTCAGAAATTAGATTACACTAAATTCCTTATATTACAATATTTATAGGGCTGAGTATAATACGTGGACAAATTAAAAGCCAGGAAATGATGAATTGGTTGATTTAGAATAAAATTACTTGGGAAAGCGCGAAATAATAACTTATTTGAGTAAAGTATTAAAAAAATTATATTCTCAAAAAAATCTATCCACCCTTTCATATTTCTCTTCTATTCCTTAAAAAAAACCATCCATTTCCAGAGCTTCAACAAAGGATATTTAGTAGTTTCATATTCAATTTTTATTCGGATTCAATTACATTGCATGGTACATTGTTTTCTCTATTATTTTTATTGTTTTAATATTGAAATTATGTTGAAAATATTATTGGTATTGTGGGATTTAAAATTTTATGCTGATCATCAGTTTTTTTGTGTAGTCGTATATAATGTGTTACAATGTGTAGAATTTATATTTTTTGTTAGTTCTGATTGAATTTTCGGCTTTGTTACTCCAGTAATTTTATGCTTATAATTAGTTGATGTTCATTGTTAGTATTTTTTAAAACAAAGGATTTTTTGGTTTGAATTATTTTAATTTGTGGTTATCTTAACACTATGACTATTGGGTATTTTTGTTAGTATAAATGGATCCAGTAGACGACCCCCACTACATGGCTGCTCTAGAGGATGCACCACATGCTAAATCTATTCCTGAAATCTTATGCATGTATATCTTTCCTAAGTGCACCCCTCGAGCCCAAGTGATGTGTAATTGCGTGTGTAGGCATTGGAATGATGTGTGGTATTTGAATACCTGGATTCCTCATGTTGTTAGAGCTAGACAGGCCAGTGAAAGGTGGTAGATTGCAACTTTTATTATGAGACATAATGGGTATGGCTTTCATAATTCAATTTCAGGATTGGGATGAGTTTCTAGATGGTTTGCGATGGTTATTTAGGGATGAGGAAGATATCTAGAGTAAGAAAAGGAAGAGGGAGGAAGCTATTTAACCTGGTGGGCAGCAGAAAAAGATTAGGCTAGCTAGAGTAGTGATGTAAGTAGTGCTAGGTTAATTGCCCTGTGACTTGGTTTTTGGTTAACTAGAGGGCTGTCTTTTGTATAGCATGGAATTTTTTGCTCTTGTCATAGTTTAGTGTGACAGTGTTCTTTTGCTTTTGTAAGGCAATGTCACCACTATGACAAAGCATTATGTACTTATTTGACAATTTTAATGAAATGAAGAAATTAAAGTACTGATTTGGACTTAATTTTTTGTTTTGGTTTTTATTATGTATGTTTTTATTGTTTATTCTTTTTTGTGCATAATGTTGGTGAATGAAAAAATACTCTTGAATAATTGTACTATGTTACCTCAATCAATAATAAAATTCTATCAGTCAGAAATCAGATTAATTTAACCAAGAATATTTATATTTTAATTAGTCAGGAATTATACTAATTTAACCAGAAATTAATTTATTTTTGTAACTAAATATTATTTTTAATCAGGAAAAATATTATTTCTTTAAGTAATATTTTCCTTTTAGTCAGGTATTAGATTATTTAGGGCAAGAGTTAAATTATATTTGCCAGGAATTATTTTTGTTTTATTTTTGTTAGGAATTATAATATTTAATTCAGATATAAGTATTTTATAGTCAGATATTAGATAATTCTTGTCAGGTATTGATCTATTTTTGTTAGCTATAACTATATTTTAATCAGGAATTAAATAGTTTTAGAGTTTAATTATATTGGTTGTGAATAATTAGAGTTTTGGATTTAACATTTTTAACTCAGAATTAAGTTTATCTTAAATAGGACTTAGATAATATTAATCAGATATAATTTCTTTCATCTTAGGCATTGGTTGATTTAAGTCAAGCATAACATTTTATTCAGGTATTAGATTATGTAGGGTAGGAGTTAATTTATATTTGTCAGAAATTAAATAATCTTTGGCAGGAATAAATTTATTTTTATAAGTAAGTACATTTTTAAATGGGAATAAGATAGTTTCATTCAGGTATTAGATTACTTTTGTCAGGATATAAAACTTTATCATCAGGAATAAGATTTCTTTCTTCATGATTAAATAGTTTGAATTCAGGAATTAATAAATTTAAATCTGTTATTAATATCTTAGTCAGTTATTGCATTATTTTTCAGAGGAATTATATTATTTTTTTCAAGAATTAAGCTACATTAAATTACTTAGACTGTGTTAAGCTATAGAATACAAATCACATATTAAAGTATAAAATACAAATATTATAAAGATACTGTGTTAAGCTATAGACTCTGGTATGGCGTTGCTCATTGCAAGATCTTGATCAGTGAAGATTGATTTAGGTTCAATTCCACACATTGACTTTTTGAAGATTGAAAGTAGCCAAACAAATGTTTCAGTCTTTTCATCAGTTATGTCTTTTCATCAGTTATGAATACAAATCCAAACATTGTTGTTCTCTAGTGATTGTTTATACCAACAAATGGAGTACATATCAACCCATATTTGTTTGTTCAGTATGTTGTATTGAAGATTAAAACATGACCATAAGCTTTGAAATCTTCAAGCATTTGAGAGTCACGCCAAAAATTGCTCACAACATTAGTTTCTTCTCCTAATTTCAGTCTATACAAGAATGAAGGATCTTGATCCGCTCTTTCTTGAAGGGTATCTAATACATTCTGCATGTCTCCACCTTCCACCATACTCATTTTCACCCTTGATACATAGTTAAGGTGATCTCTATTAGTATGACCTACACATTCTTCTCCTCCAGCTTCATTGAATATATAATTATAAGCATACATTGGTTTAATACCACTCTCAATCATGCTCTCAATTAGCTCACCCATTGGAGCTGATATTTGCCTTTCTTATCTTAGATGATGTCGTTGAACTGTTACTACTAATTCATGACTATGTTCCAACTCATGTGTAAGAACAGCAAATCTACCTTCTACATTTTTCTTAAAACGAATATTAGCTTTGCATCCAGTTCTTGTCTCATTTACTTTCCTTTCTTTTCTCTTTCTTTCATCAGTTTTACCCAGTATGGGTATTTCTACTGAATTTTGTTCACCTGCAATCTTCATTTTACCCTTTGTCTGTCCTTCCTTAGAACATATAAAATAAAAGTGATACAGTGAATCATTATTATCTCTTCTCTTTGTTGATTTTCTGACGCTGAAACCAACAGATCTTGAATGAGCTTTGTATAAAAAAAAATATCCATCATTGTCATTGTAGTCTGATACTGTATAACCTGCTAAACATCTACTTATGTTTTCATCCTTGTCATACTTGTAATAGTCAGAAATTAAATATTTTAGGCGTAAGAAATTATAAAAATTTAAGTCAAGAATAACAATATTTAAGTCAAGAAATATATCAATTCAGATAATTTGTAAGGAATTAAAGATATACAGTCAAAAATTAGATTTTATATATCAGGAATTATAGTTATACTGTTAGGAAATAATTTTAAGCAATAACACGAATTAGTATGTTTCAATCAGGAATTAGATATTTTGTGTCAGGTATTGAACAATTTTTGTCGGACATTACAATATTTAGTTAGGAATTGAATTAGAAAATTACTATGTTTTATTGAGAAACTATATGATGTACTCCCTCCATTTTTAAATACTTGCTCCATTTTCCTTTTTCGACCGTTTTTATATACTTGCTCCATTTCCTTATTTGGAAAATTTTTACAATATTTAATTCATTTTTACCACCTAGTGGACCCAACAAATATTATATTTTATTAATTTCATATTCTCTCACCTCCAAATTCTCCACTACTTTTGCTTGTTACAATTTTTTATTCTTCCACCAACCCCACTACCATATTTTATTACTTTCTCCAATTTCTATTAAAACTCCGCGCATGGAGAAATGGAGCAAGTATTTAAAAACGGGGGGAGTATATATCAGGTAATAGTATATTTTGGTCATGCTTAAATATACTTTAGTCAGGGATTAAACTTGTTTTGAAAATTACTGATTTAATGAATCAGCATCTTTTATTCAGGAATTAGATAATTTATGTTAGGTATTACAATATTTTAGTTAGAAATTTAATAGTTTTTGTCAGTTTTAAGATAACATAAGTCAGGAATTACATAAAATTACACAATAATTATATATTATTACACAAAAATTATAAGTTTTTAGTTAGAAATTAAAATTGTTTCGAAATTTATTTCATCAGAAATAAGATTAGAATAGTCAGATATTTGATTAAATGATTCAGGAATGAGATTTACAAATAAACGAATTGAATTTAAAATTAATTTTATGTGTAATTACTATGGTTTAGTCAGGAATTACTTTATATATGTTAGGAATTACTCTATTTTTGTAAGCATTAAAATATTTTTTTCAAGAAATAAACTATTTAAGATTATTTTAACACTTCATAAATTTTCAAACAATCATACCTATTATATTTGCAGCATTTTCATCTCTTTCTTCATCATCTCTTCCTTGATTGGTGTTCTCTTCTATAATTACATTATCTGTTGCATTTATTATTAGTGCTCAACACTTAAGGTATACAATCTGAAACTAAAATAGCTTTGCATGCAAATTATAAGTTGAATCAACTACGATCGGAAATCAAATTAGCCTTGCATGCAAATTATAAATAGAAATGAAATTAACTACGATCTGAAATTAAATTATTATTGCTTGCAAATTATAACTTGAAATTAATAACGATCTGAAAATAGATTAGCCTTGGTTGCAAATTATAAGCCGAATTTAACTCAAAATTAAATACGATCTAAAATTAAATCAATATTACATGCAAATTATAAGTCAAAATTTATTGTATGCAAATTTAAATTGCATTTAAAATTGAATAAGCTTTTTGTGAAAATTTATAAACTCGAAATTGATTATGAGCTAAATATGATCTGAAATTTAGTATAATATGAAATTAAATACAATTTGCAATTAAATGCAATCTGTATTTAAATTTGATATGAAATTATTAAATTAAATTGAAATAAATTGTACCTTTTTCAGCAGTAATTAAGCTCGAAATTTATTTTATAGGTGAATCAGATTATTCTTCAATTATCATTCTATTTTTTGATTTCTCCATTATTCTAATTTGAATTTTCAAAAATTTGAAAATTTGAAAGCTCTGATGTTTGAAAAAATGAAGGAGTTCTTAGTTTCGCGAAACGAATGCGTTCACAATTTTGTTAGAAAATGTCGGTGCTCGAAATTTGAGGAAAGTGATACGGAGTAAATGATAAAAAATTTACACATTTATAAATTAGCGCGCGGGCTTTGGTCTAGTATCTCAGGCCCGCACCTTTTTGATTTAGAGTCTGGTCTCACACAAAACGCTTTGTTTACTGAGGATTACACATTGTTACTTCGAGGCCACAAGTTCAAACCCCTTCAACTAATTCCTTGGGAATAGGAGATTTCCTTACTTCCCCCATCTACCCTCAACTCCTCAAATAGGCCTGTTATTGAACAAGGTAACCCATTGATAATTAGGTCAGACCCAAATTTATAGGGGCCTTATTGGTTAAGGTCAATAAAGAGTTAAAATACTTGTTTAATTTAATACAAAAAGAAATTAGACAATGCAAATTTTAAGATGCACCATAGTGCACCTAAAAATAGATGCACCACGCCTATATTTCTGAATATTTAGTAAAAAAATTTGAACCATTGCAAATTTTGAACATGTAGTAGAAACATCTGAACATTGCAAATTTTGAACATTTAATTTAAAATCTGAACAATTTCAATGCATCACGTCTATACTATTGAACATTTAGTAAATAAATCTAAACAATCGCGAATTTTGAACATTTAGTTAAAAAAAATATTAACATCGCAAATTTTGAACTTTTAGTTAAAAAATCTGAACAATTGTAATGCACCACGCCTATACTTTTGAACATTTAGTTAAAAAAATATGAATAATTACAAATTTTGAATATTTAGTAAAAAAAAACTAAACAATCGCAAATTTTGAATTATTATGAGTCAGACAAATTTTGAAAGAAGTTTGTCAGACTCGTAACTGAACATTTATTGTGTACAAAATGAACGTTTCTTTATAAATTATATACATAAAAATTACATGTTTATCTAAAGTTTTTGTGACGTGTTCATATATTTTTTTTTTTTTTTGTAAATGTTCATATTTTGTAAAACGTTCAATTTTTTTTTTTTTACTAGATATTCAAAAGTATAAACGTGATGCACCTATTTCTAGGTGCACCATGGTGCACATAATACTAATTGTCGATCCACACCAACCCTGACCTGTCCAATTACAAGGTCTACCTTCAAGCATCAGTGCCAAAGCCCTAATCCCCATGACTCAATTTCATCATAATGCTAATAATGTTGTAAGTAAACTCTGGCTCTAAAAGTTTTGTTATACATGCAAAAAAATTACTCCATTCTTCTCAGAATAAATGGGATGTTGGACTTTTTTACCATTTATGTATTAGCTTTGACTAAATTTTTTATTAACATACTCCCTCTGTCCCCCATTGATAGTCATTTTTGCTAAAAAAATCGCGGGAATTAAGGAGAAATAAATAAAGTACATTGAAAAAATAAATTTAAATTGGATATGCAAAAAAGTAGAGAGAGAAAGTAATTAAAGTACATGGAAAAGTAAAATTTACATGGGAAAGTTAAATTTGCACAAATATTTTTGCAAATGTTAGAGAATTTTGGTAAAAATATAATATTAATGGTACTTGTAAAAAGCAAATGCAACTAACATTTTGAGTCACCAGAAATGGCAAAAGTGACTATCATTGGGGGATGGAGGGAGTATTAAAAACATATTTTATCATAAAATATGTTATTAGATAGGTATTTATATGACGTTTCATAATAAAATTTTTAAATGATTTTCATTAACATTTATTTTTATAAAAAGAAAGTCAAATTAGTGTATCGACGTGTGTGCAATTAAAGTTGATTATGTTAGTTATTATGGGACATGGGGAGTAATAACCTCTAAACCCTTGTTGTTTTTTAACCCCATCAATTTGTCAAGCGTTAACTGTTGGGCTAACCAAACTTGTGAGAGGTTTTGGTTCACTAACGGTGTGTTTGGATTGAAGGAAATGGAGGGAAAGGAAGAGAAAAGAAATGTAGAGATGGAGTATATTTCATTTGGATAGCAAATGAGAAAGGGAGGGAATTGAAGGGGAGAGAAATTGAAGAATCAAATTGTAGAAATTTAACTAGGTTAAACCCCGTGCAAATGCACGGTTGTTGAATAATTATGATAATAATATAATTATATAAAAATTAATGAATCGATTCATCAGGTATTAAAGTGCATGAAATATAATAAAACAATTAAAACATGTGAGAGAAAATATTTATAGTTATAATGTGCAAGTTGATATTTTAGGAAGTTTATTTTAGAATTTATATATATAAAAAAAAAAGTCATAATCTAAATGCAATCTTTATTTTTATATAATAACGATTTTTTTAGAAAGTAATTTTGGCGGGAATTTTTTTTATAATATGTTGCCAAGTGTTCCTTTAGATTCGCTTTTAGTAGTATGTAATTGATTCCTCCAACAATGAAAAGATTTGGAAAGAAATCTCACAATTCTTCCCTTCCCTCCCCTCCCTTCCCCTCCCCTCCCCTTCTCCTCCCTCCCCTTCTTTTCCTCCCCCTTTTTTTATCCAAACAAACTGTAAGTTATTACATTTTACCACAAAAAAGTAGATTAGGAACATCTTGTCGCAAGACCGTGCCTTAATCTAGAAGTAAAAATGTATACAAAGATTATATCGTATTAATATTTCATGCTATGCAATTTCAGTTCCAAATAATAATATATAATATACTTGTATAATAATAAACTCTAGCATACATGGTTAAGATTGATTACATACTATATTTATGAATGAAGACCTTTGAGAGAAGGTTCAATGGCAAGATAAACTTGGTACCACCCATTTTGTGTAGGGTGAACTGTGTCCCAAAAGAATGCTAAAGTAGGCTTATCACATACTGTGTACTTGGCTTGATCGCCGTCATTGCTCCCACAACCGAAATCGCCTGAAACACCTTGGCAACATGGCTGCAACAAGTTACCGTAGTCGAAATTTCCTGCACCATGGAACGAGTCATGGTGGTAGTTAAGTTATAGTTAAGTAATCCTTGGAGCCGAAGTACGCACTTATTTCAAAAAGAAAATACAAAAGCAAATGTTATCCTTATCAGTTAAAAAGGAAGCAAGGTTGTATGTAGATTAGTTTATTCAAGCAACAATGACCTAAAATAATAATGTGGAGGAATGATACAATAAATGCAATTATGGCCATACAAAATGTCATACCATTACTTGTAACACTACTTGTGTTTTTTAACATGACATAATAGGCTATGATTTATTTTGAGTTTAGCGTTTAATGGAATAAAATGTATACGCTTGAGAAAATTGTGAAAAGGGGTTTTTTAAGTGGTCGACTTTTTTAAAAATGATCTTTTAAGGGAAAACTTGTGAAAAATGACATTTTAAGTTGAATTTTATTTATATGGGGTACTTGGCTGACCTTGCATGGTGGTAAACGCCGGAGCTTTGGCGTTGTGGTCAACGCTGTTTTTTTTTAACAAAAAAAATCCCCGAATTTCCCACCTTTACCGACCTAACCATTTCATTGAATGCTTTGTCTTCAATTTGGGTTAAGTCGGGAAATGAGGGAAATTTGGAGAATATTTTTTTTAATAAGCCACGTGACTAACATGTAATAGTCAATAGTCAATGTTGGAGCTCCGGCGTTGACCACCACGCAAACTCACCCAAATACCCTATACGAGCAAAATACAACTTAAAGGGTTCTTTTTCACAAGTTTTAACATAAAATGTCATTTTTCAAAAGGTCAACCACTTAAAAGGTCATTTTTTCACAATTTTCTCATTATATAATGTACATAGAACCAAAAAAACAATGATTTAAACGAGATTCAATCGCAAGTCTTGTTACTAATTAACTTAACCATAGTTAAGACTTCATAAGATAAGATAGCTAACATCATTTTTAATGACTACTTGTAATTTGTATGGTATACCATAAATATAAATTATTACAATATGATAATTCTAAACTTAATGTATGTGTAGAATACGGTTAATTATGATGAAAGGGAATGTTAGAGAGTAAGGAAGAATTAAAGACCTTTATTATGAGATTTTTGTTTCTGCAATGCTGATAAGAATGCACCATAGAGGTCCAAGGTAAAGAAGGCGCCCGGTTCGTTGGATGTTTTGCTCGATATCGTCTTTAAACTTGCTTGGAGTAACTGATTGTGAGTTAGGGAGATGTCGTTTATACCTTGGGTGCAGTTCGTGTAGCCTGAGAATAATGTAATAGCAGGTAAACATCCTAAAGGCTCCATTGCTGTGACAGCTATCTTTGGTACGCCTAAGTTATGAATCCGTTGAAGATCTAAGACCAATTGGTTAACAACTGACTTTGTGAAGTCTGTCAAATTCTACAATCACAAAATATAAAAGTAAAACATTAATTATACGTGAAGTGAAAGCTTAATTAGATAAGTTGTTTAGTAACAACAACAATAAAAATTTGAAAGGGTTAATTAATTAACAAATTTGAGTTCACAAATATTGTGCTACTACTTATGGTAAAAATCTTAAAACAAAGTGCAGCAATAATCACCCATTATTAAGCCATTAAGGTAGAAAATCTTACTTTTTCAAGGGTCCCTTAATTAAAAGAGAAGATTATTGCAATAAAAGCCCAATACTGTCATCTTCGAAGTGAGCCCCAGCCGACGATGAGATGCAATTACAATTGCTCTCTTTTGAAACTTATTATTGAGAGGTGCCGCCATAAGAAAAATACCAAAACCGCCAATATTTGAGGGGTGTTCGGTTCATTAATTGCAATGGATTGGTATAAAATCTCAAACTAAAGAGGTATAGATTCTTAAACTCATACTAGTCTAAATTTATAAATTTGTTTGGTTTTATTGTTGGAATAGATTCTAGCCTTTATTAATATAATGGATTGTGAATCTTAGGGGTAAGGCAGGGTATGGGGGGAGTTAAAACCCCTTGGATGGGTATGAAATTTCATTAGTAAAAAACACTTAACCAAACAACAAACTAGATAGAATAGATTGGCTACCAAGCACGGTAACCGAAGCCCAAAGACGGTTACCACGCTCGATAACTGGTTTTGAGCTTCAGTTATCGCGGCTGCTGGAAAAAAAAAAAAAAAAAAAACCCACCATCTTCTCGCCTGGAGGGCAAGTGGTGGGTTGTCATTGAGGGGGATGTGGTGAGTTGTTAGCGAGGATAAGGGGTGGTATAGGTAGTCCATTCACACCAAATGTTGGCAGTGTTTAGCAATCCCCTTATTACATCATTAATTTGTTATTAGCGCAAGTATCATACACATAGTATAAATCCGTATCATCCGACAAACTATTTTTTTCCTAGGCTTTTACACAGCTTGTCATAATTTTGAAATGCTCAAGATATTAGTGTTATATATATTAGGAAATTTTGTGAAAAACTACCTATTATATTCCAAAATTTTTGAGAAACTACCGATTAAAAATAATGTTGTAATTGACTACCTAACTTTTGAAAAATGTTGTCATTTACTACCTTAACGCCGGATTATGAAGTAAGTTAGACCTAAATTTTCCGACGTGTTGACTTGGATTCGTGACACATAGTGACCATCACGTGGGCAATCTGTGAGAAAGAAAAGGGTCATTGAATAATGTCACGTTATGGTCACGTGATCAAGTCAATGCCGGAGAATTTTGGTCATACTCATGCATAATCCGACTTAAGATAGTAAATTACAACATTTTTCAAAAAGTGGGTAGTAAATTGCAACATTTTTTTTAATAGGTAGGATCTCACAAATGATGGACTATAATAGGTAGTTTTTCGCAAAATTTCCTATATATTATATAGTACGACCCTTGTACATGTTATGCAAATTGTTAATGCGTAATAGTGGGTGTTAGGCTTTCATTCCTATTGATTTAAGGGTTGGTGAAATGATGATTTACTTTCTATAGTGTCGATATATGTTCATTAACATGAATACATGGCATGTGTAGGTGAGTAGGTCATGAGGTTTGCATTACAAATGAAAGGTAAGTGCTTTGTGATTCATAATAATTTTGAACCAAATATGCGTGTTAGTTGAAACTAATGCTCAAAATTAGTGCTATGTTTTAGTGGTCCTTAAATTTAAAGGACATGAACTATTAAGAATAAAGTTATTAGTGGGTCATAGTCATAGGATTATATTCCTTTCTTACAGACTTATGTAATAGCAGACAATTACGATTTCAAGTTATGGTCTAGGTTTAAATGTCATAAAGTTATCTTCATCTAAATGTTACATATACCCATTAGATTCACGTACTTCATCTAAATGTTTGTTACATATACCCAGTATAACTTGATTGTTCATCAATATTCCAAGGATAAAATAAACGAAATATGAAAACATATGAAAGTAATCAAATAATGTAAAATAAATAAAACAATTATTTAACTAAAAAAAATATAGAGTTAATTAGGTAAACCACTAACCTGTTGAGAGCCATGCTTGAGGTAGTTAGAATAGTCGTTGCCAGCAAGAGAGACAAGAGCAACAGAATTAAGAAGGTCATTTTTGGCATAAAGTTTATCCTGAGTAATAACATTTTTGAACAAATTGATTTGGGAAGTCATATTTGGTTGAGAAATATCCGTGTCGAATACTCCAGTTCCTCCATATGCAAAATTCATACCAAATTTTAACTCACTTGTACCACCTTTTGAGTTTCTTTGCTCGTATGGTATTGGTGATGTTATGTTCAAGTATGATGCTGTGTCATATTATCAAACAATGTCCATCAACTAAGAGAAAAGCTTCATCAAAATATAACAACTACTTGTTAATTTAGAGGTGTCCCGACCCAACCGGACCCGTAACTAACCCGAAAAATATCAGATTCAAATTTCGACTAGCATGGAAAAAATAATTTAGCATAATTGGACTTTTAACATTGACCCAACCCGACCTCATCGAAGCCAATCCGATCATCCGAATTGACAACTCTATCTGTTATTACACTTTGACGCTAATTGTCGAATTAAATGGAGAGGTGGTTTCACTTTATTAAGTAGATGAGTTACCCCTACTATCATAAATTGGTTTTAGTATGGATCCTCCTTTGTGGACTAAACACTCCTCCATGTACGAGCTGTCTAGGCTCATTTCATAATCTTTCATAATTTAACATATATTGATTGGTGAAACTTTTTTTTTTTTTTTTGGTAGGTTAGGTGAAGGGCCGCAACCCCTTACGGGCCAATTCGACTAGTTAGACAAAACCACTTTACCTAACTGGTCTTATCCCACATTTTCACCATTTCGTTTTTGTTATACGAAGTATTTACTCTGCACCGCTACATTTTGCATTATTGCCCTTATACAGAGTATTTAAGTCAAGGGTGTTATTGAGGATTATGCTGAAGATTATGAACTTCATCAGGTGTTAATTAGCCAATCGACCGGCTCGAGCTTGAAGCTCATTGAGCATGGAAAAATTAAGCACAGTTTGACTAAAGGCTCGGGACTTGATCAAGGCTTGTCAAGCCCAAAATTAGTCAGCAAGGTACAAATTGTGCTCAAAGCCATTGTTTCAAAGACAATCAAGTCTTTCTTTTATAATTCTTACATTTTGATGACTTGTTCTTATCTTTCAATGAGGAAATATTTTCTTTCTCATTCTTTTATTAATTGTTCTTCAACATAAACAACAACAGCAAAAACCATGAACGAAAGCTCTAAAACTCAACAACTCACTAAAAGTAATAAGAGTTTTGAAAATAATAAATTTTAGTTGGAAAGTCCTAACTCCTAAGTATGAAACAAAGTTTATGTAAGTAATTGATTTATTACAAAAATAAATTAATAATAATAAATAAACAAAAAAAAAATTGAGCTTGTTCACGAGCCTTCGAGCAAAGTCAATGCAAGGATAGTTCATGCTTGGCTCATGAAGATTTAGAGCAGAATTTGAGTTCGAGTCGAATCGAGTCGAGCCTATATCAAACTTTTATTGAGCCGAGTCTCGAGTAGTTCACGAGCATACTTAGCTCGTTATACTTCAATTCATCTATCGGATTTCTTTTATTTGCTTGCAACGTAGACTCAAGACACGCATTTTTATAAGATAATTAGAAGTTGGTAAATTAACTGTTGAATTCAATAACAAACAATAAAATATTAGAACTTTCCTGAATTGAAGATCCTAAACTCACAGTCGCGCCGTGGAACAATAATCCACTGCCTTAGAAGCGAAATACGCCACCACCGAGACAAGTTTCCTAGTGACGCACGCCCCCAAGTTTAACGCAACTCTCTCCGTAATCCGTGCACCCGAACTCGAAGACTGGAATTGCTCAAGAACTGTTCAGATCTCAAAAGGTAGGTTTGTGTTTTCGGCTAGAAAAGTGAATAATGTCACGAAAAGGTAAGACTCGTATTTATATGAGTCCTAGAAAAGGAAACATGTAATCAAACCGACCTAGGAAAAAAGGCGGGCCCGATCGCGTGAGCTGCCGCCCGATCAGGCGCGAGATCAAGCTTTCCAGACGCAGTGTCGCGCCCGGTCGGGCGATCTGAAATCCCCATTCCGGGCGAGCCATCAGGCGAAGCCGCCCGATCGGGCTCGTCAAAAACTTGAGTCCGCCACCCGGTCGGGCGAAGCCCGCCCGATCGGGCGTGAGAGATCTCGTAGAAAAACTCTTGTCCGTCGCCCGATCGGGCGCGAGAGTTCCCTATTTTCCTTTACCACCTTCGCCCGATCGGGCGAGAGCCGCCCGATCGGGCGCGAGTCATCCGATTGCATTACTATTTCCAACAATCACGCACTAATGCGAGCGGATCTTCAACATGAAACCTAAACAGTAAATGAAAGTCTTAGTACTTAAATGCTAGTATCCAAAGGTTTGAACTAACACATTAGTGCACAAGGTTTTCAACACTTCCCTAGTGAGTATCCTAAGATTTAAACTCCTAGGAGCGAGGAAGGGACCTTGAATGCACATACCTTGACTTTAGAGCTTAAGCAACTCCGTCAATCTTGGCCAACACTTGGGCTCTCATGAGTACTTCAGGAAAAAAATACTTCAGTCTTCCCTTGAGAGAGGCCACCTCTCGTACTCATGTAGGTGTTAATCCTATGTGTTACTCACACACGTTCCCAGCAAATTCAAAGGTTTTTCCCTGCAGGCTTAAACATGTTTAAGCACCTTGCAAACCTAAGAAATCCATGCAATGGAACTAGAACATTAAGAACATAAGTTCAACCCTTCAACTTCGGTGTCATTATCTATCCTGTTTTAGGAGCCAATGGGACAAAGGTCTTAACTCTTTAAGAACCTCCACCTATCCCTGCTCAGAAAACAACTGGACTAATGACATTAAGAGATAAACTCACCCTAACAGAATCAACTTACCACTCTTATAGAGTAATAGATTCAAACACATGATACACATATAACAAATCCACATGATTCATTGCAATGAAACAAAATAACCAAAACAGGTTCTTGATTTATTATAACCAATGTATCATGTCACATATCTAGAATAGCTACCATTTCAAGTCATTACAACAAAGGTCCTAAACCCATACCAGCTAATGACTCCACCACTAGTCTACGACTCAAACCCTTAGTAAAAGGGTCTTCCAGGTTTTTCTCTGTTCGAACATAGTCCAACGAAATAACCCCATTCACAATAAACTGCCTCACAGACTCGTGTCTGACTCTTATGTGCCTTTTCTTACCGTTGTAAACACTATTTTTAGCAACACATATAGCGGCTTGTGAATCACAATGCATAGATACAGGTGGTGACGGCTTCCCCCACAAAGGAATATCAATCAACAAATTTCTCAACCAATTTGCCTCTTGTGTAGCAAGATCCAATGCAATGAACTCAGCTTCCATAGTTGATCTAGCTATACACGTCTGCTTACCAGACTTCCATGAAACTGCACCCCCACTAAGGGTAAACACATAGCCACTTGTAGAGCTTGTTTCATCACTATCCGTTACCCAATTTGCATCACAATACCCTTCAAGAACCAAAGGATGACCAACAAAATTCAATCCCTAAGACATGGTTCCACATAGATATCTGAGCACACGCCTCAAAGCAACCCAATGTTGCTCACTATGACAATGAGTATAGCGACTAAGTCTACTAACAACAAAAGCAATATTAGGGCGAGTGCAATTCATCAAAAACATCAGACTTCCAAGCACCTTAGCATATTCAGTTTGAGACACACCGTCCCCCACATTTTTCACCAAAGCTCCAGAAGGATCAAAAGGAGTTCTCAATGGAGGCAAATCAAAACAATTAAAGTTCTTCAGAATTTTCTCCACATAATGAGACTGAGACAGAAAATACCCTTTCTTGGTTTTAGTAACTTTAACACCAAGGATCACATCCACCTCTCCCAAATCCTTCATCTCAAACTTTGAATTTAAATATTTCTTAGTTTCATTTATGACATACATGTTTGTGTCAAACAGGAGCATGTCGTCAACATACAGGCATAATATCACACATTGCGCACCAAACATCTTAGAGTACACTAATGCATCACTACCATTGACAACAAAACCAAAACTAAGAATAGTTTTATGAAATTTTTCATACCATTTCTTTGGAGCTTATTTTAAGCCATATAAGGATTTCTTTAGTCTGCACACCTTCTTCTCCATCCCAGGAACTACAAAACCCGGAGGTTGCTCCATGTAGATCTCCTCCTCCAAATCTCCATTTAGAAAAGTTGTCTTAGCATCCATCTGATGCACAATCAATTGTAAGATGAAGCTAAAGCAAACAAAACACGAATGGTGGTAATTTTAGTCACCGGAGAATAAGTATAAAAATAATCAAGGCCAAATTTTTGAGTGAATCCTCTTATCACCAATCTAGCTTTGAACCTTTCCACGGTGCCATCGGTTCTCATTTTTCTCTTGAAAATCCACTTGCACCCAATAGCTCTGCTCCCTTTTGGCAGGTCCACAAGCTCCTAGGTTTCATTTGACATGATTGAGTCAAGCTCACTGTTTACAGCTTCCTTCCAGAATGTTGCATCCACTGAACTCATAGCTTCTTCAAACGATTTCGGATCTTCATCCACAACCTGTAGACACAGCATGATCTCATCTAGATCATATTCGAACTCACCTAGATTTCCGCACTCTGCTATAAAGGCTGTTAGGAAATCAGGTCCAAAGCTTGTCTCTACTCTTTGCCTTTTACTTCTCCTAGGTTGAATCCCACTTTCAATCCTAGGGGAAGTATCTTCTGGCTCTGCAGATGAAGGAACTGAAGAAACATCGTTAGTAACTAAATTTTTCTTCAAAGGAAATACCTGTTCAAAGAACTCTACATCACGAGATTCAGATATAGAGCGATCTTCCAGACTCATAAACATGTATGCGACACTATTCTCAGCGTAGCCAATGAATACTGTATCATAGGTCCTAGAACCTATAGTTGAGCGCTTGAACGATGGATAGCCCACCTTAGCTAGACACCCCCACACTTTCATGTGATTCGAGTTTGGAGCATAACCCTTCCATATTTCATATGGAGTCTTGTCTAACTTCTTGTGAGTTACTCTATTATGTACATAATTAGCTGATAGAACCGCTTCATCCCACAAATTGTCTGGCAACCCGGAACTTAGGAGCATTGCATTCATCATTTCCTTCAAGTTCCTATTTTTCCTCTCTGCCACACCATTTTGCTGCGAAGTATACGGGGCCGAAACTTCGTGAATGATGCCCTCACTTTCACATAAGTTCTTGAGGAAATCGGAGCCATACTCTCCACCCCTATCAGAGCGAACTCTCTTTATTTTCCGCTCCAACTGATTTTCTACCTCTGCCTTATACACAAGAAACTTGGACTTAGCTTCATCCTTCGTCCTCAAAAGATACACCCTGCTATATCTAGAACAATCATCAACGAAGGTGATATAGTAGCGTTTCCCGCCTCTACTTTCCAAGTTCTTAAAGTCTGCTAAATCTGAATGAATTAGCTCAAGTGGTGTGGTCTCTCTCTTCGTGACAGAGTTATAGGGTTTCTTCACAAATTTAGACTCCGCACACACTTCACATTTTTCAAATCCATCTAATGACATATTTGGGAGCAAATTTAAACTTTTCATTTGTTTCAATTTTGTTGCACCAACATGACCCAATCTACTATGCCATAATTCAAAGGACTCAACAATATAAGCAGAAGTAGATATCTTATTCATTGAAGGAATAGTTACAATCTCAAGAACAAATAGGCCCCCACTAAGGTAATCCTTTCCAACATACTCCCCATTACGGGTTAACACAAGTTTATTAGCATAAAAAACTAACTTAACTCCTACTTTGTTTAACATAGCACCAGAAATTAAATTTCTACGAAGAGAAGGAACATACAGCATTGTGAAGAGCCAAGGTCTTCCCTGAAGTCAGCTTCAGAACCACTTTGCCCTTTCCAAGTACCTCAGAGCTGCTTGAATTTCCCATGTAGACTTGTTCACCTTCCTTTGCATCTTCCATACTGACAAACAGGTCCTTGTTAGCACAGAAGTGTTTAGATGCACCAGTGTCCACGATCCATTCACTGTTGTTCTCAACTAGACTGACTTCAGAGATAACTGCAGCAATGACATCTTCATCCTCATTCTGAACCAGATGAGCATGACCCTTGATTCCTCTATTCGATTTCATATTTTTCTTCTTCTTGTTTTTGCATTGTGAAGCAAAGTGCCCCACTTCACCACATGACCAACACTTGCCAGTGACTTTCTTCCCAATATTGCCCTTAGCTTGGAGATTTCCCTTCTTCGATTATCACTTGTTTTCTTGTCAGAGTCAGCACCAGATTCAATAAGGTTAGCCTTGATTGCTAACACATTCTTAGGCTTAGAGGAAACATCCTTAAGCCTATTGGCTTCCTCAATCTTCATGTGGCTCACAAGTTCTTTTAGGGTTAGATCCCTCTTTTTATGCTTGAGGTGATTTCTATAATCAGACCAGGAATCAGGCAATTTTTCAATCAAGACATTAGCCTGAAGGATTTCACACATCTTCATACCCTGAGCAAGAATTTCAGCAACATAATTTTCATACACATGGACTTGGTCCATAATAGGCTTTGTATCAACCAATTTGAAATTTAACCAATTTCCAGTCACATACTTCTTTTTCCCAGCATCATCAGCACCATATTTCTTCTCTAAAGACTCCCACGTCTCCTTACCAGATTTTATATTGACATATAAATCAAATATGTTGTTTTTCATGCTGTTCAACAGATGACCTCTAACGAATTTATTATCACGATCAAATTTCTTGATTTCAGATTCATTAGCAATAATAGTAGTGATTCTTTGACTAGAACTAGATTCTTTATTCCCAAGAACAGGAGTGCTAGGAATTTCAATCATGGTATTGGTTTGCTCAATGGGTTTTGGAGCATCCCTAAACAAAACATAATCAATCTCTACTTGTTCAAAAGCAATCAACATCCTTTGTGACCATCTCTTATAATTAATTCAATCAAGAGACTCAACCTTAGACAGATCTAGGTATATACGAGTTTGAGAATTGCTAGTCATGATATCAACAGAATAAATCAAATTCTATTTCGCTTCTAAATTGTTGGTAAAATAACTGTTGAAATCAATAACAAACAATAAAAGATTAGAACTTTCCTGAATTGAAGATCCTAAACTCACAGTCGCGCCGTGGAAAAATAATCCACTGCCTTAGAAGCGAAATACGCCACCACCGAGACAAGTTTCCTAGTGACGCACGCCCCCCAAGTTTAACGCAACTCTCTCCGTAATCCGTGCACCCGAACTCGAAGGGTGGAATTGCTCAAGAACTGTTCAGATCTCAAAAGGTAGGTTTGTGTTTTCGGCTAGAAAAATGAATAATGCCACGAAAAGGTAAGACTCGTATTTATATGAGTACTAGAAAAGGAAACACGTAATCAAACCGACCTAGGAAAAAAAGGCGGGCCTGATCGGGCGTGCTGTCGCCCGATCGGGCGCGAGATCAAGCTTTCAAGATGCAGTGTCGCGCCCGGTCGGGCGATCTGAAATCCCCATTCCGGGCGAGCCATCGGGGAAGCCGTCCGATCGGGCTCAGTCAAAAACTTGAGTCCGCCGCTCGGTCGGGCGAAGCCTGCCCGATCGGGCGCGAGAGATCTCGTAGAAAAACTCTTGTCCGTCGCCCGGTCGGGCAAAGCCCACCCGATCGAGCGCGAGAGATCCCTATTTTCCTTGACCACCTTCGCCCGATCGGGCGAGAGCCGCCCGATCGGGCGCGAGTCATCCGATTGCATTACTATTTTCAACATTAGAAAAGTAAATGAAAGAGTTTATTAAAATAATTTTCAAACTAGAAATATGAATTTGTTGGGTAACATAAGAAAAGTATTTTGTCAACATAATTATGATAAAACAAATTGAGTGTTGTACAAGAAACAAATTCCCGGGCCTCAACCATCAGTTTAATCTTTTGGTTGAGTTGGTCCACTAACATGGTATCGAAGCCAGCGTGACACAAAGTTTACGGGTTCAAATCTCATCCGCCCTCCTTTAAAGTGGAATTAATTCCCACCAGATTTGGGTGTGCCAGTGTGGCATCCACATTTTAAGCCCAAATGGCTTTTTATGTGAGGGGGAGTGATAGAGTATAAAACATATTCCTATACTTCAATCATCAGATTAAGCTTTTGGTTGTAACCCTGGTACGGTCAATAGATCATAAACATGTGAGAAAAGGAGGGGAAATAATGAAATATGCGTGGAAGCTCAGAAGCCTTAAGAGGTTGTCCTTACCTCAGCTTGTGACAATAATGAAGAAAGGGGTTCGTTTCAATTGGGTGTTATTAACAAACAAAATAATTGCAGTGAATTGCATGCGTTGTTTCAAGTCCTTCCAGTATGCATCTAATATTTAAGCATAATAATTGATGAATGCCTTAAAGCCTGTTGGAATTTATCTCACCAAAAAAGTTAATTTTGTTCTTCTAGAATCTACATTTATCCTTAGTCAACCCACCCTCAACTCTTGTGCAACTTTTCCCTCAACTATATATAACTAATCTTCTGTCCCGTGTAATACACGGGTTGTTTATAGATATACAATATAATTTTTTATTTTATAAAAATAAATAGTTTATAAAGGAGAAGAAGGGGTGAAAAATTGAATGTAATTGTAGAAGATATTAAGTTTGGGAAAGTGAACCATGCAAACAACATTCATTTTTTTTTTCATACATGTATTTAAATTAAAGTGTTTTTTTTTAAAAAAAAAATTAAGAAAGGGGATTAAAAAAAAAAAAAGGTTAAATGAGGTGACATGTGGCATTGGTGAAAAATAAAATTAACATGTGGCTTGATGAGGATGATGATTTGTGTTTTTAAATACTAAGTATAGATAGATATAGATATAGATATAGAAGTATAGATAGACATAGATGTGTTGCATGAACTACTAAAGACGCCTTATATATATATATATATATATATATATATATATATATATATATATATATATATATATATATATATATATATATAATAAGTGGGTAAAAGGGTTATCCAGGTCACTCGCTTAATAACCAAGTTAGGTTGAAGTCAAGGGTTTTCAAGCCGGTTAATAAATGGGTTAGATTTGGGTTAAAGGTTTATCAACCCGTTTAATATTGACACCATCTATTTTTGTTTTGAGCTTAAAATTACTAGTTAAATAAATACATACTCATATACAACTATGATTCTATTATAGTATTATGGAGTACGACATAATTTGATTGTACTCATGGAGTCCTAAGCTCCTAGCTAGCATGCAACATAATTACATAAATATATGTACATATCAAAGTATTACTCCGTATCTTTTATCAAAATATTTCCTGATTATATGTCCTTAATAATTTGGTTGATACTCGATATAAATAAAGATATCGTAAATCTGTAGAATCGCTGAATCATTTCTGACTTTCTGTATAATGTATGTACAGTGTACTCCGTAATTCTTAGTTCCTTTTCATTATTTACATTACGCATGAAATAAAAATGATATATTCCACTTGAATGATTACTTTAATTATTAACTGGGATCCTTAGGATATATTTTGTCCACATTATTACTCAAGTTACTCGGTTAATTGAGTTACTTCAAATCAAGTAACCCCTGATCGAGTAATCCTTGACTAAACCCTCAAATAACCCCTGACCGAAATCACTGACCGAACTCTTTAAGTAACCCCCGATCGAATTACTCGAGTAATCCCTTACCAAACTCCTTAAATAACCCCTGACCGAGTAACCCCTACCCGAGTAACTCGTGATCGAGTAACCCCTAATCGAGTAACCCTTGACCGAAAAACTCGACTAACCCCTCAAATAATCCTTGACCGAGTGAATCCCTCGAGTAACCCTTGTCAGAACCTCTCAAGTAATCCATAACCGAATAATTCGGGTAACCCCTTCTACACGGTGTGGGCTGTGCACCAAAAAATTATTATATATTTATACAATAATTAGATTAACGTATAATAGTGAAGTTCTTTTACCTTAATTGATTATTTTTAATTTCATGACAATGTTAATCATGATAATGTGTATCCATTTATCACATAATTAATATTTTCAATTCATTGTTGAATATAAAATAATAGAAATAAAGATATGAATAAGGCCTAAATTTTCTGTTTACATATTCAGATTTTAGATCATGTTTTCCCTTTCAGATCATAATAAATCAAGCCCATTCTCATATATCTAATAGACTAATACTAAATACATTGCCCTTCAGGTTATTTTTGTCTTAATCATAATGAAACATACTCTCTCCATCTCATAATGTAGTCACAAACCCTTTTTAAGACATCAGGTATATGATAAATAATATTATATATCCGCTGTAAAATTGCCCTAAAATAATCAAAAGGTATTTCAACGCAAATAAAAATTAGCCTAGTATAAATAAAATTGTCTATTTAATACAGATCACACCAACTTTTATATGTGGTTTTACTGCTTTAGGGTTAGTTATTTCGTCAATGTTATAGGGGTTACTCGATCAAGGTTATTATAGGAGTTACTCACACAATATAACAGAGGTTACTTTGTCAATATTATAGGAGTTATTTCGTCTGATAAATGTACAAGCAGCCACAAGGTGTGATCGGTCAACCGCACACAAAACGTGTTGTAGAGACCAAATAATGCGAACCGTGTAGTTTTATTGGAGACCATATATAAAAAAAGCTCACATCATATTATAAAGTACAAAAATTTTAATGTACACACAATATACATTAATATTATTAGTGTACATTGAACATTTTAAGGAAAACTTTTGTTCATAACGTGATAAGTTATATTTATTTTGAGGTAACTTTGGATATTTTAGAGCCTTACAAGTTACAACTGATGTGCTATATTTATTACACTTGATTTTTTACAAAAGTTTGTAATTATACTATAAGACATTTTACTTTTATCTCAATGCTATATCTTAGATTCTTAGATACTTAAATTTTCTTATAAATTTTTATCCATAACTAAATTTTTCAAAAACAAGATATAAAAAAATAATAATAATAAAAAAAAAAAACACTTAAATATATGGATGTATAATCCATCATGTTGCTGCCAAACGTGGATTTAATATTGCTATGTATCAATATACCTATACTAAAGGCGAGATCAGAAATGACACTTGTCATAACCTGGTTAAAAGCTTTCCCTCAAAAAAGATGGGTTTTTTTTTTTTTTTTCCAAAGCTTCTTTAGAAGTATTTAATTTAATACTTACTTTAGAACAATATTTCTTTTCTATTTGGCAAGTATATTCATTTTTACACAATCAACAAAGATTTATTTATTTATTTATTTTATGACGGGAACAAAGTCATATAATACAATAATGTAATTTTATCTACGTAGTATAACTTTGTAATGTAATCCATAGTTATTTTCATTAGTCGTGCATGCATTTCATCCTCCGTTTTCTTTAATGATTTAAAAAAATTGTAATTATAGAATTTTCATCCTATTTTGCAATTTGATATTATTTTTTACAGTAAAATAATTGTATTAAATTAATGATAAATATTGAAATTACCGTGCATGGCACGGCAACTGACCTAGTATTTATATATGCACAAATGATTATAAAATACATTATTTGAGAATAAAATTATATGCACATTTTATATACTATAATAAAACTATATGCATCTTTTATAAAATAAGTTATACTTATTATAATTGGAATATTAGTATCATTGATGATAGTATTTTATCCCCGTCAAAAAAAAAAAAAAAAATAAAAAAAAAAAGATGATAGTATTTTCCTCCTAATGTAAAACAAAGTTACAATCCATATCTCAACGTGGATTTTTTCATATTGAAATTAAGAAATTAAATTATATGCATCTTTGAGAATAAAGATTCATGAATATTATATACTTTATGAATGAATAATTGTATCCATTAATAATATGATATTGTTATCATAAAAAGAAAAAAAAAATACTAAAATGAATCCGTTTAATAAGAATGTACATGTTTATAATGAATTGCAGTATCATCATAATAATATATAGTTGATATATTTAGGGGTGGAAAATGAGCGGGAAAAGTTTTAATTATAGAGCGACATGTGTCAAGCCGTAGCTTGAGTGTCCTCTGTTTTAGTATAGATATAGAATAGATAGATTTGAATTATTATTGGAAGAAAATGGTGAAAAAGCATAAAGATTATTTTAAAAGACTAACTTTTTTTTTCTTTTTTTCTTTTTTTTTCAAAAAAGGAAACTCTTGACCCAAACCATAGTGTGTCTAGTGGTCTATAATTAATTTATGTGAACCAAATCTATTTTAGAGTTTGTAAGAGAATAAGTAATACTCCGTAGAAAAGAATAGAATTCCGTCAACTTATTAGTTACTCCATTACCAACTTATTATTACCATTCCTCTTATCTTTGGTTTTTTAGTATATCTTATTTAGGATCCAAGTTAAAGAAAATTTTAGGAGACCCCTGTCTCAAGAAATGAAGGATGAATTGTAAATTATCAAATTCTCCTTATTCTCTAGCTAGTCATATAGCAAAATTGATTACTCCGTAGAAGCCTTATAGTACAAAATATACATAGAAATAAAAATAAAGTTTATAAATTGAAGTACAAGTGTTAGAAAATAAAACTTACCAATATAATCAGTAAGAATCCGACCATCAGAAAAGCGACCGGAAGGGTTACCAGGAAAAGTGATACCATAAGGTTTTTTCCAAGAACTTGCAACCGTCTTTTTCCAGTTTCCGGTATCCGCATAAGAATCACCAAACACAAACAATTTCGTACTCGAAACTGTTTTATGTTTATATCTGCTTTGCACCAATCCTATCAAATAGTTTAACCACCAAAACATCATTATTCAAGCAATTTAATCCAATATCGAAACAATTAAATGTCACGTCACAGTATCACTTGGCTATTAATTTCGGACAAAAGGAATATGATAAGGAAGCAAACCTGCGGACGATGGGGTTACGAAGAGGTAGGACAAAAGAATTAGGGAGAGAAGAAATGACATAATAATCTTGTTGAATGTCTTCATATTTTTAGAAATGTTGGATGAAAGCATTATATATGTGATATTTATGTATGAAATGTTGGAAGTTCTTGATATAAAATAAGAGGGTTGGGAAAAAACAAGAGAGAGAGAAAAACAAATGAAAGGGAAAAATCCCACATTGGTTGGGGGGAAAGGTTTTTCCTTGTTTTTATATTGTAGTGTCTTAACACTACTTAGTTGAGTGAATGGGAGTTAAGTGTTACTCTACACACACGCACGCCGGGTCGGTCGTGGGGAATGGGCGGGCGTGGGTTTTTATTGTCTGTTACACATAACACAATCAGTTATCTCTCTTCTCTCAAATTATCTAAACACGAGTTTCTTCTGTTCTGTTTTCTAGGAAAGTATTCTGAGTTCCAGTCGAGTTTGTGAGTGCACATGTGATATGAGAAGATGTACAATATTAGGCAGTAAATGATACGTATGATTTGGTTGCCACGTTTAGTTTGGAAAAAAGGGGTGTGTTCATTGTAACCATCGGAATGTAAAATGGATTGGACTGATTGATATGTGGGCCGTGATACATACTATACAAAAATTTGAGTCTGTTCCCAGCTGTGCGCCTGTGCCACATAAAATTTAGAATCTCACAATTTTTTTTTTTTATTATTATTATTATTTTTTTGGGTGTACAAGAATTTTATCTTGGGTGATTACTGATTAGAATTGGGTCCGTTCGACCGTACTTGCATAGTTGCTTAGGTTTGTGCAACTTATAGTTTACCAAATTTTATGAAAAACTATAACCATTAATTAGTTGGAAAAATTGTCCGGAATAATCCCAGTCATGGGGCGTACGCCCAAAATAATCTCACTTTTAGCTTATTTTAAAATAATCCAACATTTATACCCAATCTTCTCACAATGGTCCCAAGTGACCTGTAACCGATTCAGTAGGTAATTTTTTTTATTAAGTTTAATTTAGACGTGTCACCAAATGATTGGTAAAAAAAAAATAAGTTTTAATTTTAATTAATTATTTTAAAACTACCACCATCGACCTCACCCACCTCCCCACAACCACATTAGTTGCGCTCAGACCCATCGCCGCGCCTAGACCCATCGTCGTTCCTCCCCCTACCCCCAAACCACCACCACAACCAATCAACTAACCAACCCCCAAACCCCTTTAAAACCCCACTAACCCTACCCATTCGAAACTCCACAAACCCAAATCCCTAAAACGAGATGGTTGAAGGAAAGTGTGGCCGAAATCGGGACGGGAGAAGGGTGAAGGGGGTCGGGATAGAGAGAGAGAAGAAGTATCGAGGGTGGAGGGATAGGATTTTCTGGGTTTTCGTTGTTTGATTTGTGCGGTTGGTGGTCTGATTCTGGCCGATTTGTGAGGTAGGGGGGCGCCGCTGAGGGAGGGGGAATCTGGGCGCTTGATACGCAACGCCGGGGAGTCAGACAGTAGGCTCAATGCTGGAGGGATGGAGTGGCGTGGGCTAGTAGGGTTGTTTTTAAGGTTTTTTTTTTTTTTTTTTTGGACCAGTCACAAGCCACCATGTTTGTTATTCATCACTGGGTTTGATTTTGGGGAGACACATTTGGGTGTCTACAGAATCCCCCACCTTGACTGAGTTTGGAGAAACGCAAGTTTCGAAAACAAAAGTCAAAGTATCGATAGGGAAAAAGAATGATTCAAAACGTTCTGCGATCCTTAATCATTCTTGTAACACCGATACATGAAAGGTATTCATCACTGGGTTTGATTTTGGGGAGACACATTTGGGTGTCTACAGAAACCCCCACCTTGACTGAGTTTGGAGAAACGCAAGTTTCGAAAACAAAAGTCAAAGTATTGATAGGGAAGAAGAATGATTCAGAACGTTCTGCGATCCTAAATCATTCTTGTAACGTCGATACCTGCAAACTAGCGTTAGTTAAACAGATAAAAGAGTTAAGAAACGCGTATCTTGCACCGTCAAGTACACGTCTCTGGGAGTAACCGATTTGTTGCATCTACTGTTGTGACAACTTTCCACAAGCTAGGGAACACCATCTTGCTGTTTTGATGTTCACTCGTCTCTGAACAATGGAGCTTTTTGATATGTCCACACGTCTCTGAACAAAGAGCTTTGACGATCTTCCTCAAGCTAGGGGATACCGCCTGAAGACTGCTACGCCTGCAGCTGCCTCCAATTTCCGTTGTGATAGTTTTCTGCAAGTTAGAGAACACTATCGAAGATTAATTCGCCTAAAACCATCCTCGGTTTTTTGTGACAACCCTCCACAAGCTAGGGAACGCCGTTGAAGATAACTCCGCGTGCAGCCACCTTCAGTTTTGCGATAATATTCCGAAGAAAATTACCGAGGATCAACGCTTGTCGATCCTTAAAGCTCACTTGAACTTTGCTGTTGATGCTTTAAGAATAGTTGCCAACACAACTCTTGTATGATGTATGACAATCCGATTTAGGGAAAGTTGTCAATGCCACGTAACAAACCGTTCTTGGATCGGAAATGTTGCTACGATGAAGTGACAATTCGTATCTTGGAAAATTTGCCAAAATCCAATTTTGGGAAAAGTTGCCAATGTTTTATAACAATCTGTCATAAGAACTTTGCTACGATCGACAATCCACATCTTGGAATATAACTCTTGAAAGCAATCCACCTTGAAAATTTGCCAACAATATGCGACAATCCTTTTAGGAAATATTGCCACTATTGACAATCTCCGTCTTAGAGCATTTGCAAAAAAGTGTCGACTGACAATCCACTTCGGAGAAATTTTCCAGTTACTGAAATGAATGACAATCCACATTGAGGAACCTTTGCCGAAATTTATGATGAGTAGAGCCCTACGACAATCCTATAGGAAATTTTGCTATAGGCAACTATGTGCATGTATGACAATCCAATCTCGGAAAAATTGCTGGAGATGACAATTCGAACTTGAAAAAAATTGCCAAACAGAAAAAGAGCACGACACTCAACGCTTGGAAACTTTGCCTGAGATGACAATCCAATCTTGGAAAAATTTTTGTTGAAGAAGATGCGCAACAACCCATATTTTGGAAATATTAACAGTTGGGGATGACAATCCAATCTTGGAAAAATTGTCGTATAAGTGCTTGCTTTTGAACTGATGCGTTGGTGCTTGTAATAAGACAATGCTTAGGCGCTTAAGCTAAGTGAGATGATCGACTTCAGGTCAATCAGTAACTGCAATTGTAATCAAGCCGACTACTAATCATGTCAATTTGCTTAAAGGGGCTAACTGGCGTAACAAGGAACCCAAAAATTGCTACACTAGGTCTGCATAATCTAATATGGAGGCCACGCATTGTGTCGCCGCACAAGCGCCCGCTGGAAAATGTGTCGCCACACTTTGCTTCTGTCGCCACGCGACAACCTTGTCCTCTGGCGCTGGAGTCGAGTCTTCCCTATTTTTCCCATGCTGCTGTTGTTCGTTGCTCGGTTTCGCTCCGAACTTTAAACTTGGTCGTTTCATTTCAACCAAATCTGCTCAAATCTTTTTTAAATTAAATCTCTTCATCTTTAATTTATTGATCCATGTATTTTTTCTCAAACTCCTCTCATCTTGGAAGAATCTCATGTGTCATATTTGCGGTTTTTCGAAAAAATCCGGGAATGTTCTTGCTTGCTTGGATGCACCAGCATTTATATTTTTTACTATAAGACTTTTCTCATCTCTTTAATTATCTTAGGATTGTCCTAAGGCTCAATTAAGACTTAATGTGTGTTTAACACATATGAATTGTCATGACTCGACTCAAAGTGTTTGACACATGTGTTAGACTCAATTTATGGTGATATGACACGACATGACTCAACGTTCATGACTCGTGTATGCATTATAGTGTGATCGTGCGACTCAAAAAATTCAAAGAAAGAGAAAAATTTCCGTCATTTTTTATGGAGGGTACCGACTTTCTCCTGAAAAAGAAAGACGCGAAAAGGAAGAAGTTTTTGATGGTGCACGTTGAATGATCTTAGTCAAATATATGCGTTCGATACTATCTCTTAAGATTCAAGGAATAATTCATCTTAGGATATCCTAGTTGACTTGATCATGGAAGTATTTAGGTAACTTAGGCACGGAGGCTAAGCACTTCAAACTTTGTTATGCAATGATGAGTGATTTTGAGTAATGTTGATATGACAAGGCATGCTTCAACGTTGTGTTAGAATTTCATGACAAAGGATTCCTAAGGGAAGTATATTTGGTCATGTATCTGTGATGTGAGTGATAGTGACACTAAAGTTAGGCCAGAAGGGCTGAGTGTGTAGAAAAGTATTTTGAGAAGAGTCAAAAGATTGTGACTCTTAGGCTAGGTAAGCTAACAATGTAGGGATCAAGCCCCCAAGTCTAACTCTAAATGAATAGGAATGAGCATTAGAGATCCTTTGATATGATCATGGTGTGAGTGTGTGAATTTTAATATGAATGCATTTTATTACGGCCACACCCCTTTATGAGGTTGCCTATGTATCCGTTAGGAATCAGGCCGAACATAGCTATAGCCGAACCTCGCACAAGTGTGTATACCTCAAAAAAGACTTTTTAAGGGTTGTAACGTGGTTAGGCTAAAGGTTGAATAAGAAAGGGATAAAGGCTCAAGACCCTAGATAAGCTCCCAAGGTGTGCAACCTTGCTTTTGAATCTTTGTAATTTTATGCTTGAGGTTTCTCACTTTTGAGCTCTTTTTTTTTTGCTCTCTTTTTTTTTTTTTTTTTTTTTTTTTTTTTTTGCTCTCTTTTTTTTTTTTGATTTTTTTTTTTTAAATTTTATTAGTTGAATCTTTTTTGAATAAGTGTGGGCAATCCCGATCATGCGGTCTGTCACTCACTTAGCATTCATGTTTCTCAGGCACAGTACCGATCACTCGATAAGAGACGCAATCTGAGACGTGTTCATATCAAAGACATGTTCATGTCAAAGGCATTGGAACACTTGCCCTTTTGTAAAATTTTATTCTTTTTGCTATTTTAATCTTTTGATTCAGTCAAGCTTTTGTTCTTTGAAAATTGCATAAGTTGCACACCATCCCATCCCAAGGTTAAGTAGATAGGATGTGGGTTGAAGAAAGAAAGGTATGTCGTTAGACGAGGCTCAGAGTAGTTTATCATGAAAAGGATTGTATATTTGAAAGGGTGAAGATGATATGATATGGCTACAAGGGGTGCCTTAAATCATTGGTATACCTTGTGCTTAATTCGACATGATTTTTTTTTTTTTTTTTTAATGCGATGCAATGATCATATGTAAGAAATAAAATGCTCATTTTATTAAAGGGGAAAAAGAAAAAACCTACAAATTAAATGTAAGAAAAATAAAAAGGTGCCTACGCTAGACTTATTGGGGAAAAGAAGAATGAAAAAGAAATAGAAAAAAAGGTCATGAAATCTTGTCGTTGAATCTCACTTAGTGTCTTGTGTTGTTTGCTTTATCATCACTCAGTCTTCTTGCTAGCTAGAGGCAATGGGATTTTGTTTTCATCTATGAGATCTTGAATGAGATTTTGAAACCTGTAGCATTCATTTGTGGTATGACCGTTTCCTTGATGGTACTTGCAATAAGAGTTGGGATTCCATCTCAAAGATCGATTTTCTGGCGTTGGATCTTCAGTAGGGCCAATAGGTTTGATTAATCCTTGGCCATAGAGACGATCGAAAGCAACGTCATAGGTCATTCCAATGGGTGTGAGCTCTCTTTTGGGTTTCTTTTTAGACCCTTGATTATCCATGGCTAAGACTTCATTGTTGTCAAAGGTACTAACATTGTTATAAGAGTGGGCGTTTTCGGAAGAAGAAGGATTGTTGTTGTTCTTTCCTTTCCAGCCACTGTGGTTACTATTGTTATTAGTAGCTTTTTGCTTTGCGAGGTCATCTTCGATTTCAATACCGATGTCATAGACGGACTGGAAAGTATTCAAATTATGTTGATATTTTAAATGCTTCGAATACTTCTCTTGGAGATTCTTGATAAACATCCTTACAGATTCTTTTTCGGTGGGCACCTCAATCATCTTAGCAGAAGTTTCACTCTACTTATTAAAGAAAGAAGTAAAGCCTTCATTCTCTTTTTGTCTTAGCATCTCAAGTTGTCTATACTCGGTTTTGACTTGAATATTACACTTATATCTGTCAATGAAAGCATTTTTTTATTCCATCCCAAGTAGAGGTTTTCTCTTTATCAAGAGAAAAGAACCAATGTTGACAAATGATTTCTAAAGATATTGAGAATAAAGAGTAAAAAATATTCTTATCAATCCCCTTAATGTTCATTATAGATTCAAAGGCCCTTAAGTGAAAGTAAGGATTTTCTGTCGGCTGGAACTTAGGGATGTCATTGGCATTGAACTTCTGCAGAAGAAGCTCCTTGTCCACTGAGACCCCTTGTGAGCTAATGCCCTGGAATCTATGGTCGTTGGATATTTTTTTCTCAAGCTTTCTTTCATGAGCTCCATTTGTTGTTCGTTGTTTCACAAGGTCATTGATTTGAAGGGTTAAAGCCTTCAACACCTCAGTCACATTAGCCATTTGTTACTTAAGCTCATTGACTTCTTCTTAACTTGCCATTATCTTCTTAGCTTTTCTTTTTTGACCGACTGATTTATCAAAAAGTTGAACTTGAACGAAGGTGTTGTCCTTGATTAATCGCGCTTCTCTCCTTGACCAAGTACTGTGGAAAAGGAAATTAGGGATAAGTTTTTTTTTATTATTTATTTTGACTCAAGCTCTATTCAACATGGAAGAGAATGTGGAAGAGAATGGGAATAGATTGGACCCCCCACTCAAATGACGGAAAACGACTCATGCATGAACCTAAGATATGGTCATGATGACATACCAAGTGCGTACTAAGACTAGTGAGTGTAAGTGACATGTTAAGACTCTGATGTATAACCATGGGACTAAGTGCTTAGACTCAATTAAGGACTAAATATGGCTACTGCCATTAACAGACTGGTCAAACTGATTAATAAACTGTTTAATTAGACTCGTCGTAATGACTCGAGCAAAGAACTGAATTGTTGCCAAAGCAACAGGACTGTCGCCGCACTCTGCAGTGCAGCGCCATACGACAAGGTTGTCTCTGGCGTTGCACAAAAGCGTTTGGCGCTGCAGCCCAGATTTTTGCGCCATTACTGGAACATTGACGTGAGACTGTTTTCAGTATTTTTACTCTATAGGGACAGGCCTAAAGTCGTACTAAGTAAGTTTGATTAATTTATTAGACTTTAATTACTCAAATTAATTAATTAATTAATTAGGCAAAGTCCTTTTAGTCATTAATTAGTTTATTTATACTTAATCACAAGTCAACAAACGGTTAGGAAAAACACATAGAGTATGCACAACAAATAATGCACAAGTAATAACAATATGATGAAATGAGTTTGCAAGCTAACCATGGCTCTAGTTCTCTAAAGTTTGGGATATGGGTTAGTCAAAGAGGGTCCATGGTTATGAGTCCGAATGCACCACACGAAAGCCTTACCTTTTGAAGGGTTAGCGCATATGGATGGGACCCCGCGAGTTAAACTCGCTTCCATGGTTTGCTGAATTCAATAATCTCGGATGTACCCTTCGTTGCCAGGAGCATTCGATTGGGTAGATGAAGCATGAGTTCCCAGAGGGTTATGTCCATATGTAGAACACATATGGGTTTCAGAAAAGAGAGGAAAACTCAATCAGGAAGTAGAATCGAGCCAACAGTGCTAGAACTAGTCAAAACAAGAAGGCAGAGTTTTTGCCCGGTATTGGAAGAACTTGGCGCCAGACAACAGAGTCTGTTGCCAGAAAATAGCTCCGTAGCCAGACGACAAAATTGTCGCCAGGCGACGAGGCCATTTTTCAGGCGACGCACTCTGTTTTTTAGACGCTAGTTCCTACATGCCTCCACTAGTAGAAAAAGGTTCATTTGCGTCGCTCATTTATAGTGTATTTGCGCCGCTTCTATGAGCGACGCAACTGCTCGCAACGCAAATGATTTAAAAGTCATTTGCGTCGCTCCTAGGCGCAACGCAAATAAGTGTCATTTGCGTCGCTCCTTTATAAAGGAGCGACGCAAATAACTCTTCTGATAAACTTCTTTTTTGTTATTTGCGTCACTCCTTTATAAAGAAGCGACGCAAATGACACTTATTTGCGTCAATGCTTTATAAAGGAGCGACGCAAATGACTCTTCTGATAAACTTCTTGTTTGTTATTTGCGTCACTCCTTTATAAAGGAGCGATGCAAATGACTATTCTGATAAACTTCTTTTTTGTTAATTCCGTCACTCCTTTATGAAGGAGTGACGCAAATGACTGGCTAGACAATACAAAATTGCTGTATTTGCGTCACTTGTTTGTTTAATGAGTGATGCAAATGAGGTGAATATATATTTTTTTTTAAATTATAATAATTGCCTTGTATATGTTTGTAGTACCTGTTTTCCTTACTAGCGGTACAAAGTAATATGCTAACGCTAATATAATTGAAGTTAAAATGCAATATTATTGAATAATGCAAATGTAAATTTCGGCAGAGTCTCCTTTGTAATTTGGCCTACCCATAAAATTGGGAATGACGACATTATATTAACAACCTGTCCAATAATTTACATCTCAATATCATAGACATTATACACATCATCCCAACACCAAATAACCAAATTCATTCATTTCAAGCCTATAATCCAAAACAAGAGTCCAACATGCGCTAAGTGTAAATCTAAAGTTCAACATTACATATAAAATACTCTGCCCAAATATCTCGAATCTCATTTATCTCCTCCTCGGTGTACGGTGTAGTTCTTGAAAAATCCTATCAACACAACAAATATACAAGAGGAAAGTTTTAATTCAAGATTGTAGCTAACATCAAATTGTATTTATCAAACAAAAATGAAATATTTGACAACTCATACCTGAATAAGACTGCTATGGTGATGTTCAAGTATTTCGTACATATAACGCATGACGTAGTAGCCACACTCACGTCCACCCAATTGTTGAGGACACTACATGTAATATATTTATAAGTTGAATTAAATTGCTATACTTAAATTATTAAGAAACTAAAAGTTAGGGTAAGAAATTAAGGTAACCTGTCCCAAATGCCATGTCAATTTACTTCCCCTAGATTGTCCACTTAATGCTTTAAAACTTTGAAAAGCACTACACATTTGAAACAAATAACATATATATTACCCTTACACACATAAAATCATGACATTAATAACAAACTAGACTTACTTTGTCATTGCAAACTTAATTGCTAAATTTCGCTTCTGCCTCAAAGAATCAAAGATGATGACTTCACGCTTAGCCATGCATAAGACCAAAAGAACCCAATGATTCCTACATAATAAATTAGACACACATTTGTAAAAGAGTAAAATAATATCAACAATTTGCAAAGTTCAAATAAATACAAATTCAAAGTTTATACTTTTCATGTTATGGGCATAAGATGAACTGCTTAAATTTTTGTTTTTCCATCACATGTGTCATGTATAGTAGGATACGATCAGCATCACTATGCAAATAGGTTTCTGAAATCATTTCCGGACACATGAATCCAATGGAAGCCACTTCCTCCGTATCGAGTAAGTCACTCAAGGCCCTACATAAATATCATGTAATAACATTATAAATGGTAATAAATAAGTATATATGGGAAGAGTGAAATTTGAATATCTTACATCATAAAAACTTGCAAAACTGAAATATTCAGCCAAGCTCCTGTGAGAAGTTGATTGACATCTTCACGTTTGATAATGATGTCCTTACTGTCTTCATAACTAAAGGTCCAAGCATCAGCCTTTACCTTAATAGTTTCACCTTCGGGTAATGAAGATAACAAACTATTCAAAGACCCACACTTCTGAGACAAGTTTTCCAAAGAATAATCCATAAGAAAAACTTTTTTTGGATTAGTGTTGGACTCTTTTGTTTCGTGACCACTTTCAACTACTTTCAGTTTGTCTTGCATGTTTTCTTTGGCCGCTTTGTTGTTATCATTGTTCTTATTTGATATGAATTCCTAATCAATAGTAAAGCAAATCTATTTAACAATTTGCTATATTTTGTATGGCAAACTATATGTAAATTGTTACAAAAATAATTTACCTTATCATGCATGAGTGAAACCAAATCTTTCGGCCATTGGGTAAATGTACCGTGAGCATGCTTAAGTTTCTTGATGACTGAAGAAGGAACTGGAATCGAGAATTCTTTGAACTCGTCAAAAAAATCATCAACACTCACCCTTACGTGATCTGGAAGGAGGTTACTATGATGATCAAGGATTAACTGCGGATAATATGTACCTTTAGCGACAATGACTTTCTCAGAGTCATTTTTCAACAATGATAGCCGACAAGGAACCGGTTCCTTACAAAGATAGAAAAAAAATCATAATTTAAAAAAAAAAATAGAAAACTGAGTTACAAAGTTAAAATTATGTCGCAGTCATAAATCATTAAAAAAAAGATACAAAATATAAAATAACAAAGTTTTGGATACCTGTATGTTTGCAAATGGATCATCACCCACTGATTGGTAACTACTAGGATTTTGTTGAGTCATCCGGCCTATGTTATTCATTTCCATCAATTCAGTTGGAATTTGAATACCAATATGTTTAGCAAATAACATAAACTTCTCTTGAACCATGGAATCCATTTTAGAATCCATCTCCTGCATAGTCTCCTCTCGTACCCTCCGGGCTACTCTTGCCTCTAATTCTTCCAGCTCATCATCTCCGAATTCCCTACCCTATCGGCCACTACGCCTCTCTCCGGATCCCCATACAGCTTTAATGCCAATTCCACTGCCAAATGCTATTGCCCGACCATTACGATCTTTTTTCCCAAGGGCACGAGATAAGATATCATCATGCCTATTAGGAACAAATTTTCCTTCAGCTTGTTGCTTTCTCCAATTATCCTACACAAAGACTTCAAGTTAGAAAACTTTGGTTGCAATACATAAACTTAACAAAATATATTCAAAATTGAAATAAAGACTTATTACATACTTACAATGGATTCTTTCACCTCTCTTGTTTTCTCATCCGGCAAATAAGGATTTCCCTTATCATCTTCTATTGATCTTGCTAGAAGCCAAGCATATGTCCTATCCGGCAAACTAGACACAACCAAAGAACAAGATGAAGTACTGGATGCTGAAGATGCTGTGGGAATATACCCTTTTCTACGCCATACAATATTCATTTCACCATATGATTGACTCCTAAATGGTGAGGGTATTCGTTGAAAGACTGGCTTTGTCTTGCCTTCTCACTGATTTCCTATTTTCACGAGCATAAATGAAGATTAGTACATAAGAATCCGTTAACAAAGTATTAATAACCCACATGATCATTGATATTAATACACACAAACCTTAAAATCATCTGTACTATGCTCCTCCACAAATGTTTTCCACATATCCTCAGATATGAAATCATAGAGTACATACGACATTCTTTTCTCCTTCAACATATTCCTAATACATGTGATCCAACCACTGACCAATTTTGTTTTAAAATCTCTCCAAGTTTTATCACAAGTGCGTAGGACCTTTTTTTTCTTGTCTTCATCTTCTTCGATTTGAAACTCTCTACAAAAAAAATTAAAAAAATAAAAAAAGTTAGTAAATAATTTCATCATATTCAAATAAATTGTTTTCATCATATTCAAATAATGTCAAAATGATCATATAATAGTATAACATTTAACATATAATAGTTAATATTACCTTAACATCTTCCCACAAAGTGTCTTTTATTCCTTGTGGAACTTGATTCCAATCTTTATACAATATAGACACCTTTGCACGGCTTATTTCACCAAGATGAATTTTGAATGCTTTTGCCCACTTTCCAATGGGTCGACACAATTCATCCCATTCAAGCACTCTAGGAACCCCAGGCATGGATTTCAGGCCCTTTGAAGGACCTCTTGGCTTCTTTTTCTTCTTTTGAGAGTCGGTTGTTTGTTGCTCTGATTGTGATTGATTGTGTGGCTCATCTTCCTCACCTTGAAAAGACATGGAACGATTATGCATATCCTCATCCTCCATTATTACTTACCTGAAAAAAAAAAGACATAAATAAATTAAGACATCGATTTGTATCATTTTTAAATTATAAACTTGTACACATAACAATAATAAGCAATTTATGCAATTAGTAACACATATTGGAAAAAAAAATCACAGAATTCATACTTACTTCATTCTTCACTTTTGCAACATAAAATCCTTCATTATGATCTTTTCGTTTCAACCAACGTTGTGTCAAAATCATCGACTATTGGAGGGATGCTCCAAACGGAAGGTGGTGACTCATTAAATTGCTCATCATATTCTTCCTCGTCCACCACATCTTCAATGCCAAGTATCCTTCTTTTACCTTCTAAAACAACTGACCACTTACAATCAGCTGGGTCAGCCATGTAAAAAACTTGTTTTGCTTGTGAAGCTAATATAAATGGATCAACTAGATGCCCTCGTCGACCAAGATTTACAAGGGTCAAGTTCCCTTGTTCATCTTTTTTATACCATGGCTACTATTAGCCCACTTACATCGAAATAGAGGAATCTTGAAATCAACATAATCCAGCTTTATTATTTCTTCAATGATTCCATAATAAAATTTCTTCTTATCCACAAGTGTTTTATCATGTGCACTAATATACTCAGATGACAAACCTACTACTTTAACACCACTGTTTTGCATTGTTGACTTGTTATCTTGTCGGCTAGTGTAAAAAGAATACCCATTGATGTCGTATCCCTCATTTGACATGACTTGACATTTAGCACCATATGCCAACCATCTCAATGTGTCAGATATATCGTTAGGTGTGGTGGATAGTTGGGACATCACTCGTTCCTTGAACCATGTAACGAATGAACAATTATGCTCCTTTATCAGCTAAAGATCACTTTTGGAAGGATATTTATTTTTAAGAAAAAGCATGTGCTCGTCCAAGTAAGGATGAACCTCACTAAGATTTTGCAACACAAAAAGCTCGGCCTTATTTTTCATTTCAAATCCCATGGATATCCTTTTCCTGCCAATAGTACCTTGACCTCCAAGCCTCCCATCGTGTCGAGACTTTGGCAACCCAATTTTCTGTGAACGTGCAAGATATTGAGCAACCCATGCTGCCACTTCCTCAGCAACTGTTCGTTGTACAATACTAGCTTCAGGTTTGACTGAATTCATGACTTTTCCCTTTAAGTCACCCATTTCTCGTTCAAAAGAATACATGTATCTCATACACACTGGTCCACAAAGTTTGATTTCACGTACCAGATGAATAACCAAATGAGGCATCACGTCAAAAAAAGATGGGGGAAAATACATTTTAAATCGACACATTGTCTCAAGTACATCTGCTTGCAAGTCATCTAAAATACTTGGATTCATGACCTTGCTACAGATAGTGTTAAAAAAGACACATAATCTTGTAATCGTATACCTCACTTGAGGTGGCGAAATTCCTCGAATGGCAACTGGTAATAATTGTTGCATCAAGACATGACAATCATGAGATTTCATGCCACCCAATTTCAAGTCAGACATTGACACAAGTCTACGAAAATTAGAAGAAAATCCAGCCGGGACCTTTAAACCATGCAATGACTCAAAGAAGCTAGTTTTTTCCTTTTTAGACAAGGTAAAGCAAGCTGGGGGAAGATACCAGCGTTTTCCTCGAGATTCAGGTGCCAACTCTGAACGACCCATAGAAGCCATGTCTTTTCTTACTTTAACTTCATCCTTTGTCTTTCCTGGCATATTTAATAAAGTTCCCACAATGGCATCACAAAAAATTTTCTCAATATGCATTACATCTAGACAATGTCTAACTTCCAAATGTCTCCAATATGGAAGAGACCATAGCTCAGACTTCTTCTTGTAACCCCCAGTTGATTTGCTTTTGTAAGGCTTACCAAACTCATTCTCAATGTCTTTAACCCGCTGATAAACCTCACTTGCACGTAAAGGGCCACGAGCTTCTCTCAAATCCACTTTTCCATTAAAAGCATCCTTATTGAATCGAAAAGGGTGGTCTTCTGGAAGATGTCTTCGATTATCCATGTATACATGCTTGCCACAATTGTCTTGGCGCAATGCCTCCAAATCATCTTCACAAATGGGGCAAGGAGTTGTTCCCTTCACAGTGTACCCCGACAAATTCCCATAAGCTGGGAAGTCATTTATCGTACAAAAAATCATGGCACGTAAAGTGAAATTGGTTTTACTATATGCATCAAACATTTGGACACCTTCATTCCACAACAATTTCAAATCTTCAATGAGAGGCGCTAGATACACATCAATGTCATTTCCAGGTTGTTTAGGCCCAGATAATAGAAGGGACAACATAATGTATCTAGACTTCATGCATAACCAAGGAGGCAAATTGTAGATAGTTAGAAGAACCGACCAAGTGCTATATTGGGTACTTAGTGTCCCAAATGGGTTCATTCCATCTGTACTAAAACCAAGCCTAAGATTTCAATCTTCTTCACCAAAGTCCTTAAACTTTCGATCAATGTTCCTCAATTGCAGGGAATCAGCAGGATGCCTCATTAACCCATCTTTCTTCCTCCCATCAGCATGCCACCTCAATAATTTTTCAGTTTTTTCATCCGAGAAGAGTCTCCTAAATCTCGGTATAATTAGAAGATACCATAATACCTTAGCCGGAGACCCTTTCTTACACAACTCACCAGTATCATTCATCTTGTAACGAGAAACTCCACACCTTGGACACTCATGCAAATCAGCATACTCATTTCGACACAACACACAGTCATTGGGACAAGCATGTATCTTCTCATACTCCATACCCAAGGGGCACATAAGTTTCTTGGCCTCATAGGTGGAGTTTGGAAGTTCATTCCTGTCAGGAAACATTTCTACTAAGGCTTCTAACAACTGCATAAAACTCTTGTCGGTCCAACAATTGCTCGCCTTTAAGTTGAATAACTTCATAATAGCACCAAGTTTAGTGAACTTTGTACAACCAGGATATAACGGGGTTTTTGCAGCTCTCAAAATACTATCATATGTCTGGGGACACTCTGTGAAATGGTCTTCAACATCATGCATCATTTCATCTATCCTGTCCTTCTCCACTTCACTCTCACTTTCAACACCAATATCATCAGCTGTATCGATATCCTCACCTTGGTGTTCATTATCATCATCATAATGATTCTCATCTTCCTTTGGACAATAACTAGAACTTGCCTCAATATATATGCTCTCACCATGCCATGTCCACCTTGTGTAGTTTTCTTTAAACCCACGACGAATTAGATGATCTTTTATATCAACTATATCACGATATCCCCTCGAATTATTACAGTCACAACAAGGAAAAAGAATAATCTTTGATTTATTCTCTATTTGGTGTTTTAAGGCAACAGTGCTAAACTCTTCAATTCCTCATAAAAAACTTGTACAATTTTGTTTACCATACATCCAACTTCGATCCATTTTCAACCACTGAATAACAAAATTAATTTTAAGATAATGTGTATATTTTGTAACATATATAGCTCCTTAACCATAAACAATAATATGAGGCATCAAACATTTTCATTCAAAGTTTATATCATGTAAATGCAACTCCGGATCATCCAATAAGGTCCTTATCACTCCAACCTAACCCATTCTTGAATGTCCTATCTCACTAATAACTACTTGTAAAGTTTGGTTCTAAAGAAAATCTGGCAGCATTTCCCTATAGTTCTCCAAGCACACAATGTAGATAATCGGCTATCAACATATGTACCCAGAGAACAATCGAGAAATAGTGAGCCATGATCTTCTTAGACCCAAAACAATTCAAGTAGTTATCACCTAAATGAAATAGAACATTCAAGAACAGTCCCAAAACGGGGACTATTCAAGACTTACTCCTAATGAGTAAGCCCTGAACGGGTATCTAAGCCAATGATGCAAGTATTATTGCAATTCCAATCAATTATATCATAATTAAAATTCTCATACAATTCACAATCATTATACCAACCAGAACAAATAAGTTAATATTGCAAAGAATGGTTCAGATATATATACCACAAGTGAAGACAATCTTGTATGCGTACTACCGCCTTAATCGTTTGTCCACAACCAAAACCTCGAGCAACTTGTGGAATTCACTTCCGCATAATTAAGAATCTGCCATAAAAAATTACATATATTAAACAAACATAGTTGATTCAACTTAATCTGCCATGTGACATAAAAGTTGTTATTCGGCATTGCTTATTAGCCAATCATGGTGTAAAACTTGAAGACCTGAAACGAGTGTTAAGCCATCTGCAGGTATTTAGATCTTATACTAATCCATGTCTTTATTGCCATCAAAGTTATATTGCCATCAAAGTCCAATAAATAAATAACCTTATAACCGCTATATATAAATGAATGTAACATCATTGCTAAAATTTAAGGTGGTGATTTTAGTTAAAAGGTTAAAATTTCCACGTTTGTTATGAGTTGAAATTTGTGAAATCGTGACATCCAATCCATAAGTTTAATTAATAACATTCCCTAAATATATATATACATATTTTTTTTCTTCCATTTTTAACCTTTTAACTAAAATCATCACCTCAAATTTTAGCTCTTCCATCTATTAATTTGTATATGGTAATCAAGATTTAGGATCTAATCTCATCTATGTAAGTAATGTTGTTACATTCATTTATATATAGCTTCAAACAAAAAAGTAAAAGACCATACACATTTATTTTTAAATTTAGATCAAGATAGCATCTATCTTTATGTGCTTCATATATGTTTTCATTGATGCTAGGTCGCTAGGATGCAAAAGCTTATTTTGAGCACATTCCATGAACATTATTGTGTCATAGATTTTACATGTATTTTGTAATTTATTTAGCAGCATTTTTACAACAAATTAAAGATAAGACAGTTAAAAAACAAGGGTCAATGTTAGTGAATTTAATGCCCAGGATGAAGATCGACAGCACGTGGCTTATCTATTTTTGCAAAACCGCTCACATAGTCATACTATGCACTCGATTTCAGTTATATATTTGAAATCAGTAATATATTGCAAACCAGCAGCTCAAAAATCAGTAGCTCAAAGATGCAACCAGTTATATATTCAACTAAAATCTGCCATATATATTTTCTAATTAGTGAACTAACACTAAACCTGAAATTAAACTAAGTCATTGTTCAAGTTAAATGCTACATTCTATCTACCATGAAAAGAATGAACATAAATAGAAGCAATCTTACCTTAGGTTAAATTGACTTCACAAATTCAACAATGTCAAGCTGAAATCCCCCCCCCCCCCCCCCGAATTATTGTTGCTGTAATTTCTTGACTGAAATTCGAACAATTTCTATTTATGACTGAAATGGGGATTTCGAACCCTTAAACCCAGAAAAAGACGTAATTAGAACAATTATTGTTGCTGTAATTTCTTGACTTAAACTATTGTTGCTGTAATTTCTTGACTGAAATTCGAACAAAAATTATTTATGACTGAAATGGGACGAATTTCTTAGGGTATATTGCGTCGCTACAAAAACCCTAGAAATTCCCCCTCAAAATCCCCCAATCAAACTTGAAGACTGAAATTGAATTTTTTGGGGTTTCTAGGGTTCAAATTCGTATGCTTTTGAGTTGATTTTTTGCTCGAAATGGGAGATTTTTGGTCGGAAACAATCAATTTTTCTAGGTTTAAGGGTTCGAATTTCCTAGGGTTTTTGGTCTAAATTTTTGCTCGAAATTGCTCGGATTTGCTTCAACTTGACTGCAATTTTAATTTAAATGTTAAATTTGCTGGGGAATCGCAGTTTTTTGGCCTAATTGTTGGATTTCAGAGACGAATTTGTGGGTGTTTTGCTGTAGAAATTCACTGGAATTGAAGAACTCTTGTTTTTTTTCTTTTTGTTTAGTGAATGTAGGCGTATGTGATGAAAAATTAAGGTAAAAAATGCAGAATAACCTTAAGCCAAAAGAGTTATTTGCGTCACTTTATTATAAAAAAGCGACGCAAATAACCTTGTTTATGATATTGTACACAGCTCATATGCGTCGCTCATTAAGTAAAAGCGTGACACAATTTACTCAATCACTTATTTGCATCGCTTGTTAACAAATGAGTGACGCAAATAAGTTTATTAATTGCGTCGCTTTATTAAATAAGAGCGACGCAAATGAGAGAAAGCTGAAATGCACTTGAGTTTTGCGTCGCTTCTTGAATAACATGTGACGCAAATAACTTAAAAGGATGGTAAAAATAAACATTTGCTTCGCTCCTTAGAATAAGTGACGCAAATATGGCGACGCAAATGTACATTTGTCTACTAGTGCTCAGTAGCTTTCTATGTTCATAGATTTTTCCAGTTTTCGCAGCATTATTTCGATTCTAGTTGTGAAAGATATTTTTCAAATTTCCTACGTGAAAAATCCTATGTTTTTTACTCATTACGGATGGTCTTTCCAATGAGAACCTTTTTTATGCTTATGCCAATAATGTCAATCAAAATTACGCACATGAAATACTTAGAACTTTTCGAGTCTCATCTACTCATTCTAAATCATTGCCAAATAAATTTCAAGAATTAAAATAGAAATCCTCACCAGTGGAGTCGCCAAAAGTAGTAAGGAATATTTCAAACATTACCCCAAACTTGAGCCCCACTGTGATCATACACATAAGCATGGTGGCATCCGAAGGGAAAGAAGCTAGAGCAAAAGAGTCGCCAACATGTTTTAAGAACTAGTAAACCGTTCACAGGGTGAAGGTTACACCCCTTAACGATCCAGGAGATCTTTAACTCCAATAGGTCTGGAACCAAGACTGGAAGTTCGGGGATGAAGGTACAAATCCAATCTAAAAAAGAAAGAACCTTCTCTAATAATAGGCCTCTAATTTATTCTACTCGTATGCATGTGCGCTTTCTGACTAACATGCAATCATTAGGTTCATTCTAAACCTGTTTAATCTATATTGGTTGAATATTAATTTACAAATAAAACTATTATTGGCGATCACTTGATTATAAACAAATTAACCCTAAACGAGATTATTAATTATCTTATTAACCGTGATTACAAGTATAAATTCCCTTTAAACATGCATAAAAGGTGTGATCAAGCAATAAAAATAAATATGTATCAAGCAACATAATAATAATAATAATAATAATAATAATAATAATAATAATAATAATAATAATAATAATAATAATAATAATAATAATAATAATAATCATAATTATAATCATAATAACAATCATAATCATGTTAACAATAAAGGATAATATTAATAGCAAGATCCTAGGCATGATACTAACAAGATTAATAACAAACCCTAGCATGTCACTAAACATAAAAAACAAAAGCTTTAGCCCTAACATGATACTAACATGATATTAGGAAAGAAAATAAGAAGCATCATAGAAATCATAATTGATATAAGAAACTTATTTATTATCCTAAACAGGATACTAGGAACCAATAAAACATCCTAACATGATACTAGGAATCAAAATAATAACCTAAACATGATTTCTCTATTGTAATATCAATTAAACAGTTAAAGTACTTACTTAGATGCCTCGTATCTCTTTCTAATAACAAAATACACGCGTTAGTAACTTCAAGGAAAATAATAAAACAATACAATTAAATTAAATAATTGAAATAGGGTTTGGGACCAAACCCTCAGAAATATCAAACCTTTCACGTCTAGGGCGAAGGCAATTTCGAACATGGCTAGGTGTATCTAGTTCTAATGTATGAGGAATTGTGTTTGTAAAAGGCTAGGCTAGAAAGAGAGAGAGAGAGAATAAGCTTTAGCTTAGAGAGAGAGAAGAATTAGAGAATTCTGGTTATTGAAAAACGGAGGTCTAGGGACCCAATTTATATAAAAATAGTCAGGAATCGATATAAACGAATCAGAGTTCGAAAAGGAATAACACTCTTCTGTCGCTAGTGACAGGGCTCGTCTCAAGGCGACAAAACTGTCATTTGGAGATGCAAAAGGTTTTCCACCCGTTTTCAACGCGGAATTCACTTTTGGATAAAATCAAGTCGTAAAATCCGTACGAAGGGTATGAACGTAATTTCATATAAAACACTTATTTTATTCCAAATAAAACCCATAACTCATAATTATCAATCCTTATCCCATTGTAGGGAATATTTCAAGCATTACCCCAAACTTGAACCCCATTGTGATCATACGCCAAAGTACGGTGGCGTCCAAAGGGAAAGAAGATAGAGCAAAAGAGTCGCCAACAAGTTTTAGGAACTTGTAAACCGTTCACGAGGTGAAGGTTACACCCCTTAACGATCCAGGAGATCGTCAAATCCAACCGAAAAGAGATTGAACATGCCCTAATAATGAGCCTCTATTTTATTCTAATCGTATTCATGTGCGCTTTCTGACTAACATGCAATCAATAGGTTAACCCTAAACCTGTTTATCTATGTTGGTTGAATATTAATGCACAAATAAACTATTATTGGCGATCACATGAATTATAATCAAGTTAACCCTAAACAAGATTATTAATTATCTTATTAAGCGTGATTACAAATACCAATTCCCTTTAAACATGCATAAAAGGTGTGATCAAGAAATAACAATAAATAGCATCAAGCAACATGATAATAACCATAATAAGTCATAATAATTAAAATAATTATAATAATAATAAAAATCATGTTAAAGCATAATTGTGAGATCCTAGGCATGATACTAACAAGAATATTAAGAAGAGAAATAGGAAGCATCACAGGAATCACAATAAGCATATTTGATATTAGAAATTATAATTATTACCCTAAACATGATACTAGGAAAATCAAAACGCCCTAACATAACACTAGAAATCATAATAACAACCTAGACATGATTTTTGTATCATAATGTTAATAAATCAATTAAAGCACTTACTTGGATGGCTCGTATCTCTTTCTAATAACAAAATACACGCGTTAGTAACTTCAAGGAAAATAATAAACAAAAAATTAAATTAAATAATTGAAACACAGATTTGGGACCAAACACTCAGAAATTAAAACCTTTCACGTCTAGGGCGAAGGCAACTTCGAACTTGGCTAGGCTTTTCTAGATCTTGTGAATGCGGAATTTTGTATGCAAAAGCTAGAGAGAGAGAGAGAGAGAAATCTTTAAAACTAGAGAGAATAAGAAAATTAATAGTTGTTGATGATTGAAAACAGAGGTTTTGAGGAGGCTATTTATAGAGAAAATCAGCCAGACGGATAAAAAACGAATCAGAGTTTCGAAGAGAATAAAACGACTTGGCGCCAGACGCCAGTCATTAGCGCCAGGTGCTAAGGCTAGCGCTAGACGCCAAGAATTAGCGCCAGGCGCTAATCATGTCGTCAGGCGCTAGAAACCAACATCACGCGTTTTCTTAATTTTGATAAAATTTAGCCGTACAGAAGGGCAAATTCGTATTTTCCTTAAAAACACTTCTTTTTATTCTGATTAAAACTCTAAAAAGTTAACCAAAGTCAATTTATCAATGCTAATTAAATTAGGAATGAAAAGAACCTTCTAAAAGAATCTAGAAGACTAAAATCAATTCTAAATGCATTAGGAATAATAAATCAATATTAGGCCCTTCTCTAGATCATTGAGCCGCACATAAATATCAAACTGGGCCCAGTTTAGTAATTTGGCCATAACTTCCTCATTATTCATTGGAATTGGGCTTATAATATATCGTTGGAAAGCTCTTTTCAAGCCCCATCCAACTTTTCTATTATTTGACCCTTGTTATGGACCAAAACAAACTGGATTGGCTATTTTCTAAAATAGATTTTCAAAAACAAAGAGAATGAAAAGAATTAAAACCTAACCGCAACACTAGACTTTCCACACTTTCACTTTATTCGATTATTATTTGACGCAAAAGGTACTCATCACTGGGTTTGGTTTAGGGGAGACACAAATGGGTGTCTACATAAGCCCCCACTTTGACTGAGTTTGGAGAAACGCAAGTCTCTAAAACAAAAGTCAAAGTATTGATAGGGATGGAGAATGATTCAAAACGTTCTGTGATTCTGAATCACTCTTGTAACGCCAATACCTGCAAAACTAGCGTTTTTTAAAACATATAAGAGAGTTAAGAAACGCGTATCTTGCACCGTCGAGCACACGTCTCTGGAGGTAACCGATTTGTTGCTGTTGCATTGCTGTTGTTGGGAGAACCTTCCGCAAGCTAGGGAACGCCATCTTGCTGTTTGTTTTAACGATCTTCTGCAAGCTGGAGAATACCGCCTAAAGACTGCTACGCCTGTAACTGCTTCTAATTCCGCCGTGATAAACTTCTGCAAGCTAGAAAACCCTATCGAAGATTGCTTCGCCTGAAACGACCTTCTAGCGCTTTGTGACCATCTTCCGCAAGCCACGGAACACGATTGAAAATAACTTCGCTTGAAATCACCTCCAGTTGTTTGTGACAACTCTCCACAAGCTAGGGCACGCTGTCGAAGATATCCTTGCCTGAAGTTATCCTCATTCGTTGCGACAATATTCTGAGGAACATTACCGAAGACCAACGCCTGCTGATCTTTTGCTTTGCTATGCCTGTACGTCGGCGCTTTTGCTGCTTGTAAATTATGAACCAGTATGTCGGTGCCTTTGCTGTATATGAACCATTATGTTGGTGCCTTTTCTATATATGAACCATTATGTCGGTGCCTTTGCTGTATGAACCATTACGTTGGTACCTTTTCTTTGAGCCAATGTTTAGGCCCTTTAAGCTAAGTGAGATGATTATTCATCAGGTCAATCACTTAATGCAATTGTAATCAAGCCGATTACTAAATCATGTCAAATTGCTAAGAGGGGTTAACTGGCGTACAAAGGAACCCAAAATTGCTATATGAGGTCGAAATAATCGCTCTGAGTGGCTAAGCGTTCTGTCGCCACTAAAATATTGCTGGCGCCACAATTTTGACTCTAGCGCCAGGCGCTAAACCCTAGCGTCTGGCGCCAAATCTTGTCGTTTGGCGCTAGAGTCGGGATTTTCGTATATATCCCTTCCCTTCGTCATTTCGCTGCTACTGCTCTTATTTGTTCGAAATTCGCCGCGAGAGTTCAATTTGCTCGTTCTTGCTCGTTTCTCAACCGAATTCGCTCAAATTTGTTGTTAATCGAAGCTTCTTTCATCTACTTTCCCGATCTATGTAAGTTTTCTTCATAGTCACTCCGGTTTTGATGAATTTTGCACATGTTTGTTCACGAATTTCTTGAAAATTCGAAACTTAAATTGCTTTGTTTGTCAAATTTTATGCCATGAAATTGCTTGATTATGTTTATATATTTCCTTGGGAGTAATTTGAGACTTTTTTTACTCAATTTGGTGAAGAAACGAACAAATCACCATTGTTGGACCTCCTAAAGTCGGGAATACAATGTGGCTTGTTCTTGATGTTTTTGCTAGAGATTCTTATCCAATTTGTCACAATAATTACCATAGTATTGCAAGAAATTGTTTGAATGCTTGAAAAATGCCGTGTATGCTCAATTTGAAATTGTGCTTTGTTTTAGTACTACGTACTCTGTTTTTTCGAAATAATATCATGCGGCTAGGCGAACCTTAGATACTATAGAACCTTAATTTATGTTGATTTTGCACAATGTAGTATGGCTAGACAGCGAGGTTCGGGTTCACGTTCCCGAGACACACGACGGGATCATGAGCCTGTAGAGGAGGACGCCGACTTGTCCACTTCCCTCGGTTCCCTCCCGGAGTGGGATGAGCGGACTTTGTACTTCTCGCCCGTCCACCATATTTCAGAGAGGTTGAGGCCTGGGACTACTGTTGGTAGGACGCGTTTCCATGGCTCAGGCAGCGATACTCTAGGCGACCTGTATATGATGCACATCAGCGTCGACGGAGATGTGAGACTTCTTTAGGAGTCTTGACTGCTAGAGCTAGTACGGTGACTTCTCGAGCTAGACCTTGCCGAGTCTCTCCAGACCTCCGGTCTTGTCCGGGTACGAGAAAGAATGGGCTGACCCTACAAGAAGAAACCAAATTAGAAACAATCAAAATAGAATCAATAATGCAGAAATAAGAAGGAAAGATACCTCCTAAACAGCGTCTTCGCGATGACACGTAACCACATTCCTCATCCGAACAAGCTGGCTCCGGAAGTCGTCTATACACCGAGCCATCGCCGTGACCACCTCGCGCAAGAACTATTAAAGGAATAAAGTTAGTAACAATGCATAACCTAAATTGCAAATAAATGAACTTACTCGAGACTGGTGGCGAGGAATCGACCACTCCACGAAGCGCTGATCTTCAGGAGTCGGAGGAATCATCTCCTCGATCGGCCCATATGTCCCCTGGTAATGGATATACATACGTGGTGGCACGAACTCAGTAGGCCCTGCCTAAAAAAAGAAAATTAAAGTCAATAAAATATCACTTGGGGGCTACTTAGCAAAAGGTAAAATATGAAAATCATACCGCCACCTCCTTAGACAGAACAGGGGCCGGAGCTAACAGCGGCAACAGTTCCTCCTCATAACACTGCCTAGGGATCGCATGAGATCGCCAGGGGGTGTCAGCCCTCTCCGACATGCTCACCAGCCTCGTGTCATTGAACATATGACGTGGCGGAGGCGCAAGAACGACCAAAGTGTCCGAGGGATGCTAAATAGCAACCCTCTCTCTAAGGTACGCAACCGCTCCATATGTCCCTAAGAAGTAACGACGCTTAGCGGTGTAGTGCGCAGCTAACCCAGGGACAACCAAGCCGTTCCAAGGCCGTTACTGCATATCAGGCTCCTACGAAGAATGCCTATGAGATAAGAATCTACCAAAGATAATATGAAAGTGTTCAACTATGTAAAGAACCATACCGAGAGGATCTGATCTTGAACATAAGCGGTAGACATCCGAACGTGGCGGCCTCCCCAACAGGAGCTCACTGGAAGCCCGCATGGCGACGGTCTCGCTGGTGCAACCGAAGGAAAGTACTTGTAGAACCAGATCTACAAAAGACAAAAGTATCAGCAAATGCTAACCATAGCTTAGAGCTAAAACTTTATGGGAGATAAAGTATACCTCTACGACTCTCCGGAAGATGGACAGAGCGACGTTCCCCGTGAAGGACCGGTGTAGACACGAGTCTCGCAACGCTCAAACAAAATCGGCATAAGCTTAGTTGGGCTAGTCATAAGTCCCGATCAACTGAAGATCACGGTTCGCAGGCAGGTAGTGAAGCAGCACTCTACTACCCTTGTCAGAGGAAAACGTCCCTGACATCAAGATAAGCGCAAAGATGTGCACCTGCTACTCTCGGGTGGTTGCATCATCCTCTAAAGCCGTCGTCAAAGTCAATCGGCGAATACCCTTAGCACTTAACTTAGTCGACTCTACCTCAGCACGAGGATGCTCGGACCGAGGCGATGGAGAGCTCGGGCTCTTCATCTGAGGGCGCACATGCTGAGCCGGTAGGCCAGGCAGAGGCTACCTCGGCTCCAAGAGGTGGTGGGATGTACGAGGTCGGCTCGTCATCGCAGCAGCCTCCGCAGCCTCAGCCTCAGGGCAATCTTGGGTGGACGGGTCCTGTTATGAGTTTTCCACCTCCCGAGGAGACTTGAGTTGGAGCTGGTGGAGAGATAACTCCTCGTACTGCGCAGTTCTATGAGATGATGGGCGTCTCTCATCATCTGCGTCCTCCGGCGCCGTAGTTTATACCTGTGTTTTTTTTTTTTTTTTTTTTTTTTTTTTTTAAATTTTTACTTGTATAGAACTTTGCCTAATCGACTCATTGATTAGACATATTTGTATATACATATTATTATGAGCTTATTTATTTAGCATTTAATTTTCATTTTTATGTGCATATTTGTGTGTGCAAAGAATTGTGATAATTAATAATTTTGCGCAAAAATTCCGTCATTTTTATTATTGATGGAGGGTATCCGACTTTCTCCCCCCAAAAAAAGAAAATGAAAAATAAAAAATTGGACTTATAAAAAAACTTAAAATTAAGTCTAAATAAAATGCAAAAAAGAAAAAATTTAATTAATATATTAATTAAAAGGGTATATAAAAGGATAAAAATTCGTAAAGCCGTTGTTTAGATTTGAAATAGCAAAAAAAATGCGATTTTTTAATAAACTCGATGATAAGACACGTCAGCGTCACGTGGCGCCACGCGTTTTGCGTTGGCGCCAGACGCTACGGCTGGCTCCAGGCTCTAGCGTTTGGCGCTAGTGAGCGCTGACTCCGAATCCTTTCCGCATTGAAACTATGCCGATGTTGTGTATAAATAACCCCCTGGTCTGCCGATTTTCTTCATAATTTCAGCAGATTAAACATACTCTTAGCTTTTGAAAAATAATCATGTCTTTAATTACTAAGAGTTTTACCAACTTTACTCACGAATGGTGTCGGTCTCTAACTGCCAAGGAGAGAAAAGAATTAGACTTTTTTTTCATATAGGGGTATTTATGGTGTCAAGGAGGTAGATCTTGATATAGACTTCATTCATACCGCCTTAGAGTATTGGGATGTGGATACTAATTGTTTTAGACTAGGATGTGATGAAATTTTCCCTTTACCGGAAGAATTCGGTGCTATCTTAGGCTTCCCTGCATTAGATCTTGAAGTAATCCCTAAAATAAATGAATATTATTATAAAGATTTCGAGCGCTTGTTTAATTTAAAAGAAAAAGATCTAACAAATATTGTAGATGGTAGCATAGTTAATTTGAAAGAATTTGCATGCCATTACTTTGATAGACCTTGTTCTGAATCTTTTCATGTTTATAGAAGAAGGGTCTTTCTCTTTTGCATGCTTAACTAATATCTTCTCACTAGTGGTAGAAATAATGAGAACCAAGCAATTATATCAACTGTTTTGTAGTAGATTAAATCCGGGAGAAATCCAATGCCATTAATTGTTGGAGAGACTATGCTTAGTCTTGATGGATTGAAGAGAAATCCAAAAGCACCTTTTCGGGGCTCTCCAATTTTATTACAGGTAGAAAAATAATATTTTTAATTACAGAAATCAAAAACATATTTTTGTATAGTAATATTAATTTATTTGCATTGATTTTTTTTTTGCAGATGTGGCTATTGGAGAGACTAGAATTAATTAGTCCTCCTGACAATGTTGAAAAATACACTCCAAATTGCTTTGTGAGAAGAAAGAAACACTTCTCTAAGATGGGGCGCCATGAATGGAAGAAAGTCTTTGCCTCTTGCAACTTTTCCATCAAGTGGGAACTTTGCCATCCAGTGGGTCATCCCTGGGTGGAAAATAGAGAAGATGGTTGGTGTCAACAAGCAACCTTTCTGTCGTCTTCCAAGCTTAACCAAGCTTAACTGATGTGAAGAGTCGTCTAGGTGACAAGGTAATTCCCGTTAAGGAACGCTTGGGTGAAAGGGTTGAATTCAAAACACCTACGATGCCTAAGAAGAAGAGCTCTACAAAGGATAAAGGGAAAAGAAAAGCTGACACTTCAGAGATGAAGGTATGGGTAGAGAAGAAACATGGAGTCCTAGCTAAGGGAGAAACTATTTACTCCAAAATTAAATGTAGGTCCTCTAAAGGATGCCTACTAGCTAAAGCCATAGATGATGAAGAGGATGCAGATAAAAATTGGAAGAGAGCAAAAAAAGATAAGAAAGATTGAAGTATTTCTTAACTTTCAATTATTAGACTTAGTTTAAATTTAAAGTTAATTTATTTTATTAAGCTCTATTTAAATTCCATCAATAATGTAATTTGTTAGTTTATTTAATGAAATTTCAGCTTTTTAATTAAATCATCTCCTTTAAATTTAATTTATTAAAGTAATGAAAATAGTAAATTTCATTTTCCAAAAAAATTTTCGAGTACGAAAGTCAAAAATTTTCCGAAGAACGCCGAAATATTCTTAAGTAATCCCAGAAAAAATGGCGCTGTTTCTTTATGACTCACGCCAACTGCGGCAGTCTGGCGTCTGATGACAGACGCTGTCGTCTAGCGCTAAGGTTCATTGGCCGGCGACGGAGCTTTTTCTGTGATGCCGATGCTTCGTCGAATTTGTGCCGAATTTATTTTTAAATCTGGGATGCGAGGTTTGCAAAAAGTAAAGTGGTCGCATCCGTAAAAGGTTACCTACATATCCTTTCCTAAAGAATCAGAACAAACGTAGCACTCTTGAGTATCCTACTCAAGTAATTATGGGTAGTACTTTTTAAGTTGGTCAAGATTTGTCATGTTCGAGAACTCATTGCCATCTATATCAGTTAATTTTGCTGCACCTCCTGATAGGATTGTTTTGACAATATAGGGTCCAGACCAATTAGGCCTAAATTTGCCCCTTGGATCTAAAACATTTTTCCTTAATGCTTTTAGCACCAAGTCTCCTACTTTGATGTTTCTTATCTTGACTTTCTTATTAAAATGCCTAGCCATACGAGTTTGATAGCATTGAGTATGATGTAGAGCTTCTAGTCGTTTTTCATCAAGTAGAATTAGCTCCTCATATCTCGCCCTAGTCCATTCTACTTCATCGAGTTTACTTTCTAATGCAATGCGTAGAGATGGTATCTCAAGCTCTACAGGTTGTAAGGCATCCATTCCATAAACCAAGGAGAATAGCTTATTTCCTGTTGATGTGCAAATTGACATGCGATAACCCCAAAGTGCGAAATGGAGATTGTTAGGACAATCCTTGTAATTCTCTGTTATTTTCTCGATGATTGTCTTTAGATTTTTATTAGCTGCTTCAACTGCTCCATTTACTTGAGGTCTATAAGAAGAAGAATGATGGTGTTGAATGCCATATTTTTGTAACAATTCTTCACACTCAGCTTGAAAGTGAGTTCCATTGTCACTTATCATTTCATGTGGGACTCCATATCGACAAATGATATTCCTTTCGATAAAGAGTGCTACATGTTTTGCAGTGAGTTTAGCATATGATTGTGCTTCAACCCACTTTGTGAAGTAATCAATTGCTACTAGGATGTATTCATGACCTCCTATTCCTGGAGGGGTAATTTTACCAATAATGTCAATTCCCCAAGTACAGATGTCCATGGTGAAGTGTAGGTGTAGAGTAGAGATGGAGGAACATGTTGTAAATTGGCGTAAATTTGGCACTAAGGGAATATTTTTACATATTGATGACAATCCCTATTCATGGTAGTCCAATAGTATCCTTCTCGCATTATCTTCTGGACTAGCATTTTGCCATTATCATGAGTTCCACAAATGCCTTCGTGGACTATCCTCATAGCTCTTTGGGCATCCTTTTTCCCTACACATAAAAGAGATCAACCTTTAGGTACCCTTTTATGAAACTCGTTGCCTATGAGTACGTATTGGGAAGGCAAGAGCTTAATGCTCGTTTTGCTCTTTTGTCAGCATGAGGAGGGTATTCTCCTTTTGTGACGTAGTTAAGTATATCCGTATACCACGATTCTTCTTCTTCTTCTTCTTCTTCTTCTTCATCTTGGATAACTTCATCTTCTTCTATAGCTTGAATATAAGCTGGTTTATGCCTTTTTTCTATAGTTGGAGGCATTTGCTCGATTTTCGTAGGAATCCTAACCATTGAGGCTAGTCTTTCCAAGGCATCAGCAAATTGATTTTTCTTTCTAGGTAAGGTATGTGTATTTTACCTTTTGTAACTGATTGGTGAGAGTTTCCAGATAAGTTTGGTAAGGGGCTAGACTTTCGCTCCTTACTTTCCATGTTTTAGAAATTTGGTTGTTGATCAATGAAGTGTCCTCGAATATTCGTAATTTCTTCACTCCCAATGCCAAAGCTGTCTCAAGACCTACCATGCATGCTTCGTACTCAGCAGCATTGTTGGTAACGTCGAATTCTAGCCTTATGGAGATTGGATCATGCTCTTCCTTAGGTGATACTAATAATACTCCGACACCACATCCCTTTTGGTTTGAGGCTTCATCGAAGTATAAGGTCCAAGTATCATCTTCTGTGACCATCAAGTCTTTGTTTGGAAATTCATTGTCGTGTATCGGCGTTGAATCTTCTATTGGAAAATCCGCTAGGAAATCAGAGTCCACAAATCCTTTGATAGCCTTTTGAGGCATGAATCTTACATCAAACTGGGCTAAGTTGACTATCCATCTTGATGTGCGCCCATTGAGTGTAGATTTCTCGAATAAATACTTGAGTGGGTCCATTCGGGAAACTACAAAGACTGTATGCACGAGCATGTAATGTCTTAACTTAGTTGTGGCCCACACAAATGCGAGGCACAATTTCTCAAGTGGTGTATAGCGTACTTCATACTCAAGCATCTTTTTACTTAGATAGTAGATTGCATTTTCTTTACCTTCTACTTCTTGTGCAAGCATGGCTCCCATTGTTTCCTTGGTGACTGTTAGGTACAACCTAAGAGGTATTCTTGGAAGGGCTGGTGCTAATACGGGAGGATTTGCGAGATATGCTTTGATCTTTTCAAAGGCTTTTTGACACTCATCGTCCAATATTACTGGTATATTCTTTTTAAGATTCTTAAATATTGGTTCACATATATTTGTTAATTTGGATATGAACCTACTTATGTTTTGCAACCGGCCAATAAATCCTCTAATTTGTTTCTCGGTTTTGGGCGGTGGTATTGATATGATTGCCTTATTCCTGGTTGGGTCTATCTCTATCCCTCTAGAGCTTATGACATAACCCAAAAGCTTTTCCGAGGTGACTCCAAAAGCACACTTGGATGGATTCAACCTCATGTTGTATTTCCTTAGCCTTTCAAAGAATTTTCTCAAAGCTACTTGATGGCCTGTGAGATCTTTTGATTTTACAATCATATCGTCCACATATACTTTAACTTCTTTGTGCATCATGTCATGGAGTAAGGCAGTCGCTGCTCGTTGGTAAGTAGCACCCGCATTTTTCAACCCAAATAACATTACCGTGTAGCAGTAAGTACCCCATGGTTTTATAAAGGTTGTTTTCTCCATGTCTTCTTATGCCATGAGAATTTGATTGTATCCCGCGTATCCATCCATGAATGAGAGAAGTGCATGATTCGCTATATTATCTACCAAAATATTGATGTGTGGTAAAGGGAAGTCGTCCTTTAGATCTCGATAGTAGACACACATTCTTACCCTTCCATCCTTTTTCAAAACAAGGACAACGTTGGTCACCTATTCGGGGTATTTAGATACTGTAGACACGCATTTGTGTCACCCAAAAACCAAACCCAGTGATGAGTACCTTTCACGTCGAATCATAATCGAATGAAGTGAAAGTGTGGAAAGTCTAGTGTTGCGGATAGTTTTAATTCTTTTCTCTTCTCTCTGTTTTTGAAAACTTATTTTAAGAAAATAGTCAATCAAGTTTGGTTGGTCCATCATAAGGATCCAATAATGGTGTAGTTGGATAGGGTTTGAAAAGACATTTCCAACGATATATTATAAGCCCAATTCCGATGAATATCGAGGAAGTTATGGCAAAAATATTAAACTGGGCCCGATTTGGTTTTTATATGCGGCCAAATGATCTTGAGGAGGGCCTATTATTAATTATCATTCCTAAAGATATTAGGATTGATTATAGTCTTTTAGAATACTCTAGGAGGTTCTTTTAAATCCTAATGGAGTTAGGATTGATAATTATGTTTTAAAGAGTTTGAAATTGAATAAAACTACTCCTTTTAAGAATCCTTGTTTTGTACGAAGTGGAATATATTCAGATTTTATTTTCGTGCCTCATAATATTTATCCAATTTTATATGGTTGGATAGATCTTGAAATTATCTTTCCAATGATATATTATAATATTAACTCCGAGTTATAACAAAAAAGATATGAATGAGACATGAAACTCAATCCAAAACTGACACCCTTCCACTATTTTGGACATTTCTTTTTATCTACAAAATATTTTAATCTGATTCTTATTGGGTTGTAAGTTATACTTTAAGAGATTTCCAACGACATATTATATGCCTTATTTGGACTTCCGGATCAAAAGATATGATAAAAACAAAAATGCGTGAATTTCAGAAATCAGCGCCAAACACCAGCTGTAGCGCCTGGCGCCAGCATTTGCGTTTGGCGCTAGTGTTGGCGCTTGGCGCCAATAGCCTAATGTTGGCGCCAGCTCTGTTTCAGTTGTGCCAATGCTCTGTTTTTTTTAATTTTATCTTTTTGGCTGATTTTCTCTATAAATAACGTCGTAAAAACTCCATTTTCATTCACCAACTCTCATCAAGATTTTCTTGATTATTCTCTCTCTCTCTCTCTTTTTCTAAACTAGCCTTTTCTCAAATACAAAATTCCGTATTCGCAAGACTTAGATACATTTAGCCATATTCGAAGTTGCCTTCGCCTTAGACGTGAAAGGTTTAATTTATGAGGGTTTGGTCCCAAATCTCTATTTCAGTTATTTAATTTAGTTGTTTTGATTATTATTTTCCTTGAAGTTACTAACGTGTGTATTTTGTTATTAGAAAGAGGTACGAGGCATCAAAGTAAGTACTTTAATGGTTTAATTGATATTATGATGTAGAAATCATGTTTACATTGTTATTATGATATTCCTAGTATCATGTTTAGGGTATTTTTAATATTAAATATGATTGTTGCGATGCTTCCTATGTTCTTTCTAATATTTATGATTGTTAGTATCATGTTAGGGTTAAAGATTTGATTTTTATTGTTTAGTGACATGCTAGGGTTTGTTATTAATCTTGTTAATATCATGCCTAGGATCTTGCTATTTTATTATGCTTTAATATTAACATGATTATGATTATAATTGTTATAATTTATTATTATAATTTTGATGATGATTATTATATTATGATTATAATTTTATTGTCATGATTATTATGTTGCTTGATGCTTATTTATTTTTATTGCTTGATCACACCTTTTATTGCATGTTAAAGGGAATTTGGTACTTGTAATCACGCTTAATAAGATAATTAATAATCTTGTTAGGGTTAATATGATTATAATTCAAGTGATCGCCAATAATAGTTTATTTGTGCATTAAATTCAACCAACATAGATAAACAGGTTTAGGGTTAATCCTAACGATTGCATGTTAATCAGAAAGCGCACATGAATACGATCAGAATAAAGTAGAAGCCTATTATTAGGGCAGGTTCAATCTCTTTTAGGTTGGATTTGTACCTTCATCCCCGAACCCTTATTTGGTTCAAGACCTTATGGAGTTGACGATCTCTTGGATCGTTAAGGGGTGTAACCTTCACCCTGTGAACGGTTTACAAGTTCCTAAAACTTGTTGGCGACTCTTTTGCTCTATCTTCTTCCCTGTTGGACGCCACCATACTTTAGTGTATGATCACAGTGGGGGTTCAAGCTAGAGGATTAACGCTTGAAATCTATTCCCTACAAATACCATGATAAAACCTGCAGTTATTTGTTTTTGAACTTCTTCTTTTATTTTAAGAGCTACGTCGGGTTTCATTCGATGCAACTTTTGTTTTACAGGTTTCATTCCTGGAATTAGCGGTATAGTGTGTTGAGCTATTTCTCTATTAATACATGGCATATCTTCATATGACCAAGCAAATACATCGATAAATTATTTAAGTAGATTGATTTGTTCATTAAGTGTTCATCTGATTTTAACTTCTCTTTTAATGGTTGAATCATTTGAGATATCAACCGTCTTAGTTTCCTCAATTATCGGTGTTTTCTTTTGAAATGTTTCTATTGCTTTAAAAATTTCTTTGTCATTTTCATTGTTATTTCATCAATGCTCGTCATCTTGGGTTAAAGAAAAGCACGAGGAGTAAGCGGAAGAAGACATATTATTGAATTCAGAAATCATTACATCAAAAAGAGAGATGTCCTCAGAGACTTGATTGCTAACTATCTTAGGGGAAGAGATAGAAGAGGAGGGTGCTACAACTAAGGACTTGGATGACTCTAGAGGAAAAGATTCTGACTCTGACTCTGACTCAGACGACTCTTCAAACATCGATCCTTGCCCTGTCGTTATGGAGATTTTCCTTCCACTTGGAGTAGTCACCTTGACTGTCTTGCGCCACCCTTGTATTGATCCTTCTACTAGAGTGATGAGCTTTGATGGGTCAAAATTCTCGCTTTGTAGGACTGTCTGGATGAGCGAGGAGTTATCCTCTATGTACTTCGGCTCTTCTTTTTCTCGCCCAAATAGTAATCGGATGACATTAAAGTCAAAGTATGGGGGTGCTTTCTCATTGTGGATAGGAGTTGGGATTTCATCTAGAAAATAGTAATCTAAGAAAATTTCAAATCCCGGTTGCCTTATGCCATTTACAACAAAAGGTTCGGGAAATTCATAGCACGAATAATCCTCTCCTACTTTTATGAATTCTCCATTGAGAGTAAGAGGATACTGATCCATTGGGATAGCTTTATTTTTGATGCGAGCGTTCTTACGCGCCTTAGACCTTTCCTAGGCTCGCTTAAGATCTTCCCGAGTCGGTTCGAAACCAAGTTCGAAAGTATCTAACTTAGGGAGGCCAGGTAATTCTAGTAGTTTTGCTATTCCTTTCTTCTTTCCTAGAGTCATTCCAGGAAAATGCCCTTGTTCCTTTAGAATATCGTTTACTGTCATATTGGAGTGGGGGTCGTGGCAGAGAGGGGTCCTTTTATCCTCCTCGATTAAGGAGACCTCTTCACTAAAGCCCCACAAATCTGCATTGTCTTCATCGTTCTCCACGTTAATGATTGGATTTTCTATAACATTAATTCTCATGGGTGAAGCATCGATTGTGATAGGAATTCCTCCAACTATGGCTTTTACGTATTGGTGGAGATGTGAAGGGACGGCCTTTAGGTCATGAAGCCAAGGGCGTCCCAACAATAAGTTGAAGGAAGCTTTGGTATCTACCACTTGAAATGTAATAGCATGTTCTATTGCTCCCGCCGATATATTCATGGTAATCTTACCAAGGGCTTGACGACGAGTGTTGTCATAAGCTCTTATTCCTTGTGTTGACGGGGTTAAGTCTTCATCCCTTATGCCTAGCATCCTCACAGTTCAAAGTGGACATACATTAATTGCTGATCCATTGTCTACAAGAGTCATTAGGACGTTCATTCTCTTGCAAACTACTGTGAGGTTTAGTGCCTTGTAATGCTTGTCACCTTATGGAGGTAAATCTTTGTCAGAAAAGGTGATCAAGTTGATTGGACTAGGAAGATCACTCGTAAATAAGTTAGCCAACCCATCAAGAGTGGTGTCAGAATCTATCCCTATCTTATCCAAGGCATTCATCACTGCCAACCTATGTTCTCGAGATGTTGCTAGAAGCTTCCATACATTCATCTCAACCTTGGTATTCTTGAACCGTTTGACAATATCATTGTCTTCTATGATAGGTATGGGAACTTGCTGTGTAGTCGACATAGGTTGTGTCGAGATGGGAGGTTGCGTTCTCCTAGATCTTCTGAGGACGTTTATAGACGAATCCTCTTCAACACAGAAATCATCTATGGAATATGACACTAAAGGTGGATATCCTTCCATGTCTTTTAGGTAGACATCTTCTTCATCACTATCCCAAACTCCATTGATGCTTATGTCTTCTTCTTGTGGAATTTGGACTAGCTTTTTATCATTAATCATTCTCTGAATTAAATCATTAAATTTAAAACAGTTTTCAATAGTGTGTCCCCCTAATTGATGGTATTGACAATAGAATCTATCTGTCCTCTTTACCGATTCAAATGGTCTCGGCTAGACAGGTTTGACCTTACCACTCTCGGAGAACATTTTTAACATTCTAGCGTATGAAGTCCCAATTGGAGTATAGAGTTTATTACTCTTCTTGGGTCCGTCAGTTACTTGTAGAGAGAAGGGTTTCTTCTTCGTGGGTGGAACCTTATCACACTTTTTCTAAAGCTTCTTTACTTGTTTCTTTGCGACTTTGAGAGCTTTACGTAGCAAACTTGCTCCCTCCCACATGGACCATATAAGCATCCGTACTTCTTCTTTGCTTGCTGGTTCAAAAAAGTTTTCCATGGCATCGAAAAAGATCTCCTCCTTTTCTTCGATAGCAAGAATTTCTTTAATAGGTTTAATGAGAGATGAGGGATCAACCTCATTTTCTTCATCAGAGATGTCAAAGGAATGAGCGAGAGGTGCATTGTCAATGCTTGGTTTCTTATAGGCAGGAGGCAATGGTAGTTTATTGTTATCAATTAAATCGTGGATAGCTTCCTTAAGCTTCCAACAATTTTCAGTAACATGGCCTCTACCTTGGTGATATTTGCAATGTGCATTAGGGTTCCAGTTAGCTACCCTCTTCTCAACTGGTGGGTCCCCAAATGGTCCAATAGGAGTTATAAGACCTTTTGCATTTAGTCGGTCAAATGTGGTGTCATAAATCATACCTATAGGAGTAAAGTTACTCCTAAACGGTTTCTTTTGTCCTTGGTTGTTCATAGCAAGGACTTCACTCAAATTGAAGGTGCTAACATTGTTTAAGTGGGTAGTTAATGAGTGTCATTTATGGCACTCATTTGGCTTCTTTTAGGATGATTTTCATGCTCTTTTATAGCTCTTTTCTTTAGTTTTCCTTAGTTTTGTTCTTTATTTCTTTAGTTTGTGCAGTGCTTTCCTTAGTTAGTTTTCTTTCTTTGTGCATTTCTTTGTTTATTTGGTCTTTTTTCCTTTTATTTGCTTGTTTTCATGTATTTTTAGGTTATGATCGTGTTCCAAGGATTCCCAAGCCTTCCTCTCATATTTTTAATCATTTTGGATGCCTCTTGCTTGTCATTTGGAGCTCAACTTTGAAGGAATGCAAGGAGCAAGTTCATGAGATCGGTGCATGCATGCGGTGGGGGCATTATCTTTGGCATGAACCCACAAAAAGAGCTATTTCAAACTGCCTACATTAGTGTTCATCATCATCACCAAGACGAGCGCATGAGGATGAGCTAGGACGAAGAAGAGGGAGCTCCCCTGCTGCCAGGTGCGGGTGCACACGAGGGTGGTGCGGCCGCGCACCTGGGCGCGCCTACCAGGGCCCCTATTCCGTACCCATTTTCTCGCGGCCGCGCCTCTTCCTTATTGCGACCGCACATTGCGGGGTTTCTTTTGGACGATCTAACTAACTTTTCTCTTGTTAGTTTTACTGTATATAGTTTTTCCTTCTATTTTTAGAGAGAGAATGATTAGAATAGAATTAGAATTAGTTTAGATCAACTTAGAGAGATTTTTAGAGAGAGAAAATCTAGGTTTTAGTGAGAGAATTTCATGGTGGATTGTTGATGATTGAAGATTTCTCAATTTCCTTTGATCTTTGATCAAGTTTGTAAGGATTCCTTTTCTGTAATTCAATCTTTAGTTTGATTTCAATTGTTTTGTTTAATGTTCAAGTTTGATTGAAGATTGATTGATTTGTGATTTGATTTTAGTTTGTTCAATTTGATCATGACGAATTTGTTATTTAGCTTTGTTTGGATCTTGATTTCTATGGATTGTGAGTAGTTTGATTGCTAGGGTAATGGTAAAGCATATATGAGTAATAGATTGATGTTAATTTGGGGAAATTGATGGAGTTGATGATGCAATTAAATTGGTTAATTTATTATGTGCATGTGTGTGTTTGATTTAGGCTTGATCACCCTAGTTATTCACACTATATTGCATTGTAGGTTCACATTGATACGGACCATTGATTTGTGGCTTGCATTTAACGATTGAGGTGTCTTGTGATGTTCCTAGCTAGAGTTTATCGTAGTTGACGCTAGTTATACCTCTAGGAAAATAGCTTGATATGCTCTTTTGGTTCCATGATTGGTTTTCCCTCGCATCACTCGACTTAGTAAACTCTTTCCCAATTAGCGGAATCCGTTACAAGTATATGTAGATCCCGAGCCCTAGTGTTTATTATATTACATTTTTCCCAACCTAGCTTGTTTAGTTGTTTAGCATTCACACCCTTACCTTACCTTTTCTGAATAGCTTGACTTGACAATATAAGATCGCCCTCCATTCCTTAGTGGTTCGACTTACCATTATACTTGTATAAGGGTGTGTTGAGAGATTAAAAATTTTGTTTGGCCTAGGGAGGGTTAGTTTCAACGACCTAGTCCGACCCCTTGTGAGTAGTTTTGGAAGAATAAGGATTGTCGTTCTTCTTGCCTTCCCAGCCACTGTTGGAGTTACTGTTAGCAACTTTCAGCTTAGCCAGGTCGTCTTTAATATTAATTCCAATGTCATAGACGGCCTTGAAGGTATGGAGATTATTTTGGTATTTGAGATGTTTGTAGTACTTCTCTTGAAGTTTCTTGATGAACAACCTCACAGATTCTTTCTAGCTTGGTACTTCAATCATCTTAGCAGAGGTTTCTCTCCATTTGTTAAAGAAAGAACTGAAACCTTCATTCTCTTTCTGCTTGAGTATTTCAAGTTCCCTATAATCAGTTTAACTTGAATGTTTCACTTGCACCTATCAATGAAAGCGTTTACTATTGACTCCCAAGTTGTGGTTCTTTCTTTCTCAAGAGAGAAGATCCATTATTGGCAAACAATTTCAAGAGATAGAGAAAACAAAGAGGTAATCACTTTCTTATCAATACCCTTAATGCTTATTATTGTTTCAAAAGCTCTTAGATGAAAGTAAGGGTTGTCAGTTGCTTTGAATTTCAGGATGTCGTTGGCATTGAACTTCTGTGGAAGAAGGTCCTTGACCACCGAGACCCCTTGTGAATTAATGCCTTAAAACTTGTAGTCACTAGAAAACTTGCTCAAGCTTTCTTGCATGAGGTCCATCTATTGTTGCTTCACAAGGTCATCGATCTTGAGGGTTAAACCTTCAACGCCTCAATCACAGTATTCAATTGGTTCCCGAGTTCATTAACTTCCTCTCGAGTTGCCATTATCTTCTAAGCTTTTCTTTTTCGAGCGATTGGCTTGTCAAAAAGTTGAACTGGAATGAAAAGATTGTCTTTGATCAAACGCCCTTCCTTTCTTGACCACACGTTGTAAATTAAACCATTTTTGTTTTAATGGCTTGACTCAAATTGACTTTAACTTTACGGGTTTATAAAAAAAGAAAAAATAAAAATAGGGTGTATATTTTTGGGAATCAAGTACAGGGTTCAAACAAGTGATTTAACTTCCTCTTGAGTTGCCATTATCTTCTTAGCTTTCCTATTTCGAGCGATTGGCTTGTCGAAAAGTTGAACTTGAATGAAAAGATTGTCTTTGATCAAATGCCCTTCCTTTCTTGACCACGCGCTGTAAATTAAACCATTTTTGTTTTAATGACTTGACTCAAATTAACTTTGACTTTACGAGTTTATTAAAAAAGAAAAAATAAAAATAGGGTGTATATTTTTGGGAATCAAGTATAGAGTTCGAACAAGTGGTTTAATTGGAGGATTAATATTCGAGTTACCCCCCTAAAAAAATGACGGAAAAACATGTGCATACAAGATTCTCTTAGCTTAGACATGGTCAAAGTGTACATACAAATTAGTGTGTGCTTTATATGGTGAGTGCAAGAGACATGCTTTGATTCTTGTGTAAGACCATGGGACTTAGTGCCTAGACTCGAATAAGGACTTAACAAGGTATCATTATTAATAAAAATTAATCAAATTGATTAGCAAACTGTCTAATTAGACGCAAAGTGATGACTCGAGCAATAAACCGAACTGTCGTCAAAATGACAGGACTGGCGCCGCACTGTGAAGTGTAACGCCAGACGACAGAGCTGTCACTAGGCGTTGCACTCCAAATCTCGGCGCCATTGTTGGGACGTTGATCTGGAATTTCTTTCGGTATTATTACTCTACGGGGTATGCCTGAAGTCGTAATAAGTAAAATCTGATTAAATTATTAGACTTTGATTACTTAAATTAATTAATTAATTAGTTAAGCAAAGTTCTTTTAGTCATTAATCAGTTTATTTAGTCTTAACACAAGTCAAATAAACAGTTAGAAAAAAACACGTAGAGTATGCACAACAAATAATGCACAATTAGTTAAGTAGGCACAATATGATGCAATGAGTTCGCAACTTAACCATGGCTCTAGTTCTCTAAAGTTCAGGATTTGGGTTAGTCAAAGAGGGTCCACGGTTATGAGTCCAGATGCACCGCGCGGAAGCCTTACCTTTGGATGGGTTGGCGCGTGTAGATGGGACCCCGCGAGTTTTTTTTTTTCAAAAAAAAATTCGCTTCCATGGTTTGGTGAAATCAACATTCTCGGATGTACCCTTTGTTACACAGAGCGTTCAATCAGGTAGATGGAGCATGAATTCCCAGAGGGTTATGTCCATATGTAGAACACATATGGATTTAAAAAAAGTGGGAAAAACTCAATCAGTAAGTAGGATCGAGCAAAAAGTGCTAAAAACTGGTCAAAATTAGAACGCACATTTCTGGCTCGGTATTGGAAGAACTTGGCGCCAGCAAACAGAGGCCGACCCCGCAATTTGGCTTTGGCTCTTGAAGACAGAGTTAAATTATCGGCGCTAGACTTTGTTTTATAACGCTAGTTCCTACATGCCTCAACAACTTATTGTGCTCGATAAAATTTTATAGTTTTGCGCAGCATTATTTCGATCCTAGTTATGAAAGATATTCCTCAAATTTCCTACGTGTAAAAATCCTATGTTTTGACTCATTACGGATGGTCTTTCCAATGAGATATTTTTTATGCATATGACAATAATTTTAATCAAAATTACGCACATGAAATACTTAGAACTTTTCGAGTCTCATCCACTCATTCTAAATCATTGCAAAAATAAATTTTAGTAATTAAAATAGAAATCCTCCCTAGTGGAGTCGCCAAAAACCGTAGGGAATATTTCAAGCATCACCTCAAACATGAACCCCACTGTGATCATACAATAAAGTACGGTGGCGTCCAAAGGGAAAGAAGATAGAGCAAAAGAGTCGCCAACAAGTTTTAGGAACTTGTAAACCGTTCACGAGGTGAAGGTTACACCCCATCAACGATTTAGGAGATCGTCAACTCCGATAGGTCTGGAACCATGACTGGTAGTTCGGGATGAAGGTACAAATCCAACCAAAAAGAGATTGAACTTGCCCTAATAATAGCTCTATACTTTATTTTGATCATATTCATGTGCGCTTTCTGACTAACATGCAACCAATCGGTTAACCCTAAACCTGTTTATCTATGTTTGTTGAATATTAATGCACAAATAAACTATTAATTGCGATCACTTGAATTATAATCAAATTAATCCTAAACAAGATTATTAATTATCTTATTAAGCGTGATTACAAATATCAGCTCCCTTTAAACATGCATTAAAGGTGTGATCAAGCAATAACAATAAATAGCATTAAGCAACATGATAATAACCATAATAAGTCATTATTAAAATAATCATAATAATATAAAAAATCTTGTTAAAGCATAATTGCGAGATCCTAGGCATGATACTAACAAGAATATTAAGAAAAGAAATAGGAAGCATCAAAGGAATCACAATAAGCATATTTGATATTAGAAATTATAATTATTACCCTAAACATGATACTAGGAAAATTAAAACGCCCAAACATAACACTAGGAATCATAATAACAACCTAGACATGATTTCTATATTATAATATTAATAAACCAATTAAAGCACTTACTTGGATGCCTCGTATCTCTTTCTAATAACAAAATACACGCGTTAGTAACTTCAAGGAAGGTAATAAACAAACAATTAAATTAAATAATTGAAGTAGAGATTTGGGACCAAACCCTCAGAAATTAAAACCTTTCACGTTTAGGGCGAAGGCAACTTCGAACTTGACTAGGTGTTTCTAGATATTGTGAATGCGGAATTTTGTATGCAAAAGCTAGAGAGAGAGAAAATTCTTGAAAACTAGAGAGAATAAGAAAATTAATAGTTGTAGATGATTGAAAATGGAGGTTTTAGGAGGCTATTTATAAGAGAAAATCAGCCGGACGAATAGAAAAACGAATTAGAGTTTTAAGGAGAATAAAATGACTTGGCGCCAAACGCCAGTCATTAGCGCCAGGCGCTAAGGCTAGCGCTAGACGCCAAGCATTAGCGCCAGGCGCTAATCGTGTCGTCAAGCGCTAGAAACCAGCTACACGCGTTTTCTTAATTTTGATAAAATTAAGCCGTACAGAATGGCAAAATCGTATTTTCCTTAAAAACACTTCTTTTATTCTGATTAAAACTCTAAAAAGTCAACCAAAGTCAATTTATTAATGCTAATTAAATTAGGAATTAAAAGAACCTTCTAGATGAATCTAGAAGACTAAAATCAATTGTAATTGCATTAGGAATGATAAATCAATATTAGGCCATCCTCTAGATCATTGGGCCGCACATAAATATCAAACCGATCCCAATTTAGTAATTTGGCCATAACTTCCTCATTATTCATTTGACTTGGGCTTATAATATATCGTTGGAAAGCTCTTTTCAAGCCCCATCCAACTATTCAATTATTTGGCCCTTGGTATGGACTAAACCAAACTGGATTGGCTGTTTTTTTAATAAGTTTTCAAATACAAAGAGAAAGAAAAGAATTAAAACCTAACTGCAACACTAAACTTTCCACACTTTCACTTAATTCAATATGATTCTACGCGAAAGGTACTCATCACTGGGTTTGGTTTTCGGGAGACACAAATGGGTGTCTACACCCATTAGGATTTCAAAGAACCTTCATTAAGGGAATGATAATTCATAATAAGCCCTCATCTAGGTCATTGGGCCGCATATAAGAACCAAACCGGGCCCAATATAGTATTTTGGCCATAACTTCCTTATTATTCATCGAAATTAGGCTTATAATATATTGTTGGAAAAGGTCTTTTCAAGCCCCATCCAACTGCACTATTATCGGGCCCATATCATGGAATAAACTAAACTAGAATGCACGTTTTTCATAAAAAGGGTAAGAAAAGAAATATTTTCAAAAATAGAAAGATGAGATATTTGAATAAAAACATTCTCATCACTAGACTTTTCACACTTTCTCTTTGTTCGATAATCAATGACATGAAAGGTATTCATCACTGGGTTTGGTTTTTGGGAGACACATACATTTGGGTGTCTACACCGACTGTCCTTCAAATGCCAAACTAATGCTCGGGACGATTGATCCTGATGACAAGACATTTGTGAAGGGGGTTGGATCCCTTGACCCGGACACCATTATAAAGCTTCTTTGTGAGGTAAGACTTGTAATATTTTAATCTTGAGCAATTCTTATGGCCGCTTGGTATTGATTTCTTCTTCTATTTTGGCCGAATGAAGCCTATGCTACGCGTGAGTGGGCTTAGGAAGCCACTCAACGACAAGTCCTAAGAGGTAAAGGATGCTAATTTCTGGGCCGCCTCCTCCTTAGACAAAGTTCAATTTGAGATTACACAAAATGAGATTCCGACACTTGATATGATGTATTCCTAGGCATAAGCCAACCTGCAAGTCAACCAAGACTTGGACGCGGCGAAAAGGTGGATCTCTGAGCTCCGTAATTAGGTTCAGAGCCTCAACGACAAACAAGAGCCCCTCAAGGAAGCGAAAGAGAAAGCTAACCGCCTTGAAGGTTAGGTTCAAAACTTAAGGGTCGGCTGCAAAACCAAGAAACTCTGCTTAAGTCCAAGTATAGATCCTTGGTCGAGGAGGAGAAAACGGCCCTGGTCAAACAAATGATGGAGGACTATGATTACATCATGCGAATGGCCTGGGGATCATTGCAGCCAGCCTCCAATTATCAGATTTTGAAAGCCAAGTTTGATGCGGCGAATGATGAGTTTAACAATTAACTCATGAAGGAGGCAAAAGAGGCGGCGGCCGGGGACCTTGGAGGAGTCCGAATCTTCGGACGAGTCGTCCTCAGGTGATGACAAGGATCAGGAGGAGGGTGAGAAAAATGAGGAGCAGTCGTAGGAGGATGAGGCGGCTGCCAATGCTGGGGACCTCCCCTAATCTATTTAAGCTTATTGCTATCTTTCTACTGCCAAATGACCAAGTATTTCCTTTTCCGGCTTGCGTGCCAAGTAACTTTGTCTTTTTACCGACCAAAGGGTTGAGTAAATCAATAATTTTCAGTTTAACTGGTTAACTCTCCAATCGTCCATATTGACAACTGTTTTTAATGTTAATTAAGCATCCGGTCGTTTTAATTGTTTTGTTTATATTGATGTATCGCTTTAAAATTTTTAAAGCTTTTAGTTTTATGTGCATAGATTTTATGGCTAAATATTATATTTAACCTTTATACTTTGCGAATGCTGGTCTTACGAAATGTCCTTGCCCCTGGCCGGATGTCGATTGGTTTCAAAAATGGGTTGATTGACTCAGAAATTATCGATACTTTAAGGAGTATGCATGGTTTTTAAATCAATCTATAACTATGGTGATTTCGCTAAACCTAGCGACAGACGACCATATTAAGCAGTCGGTTAACAGTTTGAGAGTATTCGGTCAAAGGCCTCTTGAAGATTTATTTAAGCCGCTAAGTTTTTGGACTTAGCATATACTTTACAAGAATAATCTGTCCCCCTTGATTGCCCCAGAGCAACAATAGGTGGTAGAATTTATATATCATAGCCTCTAAAATGAAACAATAGTCACTTTCCGTCTGTGCTAGAATAGTCCGAATAACTAAACGCTTTTTAGATTTCAAGTTAGATTATATAAAACGACTGCGAGCGTTGTCTTAACGATTACAATAGGGTCGCTTAGTTTTTGTTCATAAAGCAATCTACCACCCAAATGGTGGATGCTCTCTTCGACTAATTTGCCGAAATGGACGTCGCCAGTCGTACTCACGTTGGAGCTTTAAATAGATTATATCCGGCCTTTGGCCTCTTTTTTAGAAGAATAGATAGCCGCTAAGTCTATGGGACTTAACTTTTTAATGCACATTTTAATGGTAAGTAAAATTGGGGACGACTGCTCTTATGCAAGCAACGCTTTTTAGTAAGGTTTGGGACGTCTTCTATTGGGGCTCGCGGTCCCTTTGTAAGGCATTTAAACGAAACACTAAGTGAATCAGATCCCCTGCATATTGTGCAAGCAGTACCTTATAAAATTTAAACTTGGTCCATCTGCATATTGTGTAGGCAGTGTTCTACAATTTTGAGAGTTGTCTTTCTGCACATTGTGCAAGCAGCTCTCTGTAAAATCTTGAGCTTGGTCCATCTACATATTGTGAATGCAGTGGTCTATGAAATCTCGAGCTTGGTCCGTCTGCACATTGTGTAGGCGGCGCTCTATAAAATCTTAAGCTTGGTCTGTCTGCACATTGTCCAAACGACGCTCTATAAAATTTTGAGCTTAGTCTTTCTGCACATTATGCAAGTGGCACTTTATAAAATTTGAAAAGACAAGTTTGGAAATGAAGGTAGATTTTCATTAATAAGTCAAAAATTACAAAATTTCAGAAGTAGTACTTTTTCAAGTTATCTACATTCCATGTTTTAAGTAGCTGTCTGCCGTCTGGTGCCTCCAGATGATAGGTTCCGCCTCTTACTTCTTCATAGATTCGGTAGGGACCTTCCTAATTTGGGGTTAACTTTCCTTTTTCATTCACCCTATCGACTGCCTCCACTTTCCGTAGCACAAAGTCCCTAACCTTTACGGGTCGCTTGTCTACTCTCTTGTTATAGGCCCAATTCATTCTCAGTCGGTAGATCTTATGGCATAAGGCGGCATTGCCCCTTTGCTTTGGAAGCGAGTCCTATGCTAGCCGCATGGCCTCCCAGTTTGCCTATTCATCATACAACATGATTCGAAGAGTCGGCTCATAGTGTTCGATGGGCAAGACGGCCTCTGCACCATACACCATGAGAAACGGGGTCTCTCTAGTTACCTCTTTCGCTTTTGTTCTGATGACCCGTAGGACGTGTGGTAACTGATCCGCCCATAGGCCTCCAACTCTTTCAATCTTCTTCTTTATGTCGTCTGAGATTAACTTAGCTTGTTGAAGGCTTCGACCTAGCTGTTTCTTGGGGTCGGCCAACTTATGCAAACTAGCTTGAGATTTCTTGATCTCCCAACCAAGTCTTGAGTTGCGGCTTCTCAAATTGAGAACCATTTTCAAAAACCATAGACATGGGCACCCCGAACTGGGTGATGATATTCTTCCAGATGAAGGAGATGACGTCCTTTATCTTGATGTTTTTTACCGCCTCTTCCTCTACCCATTTCGTGAAGTAATCTACGGCAACAAAGATATACCGTCGTTCGCCTGATGCAGAAGTATAGCGCCCTAAGATGTCCATGCCCCCACTTGGTAAATGAAACTTGGCTATGAATGGCCGTAAGGTCAGTGGCCGGACGGTAAATAAGCTTGTTAAATTTTTGACATTTGTCACACTTTTTCACCAAAGTCATGGAATCTTTCTCCAAGGTAGGCCAGAAATAGCCTTGCCGCCGGTTCTTTCTGCTAGCGACCTGCCGCCTACATGAGAGGCACAAAAGCAAGCATGTAGGTCTTCTAGAAGTTCCTGCCCCTTTTAGGGGGTGATGCATTTTAAGAGAGGCTGTAGAAAGCCCTTCTTAAAAAGCTCTCCTCTGCAAATTCCAAAGTTCGTCGCTTGTTTTTTTAGTGCGGCTGCTTCTGAAGTTGAATCCGGAAGCGTGTCGTCTAGAAGATATACTTGGATGCTGTCTATCCAATTAGAAGTTTGATCAAGTACTCCAATGGGATCTTCTTCAATGCTTCGCTTTTCCATTATTTCCCAAAAGACTCACCGAGTTGTGTCGCACAAGGCGGATGATCCTAGCTTAGATAGAGAATTTGCCTGATTATTTTTGGACCGAGGCACTTGACTCAGATTAAATTGTTCAAGTGTCCTGGCCTCAGCTTTAACCCCCTGCAAGTATTTGATCATAGCTGGATGGGTGGCTTCATAATCACCATGGTATTGGCTTACGACCAACAGGGAGTCAAAGCAAGTGTCAATCTGCCCCTGCCACCTTGCTGAAGAGGGGTGAACTAGGTCATTCACTAATCCTCCCTCGGTCAAACTAAATTTATAAACACCCAACAAACCTAAATACAAGTATATAGGCAAGTCAAGGGTCGAACCCAAAGGAACTGTAATGTTCAAGCGCTCTCAATTATGTGCCTAAGCAAAGTCGAAGCCAAAGATAGAGAGGAAACACTAACAACTAAAAAAATAAATAACCAAACAGATAAAACACCAGGAATGGGGATCAACAAGTAATCTTGACAATTGCAACAACATAGGACAAACATGCCAATCACTGGTTGTGAAGACTAATGATAAGAGCAATAAATTGGAATCAGAGAGCTATATGCTAATCATTAAGCTAGATGTCTCTACGAATGACAAACTAAGAGAATCACAATTCAAACCAATTGATAATTTCAATTCCTAAATCAATTGTTAGTGTCATTAGCAATTACAATGCAATATAGCATAATTCTCAAGGCCTAATCAAATTACACACATGCACAATTTCCATTCATCACTTTAATCTCAATAATCAATCAACACAATTCTAAAATTAATCACAATTAATCAATCAATCATACAAATTTCACCTAATTCCTAGCCAAACAACTACTCATCTTGAAAGGAATAGTGTCCTTCGAACAAGTGTATTATTCTGATAGCGGGTTCAGAATTATTAGAATGCTAATATATTTAGTAAGATCAAGTGATCGGAATGCCTGGGTGGAGGCTGCTTCCGATCAGTAATATTAATATAATTAATATTACAGCTTAATCTTGACTGAACCCTTCGGGTCACACCCAAGCAAATATATGCGAACCAACTCGACGAATTAATTCGGAAGAAATTAATTCGTCGCCCGAGTGTTAAACATTTAGACGTCGGATTTTCGAGCTTGGAGCGTCGAAACCGAGCGTCGGAGAATCTCAAATGTCGAGCCAAAATTTAGGATTTGGCGAGACGGGAAAATGCATCAAGTAACAAGTAAAATCCTAGCCACGCAAAAGGCTAAGAATACATGCCCAATAGGAGCATGCCACGTGGCAGCACACATGGCAAAACGCCACGTGGCAGCACACGTGGCCGCCACGTTGGCAGCCGCCACATTGGCAGCCACCTAGTGGCAACGTGCCACGTGGCAGCGCCATGGTGGCGGCGCGCCACGGTGGCGACACATGTGGGTGTGGCCGTGGCCGTGGACCCGGGTTGATGGGTCATGGACACGGGCCAAAATAAAATGGGCCAACCGAACCCAACTTGGGGCTCAAGGTTGGGTGACACATGGTTAGTTCACATTGCATGTGAAATGCCTTGGGGACCAAGTGAGAAAGTGGTCCACACCTTACCATGTGACACTTGTCACTTGTTCCTTTGTTTATTTAACAACGGGTTGAATTCACCAATCTTTCCATGTGGGATCTTTTTGTGAAAAGTCCCACATTGAAAGATGAGTGAAATTCACAAGGCATACTTCCTTATAAATAGTCATGGAATGACTTGACAATTCTTTGCTTGAGTGGGAGTTAAAAAGAGCATTCCATAATATTGGGAAAACTCTTAAACTCATATAACACTCGGGTTTTGGTCGGACCTCGCTAACCCCCATTTAGTAGACCTTAAAGTTGTGTTCGCCTTTTTGTGGGTGGATACCGTTGGAGGGTAATATTCGTTATCTTTTCTTTGTGATTATTTATTTATGCTTTATGATTTTAATTATTGCGAGTGATTCCTTGGGTCGGGGTTTGTTTCCGTGGTGAGTCGGATTCACCAAACCCCAACAGCGGTATCGGAGCCCCGCTCGTTTATTTTTATAATCATATTTTTCAAGGTTTATTTTTGCTTAATTTTCTGGTTTAAGTTGCTAATTAGATTAGTAGCTCGGTTTTATTTATTTTAATCCCGTTTTTAACGTCGATTTGGCCCAGAACCTACATTTTCGCCTAAGACTAGTGAATTTTGGGTGGAAAACGTGTTCTGGAAAGGTTTTTACCCTTATAAGGGACTGTGTTTTTAGCCAAATTCTGACTAGAAATGCCTGTTTCGAGGGGTTTTTCGTTTTTGATGAAAATTTTTAAGTCTTTTCTAACCTTAAAATTAATGGCATAAATTGTTGATTATATGGTTGATTATTTGCATTATTTTCTACATTTTTATGTCCCCTTAAAGCCCACTTACTTGGTAGTATTTGATGCTTAAAGGTTGATTTATTTTCACATAATTGCAAAGTAATTGCTTTTTAGTGTGAAAGTTTTATTTTTGAGGCTTCGTAAGTGTTAAAGATTCAATCTTTATTTGTGATAAGTGATTGAAACTTTAAAAACCACTAAACTCCATGTTATTTTGTATTAAACTTTGATGTTTTAATCATTTAGAGTTGATTGGAAACATAAAGTTTCGATTTTTGTGATAGAAATTTGGTTATCTTCATGTTGGAAGATATAATTTTCAAGAATTCACAAAATTTAGATGTTGGAATTTTCATTTGAACATTAAATTTCACATTTTTCCAACTTCCCTTTACTTTGTCAAATTCTCAAGTTTAATTTAAAATGATTAAATTGAAAGTGAGAAATTGCCTCAATTTTATGTTGCACCAAGCTAAACCAATTTAATTAAGAATGGTTCTTGGAATTATTTTGGTTATTTGCACTTTGAAAATTTTATTAAGTTAAACTTGTTTTAAATTTTATTTTGCTCTCTAATTAGTTCTAAAATTAATTTAGAATTAATTATTGTTGTCTCGCGAAAAGGGATCAAATCCCGAGGGCGTGGCACGCAAAACTAGGCAATGCATCACCTTGGCGAGCCGGGCTGCATAGCAGCCCATATGTGGCTGCCAAGGTGGCAGCGCCGCCTTGCTTGCGGCCACACGCGCGGCAGCAGCCACGCACGGCAGCAGCACGCGGGCTGTAGAAGCCACGCGCGGCTGTGCCGTTGCAGCAGCTCGCGCCCGTGCGCCGTAGGCCGTGTGTTCGTGGTCTTGGCATGTGTGTATGCTTGGTGTGGTGAGGTGGCTAGCCGTAGTAGGCTTGATGTTAATCATTTTGCCGTTTTACTTATTTTAATTAATTTTGTTTATTTTAATTAAAATTTTTTGAGGCTAGGCTTCGGTTTTGAGCGGTATTGGCTAAATTTCATTTTGACAAGTTTGGGTGCTACCAACTTAATTAATTAGATTAATTAAGGAAATGCGGAATTTAGTGGGAGCTTCAATTATTAATGACGTAAATTATATAATCGGTTAAACAACTTTGACTAGTTTTAATTAGGCGTGTTAATCGGATTAACCACCTAGCTTAGTTACTAGTGCGCGCGTTGTTTAAAATGCATTTTATTTTGTTTTAATTTGTAAATTGCATGGGCCATTCACAAATAGTGGATGAATGGAATATATATATATATATATTCTCTCTCATAGGTTTTATTAAATGGAAACTAGTGGGACCCGACTAGGATAGAAAATACGGATTACGTGCCGTTATGTATTTTTTGTAAATCTAAATACGGTCTACGCACCGTTAAGTATTTTTGTACTTTAATATTTAGATCATTCCTAGTTGTAGACACTAGTTTTTGCATAGTTTGGTTAAGTCTTGAAGACGGCGTATCTTGGAAGACAAAGCCTTGAATTGCAAATGAAGACCTTTTGAAGATATGAAGATCTCAAGGGGTCATGCTAGTTGCCAATATGCATCTATAATTTCGCTTTATATTTTATGCTTATATGTATATGTTTGAATTATTCGTTAGATGCATGTTTAGGTTTTCTTGATGTTGCGATGATTAGTTAAGTTCACTTAAATCAACCAACATAGAAATCCTAGGTCCCTAATAATATTGAGTCAAACTTGCCTTTTCAAAACAACACTTACTAATCGAACGAGAGTGATGGTAGGCTATGCCAAAGCGAGGTGCCATAAGTTCTCCAAGGGGCATAAGGCACACCGGGTGTGCACGTTGGTTTTGGTTTAACTCATCGGTATGAGTGAGGAGTCCTCACATACCGTGGCAAAAGAGATACATCGTCAAAGATGCATTAGATGCGACGATTGTCTAACCAAGAGTGGCTTAGAGCCATTAGCAAGGCAATGCTTTCCCTAGAAGATTGAGTGTTTAAGACAAGCCAAAGCATGCTTAACCACTCTTTGTTTCTTCGGATCTTGGAATCGCTTTATTTTCGCCAAATAGGGATAATTATTATGCGTAAATAAGACGTTTAATAAGATTGAAGTTTGCATGAATGCTATTAAATTTCAAACTTATTATGTTCTTGATAAATGGTTATACTTAGCACTTATATTTATAGTATTCTAAATCAAATAATATTGTTTCCATGATTGGTAAAGGAAATCCTTGAGAATAGTTCTCAAAGAAAGGAAAAGCATTTCTAAAATATAATTCTCATGAATAACTTTTATAATTAAGTCCGAAAGGGCGGTTGGACATCATGTAATCAAAATACTAGGTAGTTTTGATAAAACATGAGGTATTGAGTTGCAAACTCAAGATTATCAATGTTTGACAACCAACGTATCTTTTCGCATCACAATCAAGTAGGACTCATTGATGTAGTAATTCGAGTAAGAATTAATGGAAAAGATGAAACTTTGTTTAACAGCACACTAGATGCTTGATTATGCCTAACAAAGTATAAGAGTCAAGGTACTTAAAGAAATTATTCTAAAAGTAAGATTATGAGATGTTGTATGATAAGAAATATAGGAAAGAAGGAACGAAGAAAAAGAATTAGATTTCATTTCAACTCATGAGTTCATGTTATTTACTTAGCAATTCGTTATCTTCACAAGTATCGGATACTGCTTGAGTGTTCCACTATGATAGTGACATCAAACTATTGAAGTTAATCTAAATTATCAACTTACAAGCTTAGAATGAAGCAAGAAGAGCTACATCAGTTGTAAGGTCGTATGTTTTGTTTAAAGACCTTTTATGCTAAAGGCTGGAACAAGTAATGGTTATTATGTTCCATAATCAGCAACTGATCCGTTTACACACGGAAAGACTCACATTCAAAGTAATGAGCAATAGTTGCGAGATTTATTTGAATGGCCTGGGATGGTTATCCATGCGTTGAGTTAAGAATGCTTGATTATAAACAAACATTTCTCTAACATGATAAACTCACTACGTTCAAGTCATGGGCTTGATTTGCATTCCGAACATCTTTAGCAATGTCACATCGACAAGAACGTACTCAAAGGCTCTATTAGATAGACTCTTGATAGTTGCTCGATTTGGAATCGTTCTAAGACAAGCATGTCTTACTTGTTGAAACCAACAAAACAGAGAGCTATTGTTCTTGGTATAGACAATTGACTCCGAAGGCTAAAGAGGATTCAATTACTTCAACGTTTCACAAAGAATTTGAAAGGATATGGCTATATTCATCAAATGTGAACAAAATTGACTTGAGTAGCTCAAGAGTTCGGTGAAGTACAGAATCGACTTGGCAAGATATCAAAATGTCTAGATCAAATCGAGCGATGTTTGCTTGAGCCAAGCGTGACTATCTCAAAGTTATGAATGGAAATTTTCATAAATAACTCCACAAAGAACATGGTGTGTCTTCACGGAGACCTCGGTGTCATTTGAAAATGACTCGAACGATGATGGTTCACAACCCTTCCTATAAAGTTCTTAAAGATTTGCACAAATGACTAATGTTACACTAAACAATGTGTCGAAGCTAAGAAAGGACGCCATATTCAGTTATGGATAGAAATAACTTCTAAGAGTCTTTTCAAGTATATGTCTAAGGCTCTTAGTCTCAGTGGGAGTTCACTAGCTCAGTGGGAGCAAAGTGGCTCAGTGGGAGCTAGGTGACTCAGTGGGAGCTGAATGGCTCAATAAAGACTAAGATAGCTCAAGTAGGAGCTAACTGTTTGTTTCACATCAAACTTTTACCCAAAGACAATATACATGTCTCTTTGTAAGCATTCAAGTGAGACTACGGGTATTACCTCCACATCCGAATTGAGAACAAAAATTGTTTGTTGCTCTAAGTAGTGTCTTTCTGGAAAGTAACACGTTTCCAAAAACGACAAGTGGGAGGAAAATGAACTCGATGACCATCGATCTTAGCAACAAACTAGAACTGAGAATCTCGGAAGACCTTAAAGGACTTCGTGATAATGCTTGATCAAGAATACTCAAAAGGAATTTACAAGTGCCTTAAAAGAGAATTCATTACTCACAAAACATTAAAGATGTTGGAGTAAGATCAACATAATAAAAGGGCTTTGAAAGCGCCTTAAAACTCAGTGTTTGATTCCCCGTATAGGTATAGAATTCACCAAAGGCTTGGATTGAATCCTATAAATTTTCTATTAAGTTAGAAACAAACCTAAGACTTACAAGCATACTATTTACTATTAGATAGTAAAGGAATAATGTCTTGTAAGATAGCTACGACAAATCCAAATTCCGAATAATGGTTAAAGACCATGAAAATCCGAAATAGACTCCATGTTTGAAAATCATGTTTGAAACTTGATTAATTTGCATGAAAGGTGAAAGAACCATCGATTGCAAATAAGTTTTCAAGAAGAAAACTAACAAATGTGGAAATGTATATGCATACATAGCTAGATTGGTTGTAAAGGATATAATTATTTTCAAGGAGTAAATTTTAATAAAATCTCATTCACCAATCGGAATGCTCAAGTCTTTTTGTGATTGATCTAGCAAAATTGCACATATGAAATATGGCAAAATAGATACAAAACCGCCTACCCAAAATAGGATTTTGGAAGTGACTATGGAATAGTCTAAGGGTTTTGAAAATCTAAATAATTCTAGATTTGAAAGCAAGCACATGGAATCCGTCATGGGATTAAAGGAAGCATTGCATGAAGGAATTGGAACGTGTTTTCTCATAAAGTTAATAAGAGGATTGACTTATGGAGAAACATAGAAATTCTGATGAACAAGAAGTTTAGTGGGAGCAAAAGTAATGGTCCAACAAGAAGTTTACGAACTCTATTGTGAAACAACCATCAAATGCTAAATGTTTAGATTTGAAAGTATTTTCGACAATGGACCGAGCTAAAGACGATACTTAGTACATGTTGGGAATTAATTTCTATGGTATAGACTTAATTAAATGTTTAAATGAGTAAAAGAAATTACCATGTTAAACATGAAAGACTTTGAAAGGCTTTCGATCCATATGTATGAAGCTAAGTAAATGTTTGACCTAAGTATAAGCTAGGCTAAGTACTAAGTCAAACGAGAAAGACTATAGTTGGAGACTTTCAACCACATCATATAGCAAACAATTTGGCAAGACTCAGTGTAACTGTATGAGCTAAATGTCACATGGATGGAATAAAATTGAGAATAATTCTAGAATTAAATCCATCATGTAAAGCTATGATATGGAATCGTCAGATGACTTAAATGCTTAGAGCATGTGAAGTACGTATATAATACCAATCGACATTAATCTAAGTATTAGATAATTAGATTATAGTCAAGAACATCCAAAGAACTTAGATAAGTAGTTGGATGAGTTCTTGACGCATGGAAACAAATATAATTTGAGTTTTGGTGTTGCAAGCACAAACCTTAACAAGGATTAGATCCTTAGCAAGGAAGCCATTTATAAGCACGAGGCAAGAAGTGTCGTGGCTTGAGAATGGTAATATGGATGTGCATCCATGTATAATGTGCGGGAATTTAAGGAAAATTTCCATGATCACAAGTGATTAGGGTATCCCAAATCGTTGTGAGTCGCTTGGAGTGAAACCCAAGCAAGGCATCATCGGGTAGTCTACTAAAATATATGTTGAGAATATTGTTGCCTTAAAGGCAATAATAATATAGATGTTAAATGGAAAGGTTCGTTGTTGAACATTAATGATTGTAGGTTGTCAAGTAGAAGGTCTCAAATCATGAAAATGAGTGGGAGCCATTGCTTGGACAATAAATCCTGAATCACATGTAATCCATTAACACTCTCAAAATTTTATCATCTTATTATGGAAATGGTGGATAATGAAGAAGCTAAGGTTTGCAAAGTAATTTTAACTAAACCTTTGCAATAAGTGAACGACAACATTCATAATTGCATGAAAGAAATCAAGCATATCAAATATGGGTGTGATTTCTATGAATGTTTTATGAAGAGTATTACTCTTTAAACATTTGGGAAAAACCATTTATCATAAGATGAAACATTGTGAAGTTTCATAGTGGAATAAAATATTTTTAAATATTCCACAAAACTATTTAATTGTGGTTTAGAATTAAATAATGAGTCCATTAGATTTTAATAAATATTCAAAATAGGGTATCAAGTCAATGGCTTGGATAAAGAAACACCTATTAAGTGAACATTGAATATTTTAATCGAAAATTATCCCTAATCAAGGTCATATTTTGTGGACGATTGATGACCATCAGAGATTAGTGTGTAGTATGATTTATAGCACCGTTTCTTGTGCTATGAGGATATAAATCATTTACACAGGTGTTGGTTTAGAACCATACTAGATCGACCTATGAGGATACTTTAAGAGATTTAAAATCGTCATAAGTATTTTCTCATTATTACTATCGGAACTCTTTTCCTTTGACCATGAGTAGTGGGAGATCTCTTGTTTGAGTACTGGTCCGCTTTGGTATCCGCCAAACGTCCGCCATAACTGGGGATTATAAAGACAGATATTGGGCGGGTGAGTCCTCTTAGTAAGAGAAGCTACATTACAAGACTGGAAATGTCCCCCTACTAACAATAGGGAACATGTCTTGTTGTTTACAAGGCCTCTCGAAGAGCGAGACTGTGAAAAATGCATGGCCGTGCTCAGATGCATTTTAGAAATCATCTGCTTATTAACAGTCAAACTCGGATTTCGAGAAACACTTCTGGACGTAACAGAGATGACTAGTAATCTTACTCTGTATTTCATGAAGAGACATGAAGAGACATAGGATAAGGGCTATACACTAAATGCACACTTGTCCGGAAGGACAAGTGGGAGATTGAAAGGAATAGTGTCCTTCGAACAAGTGTATTATTCTGATAGCGGGTTCAGAATTATTAGAAAGCTAATATATTCAGTAAGGTCAAGTGATCGGAATGCCTGGGTGGAGGCAACTTCCGATCAGTAATATTAATATAATTAATATTACAGCTTAATCTTGACTAAACCCTTTGGGTCACACCCAAGCAAATATATGCGAACCAACTCGACGAATTAATTCGGAAGAAATTGATTCGTCGCCCGAGTGTTAAACATTTAGACGTCGAAATTTCGAGCTTAGAGCGTCGGAGAATCTCAAATGTCGAGCCAAAATTTAGGATTTGGCGAGACAGGAAAATGCATCAAGTAACAAGTAAAATCCTAGGCACGCAAAAGGCTAAGAATACATGACCAATAGGAGCATGCCACGTGGCAGCACACATGGCAAAACGCCATGTGGCAGCACACGTGGCCGCCACGTTGGCAGCCGCCACATTGGCAGCCACCTAGTGGCAGCGCCATGGTGGCGGCGCGCCACGGTGGCGACACATGTGGCTGTGGCCGTGGACCCAGGTTGATGGGTCATGGACACCGGCAAAAATAAAATGGGCCAACCAAACCCAACTTGGGGCTCAAGGTTGGGTGACACATGGTTAGTTCACATTGCATGTGAAATGTCTTGGGGACCAAGTGAGAAAGTGGTCCACACCTAACCATGTGACACTTGTCACTTGTTCCTTTGTTTATTTAACTAAGGGTTGAATTCACCAATCTTTCCATGCGGGATCTTTTTGTGAAAAGTCCCACATTGAAAGATGAGTGAAATTCACAAGGCATACTTCCTTATAAATAGTCATGGAATGACTTGAGAATTCTTTGCTTGAGTGGGAGTTAAAAAGAGCATTCCATAATACTGGGAAAACTCTTAAACTCATTTTTTAACACTCGGGTTTTGGTCGGACCTCGCTAACCCCTAGGTAGTAGACCTTAAAGTTGTGTTCGCCTTTTTGTGGGTGGATACCGTTGGAGGCGCGACGCTTGACGTGCTCGTAGCTTTCAAGTAAGAGCCCCAGTTTTTGGGCGAAGCTCGCTTCGAGGGTAAGATTCGTTATCTTTTCTTTGTAATTATTTATTTATGCTTTATGATTTTAATTATTGCGAGTGGTTCCTTGGGTCGGGGTTTGTTTCCGCGGTGAGTCGGACTCACCAAACCCCAACACATCTATCATCATCTATCAACAATAAACTAAGGGAATCAAGATTCAACAAAATATGGAGAACAATTACAATAATCAACAATCAAACATAAAAATCAAACTAAACAAATATGAAATCAAACAAACCAATAAAATGAGATACAGTAATAAATGCTCATTGATAATATAGAAGATCTTCAACACAATTGTCACCGTCTCTGAATCACCATTGAAATTCCTCACTTTCTCTCTCTAAAATTTACTCCTAAACTAACTCTAAAACTAGAGAGATAAGCTCTCAACTAAGCTAAGTATATGATCAAAATTATGTCTAAAAAATTCTTACAAAATTCGATTAAGAAAGGTATTTATAGAGGCGCGAAAAAGAGATCGAATGAAGCCGGAAAACAGAAGAGGAGCGACCGTGCTAGGAGAGGCGCGCGCCCTTGCGTCAGGATGGCGCGCCCACGAATCCGGAATGTGCGCCCGCTCTGTTCTGAGTTTCTTCCGACTTACTTTGCCACTCGTGCGCTCGATAGTGAACCTGCGAGCTCCGGATGATGCATGATGGTATAGACAGCAAGTTTTAGCACTTTTGGTGGGTTCAACACTATGTCTTCATGGGAGCATAGTTCGAGAGCGCAAGAGCTAGAATTTTAAGCATCCACTTCCTTGCATCTTGAGTTTTCTTAATGCTATGTGCTTACTCCACAAGCATCTTCCAACTTGGAAAATCATCACTATCGAGACCTGAACCTCGTACAATACCTACAACCACGAAAAGAGAACAAATAAAGGAGAAAAGACTAGAAAAACCATTAAAATGCACAAAACCACAAAATTAGAGAGAAAAGGTACAACAAAGAGCAAAATCATGAAACTAAGCAATTATTTAAAAAGAAAGATATAAAAAGTAGGTAAAAACAACCTAAATACTCATCAAATGGGTGCCATTTATGACACCCATTAAATGCCCCCAAGATTATCTTTTGCTCGTCCTCGAGCATAACAAAACCAAGGGAAAGAAAATAACGATCTTATTTAAACAAACCAAAAGAAGACAGGAGACAAGAATATACACTAACTCACATTCGTAGGAATCACGGTCAATTTTAGCAACTAAAGACAAGCCATATAAACCCCTAGATGGCTCTAGAGGACGAGTAATGCTCTTGTAAGGGTTTCTTAAGATATTAACCCATAACTCTTACAAACCAAACAAACATGGCAAAGCACGAAAAAGAAGAAAAAAGAAAAGAAAAGGAAAGAAAACAAATGTTCATGAATGGACTTTTTGCAAATGTACAAGCGTAAATGAATGCAAATCTTTCTAAACAAGTAATGGAGTGCACGTTCTAAGATATCCAAGGTTTATTTAAACATAAGATATGCTAAGCATACACAACTATCAAGACTCAATTCATTTTCATCTCAAAACATGTTTAGCACATTCTCCCAATTAGATTTAAATCTACTTTTAGCAAGCATCTCTATAGTTCCTCAACGGAACAGGAAAAGGAAATAGATTTGAGGTTTCTCGACATCTAAAGTATTGCATGCCGCTCTGTAAACTTAACCTACAACTCCCTCCACCGACTTATGACTCAACCACAAAAGTCAAAAGGTCTTGGAAAGGGTTGTAATGTAAAGGCGAGAAAGGTTAGGGTAGGTTAAAATTTGAAATTTGGTGGTATACCTGAATAGTGAAGCAAAGATTGGCCAAATCTCAACATCAAAACCAAGTAAACACCAAACAAAAACACAACACCCCCAAGCTTATTCAAAGCCAAGAATCACAAACATTTGTACAAAAAGCATAAGAACGCTTCCCCCCAAGCTTGAACAAAGCATTGTTCTCAATGCTTAAAATAGGGAGAAAGACACTTACATCAAAATATTTTTGAATTTTCTCATTTTTTGCTTTTTTTCTTTTGCCAAAGCTTTTAAATGTGCTTTGCTTTTTCACATTTTTTCAATTTTTTATTTTTTTCACTTTATTCATTGTCCTCGCTTATTTTAATTGTGGACGGCTTTTCAACTTTGCATTTGCTTTTTATTCACAAAACATTTACAACACAAACTTGCTTACAACATAAGAACTAAACAATCATTCTCATCCACCAAACCTCTGACATAAGAGACCAAATGCTTCACAAAAACCAAAGATTGGAACAAAAATGAAACAAAAGGCTCAAGATCTAAAGATGTGGCTTGAAATGAAGGGTATATAGCTCAAATGGTTAGCAAGTAGGCAAATGAAAACCCTAAAACAAAGAAGAGGAAACTATCCTAGAAAAAGAAAAAAAAGTGCCACCCCGAAAAGATGCCTTTATCATTCCTAAATGGGTCAGTCGCGATCTCGGGAGATGAAAGTCAAATTCTAGATAAAGCATACAATAGTCAAGGATCCAAGCTCTGCACATGCAACATATGGAGACGGCTTGAAAACAATGAAACCTCACATGGTTGTAGCAAAAACTCACTATTAGTTTCAATTTCACCAAAAGGAAACAATTGCAAATTTTCATAAACAGTAGATTCTGGCTTCAGGGTCCCAAAAGTTTTAAATGACTACCTTAGCATACTATATCCTAGAGTCAACCAAAGATTCTATCAAACCGTGCACACCGTTACCATTTAAAAAGAAAAGCATTAAAATATACAAGTCCAAAAGTATTACGCCCAAAGCAAGAAAAAAACAAAGATACATTGCAAATTTGTCTTGATAGAAAAAAAAAAAAAACCTTTTTGGAGTTTTTCAAAATAAGGAACATGGAAATGCATATACAAAAGCACATGGCATATATGACTCAAAATCCCACCAAAACATGATAGAATACCCTCCCCAAAGCTTGAATGAAACAACATGCTCAAACATAAATCAAATAATCCATGAGAGGGGAAAACAAAGAGATTCATCCAACAATACCAACACATGTCCAACAAGTCATCAACCATTAGAAAAAGAGCACAGAAAAATATTACCGGATGTTAGGTGGGTGTAAATAGCCGCAAATGACCCAATTTAACCTTTCAAAGAAAAGTTCATCTAGAATCGAGTCTTGCTTTCCATATGCTAGCAATAGAGGAGTCAATCTTCCTTGCTTCTTGATCCAAGCCAATGCACCAAAGTATATCAAGTCATGTACCTAGCAAAAAGCACACAATCATTTCCTTGAGAGAAAATATGTTCTAAAAAGAAAGGAAAATGAAAGCAATAAAACACGGGTTACTTCCCTATAAAGGCTTGCTTAAGGGCCAAGCTTGATCGCTCTAGAAAATAATAAATCAACGCACACAAGAGCTTGTCAAAGGCACTACTACACATTTCATAAGAAAGTAAATGCGCACATGACAAAAATAAGGCATGCAACAAGCTTAATGCAAACCTATGAGGAGAGAGATGCCAAGAGAAAGAAGAATAATCAAAAGCAAATTCAACAAAATAAGAAAAAGAAGAAGAAGAAAGGAAAAAGAAGGAAAACTTTCCTCACAATATTTTTGGGTGGCAACATCACCCTTTTTCTCAATAGGAGACAAATGAGGCACATATAAATCATTATAGACAAGGGGGTCCCCCAATTGGCTTATTGACAAAAGAAGGAAGGGAAATAGGAATGTAAGGGATATGGTTGAATCTCCTTGAAAAAGAGACATGAGAAGAGTGAATAGGGGCTATAGTCTCACAAATGAACTCTTTCTCACCCCATGCCTCAAATCACCAATAAGAGCATGAAAATCAATCATAGAGTCCTTACAAGAAGAACACTCATGATCTCAATCTCCCTCATACATCCATTTTCAAAGAGGAACTACATAATTCCCTCCATCACAAATATGAACAACAACTCCCTCAACATCCTTAAATCCTAAAGTCACAAAACCATGCATTAAAGGATGAAAACTCATTTCAAACTCCTCTATCTCCCATAAAGCATCCTCAATGAACTCATTCAAAAAGCTATGGGTTTTCTTTTGACTTTCAAAGAACATATAGGACATACCCTCAAATGAGTCCAAGTACTCACAGATAGAAGATTCACCATCATGCATAAGAGACTCATCAAGATGGGAACGAGGGTTGGAGTTCTCAAAATTAACACTCTCTTCTTTCTCCACTCCTTCACCATCAATCAAGTGCTCACCAATGGGATCCTCACTCTCTCTTGGTTGCTCAAAATGTTCATCATCATCCTCAACACACACATTGGCTTTCTAGCTCTCCACCTCTCCTTCTTACCTCCTCAAAATGCTCATCACTCTTTTTCATTATCTCTAATTGACTCCTCATAGAGTTAAGAATCGACTACTTACTAAGACAAAGCTCATTACCAAGCTCAAGTTGCCTAATTTGAGTTTTTAAAAAAGCAACAAGAGATTCAAAAGGTGTAGATAATTGAGGTTCAACAAGAAAAGAAGAAGTACAATCAAGATTGGAAGAATCAACATGAAAATCATGAACATATTCATCACAACGGAGAGTGGGGGCACAATCAAACACATGAGATTCGTTATTAAGGGAACGAACCACATCACAAGAAGACATGATAAATAATGAAGAAAATTAAAACACACCATTAGCATCAACTTGAGTATGCACCTCATCATCATAAACAAAAGGGAAATAGAATTAAAAGCATTTGTTCTAGGTTCACTTATGGGATCATGTGACAAATCATGGGAATTCATGCTAACAATAGAAGAATTAAGACAATGCACATCAATATTAGAAACATGATTACCCCTATTATAAACATCCAAAGCAAACCAAACATAGAAATCCCAAGCATCATCAATTAACAATGCTCTAAATTCACCATTGTGCATGCATTTAACTTCATTCTTAGTTTGCTCATTCAAACCAAAATAACTAATCTCACAAGCCTCCTAAATATTACAACAATTATAATCCTAAAATCCCTCAAGTCTATTGAAATATTCACAATAAGACTCATTATCATATTGAGGAAATGAGAGACATGCCATTTTTTTTTTCACAAAACAAACAAAAATCAAATATAGAAAAGTATATACAAAGACCTAGACATAAGCAATAAAAAACACTCAAACATAGACACCGTTCCACAGCAATGACGCCATTTTGACGAGGGGTGAAACTAGGTAGTTGACAAATCCTCCCTTGGTCAAACTAAATTTATAAACACTTAACAAACCTAAATACAAGTATAGAGTCATGTAAAGGGTCAAACCCAAAGGAACGTTAATGTTCAAGCGCTCTCAATTATGTGCCTCAGCTAGGTCGAAGCCAATGATAAGGAGGAAACACTAATAACTAACAAACAAATAACCAAACAAATAAAACACTAGAAATGGGGATCAACAAGTAATCTTTACAATTTCAACAACTTGGGACAAACATGACAATCAATGGCTGTGAAGACTAATGATAAGAGCAATCAATTGGAATCAAAGAGCTATCTCCTAATTGTTAAGCTATATGTCTCTATGAATAACAAACTAAGAGAATCACAATCCAAACTAATTGATAATTGCAATTCCTAAATCAATTGTTCGAGTCATTAGCAATTACAATGCAATCTAGCATAATTTGCAAGGTCTAATCGAATTACACACATGCACAATTTCGATTAATCACTTTAATCTCAAAAATCAATCAACACAGTTCCAAAATTAATCATAATCAATCAATCATAAAAGTTTCACCCGATTCTTAGCCAAACAGCTACTCAAATATCATCATCAATCAACAATAAACTAAAGGAATCAAGATTCAACAAAAAAATATGGAGAACAATTACACTAATCAACAATCAAACATTAAAATCAAACAAAACAAATATGAAATCAAACAAAACAATAAAATGAGATAGAGTTGGAAATGCTCATTGGTAATAGAGAAGATCTTTAACATAATTGTCACCGTTGAATCTTCAATCTCTCAATCACCATTAAAATTCCTCACTTTCTTTCTCTAAAATCCACTCTTAAACTAACCCTAAAACTAGAGAGAGAAGCTCTCAACTAAGCTAAGAATATGATCAAAATTATGTCTAAGAAACTTCTTACAAAAACCGGTTAAGAAAGGTATTTATAGAGGTGCGAAAAAGAGATCGAATGAACCCGAAAAGCAGGGGAGGAGCGACCGCGTCGGGAGAGGCGTGCGCCCACGCCCGAAGGTGGTGCGCCCGCGCATCCGGGCTGCGCGCCTGCACAGCTAGCCTGTGCGCCCGCTTAGATCTAGGTTTCTTCCGACTTTCTTTGCCGCTTGTGCGATCGATTTCAAACCCGCGAGCTCCGAATGATGCATGATAGTATAGGCCAAAAGTTTGAACACTTTTGGTGGGTTCAACACCACTTCTTCATGGGAGCATGGCTCGAGAGCGTAATAGCTAGAACTTGGAGCATCAACTTCCTTGTATCTTGAGCTTTCTCAATGCTATGAGCTTACTCCACAAGCATCTTCCCACTTGGAAAATCATCACTATCGAGACCTATACCTCATACAATACCTACAACCACAAAAAGAGAATAAATGAAGGAGAAAAGACTAGAAAAACCATTAAAATGCACAAAACTACAAAATAAGAGAGAAAGGTAAAACAAAGAGCAAAAGCGTGAAACTAAGCATTTTTTAAGAAAGAAAGCTATGAAAAGAAGGTAAAAACAACCTAAATACTCATCAAATAGGTTCCATTAATGACACCTATCACTTGCACATGAGAATGTCGGCTAGCAGGGCTTCATATTCGGTCTCATTACTTGAAGCCTGGAACTTGAACCATAGTGCATGCTTGTACTTGTCCCCTTAAGGAGACATATGTATAACTCCTGCACCACAGCCGTTCATAATGGAGTTCCCGTCCACATACACTTTCCAATCCTGATCAGTATCATCCAGCTCGGCGGCCTTGTCATTTCAACAATAAAGTCGGCGAATGCATGCCCCTTTGTTGCCTTCCTTGGTTCGAAATTGATTTCCAGCCCTTATAACTCAATTACCCATTTCAGCATTCGGCCTAATGATTCTAGGTCGTGATTGGCCGCTTGATCAGTTGGTCAGTATAGACCACAACCAGATGTGCTAGGAAGTAAGGCTTTAACTTCTTGACAGCCATGTAAAGAGCAAGGACAAATTTTTCAACAATGGGGTACCGAAGCTTTGCGTTCATGAGAACGTGGCTTATGAAGTAGACCAAGAACTGGATGTCGTCTCTTTTAGCTAGGAGAACCAGGTACATGTAGAGCGTCTCTTTAGGAAGAGGGCTAACCAGCCTTGGAAAAGAGTGCAAGTGTTCTTTCAATTTTTGAAAGGCTGCCTTAGCATCATCCCCCCATTCAAATCTAGTGTTGTTCCTGATTGCCTGGAAGAAAAAGAGGCACTTGTCACCTGATCGGTTGAGGAATCTCCCTAAGGCCACTTGTAGGGAATAAATTTCAAGCTTTAATCCCACTATCTTGAACCCCACTATTATCATACACTAGAGTACGGTGGCGTCCAAAATGGAAGAAGATAGAGCAAAAGAGTCGCCAACAAGTTTTTTAGGAACTTGTAAACCGTTCACGAGGTGAAGGTTACACCCCTTAACGATCCAAGAGATCGTCAACTCCATAAGGTCTAGAACCAAATAAGGGTTCGGGGATGAAGGTACAAATCCAACCTAAAAGAGATTGAACCTGCTTTAATAATAGGCCTCTACTTTATTCTGATCGTATTCATGTGCGCTTTTTAGTTAACATGCAATCAATAGGATTAACCCTAAACCTGTTTAATCTACGTTGGTTGAATATTAATGCACAAATAAATCTATTATTGGCGATCACTTGAATTATAATCACATTAACCCTAACAAGATTATTAATATCTTATTAAGCGTGATTACAAGTACCAAAATTCCCTTTAAACATGCATAAAGGCGTGATCAAGCAATAACAATAAATAAGCATCAAACAACATAATAATAAATAATATTATGACAATAAAATTATAATCATAATAATAATCATAACCATAATAATAATCATGTTAATCATAATAACAATAATTATAAAATTATAATCATAATCAAAACAATTATAACAATAATCATAAATCATGTTAAAGCATAATAAAAATAGCAAGATCCTAGGCATGATACTAACAAAATTAATAACAAACCCTAGCATGTCACTAAGCAATAAAAATCAAATCTTTAACCCTAACATGATACTAACAATCATAAATATTAGGAAGAAAGTAGGAAGCATCGTAACAATCATATTTAATATTAAAATTACCCTAGACATGATACTAGGAATATCATAAGAGCCATGTAAACATGATTTCTACATCATTACATCAATTAATCAACTAAAGTACTTACTTTTATGCCTCGTACCTCTTTTTAATAACAAAATACACATGTTAGTAACTTCAAAGAAAATAATAATCAAAAAATTAAATTAAATAATTGAAATTGAGATTTGGGACCAAACCCTCAGAAATTAAACCTTTCACGTCTACGGCGAAGGCAACTTCGAATATGGCTAGGTGTTTCTAGATCTTGCAAATGTGGAATTTTGTATGAAAAAGCAAAGTTAGAATTAAGGAAAGAGAGATATGAGAGAATTAGAAAACTTATTGTAGATGAAAACTCGTGAAAATTGGTGAATGATGGTGAATGTAGATGATTCAAAACGGAGTTTTTAATACGTTATTTATAGAGAAAATCAGCCAAAAAGATAAAATAAACAAAACAGAGTTTGACGCATAAAAAAACAGAGCTGGCGCAAACCCTGGCTACCTGGCACCAGGCACCAACACTAGCGCCAGGCGCTAATGGCTAGCGCTAGGCACCAGGCCTGGTTCCAGGCGCCAAAGCCTGGGATCAGGCGCCAAGCCTAATTTTAACGCGTTAGTTTGCCGTACTGGAGGATAAAATCATATAATTTCCTCGAAAATGCTATTTGATTTTGATTAAAACTCTGAAAAGTCAACAAAAGTCAATTTATCAATGCTAATTGAATTAGGAATGAAAAGAACCTTCTAGAAGATTCTAGAAGACTAAAACCATTCCTAATTGCATTAGGAATGATAAATCATATTAGGCCCTCCCCTAGATCATTGGGCCGTACATAAAGCTCAAACTGGGCCCAGTTTAGTAAATTGGCCATAACTTCCTCAATATTCATCGGAATTGGGCTTATAATATATCGTTGGAAAGTTCTTTGCAAGCCCCATCAAACTACACTATTATTGGACCCATATCATGGACCAACCAAACTGGATTGGCTATTTTCTTAAAATAAGTTTTCAAAAACAGAGAGAAGAGAAAAGAAATTAAAAACTATCCGCAACACTAGACTTTCCATACTTTTGCTTCATTCGATTATGATCCGACGTGAAAGGTACTCATTACTTGGTTTGGTTTCGGGGAGACACAAATGGGTGTCTACACCGCTAGACAACCTGCTAGCTTTTGTATTTCCCTAATAGTGCGGAGCGACTGCATGTTGATAACCGCCTGTATTTTTTTAGGGTTGGCCTTTATCCCCCTCTGTTCAATCAAGAATCTGAGAAACTTCCTAGACTCAACACCAAAGATAGACTTCTTGGGGTTAAGCATGACCTTGTGCCGCCTGAATGTGGCGAATGTTTCTTAGAGATCAGCAAGGTGATCTTCTTGCTGCTTGGATTTGACTATCATGTCATTAAAATACGCGTCTACGTTCCTCCTAATCTGATTAATGAAGACTATATTAATCATTCATTGGAAATTAGCAGGCGCATTCTTCAAGCCAAACAACATCAAAGTGTAATAGAATAACCCTTGATCAGTGACTAATGCCATCTTTTCTTGATCTTTTTTCCATAAGGGAATCTAGTGGAAGCTTGTGTAGGCATCAATAAAACTCATCAAAGCATGTCCGGCTGTAGAGTCGACCACACTATCGATATGTAGAAGTGGATAACTATCCTTCGGACATGCTCTGTTCAAGTTAGTGTAGTCAACGCACATGCGTCATGTTCCATTCGGCTTCTTCACCAGCACAACATTCACAACCCAGTCACGGAAGTTACAGGTCTGATTGAACACGGCATCTAACAACATTTTTACTTCGGCAGTTGCCGCGTGACTTCTTTCCTCGCCGCAGTTTCTTTTCTTTTGCCGAATGGGCTTCTTTTTGAGGTCCACAGCGAGTTTTTGGACAGCAAGATCCGGGCTGATGTGTGGCATCTCTTTCTCTTTAAAGGCAAAGATGTCTTTGAGTTCTTTCAGCAGATGGTGCAAGTCTGCACCCATCTTAGCAAAAGCAGTCGTCCCCACCTTAACAGTTCGCTCTAGATGACTATCGTCCAGAGGAATATAAATGTGCTCACCAACAGTTCCATCATCCCTCTTATACTTGACCAGCATGAGGGAAGTGATGATGACGACCTTGCACTTGTTATGAGTGGGTCGGCCAAGAACGAAAATGTGGGTGGTTAGCTCCTAGACCACTATAAATCGAATTGTCGTATGCCGCCCGCTTTCCTTGTCTCCGTTACTAACAGGCAGATCTATTCGTTCGACTAGGTGCACAATTCCTCCCCAAAACCCAACAAAAGGATGGGAGAAATCCTGCATGATATCCGGCCTAAATTTGAGGTTGGATAGACATTTGCGGTTATTGATGTCAGAGGAGCTTCCTGTGTCAATCTATATGCGGCCAACCTTTTGGTTTGCCACTTTTCATTCTATAACCACATGGTTATTATGCGGTCGAATAAGTTTACCTCTGTCCTTTTGAGTTATGATGACTTTCGGGATGGCGGATGTGCCACCTTCGGCGAATCCGCCGGCTATAGTGTAGACCGGCTCTTCATCGGTTTTGGAACTTGATGATTGTTGTAGACACCCAAATGTATCTCCCTAAAACCAAACCCAGTGATAAATATCTTTCATGTCATTTGATTATCGAACAAAGCAAAAGTGTGAAAAGTCTAACGATGAGGATGTTTTTATTAAAATATCTCTTCTTTCTGTTTTTGAAAATATTTCTTTTCTTACCCTATTTTTGAAAAACGTGCATTCCAGTTTAGTTTGGTCCATGATAAGGGACCAATAATGGTGTTGTTAGATGGGGTTGAAAAGACCTTTCTAACGATATATTATAAGCCAAATTCCGATGAATAATGAGGAAGTTATGGCCAAAATACTAAACTAGGCCCAAACCGGATTTTATCAACGACCTAATGATGATATGGAGGGTCCAAAGGTCAAATCCTATTCCTAAACTAATTAAGATTAATTAGAAGCTTCTATAAGTTTCTAAAAGATCTTAATTATCCTTTTTGAAAAGATAAGATTAAAGAATTTGAGTTAAATGTTGTTAAAAAACAGTCAGATTTTATTTTTTTTCTTCATAATATTTATCCTAATTTTATATGGTTGGATATATATTGAAATTATCTTTCCAATGATATATTATAATATTAAATACGAGTTATAACGAAAAAGATATGAATGAGATATGAAACTCTATCCAAAACTGACACCGTCCTACTATTTCGGCCATATCTTTTTATCTACAAAATATTTTAATCTTATACTATTTGGGTTACAAAGCAGACTTTAAGTTCTTTCCAACGACATATTATATGCCTTATTTGAACTTCTGGATCAAAAGATATGATAAAAACAAAATCCACAAAAACTGCTGTCCATCGAGTTTTATTTCGATTAAAATTCGGATTCTTTTCTTTATTTTTCGACTCTCTTTTTTCCTATAAATAGAGGTCATATCTCCCCTTTTTCAATCACCAAATCTCATGAAGAAATTCTTGATTCTCTCTCTCTTTCTAAGCCTAGCCTTTTACAAACACAATTCCTCATACATTAGCACTAGACACACCTAGCCAAATTCGAAGTTACCTTCGCCTAGACGTGAAAGGTTTGATATTTCTGATGGTTTGGTCCCAAATATCTATTTCAATTCTTTAATTTAATTGTTTTGTTTTATATTTTGTTATTAGAAAAAGATACGAGGCATCCAAGTAAGTGCTTTAATGGTTTTATTGATATTATGATATGGAAATCATGTATAGGTTGTTATTATGATTCCTAGCGTCATGTTAGGGTGTTTTGATCTTCCTAGTATCATGTTTACGGTAACTCTAATATCAAATATGACAATTTTAATTCTTCCTATATTCTTTCCTAATAGCATGTTAGTATCATGTTAGGGTTTTAGCTTTAATCTTTATTACTTAGTGACATGCTAGGGTTTGTTATTAATCTTGTTAGTATCATTCCTAGGATCTTGCTATTATTATGCTTTAACATGGTTATTTTAATTATTATGATTGTTTTTATGTTTATAATAATTGTTATTTATGATTATTATTATGTTTCTTGAAATTATTTATTGTTATTACTTGATCACGCCTTTTATGCATGTTTAAAGGGAATTGGTACTTGCAATCACGCTTATATAAGATAATTAATAATCTTGATTAGATTTAATTTGATTATAATTCAAGTGATCGCCAATAATAGTTTTATTTGTGCTTTAATATTCAACCAACATAGATAAACATGTTTAGGGTTAATCCTATTGATTGCATGTTAGTTAGAAAGCCCACATGAATACGATTCGAATAAAGTAGAGGCCTATTATCAGGGTAGATTCGATCTCTTTTAGGTTGGATTTGTACCTTCATCCCCGAACTACCAGTCATGGTACCAGACCTATTGGAGTTGAGGATCTCTTGGATCGTTAAGGGGTGTAACCTTCACCTCGTAAACGGTTTACAAGTTCCTAAAACTTGTTGGCAACTCTTTTGCTCTATTTCTTTCCCTTTGGACGCCACCGTACTTTAGTATATGATCACAGTGGAGTTTAAGCTAGGGATAATTCTTGAAATATTCCCTACCATTTTTGTCGACTCCACTGGAGAGGATTTCTATTTTAATTCCTGAAATTTATTTCGGCAATGATTTAAAATGAGTGGATGAGACTCGAAAATTTCTAAGTATTTCATTTGCGTAATTTTGATTAACATTATTGACATATGCATAAAAAAGATCTCATTGTAAAGACCATCCATAATGAGTTAAAACATAGGATTTTTACACGTAGGAAATTGGAGGATTATCTTTCACATCCAGGATCAAAATAATGCTGCACGAAACAGGAAAATTTTAACGATCACAGAAAGCTGCTGAGGCATGTAGGAACTAGCGTCATGGAACAAAGTCTAGCGCCAACAATTTGACGTTAGCGCTAGGCGACAGCTTCTGTCGCCAAGCGCTGAAGCCAAAAGGTGGCGCTGGAATCTGTTTGCTGGCGCCAAGTTCTTCCAATACCGAGCCAGAAATTTGCGTTCTAATTTCGACCAGTTTTTAGCAGTGTTTGCTCTATCCTACTTCCTAATTGTGTTCTACATATGTACATAACCCTTTGGGAATTCATGCTCCATCTATCTGAGAATGTTGAATTCACCAAACCATGGAAGCGAGTTTTTCTAAACTAGCAGTGTCCCATCCACTCGCGCCAACCCTTCACGGTTAGGCTTCCGCGCGGAGAATCCGGACAATTAACCATGGACCCTCTTTAACTAACCCATATCCTGAAATTTAGAGAACTAGAGCCATGGCTAGGTTACAAACTCATTGCATCATATTGTGACTACTTGACTACATGTGCATTCTTTGCTTGTGCATACTCTGTGTTTTTCCTAACCGTTTGTTTGACTTGTAATTAAACCTAAATAAACTAATTAATGACTAAAAGACTTTTCTTAAATAATTAATTAATTAATTTGAGCTAATATATATGTCTAAAATCGAGTCATAATCCCTTTAAGTCAACCCGGATTTTTTATTCCCGTATACTGCACAAGCATCAACTTATTTTGGTCATAGCCGGAGTTCTAGGAAAAACTACGAGTCATAAAACCTATGGATCTGTAGCCCCAAGTTTGATCTTTAATTTAGCGTTGGTTTCATCCCAATAAAAGTCACATTCCAAAAGTTATGACTAAAATACCACAACCTGTCTAGTTTAATGCAAATACGTGAGGTCTTAACTCAGTCTTTGTTCGAATCTAGTCACATAGTCTAGCCACATGGTCATGAAACAAGTCTTAACATGTTACCTACACTCACTAGTCTTAGCACACACTTTGAGTATATATCACCATGACCATGTCTTAGGTTCATGCATGAGTCGGTTTTTTCCGTCATTTGAGTTGGGGGTACATTCTATTCCTAATTTTTTTTATCTCTCCATCTACATCATCTTTCTCCATATCACAACTTTCATTCTTTCTACCTTCTTCCATTCATTTCATGTTGAATAAAGTTTGAGTCAAATAATTAACAAGGAATATCCCTAATTTTCCTTTTCCACAGTACTTGGTCAAGGAGAGAAGGGCGATTAATCAAGAACAACCTCTTTATTCAAGTCTTACTTTTTGATAAACCGATTCGTCAAAAGAGGAAAGCTAAAAAGATAATGGAAACTCAAGAGGAAGTTAATGAATTTAGGATTCAATTGACTGACGTGACTGAGGCGTTGAAGGCTTTAATTAGCTCTCAAAATCAATGACCCTGTGAAGCAACAACAAATGAACCTTATGCAAGAAAGCTTGAGCAAGCTATCTAGTGATTACAAGTTTCAAGGCATTAGTTCACAAGGGGTCTTGGTGGACAAGAAACTTCTTCCGCATAAGTTCAATGCCAACGACATCCCAATATTTAAGGTAATAGATAATCCTTACCTTCACTTAAGGGCCTTTGAAACTATAATGAACATTAAGGGGATTGATAAGAAAGTCTTTCATTCCTTGTTTTCTTTATCTCTTGAAACCGTTTGCCAACAATGGTTCTTCTCCCTTGACAAAAAGAAAACCTCTACTTGGAATGCTATTGTAAACGCTTTCATTAATAGATATAAGTGTAATATTCAAGTCGAAATCGATTATAGACAGCTCGAGGTGCTAAGACAAAAAGAGAATGAAGGCTTTACTTCTTTCTTCAATAAGTGGAGGGAAACTTCCGCTAAGATGATTGAGGTTCCCACCAAAAAAGAGTCTTTGAGGATGTTTATCAAGAACTTACAAGAAAAGTATTCAAAGCACTTAAAATATCAACACAACTTGAATACTTTAAAGGTCGTTTATGACATCGGAATCGAGATGAAAGACGACCTCGCAAAGCAAAAAGCTACTAACAATAGTAACCAAAGTGTCTGGAAAGGAAAGAAGAACGACAATCCTTCTTCTTCCGAAAACACCCACTCTAGTAACAATGTTAGTACCTTTGATCTCAGTGAAGTTTTAGCCATGGATAACCAATGATCTAAGAAGCAACTAAGGAAAGACTTCACCCCCATTGGGATGAGCTACGATACTGCCTTTGACCGACTCCATGACAAAGGACTCATTACTCCCATTGGACCTATTCAAGATCCTGAACCTGAAAAGAGATTGCCTAGTTGGAATCCAGATGAACACTGCAAGTACCATCAAGGTAGGGGTCATGCTACTGAACGCTGTTGGAAACTAAAGGAGGCTATCCAACATTTGATTGATAATAACAAGCTTCCCATGCCTCTAGTTAACAAGAAGAGCGAGTTATGATAAAGCAAACAACACAAGACAAGAGGCGAGCTTCAACGACAAGATTTCGTGACCTCCTTTTCTATTCATTTTTATTTACCCTTTCCTCAATAAGTCTAGCATAGGCACCTTTTTATTCCCCTTAGATTAATTTTGTAGATTCTTTCTTTTTTCTGTTTAATAAAATGAGCATTTATTTTCTTGCATATAACCATTTCATTAAATTGCATTAAAAAAAAATCCATGTCAAACTAAGCACAAGGTATACCAATGATTTTAGGCACCCCTTGTAGCCACATCATATTACCTTTCACTTCAAATATACAATCCTTTTTTGGATAAACCACTTTGAGCCTCGTCTAACGATAAACCTTTCTTCTTCTACCCATATCTAGCTAACCTTGGGATGGGATGGTGTGTAACTTATGCAATTTCAAAAGCTTGAGTGATTTTAAAAGATCAAAATATATAAAATAAGCAAAAAATAAAAAAAAGTGTACAAAAAGGGCAAGTGTTCCACTGTCTTTAATATGAACACGCCTCAGATTGCGTTTCTTATCGAGTGCTCGGTACCGTGCCTGAGAAACATGAATGCCAAGTGAGTGATAGACCGCATGATCGGGATTTTCCACACTTATAAAAAAAATGCTAAAGCAAAAAAGAGAAAAGAGAGCTAAAAAAAAGAGTACAAAGCCTCAAGCATAAAAATATAAAGATTAAAAAGCAAGGTTGCACACCTTGGGGGCTTATCGAGGGTCTTGAGCCTTTTATCCCCTTCTTCTATAACCTTTAGCCTAACCACGTTACAACCCTTAAAAATACCTTTTTGAGGTATACACATACTTGTGCGAGGTTCGGCTAGGGATACATTCGACCTGATTCCTAACGGATACGTACGCAACCTCGCATCGAGGTGCGGCCGTAATAAACATGCATTCATATTTACATTCACAATTGATCATATCAAGGGATCCCCTGTGCTCATCCCTATTCACTGAGAGCTAGACTTGGGGGATTGATCCTTACATCATTAGCTTACCTAGCCTAAGAGTCAATATATTTGACTCTTCTAAAAAATAATATCTTCCCATACACTTAGCCTTTGCGGCCAAACTTTAGTATCACTTTCACAAACATCACAGATACATGACCAAATATACTTTCTCTTAGGAACCCTTTGTCATGAAATCTTAACACAACGCTGAAGCATGCCTTGTCATGTCAATATCTCTCATCAATCATCATTGCATCACAAAGTATGAAGTACTTAGCCTCCGCGCCTAAGTCGCCTAAATACTTTCATTATCAAGTCAACTAGGATAGTCTAATATGTTACATTCCTTGTACTATGAGAAATAACATTTGACTAAGCTCATTCAACATCCACCTTCAAACACTTCGATTTTTTTTTGTGTCTTTCTTATTCGGGAGAAAGTCGGTACCCTCCACAAAAATGACGGAATTTTTTTACTTTTTTGCATTTTTTAGTGGCACGATCACAATACAATGCACACACAGTCATGTCGCGTTATCACATTGAGTCAACACTATGCACACACGAGTCACATCGAGTCGAGTCAACCTCGAGTCAGTCAATTAGTGAGTCAAGGTTATACCTTGAGTCAATGAGTCAGGCAACACTAAACATTAGGTCAACCCTAAAGAAAGATAAGCAAAGTCCTATAGTCAAAGATATAAATGCAGGTACATACCAGCAAGCAAGGACATTCCCGGATCTTTTTTTTCAAAAAAAAAAAAAAAAAAAAAAACCGCGAAGATGACCGAATGAGATTCTTCCAAGATGAGAGGACTTTGAGCAAAGTTACATGGATCAGTAGATTAGAGATGAAGAGCTTTAATTTACAAGAGATTTGAGCAGATTTGGTTGGAAGGAAACGACCAAGTTCAAAGTTCGAAGTGAAATCAAGCAACATCGGTAGTAAGAGCAGAATAGGGAAGACCCTACTCCAGCGCCTGACGACAACATCTAGCGTCTGGAAACAGATTTTAGCGCTTGGAGCTAGATCCCAGCGTCTAGCGACAGAGCCAAATCGCAGCGCCAGAGGCATTGCAGCGGGGACAGAACGCTCAACCACTCAGAACAGGTATTTCAACCTCTTTCAGCGATTTCGAGTTCCTTGGTACGCCAGTTGTCCTCTATAAGCAATTTGACATGATTAAGTAGTCGGCTTGATTACAATCGCAATAAGTGATCGACCTGACAAAAGATCGTCTCACTTAGCTCAAAGCGCCTAAACATAGGCTCAATGCAAGACACCGACATACTGGTTCATAAACAGCACATGCACCGATATGATGGTTCACAAGCAGCAAAAGCGCCGACGTACTGGCATAGTGGAAGCAAAGTTTAAGCAAGCTTTAATGATCAACAAGCGTTGGTCTTCGGTAGTTTTCTTCGGAATATTATCGCAACAACTAAGGATGACTTCAAGAGAGGTTATTTTAGACAACATTCACTAAGATTTTGGAGGTTATCACTAAGATTTGAGAAGATAGCACGAGATGGGCGGTCTTCGACAGCATTCGCTAAGATTGTGGAGGTTGTCACCAAGATTTGAGAAGATAGCACGAGATGGGCGGTCTTCGACGGCATTCGCTAAGATTGTGGAGGTTATCATCAAGATTTGAGAAGATAGCACGAGATGGGCGGTCTTCGACGGTATTTGCTAAGATTGTAGAGGTTGTCACCAAGATTTGAGAAGATAGCACGAGATGGGCGGTCTACGACGACTTTTGCTATGATTGGAAAGGTTGTCACTAAGATTCAAGAAAGAGGCTCGAGATGTAGCAGCATTGATCGATGACATTCCCTAGATTGCGGAAGATCGTCCAAACAAACAGTAAGATGGCGTTCCCTAGATTGTGGAAAGTTGTCACAACAGCAAACAACAACAAATCGGTTACCATTTAGAGACATGTGCTCGACGGTGCAAGATACGCGTTTCTTAACTCTTTTATCTATTTAACTAACTCTAGTTTGCAAGTATCGGCGTTACAAAAATGATTTACGATCGCAGAACGTTCTGAATCATTCTCGGTCCCTATGGCTACTTTGACTTTCGTTTTCGAAACTTGTGTTTCTCCAAATCAGTCAAAGTGGAGGATTCTGCAGACACCCAAATGTGTCTCCCCAAAACCATCCAGTGATGAATACCATTCATGTCATTTGATTATCGAACAAAGCGAAAGTGTGAAAAATCTAGTGATAAGGATGTTTTTATTAAAACTTCTCTTCTTTCTGTTTTTGAAAATATTTCTTTTCTTACCCTATTTTCGAAAAACGTACATTCCAGTTTATTTTGGTCCATGATAAGGGTCCAATAATCATGTAGTTGGATGGGGCTTGAAAAGACCTTTCAAACGATATATTATAAGCCTAGTTCCGATGAATAATGAGGAAGTTATGGCCAAAATACTAAACTAGGCCCAAACCGGATTTTATCTATGACCCAATGATCATGTGGAGGGTCCAAAGGTCTAATCCTATTCCTAAACTAATTAGGATTAATTAGAAGCTTCTATAAGTTTTTAAAAGATCTTAATTATCCTTTTTGAAAAGATAAGATTAAAGAATATGAGTTAAATAAAAACTTTCCTTTTTTCAAACTTTCCTTTTCTTAAATCCTAATTCTATTCGAATTTAAAGATGGTCAAAGACAGTCAGATTTTATTTTTGTGCTTCATAATCTTTATCCAAATTTTATATGGTTGGATATATATTGAAATTAGCTTTCCGATGATATATAATAATATTAAATCCGAGTTATAACGAAAAAGATATGAATGAGATATGAAACTCTATCAAAAACTGACACCCTCCTACTATTTCGGCCATATATTTTAATATACAAAATATTTTAATCTGATTATAATTTGCTTGAAAAGTAGACTTTAAGATCTTTCCAACGACATATTATATGCATTATTTGGAATTCTGGATCAAAAGATATGATAAAAACAAAATCCGCAAAAATTGTTGTCCATCTAGTTTTTTTTCGATTCGAATTCGAATTCAGATTCTTTTCTTTATTTTTCGACTCTCTTTTTTCCTATAAATAGAGGTCATATCTCCCCTTTTTCAATCACAACTCTCATCAAGAAATTCTTAATTCTCTCTCTCTTTCTAAGCCTAGCCTTTTACAAACACAATTCCTCATACATTAGCACTAGACACACCTAGCCAAATTCGAAGTTGCCTTCGTCCTAGACGTGAAAGGTTTAATAATTTTGAAGGTTTTGTCCCAAATCACTATTTCACTTATTTAATTTAATTGTTTTGTTTTATATTTTCCTTGAAGTTATTAACGTGTGTATTTTGTTATTAGAAAGATATACGAGACATCCAAGTAAGTGCTTTAATGGTTTTATTAATATTATGATATAGAAATCATGTCTAGGTTGTTATTATGATTCCTAGCGTCATGTTAGGGTGTTTTGATCTTCCTAGTATCATGATTAGGGTAACTTTAATATCAAATATGACAATTGTGATGCTTCCTATATTCTTTCCTAATAGCATGTAAGTATCATGCTAGGGTTAAAGTTTTATTCTTTATTACTTAGTGACATGCTAGGGTTTGTTATTAATCTTGTTAGTATCATGCCTAAGATCTTGCTTTTATTATGCTTTAACATGATTATTTTAGTTATTATGATTTTTATTATGATTATTATTATTGTTATTTATGATTATTATTATGTTGCTTGATATTATTTATTGTTATTGCTTGATCACGCCTTTTATGCATGTTTAAAGGGAATTGGTACTTGTAATAACGCTTATATAAGATAATTAATAATCTTGTTTAGGGTTTATTTGATTATAATTCAAGTGATCGCCAATAATAGTTTTATTGTGCATTACTATTCAACCAACATAGATAAACAGGTTTAGGGTTAATCCTATTGATTGCATGTTAGTCAGAAAGCGCACATGAATACGATCAGAATAAAGTAGAGGCCTATTATTAGGGTAGATTCAATCTCTTTTAAGTTGGATTTGTACCTTCATCCCCGAACTACCAGTCATGGTTCCAGACCTATTGGAATTGACGATCTCCTGGATCGTTTAGGGGTGTAACCTTCATCTCGTGAACGGTTTACAAGTTCCTAAAACTTGTTGGCGACTCTTTTGCTCTATCTTCTTTCCCTTTGGACGCCATCGTACTTTAGTGTATGATCACAGTGGGGTTCAAGCTAGGGATAATGCTTGAAATATTCCCTACAAGTGTCATTTATGGCACTCATTTGATCTCTTTTAGGATGATTTTACATAGCTTTTGTAGCTCTTTTATTTCCATTTTCTTTAGTTTTGCTCTATCTCTTTAGTTTACTTTTTACTTAGTTGATTTTCCTTTTTCATGTATTTCTTGGTTTATTATGTTATTTTCTCTTTTATTTGCTTGTTTTCTTTCATTTTTCAGGTTAAGGTCGTTATCCAAAGATTCCCGAGGCCCTTTCCCAAGTTTGGCATTGATTAGGATGCTTAATGTTCTCCATTTGAAGCTCAAGAATGGAAAAGTGCAAGTTCCTAAAGACTCTAGACCGTGCTTTCATCTGTGGGGGCAAAAATTTGTGTGTTAAACCCACAATCATAGAGTTTGGAAATTTCAAGGTCCCGTGTTTATCAAGAGCATTGAGTGGAACGCACAAGGAGCATCGACATGATTGTGAAGAGGGCTGCCCTGTTCCCAGGCACGGGCGCGCCTGTCTTGTTCTCAGTTCTGTATCAAGTTTTGAGCGGCCGCACTCTCCCTTGTAGTTGGCCTCGCCTGTACAAGTCTATTTTGGACCATCTAACTAATTTCTCTTTGTTAGTTTTACTATGTATAGATTTTCATCCTATTTTTAGAGAGAGCATTTTTTTAGAGAGTTCATATTTTTAGAAGTAGAATTAGAATAGATCATTTTGTAGAGAGAGAAACTATAGATTGTAGAGAGAGAAGTTCTTGATTGATGATTGAAGATTGATGATTCTAGCATTTTCTCCATTGAATTGAAGCAAGTTTGTAAGGATTTCTTTTACTTTAATACAATCTTTAGCCTATGATTTCAATTGTTTTGTTGATTGTTCAAGTTTTAATTGAATTTGTGATTGAATTAGTTTAATTGATATGATGATGATGAAATTGTTATTTAGCTTAGTTTTGATCTTGATTTCCATGGATTGTTAGTAGTTTTCTTGCTAGCTAGGGGAATGGTGAAGCATATATGAGTATTGGATTGATGCTAATTGGGGGAAATTTATGGAGTTGATGTAGTGATTAAATTGGTTGATTGATTAAGTGCATGTGTGTGATTAATTGAAGAGTAACTAACTTTGATTGTTGCACTAGATTGCATTGTAAGTTCACATTGATACGGAAAACTGATTTGTGGCTTGCTTTTGTCGATTGAGTAGGTTTGCTAAGTTCCTAGCTAGAGTCTTTCGTAGTTGGCGCTAGTTTGACCTCTAGAAGATTAGCCTACCATACTCTCTTGATTGCTCAATTGATTTTCCCTCGTAACACTCGACTTAATCAATTCCTATCCCAATTAGTTATATCCATTGTGAAAAAAAGTGGATCCTAAACACTAGTGTTTGATAAACTTGATTTCATTTCGATTGTTTGATTGTTTAGAATATACACACCTTACTTCATTACTTCGAGATAGCTTAGCTTTAGTAATAGCATTCATCTCCCATTCCTAAAGGTTCGACCCTCGACTTATTCCTATGGTAGGTATAAGGGTGTGTTGAGAGATTACAAATTTTGTTTGGCCGAGGGAAGATTAGTTTTCAACGACCTAGTCTTCACTCTCGATCAGAACTACCAGCAGGTTGGGGAGTCTTTTTGCTGGACTGTTCTAGATTTACTTTAGAAGTCACTTTAGACTTAACATAGGATTTCAGCACCCCTTTGTCTGTCAGACGATCTAGCGTCCGCTTGAGGATAAAGCAGTCTTTGGTTTCATGGCCGACATCCGCATGGTAATGACAGTGCTTGTTTTTGTTCCGATTTTTAGCAGAACCATTAATTGGAGTCGGCTTCTCAAGAGTCAGCCGATCCTTTATCTTCATGAGGATGCTGTAACTGCCTTTGTGGAACTCGTACCTTAGAACGTATGATTTCCACTCTTTTTTCTTCTTCTAGGCCAGCTAATCGGAGTTATCAACCTCCGAGAGATGAAATTCACCAAGAAAGAGTGGCTCAATGGTTTATTCGGTTGATCATCTTAATGCAATCAATAACTTGTCTTCCCAAATCTCAAACTTGGGAAAGGATATGACATTGATAAAAGCCAAGCTAGAGAGTGCCTCTTCGATTGCACAAAGTCTTCCTTCCCACTTAAAAGGGAGAGATACACCTTCTAACTCTACTCCTCCTTCTACCTTGAGTAATATGCCAAGTGGTTGTGTCTTTTTTGATGTTTGTGGGTCTTATGACCATGATTCTTCTAATTGTCCAAATGCTTTTGAAAATTGTGATGATGTTGAAAACAGTGATTGTGAGCAAGTGAATTTTTTATCCAACAACTACAATGGACAAAGATTTGATGGTACAAGGAATTTTGGGAATAGGAATTCTCACAAACAAGGTAGTTTTGATAAGTACAACAATGGTGGTTATAGGAACCAAGGAAATCAAGGTTTTCGAGGTAACTACAACAACCAAGGTTATATTAATCAAAACTAAAGCCAAGGGTATGGAAATCAAGGCCAATCTCATGGCTTTGGTGGCCAACACCAAAATTTTTGTGACAATCATTCCACTACTTTAACTTTGATTCCAAAGATTGAGCATACAATTAAGGTTAATCAATTCAGATCTATAGCTTGCTGTAATGTGGTGTATAAGATCATTTCTAAAATGATTTATTCTAGACTGAAGGAGGTGTTACCTGGTTTAATTGAAGAATGTCAAGGGGCCTTTGTCTGTGGAAGATCTATTCTGGATAATATCCTTATTTGTCAAGACATGCTGAAGGCTTATAATAATAAAAGAAAGCCCCCTAGGTGTACCATTAAAGTGGATCTCAGGAAGGCTTATGATTCTGTGAGCTGGGATTTTATTCGGGGAATGATGAGTGCTATGAAGTTTCCCATTCAGTTCATTTCTTGGGTTATGCAATGTGTTACTACTCCTACTTTTTCTTTATTGCTTAATGGTGGTTCTTATGGATTTTTTAAGAGGGAAAAAGGGGATAAGGCAAGGGGATTCTATGTCTCCTCTCTTATTTGTTATTGTGATGGAGTATCTGTCCAGATTGCTAAAGAAAGTAGGGAAGAAAAAGAGATTTAAATATCATTAGAGGTGTAAGGAGCTTGCTTTAAATCACTTGATTTTTTCAGATGATTTGATGTTGTTTTCTTATGGGAATAATGACTCTGTCAAGCTCTTGATCAAGGCTCTTAAAGCCTTTGAAGCTAGATCTGGTTTGTAGGCTAATCTTGAGAAAACTTTAATTTATTTTGGCAATGTTCAACAACCTGTCCAAGATAGCATTCTGTGCCATTATGGGTTTGTGAAGGATGATATGCCTTTTGGGTACTTGGGGATCCCTTTGAATGCCAAGTACTTGAAGATGGTGGATTATGATAGTTTTATTGATAAGATGTTGGTCAGATTACACTGCTGGAATAGTAGGAATCTTTCATATGCAGCTAGGGTCACCCTTATTAATGCAGTGTTAATGAGTCTACATACTTATTGGGCTCAATGTGTTTTACTTCCCAAACCAGTCATTGATAGGATTAACCAGCTTTGCAGAGCTTTTTTGTGGAGTGGTAATGCTGTTCTTTCTACAACTCCACCAATTTCCTGGGATTGGTGTTGTAGACCTAAGAGAGCAGGTGGTCTTAGGATTAGAGACTGCAAAAAGTGGAATAAGGCTACTCTGGGTGTTTATGTATGGAAAATAGCCAAGAAAACTGACTCACTCTAGGTCAAATGGGTACACTCAGTTTATATTAAAGGTGAAAATTGGTAGGATTATGTTCCAAAGAAAGATGCTTGGTGGGCATGGAAATTGCTATGTAGAGTTAGAGCTGACTTGATTCATGGTTTTACTACTAAGGGGTGGCTGAATAACAAGTACAAAATCAGGGATGGGTATAACTGGTTGCAAGGTGATATGGATAAGGTTCAATGGTGTAAGTGGGTTTGGAATCCTTTCAATATCCCAAAACACACCTCTATTGTTTGGCTTGTTGTTCTAGGGAGGCTTAAAACTAGAGATAAGCTCTTCCAATATGGGGTTAGTGATAGCAGTGAATGTTTGCTTTGTGGTGATGCTGTGGAATCTTGCAGTCATCTCTTTTTTCCTGCAGTTTTAGCAAGAAGGTGCTGAAGGCTGTTTTTCACTGGATTGGGTTTGATAAGAATCATGTAGACATCCTACACAGCTGGGAGTTATGGAAAGCTGAGGGTAGGAATCAAGTGCAGGAAATTCTGATCTTGGCTAGTTTGACTGCTGTTGTTTACAGTATTTGGCTTGCTAGGAATCATGCTCTCGCTCAGACCTGAGTTCATTGCCAATGTCATTAGAAGGGAGGTGGTGACTAGGTGTTAGCAGATGATCAATCATACTTGGACATTTGCTGACTGTAAATGGTTGTATCAGCTTAGAAATAGTGTCTAGATGTTTCTGTGTTACTCTTGTTTTGTTTGTATGCCTATTTTGGCAGTTTATGTTCTTTGTGTGTCTTGTGCAGGTCTTGGTTTCCCTGATCCCTTCCTAGAAGGTACCAGGGGTCTTTGAACCTGGTTCTGATTCTTGTTTATCCTGCTACCCTTCATAGAAGGTGATCAGGATATTCTTGAATCTGTTAGGGGTTGTGTGCCTTACTTTTGAGGCTTGTGTAGTTTGGATTTCCCCTGTTTTGACAGGTTGTATTTGTTATACATTTGTACAGTTTCTGTTTATAATACTTTTCTTACTTACCAAAAAAAAAAAAAAAAAAAAAAAAAAAAAAAAAAATTGTAACAATCAAGGACGAGGTAATTGGAACAACCAAAATAGGGGAAATTTTCAAAACAACAACAAAAGGGGACCCCCACCCAGATTTGCTCCAAGAACTCATGGCAATGGTGATAATTCTTATACTCAACCCCCATCTTCCAAGACTACCTTAGATGAGATCGTTGAGAGCCAAACCAAGATTTTGAACACTTACATGTCGGTGAGTGATAAGAAGTTCAGTGAGATGATGACACACAACTAGATGCTTGAAACCTAAATCACTCAACTAGCCAACACTTTGAAAGATTGTGCTAGCCCTTCTACACAAGCACGGGCGCATGGCCTGGCCTCATGGGCACGCACCCCTGCAGCAACCGCACCTTATTTTTCTTCTTTCCCCTTTCTTTTCCTCATTTCTCCGTCTTCTCTATCACTTGAACGCACCCCCTCTAATCTCACTCTCAAACCGCACAAACCCTAACCCCTCTCATCAAATTAATCACATAATCAATAAATTTTCAATCAAAAATCATCAAATCATCCCATATTTCCATCCTTTTCAACAAAGAATACACTACTTCCATCCATTTCAACCTTCAATCTCTCTCATCCATGTTGAAGCAAATTTGGGCTTTTTTTATTTTGAGAGAATTGGTGGCCAAAACTTGTTCAATCTTGCATCTTTTATGGTATAATCATCTTCTTTTACTCTTAATTGTATTATTATATCATATAGTTGCAAGAATTAAATTGTTGATGGTTGTGAATAGTAGTAGTATGAATTTTGGTGATTTTGATGATTGATGTTGTTTTTTGGATGATTATATATGTTGTTTGTTGATTGTTATTGCCTCACATTGTGTTGTTTGATGTTTTTGTAGCTAAATTGAGCATTATTGTTGAGAATTGTTGAGGTCGGATTTTTGGTAATATGATATTGGTAATGTTGAGCATTGGTTATTGGTTTCATTGTGATTGGCGATTGATTGGAAAGCAATTGTTGATTGGAATCGGTGGTGATTATGTAAATTTGAGATTGTTTGATTTTTGTAGTGAGTTGTTGATTGACGGTTTTGGTAAAGGAGTGTGATTTAGGCATCTTGAATTGTTGGTTGGTATTTCTTGTGGTGTATTGTGATCGGATTGTTGAGCTAATATATTTGGGAGATCACCATGTCTAAACACATAAAAAACCTTCTCAAGAAACAAAAGACCAATGTAACCATTGATGAACCCACTCCTTCCCCCTCTACCTCACAACCTCTCTAACCCAGCCTATTCCAAAATTACGAATCACCGACCCAATACAAAAGGCAAGATACACCAAACTAAAAGATAATTGTTCCCTTAAACCTTCCCGAACCCGATATGATTGAGTTGGGAATTGATGAAGACCTAAGGGAATTGCTCAACAACCTCCGTATGGGATTATTCGTGAGCCGTAGCTTCCGTACTTATGTTCAACCTTCTTTAGAGTTTTTGAATACGGATGATCTTGTTGTAGTTGAGGGAGGTTACCACCGTGTTCGGTTTCAGCTTTTCAACATTTATTTTGATCAATCTCGTGAAGAGTACAATGCGGTTCTTGACTTCGACCCAAACTTGGATATTTTCGATCTCGAGCTCTTTTTCAATAATGAGTATGATCAAAACTCATGGTGGGATGACATTTCAGGGTGTAATGACTTTGTGACCCGATATGCTAAGATTAGTAAGGTGTACCGACCATGTCTTCGAGTTCTCCTTCGGCTTTTAGGGTATTCGGTATTTCCGAAGCAAGAGTTGGGTAAAGTGAGTCTGTTTGAGCTTCGGATTCATTGGGTTGCTACTCGTGAGGAGTACTGTGGTCGCTTAAATTTGGGGTATACTTTTGTGAAGTATTGCCAAGGATTGCAAGATAGGAAATTTGGCGAGATTCTTTGTGGTAGCATGGTCACAAGGCTAGTGACCAACCTTGACCTCTATCACTATTTGCCGTCTTGCACTCCAGTGGGGGATGTCGATTTTGTCTACCTTGACATCAAGGAATTGAAGCAAATTCAGTTTTTAGCAAAGAACGATGATGACGAGGTGTTTGATTGGCTTAGGGAGAACACGCATTGGTGCTATCTTCCTAACCCCTCCTTAACTTCTCTCCACAACTAGAATGTGGCAAACATTTTCCAAATCCCCTTGAGTCACCGCCCTCCCTACTATGATGATGATGAAGAAATGGGTGAAGAAGATGAAGAAGAGCCGCAACAACAACAACAATAACAACAACAACAACAACAACAACAACAACAACAACACCAATTTGCTAACTCCGACTGGGATGCCCTTAGTGCTCAAATTAAGGGCAGGCAAATCTGGTTGGAGGGCATATACGATAAAGAATTTGAGGCCCTCTACTCTCAAATGAGGGGAATTTCAGAGATGCAACAAGGTATGTTTCTCCAACACCAACAATTATATGATGTGGGTGTTCGGGGAGACATCACTCCACCGGTTAACTACTCTTACTTTCCACCCCAACATGGTCCTATACCATCTTTTGGGGGTGATGGGGTACCTACGTACCCATATTAGCAAGGACCCCCAGGGTCCAACACCGAGACTCGCTCATCCCCCGATGAGCACAGTAACTATGATTATCATGTTCCCGGTTGGAGCGACTATAGGGGTGATCCTAACTACACCTATGTGAACCCCGAGCACCCACTACCGCTTGCCTTGCCCGAAACATTCACTCCCCTTGCCCCTTGGCAACAAGATAACTTTGGGGGCACTATGGTTGACCACCCGGTTACACCTGGGGATGGGATCCTTATGGTCCCCCATCCGGGTTTTCCTATGATGGGGATGACAATGATGGCTCCAGGTTGAGTGGTAGTGGTAGCTAGTTCCCTCATTTTTGTGTCGTTTTCCTCCATCTCTTATCTTTATGTGTGCTTGCTTTGTGTTGATGGGATGTTAATATGTATCTTTGATTAGCTTAAAGAAGCTTTACTTTTCTTAGGGGTTTGTCTCGGTGGCCAATTTGTTGTTGAAGCTTGCCATGTTTTCTATTGCCTCTTTGTATGATGGTCTCTATCTTGACCTCTCTCTGATGGTGTTTGTTCTTTCATGCTTATTTCTTTCACTCTTGATCTTGTTGTTGTGATGATTTTTCCTTAATGATGATGCATGTGTTTCTCCCTAGAATCAAACTCCATAACATCCAAATCCCATGAATCCAAACCCTTGAATCCAAATTTTGTAGTTTAGTGCTTTGTTGATTAGTTAGCTGATTTGTAGGTTATTTAGTTCTTATTTTCTTGCCTTTGCTTTTTGATAGTTTAGTTTTATTTTGTTTTGAAGTTACTAACCGTTTTCTTTGTCTATAGTTCTCTTTTCTATTTTTGTTCTCACATGGCTTTAATGATGATGCTTTGTTTCTTGGAGCTTCATGAGGTGGTTGATTCCTCATCTTACTATTTTAGCATTGCTCGAAAGCCGGTGAGATCTTTCTTATTTTTCTCTATTTCTTTTCTTTTCTTGGATGCATAATTTAGGATTGGTTTTAGAAGAAGTTGAATGGTTCGAGGATGGATGCTTGTTTGTTGATTAAGAATTACGTGTTATACTTGCATTTTCGTTCCTCTCTTAATTTTCCTACTTTTCCTTTATCTATGTCTTTCTTTTTCTCTTTTCTTTTCTTTTATTTTTCTTTCTTCTTGATTTTGGTTTTTTGTATGTTTTAGGCTTTATTTGTCATTTTTTTTCTTTTGAATTGGACAATATACAACAGTAAGCTTCGCTCGAACTGCGCCTACGTTAAAGCATGTGTGAATATGATTGGCACTCATAGGAAGTGGGAATTGACATAATACGATTAGGGACAATAAAAGTAGGGAGCATCCAACAAGTTTTTAAGGAACTTGTAAACCGTTCACGGATCATAAAAGGCAACCACGATAAAGGGACAACGATAAGCAACAATGATTGACCCGTGAAGGTTACACCCCATTCATAATCCATAAGGATACGAACTCCATATGGTTCGAAACCACAAAAGGAGGATCGGGGATGATGGTACGAAGTGAGTCATGGAGTCACATTCGCCCATATTGGCCTCTACTCGATTCTTATAGTGAAAAGTGATTTATGCGATCTCAAAGGCATGCAAACAAAGATTCAATTTGCTCCAAAATATTATTTCGCTAAATTGGTTTAATATTAATGTAACATATAATTCTAAAATATTAGTGATCACTTGATTAAATAACAAGATTAAAAAGGAACATAAACCGGTTGTCCAAATTATCTAATTAAGTGTTATTTTCAATTACATATTCTCTTTAACATGCAATATGGTGATCAATAAATAAAATAAAATAAAAATTAATATTGGAAGCAATTTAACAATAATAGCGTTAGTCAAATCAAATATAAAATAACCTAATCATGATGCTAGCAATATTAAAATAAAATAAGAGTAATTAAATTAATAAATTACTCACTCACATTCCGCGCGTTCCTTTAAATTGCTACATCATGAATAAATTGTTAGTAACTTTAATAAAAAATATAAATCAAAGAAAATTAAATTAAATTAAATAAAAAGTAGAGTTGATTTGGTCCAAACCCTCAGTTAATTATACATTTCACGCCTTGGTTTAAGGAAGGAACCTCATGTGTCGTATGGACTCCTTGGAGTGCTTAAGGGAAGAATGGTGTAATTAGAAATATAGGTTTAAGGCTTAGAATATGAGAGGGAGAGAGAGAGAAGAGAATGACTTTTGGTGTAAAAGAAAGGAAGAGAGAAGGATTTCATGCCTTGAACTGTAGAAAGGAGGGGGTATTTATAGGAAAAATGAGTAGAGGGAACACACGGAAACCTAAAAAGATAAAAACCCTAAAAAATAACACTGCGACACGGCAGAGCATGCCGCGACACGGTGCTTGGCACCGTCAGACGGGGGAAAATCCCGTGACACGAGGGAAAACTGAGTGACGCAGGAAATAATTAGGTTACGGGAGATAAAACGCGTGAATGGTTTACGAGGAAAGGGCACAGAGTAGCCCCGCGTCACGGTATGTGTTCCGTGACGCGGCAAAGTCCACTGTGGCACAGTACAGTATACCGTGTCACGGTGAAAAATGAAGTGGGGAATGATGCAGAAAAGCACCGTGTCATGGTATGTGTACCGCGACCCGTGCCATGTCACTATCCCCAATGACGTGGTGCTTGTGTTGCTTGCGCGACGATTCCAGTTTTTTACGCGTTTTTGTAATTTCAATAACTTATAATCCGTAACTCGGAATAAGTCATAAAATATATCATTGGAAAGCTTATAAAGTATAATTTTCAACCAAATTAGAATCAGATCAAAATAGTTTTCATATTTAAAGATATGGTCGTTTTAGTAGAAGGGTATCGGTTTTGGGCCGAGTTTAGTGTTTGGCACATATCTTCTTCGTTTTAAATCGGAATTGGGCTTATGATATATTGTTGGAAATCTTAATTCAAGATTTATCCAAACCAATAATAATTGGATAAAAATTATTAATCCACAAATTAATTTTCTCTCGGTTTTGCGATGTGGACTCGAAAAGTGGAAAATAAGTTAAGGTTTATCCAAACCAACAATAATTGGATCAAAATTATTAATCCACAAATTAATTTTCTCTCGGTTTTGCGATGTGGACACGTAAAGTGGAAAATAAGTTATGGTTTAGGGAAATGAGCTAGGAAAGGATTGGTTTATAAAATGTATTGAATGGAAACATTTATTTAAGTACTCCAATTATTAATTACTCAACCCAAAAAATAATTGCGGTGAAAGGTTGTTCATCATCGAGTTTGGTTTTGGGGAGACATTTTTAGGTGTCTACAGAAGCCCCCACTTTGACTGAGTTTGTAGAAGAGACAATTTCAAAAACGATAGTTGAATTAGTCGATAGGGACTAAGAATGATTTAAGACATTCTACGATCCTAAATCGCTCTTTATACTCTGATACCTGCAGAAAAATGTTAGTTCCACAGATAAAAGAGTAAAAGGAATACAATTCTTATCTAACACTAGTGTATCGGAGACAAATGAGTTTAGTAGCTTCCTATGCTTGAAGGAATCCACCGAATGACGTTTCGTTGAAATACCTTCCATGCTTGAGGAAAGTCGACTGATGAGTTTGGTAACTTTTTAAGCCTGAAGAAATCTACTCGATGATACTTTCCATGCTTAAGGAAAGTCGACAAATGAATTTAGTGGCTTTCTATGCTTGAAGAAATCAACCGGATAATACTTTCCATGCTTGAGGAATGTCCACATATGAATTTGGAGGATTTTTATGCTTGAAGAAATCCACCACATGACACTTTCCATGCTTGAGGAAAGACTTGTCTGATTTTGGCAGGTTCGATTGTCCCTGAACGTGGGCTGTAGTTGGTTCGCTTGTCCCCGAACATGGGCTATAAATTGTTCGCTTGTCTCCAAACGTGGGTTGTAGATGGTTTTCTTATCCCCGAACGTAGGCTGCAAATGGTCCGCTTCTCCCCGGACGTGGGCTGTAGATGTTCAGCTTGTCCCCGGACGTGGGCTGTAATTACTGTTGGGGTTTGATGAGTCCGACTCACCGCGGAAATAACCCCAACCCAAGGAACCACTCGTAATAAATAAAACCATAAAGCATAAATAAATAAGCATAAGAAAAGGAAGAACGAATCATACCCTTGAAGTGAGCTTCGCCCTCTCAAAACGGGCTCTTACTTGAAAGCCTTGAGCACCGCAAATGCCGTGCCTCCAACGGTATCCACCCACAAAGGACGAACACAACTTTTTAGGTCTGCTACCTTTGAGTTAGCAAGGTCCGACCAAAACCCAAGTGTTAATGGAGTTTAAGAGTTTTTCCCAAAATATGGAATGCTCTTTCTAAATCCCTCTCAAGCACTTTACTCCAAATCCCAAGGTTGGTATTTATAGAGGAAAGTATGAAAGGGAATTTCTATCCCATCAATGTGGGATCATGAAATTCCACAAATTAATTTTATGCTAAATTAAATTAAAATTGCAAACTGATAATAAATCTACAAGTGGCATTACCATGTGAAATGGGTTGGTGAGGACCACATGGAGAGTAGGGGACCATACTTGCTCCCCACTCAATACTCTCCTTCTGCCACATGTCCTTACCCACTTGCTCCCATATTCCTCAAGCTACCCCATAGTGACCGGCCATATGGCCCAGCCACGAGCCGAGCCTGAGCCCAGCCCCGCACCAAGATGCGGGTTGCTGCTGTGCGCGTAAGCCACGCACTTGGTGCAAGCTTGCTGCTGAGCGTGGCTGCTAGTGCGTGCGCTGCTAGCACGCCTAGCTTGCGGAAGCTAGCTGCTGCACGCGGCTGCTAGCTGCTGCTGTGCGTGGCTGCTAGCACGCATCTAGCCAGCCATGCTAGGCTCGGCTTGGTGCGCATGCTAGCCAATTATGCTTGGACATTTTTGCCCCTAGCATTCGGATGCTCGGGGCACTCCGATGCTAGGGGTATTTTGGGAATATGGTCGATTTATTATTATTTTGCGCGTCTCGTCTTTTTATTATTTTTTACTCGATTTTCGACTATCGGTTTCAATGCTCTAAGCTCGAATTACCGATGTCTAAATATTTAACACTCGGGCGACGAATTAATTTCTTCCGAATTAAATCATCGAGTCGGTTCGTATATTTTGCCTGGGTGTGACCCGAAGGGTTCAGACAAGAATAAGCTGTAATATTAATTATATTAATATTACTGATCGGAAACGGCCTCCACCCAGGCATTCCGATCACTTGACCTTACTGAATGTATTAGCTTTCTAATAATTCTAAACCCGCTATCAGAATAATACACTTGTTCGAAGGACACCATTCCTTTCAATTTCCCACTTGTGCTTCCGGACAAGTGTGCATTTTGTGTATAGCCCCTTTCCTATGTCTCTTCATGTCTCTTCATGAACTACAGAGTAAGATTACTCGTCATCTCTGTTACATCCAGAAGTGTTTCTCGAAATACGAATTTGACTGTCAATAAGTAGATGATTTCTAAAATCCGTCTGAGCACGGCCATGCATTTTCACAGTCTCGCTCTTCGAGAGGCCTTGTAAACAACAAGACATGTTCCCTATTGTTAGTAGGGGGACATTTCCAGTCTTGTAATGTAGCTTCTCTTACTAAGAGGACCTAGACGCCCAATATCTATCGTTATAATCCCCAGTTACAGCAGACGTTTGGCGGATACCAAAGCGGACTAGTACTCAAACAAGAGACCTCCCACTACTCATGGTCAAGGTAAAGAGTTCCAAAAGTAATAATGAGAAAAATACTTATGACGATTTTAAATCTCTTAAAGTATTCTCATAGGTCGATCCAGTATGGTTCTAAACCAATACCCGTGCAAATCATTTATATCCTCATAGCACAAGAAACGGTGCTATAAATCATACTACACACTAATCTCTAATGGTCATTAATCGTCCTAAAAAAATATGACCTTGATTAGGGATAATTTTCGAATAAAAAATTCAATATTCACTTAATAGGTGTTTCTTTATCCAAGCCATTGACTTTATACCCTAATTTGAATATTTATTAAAATCGAATGGACTCGTTATTTAATTCTAAACCACAATTAAATGGAGACGAATTGAATTAAAATGCATGAAAAATTTTAATTACTCCAAAAACTGAATTGTTCATCATAGTGCTTTACATTAACATTGTCCAAAATTTAATTAAAACACTATAATATGGAAATCAAAGCCAATTCGCGAAATGCTTGATTCCCATTGCCTCAATGTGTTTGTTGTGCTTCACTTGAGACAAGGGTTTAGTAAGTGGATCGGCTACATTATCATCCGTTCCCACTTTGCAAATACTGATTTCACCCTCTGTCTTCCATTCTCGAATCATGTGAAATCGCCTCTTGACATGTTTGACCTTCTGATGTTCTCGTGGCTCTTTAGCCTGAGTAATAGCTCCATTGTTGTCACAATGGAGGTCTATTAGACCCTTGATGGAGGGTACAACATCAAGTTCATCAATGAACTTGCGAATCCAAACTGCCTCCTTAGCTGCCTCATACGCTGCCAAGTACGCGGCTTCAGTTGTAGAATCAGCGGTTGTGCTTCGCTTTGCACTCTTCCAACTAAACGCTCCTCCATTGAGACAAAATATGTATCCGGATTGTGACTTGGAGTCGTCTTTGTCTGTCTGGAAGCTTTTGTCGGTATATCCCTCAACAACCAATTCATCTTTACCGCCATAGACCAGGAATTTATCATTGTTCCTTTTCAAGTACTTCAGAATATTCTTGGCCGCAGTCCAATGCGCCTCTCCTTGGTCTGATTGGTATCGGCTCGTAGCACTAAAGGCATACGATACATCCGGCCTAGTACATATCATGGCATACATGATCGATCCAATATGCGAAGCATATGGAATACAACTCATCCTTTCTCGCTCATCAGTTGTCTTTGGACACTGCTTCTTGCTTAAGGTTATGCCATGTTACATGGGTAGGTGCCTTATCTTGGCTCCTTCCATTTGGAATAAAGCTAGTACATTATCGATGTAAGTACTTTGACTAATTCCTATCATCCTCTTTGATCTATCCCTATAGATCTTGATGCCTAGTATGTACTGAGCCTCTCCCAAGTCTTTCATTGAAAAACATTTCCCGAGCCAAGCCTTTACAGACTCTAACAACAGAATGCTATTTCCAATGAACAAAATGTCATCGACATATAAGACTAGGAAGGCGATGTCACTCCCACTGACCTTCTTGTAAACACAAGACTCATCTGGATTCTTGATAAAACAAAACTTACTGATGGCTTCATCAAATCGCGGATTCCAACTTTTGCTTACTTGCTTTAATCCATAAATGGACTTCTTAAGCTTGCATACCTTCTTAGGATTGTTCTGGTCGACAAAACCTTCAGGCTGTGTCATGTACACAGTTTCTTTCAAAATTCCATTGAGGAAGGCGGTGTTGACGTCCATCTCCCATATTTCATAATTGTAATATGCAGCAATCGCTAGAAGAATTTGAACGGACTTAATCATAGCTACTGAAGAAAAGGTTTCATCATAATCAACGCCGTGAATTTGCCTGTAACCTTTTGCTACCAGCCTTGCTTTGTAAATGAATACATTTCCATATTTGTCGGTTTTCATCTTGAAAATCCATTTACATCCGATAGGTGTGTAACCTACGGGTGAATCAACCAAGTCCCATACTTGATTTTCAAACATGGAGTCCATTTCGGATTTCATGGCCTCTTGCCATTTTGTAGAGTCGGGGCTCGTCATAGCTTACTTGTAGGTTGCCGGCTCATCTCCATCCACTACTAGGATGTCCTGATCTTTGTTTAATACAACACCGAGATATATGTCAGGTTGAGATCTTGGCCGAGTAGACCTACGTAGGGTAATGGACTAAGCATTTGCATCGTCGATTTGACTTTGCATATTTTGACTTTGACCAACGTCAACAGATGCTTCGTGAGCACTTTGATTGTCAACTATTCCTTGTTGCTCGTCCTCTCGAATTGAACTTCGTCGAGTTTGATTTTCCTCCCACTTGTCATTTTGGAGAGATGCTCCTTCTCCAAAAAGACACCATCACGAGCAACAAACACTTTGTTCTCGGATTTGTTGTAGAAGTAATACCCTTTGGTTTCTTTTGGATAACCCACAAAGTAAACCTTGTCAGATTTCGGATGAAGCTTGTTAGAAATGAGTTTCTTGACATATGCTTCGCACCCCTAAATCTTGAGAAAAGACAACCTTGGAGTTTATTTGTCCATAATTCATATGGAGTCTTTTCCACTGCCTTTCACGGAGCACGATTCAGTGTAAGTGCCGCAGTTAAAAGTGCATGACCCCAGAAAGAGATTGGAAGTTCACTAAGACCCATAGTCGATCGGACCATGTCTAATAAGGTTCGATTCTTCCTTTCAGATACTCCATTCCATTGAGGAGTTCCCGGAGGTGTCAACTCTGAAAGTATTCCATTTTCTTTCAGATGGTCATCGAATTCTTGGCTCAAATATTTGCCACCTTGATCCGATCAAAGTGCTTTGATTTTCTTACCGAGTTGGTTTTCAACTTCGTACTGAAATTCCTTGAATTTATCAAACGATTCAGATTTGTGCGACATTAGATAGACATAACCATATCTACTATAGTCGTCCGTGAAGGTTATGAAATACCGATAACCACTCCTTGTGGGTGTACTCATTGGCCCACATACATCGGTGTGTATTAGTCCCAACAAGTCACTTGCCCTTTCTCCCAACTTGGAGAATGGTTACTTTATCATCTTGCCTAATAAACATCCTTCGCAATCCTCAAAGGATTCTAAATCAAATGAGTCAAGAATACCTTCTTGAAGAAGCTTCTTGATGTGTTTGATGTTAATGCGGCCAAGACGACAATGCCACAAGTAAGTTTGACTAGACGGTGTAGTCTTAGCTTTCGTTGCAGGATTATTAACGTTATAAATTTCTTTGTCTAGAGAAAACACATAAAGACCATTTTCTTAATGTGTCGTACCATATAAAACATTATCAAAATAAAATGAACATGATTGGTCCTTAACTCGAAATTCAAAACCTTTGGCGTCCAACGCCGAACTTGAAATGATGTTTTTGGTAATGTTGGGAACACAATAAACATTTTCAAGTTCCAAAACTAGCCCCGTGGGCAAAGACAAACTAAGAGATCCTACGGATATAGCACCAATCCTGGCTCCATTTCCTAACCGAAGTTCGATCTCTCCCTTCGCTAGCCTCCTAGTGTTCCTTAGTGCTTGTGAATCGGAACAAAGGTGTGAGCCACATCCGGTATCTAATACCCATGAAGCCGAGCTAGTGAAGTTAAAGTCTATAACGTAAATACCTGATGTAGAAGCAACGGTTCCGTTCTTCTTTTCTTCCTTGAATTTGAGGCAGTCTCTCTTCCAATGTCCCTTCTTTTTACAATAGCAGCATTTGTAATCAGACTTAGAAGATGCTACCTTTTTCTCCTTGTTGTCTTTGGTAGCTTTCGGCTTAGGCAGAAAGTTCTTCTTTCCTTTCTCCTTGAAGCCCTTCTTCTTTATGCCCGCCCTTTTGAATGGCTTGCCCTTCTTAATCATTAGCATATCATGCCTTCCCTCATCCTTGAGCGTCTGCTCAGCTTGCTTCAACATCCCATGAAGCTCAGTGAGGGTTTTCTCCATGCCTTTGTGAAGGGAATGGAGAATGATGTCAATAGCCATTTCAGTTGAATACCCCGCATCAAGCCTTCCCATGTTCTCAAATAATCCGATCATTTTGAGCACATGTGGGCTGACTGGCTCTCCTTTCTTGAGCTTAGTCTCAAGGATCTGCCTGTCGGTTTCAAACCTTTTAGTTCGAGCCTGTTCTTGAAACATATTATGTAACTTAGAAATGATCTCATAGGTCGATTCCTTCTCGAAGAAGGTTTTCTGAAGTTCAGGAGACATAGTGGCTAGCATTACGCACTTGACATCCCGATCGGCTACTTGCCATCGGTTAAGGGCTGCTTGAGTTACCTCCTCATTAGGAGCCTCGGGCATTTCCTCATCAAGGACATACTCTTTCTGTTCTTGCATAAGAACGATGCGCAAATTTCTTTGCCAATCAAAGAAAATTGGTACCACTCAACTTCTCCATGTCGAGAATTGAGCGTAATGAAAACTGGTTGTTTGAGGTTGAAGACATGATTCTACAATTGAAAGAATTTTAATGAAAAACCATTCAAACTTACTTAAATAAGATTGAATTTTATTCATGCAAATTTTCAATACTTATTTAACTTCTTATTTACACTTAAAATTGTCCCTATTTTGTGAAAATAAGGCGATTCTAAGATCCGAAGAAACAAAGAGTGGTTAAGCAGGTTTTGGCTTGTCTTAACACTTAATCATTTAGGGTAAGCATTGCCTTGCTAATGGCTCCAAGCCACTCTTGGTTAGACAATCGTCGCATCTAATGCATCTTTGACGATGTATCTCTTTTGCCACAGTATGTGAGGACTCCTCACTCATACCGAAAAGTTAAACCAAAACCAACGTGCACACCCGGTGTGCCTTATGAGCCTTGGAGAAGTGATGGCACCTCGCTTTGGCGTAGCCTACCATCACCCTCGTTCGGTTGGTAAGTGTTGTTTTGGAAAGGCAAGTTTGACTCAATATTATTAGGGACCTAGGAACTCTATGTTGGTTGATTTAAGTGAACTTAACTAATCATCGCAACATAAAGAAAACCAAAACATGCATCTAACGAATAATTCACATGTATATATAAGCATAAAATATAAAGCGAAATTATAGATGCATATTGGCAACTAGCATGACCCCTTGAATTCTTCAAATCTTCAAAAGGTCTTCATTTGCAATTCAAGGCTTTGTCTTCCAAGATACGCCGTCTTCAAGACTTAACCAAACTATGCAAATACTAGTGTATACGACTAGGAATAATCTAAATATTAAGGTATAAAAATACTTAACGGTGCGTAGACCGTATTTAGATTTACAAAAATACATAACGGCACGTAGTCTGTATTTTCTATCCTAATCGGGTCCCACTAGTTGCCATTTCGTAAAACCTGTGAGAGAGAATATAAATTCCATTCATCCATTCACTATTTGTGGATGGCCCATGCAATTTACAATATCAAACAAGTAAAATGCATTTAAACAACGCGCGCACTAGTAACTAATCTAGGTGGTTAATCCGACTAACACGCCTAATTAAAACTAGTCAAAGTTGTTCAACCGATTATGTAATTTGACGTCATTAATTAATTGAAGCTCCCACTAAATTCCGCATTTCCCTTAATTAATCCAATTAATTAAGTCGGTAGCACCCAAACTTGTCAAAATAAAATTTTGCCAATGCCGCTCAAAATCGAGGCCTAGCCTCCCAAAATTTTAATTAAAACAAACAAAATTAATTAAAATAAATAAAACGGCAAAATAAGCAATATTAAGCCAACCGCATTTCAAGTGGCTTTTGCTTTAAGCGTTTTGCCAAGGAAACTCGAATAATCTCGGCTCATGAAAACCAAGCATACTACGGCTATTCACCTCACCGCACCAAGCATGTGCACACACAAAAAAACTCCGCACACACGGCTTGCGGCAAGCAGCCATGGGCTGCTGCCACAACCGCACGCACGGGCACGCACAACCATGGTTGCTGGTGCGTGGCTGCTGCAGCCGTGTGCTGCTACCGCGCCTGTGGCCGCACGCAAGGCGGGGCAGCCACATGCGGGCTGCTATGCAGCCCAGCTAGCCAAGGGTGGTTCTTTGCCTCGTTTTGCGTGCCATAGCCTCGGGATTTGATCCCATTTCGCGAGACATAATTAATTAATTCTAAATTAATTTTTGAACTAACTCAATGAGCAAAAAAATAAAATTTTAAACAAGTCTAACTTAATAAAATTTCAAAGTGCAAATAACAAAAATAATTCCAAGAACCATTCTTAATTAAATTGGTTTAGCTTGGTGCAATAACAAAGTTGAGGCAATTTCTCACTTTTAATTTAATCAATTTAAATTAAACTTGAGAATTTGACAAAGTAAGGGGAAGTTGGAAAAATATGAACTTTAATGTTCAAATGAAAATTCCAACACCTAATTTTTGTGAATCCTTGAAAATTATATCTTCCAACATGAAGATAACCAAATTTCTATCACAAAAATTGAAACTTTATGTTTCCAATAATCTCTAAATGAATAAAACCACAAAGTTTAACACAAAATAACATGGAATTTAGTGGTTTTTAAAGTTTCAATCACTTATCACAAATAAAGATTGAATCTTTAACACTTAGGAAGCCTAAAAAAAAAATTTCACACTAAAAAGCAATTAGTTTGCAACTATGTGAAAATAAATCAACCATTAAGCATCAAATACTACCAAGTAAGTGTGCTTTAAGGGGACTTAAAAATGCAGACAATAATGCAAATAATTAACCACATAATCAACAAGTTATCCCATTAATTTCAAGGTTAGAAAAGACATAAAACTTTTCGTCAAAAACAAAAAATCCCTCGAAAAAGGCCTATCTGGTCAGAATTTGGCTAAAATCACAGCCCCAATGGGGTAAAAACCTTTCAAAAACACCTTTTCCACCCAAAATTAATTATTTTTGGGCGAAAATCTGGGTTCTGGGCCAAATTCGACATTAAAAACGGGATTAAAATAAATAAAACCGAGTTACTAATCTAATTAGCAACTTAAACCAGAAAAATAAGCCAAAATAAACCTTGAAAAACATGATTATAAAAATAAACGAGCGGGGCTCCGATACCACTGTTGGGGTTTAGTGAGTCCGACTCACCGCGAAAACAACACCGACCCATGGAACCACTCGTAATTAATAAAACCATAAAGCATAAATAAATAAGCACAAGAAAAGGAAGAACGAATCATACCCTTGAAGCGAACTTTGCCCTCTCAAAACGGACTCTTACTTGAAAGCCTTGAGCACCGCAAATGTCGTGCCTCCAACGGTATCCACACACAAAGGACGAACACGACTTTTTAGGTCCGCTACCTTGGTGTTAGCAAGGTCCGACCAAAACCCAAGTGTTAATGGAGTTTAAGAGTTTTTCCCAAAATATGGAATGCTCTTTCTAACTCCCACTCAAGCACTTTACTCCAAATCCCAAGGTTGGTATTTATAGAGGAAAGTATGAGTGGGAATTTCTATCCCATCAATGTGGGATCATAAAATTCAACCAATTAATTTAAAGCTAAATTAAATAAAAATTGCAAACTAATAATAAATCTACAAGTGGCATTACCATGTGAAATGAGTTGGTGAGGACCACATGGAGAGTAGGGGACCATACTTGCTCCCCACTCAATACTCTCCTTGTGCCACATGTCCTTACCCACTTACTCCCGTATTCCTCAAGCTTCCCCATAGTGACCGGCCCTATGGCCTAGCCACGAACCTAGCCCAAGCCCAGCCCCGCACCAAGATGTGGGCTGCTGCTGTGCGCGCAAGCCACACACTTGGTGCGGGCTTGCTGCTGAGCGTGGCTGCTAGTGCGTGCGCTGTTAGCAAGCCTAGATTGCGGCAGCTAGCTGCTGCACGCACCACATGCACGCGGCTGCTGTGCGTGGCTGTGATCCGTGCCATTTATGGCACCTTTAAGCTATGTTTTCTTTATATTTCTATGCTCCTTTGTAGTCGTTTATGTCGTGTTTTTAGAGAATAATGCTCAATTCGCGTGTTTTTGTGTTAGTTTAGAGAAAAGCATGCTTTTAATGGCTTTCTTATCATTTTATTCATTTCTCGGCTATTTCTCTTGCTTCTCCGTTTCTTTGTCTTGTTTTGTAGGTACGTTGCGGGCTATATGCATGGGAATTGAAAATAGCACCCACTAGGATCAATATGCACTTTTCGGAATTGAATTTTAGTTTGAAACAAAGGAAAACGAAGGATTGCAAAGTATCAAATAGGACATTTGTGCATTGTTTTAGTCATATCTTAAGTTCTATAGATTGGATTAGGGTGATTCAAGTTGGGTTGGAAACTAGACTTGAAGAGCTTTCCAATGATAGGTCGCACGCCTTCATACAATTCTTAGATCAGAAGTAACAACCTTCTGAAGTTGGCTCTGAAAAACTGCCGCGGGCGCGGGGTTGCTGCAGCTCCAAAACTGCCGTATTTGGGCAGTAAGCAACCGCGGTTGTCCCGAGGGCTCCGCAAGGGCGCGGGACTTGGCCCAGCGGGCGCGGGCTTGGGCCGCTGGCGCAGCTATCGGGGTGTCCGTTCCCCTCCGCGGGCGCGGCCGATTTCTCTGCGGGCGCGGGTTTCAGGGTCTTTTACAATTTTAAGCTTCTTTTCTCCTTTTGTTTATATAGTTTTTGGTTTCCTTTATTCTTCATTCATATAATTCTTTAGTTTTAGAATAGTTTTCTCTCTCTTAGGTTGAGAGATTCTCTCTCTAGATTAGGCTAGATTAGGAGTAGTTTTAGAGAGAGAAAGTGAGGAATTTCAATGGTGATTGAGAGATTGAAGATGCAAGTGTGACAATTGTGTTGGAGATCTTCTTAATTATCAATGAGCATTTCTAAACTCTATCTCATTCAATTGCTTTGTTTAATTTGATGTTTGTTTGGTTTGATTTTGATATTTGATGTTTGATTAGAGTAATTGTTCTTGATATTTTGTTGATTCTTGTTCTCTATAGTTGATAGTTGATTTGATGATGTTGTTTGAGTAGTTGTTGGCTAGGAATTGGGTGAAACTTGTATGATTGATTAATTGTGATTAATTTTGGAATTGTGTTGATTAATTGTTGAGATTAAAGTGATTAGTTAAGGTTTGATGTGTGTAATTCAATTTGGCCTTGAAAATTATGCTAGATTGCATTGTAATTGCTAATGACAAGAACAATTGATTTAGGAATTGAAATTATCAATTGGTTTTGATTGTGATTCTCTTAGTTTGTTATTCATAGTGAACCCTAGCTTAACAATTAGGAGATAGCTCTTTGATTCCTATTGATTGCTCTTAACATTTAGTCCTCACAACCTTTGATTGGCATGCTCTTCGCAAGTTGTTGCAATTGACATGATTACTTGTTGATCCCCGTTCCTAGTGTTTTATTTCCTTGGTTACTTGTTTTGTTAGTTGTTAGTATTCTCTCTTACCTTCGTCTTCGACCTAGCTTAGGCGCATAATTGAAATTGCTTGAACATTACCGTTCCTTTGGGTTCGACCCTTGACTTAGCTTGCCTCTATACTCGTATTTAGGTTTGTTAAGCATTTATAAATTTAGTTTGATCGAGGGAAGATTAGATAACGACCTAGTTTTCCACTCGTCAGGCTGCTAGCACGCACCTAGCTAGCCATACTAGGCTTTGCTTGGTGTGCTTGCTAGCCACCTATGCTTGGACATTTTTGCCCCTAGCATTCGGGTGCTCGGGGTACTTCGATGCTAGGGGTATTTTGGGAATATGGTCAATTTATTATTATTTTGCGCGACTCGTCTTTTTATTATTTTTTACTTGACTTCCAACGATCGGTTTTGACGCTCCAAGCTCGAATTACCGACGTCTAAATATTTAACACTCGGGCGACGAATTAATTTCATCCAAATTAATTCGTTGAGTCAGTTCGTATATTTTGCTTGGGTGTGACCCGAAGGGTTCAGTCAAGATTAAGCTGTAATATTAATTATATTAATATTACTGATCGGAAGCGGCCTCCACCCAGAAATTCCGATCACTTGACCTTACTGAATATATTAGCTTTCTAATTATTCTGAACCCGTTATCAGAATAATACACTTGTTCGAAGGACACCATTCCTTTCAATTACACCTACAAAAACAAATTTAGTCAAGGGACTCGTATAGACTATGGTTGACTTGACCAAGCTAGACTTGACATGACATGACATGTGTATAACTTGTGCTTGTGTGCGTATATGGTGTGTGTGTGGGTGTGCAGACACAAGAAACTAAAAAAATTTTATGTCATTTTTGTCATGAGATAAGGGGAGGGTAACAAATTTCTCCCGAAAAAGAATGACGTTAAAACTGAACTTTTACTATCGAACTTCCCTCGATGAGAAAAATTTTAAAAAGTTTTTAAACTTCTTCAAAAGAAAAGGAAAGATGTTTTGAACTTCCTCGTTGAGCAAGACAAAATGAATCGCATGTATTGAATTGCTTATCTTGAAAATAATGTATGCATGATGCATGTTATTTGGCTAGGAGGCTAAGGATGATTACATCATGTGACACGTTAGATGAACGAACTTAGGTCATGGAGCTAAGCATCATAATTGGTGTAAAGAAGTGATCTTGAACGTCACTTAGGTCTAAAAGCTAAGCACATATATAAATGAAGCAAATAATGAACGTTGCTTAGGTCAAGGAGCTAAGCACGATATGCTTTGTATGATTACAAATCATTGATGCATGAAACAATGAATATTGCTCAGGTCAGGAAGCTAAGCAAGTATACAACGTTTCTTCTAATGAATGTTTTTCGAAAATGGTGAAGCATGTGCGATAGGGAAACAAGATTTCATGATAAAGGGTTCCTAAGGGAAAGATGATATGACTATGTATGTGTGCAAAAAGTGTGTGAAAGTGATATAAAGGTGAGGCTACAGAGGCTATGGTGAGGCAAATATATGTGAGAAGAGTTATGATGGTGACCCTTTAGGCTAGGTAGGCTAAATGATTTGGGTTCAAGCTTCCAAGTCTAGCTCTAAATGGGTAGGGGTAAACATTGGATATTCTTTGACTCGATTAAGCATTTGAATGTAAATATGGCCGCACCTCGATGTGAAGTTGCCTACATATCCATTAGGAATCAGGCCGAATGTAGCTATAACCGAACTTTGCACAAGTGTGTGTACACCTCAAAGAGGTCTTTTCAAGGGTTGTAATGTCGTTAAGCTAAAGGTTTAAGGAAGAAAGGGGTAAAAGACTCAAGACCCGAGAGAAGCCCCCAAGATATGCAATTGTGTATTAGACTTTTAAAGTTTTACTTTTCATATATTTTTTTGTTTTAAATTTCTTTTCTTTTCTTTTTCTTTTTTTACATCAATGTAGGAAATCTCAGATCATGCGGTCCATCACTCACTTAATATTCATGTTTCTCAAGCACAGTATCAAGCATTCGATTAGAGACGCAATTTGAGACATGTTCATATCAGAGACATTGGAACACTTGCCTTTAGACATTTTTTTATTGTTGCTTTGCTGCTTTGCTTTTTTTTTTTACTTGCTTTTTGAATGTTATATAATTACACATCTTCCAATCCCAGGGTTAAGTGAATGTGGGTTGAAGAAATGAAGGCCAAACGTTAGACGAGACTCAAAATGGTTGATGAAAAAATGGAATGTGATTGAACGATTGACAGAGAATGACAGGGTTGCAAAGGTGCCTCAAGTCATTTGTGTACCTTGTGTTTAGTTCGGTAATTGATTTTTTTTTTTAGAATGAGTGAATGAAAAATGCTATGATCGAGATGTAAAGAACATTTGCTCATTTTCTTAACGGAAAAGGTGAACGAAACACACGAAACATATAAAAATTCGAAATGGAAAACCTATGCTAGACATAAATAGGGGAATAGAGATGAATGATAAAAAAATCATGAAATCTTGCACAAAGGATTTGTTGTGCGCCTTGTGTTCATTACTTCTTGTCGCTTGGAGGGACATAAGTTTGTTTGCATCCACCAACTCTTGAATGACGTCCTTTGAATTCCAACATTGCTCCGTAGTGTTGCCCCTTCCTTGATGGTACTTACAATGGGCATTGGGATTCCATTTGGAGCTCCTTTCTTTAGGTTTTGGCTCTGGAAATGGCCCAATAGGTGTGATCAAGCCTTGACCGTAAAGGCGATCAAAGGCCGCATGCTAAAGGAGTGTAAGTTCTTTTTTTCTTGGGCAATGGAGCATCAAGAGCTAACACTTCATTGAGATTAACTTGGCTTATATTGTTGGTAGTATTTTTTTGCTTAGAAGACGAAAAAGAAGGATGGTCATTGTTCTTGTTTTTCTAAGTGTTATTATTATTACTACCAGCAGTCTTTATTAGCTCATCCTCGATATTGATGCCGATGTTGTATACAGCTTTGAAAGTGTTAAGTGGATAAAATTTGAGATGTTTCCTATACTTGTGAGTCAGATTTTGAATAAAGAGGAGAACCATCTCTTTTTCTTTGGGAGGATCTACCCAGAGTGAAGCTTTTTTCCTCCACCTGTTCAGATAAGCGGTGAAGCCTTCATTCTCTTTCTGTTTGAGAATGGAGAGTTCACGTTCAAAAGTTTTAGTTTGAATGTTACACTTGTAGCAATTCATGAAACTGTCAGTGACCTCTTTCCAAGTCGTAGTACGTTTGGCATCTAAGGAATAAAACCATTGCTGGCAAGCATGTTCTTAAGGGAGAGGGAACACCGTAGGGAAGAGTGTTACGTCCAATCCTTTAAGAGCCATGATTGCAAAGAACGCCTTCAAATGGAATATTGGATTGTCGGGAGGCTTGAACTTTGGAGTATCAGCAGTGGAGAACTTTTTAGGGAGCTTGTATTTCACATCCAAAGGAGTGGGAGGTTGTTCCACATAAGTGAAATCCTTAGAAATCTTACTCATTTGTTCCTTCAATTTGTCAAGGGTAGAAACAGTGACCTTGTTTTGTTTCATGGTAGTAACCCTAGTGGTAAGGGTTTCCATCATGGCAAACATTGCCTTGATGAATTTGTTGATGTTCTCAATATCTTCCTTAGTGGTCATTAAAAGGTGATAAGTAATGTGGAGATGGCGAAGTTCTCTTTGAACACCTCTTGGATTTAAGAGATTGTTGCGGTAATGACTCAAACCGTATTAATATACCTTTGCTCTTGACCAAGTACTGTGGAATAAAACAATTGACTTAATTGTTTGACTCGTTGCTCAAGATAGGAAAGGAAGGGAAAAATAGACATTTGAAAACAGGTGAGGAAAACTCCACACATTTTTTTATTATGGCGAAAAAAAGGGTGCATGAACCTAGTATACGATCATAAACGACCTGGTGCACGACTCGAGTCGGAACATAAAGAAAGTGTGTGGACTATACTTGACTCGTGAGTGATTAAGTGATGTTATAAGACTCGTGGTATAATCGTATGGCTAGACATGTGAACATTAACCAAAATGACTAACATGTGGACCAAATTAGCACGCAATACCAAAATAGGGGTTGACTAGACTTAAAATTGGGCACCGTGTTACGGCGCAACTGTCGTGTCATGGCAAACCTGCACCGTGGCGCGCTACATGTTGCTGTGACACGGTACTGATTTCCGTGACGGGGCGTTTTTTGCCGTGTCACGGTGAATCAGTTCCAGTTTTTTTTTCAATTTTAGAGTTTGTGCTAATTACTAAGTGAGTACGGTCCATTGGAAATTGTTAGTCATAATTAATTCACCATAGACAAAGAAAGATCATTAAGGTTAGGATCAAAATGACCAAATATACAAACATAGGACACGTAGGCACAATAATGCAAAGAATAGTTCGCAACCTAAGGTCCTGTTCTATATTTCACTATGGTTAGGTTTTATTTGGTGTCAAAAGGGTACCATGGTTGAGAGTTTGGACGAGTTAGCAAGGCAACCTCCCTTGAGGGTGTATGCCAACGGGCGGCTCCGCAAGTTTGTGATTAAATCCATCTCGACTTCATGGTTTTGGTGGATTTAAAAACTCGGATGAACCCTTATTGCCATGAGCGTTTTTGGATTTATAGAGCTTAAATCCCCCAGAGCTAAGACGTATGTAGAACACACGTTTTTTCAGAAATATCGCAGGAAGCTGATTGTGAGATAAGAAATAAATCCACTGGAAAGATTTCAGGACTGCCGCGACACGACAAAATCTACCATGTCACGGTGCCAAACACCGCGTGACGGTGTCCTGCGCCATGACACGACATATTCTTCCATGGCGCGGCAGTAGTTAGGAAATCTGACCAGTGCTTCTATTTTCTTCATTCACCACCAGGTTATCCAATTTTTCCTACGGGACAAACTCGAGATACGACTTTAAAACATCTAAGCATATGTAAAAATGCTAATTTAATCCCAATTATATTTTCAAGAATATTTCATTTCTCATCCACTCATCTTAAATAAATAGTGATCACTAAAATCGACAAATAACCAAAAATCCTCCCCAGTGAAGTCGCCAAACTGTAGGCGTCGCTCGAAGTGCGCCTACGTTAAAGCATGTGTGAATACACTTGGCACTCATAGGAAGTGGGAATTGACATAATACGATTAGGGACAAAAAAAGTAGGGAGCCTCCAACAAGTTTTTAAGGAACTTGTAAACCGTTCACGGATCATAAAAGGCAACCACGATAAAGGGACAACGATATGCAACAATGATTGACCTTTAAAGGTTGCACCCCATTCATAATCCATGAGATTACTAACTCCATATGGTTCGGAACCACAAAAGGAGAATCGGGAATGATGGTATGAAGTGAGCCATGGAGTCACATTCGCCCGTATTGGCCTCTACTCGATTCTTATAGTGAAAAGTGATTCTTGCGTTCTCAAAGGCTTGAAAAAAAAAGATTTAATTTGCTCAAAACTATTATTTTGCTAAATTGGTTTAATATTAATGCAACATATAATTCTAAAATATTATTGATCACTTGATTAAACAACAAGATTAAAAAGAAACCTAAACCGGTTGTCCAAACTGTATTATTAAGCGTGATTTTCAATTACATATTCCCTTTAACATGCAATATGGTGATCAATAAATATAATAAAATAAACATTAATATTAAAAACAATTTAACAATAATAGCGTTAGTCAAATCAAATATAAAATAACCTAATCAAGATGCTAGCAATATTAAAATAAAATAAGAGTAATTAAATTAATAAATTACTCACATTCCGCGCTTTCCTTTAATTTGTTAGGTTGTTTTGCTCCAAACCCTCAGTTAATTATACCTTTCACGCCTAGGTTTAAGGACAGAACCTCGGGTGTCGTATGGACTCCTTGGAGTGCTTCAGGGAATTATGGTGTACTTAGAAATATAGGATTAAGGATTAGAATATGAGAGAGAGAGAGAGAGAGAGAGAAGAGAATGATTTTTAGAGAAAGAGAGAACAAGAGAAGGATTTGATGCCTCGAACTGTAGAAAGGAGGGAGGTATTTATAGGAAAAATGAGTAGAAGGAACACATAGAACCCTAAAAAGATAAAAGCCCTAAAAAATAACACCGCGCCACGGCAGAGCATGCCGCGACACGGCGTGTTTTACGTGTTTTTGTCCCTCGGGAGAGTTACGAAACGAAGTCTGATACCGCTGAGCTGTACCTGCAAAATAACAGAGACTCCGAGTGGTTGGAGCTCCGCCTCCGACGGTCAAGTTAGTAACTTAAAACGAAATAAAGAAAACGGAAATCTAGGTGGGTATCTGCTCGGATTCCAAGCCCAGGTGTTTCTCTGATGTGAGAGAATGCAAGTGTAATAAATGGTAAAACGTGCCCTCAAAAAGAGGGACATCTCCCTATTTATAGGGTCCTTAGGAATTGTGCCCCTAATTAGGTCACTGTACCCTAATCAGTGGTGGGCTGCGCTGCTTTGCGGCTTTCTCGAAATTTTGGGCCTGAAGGCCGCCTTTTTCATTTAATTTCTGGAGTGACACGTGTCAAGCAGGGATTGGTAAACTTTGAGCCATCCTAGGGCTGACACGTGTCATCCTCTGATTGGACCACGTGGCGGGGTAAAATTACCCTAAACATTTTCCCCTCACAGATGTGACGTGGCACGCCACGTGGCATCTATGACACATGTCACGCTCTGGTTGGTGGTAATTTTACCATTAAAGAGTAACCGTCCACCTTCCGAGCAAATTACGGAAATGCCCTTGTATTTACCCTCTATATATAGCCGTTTTACCCTCATAATTTTGTACGTTTTACAAAAACTTTCTAGAGAGAAAACTTTGAGAGAGCATAAGTCATCCGTCAGAGTCAGGCGCAAGCAAGAGAGCTCGTTTTCCACCGACCCAGCCGGATCCTCCTAGTTTCAGATTTAATTTCAAAAGGTATTGTCTCTGCCCCTCTCAGCTCTTTTTCTTTTTTCATCGCTTGTACATATTTGTTGCAATAAATGGATGCATCACCAACACACACGGCACAGCCTAGGTTATAGTCCAGCCGGTCACCAGGGGCGGCTGAGTCTAGGACTGAGAGTGCCGTCTCGGGGTGTTGGGACCACCCTTTGCCTTGGATTCCGACCAGTTTTGTGTCTGTGCAGGACACCATGGCTCGGACAATGCAGACGGCAACTGATCCAAATTACAAAAGCGAAGGCTCAGGCAGCCAAACGCTTGAGGGAGAAACGTCTGGTAAGGGAGGCCAGACGGCTCTGGAGAGATCCCCTCCGTGCGCCCCTTCAACTCTTGCTGATTCCTTCTTGGTGGAATGCAACCAAGGCGGCGACGAGGCCGCCTCTGCCCCCTAAAATCAAAGTGAGGAGGAGACGGAGAGCAACAGCTCCGCCTCTACCTCTGAGAGTAGTGACGACTTACCCCCGCTTCCGGATAGCGAGGAGGAAGAAAGGAAAAAGTGGAACGAGAAGGATGATCCCTTCAACATCCACGTCTCCTTCAAGGACCGGATCCAAATAGAGGAAAACTTGAAGAATTTGACTAAAATGCACCCGTTAGGAGACGGGTATAGGATCCGGGTGCCGCCTGAGAACGGCACCATCGCCTCGGAGAATGATGAACATAACGCCAACAACTATTTCGGCTGTTATGAGGCGGCGTTCAAGGCTGGTCTCCGCTTTCCCTTTCACCAGGCGGTGAAGGAAATTTTTAGAGGCTACGGCCTCGGAGTCTGATAGCTTACCCCCAACTCTTGGACAAACATTCTGGGGTATGTTGCCGCCTGTGAGTTCCAGGGGCTTAACCCCGGCTGGGAGGCTTTTGCTAGTATGCGTTATCTTAGCAGAAGCCCAGGCGGCTGGAGGGCGTGGTACACTCTAACCACACAGCCCCAATATATGATGACCTTGGACAAGGTCTCGAAATTCGACGGCTGGAAGCACATGTTCTACCTGATGTCAGCTCCAACCAGACGGGAGAATTACGAATTCCGTCTGTACAATAAGAAACCCGACTTGTTGGGCTGAAAGTGCGCTCTTCCCCGGATCCCAGAGGAAGATTTTGACAAGATCATTGAGGCAGACTTTTTTGGCCTCAAAGACGCAACTTTGTCAACCGGGGAAACAATAAAAGTTCCCAAGAACTTGATCCCCAAGAGTGCCTGGTTCAGGGATGAGTGTTTCCTAGCCGCCTGCGGGCTAGGACACATGTTTACCAAACGTATGCGCCTGAGTTTATATCCGTATGTTGTAGCTTTTTATTAGAATTGATTTATGATATTGAACAACTTCTCTTTTTGCAGAAGAAGCATTAAAAATGTTGCAGTCGGAGAAGACTCCTAAGCGATCCTCTGCTGTCATCCGCAAGGCGCTTGCGGAAAAGGCTGCGGCTGAGGTCAAAGCCAAGGTAACAAACGCCTGACCCTTTCATAAGTTGATCTTTTAAAATCATTTTTCCCTGATGCTAACCGTAACTTTGGTTATTTTTGCATGGAGGAGAGGTTGGAAAGTCATTTGAGAAACAACTTAAACGGGCAAGGGAGCAGAACCCTGCCGTTCTCAACAAAATCAAAAAATCCACCTCTGCGTCAAATCCTAGCGCCTCAGCCGGGCATCAGGAGGCAGCTTGTGCCTTGATCTCATCAACCCCTTATCAACAGCCGCAGGGTTCACCACACCTGCAAGCGGTTCTTGCTTGGCCGACTCTGAAGGTAAGAACCCTTTTGAATCCCCACTTGAGCTGGGGTGGCCTTTACGGGTAAAATCCCACTCTCAACAGACGTCATCTTCAGACGGCCGGCAACAAATAGGTGCTGCCTTAGTTTCGCACTCATCACGTATTGATTGTGGTGCAGATCGATCTCCCCGCTGGCCAGACATCCAGAAGCATGCCAAGGCCATGCTTGAAGCCGTCCGGAAGAGGGATAAGGACAATATCCCTAGGATAGAGACGTTCAATCTTGAATGCATTCTATCCCTTCTAGCTGAGGTAAGAAACTTTTCAATTCAATTTTATTTTTTCCAAGTGTTTTACCCCGCCTGCAATACTTATACCGCCTGACTTTTTGCAGGCCATGCTGCGGGTGGACAAGCTCAAACGTCCTTATTCCCGCAAACGGAAAGAGGTAAAAAGGCCTAAGAAGTCCTCCATAGACGCTGATAATATTGCTTTACACTCGATTATCGTAAATGAACTTGAAACTAAAGCAATCATTATGACACAGGCGTCTAGAATCCAGCAGTTGGAGTCAGATCTGGAGGCGGCCAAGCAGCGGGCGACGGATGTTGAGACGACTAAGAAGGAGGCGGAGGAGGCCCAGAAGAAGGCGGATGAGAGCGCCAAAAAGGCTGATGAGGCGCTCAAGAAGGCCCAGACGGACATTGGCACACTTAAAGGTGTTTCCGAAGAGAACACCAAACTAAAGACCAAGGTTCAAAGGCTGGAGAAGGAGGCTGCTCAAGCTCAGACAAACTTTGCAGCAACCCTGGAGGCGGAGCAAAACCGCCTTGTTGCTGAGAGTGACGCTGACAATGACACCCTTATGAAGATTGCCTGGGCTGCCTTATACCCAAACGCGGATTACAGCTTCTGGGCACTGGCGCACAGCTATGCCGAGTACGTGGTGTACTTGAGATAATAAGGTGAGCCGGAGCCTGCCTCTTTCGAAGCCTGGGTCAACTCTAACAACGAGCCATCCGCGCCTGGGCTACCCGGTCCTGGTGAAGCACAGGAGTTACCCTCAGATGATGAGGAAAAGGAGGAGGACCAGGAGGCACTGTCTGCAGGCCAGAAGTGACCATTCAGTGGCAGTATGCTAATCTCTGCTTTTATTTTTTCTTTTATTCAGCGACAGTGTGCCAAAACTTGTTTTTTTTGGCCTGCGTGCCGAGTATCTTTGTGTTTACCGGCTGTGAAGCCGAGTTAATTAACAATTTCTTTCTCCCAGACGGGGTCCGGTTAACATTTTAATCCACTACAACCGTTTGGTTGGGTGGACTTTTATGAAATGCACTGACTGAGTCGGTTTTGATCATTTTGCATCTAAATTTTTATTTTGTGCAAATTTTAATTTTTCATTTTTGCCTAACTTATCAAAAGCATGCGGCGTTTTTTTGCCTAACTAACCAATAGTCTGGCTGTCCTTGCCCCTAGACGGCTGTGTGGTTGGTTTCAACTGGAGTTGGTTGATTGACTTGAAAACGTCTGATGCTGTAAAGAGCATGATATGTTTGCAAGTCAATCAATCACAATAGTGATTGCACCAAACCAAGTGCACAGCCGTACACCAACAGGCGTTCCAGTTACTACCCAGACGGTGCTTATCCGTCTTGGTAGAGAATTCAAAGCCATTGCACGACTCCTTTGCCCCAATTGAGGTAGGAATTGCAATTTTGGAATAAATAACCTAAGTGAGTTCTTCAACCGGTGACCGACTTATGCCCCAGGGCATCCGGTACTCGGCAACTTGATCATTCTTTACAGGTCATTTTGGTAAGACGGCTATGAGTTGACCAACTTGGTCGTTCAATTTTTGTCGTCTGCATGGGTACGTAGAACCGAAAAATAGTTTGTTCTCTGCGACGATTGCACCCGGAGGGGTGTCGCCGAACGCCTTTGTCCATGTTAGGGTAAGCGGTTTTATAAAATGAGCAACCATCCGGCAATTTTAGCCTCTGGTCTTGTTTGAGACCGGTTGTATAGCCACTAAACGTTTTTATGCTTAGTTTTTAGTCGAAGTATTAAATTTTCACTAAGTATCGAACTTAGTTGTTTAAACAAACGAGTATGTCTGGGTATTACCCAGACGGACAGGCAATTATTTAATCTTACCATGTATCAAACTTTGTTAGGTAAAAGAAAAATCCATCTGAGTATTACCTAGGCGGATAATCAAACTTAGTTAAATGAACAAAGTATTAAACTTAAATAAACAAGAGATCCGAATATCCGAGTATTACCCAGGCGGTCAAACAAATGTAACCTTTACTAAGTATCAAACTTAGTTAGGTAAATGAAAAACCCGTCTAGGTATTACCCGGATGGGTAATCAAACAATAACTCAATTTTGCAAACAAAGTCTGAATCTTCATTAATTGACTCACTGTTTACAAAAAGTTTACATTCTCAAAAGTAGAATTTTTTCAGATTGTCTACATTCCAAGTTCTAGGCAAGCGCCTGCCGTCTGGAGTTTCCAGGCGGTAGGTGCCATCCCTTACTTCTTCATAGATCCGGTAGGGGCCTTCCCAATTTGGGGTTAGCTTCCCCATCTCATTGGCCCTACCGGTTGCCTCCATTTTTCGTAACACTAAGTCGTCAACTTTCAAAGGACGCTTGTGTACTTTTTTGTTGTAGGCTCTAGTCATTCTCAGACGGTAAATCTCATGACGCAAGGCGGCATTGCCCCTGCGTTCTTGGAGTGAATCTAATGCCAGGCGCATTACTTCCCAGTTTGCCTCTTCATCATATAGCATGACTCTGAGAGTCGGCTCGTAATGTTCGATGGGCAAGACGGCTTCACCACCGTAAAGATGAGAAATGGGGTTTCACCGGTTGCTCCTTTTGTTGTTGTCCGGATGGCCCATAGGACATGGATTAGTTCTTCTGCCCATAAGCCACCGGCTCTTTCTATTTTCTTCTTAATGCCGTCTGAGATGAGTTTATTGAAGGCTTCAACTTCGCCGTTTGCTTGGGGCCGGCCAACAGATGCAAAATAGCTTGAGATCCCCTGATCTCCTAACCAAGTTTTTAGATGAGGCGTCTCAAACTGAGGACCATTATCAAACACCATAGACATAGGTACCCCATATCGGGTGATAATGTTCTTCCAAATGAAGGAAATTACGTCTGAGGTCTTGATGTTTTTAACCGCCTCAGCCTCCACCCACTTGGTGAAATAATCCATAGCCACCAAGATGTAACGCTTTCCACCTGGAGCAGGCGTGTAAGGACCTCGAATGTCCATGCCTCATTTTGCAAACGAGATTAGGCTGTGGATGGCCGTCAGATCAGTAGCCGAACGATGAATGAGTTTGCCAAATTTTTGGCACTTGTCACATTTCTTCACCAATTCCTTGGCGTCTGCATCAAGAGTGGGCCAAAAATAATGTCGTCTTGCTCTGACGGCTAGGGACCTGCCGCCTATATGAGAGGCGCAGAATCCCGAGTGCAAGTCTTCGAGAACTTCTTTCCCCTTTTCTGGGGTGACACACTTCAACAAAGGCTTCAGAAACCCCGCCTTGAAGAGTTCTCCATTTTTCAACTCGAAGCTTGCAGCTCGCTTTTTTGAGACGGCTGCTTCCTATGGCGAATCAGGAAGAGTACCGTCTGAAAGGTATGCCCGGATGCCATCCTTCCAGGTAGAGCTTTGGTCCAGAATTCCAATGGAATCCTCATAGATGCTTCTCTTTTCAAGAACTTCCCAAAAGACCGACCGAGGCGTATCATGGCAGGTGGAAGACGCCAGCTTTGATAGTGCATCCGCCTTGTTGTTTTCCGACCTTGGCACTTGACTCAGACGGAATTCCTCAAGTGCCTTGGTCTCTTCTTTGACTTCCTGAAGATATTTAATCATAGCCGGATGAGTAGCCTCGTAGCTTCCCTCATACTGGCTAACGACCAATTGAGAATCAGAGTAGGCGTCAATTTTCATAGCCCCTGCCGCCTTACACATGCGAATGCCGGCTAGCAGGGCTTCATATTCCGCCTCATTGTTAGAGGCTTGAAATTTGAAGCGTAGTGCACACTCAAATCTGTCCCCTTCAGGAGACTCGTAAATTACGCCTGCACCACAACCGTTCTTAGTAGAGCTCCCGCCTACATATACTTTTCAAACCTGATCAAGATTATCTGGAGCCACCGGAAGGGTCATTTCAACAATGAAGTCGACAAAAGCCTGGCCTTTCACTGCCTTTCTTGGTTCGTAAGTGATTTCAAGACTTTGCATTTCAATAGCCCATTTCAACATTCTCCCGGATGAGTCCAAGGTAGACATTGGCCGCTTGAGTGGCTGGTCGGTGTAAATCAACACCGGGCGTGCCACAAAGTAGGGCTTCAATTTTTTTAAAGCCATATACAGAGCAAGGCAAAATTTTTCAACCATGGGATACCGGAGTTCAGCATTTTTAAGAACATGGCTAATGAAGTAAACCGGGAGCTGCACGCCGTCTCGCTCAGCAAGCAGAACGACACTGAGGGCATGATCTGAGACGGCTAAGTACATGTACAACGTCTCCCTAGGTAAAGGACTGACCAACCTAGGTAGAGAATGTAAATGCTCTTTCAACCTCTGGAATGTCGCCTCTGCATCCTCTCCCCATTCAAATCTGGTTTTCTTCCTAATTGCTTGGAAGAAGTAGAGGCACTTGTCGCCTGACCGACTGAGGAACCTCCCCAAGGCAGCCAGACAGCCGGTGAGCCTCTGCACTTCCTTGACAGAACGGGGTGACTTCATGTCTATTACCGCCTGTTTCTTTTCAGGGTTATCCTCTATCCCCCTTTGATCAATCAGGAATCCGAGAAACTTCCTAGACTCAACATCAAAGACGCATTTCTTAGGATTTAACATAACCCTATGCCGCATGAGGGTGGTGAATGTTTCTCAGAGATCAGCAAGGTGATCTGTCTATATCTTGGATTTGAATATCATGTCATCAATGTGCGCCTACACATTCCTCCCAATTTGATTAATGAAGACCGTATTAATCATCCGTTGGAAAGTGGCAGTCGCATTTTTCAAGCCAAACGACATCACAGTATAACAGAATAACCTCTGATCAGTGACGAAGGTCGTCTTCTCTTGATCTTTCATCCATAGGGGTATTTGATGGAAGCCGGAGTAGGCATCCATAAAGCTCATCAAGGCGTGACCGGCTGTAGAGTCGACCAGACTGTCGATCTTTGGAAGCGGGTAACTGTCCTTTTGACATGCCTTGTTGAGGTCTGTGTAATCAACACACATGCGCTAGGTCCCATTCGGTTTCTTAACAAGGACCACATTGGCCACCCAGTCGGGAAAATTACAGGGCCGGATGAACCTGACGTCTAGCAGCTTTATTACTTCGGCAGCTGCGGCCTGACTTCTTTCCTCGCTTGGTTTCTTTTCTTTTGCCGGATGGGCTTCTTTTTGGGGTCCACGGCGAGTTTTTGGACAGCGAGATCCGGGCTGACGCTTGACATCTCTTCCACTTCAAAGACAAAAATGTCTTTGAATTCCTTCAGCAGACGGTGCAAGCTTACACCCAAAGTAATATGAGCAACCGTCCCAACCTTCACAGTACGTTCTAGACGGCTTTCATCCAGAATGAGATCAATACTTTCACCAGCCGATTGATGGCGGAGCTCATCTGACTGTTCACCGGTCAGTGATTGCTATTTTTTCTCTTTCTTCACCTCCACCAGCAGAAGTGCCTTTCTTTTCTTCCCGACTACTGGTGGGACAGGCGCAGGGTTGGCATCCTTGATATTGTCAAGGTCTATTGGTTCCTGGCCGTCTGAGGCCACATTGTCTCTGAGGCTGAGAGATAACACTCTCGGGCCGTCTTCTGATCCCCATTCAGCGAACCCACATTGTCGTCATCCCTCTCATACTTGATGAGCATGAGAGATGGGATGATTACAGCCTTGGCTACGTTGAGGGTCGGCCGTCCAAGGATAATGTTGTAGGCGGTCAACTCCTCAACGACCAAGAATCTGACGACAATATGTCGTCCTTGGCCCTTTTCTCCCAGCCGGATGGGTAAGTCAATTCTTCCGGCTGGGTAGACCATCCCACCCCCAAAACCAACCAAGGGATGGGTGACCGGATGCATGCTGCTGACGTTATGTTTCAGCTTTTGCAAGCACCGGAGGCTGATGATGTCTAATGAGCTGCCGGTGTCAATAAGGATTCTTCCAACCAGTTGGTTGGCAACCTTACATTTAATGAAAACCGGGTCATCATGCGGACGGCGGACGCTGCCCCTATCCTTCTCAGTAATCAAGACGTCTGGAAAGGAGGTGCTAGCAGACGCCTGCTCGTCATCATCCTTGGTGCCCCGGATGGTAGGGCCACCACAGGAGAACCCGCCTGCTATTGTGTAGACCGGATCCTTATCGGTATCCGAGCTACTAGCAGGCTGGGGGTAGTCTTGGAGGACTGACCCTTGTTTTTCTTTTTTACCTTAGCTGGGGACTTAGAAATGTAGAACTTCAACAGCCCTTTGTCAGCCAGACGGTCCAACGCCCACTGAAGACTGAAGCACTCGTTGGTGTCATGGCCGACCTCCTCATGGAACTGACAGAATTTATTTTTGTTCCGTGACTAGACAGAACTCTTCATAGGATTCGGCTTCTCAATGGACAGCCGGTCCTTTACCTCCATGAGGATGGAGTTGCAGTCTTTATTAAACTCGTACTTGGGGACGTACGGTTTAAACTCTTTCTTTTTCTTCTGGGACGGCTGGTCAAAGTCAGTAACCGCCCAGACTTCTTTTCTTTTCTTGCTCTCTTCTTTGTTTTTGGCCGGCTGAGCAGACCGGCTGTCTTTCTGTTTGTCGGACTTCTTAGAGTCCGACTGGTTACCAGGCGAGCAGAGGTCGGTAGCTTGGATGTAGCTATCCGCCTCCCTCAGGGCCGCCTGTAAGGTGAAAGCCCCTTTTTTAACTAGGTCGAACTTAAAAGTCGACCCGTCTCTCAGACCCTTGAAGAAGTCTATAAAAGCTACCTCGTCAGACAGTCCTTGAATCAGAATTCTGATCATATTGAACCGCCTGACATAGGACCGCATCCCTTCTCTCTCTCTCTGCTAAACCGTGATCAAATCAAGGCTTGTTTTCTTAGCAGGGATGTTCATTGAGAAGTTAGAAGCAAACAGGAAGGCGAGCTTCCTGAAGCTATCGATGGATCCGGCCGGCAAATTGCCAAACCATTGCTGGGCAATGCCCTTTAATGTAGCCGGGAAGCACCGACACCAAGTGGCATCATCCAACCCCTGCAGATACATGAGGTTGGTGTATGCCATGAGGTGGTCTTCCAGATTGGTTGTACCATCATAGATACCAACCAATACATTCTTAACCTTGGCCGGCTGGGCCGCCTTGGTTATCTCCCGGGTGAACGCAGAAGGCTGTTCACCCAGGCGCAACAAACGAAGCTGCCAGTCCAATGGCTGGACATTTGGATATGCCGCCTGACCTCCAAAGAAGATTGGCTGCATGAAGTGAGGAGGATACTTGTCCGTAAGCCTGAGTAGGCACATACGGTATAGCTCCAATCATGTGAGGGCCAAAATGGACGGTATTACCGCCTGTCTGGCTCTCATGCAAAGAGGGTGCACTCCCTGCAGAAATATTGTTGAAGCTGTCTGGAAAGTTCGACGTTGAAGCCGACTAGGAAAGCGATTGGTTTCTCTTCCGGTTAATGATCTCCCGGGCATCAAGAGTTGATTTTTTACTTCTCACCGGTTGTTGAGTCTGGCGAGTGTTATTGGTGTTCTTCCTAGGAAGAAGAATTTTTTACCAATCAATGGTCCCGGCTGCCTTCTCCTTTTGATAAGGAGTGGGCTGTCGGTCTCTGGCTGACTTCCTCTTCTCTGGAGGAGTCTTCTTCGCCGACTGACCTTTACTTGGGCCAGCCCGGCTTTTGGTGATCAGCTCTTTAATTTCACCTTTGAATCTTGTCATGAATCTCATGAGTTCGTCTCAGGTGACAGGGGCTGATCCAGCGGCCGTTTGGGTTTCCCTTTCTGGCTGCCCAGTGGTCGGACCCGCCTGGGAGGCACCCTGCTCATGAATATCTCTGGGCCGGATGCTCTTGATTCTGAGCGAGCTATCCTCGACTGTAAAGGTTTCGAGCTGAGGATCCTCATCCTCCTGGTTTGTAAAAACTTCTGGGTCATCGCCCAGACGGTTAGAGGGTGGTACAGACTCTTGAACCATCTTCGAGTTACTCTCCCCACAGACGGCGCCAAATGTTTTGGGTGTTTTTGTCCCTTGGGAGAGTTACGTCACGAAGTCTGATCTGACTGAGCTGTACCTGCAAAATAATGGAGACTCCGGATAATTGGAGCTCCGCCTCCGACGGTCAAGTTAGTAACTTGAAACGGAATAAAGAGAACGGAAATCTAGGTGGGTATCTGCTCGGATTCCAAGCTTAGGTGTTTCTCTGATGTGAGAGAATGCATGTGTAATAAATGGTAAAACGTGCCCTCAAAAAGAGGGACATTTCCATATTTATAGGGTCCTTAGGAATTGTGCCCTTGATTAGGTCACTGTACCCTAATTAGTGGTGGGCTACGCCACTTTGCGGCTTTCTCGGGATTTGGGCCTGAAGGCCGCCTTTTTCCCTTAATTTCTGGAGTGACACGTGTCAAGCAGGGATTGGTCCACTTTGGGCCATCCTGGGCTGACACGTGTCATCCTCTGATTGGACCACGTGGTGGGGTAAAATTACCCTAAACACGGCGCTTGGCACCGTGGGACGGGGGAAAATCCTGTGACACGGGGGAAAATTGAGTGACGCGGGAAATAATTAGGTTATGGGAGATAAAAAGCGTGAAGGGTTTACGCGGAAAGGACACGGAGTTGCCCCGTGTCACGGTATGTGTACCGTGACGCGACAAAGTCCACCGTGGCTGTGGGAGATAAAAAGCGTGAAGGGTATACCGTGTAACGGTGAAAAAATCATGTGGGAAATGACGCAAAAAAGCAATGTTTCACGGTATGTGTATCACGACACGGTACCAAACCTTGTGCCAGTCATTATCCCTGGTGACGCGGTGCTTTTGTTGCTTGCACGTTTTTAAAATTGCGATAACTTTTGATCCGTAACTCGGAATAAGGCATATAATATGTCATTGGAAATCTTATAAAGTATACTTTCCAAAAAATAAGAATAAGATCAAAATAATTTGTATATTTTTTTATATGGTCGTTGTAGTACAAGGGTATCGATTTTTAGCCGAGTTTAGTGTTTTGTTCATATCTTCTTCGTTTTAAATCGAAATTTGGCTTATGATATATTTTTGGAAATCTTATTTCAAGGACTATCCAATCAAATAATAATTGGATCCAAATTATTAATTTAAAAAATCAGTTTCTCTAGGTTTTGCGATGTGGACACGAAAAGTAGAAAACAAATTATGGTTTAGGAAAATGAGCTAGGAAATGGATTGGTTTATGAAATGTATTCTATGGAAACATGGATTTAAGTACTCCAAATATTAAATACTCAACCCGACCAATAACGGCGGTGGAAGGTTGTTCATTATCGTGTTTGGTTTTGGGGAGACATTTTTAGGTGTCTACAACAAACGACTTTTGCTTTAGAATGACTATCTTCTTATGTGTTATGGGTATGCACGGTTTGAGAATATGCTTGGTTGACTCTAGGATAGATGTATTCTAAGGTAGCATGTATAAGAACTTGGAGGATCATGAAACCAGATTCTAATTGTTTGTGGCATGTTGGTAGTTTATTCCTATAGTCGATTTGACACCTATAGTGAGTTTTTGCTACATCCATGTAAGGTTCATCATTTTTCAAGGAGTCTACATATTTTTCATGAGCGGAATGGATCCTTGACTATTGCAAACCTAATCTTGAATCTTGACTCATAATTCTCAAACACGAGACTGAACCATCTAGGGAGGACAAAGGCACTTTTTCGGGGTGGTAATTTTTCTTTTCTGGGTTAATTTTCTTTCTATTTAGTTCATTAGGTTTACATTTCCCTTCTTGCTAACCATTTGAGCCTTTTTCCCTTCTTTTCATGCCACATCTTTAGAATTTTGAGCCTTTTGTTTCTTTTTGTTCCATATTTGATTTTTGTTAAGCAAATGGTCATGTTTTTGGAGTTTGTGGTGTATAAGGTTGGATATTTGTTCAATTTTTAAGCAAGCTTGTCTTTTGTAGATATTGTGAATAATGACATATGAATTATTGGAAAAAGACGTCCAAAGTTATAAAAGGCAAGGACATAATAAATGCAATTTGGGAAAAGCCGTCCAAAGTTAAAAGAGGCGAGGACAATTTCTTTGAATACATGAATAAAGAAAAAAAAAGTTGAAAATGAGAAAATCCAAAAATATTTTGATGTGATTCTTTTCCCTTTTATATCATTGAGGACAATGCTTCCTTTAAACTTAGGGGATAAGTGTTTACGCTTTTTGTATATATGCTTGTGTTTATAGCTTTGATTAAACTTGGGGGAATTAGTTTGTTTTTGTTTGGCGATTGCTTAGTTACGAGGAGAAGGTTTGATCACCCTTTGACTAATTAGGAATACCGCCAAATTTTCAAAATTTAAGCCTACCCTCACTCTTTTTTCCATTGCATTACTACCATTGGGAAAGACCTTTTGACCTAGAGGTTGAGTCACATATCAAGGGAGGGCATTATGAGTTAAAGCCTAAAGAGAGGGGATACAAAGTCAAAACGTCGAGTAGCCCAAAAGTGTGTTCTTTTTCAGCTCCTTCGAGGAGCTATTGAGATACTTATTAGAGGGAAATTTGAGACTATAGGGAGAACGCGATAAGATCGAATGGGATGAAGGTGAATTGTGATAACTAGTTCTCTACGCTTAGCATATTCTATGTTCAATGAACCTCGGATATCTTGGAAAGTGCATACCCCTATTTGCTTAAGAAAGATGTTTATTCATTTGAAGTGTAGTCAATTTATAAAGTCCAATTCTTAAAGGTTTCAATTTTGCTTTTCTATCTTTTACTTTACTTTTTGTGGTTTGCCTCATGTATATTGGCTGAGAGTTATATGTTAAGATCTTAGGAAACCTTTACAAGATCTCACTCATCCTCATAGGCGACTTTGAAGTATAAAGGGCTTGTTATAGCTAAAAACAATCGTGATTCCTACGTTAGTGAGTCTTAGTGTACATTCCTGTCTCATGACTTTATTTTTCTTTCTGAATAAGTCTTTCATCCTTATTCTTTCTTGCTTTGTTTTGCTAGAGGACGAACAAAAGTTTAGCTTGGGGGAATTTGATGAGTGTAATTTATGGCACTCATTTGTTCTCTTTTAGCATGATTTTAGATTGATTTTTTAGCTCTTTTCTTTCCTTTTTCTTTGGTTTTGCTCTTTATCTCACAAGTTTACTCTTTATTTAGTTGATTTTCCTTTTTTCATGCATTTCTTGTGTTATTTTGTTATTTTCTCTTTTATTTGCTTGTTTTCTTTCATTTTTCAGGTTAAGGTCGTTATCCAAAGATTCCCGAGGCCCCTTCCCAAGTTTGGCATTGATTAGGATGCCTAATGTTCTCCATTTGAAGCTCAAGCATGGAGAAGTGCAAGTTCCTAAAGACTCTAGGTCATGCTTTCAAGTCGTGGGGGCACGAATTCTTGTGTTGAACCCACAATCATGGAGTTTGGAAACTGTAAAGTCCCGTGTTTATCAAGAGCATTGAGTAGAACGCACGAGGAGCATCGACATGATGGTGAAGAAGGCTGCCCTGTTCCCATGCGCGCGCGACTATGGCGCGACCGCGCGGACAAGTGGCGCGGGCGCACCTGTCTGGGTCTCTGTTCCATACCCTGTTTTGCGCGGTCGCGCTCTCCCTTGTAGTTGACTGCCTGTACGTGTCTATTTTGGACAATCTAACTAATTTCTCTTTGTTAGTTTTACTATATATAGATTTTCATTCTATTTTTAAAGAGAGTTTTTTATTTTAGAGTTCATATTTTTAGAAATTGAATTAGAATAGATCATTTTTTAGAGAGAGAAACTCTAGATTGTAGAGAGAGAAGTTCATGATTGATGATTAATGATTAATGATTCTAGCACTTTCTCCATTTAATTTAAGAAAGTTTGTAATGATTTCTTTTACTTTAATGCAATCTTTAGCTTATGATTTCAATTGTTTTGTTGATTGTTCAAGTTTAAATTGAATTTGTGTTTGAATTAGTTTGATTGATATGATGATGATGAAGTTGTTGTTTAGCTTAGTTTTGATCTTGATTTCCATGGATTGTGAGTAGTTTTCTTGCTAGGGGAATGGTGAAGCATATATGAGTAATGGATTGATGCTAATTGGGGGAAATTGATGGAGTTGATGTACTGATTAAATTGGTTGGTTTTTTAAGTGCATGTGTGTGATTAATTGAAAGTAGCTAACTTTGATTGTTGCACTAGATTGCATTGTAAGTTCACATTGATACGGAAAATTGATTTATGGCTTCCTTTTGTCGATTGAGTACGTTTGCAAAGTTCCTAGCTAGAGTCTCTCGTAGTTGGCGTTAGTTTGACCTCTAGAAGATTAGTCTACCATACTCTCTTGATTGCTTAATTGATTTTACCTTGCAACACTGGACTTAGTCAATTCCTATCCCAATTAGTTATATCCATTGCAAATATATGTGGATCCTAAACCCTAGTGTTTGATAAATTTAATTTAATTTTGATTGTTTGATTGTTTAGAATGTACACACCTTACTTCATTACTTCGAGATAGCTTAGCTTTAGCATTAGCATTCATCTCCCATTCCTAGTGGTTCGACGCATCGACTTACTCTTATGCTAGGCATAAGGGTATGTTAAGATATTACAAATTTTGTTTGGTCAAGGGATGATTAGTTTTCAACGACCTAGTCTCCACTCTCGATCAGAACTACCAGCAGGTTGGGGAGTCTTTTTGCTGGACTGCCCCGGATTCGCTTTAGAAGTCACTTTGGACTTCACATAGGATTTCAGCACCCCTTTGTCGGTTAGACGATCAAGCGTCCTCTTGAGGCTAAAGCAATCGTTAGAGTCATGGCCGACATCCTTATGGTAATGATAATGCTTATTTTTGTTCAGATTTTCAGCGGAACCATTCATTAGAGTCGGCTTCTCCAGAGTCAACCGATCCTTTATCTCCATGAGGATGGAGTAATTGTCTTTGTTGAACTCGTACCTTAGAACGTACAATTTCCACTCTTTTTTCTTCTTCTAGGCCAACTAATCGAAGTTATCAACCGCCCAGATCTCTATTTTCTTTTTGCTCACTTCTGTTTTAAGAGACGGCTGAGCAGGCCGACTATCCTTCTGCCTGTCAGACTTTTTGGAGTCCATCTGCTTATTTGAGGAGAAAAGTACGGTCTCCTGTATATTTGATTCCGCCTCTGTTAGGGCTCCTTTGAGGGTGAAGATTTTCTTGCGAACAAGTTTGAACTTGAAGGTCAACCTATCCTTCAGACCCTTGAAAAAGTCTATATAAGCCACCTCGTTAGACAGTCCTTGATTCTGGATTCTCACCAGATTGAACCACCTAACGTGGGAGCGTAGCCCTTCTCTATCCTACTGCTGCACATTTCTTAGGTCGAGGCTTGTTTTCTTTGCAGGGATGTTCATAGAGAAGTTGGAAGCAAACAAGAACGCAAGCGTCTTGAAGCTGTTGATACAACTAGTCGGCATGTTGCTGAACCACTGTTAGGCTATGCCCTTCATGATAGCTGGAAAGCAGCGACACCATGCGGCATCATCTAACCCTTGTAAGTACATAAGATGGGTGTATGCCAGAATATGGTCTTCTGGGTTGGAGGTACCATCATAGGCTCCTACCAACACATTTTTAACCTTAGCCAGTTGTTCGGCCTCGGCTATTTCCCTGGAGAACGTAGATTGATGTTCTCTAAGTTTTTATAGCCGAAGCTGCCAGTCCATAGGCTGGTAATTATATGCCACCTGTCCTCCGAAGAAGGCAGGCTGAATGTAAGGCAAAGCAAGCACCCTTTATAATGGCTGAGCCGTATATTGCGCTAAGTTAATTACATGGGGTCCTGGCTGGACGAGAGGCCTGCTTGACGGAGTCCCGTGCACATATTGAGAATTCATCACCGAGGTTTTCTTGAAGCTGTCATGATAAGTCGACGTGGATTCCGACTTAGGCAATTGCTAATTCTTCTTTTGCTGGTGTACTGTCGAGCATTAGAGAATGTCCTTTCTAGGAGCCAATTGTTCCTTTCTAGGAGCACTCGTCCTCTTGATGATTAAGTCTTTCATTTCACCCTTGAAACTTCTCATGAATTTCATGAGCTTATCTCAGGGTGACTGGGGCTGATCATGCGGCCTGAACTCGATCAGACGGTTGCCTTGGGGGTTTGCTTGTCTGTCCAGAGGGCTTGCTTTTACCATCCTAGTTAGCATTGTGCTCCCTCTTTTCCTTATGACGGAAGCGCTTAGAGATGAATGAATCATCGTGGGCCACATAGGTGTCTATGTCTCTATCGTTACCAAAGTCATGGTCCGAATAGACCTCTACATCAAATGTAGGCCGGTTGGTTTCAAGACGCGGCATAGGTTCTTGTGAAGCCATCTTTGAGGTACACTCCCCAAAAACGGCGCCAAATGTTTCGGGTGCTTTTATGTCCCTTGGGAGAGTTATAGCTCGAAGACTCGGTTCAACAGGGCGCCTGTACCTGCAAAATGAACGGAGCTCCGGATGGTCAAAGGTCCGCCTCCGAAGGTTAAGTTAGTACAGATTCAGAGTAAAACATGTGGAAAGTAAGTATCTTCTCGTATTTTGAGATCAGGTGTTCTCTGTTTTCGAGAGCAATAAATGTCCTAATGATTTAGACGTTAAAAAGTTGCCCCAATAATTGGGGGAATCTGCCTATTTATATAGTCCTAGAAAAGTTTGTCCTTTTCAAGCGTTTGATGACCTAGAGGTTAGGGCAGCGTCGTTTTTCGGCTACCTTAGGATTTGGGCCTTGAAGGCCGCCATTTCTCAGGTGTTATATCTTCATGACACGTGTCACCATCTTAGAGTGACACGTGTCATATGCTCATTGGGCCACTTGGCAAGGTATAAATACCCAAATTAGTAACCGAAGCCCAAAACCGGTTATCGTGCACGGTAACCGGTTTTAGGCTCTGGTTACCGTGGTTGCCTGAAATAAAAAACTAATAAAAAAAAAGAACCACCACCTTCCCACACAAGATAGCCGGTAGTAGGTCGCCGGTCAGGTGGGTGCTGTTCATCGCTGGTCAGGATGGTGGTGGTGGTGATCATCGTCGGTCAGTGTAGCAGTGGTGTTAGTCGTCAATTAGGGTGGTGGTGACAAGATGTTAGTGATTGGTGGTAAGAGCGAAGATAGAAGTAAAGCACTAAGGACATGGTTGTCCATTCACATTAACTGTTGGCGGTTTTGATAATTTTAGATGGAGGTATTTAATACCCCTTTTTTTAAACCCTAAATCCATAAACATAGTATAATTTATTTATCTCATTACCTAAGCAAATAACCGAGCAATAAGTAAAACTCCGTAGTAAGTAGAATCGAGCTCACTTTTATTCTAATTTTTTTTTATAAATATTTCTAAATCTTTTTTAATTACATGAGACTATATGGTGGGCCATCCCTTAAAATCATCTTCTAATGGCATTACAATATTACATATGATAAGCTCAGCCCCGTTTTATGTTTTTTTTTTTCCAAAGATCTCATTTTATTAATTTGAATAGAAATATATTTGAACCCTAGCCTCCATTGTTATTTTCAAAGGGGCTTCCATCAGATTTCACCGATGGAAAGCCCCAATCAATGTTTCCTTTAAGTTTTTTTTTCTTATTTATTAGGTTATAATAATGTCTCCCTTAAAAGAAAGGGTTTATCTCCTTCAAAAGACAAGAATTTTTCGATCTCCAACGAAAGACAAAGTTTTTTTAAACTCTTTCAAAAGACAAGGTGTTATTTGGGTTTAATTTGTTCTCCAATTGTGTAGGGCTGCGATTTCTTAATGCTCGAATTCGAGTTACAAAATCAGCACAAGAATGTTCTTTTTCACAAAATTATGAAGCGGCGACGGATCCATTCAAAAAGTTGTATGAGACAACGAATTGATAATGTGCCGAATTGTTATATATATGTATTTGGATTCTTAGCCCTTCCCCAATCAATTCTTGTTTGATTTTGTTAGATCTGTTTTCATTATTGTTGATTTTAGATTTTAGATGTCGTATGGCTTTAATTAATGATATATAGTGTCCTTTAGGAGTTTTTTTTTTAAAAAAAAGATATTTAAACAAAATCTAAACAAATTTGCAAATGGCATGGTTACTACTTGTAGAGAATATTTCAAGCAGACCCCACTATGATCATAAACTTAAACATGGTGGCGTCCAAAGGGAAGAAAGATAAAGCAAAAGAGTCGCCAACAATTTTTAGAAACTTGTAAACCGTTCACGAAGATAAAGCACCCCTTAACGATCCAGGAGATCGTCAACTCCAATACGTTTGGAACCATGACTGGTAGTTCGGGGATGAAGTTATAAATCCAACCTAAAAGAGATTGAACATTCCTTAATAATAGGCCTCTACATTATTCAGATCGTAATCATGTGCGCTTTCTAACTAACATTCAATCAATAGGATTAAACCTAAACCTGTTTATTCTATGTTGGTTGAATATTAATGCACAAACAAAAAAAACTATTATTGGCGATCCCTTGAATTATAATCATATTAACCCTAAACAAGATTATTAATTATCTTATATAAGCGTGATTACAAGTACAAATTCCCTTCAAACATGCATAAAAGGCGTGATCAAGCAATAACAATAAATATCAAGCAACATAATAATAATAATAACAATAATTATAATCATAACCATAATCATAATAATAATAATAATAATAATGATAATAATAATAATAATAATAATAATAATAATAATAATAATAATAATAATAATAATAATAATAATAATAATAATCGTGTTAAAGCATAATAATATCAAGATCCTAGGCATGATACTAACAAGATTATTAACAAACCCTAGCATGTCACTACACAATAAAAATCAAAGTTTTAACCCTAACATGATGCTAACATGAATATTAGGAAAGAATATAGGAAGCATCGCAGAAATCATAATTGTCATATTTGATATTAAAAATTACAGTTATTACCCTAAACATGATATACTAGGAACTTATTGTTGTCTTTCAAAACATTAAGCATCCTAACATGATACTAGGAATCATAATAACAACCTTGACATGATTTCTATATCATAATAAGAATAAATCAATTAAAGCACTTACTTGGATGCCTCGTACCTTTTTCTAATAACAAAATACACACGTTAGTAACTTCAAGGAAAATAATAAACAAACAATTAAATTAAATAATTGAAATAGTGATTTGGGACCAAACCCTCAGAAATAAAAACTTTTCACGTCTAGGCCGAAGGCAACTTTGAACTTAGCTAGGTATTTCTAGATCTTGTGAATGCGGAATTTTGTATGCAAAAGCTAGAGAGAGAGAGAAATCTTGAAAACAAGAGAGAATAAGAAAAAATAATTATTGTTGGTGAGAATTGATGATGGAAAATGGAGTTTTTAGGAGGCTATTTATAAATTAAATTAATCGGATGGATAGAAAATCGAATCAGTGTTTCGAAGAGAATAAAACAAATTGGCGCCAGACGATAAGGCTAGCGCTAGACGCTAAGCACTAGCGCCAAGCGCTAATCTTGTCGTCAGTAGCTAGTAAAATATTTCACGCGTTTTCTTAATTTTGATAAAATTTAGCCGTACAGAAGGGCAAAATCGTATTTTCCTTAAAAACACTTCTTTTACTCTGATTAAAACTCTAAAAAGTCAACCAAAGTCAATTATGCTAATTAAATTAAGAATGAAAAGAACCTTCTAGAATAATCTATGAGACTAAAATCAATTCTAACTGCATTAGGAATGATAAATCAATATAAGAACCTCCTCTAGATCATTGAGCCGCATATAAATATCAACCCGGGCCCAGTATAGTAATTTGGCCATAACTTCCTCATTATTCATCGGAATTGGGCTTATAATATATTGTTGGAAAGCTCTTTTTGAATCCGACCCAACTATTCTATTATTGGAGCCTTTCCATGGACCAAACCAAACCAGATTGGCTGTTTTCTTATAATAGGTTTTCAAAAACAATGAGAATGAAAAGAATCAAAAACTTACCACAACACTAGACTTTCCACACTTTCACTTCATTCGATTATGATTCGACATGAAAGGTACTCATCGCTGGGTTTGGTTCTGGGGAGACACATTTAAGTGTCTAAAGAAGCCCCCACTTTGACTGAGTTTGGAGAAACGCAAGTTTCGAAAACAAAAGTCAAAGTATCGATAGGGACGGAGAATGATTAAGAGCATTCTGCAATCCTAAACCATTCTTGTAACGTCGATACCTGCAAACTAACGTTAGTTAAACATATAATAGAGTTAAGAAACGTGTATCTTGCACCGTCGAGCACATGTCTCTGAAGGTAACCGATTTTTTGTTGCATTTTTCGTCATAACAACCTTCCACAAACAAGGGAATGCCATCTTACTGTTTTGATGTTCACTCGTCTCTGAAAAATGGAGCTTTTCTGGATATGTTCACGCGTCTTTGAACAAAGAACATCTTTTTAATATGTCCACGCGTCTCTAAACAAAGAGCTTCTGAATGATGTGTCCACGCGTCTCTGAACAAAAGAGCTTTGAATAATATGCCCACGCTTCTTTGATCAAAAGAGCTTTTAATAGGATGCCCACGCGTCTCTGAGCAAAAGAGCTTTAAAAGAAATGTCCACGCGTCTCTTAATAAAAAGAGCTTTGATAATATATCCACGTTTCTCTAAACAATGGAGCTTTGATGCTTGAATGTTTGTTGCGATAATATTCTGAAGCAAACTTCTGAAGACCAACGCTTGTCGATCTTTAAAGCTAGCTTGAACTTTTCTTCCGATATGCCAATATATCGGCGCTTTAGCGGCTTGTGAACCATTATGTCGGTGCCTCTGCTGTTTTTTGAACCAGTATGTCGGTGTCTTGCGATGAGCCAATGTTTAGGCGCTTTAAGCTAAGTGAAACGATCTTTTGTCAGGTCCATCACTTATTACGATAGTAATCAAGCCGACTACTTAATCATGTCAAATTGCTTATAGGGGCTAACAGGTGTACCAAGGAACCCAAAATTCCTAAAAGAGGTTGAAATAACTGCTCTGAGTGGTTGTGTAACGCCCCGTATTTTTGAACCACTATTTTGTGTGCATTTCAACTTATTAAACCTAAATACTAGTTTGAAACTCTATTTTTCTAAATTAAAATGCTAATAATTTAATTATTAAAATCGTTATTTGATTTAAGGGTCATCCCAAGCTTTTAAGACCCTAATTATAATATTTTGACAAAATGTTTGAAAGGTATTATGTTGTATATTTGAGTTTTAATCATTTCAAACTGTATTTGACTTGTCTGAATTGAGATTAGCTTTAAAGGGTGATTCCTTAAGTTTAAGTGTCAATTCAGATATTTAACCTATTAAAATTGATACAGTTCATCATGGGTGATTCCTTGACTACAGTGTCAATTTTATATGTATAAAATGATTTTAGGGTTTTTAAGACGTTTTACGTTCAATTGTATCAATATCGATACGTAAAGTTGTATTGGGTGATTTCGTCAACTCGTTTATCGAATTGATATTGTTTATAAACTATTATTTATTCTATATTTATAAAACTCATTATAATGTCCTTTAATTATTTAGGTCATTATAAATGAATAATATTATTGGTTTCGCATTTCGTATTTTATGTCGCTCTTTGGTACATATGAACTATATATAAATGTTTCATGTATTGTGATTTAAATTGTTATTTTCATTATTATTATTGATATTATTATTGAGATATCAATAATATAATCTATATTATCATTTTTGAACACGTTTTACAATGCCTCCCGGCCTCGTTACATTCCTTTCCTCGTCTAGTTTCGGGCCAACTAGACCTTGTTTATTAGTTGGGTTTCGCCTTACAACTTCCATGACTAAATAGATTAAGATATGCTTGTTTATTAGCTTCCTTATCCCATTCTAACGCGTAAATTAATTATTTAGTCAAGCCCAAAAGAGAAGCCTTGAATTCTAGCTTTGTGTGGCCTTTTTGTGAGCCTCATTTGATCCCATTCTAGGCTGTTTTACACAGCATCTTTGAGGGTTTAGAAGCTTCCCATATTCCACCTATGTAACTGATAGGCCGTCATCGAGCCTACCAAAGATAAAGTCCTATCTTGGTCTCACTAGCTAATAGCAAGGGTAAGAAAGGGTCGAACCCAAGGGAGGCGTTGAATCAACCACCGAAATACTACCGCATAAATAAGCTAAATGAAGTCGAAATTGGTTTGGTTTTATGTAACAAGTGCTAGTTCAAGTCAACTAGAGCTAGGGGGAGATTAACTATATTTAGAGAGTTCTAGGGCTTGGGATATACCACTCAATTTCGTCACAAATCACAATTAGCAAGTAACAAACAATGGTAATTAGGGGATGATATAGGGGAAGTCATCTTAAGCACCCAACTACTCTCTCAAGCTAGAGGGATTACTCGAATTATGAATACAACCTACTCTCGTGGTTATTACAAAGCATAAAACAAGTATTAAAGCATTATCACGATGACAAAAACATTCCCTTGACTGGAAATTCCTATTCTCATGGTATTTCAAGTCAATTAAGCATAAGGGAGCTAACTCAAGTTCATCTCTCGATCCTTCGTTGAGAAAGCTTAGATAATAGTTCTAGCAATGGCCATATACAAGAACTAAGCAATTAACCACTTAAGCTCAACTAATTAACACCTAACAATTACCAAATTAACACATGCAACAAGTAATTAGTGACTACATTGAGGGTTTTACCCAAACCCTAGAAAATTAGACTACTCACAATCCATGGAGATTAAAGCAATTAAGGATTTCAAGTAACTCATGAACAAGAATTAACCAAGGATTAAGCTAAATAACAATTTAAGCATACAAGAATTAAGCAAGATGATTAACAATCAAAGCAATTAAAATGGAAGAGAAGAGTGAGAAAATGTTACTAGAAGCTTCAACTTGAATATCAATGGTGGAACTTGTCTTCTACAATGATTGAGAATCAAATTTCCAAGCTAATAATTATAATCTAGCTAATGATTTGAGAATATTTGTGTTTCTACAATTGCAAACTAAGAGGAGGCACTAAAAACTTAGATGCCGTACAAATGAGCTTCCAAGGTTATTTTTATAGACCCCCAAATAAAAAGGACGGAGAGAACAAGAGTCAGGCACGGCTACAGGTCAGCACGGACGTGCTGAGGTTGGCACAGACGTGCAGCTATACCTCCACGGACGTGCTGAGATTGGCACAGGCGTGCACCTGGGAGGCAGAAGGTACTGTTTTAGTCAGGGCATCCTGCACGGACGTGCCGATATTGGCACGGACGTGCACCTGGAAGGCAGAAGGCTCAGTTTTGGCTGAGCAACCTGCACGGACGTGCTAGATAATGCACGGACGTGCTGAATAACCTACACGGACGTGCTGAGTTCTGCACGGACGTGCAGGCCTTGAAAACAGTAGGCAGTAGCTTCTGGTCGTGCTGGAACACTTCTGCATGGACGTGCCATACTTTGCACGTCCGTGCAGACTCTTTAAGGCCTTTATCTTCACTTTTCTTAGGTTTTGCTCCATTGTTTCGGCTTCTAACCTCGATTTATCATCCAAATGCCTCAAATGGTCGCCCTTGAACCTAAAAACCCAACAAAAACACTAACAACCCGTGAAGCAAGGGATACCCAAAAGTTGAACAAAATTAGAGTAAAAGTGAACCAAAATGCCAATATACCAAGTAAATAAGGTTCGAAATTACTCTAAAATCGTATCAAATAACAAGTTATCAAATCCCCCCAACCTAAGCTTTTGCTAGTCCTCGAGCAAAACAAACATGTCAAATCAAGAAGGAAGATTACTTGCTAATGATCAAACCAAGAAAAGATACTTAAAGAGAAAACACAAACACAAATCCGCATGGCAAGAACCATAAACACTTTTAGCACAAGTGAAAAGCAATTTTAACCCCTAAGTCGCCTAAGAGGACGAGTTTTTATTTCGTGAGGGTTTCCCTTGAGCTTAACCCACAACTCACACAAACCATGCCAAAATTTTCATAACACATCATCATCATCAAGGTGATCAATACACACCAAAACCAATGTTTTTAGTGCCCAAGTCAACTCATCGGGATATAAATCAGAAGTGAGACAAGAGAGCGACTTTCAAGAATTACCGATCATACAAATGTACACATGAGTTGGGGGTAGAGAGGAGAATTAAGCAAGGTTGCACTAGGATACTTCGTTATACCTTTTACTAGTTCATTAGTGCACGTCTAGATATTCCAAAGTTGCAAAAAGCTCTCTTTCGGTTATAAAATCTCAAAATGCAAGTCCACATCCCAAAATGCACTCCCAATCCCCTTTAACTACACTCTAACTCGGAAATTTACACAAGAGACATCAAAATAGACAATGTGTGGGAGGCATCCACAATTTGACCTCTAGAGAAGAAAATGTGAAAACTTTGAGAAATTTGGAGGAGTTTTTTATCTCCTTTTCTTTTTCTATTTTTTTTTTTTTTTTTTTTTTTTTTTTTTTGTTTTTTTTAAACATTCATTGCCCTCACCTCTTTTAATTGTGAGCGGCTCTTTCTTTTATTCGATACATGTGGCTTATTATGCCACTTATTTCACAAGATACAAATAGAACCAATTTCCTAATAGAGTTTCATTTAGGGGGAGGTGGGGAGGAACATCAAGGGCACAAGGGACCGCAATTCGATTCAAACATATCCTACTTTAGGCAAATTTCACAATATCCTATACTAGACGTGCAATTGAGCATTCATCGGTTTTCATTTCATATACTCTAATGCAATCAAGATTAATAAGCCTTTAAATGACCCCAACTCTTGCACACACCCTTCTAAAAGAAATTTTACTCATCACTCAAGAGTCAAGCAAGTAAATCATATAAGCATCGTCATTTGAGTCTCATCCAAGGGATTTTTTTTATGATTATATATATATATATATGTATATATATATATTCTTTTTTTACTAGTTACTAGAAAGCAAGAATAGATAAGAAAAAAAAAGTTAAGAAAACTAAGCTAATCATAAAAAAGAAATTTAAAGCACAACTATACCTCTAAAAAAAAAAAAAAAAAAGAGAAGAAAAGAGAAGTATTCACATATTAAGAGATTTGGATTTAGGGTGTTGGATTTCAAAGGGAGCAAATTTGGATGTTTTGGGGTTTGGATGCTAGGGGAAGGAACAAACAACATGCAAGGTTTATACCAACAAGGACATACAAGAACCAACATATGAACCAAAGAGAAAGACTCCCCCCCAAGCTATCATAAACATTGTCCCCAATGTTAAAACAATTAAAGCACAAGAAGGGGAAGAAAGAGAACTAACTCATTGGCTCGGGCCTCCTTGGGAGCTTGAGCCCCCGGGGTACCAATGTCGGTAGACGTTCCGGAATTCACCCAATTCCGATCGAAGATCCTCAAAGCTTGTCCTCATACGTAGGAGGACCTCATGTCTTCGTGAGGCTTTCTCATAGTCTCGAACTCCGTGGACATGCGGTTGAACCCGACATTCATCATTTGCATTTGTTGCTTAAATGAAAGGGGTGGGTCGCCCTCACCCATTCCTTGACCTTGGTACCCTTCTTGGTACCCTTGTTGGTGCTCATATTGTTGTTGTTGTTGGAATTGTTGCTGGAAATGTTGTTGATGCGGTTGTTGTTGTTGTGGTTGTTCTTACTCTTGCTCTTCTTCATCATTACTGGGAATCCAAGGGTGGTCCCTCTCGAAGACCCAGTTGCTATCGTCGTAGATGTAGGTCCGCTCCGGATCGGGGAGGTGGGCATAGGGGCGGCCACTCACGTGCCACAAGTAAGGATGTGGCCCTTAGTCATCCGCAACCCATCTCATGGTCATAAGAGACTGCATGTCTAGCTGCATCAGCCTTGGGCGAACCTGCTCATCTGCAAAATCAAGGTTAAGAGCAGAAGCAATAATAGTGATCATTCCACCTATGGTGATGTTGCCGGACCTAGTGGCAACATCCTCTAGGTGATCGACAAACCAAGCCCCTACATCTTGGGTTGTACTACCCTCGCTCAAGTGCCATAGGAAGTAAAGCTCCCTAGTGGACACTACACCCGAGCAATCACCTCTAGCGAACGTCGTGTTCGCTATGGTGCGTTGTGACATCCTAAAGGCGGGGTGGATTATGGTCGTAGCTTTATCAGTCCTAGGGTTGTAGTCGAAAAGGCCGGTGATCTTCCTCCAAAACTCACCCGCACAATAGTTACGGGGGGGGCCTACCCTTTGGTCCTATGGTGCCGTTAATTGGCCACCCAAAAGCTTGGTTCACCCTTTTTATATTCAAGTTGTGTTGGGTGTTCATGAGTTGGAAGGCAAGGCGGCGGGGAATCTATTGTTGTCTCGTTGCACTTGAAGGGTGGAGAGGAATTCAAGTGTCAACCTTTTGTAGGTTGGGGCGCTTAAATCTAGCCAATTTCCTAAGCCACAGCCCTCGAAAAGCATCCTAACATCGTCCCCTACCCCTAAAGCCTCGGCAACACTCTCATCATAGAACTTTGTAGGTCGAACTCTCCTCCTACTTATTCTTATATAGTTATTCAAGAATGTTGGGTCATTGAACACGATTCCCATGGTGTCCACTTGTGGGGGATCAACGGGAGGAGGAGGAGAGGGGTTGCGGTACAAAGCATCCATGTTTCTAGGTCGATTTCTTCTAGACATGGTCGGTCTTGATGTAATGCAATCAAACAAACCAAGACAAAATAATCACCTCACAACCACACAAAGAGACTAAGTCCGCAAATCGACCAACCAAAGCTCAAACAAGGCCAATGGACACAACACAATCAAGTCAAGTTCTAAGTCTCTCACCTAAAACAAGCAAATCACCAAGCAACAAAGACCACTTCAATAATGCATCTACAACAATTTTATATCGATTTCATGCAACATTACCAAACAAACCAACACAACAATCCACCTAAACAAGCATGTTCTTCCTTCATAAAAATCAAATTTTCAACCTCTCTAACAAAAAAAATCTAATTCTCAAAACACACCAAAATTCATTCAAACTCAATAATGCTTTTCAATTATTAACTATCAATCACTCACAACCAATTCAAACAAACTTTCTCAAGCAATTTCATGCAAAAATTCAAGAAATTAAACATGAAATTAGTGAAAGGGAGGAACGATTATACCGAGCTTATCGTGGGTGTAAAACCCGCAAATGAACCTAACCCTCCTTTTGCTTACTTGAACTTACTCCTTCAACCAATTGTCTTGAATTTTAACTCCAAAGAAAACCCCCAAATTGATTTTTCAAGGTTAGGGTTTGAGTATTTTGGGTGATTTTTTGGGTTTGAATGTGAGAAAAGGAGTAGTAGATTGTGAAAATGTTGAAATGGAGTGAAGATTTTGGGGAAAATTGTTGAGTTTGGGTGAGAATTTGAGGATTGAGTGGGTTTTGAAAGAGGAAGTAAGAATTTTAGAGAGGGGAATAGTGAGAAAACGTGAGATGGAGAAATGAGGGTGAGTGAAAATATTTTTTTTTTTTTCGTTATAACCGTGTTGCTGCCAGGTTATTTCGGGGCGGCACGGACGTGCAGCCTCAGACAGAAGCGTGAATAAGGATACTGACTTTCTTGGCACGGACGTGCAGAATTCGGCACAGACGTGCTACGTAGCACGGACGTGCGTAATTTGGCACGGACGTGAAGCCTCTCGCAGAAACTTAGATAACATACTGACTTGTTCAGCAGGGACGTGCAGGACTTGTCACAGACGTGCTTAGCCACCTTGCACGGACGTGCTTAATTTGGCACGCCCGTGCCAATCTGGAGAAATTTAATTCAAAGTTTCAGATTGCTTCTGACTGCCTCTGCACGGACGTGCGATACTCTGCACGTCCGTGCAGACCTGATGCTGCACGATCCTTCTCTTTATTTTATTTTATTTTAATTTTTTTTTGAATAATAGTAATAGTAAGGCATAATAATAATAGAATTATTATCATTACCATTATTATTATTATTATTATTATTATTATTATCTACTACATCACTTCCACAAAAACCTTTTCTTACTTTTCTTTTCATCAACACCTAGAAAAGATATTTGAGAGAAAAGTTAGTAATAGTAAGAGTGATGGAAATTAAATAATAGTTTGTGAGAGAGAGAGAGAGTTGAGAAACTCGGGTTGCCTCCCGGAAGCGCTCTTTTAACGTCACTAGCTTGACGACATTGCGAGATCAATGAGAGTAGGGAACATTAAACTCATCAAGGTGAACAACCTTGGCTTCCTCATGCACAAAACCATCAAATTATGCCTTAAGCCTTTGGCCATTCACTTTGAACGGTTCACCATTGTTATTTGAGATTTCTATCGCTCCATATGGAAACACCTTCTTAACGGTGAAAGGTCCACTCCATCTTGACTTAAGCTTACCCGGAAACAACTTCAACCGGGAATTGAAAAGTAAGACCTTATCACCTTCCTTAAACTCCCTTTTGCTAATATGCTTGTCATGCCAAGCCTTGGTCTTTTCTTTGTAAATCCTTGCACTCTCATATGCATCCATTCTTAATTCTTCCAAGGCGTGGAGGTCAAGCAACCTCTTCTCACCGACGCTTTGAAGGTCGAAATTTAATGTTTTGATAACCTAATGAGCCCGATGCTCAAGTTCTACCGGCAAGTGGCATGACTTCCCATAAACAAGCTTGTATGGTGTGGTGCCAATAGGAGTTTTGAACGCGGTGCGATAGGACCATAGAGCATCATCAAGCTTTGTAGACCAATCTTTTCTAGACCTATCCACCATTTTCTCAAGGATCATTTTTACCTCCCGGTTTAAAATTTCAGCTTGACCACTTGTTTGGGGGTGGTAAGCTAATGACACCTTGTGCCTCACACCTTATTTCTCAAGGAGAGCTTGAAAGGATCGCTTTGCAAAGTGTGAACCTCCATCACTAATCACAGCCCGGGGCACTCCAAACCTTGGGAAAATTACTCTTTTGAAGAGCTTGACCACAACCTTAGCATCATTAGTAGGAGATGCAACCGCTTCCACCCACTTCGATACGTAATCGACGACCACTAGAATGAACTTGTTCCCAAAAGAGCTCGGGAAAGGCCCCATAAAATCGATGCCCCATACATCAAAAATTTCAAGTTCAAGGATGTTGTTCAAAGGCATTTCATTTCTTTTTGAAATATTACCGGTTCTTTGACACCGGTCACAAGCTTTCACCACACCCCACACATCCTTGAACATTGTTGGCCAAAAGAAACCGCATTGCAATATTTTCGCCAAGGTCTTGTTGGCACTCATATGTCCTCCACACGGTGAGGAGTGACACATTGTGATAACATCTTCAATTTCATTATCCGGGACACACCTTCTAAAAAGGCCATCAACACCTTGTTTGAAGAGCAAGGGGTCGTCCCAAAAGTATTGGCGAACATCATGAAGAAACTTCCTTTTTTGTTGATAGGAGAGGTCGGGAGGAAGAATAGAGCAAGACAAGTAGTTTGCAATGTCCGCAAACCATGGTGTCGGTGCTTGGAGAATAGCAAATAGTTGATCATCCGGGAATGAATCGTCGATTGGCAAGTTATCAAGATCACCTACAAGGATAGGCAACCGTGAAAGATGATTGGCTACCACATTTTCGGCACCCTTCTTGTCACTAATCTCAATGTCATAGTCTTGTAAGAGCAAGACCCACCGTATCAATCTTGGCTTTGGTTCCTTCTTGGACAAGAGGTACTTCAAGGTCGCATGGTCGGTGAAGACTATGACTTTAGATCTCTACAAGTATGACCTAAACTTCTCAATTGCATGAACAATGGCTAGAAACTCCTTTTTCGTGGTTGTGTAATTCCTTTGTGTATCATCCAATGTTTTGCTAGTGTAGTAGATAGCATGGAGCTTCTTATCCTTCCTTTGTCCAAGAACGGACCCAATGGCAATATCCGATGCATCACACATAAGCTCAAAAGGAAGCTCCCAATTATGGGGTTGAATGATAGGAGCCGAAATCAATGCCTCCTTCAACCTATCAAATGCTAGCAAACAATCATTAGTAACACACAAAAGGGGCATCCTTTACCAACAATTGAGTGAGTGACTTTGCGATTTTTGAAAAATCCTTTATGAACTGGCGGTAAAAACCCGCGTGTCCAAGAAAGCTCCTTATCCCCTTCACATTTGTAGGGGGTGGGAGGCGCTCAATGACCTCAATTTTGGCACGATCTACTTCAATGCCCCTACTAGAAATTACATGACCAAGAATAATTCCTTCCTCTACCATGAAATGACATTTTTCCCAATTCAAAACCATGTTCACCTCTTGACATCTTTTCAATACTTTAATCAAATTTGAAAGGCAAATTTCAAAAGATGAACCAAAAACAGAAAATTCATCCATGAATACTTCAATTGATGATTCAAGCATGTCGGAAAAAATAAACATCATACACCTTTGGAATGTGGAAGGTGCATTACAAAGTCCAAATGGCATCCTTCGATAAGCAAAGGTGCCAAAAGGGCATGTGAATGTAGTCTTCTCTTGATCCTCGGGTTGGATTGGGATTTGGAAGAATCCCGAGTATCCATCCAAGAAACAATAGTGACTATGTGATGCTAGTCTTTCCAATATTTGATCGATGAAGGGGAGTGGGAAGTGGTCTTTCCGGGTGGACTTATTCAATTTTCGATAATCAATACACATCCTCCACCCGGTGACTGACCTCGTAGAAATGGTCTTACCCTTATCATTCTTGATGATGGTCATGCCTCCTTCTTTAGGCACAACTTGAACCGGGCTAACCCACTTACTATCGGAGATAGGGTAGATTATGCCCGCTTCAAGAAGTTTTAAAACTTCTTTTTTCACAACTTCCTTCATGTTTGGATTGAGCCTTCTTTGGTGAGGAAGCATGATCATCATCAAGTAAAATCTTATGCATACATATAGTAGGACTTATCCCCTTAATGTCATCAATTTTGTACCCAATGACGCCTCTATACTCCCTTAAAACAACTAGAAGTTTCCTAAGAGAGGTATCATCAAGTTTAGCATTGACAATAACGGGATAATTCTCACTATCATCAAGAAAAGAATATTTAAGTAAAGGAGGAAGGGGTTTAAGTTCAACCTTGTGAGGAGGCGTAGTCCTCTCCGATTTTACCTCCACATTAAGCACTTCCACTTTCTTTTTGTTGTGGATCAAAGGTTGGTTGAGCAAAAGATCATACCCCCTCGTTTCTTCACCTTCCTCAACTAAGCTTCCCGTTAGGATAGCTTGTAAGGGATTTCCTTCAAAGAAATTTTCTTGGAACTTCTCTAAGTCCCTTTCCAATGTATCAACTCTATGAACTTCATCATACAATGGCTTTTTCAATGTTTGTGGAAATGAAAATGATATTTTCTCATCTCCCACATTCAAGGTCAACCTTCCTTGCTTCATATCAATCACAACACCCGCGGTGTTCAACAACGGTCTTCCCAAGATTAGGGGCACCGTAGTATCTTCTTCCATTTCAATTACCACAAAATCACATGGCACAAATACTCTTCCAACTTGAACCGGTACATCTTCAAGAATTCCCAAAGGTAGCCTAACCGTGCGGTCGGCCAATTGTAAGGACATCCTTGTTGGCTTCAAGTCTACCACTTTCAAACTCTTAGCGATAGAATAGAGCATCAAACTCACACTTGCCCCAAGATCACATAAAGCATCCATAGCCTCTAAGTCTCCAATCTTCACCGGTATTGCATAGCTACCGGGGTCACCAAGCTTTTGAGGGAGCTTGTTTTGAATGATTGCACTCACCTCCTTTGGAAGGGAGATGGTTGCACTCTCTTCAAGCCTACTCTTGTTGGATAAAAGATCCTTCAAAAATTTTGCATATGTAGGCATTTGTGACATAGCATGAAGAAAGGGGATATTCACTTGAAGTCCTCTCATGACTTCAAGAATGTTTGAAAACTTTTCATTCAATTTCTTTTCAACAATACTATGAGGGAATGGAATGGGAGACTTGTATACTTTCATAGGGGGCTTTTCTACCTTTTCCTCATCTCCTTCATTCTTACTTTGTGGCTCCTTTCTCTCAACATCAACTATCTCATTTTCAAACTCATCCTCATTTTCTACCACAACTCCCTCATCTCTCTTTTGTGGCTCCTCTTCACTCATAACCAGCCCTTCATAACCTCTCCCCGATCTCAAGGTAATGGCCTTAGCTTGCTCCTTTGGGTTCACAACCGTTGAGCTTGAGAAGTGACCACTAGGATTGGAGGATGAACTTCCAACTTGTTGCACAATTTGAGCCAATTGATTCTCAATTATCTTGTTGTGTGCTTGAAGTTGTTGGATGTTCGCTTGCATATCCGCATTGCTTCTTCCTTGTTGTGTAATGAAGGTTTCAAGTGCGGCTTCAAGGCTAGATTTTTGAGGAGGTGGAGGAGCGGGTTGGTTATATTGTTGCCTTTGTTGTTTTGGTCCCTTTCGTTAGGGTGACGGTAAGGAGCTTGTTGGTTTTGTGGATGAGATTGATTGTATTGGTTTTGAGGAGGGCCTTGATTTTGTTGTTTCCAACCCGTGTTTTGTTGGGGTTTCCAACCTTGATTGTAGGGTTGAGAGTATTGATCGTTTCTTTGCCCAATAGCCGCAGCTTGTTCTTGGTTAGTTGAGTTGCAATAGGAGGACAAGTGATCATTTCCTCCACAAGTTTCACAAGACATGACGTGTTGTGAAGAAGAGCTTGGAGATGTAAGGGTGGCTTGATCTAGCTTGTGAGCGAGCATATCAAACTTTGATGCAAAAAGGTCTATTGCACTAAGGTCGTGGATTCCGCCCTTCTTTGCTTGAGGTTGTCGTCTATCACCTCCGTATGCATAGTGCTTTGCCGCTTCTTCAATCATCTTGTATGCATCATCCACCGATAGCTTTTTAAGACTACCACCGGCCCCGTTATCAAGGTTGGCCCTTGAAGTAGGAGTAAGGCCATCATAAAAGCTTTGAACAATGATCCATGACGTGAAACCATGGTGTGGGCATTTTCTAGTGTAGTCCTTGAAACTCTCTCAAGCTTCACTTAAGGTTTCATCAATCTCTTGGTTGAAATTGGTGATTTTCCTTCTTAGTTCGGCGGTCTTTTCGGGTGGACAATACTTTCCAAGGAAAGCTCTAGTAACTTCATCCCATGTGGTCAATGATCCCTCTTCTACCGTTCTCAACCAATGCTTTGCTTTGTCAAGGAGGGAGAATTGAAACATGTGCATACGGATGAACTCTTCCGTAATGTTGTTTTGCTTGATGATTGTGCACTATTCGAGAAAGTTGTCCAAATGAGCAAAAGGACACTCATGAGAACTCCCACCAAATCGATCACTTTGTATCATACGAATGAGTTGAGGCAAAAGCTCAAAATTATTTGCATTCGTAGTAGGGAGACGTATGCCACTCCGAAGTGTAAAGGCATTGGGGTGGTTATAATCCCGTAACAATGGAGGAGGAGGATCGTTGTCACCCATGTTATCTTCTTCGTTGGTTGCAAAGATTTCCTTCGGATCGGAATCCAAATATACAATAGAGAACTCGGGTGTGCCTTGCAAAAGCCTCCTCACGTTTCTCAAAGTCCTATTTAACTCTGGATCAACGGGAATAAGCGGTGATTGCTTACTCTTCCGTGTCATGCAAGGTCAAACAAAGCTAAGAAAAAAGTTAGCAATGACTATCACAAGTTGAAAACACAAATATACAAAACTAAATAAGAAAAATTATGATACAAATATACACACTTAGACTCATTCGACAATAATACATTCAATGTGACTTTGCCTCCCCGGCAACGGCGCCAAAATTTGATAGGCCGTCATCGAGCCTACCAAAGATAAAGTCCTATCTTGGTCTCACTAGCTAATAGCAAGGGTAAGAAAGGGTCGAACCCAAGAGAGGCGTTGAATCAACCACCGAAATACTACCGCATAAATAAGCTAAATGAAGTCGAAATTGGTTTGGTTTTATGTAACAAGTGCTAGTTCAAGTCAACTAGAGATAGGGGGAGATTAACTATATTTAGAGAGTTCTAGGGCTTGGGATATACCACTCAATTTCGTCACAAATCACAATTAGCAAGTAGCAAACAATGGTAATTAGGGGATGATATAGGGGAAGTCATCTAAAGCACCCAACTACTCTCTCAAGCTAGAGGGATTACTCGAATTATGAATACAACCTACTCTCGTGGTTATTATAAAGCATAAAACAAGTATTAAAGCATAATCACGATGACAAAAACATTCCCTTGACTGGAAATTCCTATTCTCATGGTATTTCAAGTCAATTAAGCATAAGGGAGCTAACTCAAGTTCATCTCTCGATCCTTCGTTGAGAAAGCTTAGATAATAGTTCTAGCAATGGACATATACAAGAACTAAGCAATTAAACCACTTAAGCTCAACTAATTAACACCTAACAATTACCAAATTAACACATGCAACAAGTAATTAGTGACTACATTGAGGGTTTTACCCAAACCCTAGAAAATTAGACTACTCACAATCCATGGAGATTAAAGCAATTAAGGATTTCAAGTAACTCATGAACAAGAATTAACTAAGGATTAAGCTAAATAAAAACCCCATATTTGATTTCATTAATTCTAATAAAACCTATTAATTTGCTGCCCAAACCCTTTCTCTTCCTCTTCTCATTTCACGTACAAAGAAGGCAAAAATACATCAGTTTTTTTTTCTCCACCAAAAGATGCAGCCATTCAAGGTGGGAATCAAGGGGAAATCAAAGCTTAACTTTCTGCCATAATCGTTGCCAAAATCGTGCTCTATCTCTCTTCTAGAACAAGCAAAAACGAGGCAAGGGAACATGACTGTTTGGGTGGGTGTTGTGCGTGTGGTTGCTGCTGTTTATGTGCAGTGTTGCTGTCCTTTTATTTGGGTTTTGGTGGCCTATATATCAAGGTAACTAGCCTTTCTTCCCTTAGATTAGAAATGCTAGGTTTTAGGGTTGAATTGGTGGGTAGAAATCATGTTAGGGTTAGGAATGGTTTCAATTTTCGTATGTAGTGAGTATGTCTGGTTTCGGAATGGATTTGGCCTTATTTTATGTGTTTAACACATGAATTTCATGCCTAGTTTGATTTAATATCAATCCCTAATTGTTTTATGATGTTTTTGATGTGTTTTAATCAATTTATAACATGATTTTGGGGCTTACAAGTATGATGTACGTGACTGATGTGTGTGTGTGAGACTACTGTTTCTGTAGTTCTTTCTGGTCATGGTTAAGCCTTAATTTCAATGACTATATTTCATATTATTGTAGAGGATTTTTTTACGATCGATTTGACATATTATGGGTAAAATTCGGAGGTGTTTAAGGCATCCAAATGACTGATTTTGTGAGACAAGTTGTGCTGCCAACGTGAATTAAGAACGTGATGTTAGATTGAGTTTATGAGCATGTATATATCTTATATTTGTGACCAATTGACTATCTTCCAGGTTGTCATGTTAGGATTATTTAGGAGTTTATATCATAGCGAAATTCCATGTTTATAGGCAAAATTCTATCTTTTAATGAGCATGTATATTCTAAAATCTTGGACTGCTGGCACGCAGCATGTTTAATATGTCTTCTTAGGTCTTAAATTAATTATCTTGATTGATTTTATTGCCTAATTTGAATTAGCATCATGTTAGGATATTCCCTAAATTGATTTGGCATGATTTTATATAATTTAAGATAGTTTAAAGTGCCTGAATTAGTGCATCATAGCTGCTGCCCCTAACCTGCTAGACGTGTGAAAGATGGTGATTTTTAATAGTGTATTCCTTGATTTCTATGAGCAAATGCATGTTTAACATGGCCTATTATGTTTTGAGAGTATGTGCTAAAATGGGCTAAACATAGTTTCATGTTTAAGGTTGGTTTTTGGGAGATTTGGTGTGATTGGTGCTGCTGCATATTAGTGTAGGGGCTGCTGTAAACATGATTTTATTTTGGCATGTTCTCTCTTGAATTTCAAGTCCATAATAGTTTTATATGATGCCTAATGAGTGTATGTATATGCCCTAATTTTTATTTCGCATTTGAAGCATGTTTGGTTGGGTTTTTATGATGATTATTGGACTTGTATGTTGCTGTCCCGTTTTGGTTGTTTTATGAAATGATAGTTTGGATATTTGGTTTAATTAAATGATTTTATGTAATTTTTTTTATTATAAGTATTATAATTTATTTGAGATTATATTTTAAATAGGTGATGATTGAATTTTTGGGTATTATAAATCCCTAAAGTGAAGTATTTCTTTTTTTGAAACAAAAAGTGAAGTATTTCTATGTGTGTTTGAAAATGTGTGGGTTGTAATTGTATTGTCGACGTCGTAATGCTTTAGAGAAGGATAACACTGTCTTTATCATCACTTCGCCAAGAGTTGTGAATGCACTTAATTGTTGAATTTCGATAATTAATCATTTTCCCAAACTCAGACGATACCTTTGTGATTTATTAAGTTGAACTGCCTTTTGAAATAGAGTTTCAATTAAATTTAAGAAATATGATTTTCTTATGCAGTTTAAATTGAGTATAAGACCATTTTTGGCTTCTCTGCAGATTTCTGAGTGAAATATATTGTATTATCTATTTTAAGTGATTTTTGAATTGTGTGTGAGGTCATAGTCGGGTGTGAGGCCGAGTTGCTTCCCGATGGTTAATGAACATGCTAACTACCTAGATTGTGAGTCTTAGGTAGCTCAACCTGGGTTAATTGTTGTCGTCCGGGGGTGTGTAAGACCTTATAGGCATCTACCCATAACCGGGAGTTGGCCAATCTTAGACACAGTCCCTGCGAGATGACCGGGGGTTCGTCCTAACAAACCTTCGGAAGTGGATTGCGAGGCCACTAGCGTTCCCTCCATGCCAGTTCTACTCTTTTGATGGTTTTGGGTTTGAAATATTTATATTATTAAATTATTACTTATTTGAAGTCTATATATTAATATGATTGAAATTGAGTGATTTAATATATATAAATCTGTTTTAAGTTTATTTTGAAATATTTCATTGTTTGTATGGTTTAATTGTTTTAAGTGATTTCATTTGAGTTTTCAAGTTGATTGTGGTTATGGTTTCTTTCTGTTAATTTATGTCTAAGATCTTCTATATCTGATTTGAGGGAGAACTGCTAGTTGCTCCCCACTGATTGTGGAACGTTGTTATAATTTGCAGGTTTCATTTGTTTATTTGATATCTGTGACGATGGGATGGGGATTGAGAGTTTAGAACCTAACTTTTAGGCTTGTATGCCTTTGTTGTTAGTTTACTGTTTAATTACTTAAAATTTTTTCCAGTTTGGCCGATAAGGGTTGTTCTGCCCTTGACTTTTTGAATATAATTGATTTGTCCATGTTAAAGTTTGTTTGCTATTTTCTTTTGTTCACATAGTTTGCATTTAGCTTAAACAACTTAATTTGGTTATGTAAATGAGTTAAATTTGTCCTTTGGACATAGGTTAAGCTTGATTTTGCCAATCGAAGTTAAGTAGCCTCCCGTTCAAGCGTAATTCCGCTAACGCTTCTAGTTCCAAAAGGACGGGTTGTTACAGGTTGAGCGTTCCATCGCCGCTGAAATGCTTCTGGCACTGCAATTTGGCTCAGTCGCCAAACGCTGGGATCTATCGCAAGGCGCTGAAATCTGTTGCCAGACGCTAGATGTTGTCGTCTGGCGCTGGAGTAAGGTCTTCCCTATTCTGCTCTTGTTGCCGCTGGGATGCACCTGTATTTATCTTTGACTATAGGACTTTGCTAATCTCTTTAATTTTTTTTAGGGTTGACCTAAGGTTTAATATCGCTTGACTCATTGACTTGACACGACTCAAAGTATAAATTTGACTCGCTGTGATTGACTCGAGGTTGACTCGACTCGAAGTGAAATGACACGTGTGACTCATTACCCGTGTATGCATTGTATTGTGATGTGCTTGACTCAAAATGCGAAAAAGCAAAAATTTTCCGTCATTTTTGTGGAGGGTACCGACTTTCTCCCGAAAAAGAAAGACGCGAAAAAAGAAAGAAGCGAAGTTTTTGAAGGTGCATGTTGAATGAGCTTAATCCCTTAACGTTGTCTCTCATAGTACAAGGATTGTAACATATCTTAAAATATCCTAGTTGACTCGATAAAGAAAGTATTTAGGTGACTTAGGCGTGGAGGCTAAGTACTTCATACATTGTGATGCAATGATGATTGATGAGCGATTTTGACATGACAAGGCGCGCTTCATCGTTATGTTAAAATTTCATGACAAAGGGTTCCTCAGGAAAGTATATTTGGTCATGTATTTGTGCAGTGTGTGAAAGTGATACCAAGGTTAGGCTACAAGGGCTAAGTGTGGAAAATATATTAAAAAAGAGTCAAATAATGGTGACTCTTAGGCTGGGTAAGATAATGATGTAAGGATCAAGCCCCCAAGTCTAGCTCTAAGTTGATAGGGATGAGCATTAGAGATCCCATGATATGATCATGGTGGGTGAATGTGCATATGAATGCATGTTTATTACGGTCGCACCTCGATGTGAGGTTGCCTACGTATCCGTTAGGAAATAGGCCGAACGTAGCTCTAGCCGAACCTTGCACAAGTGTATGTATACCTCAAAAAGGTATTTTTAAGGGTTGTAACGTGGTTAGGTTAAAGGTTGAAGAAGAAGGGGATAAAAGGCTCAAGACCCTATAAAAGCCCCCAAGGTATGCAACTTTGCTTTTGGAATATTTGTATTTTCATGCTTGAAGCTTTCTACTCTTTTTTTTTCTTTATTTATTTTTACTCTCTTCTTTTTTTTTGCTTTTGCATTTTTTTATTTTTATAAGTGTGGGCAATCCCGATCATGCGGTCTATCACTCACTTGGTATTCATGTTTCTCAGGCACAGTACCGAGCACTCAATTAGAGACGCAATCCGAGACGTGTTCTTATCGAAGACATTTTCATATCAAAGACATTGGATCACTTACCCTTTTGTACACTTTTACTTATTTATTTATTTTTTCTTATTGTTTTTCTATTTTAATCTTTTGAAGTCACTCAACTTTTTATGAAATTGAAAATTGCATAAGTTACACACCCTCCCATCTCAAGGTTAGGTAGATATGTGTTGAAAAATGAAAGGTCTATCGTTAGACGAGGCTCAAAATAGTTTATCAAAAAAGGATTGTATATTATAAAGGTTAAAGGTGATATGATGTGTCTACAAGGGGTGGCTCAAATCATTGGTACACCTTGTGCTTAGTTTGACATGGATTTTTTTTTTTTAAATGAGATGATCATATGAAAGGAAAGTAAATGCTCATTTTATTAAAGGAAAAGAAATAACGATCCTACAAAATAAATCTAAGGAGAATAAAAAGGTGTCTATGCTAGACTTATTGGTGAAAGGGTAAATAAAAAATAGAAAAAAGATCATGAAATCTTGTCGTTGAAACTTGCCTCTTGTCCCTTGGCTTATTATCACTTGGTGTTCTTGCCGACTGGGGTATTAGAAGCCCGTTATTGTCGATCAAATATTAGATTGCTTCCTTTAGCTTCCAACAACTCTAAGTAGTATTACCCCTACCTTGATAGTACTTGCAGCGTACATTTGGGTTCCAACTAGGCAATCTCTTCTCAAGTGGGGGATCTTTAATGGGTCCAATAGGAGTAATGCGTCCCTTTGCATGGAGTCGATCGAAAGCATCATCGTAGCTAATTCCAATAGGGGTTAAATCCTTTCTTAGTTTCTGTCTAAATCCTCGATTATCCATGGCTAAGATTTCATTAAGGTTGAAAGTGCCAACACTGTTACTAGAGTAGGTGTTTTCGAAAGAAGAATGATGGTCGTTCTTCTTTCCTTTACAGCCATTGTTGTGATCGTTACTAATCTTGGCCTTCTTGTCGCACGGAGTAACATGAAGGAGACTTGAATCAATGACGTCTTGAACACGATCTTTGAGAATGAGACATACTTCGGTGATGTGACCACGACCTCTGTTGTATCGGCAATAAGATTTTGGGTTCCAATTCGGATACCGTTTTTCGGGCAGAGGGTCTTGACTGGGACCAATGGGGTAAATGAGACCTTGATCGTGAAGACAGTCAAAAGCTTCATTGTAAGTCATTCCTATTGGTGTGTATTCTTCAATAGTCCGTTTTGCCTGTGGCTTGGGAGCATTGAGTTCTTCATTAAATCCTTGGCGAGAATTTTATTCAATAACTATCACCCGATTTGCTAATCTTTCTACCACATTCAAGAGCATGGCAATGACATCTTACGGTTGTCGAACGTCGTCTTTTAGACTTGACAAGTGTTCCCCGGTATTATGTAAGAAAAGACTTTCATCCTCCTTAATCACGACTACTTCATCAAGAGAGGTTATATACGCTGTCTCGATCATGGGCTCACCTACATGTGTGATAAGGAGTGAAGGATCGAAGGATGTTTGATCTTCTCCGATGGCTAGAATCTCGGAAGTTTTATTGGTCATCAATCAGATCTTGAATAGCTTCTTTGAGTTTCCAACACTCCTCATTGTTGTGACCCTTTCCTTGGTGATATTTGCAGTGCTTATTAGGATCCCACCTGTGTGGCCTGGCTTCTGAACTAGATCCTTGATAGGTCCTGTGGGCATGACTAGTTCTTTGTGGTGTAGCTTTTCTAAAGTTGTTTCATAACTCATACCAAATGGAGTGAACACTCCTTTCGACCTTTGGATTCGTGATTTAGAGGCGTTTGTAGCATGTACTTCATTAATGGGAGAGGAAGAAGAAGGATGGTCGTTCTTCTTTCCTCTCGCACTATTATCTTTCAGAAGGTCATCTTCAATGTCAATGCCTATATTATACTCAGCCTTGACTGTATTCAAGTTGTGTTGATATTTTAAGTGCTTTGCATACTTCTCTTGGAGATTCTTGATGAACATCCTCACAGATTCTTTTTCGATAGGAACCTTGATCATATTAGCAGAAGTTTCCTTCCATTTGTTGAAGAAAGAAGTGAACCCTTCGTTTTCTTTTTGTTTTAACATCTCAACTTGTCTATGGTCTGTTTTGTCTTGAATGTTGCATTTATATCTATCTATGAAAGCGTTTGTTATCAACTCCCAGGTAGAGATTTTATCTTTGTCAAGGGAAAAGAACTATTGTTGGCAAACGGTTTCAAGAGACAAGGAAAACAAGGAATGAAAGACTTTCCTATCAATCCCCTTAATGTAAATTATAGTTTCAAAGGCTCTTAAGTGACGATAAGGGTTATCTGTTGCCTTGAATTTCGGGATGTCGTTGGCATTGAACTTCTGTGGCAGAAGCTCCTTGTCCACCGAGACCCCTTGTGAACTAATGCCCTAAAACTTGTAATCACAAGATAGCTTACTCAAGCTTTCTTGCATAAGGTTCATTTGTTGTTGCTTCACGGGGTCATTGATTTTGAGGGTTAAAGCCTTCAATGCCTCAGTCACAGTAGTCAACTGCTTCTTGAGTTAATTGACTTCTTTTTTACTTGCCATTATCACCTTAGCTTTTCTTTTCTGACTCACTGGTTTATCAAAAAGGAGAACTTGAACAAATATGTTGTCCTTGATTAATCGCCCTTCTTTTCTTGACCAAGTATTGTGGAAAGGGAAATTAGGGATATTCAATGTTAATTATTTGACTCAACTCTATTCAACATGCATAGATGGAAGAAGGTAGGAAGAATGAAGGTTGTGATGTGAAGAAAGATGATGTAGATGGAGGGATATGAAGAAATTAGGAATAGGTTGTACCCCCAACTTAAATGACGGAAAGAACCGACTCATGCATGAACTTAAGACATGGTCATGGTGACATATACTTAAAGTGTGTGCTAAGACTAATGAATGTAGGTGGCATGTTAAGACTCGTGTCATGACCATGCGGCTGGACTATGTGACTAGACTTGATTAAGGACATATCAAGGTGTTGTTATTAATAAAAATAATCTAGTTGATTAGCAAACTGTTCAATTAGACACAAAGCGATGACTTTAGCAACATACCAAATAGTCGTCAAAACGATGGGACTGGCTTCGCACTATGTAGTGTAGCGCCATACGACAACTATCGTCAGGCACTACACTCCACAGAGTGGCGCTACTGTCCAAATCTCGGCGACATTGCTGGAACGTTGATCTTGGACTGCTTTCGGTATTATTACTCTACAGGGTATGCCTAAAGTTGAACTAGGTCAATTTTGATTAAATTATCAGACTTTGATTACTCAAATTAAATAATTAGACAAAGTTATTTTAGTCATTAATCAGTTTATTTAGTCTTAAACACAAGTCAAACAAACAGTTAGGAAAAACACATAGAGTATGCACAAATAATGCACAATTGGTCAAGTAGGCACAATATGATGCAATGAGTTTGCAACCAAACCATGGATGTAGTTCTCTAAAGTTTGGGATATGGGTTAGTCAAACAGAGTCTATGGTTAATTGTCCAGATACAACGCGCGAAAGCCTAACCGTGAAGGGTTGGCGCGAGTGGATGGGTCACTGCAAGTTAAAGAAAACTCGCTTCCATGGTTTGGTGAATTCAACATTCTCGGATGTACCCTTTGTTGCACAGAGCATTCAATCGGGTAGATGGAGCATGAATTCCCAGAGGGTTATGTCCATATGTAGAACACATATGGGTTTCAGAAAAGTGAGAAAAACTCAATCAGGATGTAGGATCGAGCAAACAGTGCTAAAAACTGGTCAAAATTAGAACGCATATTTCTGGCTCGATATTGGAAGAACTTGGCGCCGGCGAACAGAGGTCGGCGCCGCAATTGGGCTTTATCGCCTGGCGACAGCAGCTGTCACCTGGCGCCAGAGGCAAATCATCGGCACTAGACTCTGTTTTCTGACGCTAGTTCCTACGTGCCTCATCAGCTTTTTGTGCTCGATAAATTTTTCCAGTTTTGCGCAGCATTATTTCGGTCCTAGTTGTGAAAGTTATTCCTAAAATTTCTTACGCGTATAAATCCTATGTTTTAACTCATTATGGATGGTATATCCAATGAGATCTTTTTTTATGCATATGACAATAATGTTAATCAACATTACGCATATGAAATACTTAAAACTTTTCAAGTCTCATCCACTCATTCTAAATAATTGCCAAAATTAATTTTAGGAATTAAAATAGAAATCCTCTCCAGCGAATTTGCCAAAAAACTGTTTGGAATATTTCAAGCATTATCCCTAGTTTGAACCCCACTGTAATCATACACTTAAGCATGGTGGAGTCCAAAGGGAAGGAAGATAGGGCAAAAGAGTCGCCAACAAGTTTTAGGAACTTGTAAACCGTTCACAAAGTGAAGGTTACACCCCTTAACGATCTAGGAGATCGTCATCTCCAATAGGAGGTTTGGAACCATGACTGGTAGTTCGGGGATGAAGGTACAAATCAAACCTAAAAGAGATTGAACATTCCCTTATAATAGGCCTCTACTTTATTCTAATCGTATTCATTTGTGCTTTCTGACTAACATGCAATAAATATGATTAACCCTAAACCTGTTTATTTTATGTTGGTTGAATATTAATGTACAAAAAAACTATTATTGGCGATCACTTGAATTATAATCTTATTAACCCAAAACAAGATTATTAATTATCTTATATAAGCGTGATTACAAGTACCAATTCCCTTTAAACATGCATAAAAGGCGTGATCAAGCAATAATAATAAATATCAAGCAACATAATAATAATCATAACAATAATTATAATCATAACCATAATCATAATAACTAAAATAATAATAATAATAATAATAATAATAATAATAATAATAATAATAATAATAATAATAATAATAATAATAATAATAATAATAATCGTGTTAAAGCATAATAATAGCAAGATCCTAGAAATGATAGTAACAAGATTAATAACAAACCCTAGCATGTCACCAAACAATAAAAATCAAAGCTTTAACCCTAACATGATACGAACATGAATATTAGGAAAGAATATAGGAAGCATCGCAGGAATCATAATTGTCATATTTGATATTAGAAATTATAGTTATTAACCTAAACATGATACTAGGAACTTATTGTTGTGATTCAAAACATCAAGCATCCTAACATGATACTAGGAATGATAATAACAACCTAGACATGATTTCTATATCATACTAACAATAAATCAATTAAAGCACTTACTTGGATGCCTCGTACCTCATTCTAATAACAAAATAAACACGTTAGTAACTTCAAGAAAAAAATAATAAACAAACAATTAATTTAAAAAATTGAAATACAGATTTGGGAAAAAAACCCTCAGAAATTAAAACCTTTCACGTCTATGGTGATGGCAACTTCGAACTTGGCTAGGTGTTTCTAGATCTTGTGAATACGGAATTTTGTATGCAAAAGCTAGAGAGAGAGAAATCTTGAAAACTAGAGAGAATAAGAAAAATATTTATTGTTGATGAGAATGGATGATGGAAAACGGAGGTTTTAGGAGGCTATTTATAGAGAAAATCAGCCGAGTGGATAGAAAAACGAATCAGTGTTTCAAAGAGAATAAAACAAATTGGCGTCAGACGCTAGACATTAGTGTCAGACGCTAAGCATTAGCGCCAGGCGCTAATCTTGTCGTCGGGCGCTAGTAAAATATTTCACGCGTTTTCTTAATTTTGATATAATTTAGCTGTACAAAAGGGCAAAATCGTATTTTCCATAAAAACACTTCTTTTATTCTAATTAAAACTTTAAAAAGTCAACCAAAGTCAATTTATCAATGTTAATTAAATTAGGAATGAAAAGAACCTTCTAGAAGAATCTAGGAGACTAAAAACAAATCTAATTTCATTATGAATGATAAATCAATATTAGACCCTCCTCTAGATAATTGGGCCGCATATAAATATCTAAGCGGGCCCAGTATAGTAATTTGGCCATAATTTCCTCATTATTCATCGGAATCGGGATTATAATATATCGTTGGAAAGCTCATTTCAAACCTGACCCAACTACACCATCATTGGACCCTAGACATTGACTAAACCAAACTGGATTGGATGTTTTCTTAAAATAGGTTTTAAAAAACAGAGAAAGAAAAGAGTCAAAAACTAAACGCAACACTAGACTTTTTACACTTTCACTTCATTTGATTATGATTCGACATGAAAGGTACTCATCACTAGGTTTGGTTCTGAGGAGACACATTTGGGTGTCTACACTACTTCATATGTAACACCCTAGAAATCCCTTCCTTTAAAAATACTTGTCTTTCCCTGTTTAAAACTTTAAATAGGAATGTCTAAGATATTACCGCCATTGTGAAAACGGCTAAGACAACTATCAAAGACACACAGCAGAAGACACTCCTTAAAAATATTTTAAAACGACTAAACTTATAAAAAAAAAAAAAAAAAAAAAAAAAAAAAAAAAGTCAACTCCCGAAAGTAAAGTAGAACCAAAATAAAACAAAGTCAAACCTACAACTTGGAACCACTGTAGGCCCTTAACAAACTAATTCAATTTAAAACCTTTACGTTAGTCTCGCAATAGAAAATAAATAAAAGCAATAACACATCATATACTTATGAAAACTAGCATAATTCGTTCTTCACTCATGCGTATCATGAATATGCCTCATGACCTGAAAAGCTTCTCCCTACTTGTTTTCACTACTCTCCATTAAAAATGGGTCATAATAGGGCCAAGGTAAAGACAAGGCCAACAAACACACAACCACACAATCAGCAAAGCTGTATAATTAAGCGTATTTAAACACACTCACATGCATATATGTATCAACACAGAACTTACCTTGTTGCACCTGTTTTTCAATCACACAACATTCAACAAAACTTCTCAATTAAGTAACTAAATAATTTATTTAGCTTTGATTACGCATCGAACGGGTTTCCTCCTAACATGCCCCAATAAAGGGGTACTAACATGGGAGCTAACCCTGCCAGTATAAAAGAACCACTCGTAAGTGGCGAAATTCCTGCGCATAATAATAAAAGGAATGTACAACACCCTGTACTCTAGTATAAGTTATGGTTAAATATAAAACTCCATAACTCCCCCCATATGTTCATACTCAAGGTAGATACATTCCAAGAGTTTTGGTGCGTAATCTCTTTCACTTTACGTTCTTTAAAATTTATTAAACTTGATGATGACTCTCAATTCATAACAACATCAAACAACATGATTATTCAAACAATTAAACATTTTAAAATTAATTCTTGAATAATTAGTGACCACATAATATTTAATATTGAACCCTTTTAAAATCTAACTCGGTGTCAAAGACACCTTAGACGCTTAATGCACCAAAAATCCTAACCCTCGGTGTTAAAAACACCTTAATTGCACTAAGTAACCAACATACAATTTATTCCTTGTAGGCATCGTTCGAAGTGCGCCTACGTTAAAGCATGTGTGTATATGCTTGGCACTATTAGGAAGTGGGAATTAACGTATACGATTAGGGACAAGGAAAGTAGGGAGCCGCCAACAAGTTTATAAGGAACTTGTAAACCATTCACGGATCATAAAAAGGCAACCACAATTAAGGGACAACGATAGGCAACAACGATTGACCCGTGAAGGTTATAATTCATTCATAATCCATGAGATTACTAACTCCATATGGTTCGGAACCACGAAAGGAGGATCGGGGATGATGGTACGAAGTGAGTCATGGTGTTACATTCACCCATATTGGCCTCTACTCGATTCTTATTATGAAAAGTGATTCCTGCAATCTCAAAGGCATACAAACAAAAATTCAATTTGCTCTAAACTATTATTATGCTAAATTGGTTGAATATTAATGCAACATATAATTCTAAAATATCAGTGATCACTTGAATTAATAACAAGATTAAAAAGGAACCTAAATTGGTTGTCCAAATTATCTTATTAGGTGTGATTTTTTCAATTACATATTCCCTTTAAACATGCAATATAGTGATCATATAAAATAACAATAGAACAAACATTAATATTGAGAGCAATTTAACAATAATTCCAACAATATAAAATCGTTAGAAAAATAATAGAAATAAAAGAAACATAATTCTTACTTTGATTATGTTTGCTTGCAACTATAAAATAATAAACGAGATAGTAACTTCAAGGAAATATTAATAAAACAATAATTAAATTAAATTAAATTAAATATAATTGATTTGGGGCTAAACCCTCAAACAGTTCTACCTTTCACGCCTTGGCTTAAAGACAGAACCACGAGTAAAGTATGGACTCCTTGGAGTGCTTGAAGAAGGAATTATGAAAGAAGAAGGGTAGGCTAGTGTTTAGGCTAGAACACAGAAGAGAAAAAATAGAGAATTCATTGATGCCCCGTACATCAGAAATGAGGGGGTATTTATTGAAAAAATGTGCTGAGGGAACACATGGAACCCTAAAAAGATAAAAACCCTAAAAAACCATGTCGCAACACGGCAAAGTATATCGTGACACTGTCAGACGGGAAACATTCCCGTGACACGGTGTACTTGTTGTGTGACGCGGGAAATATTTAGTAAACGGGGGAGAAAACGCGTTAAGGGTTTACGCGGAAAAGACACGAAAACTCCCGTGTCACAGCAGGTTTCACGTGTCACGAGGATTCCCACCGTCTGACGGGACAGGTTCCCGTGACACGGTGGACAGCTCCCGTGACGGGGGAGTCTGTGGTCCGTTTTTCCGTCTAAATTAATTTTTAACCCTGATTTCGTTCAGTATTTTAAGTGCCGATTGATAATTTCGGGCCATTTCTTATTTATTATTATTATTTGGGCTAAAAAAAGAAAATAAGTAAATAAAATAAATAAAAGGTTTGGGCCAAAATAAATAATAAATCAATAAAATAAAAAGGGTTTGGGTTGAAATTAAAAACTATGCTTTGACTAAACATCAAGACTGATCCATGGACTATTGAATTTAATTATATACGATTTTTTAAGCACTCTCGGGATTAAATACTGAACCCGGCCAATAGTGACAGTGAAAGGTTGTTTATCATCGGGTTTAGTTTTGGGGAGACATTTTTAGGTGTCTACAGAAGCCCCCACTTTGACTGAGTGTTGTATATTTAGAGTAACACTCGAAATACACAAGGGATAAACCAAGGGATAGATAAGGCTAAGAACCAAAGGTTTCTTAGATAAAGTCACACCACTAAGAAACGTTTTGGGTTCCTAAGATCACAAGCCAACTAGTAGCCTAAACTAGCTAACTAAGCAAAGGAAACGAAATTCCAAATCCAAGAATTTCAGGTTTTGTTTCTAATCCAAGAAACGAATGTAAGACAAGTTTTTTTTATGTTTGAATAATCTGCTTTTTTTCATTCACATTTGCTTGCTATTTATAGTAAACAAGCATCCTTAAGTACAAGCTAATTTAAGTGGCTGTTTAGCTCACTTGTTACACGCCTAAACTAAAGCTAAGTACAAATCAGCTTTTTGTTGTCTAGATACATTAATAAAAGAAGCCTTATTTAACTAGATACATCAAAGAGAAAATGGTGGCTTATAACCTCCAAATTAAGGCTGAAATAAAATCAGAATTAAGAGAGTGTAACTCCCCTTAATTCACGCCCATCCAAGCAGCAAGTTGGAGATGTATTTCCTCCAATATTCACGCCCAAATTCAAACAGCAAAGAAGTGTAACTCTTCCTTGGTTCAAGCCTTGAAATAAGCTTGAATGTATGTGGACAAGGGTGTACTTGGACGTCCTTTAGTTGCTCCAAAAGCTGACTGAATTAAACAGCCAATTGAAGGCTGAAATTAAGGCTTAAGATGCTCCAATGTTGACTGATATCAACGGCCACTTGAAGGCTGAAGTTAAGGCTTGTAATGGCTTGTAATTCCTCTTTGAAAACTGATTGTAACTCCCAAGTCAAAGCTTTGAAATTCCTTGTAAAAGAATTTCGGATTCCAAGCTTAAATGGCTGCCATTTTGATGTATCTTTTGCACTTGTACTTTTGTGTGAATGTGACAATATTTTTGAACTAAAATAAGCTAAAAAGAACTAAGAAAAATATAACTAATTTGCAAACTTAAAATGACTAAAGTTTACAATTTATTCAAAGCATAAAAAGAACTAGAATAAACTAGTTAATAAGAACAACAAGAAATTCAAGGGATTGAATATCTTGCTGCCCATGGATAGAATGCATAGCACCAATACATGATGCTACGTCTTGAACCAAAGAAATGTCCATAACCAAGTTGTTAGGCTTGGCTACAACATTCCCCCCTTCTTGAAAAGAGTTTGCCCTCAAACTCGGCAACTCTTCAAACTCATCATAGTAAGGTGATAAATCAGCCACATTAAAGGTGCTACAAACACCATAATCTCCGGGCAACTCAACTTTGTAAGCATTATCATTCACCTTTTCAACAATAGCAAATGGACCATCACTACGAGGACTAACCTTGGAACGCCGCTTGGAAGGAAATCTTTCCTTTCGAAGATGAATCCAAACCAAATCACCAGGTTGAAAACGGACCTCCTTTCTCTTCTTGTCATAGTAGGCTTTAGTCTTTGCATTAGTTTGTTCAATTCGAGAACGAACTTGCTCATGCATAGACTTGATTGCGTTGGCACGCACCTCGGCATCATGACTAAACTTGTTAGGTGAGGGAATGGGAGCAAGATCAATAGGAGTACAAGGATTGAATCCATACATAACTTCAAAAGGACTCAAACCGGTTGTCTTGCTAGGCACTCTGTTGTAAGCAAACTCCGCATGAGGGAGCGTCTCTTCCCATTGCTTGGGACGTTTAGTAGCCAAAGTTCGCAACAAAGTTCCCAAAGTTCTATTAGTCACTTCGGTTTGACCATCCGTTTGAGGATGACTTGAAGTGCTAAATTTCAATTTCGTGCCCATCTTCCTCCATAATGTAAGCCAAAAATGACTTAGAAATTTTGGATCACGATCACTCACCATGGATTTAGGTACACCATGCAAACGAACAATCTCATTGAAAAACAAGTTAGCAACATGAGTAGCATCATAAGTTGTATGACAAGAAATAAAATGAGCCATTTTAGAAAAACGGTCCACAACAACCATAATGGAATCTTTCTTTCGTTGGGTCATAGGAAGTCCCACAACGAAATCAAGACTAACATCTTCCCATGGAGCTTGCGGAATAGGTAAGGGCAAAAGATAGCCTTGTGGAAGACTATGACTCTTGGCCTTTTGACAAACCACGCATCTTTTCATAATAAACTCCACATCACGAACCAATCTAGGCCAATGAAAGTACTCTTGCACAAGAAGAGTAGTCTTCTCTATGCCAAAGTGTCCCGCCATTCCTCCTTCATGAAACTCTTTGATAAGAGATTCTCTTAGGCTTGATCTTGGAATGCACAACCTGTTTCCTTTGAACAAATAGCCATCTAAAATGTAATAATCTTTGTAAGCATGATTAGAACATTATAGAAATAAATCACCAAAGTCATGATCATTTTTGTAACTTGCTTTCACATCTTCAACACTAATCACTTTTGCCTTGAAAGAATTCAAGAGTGTGTATCTCCTTGAAAGTGCATCAGCTCCTTTGTTCATGGCGCCTCTCCTATGCTTGATCACAAAATGAAAAGCTTGCAAATACTCCACCCATTTGGCATGGCGTGGTTGGAGTTTTTGTTGGCTTTGAAGATATTTGAGAGCTTCATGATCTGAATGAAGGATGAACTCCTTGGAAATGAGGTAATGTCTCCAATGGTCCAAAGCACGAACAAGAGCAAAGAACTCCTTATCATAGGTGCTATACTTCCGTTGTGCTTCATTGAGTTTTTCACTAAAGTAGGCAAGGGGACGCCCAACTTGTGACAAAACAGCACCAATACCAACTCCACTAGCATCACATTCTACTTCAAAAACTTCATCAAAGTTAGGTAAAGAAAGAATAGGTGCATTAGTAAGTTGATGTTTTACCTCATCAAAGGCCTTTTGAGCCTTATCATTCCAAACTAACTTCTGATTTTTAGTTAGCTCGGTGATAGGTGCCATGAGAGTACTAAAATTTTGCACAAATCTCCTATAGAAAGAAGCAAGTCCATGAAAACTACGAACTTGTTGAATTGTTTGTGGCGTGGGCCACTCACGAATTGCAGCAACTTTCTTTTCATCAACCTCTATGCCTTGAGATGAAACTTTGAAACCAAGAAAAATAACTTGGGAAGTGAAAAAATGACACTTCTCTAAGTTACCATATAGTTGCTCACGGGCAAGGGCTTCAAAAACCTGTTGCAAATGCATAGCATGCTCTTCTTCTTCCCTACTATACACCAAAATATCATCAAAATAGACTACAACAAATTTACCCATGAAAGGTTGCATAACCTGATTCATAAGGCGCATAAATGTAGATGGTGCATTAGACAAACCAAATGGCATCACAAGCCACTCATAGAGGCCCTCCTTTGTCTTGAAAGCGGTCTTCCATTCATCTCCTTCGAAAATTCGAATTTGATGATAGCCACTTCTCAAATCAATTTTAGAGAACACTTTAGAACCATGCAAATCATCAAGTAAATCATTCAACCTTGGAATAGGAAACCGGTACTTGATAGTGATTTTATTGATTGACCTACTATCAACACACATTCTCCATTCTCCATTTTTCTTAGGTACAATCAAAGTAGGACAAGCACATGGACTAAGAGACTTACGAATAAGACCCTTCGATAACAATTCCTCCACTTGTCTTCTAATTTCCTCGGTTTCTTTGGGATTGGTTCTATAGGCTGGTTTGTTTGGGAGCATGGATCCGGGTACAAGATCAATCTTGTGTTGGATGTCACGCTTTGGGGGTAATCCGTGAGGGATATCTTTGGGGAAAACATGGGAATAGGTTTTGAGAAGAGAGGTGAGGAGTGGGTGGTTTTCTTCTTTGGACGGTTGAGAGGGGGTATCAAGTTGGCTCAAAATGAAGTGTTTGTGAACTCTATATTCATGGAATTCAGATTTTATGAGAGTGGTGAGGGAAGTGGGAGGCGTGGATATGGGGTGATCATTTTTTAGGATTAAAGGGGTAAGGACAATTTTCTTTCCATCCTTAGAAAAGGAGTAGGTGTTTTTGTAACCATCATGCATCACACGCCTATCAAATAACCAAGGTCTACCAAGTAAAACATGACATGCATCCATAGGCACAACATCACACCATAATTCTTCCTCATAAGTTTTACCAATGCTAAATGATAACAAGACTTGTTGTGTGACATGAATCCCTTTACTATGACTTAACCATTGAATTTTATATGGTTTAGGATGAGGGATAGTTTTCATTTTCAACTTGTCTACCATAACTTGCGAAGCTACATTGGTACAACTACCTCCATCAATAATCAAAGTGCATACCTTTCCACCAATGGTGCAACGAGTGTGAAAGATTGCCTCACGTTGCAAGCTCCCTTCTTGGTCCAACATATTGCTAAGCGTACGTCGAACCACCAAGCATTCTCCTTCATCCGGACCTAGGCACGCATACTCATCATTCTCTTCAAGATTGTTGTCCTCTTCAACCTCTAATTCGTTCTCCTCTTCATACTCTACCAAAGTAACAATTTTTTTATTTGGACAATCACTAGCCATATGTCCAAGGCCTTGACACCTAAAGCATCTTCTTGGGGCTGGTTTTGGGTTGGAATTTTGGGTGTTTTGTGAAGGTGGTTTAGAAGTAGGCTTATTGGATGTGGGTTTGAAAGGTGGGAAATTGGATGTTTGCTTTCTTTGGGGAAATGAGGTTTGAGATGCAAAACGTGATGATTCACTTTTGCCTCTTGCTTTTTGTTGCTGCTCATTCTTATGTGCTAAGATAATGAGCTCTTCAAGGGTGGTGTAAGGGTGTAGTTCGGCCACATTGGCTATTTTTGGGTCAAGTCCGCCTAGGAACCGAACCAAAGTTTGAGGCTCATCTTCCTCTACTCCACACTTCATAACAAATCCTTCAAACTCCCTAGCATATTCCTTTACTGATTTCGTACCTTGCTTAAGGTTATGGAATTTTGAAAAGTTTTCTTGCACATAGTATATGGGAAGAAACTTTTGTTTCAACAATTTCTTCATCTTAACCCATGATCTCACTTTTTCTTTGTCTTGCCTTTCCCTCTTGGCACACACACTAGCCCACCAAGTTGAGGCATATTTTCGTAGCTTCAAGGCCACAATTTTCACCTTTTTCTCTTCCGGTGTTTGCTTATAGTCAAACACTCTCTCCACCGTTCTTAACCATTCTACAAACTCATCAGCATCGAGTTTGCCATCATATTCAGGAATGTCTGCTTTTATGTCATTATTAGGCCGTGAACTTTCTCTTTCATGAGAAGGTCTATCATTGTGATTGAAATTAGATTCACTCAATTCTTCATCACTATGATTGGGTGAGCCCTCTTTTTGATGGCGCAACTTAATAGAAAGATCTTTTAACTGATCTTGCAAATATTGCATTCGTTGCTCCATATCTACTCTCTTGTGCAACCTTATTGACATATTCTTGCCAATTAGGGGGTGGGATGTCGGACATGGTTTGTGTTTGGGTATGTGTTTGGGGTATGTGTTTGGGGTATTTGTTTTGCTAGATCCCCCTCCTTCTAGCGCCAAATGTTGTATATTTGGAGTAACACTCGAAATACACAAGGGATAAACCAAGAGATAGATAAGGCTAAGAACCAAAGGTTTCTTAGATAAAGTCACACCACTAAGAAACGTTTTGGGTTCCTAAGATCACAAGCCAACTAGTAGCCTAAACTAGCTAACTAAGCAAAGGAAACGAAATTCCAAATCCAAGAATTTCAGGTTTTGTTTCTAATTCAAGAAACGAATGTAAGACAAGTTTTTTTTATGTTTGAATAATCTGCTTTTTTTCATTCACATTTGCTTGCTATTTATAGTAAACAAGCATCCTTAAGTACAAGCTAATTTAAGTGGCTGTTTAGCTCACTTGTTACACGCCTAAACTAAAGCTAAGTACAAATCAGCTTTTTATTGTCTAGATACATTAATAAAAGAAGCCTTATTTAACTAGATACATCAAAGAGAAAATGGTGGCTTATAACCTCCAAATTAAGGCTGAAATAAAATCAGAATTAAGAGAGTGTAACTCCCCTTAATTCACGCCCATCCAAGCAGCAAGTTGGAGATGTATTTCCTCCAATATTCACGCCCAAATTCAAACAGCAAAGAAGTGTAACTCTTCCTTGGTTCAAGCCTTGAAATAAGCTTGAATGTATGTGGACAAGGGTGTACTTGGACGTCCTTTAGTTGCTCCAAAAGCTGACTGAATTAAACAGCCAATTGAAGGCTGAAATTAAGGCTTAAGATGCTCCAATGTTGACTGATATCAACGGCCACTTGAAGGCTGAAGTTAAGGCTTGTAATTCCTCTTTGAAAACTGATTGTAACTCCCAAGTCAAAGCTTTGAAATTCCTTGTAAAAGAATTTCGGATTCCAAGCTTAAATGGCTACCATTTTGATGTATCTTTTGCACTTGTACTTTTGTGTGAATGTGACAATATTTTTGAACTAAAATAAGCTAAAAAGAACTAAGAAAAATATAACTAATTTGCAAACTTAAAATGACTAAAGTTTACAATTTATTCAAAGCATAAAAAGAACTAGAATAAACTAGTTAATAAGAACAACAAGAAATTCAAGGGATTGAATATCTTGCTGCCCATGGATTGAATGCATAGCACCAATACATGATGCTATGTCTTGAACCAAAGAAATGTCCATAACCAAGTTGTTAGGCTTGGCTACAACACTGAGTTTGTAGAAATGTCAGTTTCGAAAACGATAGTCAAAGTAGCCGATAGGGACGGAGAATGATTTAAGACGTTCTGCGATCCTAAATCACTTTGTATACGCCGATACCTGCAGAAAAATGTTAATTCCACAGATAAAAGAGTAAAAGGATAGAATACGTATCTGACACCTGTGTATCGGTGACAAATGAGTTTGGCAGGTTCTTATGCTTGAAGGAATCCACCGGATGACGTTCGTTGAAACGCTTTCCATGCCTGAGGAAAGCCGACTGATGAATTTGGTATTTTTCTAAGCCTGAAGAAATCTACCAGATGATACTTTCCATGGTTGAGGACAGCCGACATATGAATTTGGCAGTTTTCTGTGCTTGAAGAAATCCACTGGATAATACTTTCCATGCTTGAGGAAAGTCCACAGATGATGAGAGTGCAAGTCTTTGTGTATCGAGAACCTTGTGTCGTGAAATATATGTGGTTCGATTGTCCCCGAACGTGGGCTGCAGTTAGTTCGCTTGTCCCCGAACGTGGGCTGTAGATGGTCTGCTTGTCCCCGGACGTGGGCTGTAAATTGTCCGCTTGTCCCCGGACGTGGGTTGTAGATGGTCCGCTTGTCCACGGACGTGGGGTGGTTGTAATTGGTCCGCTTGTCCCCGGACGTGGGCTGTAAATGGTCCGCTTGTCCCCGGACGTGGGATGTAGATGGTGTGCTTGTCCTCGGACGTGGGCTGTAGATGGTCCGCTTGTCCCCGGACGTGGGCTGTATATGGTCTGCTTGTCCTCGGACGTGGGATGTAGATGGTCCGCTTGTCCCCAACCAGACGTGGGCTGTAATTGAGACCAGCAAAATAAAATTTGCCAGGGGACTCGTATAGACTATGATTGACTTGACCAAGTTTGACTTGACACGACATGACATGATATGAGTATGACTTGTGATTATGTGTGTATAGTTTGAGTGTGTGTGTGCAGACATAAGCAACCGAAAATGCAAAAGCAAAAATTTTCCATCATTTTTGTCATGAGACAAGTGGAGGGTGCCGACTTTCTCCCGAAAAAGAAAGACATGAAAAATGAAGTTTTATTTTCGAACTTCCCTCGATAAAAATTTTGAAAAAGTTTTTGAACTTCCCCAAAATAAAATAATGAAAAAGGAAAGAAGTTTTGAACTTCCTGCTTGAGCATGACGAAATGAATCGTATGGATTTAATTGCTTGTCCTGAAAATAATGTATGCATGATGCATGTTCTTAGGCCAGGAGGCTAAGGACAATTATATCATGTGACACGATAGATGAATGAACTTAAGTCATGGAGCTAAGCATCATATATGGTGTAAAGAAGTGATCTTGAACATCACTTAGATTTGGAAGCTAAGCACGTATATAGATGAAGTGATTATGAACGTTGCTTAGGTCAAGGAGCTAAGAACGATATGCTTTGTATTATTACAAATCATTGATATAGAAATGTTACTCAGCACATTAGGCGATGCATAAAACAATGAACATTGCTCAGGTCAAGAAGCTAAGCAAGTATACAACGTTTCTTCTGATGAATGTTTTCTTGAAAGATGATGAAGCATGTGCGGTAGGGAAACAAGATTTCATGATAAAGGGTTCCTAAGGGAAAGACAATATGGATATGTATGTGTTAAAGAAGTGTGTGAAAGTGATACTAAGGTGAGGCTACAAAGGTTATGGTGATGGAAATATATGTGTGAAGAGTTAAAGATGATGACTCTTTAGGCTGGGTAAGCTAATGTGATGTGGATTCAAGCCTCCAAGTCTAGCTCTAAATGGGTAGGGATATAGAGATAAGCATTGGATATTCTTTGACTTGATCATGCATAGATATGTGGTCGCACCTCAATGTGAGGTTGCCTACGTATCCGTTAGGAATCAGGCCGAACGTAGCTCTAACCGAACTTTGCACAAGTGTATGTACACCTCAAAAAGGTCTTTCAAGGGTTGTAATGTGGTAAATTTGATGGTTTAAGGAAGAAAAGGGTAAAAGGCTCAAGACCCGAGAGAAGCCCCCAAGATGTGTAATTGTGAATTTGAAAATTTTGAATTTTGCAAGTTTATTTTCAACATTTTTTTTAACATGTTTTTTTTTTTTTTTTGCTTTGAATTTTTTTTGGGAAATTCTCTTTGGTAACACCATAGATTTTAATTTTCTTAGTGGTGAATTGCAAAAAATATTATTATCCTTGGTAAACTTGAACTTTTTATAATTTTCAATGGTGAACTTAATGAAACAATTTAGTTAATTTCTAACCATGGTTAACATTTTTTTAAAATAAAAAAGTAAAATTTCTAAAATATCCCCACTTAATACACTTAAATCCCTAAAATGTCCTTACTCAAACCCAACATGTCATCATCAAGATTCAAGATCATCATCTTCATCCTCCTCTTTTTTTCCTCCTTGCAACACCAAACAGCCACGAACAGCTTGCATCTTCATCATCAACACATCTCTAAAAGCCACACCACCAAACCACCACCACCACACGAAACACCACAACAACCTGCTGCACCTGCCAACAACAAACCCACAATAACAACAACAACAAACAACCACCAGTCAAATCACCGCCTATAGCAGCCACCGAAACACACAACAGCCACCAACCGCAACTATCACCTTCACAAAATTCGCCACCGCTTCACGCACCAATACCACCGTCAATTCCACCGATTCACCACCAAACCACCTTCGAACAACTACTAATTCACACTCCAAAAGCTCGCTCTATAGCCCGCAATCACCAATTGCCTACCGCAACCAGCCGCCAGCACCTCCATCCCCTCCCTTTCCTCCATTTCCCTCACTCCCGACACCTCCACCCCCTCCCTTTTCTCTATTTCACATAAATTATTATTCATTTGTGTAGTTAGGATTTCGGTCACTTTAAAATTTCGCAAATTGATTAGAAGTTTGTATTTTTCGATGATGGTGAGGTGAGAAGGAGAGAGGCTAGAGATCGAAGGCCGTCGGTTAGGGATTTCGGGATGGGGAGAGAGATTTTTAGGGTTTTCAAAGGGGAGGAGGTGGGTTTCAGGGAAAGGGGTGCTTGTTCGGGGGTAGGGGAGAGGCGCAGTAGGGTGGTCGTGGGGATGTCGGTGCACTAGAGAGGGCGGAGATTGGGCAGAGGCTGGGCGGAGGTGTGGGTTGGGGCGGCTGGAGTGGTGGCGGCCTGGTGGCTTAGGGAAAGGGGTGACTTTTTTTAAAAATTAAAATTATTTCTAAATCATTTAAATCTAAAAAAAAATCAAAAAAGCTAACTATAGTTAAATATTTAGTTAAAGTTTATCATTAATGTTATAGTTGACTTAATATAAAAGTTCAAGTTTACCAAGGATAATAAAAATTTTCGCAATTCACCACTGAGAAAATTAAAAAGTATGGTGTTACCAAAGAGAATTTCCCTTTTTTTTCATCCTTTTGAATCAATGTAGGCAATCTCAGATCATGCGGTCCATCACTCACTTAGCATTCATGTTTCTCAGGCACGGTACCGAGCACTCGATGAGAGATGCAATTTGAGACGTGTTTGTATCAAAGACATTGGAACACTTGCCTTTAGACATTGTTTTATTGTTGCTTTGCTGCTTTTTTTTTTATTTTTTTTACTACTTGCTTTTTGAATGTTATACAATTACACATCTTCCAATCCCAGAGTTAAGTGAATGTGGGTTGAAGAAATGAAGGCCAAACGTTAGACGAGGATCAAAATGGTTGATGAAGAAATGGAATGTGATTGAACAGTTAACAGGGAATGACAGGGTTGCAAAGGCGCCTCAAGTCATAGGTGTACCTTAGGTTTAGTTCGGTAATTGATTTTTTTTTCTTTTTGAGAATGAATGAATGAATGAAAAATTCTATGATCGAGATGTAAAGGAAATTTGCTCATTTTATTAATGGAAAAGGTGAACAAAACACATGAAACTTATAAAAATTTAAAATGGAAAACCTATGCTAGACATGAATGGGGGAATGAAGATGAATGATAAAGAAAGAAATCATGAAATCTTGCACGAAGGATCTGCTGTGCGCCTTGTGTTCATTACTTCTTGTCACTTGGAGGGACAGGAAGTTTGTTTGCATCCACCAAGTCTTAAATGACGTTCTTCAAATTCCAAAATTGCTCCGTAGTGTGGCCCCTTCGTTGATGGTACTTGCAATGGGCATTGGGATTCCATTTGGCGCTCCTTTCTTCAGGTTTTGGCTCTGGAAATGGCCCAATAGGTGTGATCAAGCCTTGACTGTAAAGGAGATCAAAGACCATATCATAAGTCATTCCTAAAGGAGTGTAACTTCTTTTCTTCTTGGGTAATGGAGCATCAAGAGCTAACACTTCATTGAGATCAACTTGGCTTATATTGTTGGTATTATTTTTGTGCTTAGAAGACGAAGAAGAAGGATGGTCGTTCTTCTTGTTTTTCCAAGTGTTATTATTGTTACTACCAGCAGTCTTTATTATCTCATCCTTGATATTGATGTCGATGTTGTATACAGCTTCGAAAGTGTTCAGTGGAAGAAATTTGAGATGTTCCCTATATTTATAAGTCAGATTTTGAATAAAGAGGTGAACCAACTCTCTTTCTGTGGGAGGATCTACCAAGAGTGAAGCTGTTTCCCTGACCTGTTCAGGTAAGCGGTGAAGCCTTCATTCTCTTTCTGTTCAGGTAATATTGAACCCTTTTAAAATCTACCTCGGTGTCAAAGACACCCTTAGACGCTTAATGCGCCAAAAATCCTAACCCACGGTGTTAAAAACACCTTAAGTGCACTAAGGCACCAACATACAGTTTATTCCTTGTAGGCGTCGTTCGAAGTACGTCTACGTTAAAGTATGTGTGAATATTCTTGGCACTCTTAGGAAGTGGGAATTGACAAATACGATTAGGGACAAGGAAAGTAGGGAGCCGCCAACAAGTTTTTAAGGAACTTGTAAACCGTTCACGGATCATAAAAGGCAACCACGATTAAGGGAGAACGATAGGCAACAACGATTGACACATGAAGGTTACACCCCATTCATAATCCATGAGATTACTAACTCCATATGGTTCGGAACCACGAAAGGAGGATCGGGGATGATGGTACAAAGTGAGTCATGGAGTCACATTCGCCCATATTGGCCTCTACTCGATTCTTATTATGAAAAGTGATTCCTGCAATCTCAAAGGCATACAAACAAAAATTCAATTTTGCTCCAAACTATTATTATGGTAATATGGTTGAATATTAATGCAACATATAATTCTAAAATATCAATGATCACTTGAATTAATAACAAGATTAAAAAGGAACCTAAACCGGTTGTCCAAATTATCTTATTAGGCGTGATTTTTTCAATTACATATTCCCTTTAAACATGCAATATAGTGATCATAATAACAATAGAACAAACATTAATATTGGAAGCAATTTAACAATAATTTCAACAATATAAAATCGTTAGAAAAATAATAGAAATAAAAGGAACAAAATTCTTACTTTGATTCTGTTTGCTTGCAACTATATAATAATAAACGACTAAGTAACTTCAAAGGAATAATAATAATTAAATTAAATTAAATTAAATATAATTGATTTGGGGCCAAACCCTCAAACAGTTCTACCTTTCATGCCTTGTCTTAAGGACAGAACCACGAGTAAAGTATGGACTCCTAGGAGTGCTTGAAGAGGGAATTATGAAAGAAGAAGGGTAGGCTAGTGTTAAGGCTAAAACACAGAAGAGAGAAAATAGAGAATTCATTGATGCCCCATACATCCCCATCGAAGATTGCTTCGCATGAAACGACCTTCTAACGCTTTGTGACCATCTTCCGCAAGCTAGGGAACACGATCGAAGATTGCTTTGCCTGAAACTATCCTCATTTGTTGCAACAATACCCTAAAGAGTATCATCGAAAACCAACTCCTATCGATCCTTTGCTGCTACATCTCGAGCCTTTTTCTTGAATCATAGTGACAACCTTCCACAAGCTAGGGAATGCTACCCAAGCTAGAGGATACCGCCGGAAGACTGCTACGCTTGTAACTACCTCCAATTTCCGCCGTAATAGTCTTCTGCAATCTAGAGAATACTATCAAAGATTGCTTCGCTTGAAACGATCTTCTACAGCCTTGTGACCATCTTCCGCAAGCCAGGGAATATGATCGAAGATAACTTCGCTCGAAATCACCTCCAGTTGTTTGTGACAACCCTTCGCAAGCTAGGGAATGTTGTCGAAGATATCTTCGCTTAAAGTCATCTCTAGTGGTTGTGATAATATTCTGAAGAAAATTACCGAAGATCAACGCTTGTCAATCCTTAAAAGCTTGCTTGAACTTTGCTCCCGCTATTAGACTTTAATTACTCTAATTAATTAGGCAAAGTCCTTTTAGTCATTAATCAGTTTATTTAATCTTAAACACAAGTAAAAAAAACGTTTAGGAAAAACACATAAAGTATGCACAACAAATAATGCACAATTAGTCAAGTAGGCACAATATGTTGCAATGAGTTCGCAACCTAACTATGGCTCTAGTTCTCTAAAGTTCGGGATATGGGTTAGCCAAAGAGGGTCATGGTTAATTGTTCGGATGCACCGCGTGGAAGCCTTACCTTTTGAAGGGTTGGCATAAGTGGATGGGACACCGCGAGTTAAAAACTCGCTTCCATGGTTTGGTGAATTCAACATTCTCGGATGTACCTTTTGTTGCATAGACTGTCAATCAGGTAGATGGAGCATGAATTCCTAGAGGGTTATGTCCATATGTAGAACACATGTGGGTTTCAGAAAAGTGAGAAAAACTCAATCAGGAAGTACGATTGAGAAAATATTGCTAAAAATTGTTCAAAATAAGAACGCTTATTTCTGGCTTGGTATTGGAAGAACTTGGCGCCAGCGAACAGAGGTCGGTGCCGAGGCCGGTGCCGAATTGGCTCTGGCGCCTGGCGACAGGGGTGTTGCCTGGCGCCAGAGTCAAATTCTCGGCGACATACTCTGTTTTCTGACGCTAGTTCCTACATGCCACAACAGCTTTCTGTGCTCGATAAAATTTTCCAGTTTCGCGCAGCTTTATTTCGATCCTAGTTGTGAAAGATATTCCTCAAATTTCCTACATGTAAAAAATCCTATGTTTTTAACTCATTACGAATGGTCTTTCCAATGAGATCTTTTTTATGCATATTACAATAATGTTGATCAAAATTACGCACATGAAGTACTTTAGAACTTTTGGAGTCTCCTCCCCTCATTCTAAAGCATTAAAAAAAAATAAATTTTAGGAATTAAAATAGAAATCCTCCCTAGTGGAGTCGCAAAAAACTAGGAGAAATATTTCAAGCATTACCCCAAACTTGAACCCCACTGTGATCATACACTTAAGCATGGTGGCGTCCAAAGGGAGAAAATATAGAGCAAAAGAGTCGCCAACAAGTTTTAGGAACTTGTAAACCGTTCACGAGGTAAAGGTTACACTCCTTAACGATCCATGGGATCGTTAACTCCAATAGGTCTGGAACCATGACTGGTAGTTTGAGGATGAAGGTACAAATCCAATCTAAAAGAGATTGAACTTTCCCTAATAATAGGCCTCTACTTTATTCTGATCGTATTCATGCAATCAATAGGATTGACCGTATACCAGTTTAATCTATGTTGGTTAAATATTAATGCACAAATAAAACTATTATTGGCGATCACTTGAATAATAATCAAATTAACCTTAAACAAGATTATTAATTATCTTATTAAGCTTGATTACAAGTACAAATTCTCTTTAAACATGTATAAAAGGCGTGATCAAGCAATAATAATAAATATATATCAAGGAACATAATAATAATCATAAATAATAATCATAATAATCATCATCATGAAATAATCATGTTAAAGCATAATATTATCAAGATCCTAGGCATGATACTAACAAGATTAATAACAAACCCTAGCATGTCACTAAACATATAAAGATCAAAGCTTTAGCCCTAACATGCTACTAACAAGAATATTAGGAAAAAAAATAGGAAGCATCACATAAATCATAATAGTCATATTTGATATTAGAAATTATAGTTGTTACCCTAAACATAATACTAGGAATCATAATAACAACCTAGACATGATTTCTATATCATAATATCAATAAATCAATTAAAGCACTTACTTGGATGCCTCGTATCTCTTTCTAATAACAAAATACACACGTTAGTTACTTTAAGGAAAATAATAAAATTAAAAAATTAAATTAAATAATTGAAAAGAGAGTATTGGGACCAAACCCTCACAAAAATCAAACCTTTCACGTCTAGGGCAAAGGCAACTTCGAACTTTGCTAGGTGTGTCTAGATCTTGTGAATGCGGAATTTTGTATGCAAAATGCTAGTTTAGAAAAGAGAGAGAGAGAGTAATCAAGAGATTCTTGATGAGAGTTGGTGATGGAAAACGGAGGTTTTAAGAGGCTATTTATAGAGAAAATAAGCCAGATGTGATAAATAACGTATTAGAGTTTCGAAAAGAATAAATCATGACCGCTGTATTAAACACGCGCGTAGCGCCAAACGCCGGACTCTAGCGCCAGACGCCAGGTATGGCGCCAGATGCTGGTCTTGTCGTTAGACGCTGGAAATAAATTTCCACACGTTTTCTTAATTTGATAAAATTTAGCCGTATAAGAGGGCAAAATCCTATTTCCCTTAAAACACTTCTTTTATTCTGATTAAAACTCTTAAAAGTTAACTAAAGTCAATTTATCAATGCTAATTAAATTAGGAATGAAAAGAAACTTTTAGAAGAATCTAGAAGACTATAATCAATTCTAATTTCATTAGGAATGATAAATCAATATTAGGCCCTCCTCCAAATCATTGGGCCACATATAAATATCAAACCGGGCCAAGTTTAGTAATTCGGCCATAACTTCCTCATTATTCATCAGAATTGGGCTTATGATATATCGTTGGAAAGCTCATTTTGAAACTGACCCAACTACTCCATCATTAGACCCTTGCCATGGACTAAACCAAAATTGATTGGCTATTTTCTTAAAATAGGTTTTCAAAAACAGAGAGAAAGAAAATAAATAAAAACTAACCGCAACACTAGACTTTTCACACTTTCACTTAATTCGATTATGATTCGACGTGAAAGGTACTCATCACTAGATTTGGTTTTGGGGAGACACAAATGGGTGTCTACACTTATTAAGCGCCATTAAAAGTACAAATTCCTTTTAAACATGCATAAAATTGTGATCAAGTAATAACAATAATAATATATCGAGCAACATAATAATAAACAAATTAGATGTAAATTATTCGTTAATTAATAAATAAAATGAAATAATTTGTAAATTAACAAATTAAAAAGTTACGTTAAATAATTCATAAATTAAATAATTACGTGAAATAATTCGCTAAAATTATATAAATCCACGAAACAATAATCATCATCATTATCATAATTATAATCTCAATAAAGCATAATATTAATAGCAAGATCTTAGGCATTATATTAACATGATTAATAACAAACCCTAGCATGTCACTAAACATGAAAGATTAATTAGCCCTAACATAATACTAACATTATATAAGGAAAGAGTAGGAAGCCTCATAGAAACATACATGATATTAGAAATGTTAGTTATTACCCTAAACATGATACTAGGAATCAATAAAACATCTTAACATAATACTATGAATCAACAAAATAATCTAAGCATGATTTTTATATCAAAATATCTATAAAACAATTATATTACTTACTTCGATGCCTCGTACCTCTTTCTAATAACAAAATACACACGTTAGTAAATTCAAGGAAAATAATAAACAAACAATTAAATTAAATAATTAAAATATAGATTTGGGACCAAACCCTCAGAAATTATCAACCTTTCATGTCTAGGGCGAAGACAACTTCGAACTTGGCTAGGTGTGTCTAGAACTAATGTATGAAGAATTGAGTAAAAGGGAAGGTTTAGAAAAACAATAGACATAGAGAAAGAATAAGCTTCTAGCTTTTAGAGAGAAAAAGAGATTATGATTGTGAATGATTGTAGATTCTTGATAGATGTCCTTCCATCTGATAATGTTTTGCCAAAGAATACATATAGGGCAAAATAAATTATGCACAATGGGTTTGTGTAATGAAAAAATTCATGCGTGTCCTAACGATTGCATACTTTATCGAAATGAAAATGAATCAGCAAAGAGTTGCCCAGAGTGTAATCTCTCAAGGTAAGGTTTTGTGGTATTTTCCAATTATTCCTAAGTTTAAACAGATGTATTCAGATTCGGTAGATGTAGAGAAGTTGACATGGCATAAATTTGGTCGGAAAAAGGATGGGTTACTTAGACACCCGGCTGATTCACCGCAATGGAGATTTATTGATCGACAATTCCCTGATTTTGCTAGTGAAGAACGAAACCTACGCCTTGGGTTGTCTACTGATGGTATGAATCCATATAGTTCCCTTAGTAGCATCCATAGTACATGGCCGGTCATGCTAGTGGCTTATAACTTACCTCCTTCGTTATGCATGAAAAGAAAGTACATTATGTTGTCAATGCTTATTTCTGGACCTAAACAACCAGGAAATGACATCGATGTGTATTTGGCACCTCTCATTGATGACTTAAAGTTGTTGTGGGAAGAAGGTGTAGAAGTGTTTTATGCTAATCGGAATTATATGTTCAATTTAAGAGCAATGTTATTTTGCACCATACAAGATTATTCAGCATATGGTAATCTTTCTAGCTATTCTGTAAAAGGGGAAGGTGGCTGTCCTCTATGTGATGATGGTTGGAAAGGTAAATGGTTATCGGCATCTAGAAAGACGGTCTACTATGATCATAGTCCATTTCTTCCTTTGGATCATAAGTATCGTCGAATGAAGAAAGCTTTTAATGGGGAAGAAAATTTTGAAAGTCGCCCAAAAGCCTTTACTAGCCAAGAAGTATTTGAAAAGGTGAAAGACATTCAACTTACTTTTGGCGAGTTAAAGAAAAATAAAGATGCCATTCCTAAGAAAGGGTACAAGAAGTGTTGTGATTTTTGGCGTCTTCGTTATTGGAGATTTCTCTTTGTCCAACATTCTCTGGATATTATGCATATCGAAAAGAATGTGTTTGATAGTTTGATTGGCACACTATTGAAAATATCGGGGAAGATAAAAGACGGTGTTAATGCTCGACTTAACTTGAAGGAAATGAATATGAGAAATGAGCTCCATGCCGTTGAGACTGGAAAACTGGACTATTTGCCACCAGCGTCTTATACACTGTCTAAGAAGGAAAAAGTTGAGCTTTGTGCATCCTTAGCTGGAGTTAAAGTGCTTGAGGGTTATTCTTCAAACATTTCTTCTCTTGTTTCAATGGAGAATTTGAAACTCGTGGGTTTGAAGTCTCATGACTGCCATGTTCTTATGCAAGATCTCTTACCTATTTCTATTCGTTCAATTTTTCCAAAAAATGTACGATATGCCATTATTAGGTTATGTCTTTTCTTTAAGGCAATCTACAGTAAAGTCATCAATCCAAAAGATTTGGATTCCTTAGAAACTGAAATTGCTGTTATTTTGTGTCAATTAGAGATGTACTTTCCCCCGGATTTTTATGATGTAATGATACATTTACCGGTTCATTTGGTAAAGGATATTAGATTTTGTGGTCCCGTGAACAATAGAGCTAAATGGGCCTTCGAAAGACAAATGAAAACTTATAAGGGGTATGTTAAGAATGCTTATCGACCTGAGGCTTGTATCGCTGAGAGAATGCTTTATGAGTTAGCTATGGAATATTTCCTTGAAAGTTTAGGAGATATGAGGACAGTAGGGATTTCTACTTCTCGACACAGTGACACACTTGAGGGTAAGGGAACCATAGGTCATAGAGAACTTGACTTGTCTCCTGAAAAATGGCACATGGCCCACACATATATTCTTTTCAATGAAGATGAAATTGCACCGTATATTAATTGACATATGAGTTTTTTTAAGATTCATACTCGAAAGGCTAGCTCCAAAGCTTTGGCTACTGAACAAAGTAAAACATTTCATCTTTGGCTCAAGGATCAAGTATTGAAAGAGATCAAAAATTCCCCACAAACTGTTTCTAACCAACTTAGGAGTTTAGCTAATGGTCCTGATTTCTCTATTTATGCCATTAATGGCTAAAATTTTTATACTAGGGACCAAGATGATAAAAGCACTATGCAAAACAGCGGGGTATGTGTTGAAGCGGAAGCGATGCATTTGTCTAGTGCTAAAGATAATCGACCTGTTTATAGCAAAATGCAATACTATGGGGTAATTGAAGAGATATGTGAGTTGCATTATATGGGTTTTTCGATACCTATTTTTGGTTGCAAATGGGATGACAATAATAACAATGTTGTATGCGATGGTTTAGGGCATACTACAATGAATCTCAACAAGATAGGTCATGCAGAAGATCCATACATTTTGGCTAGTCAAGCTAAACAAGCGTTTTATGTTACTGACCCGTGTGATAAAAGAAAATCAGTTGTTGTCACATAGAAACCTTGATATGTCATTGATGACAATGATGACAATATTTTTTATGAGGAGAGGTCTACCCCTAGTGAGGTACAAAATGTGGATGATATTCTTGATGATACAACAACATACATACGTAGTGATCATAAAGAAGGGATTTGGCATGAAAAAAAAAATAGTAATGCTCATAATCGACCTAAAAAGCGGCGTCGTATAGGTTATTATGCTACTAAAAAATTTGATTCTTGTGGTTCTAGTAATGAAATTTATAATCTATTCTTGATATAAAGTTTTTAGACAGATGCTTTATTTTATTTGGTTTTAATGACACTTCTTAGAGATGATTTCTAATATATTTGTATGTTTGCAGGTTGATGTCCAAAAAGAGAAAGCAAGCAAGTGCTAATAAGGCCTCTGAAACTGGCGAGGCTGAAGAATCTACTGAGTGTAAGAATCGAAGGGGTCGTACAGTTGCTGCAGTAGTTGGAAAAGCAATTCTGAGTGGCGTCAAAATCCCCTTGGAATGGAATCACAATAAAGTTCCAATTGGGGAAAATAGATATATCTTTTCATCATACATTGGTGCGTGTAGTTGTTCGTGAAAGAGTGAATATAAATTATCGCGACTGGGAGGAAGTTTCGAAAGAAGTTATTCATGACCTCTTTAAATTAATTACGGTAAGATTAAAGGCTTTTTTATTACTTCCATTATCATGAGTTAGTTGCAGAATTGGAGAATACTTTGACTATCTCTTGGTTGTAGACTGTGAATTGGAGAATTTTGTAGGTTTGGATTTCTTTTGTTTTTTTTTCCCCATGAAATTCCCATATCTTCTTAATGCTAACACATTGATTTATACTTTGTTCCTTTTAGTGAAATTTTAATAAATCTAGTTCATTCCAATGCCATTTCCACCATTGAGACTGACCGCATGTAATGACTGGTAGCTAATAGCCATTGTGATGTTATTTCTTATCTCTTGACTAGAAATACAGTCACATGTGCCATGTTTGAATATAACTACAAGTACATGTGGTTTCTGTACCTGCTGTAATAACTTGCCAACAATAAGAGCTCCCTCAACACCAACTTTTTTTAGCAATGGTGTAAACAGGGGTCTGCAATACAATGATAAAAAGAATCATTTAGGATGATAATATTGATAAAATCTAATCTATCAGAGATAATAATATATTCATCCATGCTCCAATTGTAGCAGCAACACGAGGAACATGCCTTTTATGCATGGAAAGCAATTTTAGAGCATATGTCCTGATAGAAAACTCCAATTTAAATTACTCACCACAACAGCAAAAGCAAAAATGAGGGATTAATCTGATATATCAAAAGCTACATTACTAAGCCATTTAAAAACAAATAAAGTAAGCTTGTAATAACAAATTACAAGTATTACCAGTTTTAATCTGATATTCTGACTCACCAGTTTATCTGATGTTCTGACTCACATATTGAAGGATTGTTGTGCTTGTTTGTGTTCATCCCACTTGTATGCTTATATGTGAAAAAGTATAGGAGGCTATTGTGCTACGCATGTTGGGATGATTCTTCCCACTTGTTTGTCCAGTGATGTGATTGGTGGGAACTGAAGGCTGCTGAAGCTAAATCTATCTGGTGGGGTTTACAACTTGCTAGAGAGGCTGGCTGATGAAAATAATCATAGAGTGATTCACAGTTGGTTATCCGGGCCTTGAAAACAGCTCGGAAGGAAGGAGTTCGTTCCATTTAATCATTGATGAGATTCTAGTTCGTTCCATTTCATCATTGATGATATTATAGATGTAGCTGAATCTGATTTATCTACTTATTTTCTCCCTTGATGGGGTTCCTAAAAAAAAGGAAAAAAAAAAAGAAAATCAAGACTGTAGTGTGGCTTCCAGAGAATGATCAAGCCTTATAAAAGCTTGTTTATTCGAATACAGGTATTGTTTTAATATATGAATTTAGGTATTGTCATATCTAATATCTTTTATTTGAATTGTGCAGAGAGGATTTATAGTGCCGGAAGAACGTAGAAATTACGTATTAGGGAGAGCTTCAATCCGGTGGAGAGCTTTCAAGGCCAGATTAAGAAAGGATTGGATGTACGACACCAAGGGAGTAAATCCAAATGTGATTATAAAGAAGCCACCTTCGATATATCCATTTAGTGATTGGACCAAGTTCATTGAAACATATACTGATGATGCGTTTAAAGTAATCTTTGATTTATAGCCCATAACTAATCTTAGTTATGAAATAACCTTTGAAAACTGGGAATTAATTGTTTGTACATTATTATATTAAAGGAACTAAGTGACAAGAATCGACAGAGGGCGAAAATGAACACTTCAAGATATCGAGGAGGTCGAAAAGGGTACTTGTATTATGAACAAGAGATTGTAAGTTTAGAAATGATTATGTTAGATTTTTTGTTGATTTTTTTAAGGAATAACAGTAAATAATCAATTAAGGGATGACTTTTAGTTGTTATATGGAATTGTGTTATTTATATTGTCAGGCTGCTCAACTGAAATGATTATGTCAGATTTTTTGTTGATTTTTTTAAGGAATAACAGTAAATAATCAATTAAGGGATGACTTTTAGTTGTTAAATGGCATTGTGTTATCTGTATTGTCAGGCTGCTGAACTTCATAAACAAGGAGTGCAAGTTAGAGACGTGCCTCGACATTTGGTTTGGATAAGAGCTCATTCCAGACAAAAAGATGGTGCAATGACCTTTGACAATCCTGCTGATTTTGAAATAGCTCAAACAATTGTGAGTTTGTTTCTACTTTTGAATCAAATAAATTATTTGGCTATAATAGATTACACTACCTTAATTAGGTTGTTTATTATTGATGTCATAAAGCATTGGGGGCTCAACAAATCCAAGAAGAAATTGAGTCCACTGGCCGGAATGATATCCTAGTGAAAGCATTAAAGAATCCTGAACATGGTGGTTGTGTTAGGGGCGGTGGGTCGGGTGTTACAAATAAGATGTACTTTGGCTACAACAAACCATTACTATAAAGTCAATTACAATCAGATCTTAAGTGTCTCAAATAAAAATTAGAAAATGTGGTTAACACACAAAATTTGTTGTTGTCTTACTTAATGTCAAGTGGACAGGTTAACGCAGAGAAATTGAAAGAACTTGGTGATTGAAATGGAAACCAAGTTGCCCACCAGTTAGCGGGTATCCAAGCAGGTGGATCTGGTGGCCAAGATTTTGATGGCCTTGTCTTGGGTCCTGACAGTTGGCTTCAAGGTCTTAGCTTCCCACTTGCTTCAGAGCAAAACAAAGATACCCATCAGTTAGCAAGTGTCCAAAAGGGTGGTTCTGGTGGTGAAGAGTTAGATGATCATTTAGATGTATTTGGCTCCAAAGGTGACCAAGGGGTTCAAGGTTTCAACTTCCAAGAGCAGAATGTTCAAGCGTTTGAGGTTCAACCCGACCCATACCATGTTGCGTGGCTTGAGGAGGAATATGTGCTAGAAAATGAGAATTTGGAAACGCATGTACTCAATAATGAACAAGACATTACTGGCCAACCATTTCTAAAGGTAACATTATTTCATAATACTTATGTTTGATGTAAGTACATATATCCTAGATTCTTCTGATGGTGTTAAATTATAGACTACTACATCTTATCAATCCACAAAAGGTTTATTAATACCATAATCCATATTTAGGGAGTTGATAGTCTTTGTTCCTTGGCAATTAAGAGTGACAAAGGGGTCGATATAGTTGCTATTGGAGAAGTGTATGTTGGGATGGAAGGAGAAGTTGTCAAGCATCAGTAGAAGCCTGTCCCAAGTGGTCATTATCGAGTTTGTGTTAAAGAATAAATCAACCTGTAGGGAATATTTCAAGTGTTAATCCCCTAGCTTGAACCCCACTGTGATCATACACTTAAGTACGGTGGCGTCCAAAGGGAAAGAAGATAAAGCAAAAGAGTCGCCAACAAGTTTTTTAGGAACTTGTAAACCGTTCACGAGGTGAAGGTTACACCCCTTAGCGATCCAAGAGATCGTCAACTCCATAAGGTCTTGAACCAAATAGGGTTCGGGGATTAAGGTACAAATCCAACCTAAAAGAGATTGAACCTGTCCTAATAATAGGCCTCTACTTTATTCTGATCGTACTCATGTGCGCTTTCTAACTAACATGCAATCAATAAGTTTACCCTAAACCTGTTTATCTATTTTGGTTGAATATTAATGCACAAATAAATCTATTATTGACGATCACTTGAATTATAATCAAATTAACCCTAAACAAGATTATTAATTATCTTATTAAGCGTGATTACAAGTACAAATTCTCTTTAAACATGCATAAAAGGCGTGATCAAGCAATAACAATAAATATCAAGCAACATAATAATAATCATAAAAATAATAATAATCATGATAATGTTAAAGCATAATAATAGGAAGATCCTAGGCATGATACTAACAAGATTAATAACAAACCTTAGCATGTCAATAAGCAATAAAGATCAAAGCTTTAACCTTAACATGATACTAACAATCATAAATATTAAAAGGCATCATACTTTTAATCATACTTGATATTAAAGTTACTCTAGACATGATACTAGGAATTTATTGTTGTCACCCTAAACATCAAATTAAGGAAAACATCCAAACATGATACTAGGAATCATAAAAACAATCTAAGCATTATTTCTACATAATAACATCAATAAAAACCATTAAAGCACTTACTTGGATGCCTCGTACCTCTTTCTAATAACAAAATACACACGTTAGTAACTTCAAGGAAAATAATGAACAACAATTAAATTAAATAATTGAAATAAAGATTTGGGACCAAACCCTCATAAATTAAACCTTTCACGTCTAGGGCGAAGGCAACTTTGAATATGGCTAGGTGTTTCTAAATCTAATGAATGCGGAATTTTTATATTTGAGAGAAGGCTAGTTTAGAAAAGAGAGAGAGAGAGTAATCAAGAGAATCTTGATGAGAGTTAGTGAATGAGAGAATTGGTTCCTCAAAACGGAGTTTTTAGCACGTTATTTATAGAGAAAATCAGCCAAAAAGGTAAAACATCAAAACAGAGTTCTGACGCCAAAAGCCAGATTAGCGCCAAACGCTGACCTTAGCGCCAGGCGCCAAACGTAGCGTCAGGCGCTACAGCTGGCGTTTGGCGCTGACTCATAAATTCACGCGTTTTGTTAAAATTAGATAGAAATTGTCGTACAGGAAGATAAAATCGTATTTTCCTCAAAAATGTTCTTTTATTCTGATTAAAACTCTAAAAAGTCAACAAAAGTCAATTTAACAATGCTAATTGAATTTAGAATGAAAAAAACCTTTAAGAATAATCTAGAAGACTAAAACCATTCCTAATTGCATTAGGAATGATAAATCCATATTAGGCCCTCCCCTAGATCATTGAGCCGCATATAAGGCTCAAACCGGGCCCAGTTCAGTAATTTGGCCATAACTTCCTCAATATTCATCGAAATTGGGCTTATAATATGTCGTTGGAAAGCTCTTTTCAAACCCCATCCAACTACACTAATATTGGACCCATATCATGGATAAACCAAACTGGATTGGCTGTTTTCTTAAAATAGGTTTTCAAAAACAAAGAGAAGAGAAAAGAAATTAAAACTATCTGCAACACTAAACTTTCCACACTTTCACTTCATTCCATTATGATTCGACGCGAAAGGTACTCATCACTGGGTTTGGTTTTGGGGAGACATAAATGGGTGTCTACAGAAGCCCCCACTTTGACTGAGTTTGGAGAAACGCAAGTTTCGAAAACAAAAGTCAAAGTATCGATAGGGACGGAGAATGATTCAGAACGTTCTGCGATCCTAAATCACTCTTGTAACTTCGATACCTACAAACTAACGTTAGTTAAACAGATAAAAGAGTTAAGAAACGCGTATCTTGCACCGTCGAGCACACGTCTCTGAAAGTAACCAATTTGCTGATGTATTACTGTTTTGATGACCTCCTACCAAGAGAATGCCATCCCGCTTAAAAACCGCTACGCTTGTAACTGCTTCCAATTTAGAAGATTGTTTCGCTTGAAACGATCTTCTTCCGCTTTGTGACCATCTTCCACGTCTAAGGGAACATGATCAAAGACAACTTCGCTTGAAATCACCTTCAGTTGTTTTTGACAACTTTCCACAATCTAGGGAACGCTGCCGAAGATATCTTCGCATGAAACTATCCTCATTTGCTGCGATAATTTTCCAAGGAAATTACCGAAGATCTCCGCTCGTCGATCTTTAAAAGTTCGCTTGAACATTGCTTCCGCTATGCTTGTACGTCGGCGCTTTTGCTGCTTGAACCTGTATGTCAGTGCCTTTTGCTAAATGAATGAACCAATACGTCGGTGCCTTTTGCAAATGAACCAGTATGTCGGTGCCTTTCGCGATGAGCCAATGCTTAGGCGCTTTAAGCTAAGTGAGACAATCTTTCATCAGGCCGATCACTTTATGCAATCAAGCTGATTACTAAAAATCGTGTCAAATCACTTAGAGGGCCTAACTGGCGTACCAAGGAACCCAAAATATATTGCAACAGGATAGAAAAACCGTACTGAGTGGCTGAATGTTCTGGCGCCGCTGAAAAAACATGAGCGCCAATTAACTGGCTGTAGTGCCAGACGCTGGAGCTAGCGCCAGGCGCCAAGCCTATCTGTTGACGCCAAGGTCTGGCACTTGGCGCTAGAGTCGGGTTTTCCTTAAATACCCTTCTCTTCTTCATTTTTGCTGCTTCTTGATTGAGGGTTGAAGTAGGTTGTTGGGACTACTAACCCTAAACAAATTAGAAATTTATAATACCTAAACTTACACTATACTAGTTAGTGGCAAGTAAAGGGTCGAACCCAAAAGGACTAAGTGTATCAATTTGTGCTAACTAGACTAGTAGGAAAGCTTGTGAGATAAAGAGAGGTTCAACTAAACACAACTAAGAACAAATAACTAAAACTAGGGAAAGTGGAATCCAATTACATCATTACATTTAATAACATCATACAATTAGATGAAAATGACCTTGATTAGGAACAATCAACACATTTAACTCACTCTCGCACAATTAAGCATGTTAATTATCCTACTAAACTAATTCACTCTCGTCCTACTAGCCTAGAAAAGGTATGGAAGAAATTAGGGCTCTCAACCGACTCACTCTCGCACAATCGATTGAAAGCACAATAAAGAACATAGAATCAATTAGCTAGAAAGATTCTAATCCATAAAAGCATCATCCATACTTAATAATCAAGAAATAATTCCATACTAATCACAATCAATCATTCAATTTATTAACATAACCTTCATCCATTTCCCTAGAACAAAATCTAAGCTAACATAATGAAGAAAGACATGGAAAACAAGGTAAGATAAGAATAAAAACAAGATTAAACAAATAAACTAATTAATCTACTCAAATCAATAAACAAAAAGCAAAAACTAAGAACTAAGCAAGAAATAAAGATGAGAGAAAGTTAGAAAATTCTCATTGAATAGATGAGAAGAAGTTCCACAAAGTTGCTTCTTCAACCTCTCAAAAACTCCATGTAAATCCAAGCTTTCTCTCTCTACACTACTCCTAAACTAACCCTAAGAGAGAGAAAGTAAAGGCTAAACTAATCTAATCTAAAAATAAAAATGTTGATTGATAGTTAAGTGAGAAAATAACCCCAAAGGGTTATTTATAATACAAGCTAAAATATTTCGTCAAAAAAAAAAAATAATACAAGCTAAAATAATGTAAAAGAAATTAAAAAGAAATAAAACTAAACTAAAAACAATTAAAATACTAAACTGAAAACCAACAAAAAAACAAAACTAAAAATAAAATAAAATAAAAGGAAAATGAAAAACCCCCAAAACCCCACTAAATCGTCCAAACCCACGAAAATCAAATCAGACTACCCCTTTCCCCTTCACTTTCGAATTTGGCTGCTTTAAAACTTTCTTCACCAACAATCATAATCACCACCGTAAATCAACATCATCATCATCTATCGTGGCCGTCGAATTTTCATTAGAAATCACGTGAAAAGCTCGTGGTTGACCCACAATTGCGCGCCCGCACAGAAGACGCGCACAGGTCACGCAAAGATTCTACCTCGACTCTGATTTTGGACCCCAATTTGCGCGCTTTCTGACAGGGCTGCGCGGCCGCGGTGGAGGCTTGAGATGGTGAGTTTGGGTTTTGTTAGTTGCGCGGCTATTAGGTGAGTAATTTGGTGGTGATTTGGGTGGTTGATTGTGGGTGAAGGGCTGGTGGTTTAATTGGTGTTGCGGGGGTCGAATTAAGGTGGTAATTGCTGGCGGTTTGGTGGCGAAATGGGTGGTGCGTGGCTGGAGATTGGTGAGCGCGACTGTTGCTGCAATTATTGTTTTGGTGGCTGACGGTGGTTGCGACGCTGTGGGAGCAGGGGATTGTGGTGGTTTGCTGCGGCAGGGTTGGTAATTGGTGGTGATGTGCGTGGTTGTGAGAGTGGTTGATTGTGATGGTGGCTGGCAGCAGGGGAGTGTTGGTGAGGTGGTGAATTGGTTGTGGCGGGCAGCAGGGCTGCTGTAGGAGGATGATTTATGTGAGGTTGATGTGGTGGTGTTGGTTTGGTTGTGGCTGAAGGTGTTGGATGTTAGAAGGAGGAGCAGGGGCTGCTGGCGCGAATTGCCTCGAACCTCGGACCCCGAACACGATTTGAACTTGAAACCCGGAACACCTACAACCAAAATCACGAGGGTATTACCACGAAATAAAATAAAATAAAGATAAAATAAAAATAAAATAAGATAAATAAAATAAAATAATATAAGACAAATAAAGTAAAATAAAAAGCTAAAACTAAAGAAATAATGAAATAAAATGAAATAAAATAAAATTAAAAAAAATAAAAAAAAAAAAAAACCAAAATCTAAAAGAAAATAAATAAAATGAGAGAAGCGGGAAATTATTAACTAAAACTACAAAAATAAACTAAAAACTAATAAAAATGCAAAAATACTCAAAATAAAGGTAAAAGGCAAGAATAAGAACAAAATAGAAATAAAGGATAAATAGGGTTAAATTATTGGAAAATAAGCCGGAAAACGACTCAATAAACACCCTAAAAGTGACATAAAAGTCACTTATCAAACTCCCCCAAGCTAACCTTTTGCTCGTCCTCGAGCAAATTAACATGAAACACGAGAGAAGGAGAATGATTTATTCAAGCAAATCTAAGACACTAAAGGAGACAAGAATGTACACTAACTCACTTTCGTAGGAATCACGGTCAATTTTAGCAACTAAAGACAAGCCCTTTAAACCCCTAGATCGCCCTAGAGGACGAGTGTGCTCTCGTGAGGTTGTCTTAAGAGTTTAACCCACAACTCTAAACAAAAACCAAGGCAAGGCAATAAAAAGAAAAGAAAAAGAAACATAAAAAGAGAAAGAAAACACAAATTTCATATTTGGTCGAGAGATAGAAACAAGCACCAATGAATGCAAACCTTTCTAAATAGACAAATGTATGCACGTTTCAAGATGTCAATGGTTGATTGAAACATAACATATACTAAGCATAGAGAACTAATGGGGACACAATCCACCCTAGCCCCAACCAATCGGACTGCGTTCTCTCCACTAGCTTCAAATCAACCCTTAAACTAGCTTCTCATGATTTCACGAAGGAACCGGAAAAAGATAAAGAAATGAAAAACTTTGAGAAGGTAATCTCGACATCTCAACTATGCATACTCGATCTCTCCATAGGTTTGAAATCTATACCCCTCCACCGTTCTTTGACCCAACCCCACTAAAGTCTAAGGGTCTTTTATTGGGTTGTAACGTAAGACTAAGGGTTAAGGCGGGGTAAAAAATTTGAAAATTTTGGTAATATTTCCTAAGTAAAGCAAAAGAGTGGCCTACTCTCAAAAATAAACTCAAGAAGTCACAAAATATCAAACAAAAATACCAAAAATGCCATCTCCCCCAAGCTTATTCAACACTAACACAATATACGAAGTAACACTCCCCCCCCCCCCCAAGCTTGAACGAAGCATTGTCCTCAATGCTTTAACTAGGGAAGAAAACGAAACCAAACTAAAATAATTTTGTGTTTTATGTTTCTTTTTCATTTTTTTTTAGCTCTTATTTGATGTTCTTGCCTTTTTTTAACCATGGACGTCTTTTTCTTGAAACTTCATTTGATTTTCTTGAATTGCATCTTTCTTCTCAAACTTTTTGCATTTTATTTTTTCAAGCTCAACTTTCAAGACCTTACTTAAACCAATTCACAAAGTTTTCTTGCTCATGATCAACACTCTCAAAACTCAAACTTCACATGCCAATGCTTCACTAACTAAAAGGGTTGGTAAACATAGGCCATTGGGTTTGTAACGCGGTTTAAACAAGAGCGGGAAACATTAGGCTCAAATTGGTTAATAAGGAGGTCGATGCAAAATAGAAAACCAAATTTGTAACAAAATAAAAAGAAGATAAAGAAAAATGAGAAAAGGTGCCCTTTTCCTCCCCTAGAGTGGCTCGGTCACGATTTTGGGAGCTAGAGGTCAAAACAAGGATTAAGACATGCATAGTCAAGGATCCTAAATAGCCGCTCAACAAGGTGATGAAGGCAACCAAATGAAGCTTACAAGGGATTATAACCAAACAAATACCAACCAAGGGTTTCAAATCCACTATAGTGAGCAACTCCATCTTACCACATTCCCGTGAACTAAGACTTCATGGACCCCTAAAAGTTCTTAACCCGAATACCTTAGCATATATTATCCTAGAGTAAACCAATAACACTCTCAAACCGTGCACACATTTACCACTTAGGAAGAAAAAACATTCAAGAATTCAAGTCCCAAAACAAAATGTCCAAAATAAGAACAAACAAAACACATTTTGCCAAAATTACCTTGAAAGTAAACAAAAATCTTTTGGATTTTTCAAAATAAAAGAAAAGACATGGAAATGCATATACTCAAGTGCATGGCGTAAATGAATAAACATCCCACCAAACATGATAGAATACCCTCCCCCCAAGCTTGAGTGAGACAATATACTCAAATATAAACCAAATAATCCATGGGAAGGGAAAAGAAAGAAATCAATCCAACAAACCAACACATGTCCAATGAATCACCAACCATTAGAGAAAGAGCTAGGAAAGATATTACCGGATATTGGTGGGTGTAAATACCCACAAATGAACCAATTTAACCTTTCAAAGCCGATTTCCTCTTGAATTGAATCTCGATTTCCATATGCTAGCAAAAATAGGCATCAAACTTCCTTGATTCTTGATCCAAATCAATGCATAAGTGTATATCAAGTTATGTACCTAGAAAAAAGCACACAAACATTTCCATGAGAGAAAATCTATTCTAAAAAGAAAAAAAAATAAAAGCAATAAAAACCTCGGGTTACTTCCCGAGAAAAGGCTTGTTTAACGTCCAAGCGAGACCTCTCTAGTAAATAATATTACAACGAACGCAAGAGCTTATCAAATGCACTACTACCCATTTCATAGGATAACAAGTAGGTAAATGAAGGAAGGAGGACGTGCAACAAGATTATTACACGTAAGTAAGGAGGAAGATGCCAAAAGAAAGAAGAAAAATCAAAAGAAAAATCAAGAAAATAAGAAGAGAAAGAAGAAGAAAAATAAGGAAAAGAATAAAAAGGCAAAACCTCCTCAAAATCTTTATGGGTGGCACAATCACCCATTTCCTCAATAATAGGAGGATGAAAAGGAAAAGTCTCATCAAACAAGAGATGGTCCTCAATAGGCTTTTTGAAAAAAGAAGGGAGGAACATGGGATAGTAGGATATGTGGTCAAATTTCCTTGAGAAAGGGACATGAGGAAGGGGAGGAGAAACAATGGTCTCACAAAGCCTCGCATCACCAATGAGGGCATGAAAATCAATCATAGAATCCTCAAAAGAACACTCATGACTCACATCTCCCTCAAACAAAAACTCTCCAATAGAAACAACCTCATCCTCCTCTCTATCACAACGATGAACAACAACTCCCTCAAGATCTTCAAAGCCTAGAGTCTCTAAACCATGCATGAAAGGATAAAGGTTTCTCTCAAACTCATCCCTTTCCCATGAAGCATTTCCAATGAACTCTCTCAAAAGGCTATAGTGATTTGTTACACCTTCAATGAACATACTAGACATAACCTCAAATGATTCCAAAGACTCATGGATAGATTGAGGAAGTTATGGTCAATTTACCAAACTGGGCCCGTTTTGAGCCTTATATGTGGCCCAATGATCTAGGGGAGGGCCTAATATGATTTATCATTCCGAATGCAATTAGGAATGGTTTTAGTCTTCTAGATTCTTCTAGAAGGTTCTTTTCATTCCTAATTCAATTAGCATTGATAAATTGACTTTTGTTGACTAGTTTTAATTAAAATCAAATAGCATTTTCAAGGAAATTATATGATTTTATCCTCCAGTACGGTAAACTTATCTGATTTTCGAAATCGCGTTAAAACTAGGGTTGGCGCCTGACCCCAAGCTTTGAAGCCTGGAACCAGGCTTGGCGCCTAGCGCTAGCCATTGGCGCCTAGCGCTAGTTAGCCAGGGTTTGCGCCAGCTCTGTTTTGTTTATTTTATCTTTTTGGCTGATTTCTCTATAAATAACATATTAAAAACTCCGTTTTCATGCACCAATTCTCACGTTCATTCACCTACAATCAGTTTTCATTCGCAATCATTAATTCTCTAATTCTCTCTTTAATCATTCACCAATTCTCATCAAGTTTTCTTGATTATTTCATCTTTCTCTTTCTCTTTTTCTAAACTTTGTTTTACATACAGAATTCCGCATTCATTAGATCTAGAAACACCTAGCCATATTCGAAGTTGCCTTCGCCCTAGACGTGAAAGGTTTAATTTCTGAGGGTTTGGTCCCAAATCTCTATTTCAATTATTTAATTTAATTGTTTGTTTATTATTTTCCTTGAAGTTACTAACGTGTGTATTTTATTATTAGAATGAGGTACGAAACATCAAAGTAAGTGCTTTAATTGATTTTTATTGATGTTATGATGTAGAAATCATGTTTATATTGTTATTATGATATTCCTAGTATCATGTCTAGGGTAATTTTAATATTAAATATGATTGTTACGATGCTTCCTATGTTCTTCCTAATATTTATTCATGTTAGTATCATGTTAGGATTAAAGATTTGATTTTTATTGCTTAGTGACATGCTAGGGTTTGTTATTAATCTTGTTAGTATCATGCCTAGGATCTTGCTATTATTATTATGCTTTAATATTAACATGAACATGATTATGATTATAATTGTTATAATTAATGATGATTATGAATATTATTATTATTATTATTTTGATGATGATTATTTTGTTTATGATGATATTGATTATTATGTTGCTTGATATTTATTGTTGTTGCTTGATCACACCTTTTTATGCATGTTTAAAGGGAATTTGGTACTTGTAATCACGCTTAATAAGATATTTAATAATCTTGTTAGGGTTAATTATGATTATATTCCAAGTGATCGCCAATAATACATTTATTTGTGCATTAATATTCAACCAACATAGTTTAAGCAGGTTTAGGGTTAATCCTATTGATTGCATGTTAGTCAGAAAGCGCACATGAATACGATCAGAATAAAGTAGAGGCCTATTATTAGGGCAGGTTCAATCTCTTTTAGGTTGAATTTGTACCTTCATCCCCAAACCCTTATTTGGTTCTAGACCTTATGGAGTTGACGATCTCTTGGATCGTTAAGGAGTGTAACCTTCACCTTGTGAACGGTTTACAAGTTCCTAAAACTTGTTGGCGACTCTTTTTCTCTATCATCTTCCCTTTTTGGACGCCACCGTACTTTAGTGTATGATCACAGTGGGGTTCAAGCTAGTGGGATTAAAGCTTGAAATTTATTCCCTACAATCATCCTCAAAAATATCTAGCATATCCACCTTGTTCTCATTGTGAACGTTTATTTATTCATACACATTCTCTTGAAAATTTTCATTCTTAATCCACCCTTCATCATCATCATAAATGTATGGCAAGGCACTAGATTTTACAATAGAATGCACTTCATACTCGGGAGAGGGATTTGAAACATGCATGAAAGAATTATTGTAAGAACAAGAAGAGGCATCATGATCATTTGAATTGCAATGAGAACAATAGCAAGGGGATGGAGTATTGATCAAAGAAGTGAAAGAAGAGAAATTTTCTAGAGTTGGTTTAGCATACAATGTCATTTCTCACTCATATGTATCTCTAACTAACCACTCAATAAAATCCCAACCAAAAGATTCTTTACCACACATAGACTCAACTATAAACCTAGTTTCTTCATTTAGACCCTCATAAATCACTAAGCACATATCCCATTCTTCAATTCCATGATTAGGACCAACAAAGTCGCCAAGCCTATAATAATATCTCCAAAACACCTCATTATCAAATTGTGGAAAATAAAAAATAGCCATTGAAATAAATCTACAAAAGAACAAGGGAACCTGCAAACACAAGAATAAGTAGAGAATATATACTCAAAGGCCACCACGATAAAGGGACAACGATTGACCCGTGAAGGTTACATCCCATTAATAATCCATGAGATTACTAACTCCATATGGTTCGGAACCACGAAAGGAGGATCGGGGATGATGGTACGAAGTGAGTCATGGAGTCACATTCGTCTGTATTGGCCTTTACTCGTTTTTTATAGTGAAAAGTGATTCCTGCGATCTCAAAGGCATGCAAACAAAGATTCAATTTGCTCCAAACTATTATTAAGCTAAATTGGTTGAATATTAATGCAACATATAATTCTAAAATATTGTGATTTCTTGAATAAATAACAAGATTAAAAAGGAACCTAAACCGGTTGTCCAAATAATTTTATTAGTCGTGATTTTCAATTACATATTTCCTTTAACATGCAATATAGTGATCAATAAATAATAATAAAATAAGCATTAATATTGAAAGCAATTTAACAATAATAGAGTTAGTCAAATCAAATATAAATAAACCTAATCATGATACTAGAAATAAGAATAAAAATAAGAGTAATTAAGTGATTAGTTACTCACTTTCCACGTTTCCTTGAATTGCTACATCATGAATAAACTGCTAGTAACTTCAATAAAAGTAAATCAAATGGAAATTAAATTAAATAAATGTAGATTTGATTTGGTCCAAACCCTTAGTTAATTATTCCTTTCACGCCTTGGCTTAAGTATAGAACTTCAGGTATTGTATGGACTCCTTGGAGTGCTTAAAAGAAGAAATAGTGAAAGAATGGGGAGGCTAGTGTTTAGGCTAAAGAGGGAGAAGAGAATGATTTTATGATCAAGCTTGTTGATGATTGAAAAAGGGGTGATATGACCTCTATTTATAGAGAAAAAAGAAGGGTCGAAAAAACAAAATAAGATCCGAATTAAATCGGAATAAAACTTGATAGACTTCACTTTTTGCGGTTTTTGTTTTTATCATGTCTTTTGATCCAGAAATCGGAATAATATAAATAAGATATCGTTGGAAAGCTCTTGAAATCTTATTTCTAACCCAATTAGAATCGGATTAAAATATTTTGTAGAATAAAAGATATGGCTGAAATAGTGGGACGGTGTCAGTTTTGGATAGAGTTTGATATTTTATTCATATCTTTTCCGTTATAGCTCGGAATTGATATTATAATATATCATTGGAAAGATAATTTCAAGGGCTATCTAACCATATAATATTTGGATAAAACTATGAAGCACGAAAATCATATTTGACTATCTTTGAATGTCTTTCAATTCGGATAGAAATAGGATTTTCCAAAAGAAAAGTTTTATTCAATTTCAAACTCTTTAATCTTATCTTTTCAAAAAGGATAATTAAGATCTTTTAGAAGCTTATAGAAGCTTCTAATTAATCCTAATTGGTTTAGGAATGGGATTAAATAATTTAGACCCTCCACATGATCATTGGGTCGTAGGTAAGGTGGGCTTAGGTTCGATTTGGGCTCAATTTAATATTTTGGTCATAACTTATTCATTATAACTCGGATTTGGGCTTATAATATATCGTTGGAAAGATCTTTTCGAACTTCATCCAATTATTAAATCATTGGACCCAGATTATTGACAAAATAAACTGTATTAAATGTTTTTATAAAAAGGACACGAAATGAATGATTTTAAAGGACACGAAATGAATTATTTTGGGTTTAAAGGCACGAAAAGAGGAAAATAAGTTATGGTTTGGGGAAATGGGCTAGGAATTGGGTTGGTTATGAAATGGAAATATGGATATAAGCACTCCAAGATTAAATACTCAACCCGACCAATAATGGCGATGAAAGGTTGTTCATCATCGGGTTTGGTTTTGGGGAGACATTTTTAGGTGTCTACACACTATCAATTAGAGATATCAATAATCAAATCATAAATAATATCAATCAAGAATTAAAGTATAAACATGGATTCCCAAACCTTAGAAATTAAACTACTAAAACATGAAATAAATAATTAAAGCTAAATCTAATAAAGAAAGCATAATTAAAATAAAGAAATAAAATTACCTCAATAAATAAAACTAATAAACTCAAGAACAATCCATGGAGAATCCATGGAGTTGCCCATGAGAAAACTAGGGCTCAGAAAACGAACGTAAAATAAAATGTATAAAAAGGCATAAGGGAAAAATAATAATCCCTTCAATTATTTATATTATCCTAAACCTAAAAAAAAATAGGAAAATAAAAAGAATAACGGAAGTTTAATGATTGGCCGAATTTAAGTGTTGTAGTCCAAGTAAGACTCCTCATCAAATACGCGCACCACCCATCAACAAGCAGCAGCTTACGCTTGCTCGCACAGTACGGGCTGGGCGATGGTTTGGCAGCTTCACATGGTCGACTTCAAAGGCTTTTATCTCAAGATCTAGGAGGCGTATAGGAACGTGCGACCTATCAATAGAAAGCTCTTCTAGTCTAGTTTCCAATGCAACTTGAATCGCTTTAATCCGATATAAAAAATTCAAGATATGTTTAAAATAGTGAGAAAAGGTCATTTTTGATACTTTGCAAACCTTCGTTTTTCTTCGTTTCTAACTCAAATTTATTTCCGTAAAGTGTATAACAACCCTTGTGGATGCTTTATTCATTCCTCACGCATATTAACCTCATAATAAGCTTCCACAAATGCATATTCTTCATTAAGCGACCTCGATTTATCAACTTTTTATCCTTTCATTGTCCAATTCTTCCAAAACTACTTCGAAAGCGTCCAAATAGTTATAGAAACTACCTGAAACATTAAGAAAACACAACCGAAGCGTAATAGAGCACAAAATGGACAACTTATGCATTTGCAACCTAAAAAGAAACTATAAACTTAGCATAAACGTGCCTATAAATCCTATATAAATGTGATTCATCAATAACATAAGTCTAGAAACAAAACTGATCAAAATAACAAGAATATTTTTATAATTATCGTTTTAAAATATGCAATTATTTCATTAAGTATTTCATTATTATCATTTAATTGGTTTACCATACTTGCTTGTTTTAATTACAAATTTCATGTTATAAATTTACGAATGAGAAATAATTTGTAAATAAAATTAAACAAATTCTTCTATTGATGTGCATTTTGGTAATTTATGTTGTTTTTGGACATGATCTTGAAGTTGACTTTGGCCTTTAAAGGACACTGTTAAAAAAAATTTGCAAGACTAGTTTAATTAGAAGGAAAATTTGCAAATTACAGCCAATTAACAAAAAATTGCAAATTGCAGCCCAAAAGTTCATATAAAATGTAAATTGCACCCTAATTCAATTCTTTCATCGGTTTACATGTCGAAAAATCTTCGTTTAAGGTTTTAGGGGCCATTTTAGCCTTTTGATGTCAGAATTGTCTCGGAATTAGCAAAAAAAATAACATAAGTGCCTCGTTTTTCGTAACATAAATGTATCGCTTTGTGGGAAAGTGTAAAAATGAGACACTTACGTTAATTTTTTTGCTATTTCCGAGCTCAATTCGAAAGGGCTAAAATGGCCACTAAAACCTTAATCGAAGATTGTTCGACATGTAAACCAACTAAAAAGTTGAATTTGGCTGCAATTTACAATTTATACGAACTTTTGGGATGATATTTGCAATTTTTTTAAAATGGCTGCAATTTGCAAAATATGAAATTTAAATTGCTGTAATTTGCAAATTTTCTTAAATGGAGAGAAAGAAAGTGAAAGTAGTGGAGTAGAATTGAAATGTTGTTGTTGTTGTTGTTGTTGTTGTTTTTTTTTTTTTTTTTTTTTTTTTTTTTTTTTTTTTTTTTTTTAATATCAAGCTTTCTATTATACTAGTTTTGTGCCCATTGCAATGCTCGGATTTTTTTTCTATTGAATTTTAAGATAAAATTTTAATCTATGTATCAAATTTTAAAATATATCATTAATACAAAATTAATTAGGAATTGATGTGATTTTATGACGATTTGCTATCTAGCAAGCATGTAATGACTAATTATAATGTTGGTGGAAATGTTCGATTTAATACATTAAAAATATATAAAATTGGCAAAAAAAAAAAAAAAATTGTTCAAAGCCCGTTGGATTGACCCGAACCCAAAACTTTGGGAAATGGTTGAACATTTTTTGACTCATAACCTGAAGTGACTCAATTTGAGATGACTCATGACCCGACCCTAATTAACATGTCTACATAGTAATAAAATTCTATTAGATTGTGAAGTATATTATTTTAACAGATTAGTATATATTATAAATGGATGTTTTACGCTTTGAACTACTTCCTTCGCTCCAAAAAATATATTATGATATAAAAAATAAAGTTATATGATAAATTTTGAAAATTATAATCTAATAATTTTTTTAAATAAAATAATAATTCAATTTGTACATCTAAAATATTGATATTTTATCGAAAATAAAACTGTAAACTAACAATTTTATCTTAAAATGCTATCCAAATAGAATTATAAACTAACTTTTTTTTATCTTATGAAGACTATCTAAATCTATCCAACATGGCGCGACACTTGGCGATAAGTTGGAACGCCAAGTGTCGTTGTCTCGTGATCTGGTTAAAAGTTTAGCTTTATATATTAGTAATGTGATATGATATGGAGTTCATATTATGTTATTTGCTTTTCCTAAATTATTACTTTGTCAAATTTAGCTTTGCTTGCTTGAATTTCTTAAACTGGGTTTTCGCAAATTTTAAGTGCACCACGCCTATACTTTTGAACATTTAATAAAAAAATATGAACAATTGCAAATTTTGAACATGTAGTAAAAATATTTTAACATCGCAAATTTTGAACATTTAGTTAAAAAATATGAACAATCACATTGCATTACACCTATACTTTTGAACATTTAGTAAAAAAATCTGAACAATCACGAATTTTGAACATTTATTAAAAAAAATCTGAACATCGCAAATTTTGAACATTTAGTAAAAAAAAAAAAAAAATCTGAACAATCGCAATGCACCACACCTATACATTTGAACATTTAGTAAAAAAATATGAACAATAATAAATTTTGAACATTTAGTAAAAAAATATGAACAATCACAAAATTTTGAATTATTGCAAGTCAAACAAATTTTTAAAATAGTTTGTCTAACTCGTAAAAATTTAATAGTTTTGTAATATAAACTGAACATTTACTGTATACAAAATGAACATTTCTTTATAAAACATGAACATAAAAATTGCATGTTTATGTTCAGTTTTTGTGACGTGTTCATTTTTTTTACTAGATGTTCATATATTTTGTAAAATGTTCAAAAAAATTTAACTAAATGTTCAAAAGTGTATGAGTAGTGCGCCTATTTCTAGGTGCACCATGGTGCACATAATACTAATTGGTGGGTTTTAATCCCATGTAATGTACTAGATTGGGCCTAGGCCCTGGAGTACAATAATAGGTACTACCTAATACTTTTGGTACTTTTTAATGATTTGAAAAATAGTTGGTGGTAAATTAAGAAAAAAATAAAACAAATATTGGTAGTATTTTAAAAAATAAGTACAATTATTGATGATATTTTTCAAATTTTCCACATTTAAATTCGTTAACAATCTAAGCACCGTATTTAGAGCTGTCAATTCGGGTATTTAAGTCGGGTTTGGGTTGGGTTAAATCAGGTTTCGGGTTAAACCAGGACCAGGTTATGACGGGTCAACCTAGCTTCAAATCAGGTTCAAGCTCAGGTCGGGTCAATTTTAGTTCAAATTATAACGGGTCGTTCACCTATTCAGATATAGGTCGGGTTCAATTAGAGTTAAAATTAGATCGGGTTTAATTTTAGGTTCGGGTTGTGTTGAGTAGGGTTTGGATGGGTTAATAAGATGGTACATTTGGGTTCCGGTTAGAGTTGAGTCGAGTTTTGGTTCAAGTTCAATTCTAATAAATATCGATATGGTAAACTTGAACTATATAATTACGCATTCCATAATTTGATCAAGCATCATCAAGATTTTACTAAACCTATAAACGAGTAATAGAGAACAAAAGGTATACAAGCTGAACAAAAGATTTTATTAAATCGAATTGAGGGTTTATACAATTATACCAGTATATAAGCTGAATAAAAGATATATAAAAAGTTTATTAAACTTTCCATGACTCGGGTACAAGTTTTAATTGGGTCGAGTACTAGTTCAGGTTCAGATTGTTTTCAGGTCGGATTAAATTGGTTGACGGTTAGTATCAGGTCGGGTGTAGGTTCGGATTCAGGTCATAAAGTATTGGATCAAATCGGTTTTCGGTTAAGATCAGGTTTAGGTTCAGGTTCAGGTCGGGTTACAAGTCACTAATTTCACCTTGTTCGAGTACAGGTTGGGTTTAGATCATTGCCGGTTCAGGTCGGGATCTCTAGTCATGTTAGTTTTTGACAGCTCTATTAGAGGCAGAGAATTTACCTCACGAGCTGACGATAATATGGAAAAAAAAAAAAAAGAACAAGGGCTACAAGAAAACGTGTGAGGTCGATTGCTTGTTAGTTTGATGAGTCTCTATCTTACCATCCACGGCACGGATTAAGAACATATGATCTGTATTTGCTGTTCGTCTAACAACAAACACAACCAAGAAATGAAATTGTGGTTCTTCCAAAAATAGAAGGGGAGATACTTCAAATTTAAGATGGGCCGAGCGTTTGTATACGTTATACTGGGTGGTGGAGTTGCTGCTGGTTATGCTGCTCTCGAATTTACCAAAAAAGGGGTTTCTCCTGGTGAACTCTGCATCATTTCTGAAGAATCGGTACTCCTTTTTTTTTTTTTTTTTTTTTTTTTTTTTTTTTTTTTGGTATTATTTGATCATTTTTTTTTGTTTCTATTGCAAACAAGGAAGATACCCTTTTAGTTTAATGCTCCAAATTCATTATAGTTAACTTTGAATTCTTATTAAATGATTTCTGATGTGATTTTTTTTTTTTTTTTTAATTTATTTATTTATTTTTTTTATTGAATTTATGGGCACAATTTTTCTTTGAACTGTACTGTTTGATATCTTTGATGAATGATTGGATTAGGAATTTTAAGTGTGTTTTTATGTTGTTAGTTAGTTTGTTTGTTTGGGTTGAGTGAATGAATGTATATTAGAATATTGATGAATAGAGTTATGTTTGGATTGAATTCCTGTCAGTTTAGGGGGTAAATAATGGTATTTCCTCCATTTTCAGATTGTTATTTGGATAGAACTGACATTGACTTTTGTAAGTAAGTTTGAAATAGTTGATGAAACAATGAATATGAATAATGATGAGGATATTGTGATGGAAAATCGAGCAAGTTTGTGTAATTGCTAACCAGATATGGAATATATAGGCCTTATATTATGATGGGTCAAATGGGTTATCTATGATCAGTAAGGTTGAGCTGAGATATATATTTGAATCCGGTTACCATCTCTTTTGTAAACTATAAACTATAGTTTCATGAAAAATCTTGTACGAAGGTGGTAAAGAACATAACAATTCTACTGCCAAAAACAGCAGTATATATAAAGTATCACCTTGGTTTCTTAAAAGATAAATCTCGTCCATAAGAAAAAAAATAAAAAAAAACAACGGAGTACTAGTTAACTCACTTGAAAGCTTAAGCAAGTTTCCTCCTCAAAGTTCATAATTCATGTAGTCTACTCTCGGTTCTTGAGAAGTAGATATTTGGTGACATTTTTTATTGCAGCTTCTCTCAACACCCCATTGAAAATATATGTTGTGATGGAAAAATTATCAAGGAATTAACTACCACAAACCTGAAGACTTTAACTAGTTGATCGAGAGTCATTTACTACTTTAATTAAGAGAATACTACAAGAGAATGAACAATCACAATGGAATTGTTTATGAACACTCTAGTTTCCTCTTTCTGATGGTATAATTTTCTCTCAGATACGTGCTGTTGATCTCTAATATTTAACCAATAAATGTAGTGTGATCAATTTTCATGGACTCTTACTACTGGAAATTAACCGTGTCACCACTACTCTGCCTGGTTCTTGAAGTATGACATGATCAGGTCTAATTTCCTGGAAACTTAGCATGTTTTTGCCAGTGGACTCCCATCCATGCCTAATTGCACAGCTCCTCCATTGCTTAAAAATGGTTGGAAATTGGTGAAATATAAAAAAAAAATTACAGAGAAAACTTAGCCCCTTTCTGTTTTTCTAAAAATCTTCCATAGAGGTAGCAGTGGGGAATTTTCCGCAATGGGCGAAAGCCTGATAGAGCAATGCCGCGTGGAGGTAGAAGGCCCACGGGCGGTCAAGTAAAACCCTATTTTTAGCAGTTGAGTTCAAAATTCAAAGTTGTTAGATGTTGTCGCCAACTCTTCAGATTGAGTAAACACTTGACAGAACATTTTATCTATACATATGAGGAGTGCAGCACAAAAGATTACCGAATTCAACCAATGGGTTTTATTGCATTTTTCCTTCATTTCAGCAACCTTCAAAGTTGTTAAGGTAGATAGTGGTATAGTACTCTTTTTGGACAGAACGAAATCCTCAAAAAGTGTTTTGACTGATATTCTATCACTATTCTTTTTTTTTTTTTTTTGTTGATGATTTTATTTAATCTATGGTAACAAGAAATCTGGATTTTGTTTGATGTTCAATATTAAGAAGTTTCATTTGTTCTTTCCAGGTTGCTCCATATGAAAGACCTGCATTAAGCAAAGGATTTTTGCTTCCTGAAGGTAGGCTTTCTGTTTTTCATGGTACAACAGTTATTATTGTATCATCTCATTTTTTTTACTAAACTTTTTAAGAAGTAAGCAGAGTTTTGCATTTGGTTTGGACGATATTAAAGGCTCTATGCAATCTTATTTTCTCAGTCCTTCAAAGTTCGCTATGCATCTTACTGAGTGAGACCTTACATGCATGGGGCTCCCAATTGAATCATTTTTCTAGGTTGATCTAGTAGTAGTGACATATTTTGTCTTTGCATATGAAACTTGAAAAAATATGTCTGAAAGTACTGTTTGATTTAACTGTTATATCTCTTAATCCCGTGTTGTTTGCATGTCATGAGGGAGTATGCATATTTTCGAATAAAGTCAATATTGGCTTCCTCAAATGTTTAAGTTAATAGCTCAACTAGATTATCTAAGAATTATGCTGTATGCTATAAAAGGGAAAAAGAAGATTTCATTGAGGAAATGTACTTCCTCCGTTTCAAAATAATTGCAACACTCTAAAGAAAATTCTATGAAGTAAAATGTTACTGATTTATTTTCGTTGTATATTTTATGATATAAAATTTTTATGTTTATTAATAAATTGATTATTAAAGACGTATATGGTCAAAAAATTTCATTGGCAAGCATGCTGGTCAAAGTGTTTGAATTATTTTTTGAAACAGATTAAGCCCATGTTTACTGGGCACAGGAAGGTTTATTTCCTCAAATCAGGATAAAATTTTGTTTTCTTTGCTAGGATTATTTGTACCTGATTCCTCAACGAAGCAAATGCAGCCTAAATATTAATGTCAAAATATTTAAACTATATTCGCAGATTTTAGGAGGATGCATATTTCCTGTAGCCTTTACTTTTGTCTAATCTCTGAAGCTTTTCATGATTTCTGTTTACTACCATGATATTTTACTTTGGCTTTTCTGAAATTCATGCTTACAGCTCCTGTACGGCTTCCATCATTTCATACATGTGTTGGTTTGAATGAGGAAAGGCTAACGACAAAATGGTACAATGAACATGGTATTGACATTTTCAGCCTCAAATTTTCTTGAGCTTTTTATGTTTTTTGGCATATGTGTTGTTACGATCAGTTTAATGTTATTCATTATGGTTAGAGGAATATGTTACCCTTACATACTGTGGCAATTCGACTTCAATTATATATGAAATAGATTTACTTCAAAGTTGTATCTTTTATTGATGAAATCGGAATATTTTATCATTGATAACTTTAACAAGTTCATATATGGTGAAAAAGGAAAATTTATGGGTACCTAGGAAAATTTATATTTACTTATTCTATCTGTCTCTCTTTTTTTTTGGTTGTATATTGGTAAAATCATCAAAATTTCAAAAATTGGAATGTATGCTGACATGAAACATTTTATAGTTTGATGATGCAGTAATAACTCAACAAGATGATAGTGTAGCTGTATCACATTCAGTAACATAAGCTTCCCCTCTTATGATACTCATGTAGTCATGTTACATATTTAGGCCTAGGAATATGGAGGGCATAGTCTAAGAAGCATATGTTTTTCCTAATGCTGTTTTACTAGAGAAATTATATCGTTGGGGCACCCATATAATATCGAGATGTTTGTAGTATTTAAACTCCATACATTAATAATACTCGTCTAATAAAAGTCAAAGAAAAAAAATATATATATACATGGAATGATGACAACATTTATGTGGTCACAATTAGCTGTCTAATAGATAACAATTATCTGCATCAATTAGTAATTTACCGTACTCTGGCTCTGCATTTGTGATGTGTCACATAATGATCATGTGTATGTTCACTTGAGGATTTGTCTTGAACTACTTTGTTATTTCTGCTGGAGTCTTGGTTACTTGAGATCAAAAGTTTGTGCATGTAAAACGATGCACGTTTGTTGTGTAGCAAGTTGAGGCATAAGTGATGTTGCTTACAGATAACAATTTGGATGCTGAATCCAGGCATTGAACTTGTTCTTGGAACTCGAGTTAAGTCTGTTGATGTGAAGCGAAAAACACTGTTAACAGCAACTGGGGAGACGATAAGTTACAAGATTCTTGTCGTAGCTACTGGCGCTCGGGTATAGAAGCTCATTCTTCTTGGTTTAGTGATTTGCATTTCTCCCTAGTACAAATGATGCCTATTTTTCCCTGCCTTTGTTTATTCAATCATAGTTCCACCACTCCACTAATTTCATTACGTTGGAAATTGACAAACAATAATTTAACCAAATAACATAAAAGGGGCTTGACTTTTGTAAAAGCATGAGTTTGAATCACCAAAATGATTTAAGGTTCACTGTTACAAGCTGGTTGAATGGCATCTATATAGTTAAAGTGACAGTAAGTGTATTTCCTGAAACAATCAAGTGCATTGGCTCAATTATATTTTTCTGTACAACTTTTAGGCTTTGAAGCTTGAAGAATTTGGGGTGAATGTATTGGAAGCTGAAAATGTGTGTTATTTGCGTGATCTTGCTGATGCGAGTAAGCTTGTTAATGTGATGCAATCTTGTGGTGGTGGAAATGCTGTTGTAATCGGCGGTGGCTATATAGGAATGGAATGTGCTGCATCTCTGGTCATTAACAAGATCAACGTAACCATGGTCTTTCCTGAGGACCACTGCAGTAAGTATAGTTGCATAACTACTTATAGATAATCATACTCAATATAGTAATAAACCTTATTGATTTGGAATTATGGCTCCAAAGACACTGAAATATCTGTGGAAAATATTGGTGTCTACATTATGATTTGCATCAATGTTTGCATTTCAGCAAAACTTTAGACTGAATTTTAGTGCTTGATATTGTAAATTATTAATCATTTGGATTCTTATCAAAACAATGACGTATCAAAATCTGCCAGCAAAGAGAAAAATATTGGCTTTTTCTGCTGCTTTGAATTGAATTAATGCTGAAATAATATAACTTACAAGCATCTACTTAAGTTTGATACATTGACTTAATATAGCTGACCAACATAATGTAGCTGACCATATAATTGCTGAACCTGACCATAAAATTGCTGAACCTAAACCTAGTCGAGTCTTGTTAAAATTTATGTGAGCTCTACTACGATCTTGAGAATGCATGAAGCTTTAGATTTTTCATTGCAATATTGTATTAGCTGTGCCTAGAAATTTAGCATGTTCTCTTGCTTTTCAATAAAAGCAGATCTCAGTCTTGGTGTTTTGGAAAAATGTCCATGCCAAAATTGTGTCAAGAAATCCATAATCATCATATCGTGATTATTGATGTAAAAAAGGGTTTATAAAATACAAAAGACAAGAAAATGGAAATTTTGGCATTGATACAGCTAATCTTTGTTCTTGAGTACTGCCAAAACCTATATGAATATATGATCAGCTAGATTGGTAGTTGTATTTCTGGAAAAATATTGGCTATCTGGTTCCTTGCTTACTTCTTATCATTAGTGTGACGGTTTACAATTTGTTCCCATTTTATTGCCTGGCCAAAGTTTAATTATCTGGGAATTTCATGCAATGTAAATTACATTTTTCCAGTGCCACGCTTGTTCACAACCAAGATTGCAGATTATTATGAGGACTATTACAAGGGCAAAGGTGTCAAATTTGTGAAAGGGACAGTCTTGACATCTTTTGAGTTTGATTCCAGTGGAAAGGTAAATATTGGAGGTTCACATATTTGTTAACCTGTGCACCATTTTGTGTAACAGACTTTAGATGTCATGATTTATTAGTGTCCACTAGAAAGCTTCTGAATTTGTTTGTTATCACATTTTATAATGTACAGGTTACAGCTGTCAATCTCAAGGATGGTACTCGTGTACCTGCTGACTTGGTTGTCGTGGGAATTGGAATCCGCCCAAATACTAGTTTGTTTGAAGGCCAACTCTCTATAGAGAAGGGTGGTATCAAGGTCAACGGGAAAATGCAAGCTAGCAACAACTCAGTTTATGCAGTTGGAGATGTGGCGGCATTCCCAGTGAAATTGTTTGGTGAAATTCGTCGCCTTGAACATGTAGATTCTGCAAGGAGGACAGCTAGACACGCAGTCAATGCAATTATGGAACCTGAGAAAACCGATGACTTTGACTATCTTCCATTCTTTTATTCTAGAGTCTTTGGTCTATCTTGGCAGTTCTATGGGGATAATGCAGGGGAGATAATACATTTCGGTGATTATTCAGGGAAGAGCTTTGGAGCCTATTGGGTAAAAGATGGCCTGCTTGTTGGGTCTTTCCTTGAAGGTGGAAACAAAGAAGAATATGAGGCCTTGGCCAAGGCTACCAGGCTTAAACCTTCAGTTGAAAACTTAACTGACCTTGAAAGCAAAGGTTTGGGCTTCTCTGTTGAAATTTGCCAGAAGTTGCCGCCGCCGTCATCACCAATTGTTGGTGTTAAAAATTCCACTGACATAGTCCAAAAACCACCACTGCATGTTTGGCATGCAACTGCTGGGGTTATATTTGCTGCATCAGTGGCTGGCATTGCTTACTGGTATGGCAGAAGGCGTAGGAGGTGGTGAAAAAATCATTCATATAATTATTATCATTAATATTTTTTAGTAAGGCTCTTCAATCACACTTGTGTTGTGACACCGTTGATTACTGGATGAAGACACTTCATATTTGGTTTTTGAAGATCACTGTGTCCTGATCAATGATTTGTAGTGTATCTTCAATAATACGTAGTGCGAGTACATAATTGTTTAAATACTAGTGGGAAAATTCCGAGTGATGTAGTTTCTTAGGGGGGTTACACTGCGTCATTGAATCGTTACACAAGCAGGGGCAACATATGAGAATTTCTAAATATTGCAGTTCAAATTGGAGCTGTGGCATAATCGATCAGTTGTAAAAGTGAAGCATAAGTGTATATATGCCTCTACTTTTGCCATTGATTTGCAATAAACACACTTTAATATCTTGTGAAAAGGCCTTAATAATATTTCCTTTGTCTTTATTTATTTGACTATTAGTCTGTTACTTAAGAAGAATACTACAAGAGGGGGAGGGTGAATTGTAGTAAGGGAGAACTTAGCTAACATTTTGCGGAATTAATAAAACTAAGCTAAAGGAATTCCGAAATCAAACAGAGAGATTTTACGTGAAAAACCTCTTGGCCCTAACAAAGGAAAAAACTACGACCACTTGAGATTTTAGGAAAGATTATTATAATAGGGACCTCTACGAACTTGGAGTTCCCTAGTAGCAAGTCCCTCTACTTGCTACTCTTCTCTTCACTCTCTTTCTCTACTGACTTCTCTTAGAGTTCACTCAAACTTCCAATTCCCCAATTACAACATTGAAAGATAAAACTCTAGTGAAAGTAATTAAGAGAGTAAACAACTTAAGTGGAATGCAACACTTGACTCTTTTGAAAACAAGAAAGATAGAAAGATATGATTGAGCAAGGTGAAGTTTTCTAAAGAACAACTTTGATAATTATAGAAAAACATAGCTTGATTAAAACACCACAACTTCCACCACTTTCGTCAATACTACTGCATATCAACGCCACTTCTTTCAACCACTACTAGAGCTTCAAACATGTCCTAGAAACCAGGGCACCTTGATTCTCTTAGGAGCAGTTTCTACGTGAGTGGCGAAGACTAAATCAACAGCTATTTACTCAAGTTTAGGAAGTTAGTTTTTCAAACCTTTTTCAAAGATATTTTTCTGTAATAAAAAGATATTAATTAAAGATAAAATTAGAAAAGATATTTTCAAAAACCGTATTTCCTATTTTATAGCAAACTAAAAGATTTTATCTTTTTAACAAATTAAATCGCATTCCACTCATCATCAACTCCTAATTATTCTTACTTACATAAAACCTAAAACATAAAAATATTTTAGACTTTATATCTCTAAGAAGTCTCTGCTCAGAGTCTTCTTTCTTCTGCTCCGAAGCTTCAGTTCCTTTACGGGAACACTGCTACTAGTCTTCTAATCCTTCGGCTCTTGTTCCTTTGCCTTGAAGTAATCTTGCAACTTATCATAAGCAAACTACAAAACTTATCAAGGCATTAGTCCTTTTATTTATCTTGTGTTATAATCAAAACATCAAGGGCAACAATATTCCCCCTTTTTTATGATGACAAACAAGGCAAACACATTAGAGCAAAAATGAAATTAAAAGACAAGTAAACTACTGTAAAACAAAATAAATGATAGAAACGAATTAAAGTAAAAGTTTTTTATACCTGACCAGGAATCAGAGAGACTCAAAAGTTTGAAGTAGAGATGGATGATAAGTGTGTAAGTAGTTTGCCTGTATACTTTCCCCCTTTTTGCATTATCAAAAACACAATGTATATAGCAAATTATCTCAAGCACATCACTATAACATGGTTTTATGATAAGATAAAGAGCATATAAACAGTCCAAGCAGAAAATATGCACAAAATATTAAATAAACATCCATCCAAAACCAATGTTAAACATCAGCCAAAGTGCACCAAATCCACAAATTCACAAAAAAAAAAAAAAAAAAAAAAAAAAAGTAATCCTTGTTTTAGTTACAGACACAAAAGCAAAATAAAATTGTTCAAGAACAACAAAATAAAAACATCATCATCCAAGGCTGGAGGGACAAGGAATTGGTTTAGGCTTCATCTGGGGTAATCTCATCAAGCTTTGCTTCTATCTTCTTCACCACCTGCTCGATTGCAACATCTCTTGCTTTAGCAACCTGAAGAAGCAGAGCCTTTGCATCACTTGCACAGCTTGAAACAACTCTTTCCAGAGAATCCACCCTGTCTGAATTAGTTTCAAACTCTGTTCCTTTAGGTGCAGTCTTAGGAGGAGACCCTGGTGGTGAAGGAAATGCAGTGTCCTTCACTATGTCCTGTTCCCCTAAGTCAATGTGAATAGAATCTACTTCTTTGGGGGCACTCTTCTTAGACAGTCTCAGACTTTTACTCTTTCTCCCTCCTGTCTCCTGGGTTCCTACTTCCTGCACATCCACTTCAACAGTCTTTTCCCTCTCTCTCTTCTTTTCTTTCTTATCTCCCTCTTTTTGTTTGTCTCCTTCAACAACTTCCCCCTCAATTTGAGCTTCCTTTTCAACTTCTATTTCTTCTGGTAACTCCTCCAAACACCCATAAACCTCATGCAAGCCTCGATTTTTGAGAAAAGAGTGTTGGACAAATTCATTTGTTTTGAGGGGCAGTGGTTCAAATTTTGAAAGATAAAACCAAAGCTTTCAAAGACAGTGGTGAGAAGGTTACCATATCCAATTTTCCAATTTCGGGGAACACAGTGATCAAGATGTTGGATCATGATAGATGGGAAATTGATGGAAAATTGATGTTCAAGGCAGCACATAAAGATACAGTCAAGCTTGTTGGCTGATGTAAGGAGGGTGTTCCCATCGTAGGGGATCCTTCTCCTTAGATGCCCATGGCCCCTTAAAGCCTAGGAATTTACACTTGTTAGGGTGTATTAGGATTTGAATTTCTGACTGTTTGGGAGACCTTTGAATTAGAGATGATTCTATCATATACGCTTTTTTGTAAGAAACAAGTAGGAGTCGCCAATGAGTTTTAGGAAAAAACCATAACCTCGTTCATGCCTTTCTCCTAAGTAGATTTCAAGGGATATTTAGCATGAATCATAAGTTTACCCATGCCCAAATTGGTCTAGAAAACCAAAAATGAGTTCGGGAGCGAGGGTACTAAGATAACGTTCCCTTTAGAGGGGAATCGCGATCCTAGCCCTAGTGCGGCCTCTACTAGCTCTTCCTTTGCACAATTTCATTGCCAAACAATATATGCAACGTGATACCTAAAAACTATGTTAATTGATTTTATTTACACACATTAATTCACATAGGAATTACATCGTAAGGTCGTTATTCTTATTTAATCAAATTCGTGAAAAGAACAATAAAATAAACAATATTCGCCTTGACTTAGGTGATCAACCAACAATTATTTTATTCAATTCTAATCTTGATTAACGAAATAATACTATGTGAAATCAATTAATTTATTATTTTAAGGCGATCAAACAACACTAATTAATTAATTAAAAATCTTTTAAACAATAAAAATAATGGTGATTTAACTAAGTGCTCGGGAATTTACCACTTCTCTTTGCTAGATAGATCTCCGTTTAGAACACTTATGGACTCCTTCTTGTTGGGGAGCCTCCACCGTAGTAACAAAATATCGAAAAGGGTGAGTGTTTAGGACAAGAGGGTTTGGATACACAAGTTCACAAGTATTCTGCCAGAGTTTAGGTTAATTTTCTGTGTCTTGAAGCCACGGATTAAGGTCTTATTTATAGGGAATGATTAGGTTTAGGATTTAGAGCATTCTGCCGCAGCAGGTGTCGCGCGCAACTATTTGTCTTGCGCGTAGCTCTATGGTAAGATTCGATTTTCTAATATTTTAATTTTATGAATCTTACGCGAGCGCATCTCTGAAAGTTGCGCGGCCTGCCGCGCGCAACTTAATAAGTTGCGCACGGCTGCTAAGCGCGACTTTGTGAGATGCGCGCGATATTTTCCGCGACAGCTTTTATTTTAACCTAGACGCTCCTAAATCCGTCATTATTGGGTTTTAAGCACGGGCTTAAGCCTAATTATGATCGGGTTTAGTTAATTTGGACCTTGTGTTGGCCTTGTTCTTTTATCTGGGCTAGTCTTTTGTGTTTTGTGGCCTTACCAGTTATCCATAAGCATTCTTTACTTTGATCCAACACGAAGATGGTTTTATTTATTGTCATTGCACTTCCTGTCGAGACAGGAGGCTAAAAGTAGATGTCTACAGTTAGCCCCCACTTTGATCGAGTCTAGAATAGACGATGATCAAAGCAGTCAAGGAAAAACCGAGACTCATTCTGCGAAGTTCTCCAAGGTTAGAGAATCGTTTAGTAAGGTTTAAGGATGTCGAAATAGTCCTTGGTTCGCTAAGTGTTTGAAACAAATTGCTATTAAGGCTAGAAAAAGTTTCCCCTAGTCTTAATGCACTAAAGAATCTAGATTGATCCTTTGCAATTGTAGAACGCTTTTACAAGTAAAGGTGTTCTGGGTGATGTCAAGTCATGAGAAGAGATCGGTTTTACAAGAATAAAAGGGGATGATTTCCTCCCAATCATGTCATCGTTGGTCTAAAGTCCCTCGATATGTCATTGAAACTTTAGCCTGACTTTAACAAAGTAAAAAGACTGAAAAGGGGTTTTCGATATGCGAATCAAAAAGGGGTCCGGTATTCGAGCCGGATGTCCAAAAGATAGAAATACATGTCTCAGGACTGGAGGCATATATCCAAATCCAGTGAGAGAAAAGAAAGTCAGCAACTCTCTCAGCAGTTTTGTCCACAAGATGAGTACACGTGTCTCAAGACTGGGGGCACGTGACTACATGGGTGCGACATCGTTCCGTCGCTCTTTATACAGGGGGTGCATGAACACCCTAACTGTCCGATAAGTTAGTAAGCTCATTAACTACCGTATTTGCTTCCCTTCACGAAGTGCCTGTTCCTGAAGGTTTGGTGTGCCTGTCGACTAGTGAGCTAACGCCTACAGTAAATAGTCTACCTTTTAGTTCCGAGAGGTAGATCTCGCAAATCTTGGGCTGTGGTGAAATTTTACGCAACACCTACGCTGTACAATTTTACGATGTACGCTACGCCATTTGCATTTTACGCTGCATGAAAACGCCTTCCTTTTGCTTCGTACGTGAAAAAGAAGAAAACCCGGACACTTATACCGTCAGTACAGTAAAATGACAAACCTGTCTATGGGTGCTTTTACGTAAAGCACCACCACGGAACGTCTTAAGGCGCGCTTACGAAAAGCGTTCAAAACGTATGCTTGGGGAAGGCACAAAGCACGGTGTGCATGCAAAGATGATGCAAAAATCTATCAAAGAAGAAAATAAACTACAAATGCAAAGCAATTTAAAAAGGATTTTGATAATTCGCGCGCTATTACGTCTAATAACGAGCGAAAACCGTTTGAAAAATGATCAAACGGATCAAAATCCGGATACCGGTCATTTTAGTGACCAATATTCGCGCGCAACTCAGTAGGTCGCGCTGGCCAGGCGCGCGCATCTTTCTGAGTTGCACTCGTGTGTCACGCGCAACTTCTGAAGTTGCGTGCGACATTCAGTTCAGCAAATAGAAAATCGCAGAAGCGATATTTCATTTCGCTTTCTCTCTCTTTCCTTCCTCCATTTTCGCCCCTTTCTCTCACTATAGAGCTCGGATTTTTGTGATTTTTGAAGCTAAAGGAAGCAAATTTCATTCTTAATTCATTTTTGCCATAATCCAATGTAAGTCTTTTGCCATTTTTTGCTCTTTTTTGGCTGAATTCGAACGATATTCGAATCGTTAAACCCCAATTTTCGAATTTGGGGTTTTTCGATTTCGTCCATTATTCTTGAAATTGTTTGTTCCATGTTGTCATGCTATGCTTAAGGAGTGTTTTGCAACAAATTTCATGAAAATGGTTAAGTATTGAACCTTGTATGAGCATTTCTTCGCTTAAGTTTGTTCTTGCCTTTTTTTGCTTGAATTCTGCTCGAATTTGTTTTTTTCTTGCTCATTTTGGTTATACTTGTTGATTATGAAGTAGATTATAGTATTAGAACTAACATTACTTTCATAATTCATATTTTGTAAATTTTGAAATTGAAATATGGCGCGAAGTATATACTTAGTTTGTTTTTGCCATATTTGAACTTCAAGATTGTTTGGTAGACGATAATTGTGTTTTGTTGTTACTATTATTCGCCTGAAAATAATTGATTCCTTGAGATTTTGAAATATAATCTCTTGAATACTTAGTTGAAACTGGTATAGGATGGCTTTTGTGGATGTTTGAAAGCCCCCATTTACTAAGTTTAATTGCAGGATCGTATCCCCCAAGCATGGGTGGCATTCAATTTTCGTGTTTCATCCTATCGGTAGCCGTTATGCTGCCGAAATGGATCTAGAACACGTTTATTTGCTTAGTTTAGAATGTAAACTAATAGAGAAACCTCGTTTATCATAGCATGGACTCGCCTCCATTCGTCGATGCTGAGGAGATTTTAGTAGGTCCTGACGAGGTAGTTCGCCCTCGAAAGAGGGTGACCTGGCCTCATGAGGAGGTTCATGAGCAACGTGCCGCTGCTGATCGACGTCGCCAGGAGGATGTGGTCTGGGAGGCTCCTCCCAACTAGGACCTTAGGGCTCTTAAAAGGGACCCAGACCATCACGTCTCGGTTCGAGGGTGGCGTGGCATCGTGAGTTTCTTACGCCTCTTTTTCTTTCCCTCTTTTATTTTAGGAACCGTCTTTTATTATCTTGGTTCTTCTTCTATTTTTTAGGGTGAGTCTAGAATGAGACTGTACGGTTCTGGTGACTTGCGGGCCCGTTTTAGGAGCTTACTCGACATGGTAAGGGACATTGTGGGGCTTTCTGGGATTGGTCGCGCGCTGGCGGCTCTTCGGGACTTGTCGAGTCAGTCTGCTTCGTCAGCTTTCCTTCACGGATTAATGGAGTTTTGGTGGGATTCCACCAACACTTTTCACTTTCCGTGGGGAGAGATGACGGTCACCCCATACGACTTCTCTATTATTACGAGTTTCCCTTTTGTAGGCGAGTCTGTAGTTATAGAGACCGTAGCGGGGTCGGACTCGAGACTGAGGGACCTCGTGGGGGATCGTCTAGCGGCGGTCCTTCATGTGTATCCTCAGACTTGTCCGTACTCGATTCTTGCCGACGAATTGTCGGCTGATGAGGTTGATCGGCAGTGCACACATGAGCAGCTCGCTCGGATATACATTGTCCACATTCTTTCCGTCACTCTCTTGAGTGATCGGGGAGAGCGTTTCCCTATCGGGTTACTTACTTGCCTCTCAGACTTGGGGCAGGTAAGTAGCCTGAACTGGGCAGAGGTGTCGTATGATCGTATGTTTAGAGCTATGGGCAAGGCGACCCGGGTAGTGGATCCTGCAGCAGCTATTGAGGTGCCTCGGATTTCCCTTACATGGCATGGTCGTATCCTTGAGGTATGTTCCTTTAAATTTTCCTTTTAACTCATATATACATTTTTTTTTCTTTCTAAGCCATTTTTCTTTTTGTTTAGGCTTGGGGATACTCGTACCTGCCTTTCTTAGCCCCCAGGGTGCTCGGGGCTGCTTGCTTTCCTATCGGCCATCGACTGGCCATGGTTAAGAAGAAGCGAGATACTTCAGCCGGCGACTTTCGCCAGAGGATTCTTTCGGCGACTCGTGTGTCGGTGAGTATTTTGACAACACATGTACATCTCTTTTATTTTTTTTTATTTTTTTTTGATGATTTTCATGTGATTGTATTAGATCGATCTCCGTCCTTGGAGTTTAATCGATGGAGTTCCTGAGGATATCCGGTCTGGCATGGTTCGTTGCTAGTTCCGGGCTCTCTACTAGAGACTTCCAGTGCTGCAGAGGATGGACGTTTGGTTTTTAGGCGAGCGCGTTCTCTGGCACCATTCGTTAAAGGAGCCTGTGGTCCCTATGGATCCTCTGGTCCGGATGCTACGTCCGGATTTGTTGTCGACCGAGGATCGAGCTCAGGCGATCCTTGGTTATTCAGCGGATCAGCTGGTGTTGCCGGATGCTTCCTATCCGGCTTTTATTGCATCCAGGCTGACTCCTTTCCCAGCTTTTGTTCCGGTTAGTATCTCGATTCTCTTTTTTTGTTTATATATTTTATTTTTCGGAACTTCGACCGTCTTTTTTTTATCGTTTTATTTTTTTAAAAAAATATTTTTTAGCGGGTCGAGCTAGGTGGTTGGGTGCCTCCTTCAGCGGAGATCACGTATACCGATGTCGTTGGATCGGTAATTCGTGAGATCCTTCCAGCAGCGGAGGATGATGAGGGGATACCGTTTGTTCATGAGACGGTTGAGTCGGTATGTCCTTTTGTATATGTACTTAAAATACTTCTATTTTTGTTTCATATACATTTATCTATTAACTGTCCTTGTATTTTTTTTGGAATAGGTTCCGCGGGAGACCGTGAACGGCATGGTGAGGACCTTACGTGCTTTCTGAGCTGCTTATCAGAGAGCCCTCGTGACTTTGTCATGCCGTGATCATCGGATGATTGCGGTAAGTTTTATTTATATATATATTTTTTGACGAAATTATTACATTGCATGTATTAATCTTCGGTTTGGGATTTTACAGGATGTACAACAGCCGTTTAGCAGTCGTAGAGCACCCTGAGCCCTTTTGTACACCTTTTATTATTATTATTATTTTTTAGGAAACATTATACACAGATTTCTTGTTTTTGTTGTACATATGACACACATTTTTTTTTTTTTTTGTATGTCATATTATTATTTTTTTTGTTTCCATGTGTACTTAAAAAAAACAAAAAATCTTCCGAGGGAGGGAAAGGATTCCCGACTTACCCCCCTCGAAAAAATAACAAAAGAAAGAAAGGAAAAGGAAATAAAGAGAGAAAAAGGAAAAAAGAAAAGAAAAAAAAGAAAAAAAAAAAGAAAACAAGAAAAAACAAAAATAAAATAAAATAAAGGATATTTTAGATTTTAACACCTCATAAAATCCCGAAAATTGTTTTTAACACCCCCATAAAAAAAAATTGATTTTAACACCAGATAAAGCTACAAAAAATGGGTATTACCACCACTTAACGGATTCCGTTTAGGAATTCCGTTAAGTGTGATCCACGGTGACACATGTCACCCTTTTATTTGTTTAAAAAAAAGATTTTTTTTAAAAAAAAAATAAATACCTCACAGCCACCACCTCAACGCCACCACCGTCCTTCCCCCGACCCACCACTGACCTCCCAGAACCTACCACCGGAGACGCCGTCGCACCCCTAAGCGACCTGAACCCTCCCCCTCCCTTTCCTGCAACCGCTTCGCCCCCAAAAACCACAAAACCCAAAACCCTCCTTCCCCAAAATGGCCACAGATCCGGCCACAAATGGCCGAAATCGGCCGGTTTTAGGGCTGAGTGGCCTTAACCGGCCGATTTTCGGCCATTTGTGGCCGGAATCGAGTATGTTTTGGGGGATTCGTAGTCGTTTTCGGTTGCGGGTTTGGTGGTTTTTGGGTCGATTGCGGTTGCGGGGGAGGGAAGGGGGCGTTCTGGTGGGTTGAGAGAGGGAGGGGGAGGAGACGCGTTGCCGATGGTGGCTTTGGGGAGGGCAGTGGTGGGTTGGGGGGAGGGCGGTGGTGGAGCGGTGGTGGGGCAGGGGTGGCTGGGGTAGTTTTAGGTTTTTTATTTATTTTTATTTATTTATTTATTTTTTTATTTTTTTATTTCTTTTTTTTTTAATTTTTTTTATTTTTTGGCCAATAATAAAACGACACATGGCTTTATGGGCCCACTTATCAGATTCCTAAACGGAATCAGTTAATAGGTGGTAATACCCAATTTTTGGAAATTTGTGTGGTGTTAAAATAATTTTTTTTTATGGAGGTGTTAAAAACCATTTTTGGGTTTTTGTGAGGTGTTAAAATCTAAAAAATCCTAAAATAAAAAAAAGAAAAGGAAATAAAGAACACAAGAGTTAGCAAAGGGCAAGCATAATATAAGTCTTTAGATTTCGTTAAGATTCCGTTACTATGTAAGTCAAAATACGAAAATAATCCTAAACCACATGTCGCGACAGAGGAGATGCGCGCATCTGAAGGAGTTGTGCGCGGCTGTCGCGCGCATGTGATTTAGTTGCGCGCGGATGTCGCGCGCAACTTTATGAGTTGCGCGCCACCTGTTTATGAACTTTCTTTTGGGCGAAAATTGCCGAAAATTTGCCCCTCTTGGGTCTATTTAAGCATGGCTTCGTATAGGTTTCTAATCATCTCGCATTCATTCACTTAGTAATTTTATAAGAACTAAAAGAAATAATCTCTCTAAATTTTTATTTTCTTCTTCTTCTTCTTCTCTCTCTCTCTTTTTTTTTTTTTTTTTTTTTTTTTTTTTTTTTTTTATAAATATTGAACAATGGTAAAAACCTTTGAACAACGATTGAAGCAATGGGTCACCTCTCTTTCAAACGAGGACAAACTAGCTTTCAAAATTTATCACCTAGATCCTCTATTGAACTATATGAAATTAGTGATTAATTTTAACTTCCTTCATGCCGCGGTTAACCATTGGGATTCCAACCACCATATTTTCTTATTTAAAGGGGACGAAATTATTCCCCTTCCTGGTGTGTTTGAGGCCTTGCTAGGCTTCCTTACAAATACACTCCCCGTGACTTATTCGCCTCCATTGTCAGATCCCAAACCTGTATTCCAAAGATTTTTCGGCTTGTCTGACAATGACATGACTAATATTGGAACTGATGAAGGCGTGAATTTAATTCAATTTATTGAACATTTCGTCGGCCCTCGTGACAACATGACTAAACAACGCTTTAAAATTCGTGCCTTATGTTATTGTCTTGTTGTAAACTGTTTACTTAGGACAGGCAAAGAATATGGAGACTATTCCATGGTGTCTGTAGTTGAGCAAATAGAGGGATGTCATTCACTCGCTTCTTTGGCTTTGGCGGAAACCATTCTATGCTTGAATCGCCTTAGAGGAGATTCTAACGAAAATGGCTTCACGGGGAGTCCATTCACCCTCTCCTTTAAATCTCCTATGCTGCGCGCGGATGGCGCGCGCAACTTCTCAAGATGCGCGCGCCACCTGCTCGTGTAAAATCGCAAATTGATTTTTGTTTTACTTTTTTTTTCAGATTTGGCTCATGGAGCGTTTGCGAATAATCGACCAGCCACAAAACATTGAGGCCAATGGAGTGCGAACATTCCCTGTACGTCGAATCCTTTACAAGCATAAGAATGAAGAGGAGTGGACGTCATTCTTTTGTCACGGGGTTCCTAACATAGGCTTCGTGATTCCTTGGTGGAACATAAATAGTATGGTTGGGAGTAGTCACAATTGTCCTTACATTAGGCTTTTAGGCCTATCTAGCGCTACTTACATCTTTCCTTGCAGGGTAATGTGACAATATGGGATGAAACAGATTATACCCCCGCAAGATTGTGACGCACCCAGGGATGTGTCTTTTAGACCCGAGCGAATTTTCCGTTGGATAGAGTATTGGTCAAGTCTTCCAAGATGGGTAATACAAAATCCTACTGCGAGCATTGTATTATCTTCCTTTTATAAGGCTTGGATGAATGCGGCGGACAAGGGCGAGTTAAACAAAGCCCGTTCTAAATATCAAATTGCCATAACTCGCAATCCACCTAAGCCTCTAATGCATTCGACCACCACTACTCCTCCTAGTGGTCAAAACAAAGGAGTGAGAAGAAAATTGGACTTCTCATCTCCTAAGGCGCGTTCAAAGGAATCCAAAAGAAAAGCTCCTTTCTAACCCGCACAAAAAGGCATGATAATCAAGGAACCTTCGCAACAAACCCAAAAAAGGATTCTAACAAAAACTTCAGAAAAAGGAAAAAGGGTTGAAAAGGCTCCTATTCCCAAATTAAAGAACAATGTATGGGTCAAGAACAAGAATGTAGGGGAGAGTTCTAAGGTTTCTAAAAATACTGCGATGGAAACTACACCTCCATTATCCTTGACAATCGAGGATATAGTGAAGCCTTAGAATGTTACACAATTTTATTATGTTTTTTTTATTTTGAATAAAGTGTAATCACAACTATGCCTCTTTTTTTTGCTTTAATTTTAGTTCAACAATGTCCTTTCTATTTATTTTTTTGAATGAAATAAAATGAGCTTTATATTTCGATATTTTAATATGACCGAATCTTATAGATTGCCTACGTATTCGCATCACGAAATCAGGTCATTGCGTAGTTCTTTTTTCTTTATATATATATATATATATATACATATATATATATATATATATATATATATATTTATATATATTTTAATTCCTTAGGTAAAAGTTAAATGAAAAAATTAATCAAACTTTGTTTAATAGAGAGTTAAATCAAAGTTTAATTTTTTATTTTCCGAGTATATGTTTATGTTTATGAAACGCCCTTCTTTCATTGTAAGTAGAAGTTACAACTTCGTTCAAACAAAAAAGTTCGGGTTCGCAGTTTGACAGTCAGGTGGCGCGCGCAACATCTAAAGTTGCGCGGGCATGTCGCACGCAACTTAATCAGTTGCGCGTGGTATCCGCGCGCAACTATTCCAGTTGCGCGACACCTTTACTACGAGTGTTTCGAAATTTATTTTTTTATTTTTTTATTTTTGTGCTATTTACCCCCCCCCCCAAGTGTGAAGATTTTTTTTCGTGAAGTTCGAAGAAAATCTGAACACTTAGAATGGTTTATTATTCTTGAAGTACCCCCCCAAGTGTTATGTATTTTATCGTGTTGTTCAATAAAATGCATAACACTTAGAATCTTTTAGTTGAATGCTAATTTAAAGTTGGTTGTATGAATGAACGAGTAATCCGGATTTCATATGTAATATTTTTTTAGTCGATCAATATTTATTAATTGGCGAATTTCATCTCCTCCAATGTCCATTAATCTGAAGGCTCCTCCTGATAGGATTTCAATCACGCGGTAGGGACTTATCCAATTAGGTTTAAATTTTCCTCTTGGATCAGTAGGTGGACCCCTAACCTCCTTTAGTACAAAGTAACCTTATTTTATGTTTCTAGGTTTTACTCTTTTATTAAAATGACGCACAATGCGCCTTTGATAGTGTAGACACCCATTTGTGTCTCCCAAAAACCAAACCCAGTGATGAATACCTTTCACGTCGAACCATAATCGAATGAGGTGAAAGTGTGAAAAGTCTAGTGTTGCGGTTAGTTTTTGTTAAAATTCTTTCTTTCTGTTTTCGAAAACCCACTCTATTTTATGAAAACGTCCATTCCAGTTTAGTTTGGTCCATGATAAGGGTCCAATAATGGTGTAGTTGGATGGGGCTTGAAAAGACCTTTCCAACGATATATTATAAGCCCAATTCCGATGGATAATGAGGAAGTCATGGCCAAAATACAAAACTTGGCCCAAACCGGATTTTACCTACGACCCAATGATCATGAGGAGGGTCCAACGGTTTAATCCTATTCCTAAATTAATTAGGATTGATTAGAATCTTCTATAAGTTTCTAAAATATCTTAATTATTCTTTTTTGAAAAGATAAGATTAAGGAATTTGATTTAAATATAAACTTTCCTTTTTTTTATAAAACTTTCCTTTTTTAAAGTCCTAATTCTATTCGGATTTAAACATGTTCAAAGACAGTAAGATATTATTTTCGCGCCTCATATTTTTTATCCAAAGTTTATATGGTTGGATAGATTTTGAAATTAACTTTTCAATGATACATTATAATAATAATTCCGAGTTATAACGGAAAATATATGAATAAGATATCAAACTCTATCCAAAATTGATACCGTATCACTATTTCGTTCATATCTTTTATTATACAACATATTTTAATCTGATTCTAATTGAGTTAGAAAGTAGACTTCAAGATCTTTCCAACGACATCTTATTCATCTTATTCTGATTCCTGGATCAAAAGATATGATAAAAACAAAATCCTCAAAAACTGCTGTCTACGAGTTTTATTTCGATTCGAATCTGGATTATTTTCTTAATTCTTCGACCCTCTTTTTTACATATAAATAGAGGTCATATCTCCCCTTTTTCAATAACCAACTCTCATCAAGATTTTCTTGATTATTCTCTCTCTCTTTTCTAAACTAGCCTTTTCTCAAATAAATAATTCCGCATTCACAAGATCTAGAAACACCTAGCCATATTCGAAGTTGCCTTCGCCCTAGACGTGAAAGGTTTTAATTTTTGAGGGTTTGGTCCCAAATCTCTATTTAAATTATTTAATTTAATTAATTTGATTATTATTTTCCTTGAAGTTACTAACGTGTGTATTTTGTTATTTGAAAGAGGTACGAGACATCAAAGTAAGTACTTTTATGGTTTTAATTGATATTATAATGTAGAAATCATGTTTATATTGTTATTTTGATTCCTAGTATCATGTCTAGGGTAATTTTAATATTAAATATGATTAGTACGATGCTTCCTACGTTCTTCCTAATATTTATGTTAGTATCATGTTAGGGCTAAAGATTTGATTTTTTATTGCTTAGTGACATGCTAGGGTTTGTTATTAATCTTGTTAGTATCATGCCTAGGATCTTGCTATTTTTATTATGCTTTAATATTAACATGATCATGATTATAATTGTTGGAATGATTATGAATATTATTATTATTATTTTAATGATGATTATTTTATTTATGATTATTATTGATTATTATTATGTTGCTTGATTATTTATTCTTTATTGCTTGATCACACCTTTTATTGCATGCTTAAAAGGAATTTGGTACTTGCAATCATGCTTAATAAGATAATTAATAACTTGTTAGGGTTAATTGTGATTATAATTCAAGTGATCGCCAATAATAGTTTATTTGTGCATTAATATTCAACCAACATAGATTAAACAGGTTTAGGGTTAATCTTATTGATTGCATGTTAATTTGAAAGCGCACATGAATACGAGCAGAATAAAGTAGAGGCCTATTATTAGGGCAGGTTCAATCTCTTTTAGGTTGGATTTGTACCATCATCCCCGAACCCTTATTTGGTTCATGACCTTATGGAGTTGACGATCTCTTAGATCGTTAAGGGGTGTAACCTTCACCTCGTGAACGGTTTACAAGTTCCTAAAAAACTTGTTGGCGACTCTTTTGCTCTATCTTGTTCCCTTTGGACGCCACCGTACTTTAGTGTATGATCACAGTGGGGTTCAAGCTAGTGGGATTTTAAATGCTTGAAACTATTCCCTACAGTTTTTTGGCGACTCCACTGGGGAGGATTTCTATTTTAATTCCTGAATTTGTTTTGGCAATGATTTAGAATCAGTGGATGAGACTCGAAAAGTTCTAAGTATTTCATGTGCGTAATTTTGATTAACATTATTGTCATATGCATAAAAAGGTTCTCATTGGAAAGATCATCCGTAGTGAGTAAAAAACATAGGATTTTACACGTAGGAAATTTGAGAAATGTCTTTCACAACTAGGACTGAAATAACACCGCGCGAAACTGGAAGATTTTATTGAGCACAGAAAGCTGCTGAGGCATGTGGGAAGTAGCGTCCGGGGCCAGAGCTTGGCGCCAAACTTTTAGCCGTAGCGCCAGACGCCAGTATTGGCGCCAGGCGCTACAGTTAAAAGTTGGCGTCAGTCTCTATTTGCTGGCGCCAATTTCCCCCAATACCGAGCCAGAAATATGCGTTCTAATTTCGACCGGTTTTTCGTATTGTTTGCTCGATCCTGCTTCCTGATTGAATCTTTTCTCACTTTTCTGAAACCCATATGTGTTCTACATATGGACATAACCCTCTGGGAATTCATGCTTTATCTACCCGATTGAACGCTCCTGGCAACAAAGGGTACATCCGAGATTGTTGAATTCACCAAACCATGGAAGCGAGTTTTTTTTTTTTTTTTTTTTTTTTCTAAAACTCGCGGTGTCCCATCCACACGCGCTAACCCTTCACGGTTAGGCTTCTGCGCGGTGCATCCGGACAATTAACCATGGACCCTCTTTTGACTAAACCATATCCCGAACTTTAGAGAACTAGAGCCATGGTTAGGTTGCAAACTCATTGCATCATATTGTGCCTACTTGACTAATTGTGCATTATTTGTTGTGCATACTCTATGTGATTTTTCCTAACCATTTGTTTGACTTGTGTTAAGGCTAAATAAACTGATTAATGACTAAAGGACTTTGTTTAATTAATTAATTAATTAATTTGAGCTAATAAATAAACATAAAATCGAGTCCTAGTTCCTTTAAGTCAACCCGGATTTTTATTCCCGTATACTGCACAAACGTCAACTTGTTTTGGTCATATCTGGAGTTCTAGAAAGAACTACGAGTCGTACAAACTATGGATCTGTAGCCCCGAGTTTTATCTTTAATTCGGCGTTGGTTTCATCCCAATCAGAGTCGAAGATAAAAAGGTATGACTAAAATTCCACAGTCTGTCCAGTTTAATACATATACGTGAAGTCTTAACTTAGTCTTTGCTTGAGTCTAGTTACATAGTCTAGCCACATGGTCATGACACGAGTCTTAACATGTCACCTACACTCACTAGTATTAGCACACACTTTGAGTATACATCACCATGGCTATGTCTTAGGTTCATGCATGAGTCGGTCTTTTCCGTCATTTGAGTTGGGGGGTACATTCTATTCCTAATTCTTCATATCCCTCCATCTAAATCTTCTTTCACATTCTATTCCAATATTTCTTCACTTCTTCCATCCATGTGTGTTGAATCGAGTTTGAGTCATATGACTGACAAACAAAAAATGAGGGTGATGATGAAACAACACAAGACAAGAGGCGAGCTGCAACGACAAGATTTCATGGCTTCTTTTTCTATTTCTTTTTCATCTTTTCTTTCCCCAATAAGTCTAGCATAGCCACCTTTTCTTTTCCTTAAGATTAGTTTTTGTAGTTTTTCTTTTCTTTTCCCTTTTTAATAAAATGAGCATTTATTTCCTTATATATGATCATTTCATTATATTGCATCAAATATAATAAAAAAATGAAAAAAAAAAATCCATGTCGAATTAAGCACAAGGTATACCAATGATTGGAGGCACCCCTTGTAACCACATCATATCTCCTTTCATCTTTCGAATATGCAATCCTTTCTTCATAAACCACTTTGAGCCTCGTCTAACGATAAACCCTTTCTTTTTTCAACCTACATCTACCTAACCTTGGGATGGGATGGTGTGCAACTTATACAATTCTAAAGAAAGCTTGAGCAAATTCAAAAGAAAGCAATAGCAAAAAATAATCAATAATAAAAAACGAAAACAAGTGTACAAAAGGGTAAGTGTTCCAATGTCTTTAATATGAAAGTATCTTCGATAAGAACATGTCTCAGATTGCGTCTCTTATCGAGTGCTCGGTACCGTGCCTGAGAAACATGAATGCCAAGAGAGTGATAGACCGCATGATCGGGATTGCCCACACTTATAAAAATAAAATAAATGCTAAAGCAAAAAGAGCTAAAAAAGAATAGAAATTCAAACATGAAAATACAAAGATTCAAAAGCGAGGTTGCACACCTTGGGGGCTTATCTAGGGTCTCGAGCCTTTATCCTCTTCTTCTTTAAACCTTTATCCTAACCATGTTACAACCCTTAAAAAGACCTTTTTTGAGGTATACACACTTGTGCGAGGTTCGGCTAGAGCTACGTTCGGTCTGATTCCTACCGGATACGTAGGCAACCTCACATCGAGGTGCGGTCGTAATAAACATGCATTCATATTCACATTCACACACTTCCACCATGATCATATCAAGGGATTTACTATGCTCATCCCTTTTCACTTAGAGCTAGACTTGGGGGCTTGATCCCTACATCATTAGCTTACCTAGCCTAAGAGTCACCACCATTTGACTCTTTTAACAAATAATATCTTTCCACACACTTAACTCTTGCGGCCTAACTTTATAATCACTTTCACACACTGCACAGATACATGACCAAATATACTTCCCTTAGGAACCCTTTGTCATAAAATTTTAATACAACGCTGAAGCATGCCTCGTCATGTCAACATCACTCATCACTCATAATTGTCATTACATAGAAGTATGAAGTGCTTAGCCTCCGTGCCTAAGTTACCTAAATGCTTTAACCATTGAGTCAACCATTGAGATAGCCTAGGATGGATTAATCCTTGCACCTTGAGAGATAGTGTCGAATGACATTTGACTAAGCTCATTCAACATGCATCTTCAAACTTTTGATTTTCTTTTTCACGTCTTTCTTTTCGGGAGAAAGTCGGTACCCTCCACAAAATTGACGGAAATTTTTTGCTTTTGCATTTTTCGAGTCGCACGATCACATTACAATGCACACACGAGTCATGTACACATGAGTCATGTCGTGTCATATCACTTTGATTTGAGTCTAACACATGTGTCATTTCACTTTGAGTCGAGTCAACCTCGAGTTAGTCAATCATATCGAGTCAAGTTTATGCCTTGAGTCGTGTCAAGTCAATGAGTTAAGCAATGCTAAACCTTAGGTCAACCCTAAGATAATTAAAGAAATTGGCAAAGTTCTATAGTAAAAAATAAATACAGGTGCAGCAGAACAGGGAAGACCCTACTCAGAAATATTTCAGCAACGACAGAGCTCGAAGCCTCTCAGGAAGGTGATTTCGACCTCATACAACAATTCGGGTTCATTGGTACGCCAGTTAGCCCCTATAAGCAATTTGACATGATTAAGTAGTCAGTTCGATTACAATTGCAATAAGTGATCGACCTGATGAAAGATCGTCTCACTTAGCTTAAAGCGCCTAATCACGGAGACACCGACGTATTGGTTTTAGCAAAGCAAAGTTCAGGCGAGCTTTAGAGATCGACAAACGTTGGTCTTCGAAAATTTTTCTTCAAGACATTATCGCAACAAACATTCAAGCACCGAAGCTCTATTGTTCAGAGACGCGTGAACATTTCCATCAAGCTCTTTTGCTCCAGAGACGCGTGGGCATATCATTCATCAAGCTCTTTTGCTCCAGAGAAGCGTGGGAATATCAATCAAGCTCTTTTGTTCAAAGACGCGTGGACAATCCTTTTCAAGCTCTTTTGTTCAGAGACGCGTGGACATTTCATTTAAGCACTTTTGCTTAGAGACGCGTGGGCATCCTATTAAGCTCTTCATTCATAGGCGTGTGGGCATCCTAAAAAGAAGCTCTTTGTTCAGAGACGAGTGAACATCGAAACAGCAGGATGGCGTTCTCTAGCTTGCAGGAGGTCATAAAAAAAAAAAAAAAACAGCAGCAGCAACAATCAGTTACTTTCAGAGACGTGTGATTGTCGGTGCAAGATACGCGTTTCTTAACTCTTCTATCTGTTTAAATAACACTAGTTTTTCAGGTATTGGTGTTACAAGAGTGATTTAGGATCGCATAACGTTCTGAATCATTCTCCGTCCCTATCGATACTTTGGCTTTCGTTTTTGAAACTTGCGTTTCTCCAAACTCAGTCAAAGTGGGGGCTTATGTAGACACCCATTTGTGTCTCCCTAAAACCAAACCTAGTGATGAATACCTTTCACGTCGAACCATAATCAAATGAGGTGAAAGTGTGAAAAGTCTAGTGTTGCGGTTAGTTTTTGTTAAAATTCTTTCTTTCTGTTTTCGAAAACCCACTCTATTTTTAAGAAAACGTCCATTCCAGTTTAGTTTGGTCCATGATAAGGGTCCAATAATGGTGTAGTTGGATGGGGCTTGAAAAGACCTTTCCAACGATATTTTATAAGCCCAATTCCGATGGATAATGAGGAAGTTATGGCCAAAATACTAAACTGAGCCCAAACCAGATTTTACCTACGACCCAATGATCATGAGGAGGGTCCAAAGGTTTAATCCTATTCCTAAAATAATTAGGATTGATTAGAATCTTCTATAAGTTTCTAAAATATCTTAATTATCCTTTTTTGAAAAGATAAGATTAAGGAATTTGATTTAAATATAAACTTTCCTTTTTTAAAGTCCTAATTCTATTCGGATTTAAACATGTTCAAAGACAGTCACATATTATTTTCGTGCTTCACATTTTTTATCCAAATTTTATATGGTTGGATAGATCTTGAAATTATCTTTCCAATGATATATTATAATAATTATTCCGAGCTATAACGGAAAAGATATGAATAAGATATCAAACTCTATCCAAAACTGACACCGTCTCACTATTTCGTTTATATCGTTTTTTCTACAACATATTTAAATCTGATTCCAATTGGGTTAGAAAGTAGAATTCAAGATCTTTTCAACGACATCTTATTCATCTTATTCCGATTCCTGGATCAAAAGATTTGATAAAAACAAAATCCGCAAAAACTGCTGTCTACGAGTTTTATTTCGATTCGAATTTGGATTCTTTTCTTAATTCTTCGACCCTCTTTTTTTCCTATAAATAGAGGTCATATCTCCCCTTTTTCAATAACCAACTCTCATCAAGATTTTCTTGATTATTCTCTCTCTCTTTTCTAAACTAGCCTTTTCTCAAATAAATAATTCCGCATTCACAAGATCTAGAAACACCTAGCCATATTCGAAGTTGCCTTCGCCCTAGATGTGAAAGGTTTTAATTTCTGAGGGTTTGGTCCCAAATCTCTATTTAAATTATTTAATTTAATTTCTTTGATTATTATTTTCCTTGAAGTTACTAACGCGTGTATTTTGTTATTAGAAAGAGGTACGAGGCATCAAAGTAAGTACTTTAATGGTTTTAATTGATATTATGATGTAGAAATCATGTTTATATTGTTATTTTGATTCCTAGTATCATGTCTTGGGTAATTTTAATATTAAATATGATTAGTACGATGCTTCCTACGTTCTTCCTAATATTTATGTTAGTATCATGTTAGGGCTAAAGATTTGATTTTTTATTGCTTAGTGACATGCTAGGGTTTGTTATTAATCTTGTTAGTATCATGCCTAGGATCTTGCTATTTTTATTATGCTTTAATATTAACATGATCATGATTATAATTGTTGGAATGATTATGAATATTATTATTATTATTTTAATGATGATTATTTTATTTATGATTATTATTGATTATTATTATGTTGCTTGATTATTTATTCTTTATTGCTTGATCACACCTTTTATTGCATGCTTAAAGAGAATTTGGTACTTGTAATCATGCTTAATAAGATAATTAATAATCTTATTAGGGTTAATTGTGATTATAATTCAAGTGATCGCCAATAATAGTTTATTTGTGCATTAATATTCAACCAACATAGATTAAATAGGTTTAGGGTTAATCCTATTTATTGCATGTTAATTTGAAAGCGCACATGAATACGAGCAGAATAAAGTAGAGGCCTATTATTAGGGCAGGTTCAATCTCTTTTAGGTTGGATTTGTACCATCATCCCCGAACCCTTATTTGGTTCATGACCTTATGGAGTTGACGATCTCTTGGATCGTTACGGGGTGTAACCTTCACCTCGTGAACGGTTTACAAGTTCCTAAAAAACTTGTTGGCGACTCTTTTGCTCTATCTTCTTCCCTTTTGGACGCCACCGTACTTTAGTGTATGATCACAGTGGGGTTCAAGCTAGTGGGATTTTAAAGGCTTGAAACTATTCCCTACAGATAGACTTGTACATGATGCAAAGCTCTTTGTCGTCGTTCATCGAGCAATAAGAGCTCTTCATACCTCGCTCTTACCCATTCAGCTTCCGGCAGCATACTTTCGAGTACGATGCGTAGGGATGGTATTTCCAGTTCCACTGGTTGAACTGCGTCCATTCCAAAAACTAAGGAGTATGGAGTTACCCCTATTGATGTTCGTATGAACGTTCTATAACCCCATAGTGCAAAGTGTAGTTTATTCAGCTAGTCTTTATAATTTTCTGCCATTTTCTTAATGATGACTGTTATATTTTTACTTGCCGATTCTACAGCTCCATTCATTTGAGGTCTGTTTGGGGATGAGTGATAATGTTTTACTTTATAACGAGTTAAGAGGGTCTCAACTTCAGCTTTGAATTGTGATCCCTGATCACTAATTAGTTCGTGTGGAACTCCATATCTACAAAATGTGTTTCGTTCGAGAAACTTTGCGACATGTGTAGAAGTGATATGTAAGAAGCAGCCTCAATCCACTTAGTGAAGTAGTCGATGGCTACTAATACGTACTCGTGCCCTCCTGCTCTTGTTAGAGAGACCTTTCCAATTATGTCAATTCCTCAAGTTGAAAAGGGCCATGGGGAAGTGAGATTATATAGTTCAGATGGTGGAAGATGTTGTAAATTAGCAAACATTTGGAACTCTGGACATTTCTTGACATATTGTATGCAATCATGTTCCATAGTGGACCAATAATACCCTTGTCGTGAAATTATTTTTGCGAGCATTTTATCATTCATGTGAGGTCCACAAACACCTTTGTGAGTATTCTCCATAAGGCGTGTGGTTTTGGGTTGGTCTATACACAACAAACTTTGACCATTAGGTCCTTTTTTTCATAATCGACCATTTAATAGACCGTATTAAGTCGCAAGTGTTTGTAAGGCTTGTTGGTCTTTCGATGAAGTATTTTCGGGATATGTTCCATGAGTAATATATTGGAGGATATGATCATACCAAGGATTGTTTCCTTCGATGTAATTTATTTCCTCTATTGTCTTCTCTTCTATCAACGCATAATGGCATCATATTTAAGTGATCTGGAATGTTGATCATTGAGGCTAATTTTGCTAGCGCATCGGCAAATTAATTATCATCCCTAGGGAGATATTTGAAGTCAATATGTTCAAAATGCTCGATGAGTTGCTCTAGGTGTGCTTGGTATAATATCATTGTGGAGTTCTTTATTTTCCATTTTTTCAGTATGTGATTTAAAATCAAACTGGAATATCCATATACCTGTAATTTTTGCACACCTATGCTAGCTGCTGCTTCTAATCCAATAGTGCACGCTTCACATTCCGCGGCACTATTAGTAATCTCAAAGTCTAATTTTACAGAGATTGGAGTATGTGCTCCCTCTGGACTTATGAGTAACACTCCTACGCTACATCCTTTTTGGTTAGATGCACCGTCGAAGTACATTACCCATTTTTCATCTTGTGTCATGAGAATCTCTTCATCCGGAAGATGAGTAGTTTCTGCATGACTTGTTTGGATTGGATGTTGAGCCAAAAAGTCGGAAATTACTTTTCCTTTCATTGATTTTTTTTGGAATATATTTTAACTCAAATTTGGCCAACATCACCAACCATTTGGATATTCTTCCTTGTATAGGTGGTTGTTCAAACAAATACTTTATCGGATTTTGTTGATAAATCACATGAGTGGTGTGTGGTAGCATATAATGTCGTAATTTTTTAGTTGCCCACACTAATGCTAGACTAGTCTTTTATAGAGTGCTATATTTTGTTTCATATTGGATGAATTTTTTACTTATGTAATATATTGCACACTCGACTTTTTCTACCACTTGTGCTAACATGGCTCCTATGGCTGTGTCTGTAACTGTTATGTATAGCCTAATAGGTAGTTTGGGTACTGGTGGTGCTAAAATTGGTGGACTTTTGAGATAATCTTTGATTTTCTCAAAGGCCTTTTGGCATTGATCGTCCCATTCATGTTTTTCTTCTTTTTTCAATTTTTTGAATATTGGCTCACAAGTCATAGTCAATTTGTTAATAAATCGACTAATGTATTGCAATTTGCCAAGGAACCCCCTAATTTCTTTTTCTGTTTCAGGGGGAGGCATGTCAACAATTGCCTTTATTTTAGAGGGATCAATCTCAATACCGCGAGTGCTTACTACGTATCCGAGTAACTTGCCAGAAGATACCCCGAAGGCGCATTTTTGTGGATTTAATCGCATGTTATAATCTTTTATGCGAGTGAAAAATTTGCGTAAAGCTTTTATATGTCCCATTCTATCTTTGGACTTTACGATCATATCATCCACATACACTTCTATTTCTTTATGCATCATATTATGCAAGGGAGTCGTAGCCGTTCTTTGGTACGTAGCTCCTGCATTTTTTAAACCAAATGGTATGACTGTATAGCAATACGTCCCCCAAGGGGTAATAAATCATGTCTTTTCTTCGTCTTCTTTTGCCTTTAAAATTTGGATATAACCTGCGTATCCATCCATAAAGGATAACATCACATGTTCAGCCGTGTTATCTACCAATATATCAATATGTGGTAGAGGAAAATCGTCTTTAGGGCTAGCCTTATTAAGGTCCCTAAAGTCGACACACATGCGAACTCGTCCATCCTTTTTAGGGACTGGGACGATGTTCGCTACCCATTCTGGGTAATTACATACGCGAATGAAACCTGCGTCCAATTGTTTTTGTACTTCTTCTTTTATTTTTAGTGCGATGTCAGGTTTCATTCGTCGAAGTTTTTGTTTTACTGGTTTAGAGGTAGGGTTCAAGGGAATGGTATGTTCCGCGATTTCCCTCTCTATTCCAGGAATGTCCTTGTATGACCAAGCAAACACGTTTTTGAATTCTTTGAGCGTCGATATAAGGGTCGATCGCTCTTTCGGATTAATAGTTAAGCCAATTTTGACTTCTCTTTTGTTTTCATTAGTTCTTATATTGATTGTTTCAGTTTCTTCAATGATAGGGTTCTTTTGTTCTCGTTCATTCATTAGTTCAACCAACTTATTAATGTTATCATCTTCATTAGATTTATTATTATAGCATTCAAAAGATTCAAAAGAAGGCATATACTCGAAAATAGAGCTCGTATTATTAGAATCAAAAGAAAGTACATTAAGAGAAGAATCCTTTTTGGGATCTTCATCCTTAGAACTAGAAAATAAAGACTCAATAATGGCCACAAGGCCTAAATTTTCAGCTTCCCTAGGTTCTATAATAGATTCGTCGTCCGATTCTACAAACATCTTCCCTTCGCCTGTGACGATTTCCAGCCTATCACCTTTATGATTGGTCCATTTGAAAGATTTCTTCCATCCATGCTCTAAGGTTTCATTAGAAGGGGTGATCAATGAAGTTGGGTCAAAAGCTTCATCCAGGATGGCATTTTGATTCGTCATTGTAGCGACATGATTTTGGTCTAGTCCAAATAGCAAGTTGAATGCTTGCCTATCATAGCACCCCGGAGTTGGGTACTTTGATTTAACAATACTAAAATCGTCATCCAAGAAGTAGCAATCGTGAAGTATTTCGAATCCAGACTTTTTGATTCCTTCCAAAACCAATGGTTCTGGAAAGTCATAGAATGGGTAGTCTTCTCCTCCCCTAATGAATTGTCCATTAAGGGTTTGTTGATAGGATGGGAGTAAAGTGACTATCCCCTTGTTGTTGTCATCTCTACGTGCCTTTCTTTTCGCATTGTGAGACTTCAATTCTTCTTTAGTTGGTTTGTATTCCAATCCAAAGGAGAAGCTTTTCTTTGGGATAGGAAGTAAGAAAGATTTATTCATTCCTATTCCCAAAGGCATCCCAGGAAAGTAACTACTCTTAAATAAGATGTTGTTTACTATCTGGGTGGAATATGGATCAAGCTTGAAAGGTTCTTCCAAGTCTTCTTCCATTTCTATTGTGCAGATTGGCTCCGCGGCGAATACCCACATGTCCTCTTCATCATTGTCATGGTTTATTTCTAGGAGTGATTGATCGTTTATTGCTATTTTTAGTGGAGAAGCATGTATAGTCATAGGAAGCCCTTGATAGTTCAACCTAATCATTTGATGAAGTGAGGATGGTATTGCACCAAACTCATGTATCCAAGGACGTCCAAGTAGAAGGTTGAATGTAGGTTTTATGTCCATAACATGGAATTCAACTATCTTTTGTATTGGGCCTGTGGTAATTCGTAGCTTAACAGTTCCACAAACCGATCTTTTCGAGTTGTCATAGGCCCTAATACTTTGTGTTGTTGATTGAAATTTTTTTTCTTGATTAAAGCCTAAATATTTTGCAATTCGCAATGGGCATACGTTTACAGCTGACCCATTGTCTACCAAAGTTATAGGGATGTTATATCCCTTGAACCCCACAGTTAAGTATAATGCATTGTTGTGGGTAGTGTCTTTTGAAGGCAAATCATCATTAGTGAAAATGATTGACTTGTCAGATTTCTCGCTAGTAAGCAAGCTAACGAGATTATAAGGGGTTGTGTCCGTGCTTACAAACAAAGCCGTTAGAGCGTTCATAAGGGAATTCCTATGTTCTTTAGAAGTACTTAGGAGTTCCCAAATGCTAACATTTGCCTTGGATTGGCGAAGTTGTTTGACCAATGGATCTTCCACCTTAAGAGGAGGTGATATTGTATTTTGTACTTGACCTTGATTTTGCGTGGTCAAAGATCCATTTGGTGGTGGTGCCTGGTAAATTTTTCCAGATGGAGTTAAATGATCTATCTTGTTGGGATTAGTTGTAGGACTTATGAACCAACTTTCTTCTAGAGGCTTTGAGCATGCCTCCATTTCAAGATGTTCCATGAGTTAAGCTTGATGCCATTGTTCATCCAAGGAAAGATTAGATAAGTCTTGTGACTTCCCCAAGAAATGATCCCAATTAAGCGCTCCATTTTTTTCATTTTGTAAACAAGATGGAGGTGGGATGGCGGCATACTTAGAGATATATAAGTCTTGAAAGTCGTCGTCCCATATCCCACATACTTCATTAGTTTCCCCTATGAGTATTGTGGGTAGAGGTTCTCCTATAGGTGTGATGTAGTTCAATGGATTGAACGTATCGCTTCCCATATGGTCCTCATCAATGTGAAACACCCCCAAGGGGGACGCATTATTATTTGGTTTAGGCGTGGGAATTCTCCCATCGTTTACCAAATCCTATATTTTATGTTTTAAGACAAAGCAACGTTCAGTGTCGTGTCCATTGCCTCTATGATAAGCACAATAAGCATTACCATCCCAATTAGGAAACCTTCTTTCTTGTGGAGTGGGTGGTGTTGGTCCTGTTGGTGCATGTAAGCATTTTTCATTTAATTTTTCTAACAATTCTTTATAGCTTATACAGGAAATGGAGTAAATTTTCTTTCTTTTGTCCATCTTTTCCTAGGATCATTATATTGATTTGTGTTGTGGTATTGCGTGGAGGTCGCAAATACATCAATAAAGGATGATGAGCCATCATTCCCCTTCTTGTAGTTATTTTTAGGTTGATGATGATGAGGCTTATTTGCTTTTTCTTTAGCAAGATCATCTTCAATCCTAGTAGCCACGGAATAGACCTTTTGGAAAGTGTCTAAACCAAGGTAATGTAGATGCTTGTTGTACTTTTCATGACAATTGTCAATAAACTTTTGTACTAGCTCGAGTTCGGGCGGCCTTTGGGCAAGGTGGGCCGCCTTTTCTCGCCATCTACCATAGAAAGCAAGGAAACCTTCATCGTCGCCTTGCTTAAGCATTTCGAGTTCACGTAGAGTGGACTTGAACTCTACGTTACTCTCATATTGGGTAATGAAAGCCGAAACTACATCTTCCTATGTTGCTTTGAATTTTGGGTCTAGCCCATAGTACCACTCTCTTGCAGTTGGGTCTAGAGACAAGGGGAAAGTCAAAGCGTAAAGCTTAGGATCAACCCCCTTTAGTGCCATGGTGCTAGTAAAACACATTTAATGATTTTGTGGATTATTGGTCACCTTGAATATTGGTAAGTCCGTAGCTACGAACTTTTTCGGTAAAGCAAGTCTTGTGGGAGGAGCAAACTTTTCTGCGTCAAAGTACTTGTTCCCCATTGTAGAACGAAGAACTAGCTTCTCTTACGACTTTTCTTTGATGGATAATTGTCCATCTTTTCTTTTAAGGCTAAAGCTTCATCATTTTTCTTACTAGCCTTTTCAATTTTCTTAATTCTCTTTTCCTCAGCTTCTTGAGCCTTTTCTTCTCTCAAAAGAAGAATCTCATCTTGAAGTTCTTGAATGGTAGACATCATTATTGGACTAGAACTAGTTGTCAAAGGAGAATGGTTTGAAAGGGTTGGATCTTTTAGGTGGTAAACATAGAAGGCGAGCGCCCGGGATTCTTCTTTCCCAAGATTGGAAACTGGCCCTAAAGAAGTACAAAAGGATAAGTAAACCAATATGCTTGCTTAGAAGGGGAAGAAGGAAAAAAAAAAGAAAAAAAAAAGAAAATGACGCAAGATATATTCGAACGGATAACATTTCCCCCAACAATTCTTGAATAAAGATATCGTTTTAACGAATCAACTTGTTGTTTGCAAAATTAAAACTGATTCGTACAGTGGGTGCGCGCAAGTAATGGAGTTGCGCGCGGATGTCGCGCGCGACTAATTTTCTTGCGCTGGGTATGGGTGCGCAACTCTATGAGTTGCGCGCGCCACCTGCTCGTATGACATTTTTTTTTGTTCGAGCGTTTTTTATTTTTTTATTTTCCCTTCTTTTTTTTACATCATTTTTTTTTATGTTACCCGTTGAATATGACTCTAAATTACGAAGAGACGACTTCATAATTGGGAACCTAGACCAAGCTAAAAAGAAGAAAGAAATCTATCCTAACACGTTGCATATAGTCATGTAATCACATAAGCACGCCACAAGTTATAATCCACATATTGCCATTCTAAGGTCGAAATGGCTTGGGTGTCCAGGGTACCATATCTTAAGAAACAATGCACAAATCAATCACTCAACGAGTTGACTCATGACATCGCTCTCCCATAGTTTTGTTGGTGATATGGGTGGGATGATTGTTATTGATTTCGGGATAGAAGCCTGGTGTTGGCAACCCCTAGTCAATTAGCCAATTGACAAGGGAATAAACGCGTCGTCAATTGTCTATCCCTGGATCAAATACAATTTATACAACCTAAACAAACCTAATACGAGTATAAGGCAAGCATAGGGGTCGAACCACAGAGAACGGATAAACACCACCAAATGTTATCGACAATTAAGCTAGTCCGGCATAGGAGATAAATAAACTAAAGTCCAAAGATGCTAAAACAAGAAATAAAACATTAAGGAAAATGGTTTAGGTATAGCATTCACTTGAACATAAACAAAGGCATGGAAATTGAATTAATTATGAACTAAACATGCTTGAATATCGAAATAAAGGATCCAATCTAGCCGCCTTCCGGGGTCAATTGGCTTCTCCTAACATAGCCTCTATGTTTCCACATTAGAACCATATACTAGGAGGTACTATTAAATAACAATCGATAGTAATGAACCTTAACTAAGTCAACTTCCGTTTCTTGTTAGCAAAGATTCACCTTTAATTAACCAACAATGTGCACTTGCAAGAAGATTAAAGAATATCAATCATATAAAGACTTTAATCACAAATAAATCAATTCTAAACCCTAGAACATGCTCAAGGTCCAACTACACCACAACCATTCCCTTAATGGGGAAATTACTCACTAATCATGCTAATAACAAGATTAATTAACAAACAATCAAGAATAAACATGATTAACAAGCAATACCAACAACTAAAATAATAATCAAAATAAAACAAATAAAAATAGAGGAGAGAGAGTAAGAGATTGCTCATTAATTGAAGATGAAGGTCTACAAAGGATTGAACAAGCTCCTTCTTCAAAATCCAAGTTCATTAATGAAGAAAATCCCACTTTCTCTCTCTACCAATGAAGACTAATCCTAACCTAAACTAAAACTAATTAGATAGAAGAATAGATAGTTCTTCAATATCCCCTTTAATTACCCCCAAAATTGGGTATTTATACTAAGCTAGCCAAAGTAAGAGAAATAAAAGAAGGAAAATAAAATAAAGAAAGAATAGGAAAATAAAAAGAAAATAAAATAGAAAAGAAATAAAATAGAAAAGAAATAAGAAAAGGAAAAGCAAAAGAAAAGAAATAAAAATAAAACAAAAGGAAAAATAAACCCACAAATCCCCCAAAAACCATCAGCTACCCTGATTTCCCCTTTCTTCGATCTTCATGGCTGCTTCAATTATCATCATCACCATTCATCAAAATCCATCATCACCGCACATCATCATCACAAATCAAAGATCAACGACCATCACCAAGCTTCAATCGTTCGATCCTCATTAAACATCATGTGCGAGTCTCGTGAAATGGTTCGATCGAACCGATGGTTGGTTCGACCGAACTACGGGGTTGGTTCGGTCAAACCATGGGTATGTTCGACCACTCCTCTTCGAATAACAAAACCCCCAAAGTCTCTGACTCGACGTTCGGCCGAACTCTTTTATTGGTTTGCTCGAACTTGATTAATTTGTGATTTGCTCTGATTTTTGGGTCGATTGGGGGGCCGAATTGCTTAATTGTTGCTGGTTGTTGACGGTGGTGCAGGTGCAGCTGATTGCGGGTGTAAATTGGGGCGGTGGTGAAGTTGGATGCTGCGGTTTGGGCTAGTGGAGATGCGGCTGCAATTGGGTGAAGGTGGTAGGCGTGGTGGTTGATGCGTGAGTGAAGGAGAGGGAATTGTGATGGTGGCTATTACGGGGTATTGGTGCGGATTGGAGCAGGGGAAATGGAGGTGAGTGGTGGTGTGTGGTGTGCGCAGTTGCAGTTGGTGGTCAGATGCGTGTGAGTGGAAGTAAAAGGAGCAGAGGAGATGGAGGTGCTGTTGTGGTGGAGGATAAGGGGGTGTGGTGATGGTTAAGATTGGGCAGCATCTTTGGGGCTTGAAAGCTTCTTGGATTGACACCTTTGACCCGAGCCTCCGATCTCCGAGCACGATCCTACACAACCAAATAAAAACAAGGGAGAATCGGGACAAAGGTAAGATAAAATAAAATGAAAATAAACAAAGGGCGAAATAAAACAAAACCACGACAAATAGAATAAAATAAATAAAATAGAAATAAATAAAATGAAATAGAAAATAAGAGACATAAAACTAAACTAATAAAAATAAAACAAAAACTATACAAGAAAATAAAGTAAAATAAAATACGAAAATAGACTAAAACTAATAAAATAAAGAAACTAAACCAAAACACTCCAAAATTACCAAAATAAACTAGAAACTTTATTAAAGAGAAACAAGAGAATAAAATGAAAATAAGGGAAAATAAACACGGAAAAGACTCTAAAACTACTCCTTAGGAGTGACATAAATGTCACTCATCAAATTCCCCCAAGCTAAACCTTTGTTCGTCCTCGAGAAAAGCTAAGGCAAAAGAGAACAAGATGGAATTGTTTAAAGCAAAAGAAACAAAAAAATAGAAACAAAGAGAAAGAATGTACACTAACTCACTGTCGTAGGAATCACGGATGCATTTAGCGTATGCATCAAGCCCTTTAAACCCCTATGTCGCCAAAGAGGACGAGTAAGCTCTCGTGAGGGTTTCCTAAGAGGTTTAACCCACAACTCTTGGCAACACATAACATTCAAGGCAAAGGTGAAATCAAGAAAACTCGAGTTTTGACATTTCAAACCAAACACAAACAATGGGCTAAATGCACAAGAATACAATCCTTTCTAGACATTAAAGGTAGCCAAGCAAAAGAATAGCTAAGGTTGATGCACACATAAAGCATGCAAAGGGTAGAGAACTTAGAGGGACTGACACTCCTCCTTATCTCCAACCAAACTCCCGCATCCTCACTAGTTTTGCATCCACTTTTAAGGTGATATCTCGAGATTCCTCGAAGGAATCGGAACAAAATAAGCAATGAAAAACATTTAGGCTACCCGACATCTTAGCATTGATAGCTCGCTCAATAGGCTTGGCTTGATTACCCTCCATCGGTAGTAACTAAACCTCACTAAGGTCAAAAGGTCTTAAAAGGGTTGAAACGTTAGGCTAGGGTAAAGGGTGTGGAAATAAATTTGGAAATTGGTGGTAACCTTAGAAGTGAAGCAAGGTTGATCATTCCTCAATTCAAACTCAATAAACTACCAACTTTCAAATCAAAAATTCTAGCAACTCCTCCCCCAAGCTTACTCTTTTTTAACCAAACAATAAATATTTTTGTATTTTCTCAATATTTCTTCTTTCTCTTTTTTTTTTTCATTTCTTTTTATTCTTTGCTCTCGCCTCTTTTAACTTTGAGCGGTTTTTTCTTTCATTTCCTTTATTTTCTTCTCATTTACTCAAACCATTCAACATAACAAATATAATCACAAGTACCAAAATTTGAGTTTTTCACTTCTTTTTCATTCTTTTTCTCACTTTCATTAACCAAAAATACAAATCAAGTCCCGAGAATGCTTCACAAAAACTAATAAAGGTGAAAATAAAGCAAAGGTCCATTGGTTTGTAATGTGGTTATGCCAAAGAAGGGAAAATGGCTCAAATTGGGTTACTAAATGAGCAAATGCAAAAGAAAAATAAAAGAATAGAAAATAATAAAACAAAACAAAAATCTCAATTGCCTTCGTCTTCCCCTAGGTTGGTTCGGTCTCGATCTTGGGTCGATTAAGCCAAATTCTCGATATAATCTAGCAATGCCAAGGATCCAAACGTCACACATGCAAGAAATGTAGAAGGCTAGAACAAAATAGACACATCCTCACAAAAATGACGGCAGTAGAGTAGCAAAAATCACCTTTAAAGCTTCAACTAGCTAGAGAGCGACAACCATCTTACCACAAACCAAGTGAGCTAAGGTCTCATAGCCCTTAAGTTCTTCTACCTTGGCAATGTTATATGTGTGAACCAACCTCGACATTCAAGTGCATGAAAACCTCTAACAACTAGCAAAGAGGGTATTCTAGGTGCTAAAGCCCAATTATGTCCAAGTTTAAAATAAAACATTTTGAAACTTGCCTTGAATGCCATGGAAAGACACTATACACACAAATATTCACAATACCAACAATACTCAAGAATGCATATACAATTGTGCAAGATGAAAGTATGATCAATCAAAGCTACAAATACCAAAAGTCAACTCAATAAGGCGCTCATGGCCATCCAAACATAGAAAACCAATCTCAATAATAGACTTTGGGAAGTATGAGAGAAATAAATCAAACAATCATGAGACTAAGGATTAAGAAACCACCAAGAGATAAAGATAACCCCCCCAAGCTAGCGAATAGCTACTCCCCCAAGCTAGAATGGAGCATTGTCCTCAATGCTCAAAATAAAGGCACAAAGGGTGGGTGGGAGGGGAAGAAAGAAAAAACATTCACACAACAATTCATAATTCATTCAATCCAAATGCATATAAGAAAGCAAATCCAAGATGAGGGAAGAAGGAAAGAGTAAACCAAATGTGAGGTGGGTGTTGAAACCCGCAATTGAGCACATTGTCCACAATTTCATCTAATTCCTCGTCTTTGTTGCTTTTCCAAATGCAAGCAATCATTGGTGTGCTTCTTCTTAAGGAGCTCAATCCAAAATCCTTGCACATGAGTATATGCATCGAGTACCTATACACATAGACAAGAGAGTAAACAAAAATGAGAAACACAAAAGAAAGAAAAAGAAAGCAATAAAACACGGGTTACTTCCCGCAAAGGCTTGCTTAACGTCCAAGCATGACCAATCTAGTAAATAACCCGACAAAGAACGCAATAGCTTGTCATATGCACCGGCAAACATATCAAGAAATAAAGCATACGCGATGCTCATATGACAAGCAAACATAAAGTACAAGGAGACTTTATGCTTGAGAGAAGGGAGAAAAGAAAAAGTAAAAGAATCAAAAGAAAAAACAAGAAAATAAGAAGAGAAAGTAGAAGAAGAAAAAGAAAAATCCTCACATAAATTTTTTTGGTTGGCATTATAACTCTTTTCCTCATCAACAATGAAAGAGTTGGGGGCTTCGGAAGCATGAATATGAAGAGGATCCTTAAGAGGTTCTTTGAGAAAAGAAGGGAGGAACATAGGATAGTAGGAGATATGGTTAAACCTTTGGGAAAAAGGTGTATGAGAAAGGGGAAAAGGGGTAGCTAATCCCTCATCACAAGATCTCACATCACTAATGAGGGAATGAAAATCAATCATGGAATCCTCAAATGAAGAACCCTCATGTTCTACATCTCCCTCAAGCTCAAAAACTCCAAATGATTCAATCTCAACCTCCTCTTCAAAACCTTGAACAACATCTCCCTTAAATTTCTCAAGGCCTACCATCTCAAAATCAAAAGTGAATGGGGGCAAATTTCTCTCAAACTCATCTCTTTCTAATGAAGCCTTATCAATGAACTCACTCATAAGGTTATGGGCTACCATTTGAAACTCAAGAAATATTTGGGCCATAATCTCAAATGAGTCTAAATCATCATGGATAGACGAGTCAAAAGCTTGCTCATTGGAATCATCTACGGGACTATGGGGCACACCTTTAGAATTCATGCAAAAATCGGATGCAATATGAGAAAGAACATGCACCTTATCATCACTAGAATGTACCTCATTACATTGAGCTATAGAAGAAGGGGAGTTGAAATCATGCATTACATAGTCACTAAGGGGAGCATCAAGCACATCATGGGAATTCATATTAGACAAATCATGACAATTAACATCAACATTAAAAGCATGAGAATCCCGAACATAAGTCTCATGATTGGCCCTCTCCCAATCATAATTATCCCTAGCTAACCATGAATAGAAATCCCAAGCTTCATCCAAAGACATGTCTTGAAATTTACCATTTAACATATTATCAACTACTCCTCTAAAATTCTCATTTAATCCCAAATTAATGATTTCACAATAATCACCCTTGGTTAAACCTTTAACACCATCTAGGAAATCCTCAAGTCTATTGAAATACACCCAAAACGGTTCATTATCAAATTGAGGAATAGAAATATAAGCCATTTTTTTCTCAAATAAAGAAACACAAAAAATAAAACCAACCAATCAAAAGAAAATTATAAACAATGGACTAGTCTCAATAAGATAACACAATGGTAATGGAATCCGTTCCCCGACAACGGCGCCAATTTGACAAGGGAATAAACGCGTCGTCAATTGTCTATCCCTAGATCAAATACAATTCATACAACCTAAACAAACCTAATACAAGTATAAGGCAAGCATAGGGGTCGAACCACAGAGAACAGATAAACACCACCAAATGTTATTGACAATTAAGCTAGTCCGGCATAGGAGATAAATAAACTAAAGTCTAAAGATGCTAAAACAAGAAATAAAACATTAAGGAAAATGGTTTAGGTATAGCATTCACTTGAACATAAACAAAGGCATGGAAATTGAATTAATTATGAACTAAACATGCTCGAATATCGAAATAAAGGATCCAATCTAGCCGCCTTCCGGGGTCAATTGGCTTCTCCTAACATAGCCTCTATGTTTCCACATTAGAACCATATATTAAGAGGTACTATTAAATAAAAATCGATAGTAATGAACCTTAACTAAGTCAACTTCCGTTTCTTGTTAGCAAAGATTCACCTTTAATCAACCAACAATGTGCACTTGCAAGAAGATTAAAGAATATCAATCATATAAAGATTTTAATCGCAAATAAATCAATTCTAAACCCTAGAACATGCTCAAGGTCCAACTCACTAATCATGCTAATAACAAGATTAATTAACAAACAATCAAGAATAAACATGATTAACAAGCAATACCAACAACTAAAATAATAATCAAAATAAAACAAATAAAAATAGAGGAGAGAGAGTAAGAGATTGCTCATTAATTGAAGATGAAGGTCTACAAAGGATTGAACAAGCTCCTTCTTCAAAATCCAAGTTCATTAATGAAGAAAATCCCACTTTCTCTCTCTACCAATGAAGACTAATCCTAACCTAAACTAAAACTAATTAGATAGAGGAATAGATAGTTCTTCAATATCCCCTTTAATTACCCCCAAAATTGGGTATTTATACTAAGCTAGCCAAAGTAAGAGAAATAAAAGAAGGAAAATAAAATAAAGAAAGAATAGGAAAATAAAAAGAAAATAAAATAGAAAAGAAATAAAATAGAAAAGAAATAAGAAAAGGAAAAGCAAAAGAAAAGAAATAAAAATAAAACAAAAGGAAAAATAAACCCAAAAATCCCCCAAAAACCATCAGCTACCCTGATTTCCCCTTTCTTCGATCTTCATGGCTGCTTCAATTATCATCATCACCATTCATCAAAATCCATCATCACCGCACATCATCATCACAAATCAAAGATCAACGGCCATCACCAAGCTTCAATCGTTCGATCCTCATTAAACATCATGTGCGAGTCTCGTGAAATGGTTCGATCGAACCGATGGTTGGTTCGACCGAACTACGGGGTTGGTTCGGTCAAACCATGGGTATGTTCGACCACTCCTCTTCGAATAACAAAATCCCCAAAGTCTCTGACTCGACGTTCGGCCGAACTCTTTTATTGGTTTGCTCGAACTTGATTAATTTGTGATTTGCTCTGATTTTTGGGTCGATTGGGGGGCCGAATTGCTTAATTGTTGCTGGTTGTTGACGGTGGTGCAGGTGCAGCTGATTGCGGGTGTAAATTGGGGCGGTGGTGAAGTTGGATGCTGCAGTTTGGGCTAGTGGAGATGCGGCTGCAATTGGGTGAAGGTGGTAGGCGTGGTGGTTGATGCGTGAGTGAAGGAGAGGGAATTGTGATGGTGGCTATTACAGGGTGTTGGTGCGGATTGGAGCAGGGGAAATGGAGGTGAGTGGTGGTGTGTGGTGTGCGCAGTTGCAGTTGGTTGTCAGATGCGTGTGAGTGGAAGTAAAAGGAGCAGAGGAGATGGAGGTACTGTTGTGGTGGAGGATAAGGGGGTGTGGTGATGGTTAAGATTGGGCAGCATCTTTGGGGCTTGAAAGCTTCTTGGATTGACACCTTTGACCCGAGCCTCCGATCTCCGAGCACGATCCTACACAACCAAATAAAAACAAGGGAGAATCGGGACAAAGGTAAAATAAAATAAAATGAAAATAAACAAAGGACGAAATAAAACAAAACCACGACAAATAGAATAAAATAAATAAAATAGAAATAAATAAAATGAAATAGAAAATAAGAGACATAAAACTAAACTAATAAAAATAAAATAAAAACTATACAAGAAATTAAAGTAAAATAAAATACGAAAATAGACTAAAACTAATAAAATAAAGAAACTAAACCAAAACACTCCAAAATTACCAAAATAAACTAGAAACTTTATTAAAGAGAAAACAAGAGAATAAAAGGAAAATAAGGGAAAATAAACATGGAAAAGAATCTAAAACTACTCCTTAGGAGATACATAAATGTTACTCATCACCAATCCCCATGGTTTAAGTGTGCTATACTTATGCATGATGCAATGTTGCTTTTTTTGACTTTTAGTTTTGTGCAAAAGGAAGATATTATGCGTTCAGGTCTCGCTCTCTAACTAGAGATTATCCAAGTTAGCTCTCGTTACAACCCATAGGTAACCTAGTGTTGGATAACTTGGACCATAACTACGAGCTTATAATGTAACCTCTAAGTCCCTAGCAGAGTCGCCACTGTAAGGAGGGTGCTCCCATCGTAGGGGATCCTTCTCCTTAGATGCCCATTGCCCCTTAAAGCCTAGGACTTTACACTTGTTAAGGTGATTAGGATTTGAATTCCTGACTGTTTGGGAGACCTTTGAATTAGAGATGATTCTATCATATACGCTTTTTTTTGTTAGAAACAAGTAGGAGTCGCCAATGAGTTTTAGGAAAAAAACCCATAAATCTCGTTCATGCCTTTCTCCCAAGTAGAGTTCAAGGGATATTTATCATGAATCATAAGTTTACCCATGCCCAAATTGGTCTAGAAAACCAAAAATGAGTTCGGGAGCGAGGGTACTAAGATAACATTCTCTTTAGAGGGGAATCGCGATCCTAGCCCTAGTGCGGCCTCTACTAGCTCTTCCTTTGCAAAATTTCGTTGCCAAACAATATATGCAACGTGATACCTAAAAACTATGTTAATTGATTTTATTTACACACATTAATTCACATAGAAATTACATTGTAAGGTCGTTATTCTTATTTAATCAAATTCGTGAAAAGAACAATAAATAAATAATATTTGTAATACCCCGTATTTATATACGCACTTTATTTAAAGTATGTATTTTATAAAGTATTTAAATGGTTGTAATCATTTTAATTAAAGTATTTTAATTAATATTATTATTAAAGGAAAGTTTATTTAATTATGTTATTTAAAAGTTGGGGTTTTATTTTTAGAAGTTTAATTTTTAACAAGTTTTATTAAGGAAGGAATTAGGAAAAACCTAGAAGAGGGTTAGTAGAGAAGGGGTATAAATATCCCACTTATGAGGCAAATCAAACTTTACCCAGAGTGGAGAAAACCTAAGGTAAACTTCTCTCTCTCTCTTCCTTATTTTTTTCCTTTTTCTTTTTCCCCCTTCCCCTTAAACTTTCGGCTGCCCTCCCTCACCACCGCTGCCAGCAGGCAGCCACCGGTAGCAGGCAGCCGCCGGCAGCAGGCAACCGTCGGCGCCAGCAGCCGGCAACCGGTGGTGGCTGCCGCCCTTTCTCCCCTTTCCCTTTTTTTTCGAACCTTATATATAAAAAAAAAAAAATTGAAGCTTTCTTGTTTTAATTGAATCTATTCTTGGATCTAAATATAAATTATGAGTTTGGGGGTTTAAATTTGATGTTTGATAATTGTAATTGTATGAATTAATTTTCAGATTTGGTTTTAATTAAAAAACCCCAATTTTTGAAACCCTAGGTCTTTGATTTATGAAAATTATGAAAGCATATGAGGAATTAATGTTTGGATCTTCAATTTAAGTGTTTTAAGACTAAATTACAGCAAGTTTTAATTAGAATAAAGTGCTGGAATTTTATGTAGAGCATTTAATATTATGTTTTTGAAGGAAATTTAAATTACCCATTAAGTTGGACTTAATTATAGTGTTTTAAATATAATTTCAGCTTATTCAAATTATTTTAAGAGGGGTTTTAGGATAGTATAGATTGCTGGAAATTTGTTTAGAGTGGGTTTTAATGCTCTATTATAATTTTAATGTGTAGGAGACTTCGAAGTGAGCAATTTTTACTAGTCGTGACGATTTTAAGATCGTATTAAAGGTACGTTCGCGTACTTAGCATATTTTGATGATGTAGAATCATGCTAGGTTTAATTTCAATCAATTACAAGTAGTATCATGCTAAGGTTTATGTATTGAATCGTGAGTTATTGGTGTCGGTGATTGAATTGTGAAGCATGAATTACTTTTGATGGTTTATGGATTGGAAAATTATATTTTAGCATGATTATATGGACTACATAATTATTTATGGCATGATAGAGAGCATGTTTAATTAAACTAATTGTTTAATTATGTTTGGAATAATATATTGAAAGGAAATTTTATTATGGTTCATATAATTTTTATTGACGCTTTAAGCATGAGAAAGGAGCTATATAAGTGTCGATGTACACAAGGAATAAATTGTATGTTGGTGCCTTTGTGCACTTAAGGTGTTTTAACACCGAGGTATAGGATTGTTGGCGCTTTATGCGTTTAAGGTGTCTTCGACACTGAGGTAGAATTAAAAAGGGTTCAACATTAAATATTATGTTGTCACTAATTATTCAAGAATTAAATTGGTATATTTGTTTGATTGAATAATTATTGTTGATTGACTTATTATACCTTGAGAGTCATCACCAAGTCTAATAATATGTAAATAACGTAAAGTGAAAGAGATTACGCACCAAAACTCTTGGAACGTATATACCTTGAGTATGAACATATGGGGGGAGTTATGTGACTTTATATTTGATCATAACTTCTAACGGAGTATAGGACGCTGTATATTCCTTTTTTTTATGCGTTGGAATTCCGCCACCTATGTGTGGCACAGGTTTGTTGCTAGCACGGTTAGCTCCCGTGTCAGTTAACCCCAATTTATTGGGATAGGATTAGTTGGAAACCCGTTCGATGCGTAATCAACGCTAAATGAATTTTTAGTGTCTAGTTAAAGTGTCTTGTTGATTGTTGTGTGTGCTTGTAAACAGGTGCAATGAGGTAAGTGTGTGTGATGATAGGAGAATGCATGTTAGTGTGTTTAATTACGCCTATGTACTCAGCTTTGCTGATTGTCTGTGTTGTTTATGTCTGGCCATGTCTTTATCTTGGCCCTACAATGATCCATTTTAATGGAGAGTAGTGGGGGCAAGTAGAGATACATTTTTCAGGTATTGAAGCATGTTCATCACGGGGCATGAGTGAAGAGAGAATCATGCTAGCTTCTATTAGAATATGATGTGTTTTATGCATTGAATATTTTATTATATTACTTTATGGACTAACACAAAAGATTGGTTGTTCGGTTTTGAATAAGGGCCTTAAATGGTTCCAAGTTGTAGTGGATTTTTGATTGGCTTTGGTTTTGTTGATTTTCAACTTTATTTTCGTTGGTTTGGTTTTTAAGTCGTGTTATTTAAATAGTTTTGGTTTTCAAGTCTTCCGCTGTGTATCTTTGATAGTTACCTAAGCCGTTTTCATGGTGGCGGTAATGTCTTAGATATTCCTAAAACGTATTTTAAAAGGAGTAAAGTGTGCATTTAAAGGAAAGGAATTTCTAGGGTGTTACAATATTCGCCTTGATTTAGGTGATCAACCAACAATTATTTTATTCAATTCTTATCTTGATTAACGAAAGAATACTATGTGAAATCAATTAATTTATTATTTTAAGGCGATCAAACAACACTAATTAATTAATTAAAGTTATTTTAAACAATAAAAATAATGGTGATTTAACTAAGTGCTCGGGAATTTACCACTTCTCTTTGCTAGATCTCCGTTTAGAACACTTCTGGACTCCTTCCTGTTGGGGAACCTCCACCGTAGTAACAAAATATCAAAAAGGGTGAGTGTTTAGGACAAGAGGGTTTGGATGCACAAGTTCACAAGTATTTTGCCAGAGTTTAGGTTAATTTTCTGTGTCTTGAAGCCTCGAATTAGGGTCTTATTTATAGGGAATGATTAGGTTTAGGTTTTAGAGCATTCTGCTGCAGCACGTTTCGCGCGCAACTGAGTAGGTTGCGCGCGCGCAAGTGAATAGGTCGCGCGCGGTATACACGCGCAACTATTTGTCTTGCGCGTAGCTCTATGGTAAGATTCGATTTTCCAATATTTTAATATTCTGAATCTTACGCGAGCGCATCTCTGAAAGTTGCGCGCGATTGCTGAGCGCGACTTTGTGAGATGTGCACGATATTTTTTGCGGCAACTTTTATTTTAACCTAGACGCTCCTAAATCCGTCATTATTGGGTTTTAAGCACGGGCTTAAGCCTAATTATGATCGGGTTCAGTTAATTTGGACCTTGTGTTGGCCTTGTTCTTTTATCTGGGCTAGTCTTTTGTGTTTTGTGGCTTAACCAGTTATCCATAAGCATTCTTTACTTTGACCCAACACGAAGATGGTTTTATTTATCGTCATTGCACAATCTGTCGGGACAGGAGGCTAAAAGTAGATGTCTACAGCTGAATCTCTTTTTTGGGTTCGAGGAATAATATCACTATGAACTATTTCAAAGAGTAGTATTTGGAATTGGGTAAAGTTGTTGTGGTTGACATAGGTGATTTTAGGGTTTCTTTGGTAATGTTCTATAATTGATTCAATTGTAATGTTAGGGAGAGGTTTCTGCATAGACCCTTTAAAGTACATCTCATATCTAGTATTTGGAACTTCAAACAATTCCCCTAAATACTCAGCATCAAACTCAATCTCTGTTTCTTAAATTTTGCATGTTATTTTTCCTTTCTCACATTTAAAACTAGAATGAAATTCTTTAGGGCACCAGCACAAATAGGCTTATTAAAGCATTCACTAAACAGATAAGTCCAATTTTGAAATTTAATGAGCTTGATACAGGAATAAACGTCTCGTCAATTGTCTATCCCTAGATCAAACACAATTTATAACAACCTAAACCAACCTAATACGAGTATAAGGCAAGTATAGGGTCGAACTCAAAGGAGTGAGTCAGTATTAACTATAGCCTAAGTCAAGCTACTTCGAAGATTTTAGTGAGAAAATGGTTGGTACTATGGCAACTAAGCTAGATTAATCAAGTAATTCAAGAAACTAAACACTAGGGATATAGGTTCCACATGCAAGTTCAATAATCATGCTAATTGATAGTTCATTCAATTGATTCAAGCATTGCAAAGGACAAACAAAAGTAGCAATTAAAAGAACTCAAGAGCTATCTCCTAGAGTCCAAGCTAGGGGTCACTATGAATGGCTAATCAAGGAAAATCACAATCAAACTCAACCAATTAAAACAATTCTCAAATAGGTGGTTCATGTCATTAAGAATTGCAATGCAATCTAGATTAATCTTATAGGTTGATCACTCCTAATCTAATTAATCACATGCAAAACTATGTCAACCAATTTAATTGCAACAATTCAATCAATCAATGATCATCAACTAGCACAAATTATCAATCAAGCATGCTTCTCCTTCTCCCTAGCAACTAATCTACTCACTAATCATGGTGTAATTCAAGAACAAATCACTAGAAATATCATTGATCATAATTCTAAATCAAAATCAAGAGAAAACAATATCAACTACAATATTAAATTCAAAGGAAATCAAACAATCAAACATGAATCTAAAACAAACAAGTAAAGAGATGAACTAAAAGAAGAGATTCTCACTAATATTAATGATTGAAGATGAAGAAATCCAAGCACTATTGAACCAATGTAGAAATACAAATTCAAATCCAAGAACTTCTCTCTTTTCTCTCTCTAAAACTAAGCTAATGAAATTATGTAAAAGTTAGTTTTCAAAAAGGAATTACAAGTGAATTTATGGGCAAAGAGGGAAAACAGGTTCCCCGCACTCTCTCTAAGGAATCCCGCGCTCGCGGGGCAATGGTTACGGAACCAATAACAAACTCCGCGGGCTGTCTGGGCAACACCCGCTCCCGCGGGCTGTCTGGGCAACACCCGCTCCCGCGGGTATTCTAGCCCGCGCCTGCGGCAAGGGCGCGGCGAATCCCCTGCTCCCAAAGAGTAATCAGAGGCCCGCGGTCTCACCAATCTGGAGCGCTCTCTCCAGTCTTCCCGCGCCCAGACCGTGGAGAGTTCCTTGTTGATTTTTGCTAATTTGGTGCAACACATCCCGCACCCGCGACCTTTAGGACCCGCGCCCGCGTCAACCTTGCAAAGGCTGATGCCCTCTTCAAGCCCTCTCTGAGCCCTCTCCAAGCCCTCTCTGAGCAGATTGCTTCCTCCTTGCTTAGTCAATATAGCTCAAATTGATCCCTTTGCAAAGACAACTCCTAGGTACCTACAAGAGCAAACAATAGAAAGGAATAAAAGGGAAAAAGGGACAAATAAAAGGAAACCACGAAGAAAATATGAAAAAAGACAAAGAAAGAAGGAAAGAGAGGAACTAAAGGAAAAAGGACAAAAAATAAGATAAGAAAGCATGAAAAAGGGATGAAATCATCCTAAAAGACTATCCTATGAGTGCCATAAATAACACTCATTGAATTCCCCCAAGCTAGACTTTTGCTCATCTCGAGCAAAACAAAGGCTAAAAAGGAAAAAGAAGGGCTTATTCAAAATAAAAAGAAAAAGAAGTAGGTGAGAATATACACTAACTCACTTTCGTAGGAATCACGGTCAATTTTAGCAACAAAAGACAAGCCATTTAAACCCCTAGATCTCCCTAGACGACAAGTGATGCTCTCATAAAGGTTTCCTAGGGATAACCTGTAACTCTTATTAAGCAAAACAAAAGAAGCAAAAATGAGGCAAAATACAAGAATAAAGAGCAAAGTTTGAAAAACAATTGATAAAAAATCTTTGTATAATGGACTTTACAAAGTGACTATAATTCAAATGAATAACAACCTTTCTAAAGTTAATCATGGTATGCACGTTATAAGATACCTAAGGTTGATTGAAATATAAATATGCTAAGCATAGGAACTAGTTCTCACACTCCACTTTCATCCCAAACGATCTTACCGCGTTCCCCCTACTAATCTCATATCTCCCCCTAGTGAGCATCTCATGGGTTCCGCGAAGGAACCGGAAAAAGATCAAATTTTGGGCTACTTGACATCTGTACTTCGCATCCCCTTTTAGGCTATAACCCATGATTCCTCCACCGATGAGTGACTCAACCCTTAGGTGAAAAAGTCTTCCCAAAGGTTGTAACGTAAGGCAAAAAGGGTTAAGGTAGGCTAAATTTAAAATTTGGTGGTTAACCTAAATTGTGAAGCAAAGATTGCGCATTTCTTTACACCATAACTAAGAAATCACCAAAAAAAAATACCAACACCCCCAAGCTTATTCAAAGCTAAGATCACAAACATATACACATAAAGCGTAAGAACACTTTCCCCCAAGCTTAAATGGAGCATTGTCCTCAATGCTAAAAAAGGAAGAGTACTCACATAAAAATATTTTTTGCATTTTTCACTGTTTGTTTTTTTTTTTTTTTTTTTTTTTTTTTTTTTTTTGGTTTTCTCTGTTGTTTTCTTTCTTTAGTAGTGCTTGTCCTCGCCTCTTTTAAGTTTGGACGGCTTTTATTTTCAAACTTGCATTTATTTTGTCCTTGCCTCTTTGAATAGGGACAACTTTTTACTAGACATTTGCCATTATTCACAATGTATATATAACACAAACTTGCTCATAAACTTGAACCAAGTTCCAAACTTATAGACCACAATCTCCAACAACAATGACCATTGCTTCACAAAAACCAAAAATGAAATTGAAAATGAAACAAAAGGCTCAAGAACTAAAGATGTGGCTTGAAAAGAAGGGAAAATGGCTCAAAGGGCTAGCAAGTAGGCAAATGTATCCCAAAAACCAAAAGTAAAAAGAAGGACACTATCCTAGAAAAAGGAAAAATACCTCCCCGAAAAGATGCCTTTATCCTCCCTAGGTGGTTCGGTCTCGGTCTTAGGAATAATACGTTAAGATTCTAGATTAGGTTTGCGAAAGTCAAGGATACACGCCGCTCATGCAAGAATATGTTGAAAGCTTGAAAAAGTATGAATCTCACATGGTTGTAGCAAAAACTCACTAAGGTTATCAAATTGAAGATAGGGAGCAACTGCCAAACAAGCCACCGCGCCCGCGGCAAGGGCGCGGCGAATCCCCTGCTCCCAAAGAGTAATCAGAGGCCCGCGATCTCTCCAATCTAGAGCGCTCTCTCCAATTTACCCGCACATGCAGGGAGCCCGCGGCCAGTTCCTAGTCGATTTTTGCTAATTTGGTGCAACACATCCCGCGCCCGCGACCTTCAGGACCTGCTCCCGCAGCAATCTGGCAAAGGCTGATGCCCTGTGCAAGGCCTCTCCAAGCCCTCTCTAAGCCCTCTCCAAGCCCTCTCTGAGCAAATTGTTTCCTCCTTGCTTAGTCAATATAACTCAACTTGATCCCTTTGCAAAGACAACTCCTAGGTACCTACAAGAGTAAACAATAGAAAGGAATAAAAGGTAAAAAGGGCCAAATAAAAGGAAAACACGAAGAAAACACAAAAAATAAAAAGAAAGAAGGAAAGAGAGGAACTAAAGGAAAAAGGACCAAAAATAAGATAAGAAAGCATGAAAAAGGGATGAAATCATCCTAAAAGATTACCCTATGAGTGCCATAAATGACACTCATCAGAGCTCAATAAATTCATTAAACTTAATTGCCTTACACCATGGAAGATTCAAGCACAGACCTAACACAAAATGCCTTGCATTCTCTTCAAGACGCTTCATTGTTGGAGACTTGTTCTTGCATGAAACCCCCAATTCTTCAATTTCCTCTTCTTTAGGAAGCTCTGGTTCCTCTTCCACTTGGGTCGATTTTGGTGACGAAGGATATCCAAGAAGAAGTTGTTTGAGACTATTTGTGGTTTCGTCTATAGAAATTTCTTGGATTTTCTTAGTGGGGGATTGATTTTTGGCTAGGGTTTGATCTTTTGGTGAGATATCCATGGGAGAGTATGAGTGAAGTTCTTTTTAAGGAAGATGAATAATTGTTTTGAGTGGTGTAAAGATTCCAGAATTATCCATCACCTTTTTATACTAGGGTAAATGTGAGGTGTCGGTTTAGGGTAAAGGGTAGGTGAGTTGAATTATAATGATGCGTCCTCTACATTTATAGCTTTGGGAAACTAAAAAGATAATTCTAGAATGTGAAATGTATTTTGCATGTAAAGGGATCACTTCAACAAAATAATATGAATATTGAATGTATTCATCAGATAAACTGTGTTTGATGAGATAAATATGAGAATAAAAAATAAATCAAAAACGATTATTTTTGTTGAAAAGATAAACTTGTGGCTACACAAATTGATACAAGGAACAAGTAAACATAGCTCATGCCATCAAGTAAGGACTTCAAAAATTATCATTTCTCTTATGCACAACTTTGGACATACATGTTTAAATCTCTTGCCATATCTATGTAATTAAACATATCACATTTGCGTGAGATAAAATATACATCAGTTTAGAGACTTTACCTGAGGGAACATCAAGGCATTTACTTAACACAACTTAATCATTCCAAGATCCATCCTCATTATCTCATGTCTTTCTCTATTTAAAGGCTTTAGTAAAAATGCTATCAATTTGATTAGCTGTTTTACAAAATTCTAATTTAATGAAGCCTTTCTCAGCATTATCCTTTAGAAAGTGATGTCGAATATGAATATGCTTAATACTTGAGTGATGCACTGGATCTTTAGAGATACATATGGAACTTGTGTTATCACAGAAAATAGTAATGCAATCAAATTTCATACCAAAGTCACTGAGCTATTTTTTTATCCACAATACTTGAGAGCAACAAGTAGATGTAGCAACATATTCTACTTCAGCTGTAGATAAAGCTACGATGTTCTGTTTCTTAGTACCCCATGAGACTAAGCATGGCCCAAGGAACTGGACCATGCCTGATGTACTTTTTCGATTGACTAAATCTCATGCATAATCTGCATCTGCAAAACCTTTCAGTTCGAAAGAATCACTTCTAGGATAGAATATACTTTACTCATCAGTTCCTTTCAAGTATCTAAGTATCCTCTTTACAGTAGTTAGGTGAGATTCCTTAGGGTTTGACAAAAACCTGGAAAACAATCCAACACTGAAAACATGTAAGGTCTACTAGCAGTTAAGTACAATAAGGAACCTATCATACCTCTGTACATCTTTTGATCGACACTGGTTCCTGTTGGATCATCATCTAGTCTTGTGCCTGTTCCCGTGGGTGTGTGATTTGTCTTAGCTTGATCAAGATTGTACTTTTTCAGTAATTCCTTTCTCTGTTTTCTTGATTTGTAATCCAAGGAAGAAGTTCAATTCTCCCATCATGATCATTTCAAATTCACCACTCATGAGATCAGCGAAGTACTTGCACAAAACATCGTTAGTTGCACCAAAGATAATATCATCAGCATAAATCTGTACAACTAAAAGGTCAGTTCCTTGTGATTTTAAAAAAAAGTTTTGTCTACTTTTCCTCTTTTAAAATCATTTTGTAAAAGGAACTTGGAGAGCCTTTTATACCAGGCTCCTGGTGCTTGCTTAAGACCATAGAGGTCCATGTCAAGCTTGAAAACATGATAAGGAAATTTTGGATTTTTGAAACCTGGAGGTTGTTCTACAAACACATCCTCCATCAAGTTACCATTTAGAAAAGCACATTTCACATCCATTTGGTAAATTTTGAAACCCATACAAGAAGCAAAAGAAATAAGTATTCTAATAGTTTCTAGTCTTACTACAGGAGAAAAGGTTTCTTCGAAATCAATACCTTCCTGTTGGTTATAGCCTTTCACAACCAAACAATCTTTGTTCTTGACTATTGTTCCATATTCATCCAGCTTGTTCCTAAAGACCCATTTTAGTCCGATAATCTTCTTGTCTTTGGGCTTTGCTTCAAGATGCAAGACTTTGTTTCTTTCAAACTCATTTAGTTCCTCTTGCATGGAGACAATCCAGTCATCATGTTCCAAAGCTTCCTGATGATTTCAAAGTTCTAGAATGGAGAGAAAAGCATTAAATGCACATAATTTCCTCATCTGAGATCTGGTTTGAGTTCCTCTACCAATGTCACTGATTATGAGATCAGCGAGATTGGATCCTTGATATTTGAACGGCTTAAGCAGGAATTCTCTTCCTGGAACTCCAATTTAAGGGGTTTCTTGCTTAGTTCCTTCACCGTTTGCTTCATTTGTCTAATCCTCATTGACCTGTTCTTCATACCTGCTCTTCTGGAGTTTCCTCTTGAGGAACTTTAACATTTTCTTGATGATGATCATCTGGAACTGCTGGCTCTTCTTGGTTTACTTTTGATTCAATTCTTCTTCATCTTCAGTCTTGTTTCTTACTAATCCAATTTCAAAATCATTTTATTCTTATTCTTGTGCATTTATGAAAAGATTAAATTCATAAAAAATAATATGAATGCTTTCTTCAACACACAATGAGTTCTTATTATAGATTTTATAAGCTTTACTATTTGAGACATAACCAAGGAATATAGCCTCGTCACTTCTCTCATCAAATTTTCCTAGGTTCCTCTTACCATTATTGTGAACAAAACACTTACAACCAAAGGATCTGAGATGAGAAATGTTTGGTTTTCTCCCTTTGAATAACTCATAAGGAGTCTTATTGGTGATTGCTCTTATAGTTACCCTGTTGATTATGTAGCATGCGGTATTGACTGCTTCAGCCTAAAAGTTCCTTGGCAAGGAGCTTGCAATCAAAATTGTTTTTGCCATGTCTTCTAGAGTTTGATTTTTTCTTTCAACAACTCCATTTTGTTGAAGAGTTATAGGAGCAGAGAAGTTGTGATTCATGCCTTTTTCTCTGCAAAACTCATCAAACTTTGAATTTTTGAATTCTATACCATGGTCAGATCTTAGGTGGATTATAGAGAATCCACTTGTTTTCTGCACATGCTTTGAAAAAGCTACAAATTCATCAAAGGTCTCATCTTTACTTAATAGAAATATTGCCCAAGTATATCTAGAGTAATCATCTACAATAACCAACACATATTTCTTGCCACTACTACTCTGAACTCTCATGAGACCACACAAATCCATATGAATCAATTCTAATGGTTTTGTAGTGCTCACCATCTTTTTAGCTCTGAATGAAGTTTGGACATGCTTTCCTTTTACGCAAATATCACAAATTTTATCATTCAGGAACTTGATAGCGGGTAATCCAAATATCAAGTCCTTTGACCCGACTTTATCAATTAAAGAGTAGCTTGCATGACCGAATCGCTTGTGTTAGAGTAGGGAGTTATCTTCAATAACACTCAAGCATGTAAGGCTACTATTTGGGATTGAGTCAAGCTCCACTACATAGGTATTTCCTCTTCTCTTTCCTTGTAGAATAACCTTTCATGATTTGTTATTGAAGATGTGGCATTCATCAGAATTAAAGCTTAACGAATCACCTTTATTAAAAAATTGTGATATGCTAAGTAGATTATGAATTAAGCCCTCGACTAGGAACACATTCTCTATTACATGGGAGGTTGACTTTTAAATTTTTCCTTTAGCAATGATTTCTCATTTCTTGTTGTCTTCGAAAGTCACCGTTCCTCCTGGATAGGTCTCTAGCAAAAGGAACTTTGATTTGTCTCTAGTCATGTGTGTGCTTCGAACAACCACTGTCGAGGTACCATAGGTTGTTCCCCCTCACTAGGACCTGCAAGAAAACTTAAGCATTAGTTTCAAGAACCCCGAGATCCTTAGGTTCTTTTGAAGTTGAGGCAATATCAGTTTTCTTTACCCAAACTTGCTTGACATTTCTTTTATCATGTTCAATTTTCTTTCTACAGCCACGATGCAAATGTCCAGTTTTTCCACAAAAAGTACAAACTTTGCTACTTGGTAGCTCTACATATTTTTTTTGTTTACCTTTCCTTTTAGACTCATACCCAAGTCTTTCAGTTCTCTTGACTTGAGCATCTTTAATCCATTTAAGAGTAGCAGTAGGATCAATACTTCTACTTTTTCTACCTCCCAGTTCCTTTTCTAATTTATCGTTGTGAGTTTTTAAATTATCAGGATCCAACTTGATTTTTTCAAAATCAGCATTGAACTTTTGCATGGAATCATCAGAGGAACTGCTAGAACCAATATTAGTATTGACAAGTTTATACTGTGAAAGTTTTACATTTAACATGACATTTTCCTTTTTGACTCTTTCAAGCAACTCAGACATTAAAAGATATTTGTCATGTAGTTCTCAAAATCTAGTTCTGATATCATTTCGTGCTGTGCAAGCCAAGAAATATGATCCTTCCAGATTTGTAGAACTTTTTGACATTCATTCTTTTGCACTCATTCATCACTTAGATTAACTTACATCTCAACAATGAAATCAATTGATGCATCTTTGGATAAAGTTCTAAGTTTAGTAGTGTCAAAGTTGCTTTCACTTACCTCCTTTTCTAGTTCCTTGAGGTATGCACGTCTGTCATCTGGTTTGACCATCAAAAAAAGATTTGCAACTTCCTCTTCTGGTTGATCTTTATCTTCTTCACTCTTAGAGTCACTCCATGCATCTATCATGGCTTTCTTGACATCAGTCTTTGAAAAGGAAGTCTTGTATTTTTCTTTTCCCTGTTCCTTGGCCTTCCTTTTTTCTTTATCAATGTCCCACTGAGGAGAGTCTCTAATGAAGTGGTCAGTTGATCCACATTTGGGACAACCATAGTCTGGTTTTGAGTTGGAGGATTTTGTTTAAAAATCTGGAGTTCTGGCCATTTCTTATATACATTTGTTTAAAACACCTAACCAACATTGCAGCCTCTTCTTCATCTACTTTAGAAACCTGTTGATCTGCCTTTATTTCTAGGCCCTTGTTCTTGTTGCCTTCACTACTGTTAGTTCCTAGATGGAGCTCTTGTGTCATTAGGGAACTAGCAAGTTGTTCAATGTTGAATGTTGTGAAGTCCTTTGTGTTTAGGGTATTTTTACCCTGCCACGTGGTCCAATCAGAGGGTGACACGTGTCAGCCTCAGATTGGTCCAAAATGGACCAACCCCTGTTTGACACGTGTCATTCCAGAGATAGAAGGGAAAAGGCGGCCTTCATGCCCAAATCCCGAGAAAGCCGGAATACGGCGCAGCCCACCAATGATTAGGGTACAGTGACCTAATCAGGGGCAATTCCCAATGACCCTATAAATAGGGGGATGTTCCTCATTTTGAGAGGACGGTTTTTTAACCAATTATTGCAACTGTATTCTCTGACACCAGAGAAACACCTGAGCTTGGAATCCGAGCAGATACCCACCTAAATTTCCGTTCTCTTTATCCCGTTTCAAGTTACTAACTTGTGCGTCGGAGGCGGAGCACCACCCAACAGGTGTCTCCGTTGGTTTTGCAGGTACAGCTCACTGCGGATCAGTTTTCGTGTTGTAACTCTCCCAAGGGACAAAAAACACCCAAAACATTTGGCGCCGTCTGTGGGGAGAGTACCTCAAAGATGGTTCAAGAGTCTGTACCACCTCCTAACCGCCTAGGCGAAGACCCAGAAGTCTTTACAGACCATGAGGAGGATGAGGATCCTCAGGTCGAAACCTCTACAGCTGAGGACGGCTCCCTCAGAGTCAAGCGCATTCGGCCCAGAGAGACTCTGGAACGGGGCGCCTCCCAGGCGGGTCCAAGCAGACCTACTGGGCAGCCGGAAGAAGCAACCCAAACGGCAGCTGGATCGGCCCCTGTCACCCGAGACGAACTCATGAGGTTCATGACGAGTTTCAAGGGTGAAATCACAAAGCTGATCACCAAAAGCCAGGCTGGCCCAAGTAAAGGTCAGCCAGCAAAGAAGACTCCTCCAGAGAAGGGGAAGTCAGTCAGAAACCGACAGCCTACTCCCCATCCAAAGGAGAAGGCAGCCGGGACCATTGATTGGTCAAAAATTCTCCTTCCTGGGGGAAACACTAATAACCCTCGCCGGCCTCATCAGCCGGTGAGAAGTAAAAAATCAACTCTCGATGCCCGGGAAATCATCAACCGGAAGAGAAATCAATCGCTGTCTGAGTCGGCTTCAACGTCGAACTTTCCGGACAGCTTCAACAATATTTCTGCAGGGAGTACACCCTCCTTGCATGAGAGTCAAACAAGCGGTAATACCGTCCATTCTGGCCCTCATATGATTGGAAATGTACCGTATGTGCCTACTTAGGCTTACGGACAGTATTCTCCTCACTTCATGCATCCAGCCTTCTTTGGAGGTCAGGCGACATATCCAAATGTCCAGCCATTGGACTGGCAGCTTCGACTGCTGCGCCTGGGTGAACAGCCTTCTGCGTTCACTCGGGAGATAACCGAGGCGGCTCAGCTGGCCAAGGTTAAGAATGTGTTGGTTGGTACCTATGATGGTACCACCAATCCAGAAGATCACCTCATGGCTTACACCAACCTCATGTATTTGCAGGGGTTGGATGATGCCACTTGGTGTCGATGCTTTCCGGCTACATTGAAGGGCATCGCCCAACAATGGTTTGGCAACCTGCCAGCCGGTTCTATAGACAGCTTCAGGAAGCTTGCCTTCCTGTTTGCTTCCAACTTCTCAATGAACATCCCTGCTAAAAAAACAAGCCTTGATTTGAGCACTGTTAAGCAGGGAGAGAGAGAAGGGCTGCGCTCGTATGTCAGGCGGTTCAACCTGATCAGAATTCAGATTCAGGGACTGTCTGATGAGGTAGCTTTTACAGACTTTTTTAAAGGTCTGAGAGACGGGTCGACCTTTAAGTTCGACCTAGTCAGAAAAGGGGCTTTCACCCTGCAGGCGGCCCTGAGGGAGGCGGAAAGCTACATTCAAGCTACCGACCTCTGCTCGCCTGGTAGCCAGTCAGACTCCAAGAAGTCTGACAAACAGAAAGACAGTCGGTCAGCTCAGCCGGCTAAAAACAAAGAAGAGAGCAAGAAAAGAAAAGAAGTCTGGGCGGTTACTGACTCTGACCAGCCGTCCCAGAAGAAAAAGAAAGAATTTAAACCGTACGTCCCCAAGTACGAGTTTAATAAAGACTGCAACTCCATCTTCATGGAGGTAAAGGACCGGTTGTCCATTGAGAAGCCGAATCCTATGAAGAGTTCTGTCCAGTCACGGAACAAGAATAAATTCTGTCAGTTTCATGAGGAGGTCGACCATGACACCAACGACTGCTTCAGTCTTCAGCGTGCGTTGGACCGTCTGGCTGACAAAGGGCTGTTGAAGTCCTACATTTCTAAGTCCCCAGCCGGGGCAAAAAAGAAAAACAAGGGTCAGTCCTCCAAGACTACCCCCCAGCCTGCTAGTAGCTCGGATACCGATAAGGAGCCGGTCTACACTATAGCAGGCGGGTTCTCATGTGGTGGCCCTACCATCCGGGGCACCAAAAGCCATCTTCGAAAGATGGACAAAGATGATGATGAGCAGGCGGAAGCCAGCTCCTCCTTCCCAGACGTCTTGATCACGGAGAAGGATAGGGGCAGCGTTCGCCGCCCGCATGATGACCCGGTGGTCATTGAATGTAAGGTTGCCAATCAGCTGGTTGGACGGATCCTTATTGACACCGGCAGCTCATCAGACATCATCAGCCTCCGGTGCTTGCAAAAGCTGAAATACAATATCAGCAGCATGCACCCGGTCACCCACCCCTTGGTTGGTTTTGGGGGTGGGATGGTCTACCCAGCCGGAAGAATTGATTTACCCATCCGGCTGGGGGAGAAAGGCCAGGGACGACATATTTGGCAGGCCAACCCTCAACGTAGCCAAGGCGGTAATCATCCCTTCCCTCATGCTCATTAAGTATGAAAGGGATGACGGCTCTGTTGGTTCCTTGAATGGGGATCAGAAGACGGCCCGAGAATGTTATCTCTCAGCCGTCCGAGATACTGTGGCCCCAGGCAGACAGGAACCAATAGACCTTGACAACGTCAAGGATGCCGACCCAGCTCCTGCCCCATCAGCAGCCGGAAAGAAAAGAAAGGCTCCACTGCTGGTGGAGGTGAAAAAAGAGAAAAAATAGCAATCACTGACCGGTGAACGGTCAGATGAGCTACGTCCCCAACCGGCTGGCGAAAGTATTGACCTTGTACTGGACGACAGCCGTCCAGAACGCACTGTTAAGGTGGGGACGGTTGCTCATGCTACCTTGGGTGCAAGCTTGCACCTTCTGCTGAAAGAATTCAAAGACATTTTTGCCTTTGAAGTGGAAGAGATGCCAGGCGTCAGCCCGGATCTTGCTGTCCACAAACTCGCCGTTGACCCCAAAAAGAAGCCCATCCGGCAAAAGAAAAGAAATCACGGCGAGGAAAGAAGTCAGGCGGCAGCTGCCGAAGTCAAAAAGCTGCTAGACGCCAGGTTCATTCGGCCTTGTAATTTCCCCGACTGGGTGGCCAATGTGGTCCTTGTTAAAAAACCGAATGGGACCTAGCGCATGTGTGTTGATTACACAGACCTCAACAAGGCGTGTCCAAAGGACAGTTATCCGCTTCCAAAGATCGACAGTCTGGTCGACTCTACAGCCGGTCACGCCTTGATGAGCTTTATGGATGCCTACTCCGGCTTCCATCAGATACCCCTGTGGAAGAAAGACCAAGAGAAGACGGCCTTCGTCACTGATCAGGGGCTATTCTGTTATACTGTGATGCCGTTTGGTTTGAAAAATGCGCCTGCCACTTTCCAACGGATGATTAATACGGTCTTCATTAATCAGATTGGGAGGAATGTGGAGGCGTACATTGATGACATGATAGTCAAATCCATGCTACAGACGGATCACCTTGCTGATCTCCGAGAAACATTCACCACCCTCAGGCGGCATAGGGTTATGTTAAATCCTAAGAAATGCGTCTTTGGTGTTGAGTCTGGGAAGTTTCTCGGGTTCCTGATTGATCAAAGGGGGATAGAGGCTAACCCCGAAAAGATACAGGCGGTGATTGACATGAAGTCACCCCGCTCTGTTAAGGAAGTTCAGAGACTCACCGGTTGTCTGGCCGCCCTGGGGAGGTTCCTCAGCCGGTCAGGTGACAAATGCCTCTACTTCTTCCAAGCAATCAGGAAGAAGACTAGATTTGAATGGGGGGATGATGCTGAGGCGGCGTTCCAGAGGTTGAAAGAGCATTTACATTCTCTGCCTAGGTTGGTCAGTCCTTTGCCTAGGGAGACGTTGTACATGTACTTAGCCGTCTCAGACCATGCCCTCAGCGCCGTTCTCCTTGCTGAGCGAGACGGCATTCAGTTCCCGGTTTACTTCATTAGCCATGTTCTTAAAAATGCTGAACTCCGGTACCCCATGGTTGAAAAATTTGGCCTCACTTTGTATATGGCATTCAAAAAATTGAAGCCTTACTTTTTGGCGCATCCGGTGGTGATTTACACGGACCAGCCACTCAAGCGGCCAATGTCTACCTTGGACTCATCCGGGAGAATGTTGAAATGGGCTATTGAAATGCAGAGCCTTGAAATCACTTACGAACCAAGAAAGGCAGTGAAGGGTCAGGCGTTTGCCGACTTCATTGTGGAAATGACTCGTCCGGTGGCTCCGGATAATCTTGATCAGGTTTGGAAAGTGTACGTAGACGGGAGCTCTACAAAGAACGGATGTGGTGCAGGTGTAATTTATGAGTCTCCTGAAGGAGACAGATTTGAGTATGCACTACGCTTCAAATTTCAGGCCTCTAACAATGAGGCGGAATATGAAGCCCTGCTAGCCGGCATTCGCATGTGTAAGGCGGCAGGGGCCATGAAAATTGACGCCTACTCTGATTCTCAATTGGTTGTTAGCCAGTATGAGGGAAGCTACGAGGCTACCCATCCGGCTATGGTTAAATATCTTCAGGCAGTCAAAGAAGAGACCAAGGCGCTTGAGGAATTCCGGCTGAATCAGGTGCCTAGGTCGGAGAACAACCAGGTGGATGCATTGTCAAAACTGGCATCTTCCGCCTGCCATGATACGCCTCGGTCTGTCTTCTGGGAAGTTCTTGAGAAAAGAAGCATCTATGAGGATCCCGTTGGAATTCTGGACCGAAGCTCTACCTGGATGGATGACATACGGGCCTATCTCTCAGACGGTACACTTCCTGATTCGCCACGGGAAGCAGCCGTCCTGAAAAAGCGAGCTGCAAGATTCGAGTTGAAAAATGGAGAACTCTTCAAGGCGGGCTTTCTGAAGCCTTTATTGAAGTGTGTCACCCCAGAAAAGGGGAAAGAAGTTCTCGAAGACTTGCTCTCAGGGTTCTTCGCCTCGCACATAGGCGGCAGGTCCCTAGCCGTCAGAGCCAGACGACATTACTTTTGGCCCACTCTTGAGGCGGACGCCAAGGAGTTGGTGAAGAAATGTGACAAGTGCCAAAAATATGGCAAACTCATTCACCGTCCGGCTACTGATCTGACGGCCATTCACAGCCCAATCCCGTTTGCAAAATGGGGCATGGACATTCTAGGTCCTTACACGCCTGCTCCAGGCGGAAAGCGCTATATCTTAGTGGCTGTGGATTACTTCACCAAGTGGGTTGAGGCTGAGGCGGTTAAAAATATCAAGACCTCAGACGTAATTTCCTTCATCTGGAAGAACATCATCACCCGGTATGGGGTACCCATGTCTATGGTTTTTGATAATGGTCCTCAATTTGAGACGCCTCAGTTAAAAACTTGGTTGGGAGATCAGGGGGTCTCAAGCTATTTCGCATCTGTTGGCCGGTCCCAAGCAAACGGCCAAGTTGAAGCTTTCAACAAACTCATCTCAGACGGCATTAAAAAGAAAATAGAAAGAGCCGGTGGTTTATGGGCAGAAGAGTTAATCCATGTCCTGTGGGCCATCCGGACAACAGCAAAAGGGGCAACCGGGGAAACCCCATTTCTCATGGTCTACGGTGCTGAAGCCGTCTTGCCCATCGAGCATTACGAGCCGACTCTCAGAGTCATGCTGTATGATGAAGAGGCAAACTGGGAAGCAATGCGCCTGGCATTGGATTCACTCCCAGAACGCAGGGGCAATGCCGTCTTGCGTCATGAGATTTACCGTCTGAGAATGCGAGAGCCTACAACAAAAAAGTACACAAGCGTCCCTTGAGGGTTGACGACTTAGTGTTACGAAAAATGGAAGCAACCGGTAGGGCAAATGAGTTGGGAAAGCTAACCCCAAATTGGGAAGGCCCCTACTGGATCTATGAGGAAGTAAGGGACGACACCTACCGCCTGGAAACTCCAGACGGAAGGCTCCTGCCTAGAACTTGGAATGTAGACAATCTAAAAAAGTACTACTTCTAAGAATGTAAACTTTTTGTAAACAGTGTCAGTTAATGCAGATTCAGACTTTGCTTGCAAAATTATCATTTGATTATTCATCCGGGTAATATCCAGGCGGATTCCCCATTTATCTAACTAAGTTCGATACTTAGTGAAGGTTTCGTTTTTTAGTCCGCCTGGGTAATACTCGGATCACTTGTTTATTTAAGTTTGATTCTGTTTATTCAATTGCTTGACTATCCGCCTGGGCAATACTCAGACGGATTCTCCATTTACCTAACTAAGTTTGATACTTAGTATGATTCTATCCGCCTGGGTAATACTCAGACGGATTCTCCATTTACCAAACTAAGTTTGATACTTAGTGTAAATTCAACACTGATTAAGAAACTAAGCACAAAAACGTTTAGTGGCTACACAACCGGTCTTAAAAAGGACCAGAGGCTAAAATGGCCGGATGGTTGCTATTTTTATAAAAATCGCCTGTCCCAACATGGACAAAGGCGTCCGGCGACACCCCTCCGGGTGCAATCATCGCAGAGAACGAATTATCTGTCGGTTCTATGTATCCATACAGACGGCAAAAATTGAACGACCAAATTGGTCAACACATAGCCGTCTGGCTAAATAACTTGCGAAGGACGAATTTCCTAAATACCGGATGCCCATATGCATCAGTCGGTAATCAGCTGAAGTTCTCGCTTGGTTATTTATTTTAAAAAATGCACCTCACCCCAATTGGGGCAAGAGTTCAATGGCTATGAAATCTCTACCAAGACGGGCAAAAAACCGTCTGGGTAGTGACTGAACGCCTGTGATGCACGGCTGTGCACTTGGTTTGGGGCAATCACTATTGTGATTGATTGACTTACAAACATATCATGCTCTTTGCAGCATCAGACGTTTTCAAGTCAATCAACCAGCTCCAGCTCAAACCAATCACACAGCCGTCCAGGGGCAAAGACAGCCAGACTACTGATTAGTTAGGGAAGAAATCGCCGCATGCTTTTAATAAGATAGGCAAAAATTAAAAATTCAAATGCAAAATAATCAAAACCGACTTAGTCGGTGCAATTCATTAAAGTCCATCCAACCAAACGGTTGTAATGGATCAAATGTTAACCGGACCCTGTCCAGGAGAAAAAATGTTAATTAACACGGCTCCACAGCCGGTAAATACAGGGATACTCGGCACGCAGGCCGGAAAAATCAAGTTTTGGCATATAGCCGCTGAATAAAAAGAATTAAAAGAAATGATAAATTGGCATACTGCCGCTGAAGAGTCACTTCTGGCCTGCAGACGGAGCCTCCTGGTCCTCCCCCTTCTCCTCATCGTCTGAGGGAATTTCCTGCGCTTCACCAGGACCAGGAAGCTCAGGCGCGGACGGCTCATTGTTGCTGAGCCAGGCTTCAAAGGAGGCAGGCTCTGGCATGCCTTGCTCTCTCAAATACACCACGTACTCAGCATAGCTGTGTGCCATTGCTCAGATGCTATAATCATCTTCTGGGTACAAGGCAGCCCAAGCAATCTTCATACGGGCGTCGTTGTCAGCATCGCTTTCAGCAACGAGGCGGTTTTGCTCCGCCTCCAGGGTTGCTGCAAAGTTTTTCAGAGCCTGAGTAGCATCCTTCTCCAGCCTCTCAACCTTGGTTTTTAGTTTACCAAGGTCCGCTTGGGCCTTCTTGAGCGCCTCATCAGCCTGCTTGGCGCTCTCGTCTGCCTTCTTTTGGGCCTCCTCCGCCCCCTTCTTGGCCGTCTCAGCATCCGTCACCCGCTGGTCGGCCGCCTTCAGATCTAGCTCCAGCTGCTGGATTTTAGACGCCTGTGTCATAATTATTGCTTTAGTTTCAAGTTCATTTACGATAGTTGAGTGTAAAGCAGTATTATCAGCGTCTATGGCAGACTTCTTGGCCCTTTTTACCTCTTCCCGTTTGCGGGAATAAGGACGTTTGAGCCCGTCCACCCGCAGCATGGCCTGCAAAAAAGCAGGCGGTATAAGAATTACGGGCGGAGAAATTACTTGAAAAAAATAACACGGAATTGACAGGTTTCTCACCTCAGCCAGAAGGGATAGAATGCGTTCAAGGTTGAACGTCTCTATCCCAGGGATATTGTCCTTATCCTTCTTCCGGACGGCGTCCAGCATGGCTTTGGCGTGCTTCTGGACGTCTGGCCAGCGGGGAGATTGTGTTTGATCTGCACCACAATCAATAGGTGATGAGTGCGAAACTAAGGCGGCACCTATTTGTATCCGGCTGTCTGAGGATGATGTATGTTGGGAGTGGGATTTCACCCGTAAAGGCCACCCCAGCTCAGGCGGGGATTCAAAAGGATTCTTACCTTCAGAGCCGGCCAAGCGGGAAACGCTTGCAGGCGTGGTGAACCCCGCGGCTGCTGAGGGGTTGGCAAGGTCAAGGCACAGGCTGCCTCCTATTTTCTCGAGCCGTCCCCCTATTCGCATCGTCTTTGTCCCGGCTGAGGCGTCAGGAGTTGATGCAGAGGCAGACTTTTTTAGCTTATTGAGAACGGCTGGGGCTTCCTCCCTAGCCCGTTTGAGATTCTTCTCAAACGATTTCCCAACTTCTCCCCCTGTGAAAATAAATAAGGTTAGTATCCGGGCAAGACAGTTTATAAAATGAGCTTAAGAAAGGGTCAGGCGCTCAATACCTTGGCTTTGACCTCAGCCGCGGCCTTCTCCGCAAGCGCCTTGCGGATGACAGCAGAGGATCGCTTTGGGGTTTTCTCCGTCTGCAACATGCTTAATGCTTCCTCTGCAAAAAGAAGGAAGTTGGTTAATATCATAAAACAATTTTGATAGAAAAATACTACAGACGGATATAAACTCAGGCGCATACGTTTGGAAAACATGTGCCCTAGTCCGCAGGCGGCTAGGAAGCACTCGTCCCTGAACCAGGCTCTCTTGGGGATCCAGTTCTTGGGGACTTTTATTGTCTCCCCGGTTGACAAGGTTGCGTCTGTGAGGCTAAAAAAGTCTGCCTCAATAATCTTGTCAAAGTCCTCTTCTGGGATCCGGGGAAGAGCGCACTTCCTGCCTAACAAGTCAGGCTTCTTATTGTACAGACGGAATTCATAATTCTCCCGTCTGGTTGGGGCCGACATCAGGTAGAACCTGTGTTTCCAGCCATCGAACTTGGAGACCTTGTCCAAGGTCATCATATTTTGCGGCTGCGTGGTTAGAGTGTACCACGCCCTCCAGCCGCCTGGGCTCCTGCTGAGGTAATGCATGCTTGCAAAAGCCTCCCAGCCGGGGTTAAGCCCTTGGAACTCACAGGCGGCAACATACCCCATAATGTTGGTCCAGGAGTTGGGGGTAAGTTGCCAGAGCCCCAGGCCGTAGCCCCTCAAAATAGCCCTCACCGCCTGGTGAAGGGGGAAGCGAAGGCCGACTTTGAACGCCGCCTCGTAACAGCCAAAATAACTGTTGGCGTTCTGTTGATCATCCCCCCAGGCGATGGTGCCAAGTTCAGGCGGCACCCGGATCTTATACCCGTCTTCTAGCGGGTGCATTTTCTTAAAATTCTCTAAGTTCTCTCCCATCTGGATCCGGTCCTTGGAGGAGACGTGGATGCTGAAGGGATCGTCCTTCTCACTCCACTTTTTCCTTTCTTCCTCCTCGCTATCTGGAAGAGGGGGCAAGTCATCGCTGCTCTCGGAGGTAGAGGCGGAGCTGTCACTCTCCGTCTCCCCCTCGCTTTGGTCCATGGGGGCAGAGGCGGCATCGTCGCCGCCTTGGTCACACTCCTCTAGGAAAGAGTCAGCGGGGGTCGAAGGGGCGCGCGGAGGGGATCTCTCCAGAGTCGTCTGATCTCCCTGATCAGACGTGTCTCCCTCAGGCGTTTGGCCGCCTGAGCCTTCGCCTCGGTAATTTGGATCAGTGGCCGTCTGCATTGTCCGAGCCATGGTGTCCTGTACAGACACATAACTAGTCGGAATCCATGGCAAAGGGTGGTCCCAACACCCCGAGCCGGCACTCCCAGTCCTAGACTCAGCCGTCCCCGGTGACCGGCTGGACTCTAACCTAGGCTGTGGCGTGTGTGTTGGTGATGCATCCATTTATTGCAAGAAATATGTACAGGCGGTGAAAAAAGAAAAGAGCTGAGAGAGACAGAGACGATACCTTTGTAATTGGTATCTGAAGGAGGGCGGGTCCGGCTGGGTTGCGTAAGAACAAAAAGTTTCTTGCTTGCGCGTGACTCAAACGGATGGCTTCTACTCTCTCAAAGTTTTCCTCTCTAGAAAATTTTTGTAAAACGTACAAAATTATGATGGTAAAACGGCTATATATATGGGGTAAATACGGGGGCATTTCCGTAATTTACCTGGAAGGTGAACGGTTACTCTGTAACTGTAAAATTACCGCCAACCGAAGAGTGACATGTGTCACAGATGCCACGTGGCATGCCACGTCACATCTGTGAGGGGCAAATGTTTAGGGTATTTTTACCCTGCCACGTGGTCCAATCAGAGGGTGACACGTGTCAGCCTCAGATTGGTCCAAAATGGACCAACCCCTGTTTGACACGTGTCATTCTAGTGATAGAAGGGAAAAGGCGGCCTTCAGGCCCAAATCCCGAGAAAGCCGGAATACGGCGCAGCCCACCAATGATTAGGGTACAGTGACCTAATCAGGGGCAATTCCCAATGACCCTATAAATAGGGGGATGTTCCTCATTTTGAGAGGACGGTTTTTTGACCAATTATTGCAACTGTATTCTCTGACACCAGAGAAACACCTGAGCTTGGAATCCGAGCAGATACCCACCTAAATTTCCGTTCTCTTTATCCCGTTTCAAGTTACTAACTTGTGCGTCGGAGGCGGAGCACCACCCAACAGGTGTCTCCGTTGGTTTTGCAGGTACAGCTCACTGCGGATCAGTTTTCGTGTTGTAACTCTCCCAAGGGACAAAAAACACCCAAAACACTTTGTTTCCTGGAGAGCTGTTACATTGGCTCTCCAACGTTCATCTTGAGGTAAGCTCCTGAGCATTTTCCTAACTTGTTCATTTGTAGGAATTTTTCTACCAAGAGAGACTAGTTCATTCATAATGTTAGCGAATCTAGTAAGCATTTCTTGGATAGATTCTTTAGGTTGCATCTCGAAACGCTCATATTTGGACATAAGAAAATCAATTTTTGAATGTTTTACTTCATTGGTTTCTTCATGGGTAACCTGAAGTAGATCCCAAATTTCCTTAGAATTCTTGCACCCCATAAGATTGTGCTCATAAGGTCCAAGTCCACAGTGAATAAACTTAACAGCCATAGCATTAATTTTAATTTTATCAAAGTCTTCTTTCTCATATTTAGACATTAGTTTAGGAATTACCTCGTTTTAAGCATCTGTTTTTGTTACTTCGAAATCTCCTACCTCGACGACTCTCCAGACTTGATAATTTTCTGCTTTGATAAAGATTTCCATCCTGTTCTATCAATATGTGTAGAATTTCCCGTTGAACATGGGAGGTCGTATAGTGAAGTATCCTTCTTCAAGTTTTTCATGAGTATTCATCTTGTGCCAAGATTCTCCTCTTCAGGGTGTCCTGATTTCGAGAGGATTAGGCTCTGATACCAATTGTTACCTTATAAGAATACTACACGAGGGGGGGGGGGGGTGAATTGTAGTAAGGGAGAATTTAGCGAACATTTTGCGGAATTAATAAAACTAAGCTAAAGGAACTAAAAAATCAAACAGAGAGATTTTACGTGGAAAACCTCTTGGCCCTAACAAGAGAAAAAATCACGACCTCTTGGGATTTTAGGAAAGATTCTTTGCTATAATAGGGAAAACAACCTATTACAAGCTAAAGGATCTAGCTCCAAGTTCCACTATGAACTTGGAGTTTCCTAGTAGCAAGTCCCTCTACTTACTACTCTTCTCTTCTTTTTCCTCTTCTCTCTCTTTCTCAACTGACTTCTCTTAGAGTTCACTCAAACACCTAATTCCCCAATTACAACATTGAAAGATAAAACTCTAGTGAAAGTAATTAAGAGAGTTATCAACTTAAGTGGAATGCGACACTTGACTCTTTTGAAAGCAAGAAAGATGGAAAGATATGATTGAACAAGGTGAAATTTTCTAAAGAACAACTTCGATATTTAAAAAACCCATAGCTTGATTAAAACGCCACAACTTCCACCACTTTCGCAACTACTTCTGCATATCAACACCACTTCTTTCAACCACTACTAAAGCTTCAAACGTGTCCTAGAAACCAGGGCACTTTGATTCTTTTAGGAGCAGTTTCTACATGAGTGGAGAAGACTAAATCAACAGCTAGTTACGCAAGTTTAGGAAGTTAGTTTTTCAAACCTTTTTCAAAGATATTTTTCTGAGATAAAAAGATATTAATTAATGATAAAATCAGAAAAGATATTTTCAAAAATCGTATTTCCGATTTTGTAGCAATCAAAGAGATTCTATCTTTTTAACAAATTAAATCGCATTCTACTTATCATCAACTCTTAATTAATCTCACTTACATAAAACCTAAAACATAAAAATATTTAAGTCTCTGCTCCGAGTCTTCTTTCTTCAGCTTCTGCTCCGATGCTTCAGTTCCTTTACAGGAACAATGCTACTAGTCTTCTAATCCTTCAGCTCTTGTTCCTTTGCCTTGAAGTAATCCTTCAACTTATCACAAGCAAACTACAAAACTTATCAAGGCATTTGTCCTTTAATTTGTCTTATGTTATCATCAAAACATCAAGGGCAATACAGTCTTAAAACGAGGATGTCATATTGGGTATGATTATTGTAGTCAAAATAAAGAAAGTATAGAATGCAAAATTGCAAATCTAAATTTTTTAAAGATAATATCAGTCATTATCAAACCAAGCAAACCAACGAATCTCAAACTTCATGAATATGTACTTGTGAAAGGCCTAGTTGGTATGTTATTGTAGAGAATATTTCAAGCATTACCCCTAACTTGAACCCCACTGTGATCATACACTAAAGTACGGTGGCGTCCAAAGGGAAAGAAGATAGAGCAAAAGAGTCGCCAACAAGTTTTAGGAATTTGTAAACCGTTCACGAGGTGAAGGTTACACCCCTTAACGATCTAGGAGATCGTCAACTCCAATAGGTCTGGAACCATGACAATTAGTTCGGGGATGAAGGTACAAATCTAACCTAAAAGAGATTGAACCTGCCCGAATAATAGGCCTCTACTTTATTCTGATCGTATTCATGTGCGCTTTCTGACTAATATACAATCATTAGGTTTAGCCCTAAACCTGTTTATCTATGTTGAACATTAATGCAAAAATAAATCTATTATTGGCGATCAATTAAATTATAATCATATTAACCCTAACAAGATTATTAATTATCTTATTAAGCGTGATTACAAGTACCAAATTCCCTTTAAACATGCATAAAAGGTGTGATCAAGCAATAACAATAAATATCAAGCAACATATTAAATCATCATTATAAAAATAATCTTAATTATAATTATAATCAATAATCATCATCATCATGTTAAAGCATAATAGCAAGATCCTAGGCATGATACTAACAAGATTAATAACAAACCCTAGCATGTCACTAAACAGTAAAGTTCAAAGCTTTAACCCTAATATGATACTAATATGATATTAAGAAAGAAAATAAGAAGCATCATAGGTTTCACAATTTTCATATTTGATATTATAACCTTTACCCTAAACATGATACTAGGAAGATCAAAGCACCCTAACATGACATTAGGAATCATAATAATAACCTTAACATGATTTCTATATTATAATAACAATAAATCAATTAAAGCACTTACTTGGATGCCTCGTATCTCTTTCTAATAACAAAATACAAACGTTAGTAACTTCAAGGAAAATAAAATAACAACAATTAAATTAAATAATTGAAATAAAGATTAGGGACCAAACCCTCAGAAATCAAACCTTTCATGTCTAGGGCGAAGGCAACTTCGAACAATGCTAGGTATGTCTAGTGCTAATGTATGAGGAATTGTGTTTGTAAAAGGCTAGGCTAGAAAGAGGGAGAGAGAATCAAGAATTTCTTGATGAGATTTGATGATTGAAAAAGGGGAGATATGACCTCTATTTATAGAGAAAAAAGAGGGTCGAAGAATAAGAAGAGAATCTGAATTCGAATCGAAATAGAACTCGATGGACAACAGTTTTTGCGGATTTTGTTTTTATCATATCTTTCAATCCAGAAGTTCAAATAAAGCATATGATATGTCGTTGGAAAGATATTGAAGTCTTATCTCTAAACCAATTATAATCATATTTATATTATTTGTAGAAAAAAAAGATATGGCTGAAATAGTGGGACGGTGTCAATTTTGGATAGAGTTTTGTATCTCATTCATATCTTTTTCGTTATAGCTCGAATTTAATATTATAATATATCATTGGAAAGATAATTTCAAGATATATCCAACCATATAAAATTTTGATAAATATTATGAGACACAAAAATAAAATTTGATTGTCTTTGAACATCTTTAAATTCGAATAGAATTAGGATTTAAGAAAAAGGAAAGTTTTTATTTAACTCAAATTCTTTAATCTTAACTTTTCAAAAAGGATAATTAAGATATTTTAAAAACTTATAGAAGCTTCTAATAAATCATAATTAGTTTAGGAATAAGATTAGACCTTTGGACCCTCCACATGATCATTGGGTCTTAGGTAAAATCCGGTTTGGGCCCAGTTTAGTATTTTGGCCATAACTTCCTCATTATTCATCGGAATTGGGCTTATAATATATCGTTGGAAAGGTTTTTTCAAGCCCTATCCAACTACACTATTATTAGACCCATATAATGGACCAAAAAAAACTGTAATGCACGTTTTTCAAAAGTAGGGTAAGAAAAGAAATATTTTCAAAAAAAAGAAAGAAGAGATATTTTAACAAAAATATCCTCATCACTAGAATTTTCACACTTTCGCTATCATTCGATAATCAAATGACATGAAAAGTATTCATCACTGGGTTTTGTTTTTGGGAGACACATTTGGGTGCCTACAGTTATAAAAAGGATCTTACTAATGAAAGCTCCTGAACGGTAGATAAGCATTTAAAATATTTTCTAAAATTATATTAATTTAATAATGCATATTAAAATAACGTGTCAATTGATGTAATTAATGTTCAACGTAATTTAGGATTGCATGTAATGGTACTATTATTGTATTATGTAGTACTCCCCCCGTCTCTTTGTTAATGTCTACTTTATATCATTTATTACTCACGTAATAGAAAGAAAGTGGACATTAATAAAGAGACGAAGGGAGTACTATATATGCATGTAATGGTACTATATTTGTATGCAGTGTTACTAAATATAAGCATATATAGTGCCACTAAATATCCAAAGGTATTATATAATATTTAGACTGCAATTTCCTAAAATGATGGCAATAATTAACAGAAAAATAGGTGGGGCCACCCATCTAACCCTCTCTTTCTTTCCCTCTCTTCCATGCATGTGCTTGTAAAATATTTTAATTTGGTTATGTATTAACAAATACACAACTAATAGCATCCCTTTCTACTTCCTAAAAAAAAAGTAAGTTTGGGTGGGAAACTAAAAACCATGGGAAAAAGAGATATAATATTAAGGTATTTATTGAAGCAGATATTATTCTATACCAACAAGTCAAATACCCTATCATGTTCAATGATATTAAGGGGTTGCCCAAATTGTTTCTAGTTATAATTTGATAATCTTGCTAATGTAGCACAACAAACAAGTAATTAAGTTATCCTTCCATTGAAAAAGTCAGACCAGAATTGAATCACTAAATAAACAAACAAATTAACGTTGACAAAAGAGAAAATGATTTCCATTGATTAAAGAATAAAGTCAGAGCTATGATTGTAGTATAAAAAGGAAGAGTAAGCTCCATATTCATACAATTCGAATGATAAAAAAAAATATGCAATACATGCTAAGTAATCCTTAACTATTGCTTGGCTACTACGACAAGAGAAAACTAAGAGAGTGCTAAAGAGAGTTTAAAGAAAATGAAAAGCTTTTGTTGTATTATTCATTGATGTCTTTTCTTTAAAGATTCTTCCTCTATTCATAGGCAAAAGCCTCTTCAAAATATGTTCATGATCTCCTTTCAACCGCTAGACATTTTTTTCTTCTTTGCAGCAAGCCTGGTAACAATCTCTTTTGAATTTTTCTTTAAGTTAATGAAGACCAAATCTTTCCTTAATTGTGGGCTGCTTGATTGGGCCTGGTGTTATATTCATCGTCCATCAAAGATAATATGTAATCCATATAGCATTGAAATCTATAGTATTGATAGATCAAATACCCTATATTAGGTGAAGCTTTTGGTGACCTTCTCTTAAAAAGTCAAAGTCCACCAGTCATCAAAATTTAAAATTTGGGTTTAATAGTATTGTTTAGTTGATATGGGATTTAAATTCTTATAGATATTTATAGATAGTCAATTCTTTAATTAAATTCCTAGAAATTTCCTAAGTGTGTTTAATTGGTAGTATATGAAGCTAAAAATCCCATGAATATATTGATTCATCAAGGGGGCTTAGTTGATGTTTTGATGATGATAAATCATACCTATCTCGAAATGTCGTTAGTAGTTTTAATTTTAATTTTTGTTATTTAGGTGTCCAATATCAAGTAGAATATAATGTTAGTATAATTCAATTGCAAGAAGATAGTTAAGCATAAAGATCTGATGGGTGTCATAAATGACACCCATTTGATGAGTATTTAAATTATTTTTACCTTCCTTTCATTGCTTGCTTTCTTAATAAATGCTTAGTTTCATGCTTTTGCTCTTTGTTTTACCTTTTCTCTCTTATTTTGTTGTTTTGTGCATTATGATTGTTTTCTAGTCTTTTCTCCTTTATTAGTTCTTTTTTTGTGGTTGTAGGTATTGTACGAGGTTCAGGTCTTGATACGGATGGATTACTAAGGTGGAAGATGCTTTTGGAGCAAGCTAATGACAATAGGAAAGCCTAAGATGCAAGGAAGTGGATTCTCCAAGTTCTAGCTCTTGCGCTCTCAAGCCGCGCTCTCGTGAAGAAATGGTGTTGAACCCACTTTCTAGTGCTCTTAAAACTGCCGCTCTTAGTGTTCATCATCATCATATTGCGCGCTCATTTGAAGCCCTTTACGAACGCACGAAGCCTCGAGAAGAACCGAAGAAACCTAGAGGAGCGCGGGCGCGCAATCCCTTTGCGCGGGCGTGCCACCCTTCCCGCGTGGGCACGTCTGCCTGATTCCTTGTTTTTGCTCGCTTTTGTTTGGCGCCTCCAATAAATATCTACTTGTAACTCGATTTTTGTGAGTAGAATTAGAATTCATAATATTAGCTTAGTGAAAAGTTTCTCTCTCTACTTTTAGGGTTAGTTGAGGAGTAGATTTAGAGAGAGAAAGTGAGGAATTTCAATGGTGATTGAGAGATCAAAGATTCAATGGTGATAATTGTGTTGAAGATTTTTTCTATTATCAATGACCATTTCTAACTCTATCTCATTTTATTGCTTTGTTTAATACTCTTGTTTGTTTGGATTGATTTTGATGTTTAATTAGTGTTAGTTGTTCCTCATATATTGTTGATTCTTGATTTCCTTAGTTGTTAATTGATTAGATGATGATGTTAGAGTAGTTGTTTGGCTAGAGATTGGATAAAACTTGGATTATTGATTGATTGTGCTTAATTTTTGAATTGTGTTGATTAATTGTTGAGATTAAATTGATTAATGGAAATTGTGCATGTGTGTAATTCGATTAAGCCTTGAGAATTATGCTAGACTGCAATGTGAGTCTACAATTATATGGATAATTGATTTGTAGCTTGCAATTGTCGATTGAGTTTGATTAGTGACGTTCCTAGTTAGTGTCTCTCGTAGTTGGCACTAGTTAGACCTCTAGGAGATAGCTTATCGAGCTCTTTTGATTGCTCTTACCATTAATCTTTGCAACCATTGATTTGCGTGTTGTTCCCGAGTTGCTACAATTGTCATGATTACTTGTTGATCCCCATTCCCTAGTGCTTTATTTGTTTGATTCTTTGTTTGTTAGTTGTTAGTGTCCACTCTTTATCTTTGTCTTCGACCTTTATTAGGCGCATAATTGAGAGTTCTTGAACATTATCGTTCCTCTAGGTTCGACCCTTGACTTGCCTCTATACATGTATTTAAGTTTGTTAACTATTTATAAATTTAGTTTGACTGAGGGAGGATTAGTCAACGACCTAGTCAAAATGGCGTCGTTGCCAGGAAATGGTGTCTATGTTTGATTGTTTTTTATTGCTTGAGTCTAGGTTTTAGTAAATAGTTTCTTTTATTTTGATTTTTGTTTGTCTTGTAAAAAAAATAAAGGGCAAGTACCTCGTTTCTTCAATTAGATAATGAGCCGTTTTAGGTGTATTTTAATAGATCAGACAACTTCATTAGTTACCATGGTTGTGATCTTTAAGAGGCTTGCGAGATTTGTTATCATGATATGAATGAGCAAACTAGAGACATCACTGAAAGCATGTTTAATGGTAGATTTCGAGCGTTGTCAATCGATGATGCTTGGGACTTTTATGTATGGTTTGCTAGAGATACTTATGATCATGGTCATGGTTATTCAAATGTTTCTATTGATAATTGTGATGTTCCATGTATGATGAATCCTGCATGACTACTTGTTCCCCCATTCCCCATTTTGATGATGCTACTCATGTCTCTAATGTTGATCCCCGCATGCTTGCTCATGATCCCTTCCCCCATGATGCTTCTCAATGCTTTTCATCTTTCAAATCTTTAGAATCTAGCTTTGAGTCTCTTTATGAGATAAGATATTTGGAGATTATGAGAAGCCTAATGGAAATGTTGAAAAAGTTAGAATGAGGGAGTTCTCAGGAAGAATGAGGAGATGGAGAGTCAATTGTCATCAATGTTGAATGTAAATGAAGTTTCTACTACACTGGTAGATATGGAAGATGATGATGATGATTGTTTTGAAAGCTCCAAAGCATGTGAGGAGAATGTATTTCTTCCACCTCTATGTTATATAGCTGTGGCTTTTTTCCCCTACACTTATGACCAGGCTCATACTTCTCATCACACCAGAAACACTAGTTTTTGGATCTTATCTTATCGTAATAAGAAAGTGTAAGTGTTCTCCTGTTGGTGTTTGGGGTGTAAGAGTTCTAGAAAGTGTTTGTGGGTGGTGTGTTAGGTTTGTATCGGGGAATTTGAGGGAGAGGTTTAAAAGGTTGGGATGTGGGTAGTAAGGGTGGTTGTTTTTGTGCTAACTTGGGTTTTTTAGCTTTTCTTGCTGCCTCCTGAAGTTTCGCTAGGCACAAGACCTTATGGAGTAAGGAGGGGTTAAATATCCTTACAACAAGCTAGATGTCTTCATCTAATCCTGCTAAATAGAAGCTTAAAAGATAAGCCTCAAACAGCTCTAATCTACTTGCTAAAGCATCAAATGATTCATGGTATTCTTGGACACTTCAATATTGCTTAAGAGCCTTTGGATCTACCATAGGATCATCATACAAATACACAAATCTAACAGTGATGTCCTTAACATAATCCTCCCATTTTGGCAGAATCTCATTCTTCCTATGCATATATGTTTGATGCCACAGCAAAGCTTTATCTTCCAAATGAAGGGCAGCTAATTTAACCTTATCAGGGTCCTTACCATTATCTAGATTAAAGAATTGATTACATTTAAAAATCCATGACTTCAGATCCGAGCCATTGAACTTAGAAAACTCAAATTTAGTTAACCTAGCAGAGAATGAGAGTGTTTGGGAGGTGTAGGGAATACTTAAAGCATTATCCCTAGCTTGAACCCCGCTGTGATCATACACTTAAGCATGGTGGCGTCCAAAGGGAAGGAAGCTAGAGAAAAAGCGTCGCCAATAAGTTTTAGGAACTTGTAAATCGTTCACAAGGTGAAGGTTACAACCCCATAATGATCCAGGAGATCGTTAACATCAATAGGTCAGAAACCATGACTAATAGTTCGGGGTTGAAGGTAAAAATCCAACCTAAAAGAGATTGAACTTGCCCTAATAATAGGCCTCTACTTTATTCTGATCGTATTCATGTGCGCTTTTTTACTAACATGCAATCATTAGGTTTACCCTAAACTTGTTTAATCTATGTTGGTTAAATATAATGCACAAATAAATCTATTATTGGCAATCACTTGAATTATTATCATATTAACCCTAAACAATATTATTAATTATCTTATTAAGCGTGATTATAAGTACCAAATTCCCTTTAAACATGCATAAAAGGTGTAATTAAGCAATAACAATAAATATAATCAAGCAACGTAATAAATCATCATAAATTATAAGAATTATAACCATAATAATTACAATAATAATCATGAAAATAATCATAATCATAATAATAATAATCATAATCATGTTTAAGCATAATAATAATAAGATCCTAGGCATGATATTAACAAGATTCATAACATACCCTAGCATGTCACTAAGCAATAAAAATCAAAGCTTTAGCCCTAACATGATACTAACATGAATATTAGGAAGAGAATTCGAAGCATCGCAGGAATCACAATTGTCATATTTGATATTATAACCTTTACTTTAAACATGGTACTAGGAAGATCAAAACACCCTAACATGACACTAGGAATCATAATAATAACCTAGACATGATTTCTATATTATAATACCAATAAATCATTTAAAGCACTTACTTGGATGCCTCGTACCTCTTTCTAACAATAAAATACACGCGTTAGTAATTTCAAGGAAAATAATAAACAAACAATTAAATCAAATAATTGAAATAGAGATTAGGGACCAAACCCTCATAAATTAAAAACCTTTCACGTCTAGGGCGAAGACAACTACGAACTTGGCTAGGTTTTTCTAGATCTTGTGATTGCGAAATTTTGTGTGCAAAAGGCTAGTTTAGAAGAGAGAGAGAGAGAGAGAGAGAGAGAGAGCTGAGAGAGAGTAATAAAGAAATTCTTGATGAGAATTGCTGATTGAAAATGGAGGTTTTAGGAGGCTATTTAAAGAGAAATCAACTAGATATGATAAAAAATGAATCAGAGTTTCGAAAAGAATAAAACACGACTGCAGCGCCAAACACACGCCTGTCGCCAGACGCTTGGTCGGTCGCCAGGCGACAAAGCTGTCGTATGGCGCTAGAAATAATTTTCCACGCGTTTTCTTATTTTGATAAAATTTAAGCATACGAGAGGGAAAAATTGTATTTTCCTTAAAAACACTTCTTTTATTTTGATTAAAGCTCTTAAAAGTCAACTAAAGTAAATTTATCAATACTAAATAAATTAGGATTCAAAAGAACCTTCTAGAATATTCTAGAAGACTATAATCGATCCTATATGCATTAGGAATTACAAATCATAATAGACCCTCCTCTAGATCATTGGGTCGCACATAAAGATCAAACCAGGCCCAGTTTAGTAATTTGGCCATAATTTCCTCATTATACATTGAAATTGGGCTTATAATATATCATTGGAAAGCTCTTTTCAAACCCAACCCAACTACACTATTATTGAACCCTTGACATGGACAAAATCAAACTAGATTGACTGTTTTCGTAAAATAGGTTTTCAAAAACAGAGAGAAAGAAAAGAAATAAAACTAACTGCAACACTAAACTTTCCACACTTTTACCTCATTCGATTATGATTCGAAGTGAAAGGTACTCATCACTAGGTTTGTTTTGGGGAGAAACAAATGGGTGTCTACAGAAGCCCCCACTTTGACTGAGTTTGGAGAAACGCAAGCTTCAAAAACAAAAGTCAAAGTATCGATAGGAACGGAGAATAATTCAGAATGTTTTGAGATCCTAAATCATTCAGACTCTATTTTGTTAAATTATCTTTTTTTGGATGAATTTCTCTATAAATATCATATTAAAAACTCCGTTTTCATTCACGAAGAATCATCAATTCTCTTCTTCATTCATTCTCCTCATTCACAAATCATTAATCAATTCTTTTCATTCAATTTTCATTCATCTCTTTCATTAGAATTCTTTTCTTTTATTCTTTTCTAAACTTTGCTTTTCTCACACAAAATTCCGCATTCACAAGATCTAGAAACACCTAGCCATATTCGAAGTTGCCTTCGCCCTAGACGTGAAAGGTTTTAATATCTGAGGGTTTGGTCTTTAATCTCTTTTTCAATTATTTAATTTAATTGTTTGTTTATTTTTTTTCTTGAAGTTACTAACGTGTGTATTTTGTTATTAGAAAGAGGTACGAGGCATCCAAGTAAGTACTTTAATGGTTTTATTGATTTTATGATGTAGAAATCATGCTTAGATTGTTATTTTTATTCCTAGTATCATGTCTACGGTAACTTTAATATTAAGTATGATTAAAAGTACGATGCTTCCTATGTTTTTCCTAATATTTATGATTGTTAGTATCATGTTAGGGCTAAAGATTTGATTTTTATTGCTAAGTGACATGCTAGGGTTTGTTATTAATCTTGTTAGTATCATGCCTAGGATCTTACTATTTCTATTATGCTTTAATAATAACATGAACATGATTATGATTATTATTATTATATTTATAATGATTATGAATATTATTATTATAATGATGATTATTTTATGATGATATTCATTATTATGTTGCTTGATACATCATTTTATATTGTTATTGCTTGATCACCTTTTATTACATGTTTAAAGGGAATTGGTACTTGCAACCACGCTTTATAAGATAATTAATAATCTTGTTAGGGTTAATTGTAATTATAAATTCAAGTGATCACCAATAATAGATTTGTTTGTGCATTAATATTCAACCAAAATAGATAAACATGTTTCGGATTAATCCTATTGATTGTATGTTAGTCAGAAAGCGCACATGAATACGAGCAGAATAAAGTAGAGGCCTATTATTATGGGAGGTTCAATCTCTTTTAGGTTGGATTTGTAACATCTTCACCGGACCCTATTTTGGTTTATGACCTTATGGAGTTGATGATCTCTTGGATCGTTAAGGGGTGTAACCTTCACCTCGTGAATGGTTTACAAGTTCCTAAAAAACTTGTTGGCGACTCTTTTGCTCTATCTTCTTCCCTTTTGGACGCTACCGTACTTTAGTGTATGATCACAGTGGGGTTCAAGCTAGTGGGATTTTAAAGGCTTGAAATTATTCCCTACAGTTTTTGGCGACTCCAGTGGGGAGGATTTCTATTTTAATTCTTGTGTTTGTTTCGGCAATAATTTAGAATGAGTGGATGAGACTCGAAAAGTTCTAAGTATTTCATGTGCGTAATTTTGATTAACATTAGTGTCATATGCATAAAAAGGTTCTCACTGGAAAGACCATCCGTAATGAGTCAAAAACATAGGATTTTACACGTAGGAAATTTGAGAAATGTCTTTCACAACTAGGACTGAAATAACACTGCGCAAAACTGGATGATTTTATTGAGCACAGAAAGCTGCTGAGGCATGTGGGAAGTAGCGTCAGGGGCCAGAGCTTGGCGCCAAACTTTTAGTCGTAGCGCCAGACGCCAGTATTGGCGCCAGGCGCTATAGTTAAAAGTTGGCGCTAGTCTCTATTTGCTGGCGCCAATTTCCCCCAATACCGAGCCAGAAATATGCGTTCTAATTTCGACTGGTTTTTCGTATTGTTTGCTCAATCCTACTTCCTGAATGAATTTTTTCTCACTTTTCTGAAACCCATATATGTTCTACATATGGACATAACCCTCTGAGAATTCATGCTCTATCTACCCGATTGAACGCTCCTGGCAACAAAGGGTACATCTGAGTGGTTGAATTCACCAAACCATGGAAGTGAGTTTTTTCTAAAAACTCGCGGTGTCCTATCCACACGCGTTAACCCTTCACGGTTAGGCTTCTACACGGTGCATCTAGACAATTAACCATGGATCCTATTTGACTAAATCATATCCCGAACTTTAGAGAACTAGAGCCATGGTTAGGTTGCGAACTCATTGCATCATATTGTGCCTACTTGACTAATTGTGCATTATTTGTTGTGCATATATATTCTATGTTTCTCTTAACCGTTTGTTGATTTGTGTTGAGATTATAATTAATGACTTAAAGAACTTTGCCTAATTAATTAATTAATTAATTAATTAATTTGAGTCAATAAAGTTTCTTTTTAATCGGAATTGACCTAGTACGACTTTAGGCATACCCCAGTTGACTAATAATACTGAAAACAGTCCCAGACCAAAGCTCCAGTATTGGTGCCCAAGTATGAGCTGTAGCGCCACTTTAGGGTGTGTAGCGCCAGACATTTACTAAAAAGTCTGGCGCCAATCACCATATTGTGACGCCAGTCCTGTCGCTTGGCCAACAGTTCGGATTATTTGTCGAGTCATCACCTAGGGTCTAATTAACCAGTTTGCTAATTAATTCGGTTAATTTCTACTGTCAATAATACCTTGTCGAATCAAGTCTTGGTCACATAGTTTAGCCACATGGTCATGACACGAGTCTTAACATGTCACCTACACTCACTAGTCTTAGCACACACTTTGAGTACACATCGCCGTGGCCATGTCTTAGGTTCATGCATGAGTCAGTCTTTTCGGTCGTTTAAGTTGGGGGTACATTCTATTCCTAATTCTTCATATTTCTCCATCTAAATCTTCTTTCGCATTCTTCCATATTTCTTCACTTCCTCCATCAATCGCATGTTGAATAAAGTTTGAGTCAAATAATTAACAATAAGTATCCCCAAATTCCTTTCCCACAATCAAGGAGAGAAGGGCGATTAATCAAGGACAACCTCTTTATTCAAGTCTCGCTTTTTGATAAACCGATTCGTCAAAAGAGGAAGGCTAAGAAGATAATGGCAACTCAAGAAGAAGTCAATGATCTTAAGAACCAACGGGCTACTATGACTAAGACACTGAAGCTTCTCGCGCTCAAGGTCGATGATCCCGTGAAGCAACAACAAGTGGACCTCATGCAAGAGAGTCTAAGCAAGCTATCTAGTGACTATAAATTTCAGGGCATGAGTTCGCAAGGGGTCTCGCTGGACAAAGAACTTCTTCCGCATAAGTTCAACGCCACTGACATCCCTAAATTCAAGGAAACATATAACCCTTATTTCCACTTAAGAGCTTTTGAAACTATAATGAGCATTAAGGGTATCGATAAAAAGGTTTTCCCCTCTCTGTTCCCACTATCTCTCGAAACCGTTTGTCAACAATGGTTCTTTTCTCTCGAGAAAGAAAAAACCCCTTCTTGGGATTCGATAACAAACGCTTTCATAGGTAGATATAAGTGCAACATCCAAGACGAGACAGACCACAGAAAAATTGAGATGTTAAAACAAAAGGAAAACGAAGGGTTCACTTCTTCCTTCACTAAATGGAGGGAAACTTCTGCTAATATGGTCAAGGCTCCTACCAAAAAAGAATCTGTGAGGATGTTTATCAAGAATCTAATTAGCCAGGGCTGGCGCCAATGTGTTTCTGCGATCTTCAGACTCTGTTTTGTTAAATTATCTTTTTTTGGATGATTTTCTCTATAAATATCGTATTAAAAACTCCGTTTTCATTCACGAAGAATCATCAATTCTCTTCTTCATTCATTCTCCTCATTCACAAATCATTCATCAATTCTTTTCATTCAATATTCATTCATCTCTTTCATTAGAATTCTTTTCTTTTATTCTTTTCTAAACTTTGCTTTTCTCACACAAAAATCCGCATTCACAAGATCTAGAAACACCTAGCCATATTCGAAGTTGCCTTCGCCCTAGACGTGAAAGGTTTTAATTTATGAGGGTTTGGTCCCAAATCTCTTTTTCAATTATTTAATTTAATTGTTCGTTTATTATTTTTCTTGAAGTTACTTACGTGTGTATTTTGTTATTAGAAAGAGGTACGAGGCATCCAAGTAAGTACTTTAATGGTTTTATTGATTTTATCATGTAGAAATCATGCTTAGATTGTTATTTTGATTCCTAGTATCATGTCTACGGTAACTTTAATATTAAATATGATTAAAAGTACGATGCTTCCTATGTTCTTCCTAATATTTATGATTGTTAGTATCATGTTAGGGCTAAAGATTTGATTTTTATTGCTTAGTGACATGCTAGGGTTTGTTATTAATCTTGTTAGTATCATGCCTAGGATCTTACTACTTCTATTATGCTTTAATATTAACATGAACATGATAATGATTATTATTATTATTTTTATAATGATTGTGAATATTATTATTATAATGATGATTATTTTATGATGATATTCATTATTATGTTGCTTGATACATTATTTTATATTGTTATTACTTGATCACCTTTTATTACATGTTTAAAGGGAATTGGTACTTGCAACCACGCTTGATAAGATAATTAATAATCTTGTTAGGGTTAATTGTGATTATAAATTCAAGTGATCACCAATAATAGAGTTGTTTGTGCTTTAATATTCAACTAACATAGATAAACAGGTTTAGGATTAATCCTATTGATTGTATGTTAGTCAGAAAGCGCACATGAATACGAGCAGAATAAAGTAGAGGCCTATTATTAGGGCAGGTTCAATCTCTTTTAGGTTGGATTTGTACCATCATCCCCGGACCCTATTTTGGTTCATGACCTTATGGAGTTGACGATCTCTTGGATTGTTAAGGGGTGTAACCCTCACCTCGTGAATGGTTTACAAGTTCCTAAAAAACTTGTTGGCGACTCTTTTGCTCTATCTTCTTCCCTTTTGGACGCCACTGTACATTAGTGTATGATCACAGTGGGGTTCAAGCTAGTGGGATTTTAAAGGCTTGAAATTATTCCCTACACTCTAAATCTTGTTTTTCCCCAGATTCCTCCAACTTTTACAGGCCACCGTACTTTAGTGTATGATCACAGTGGGGTTCAGGCTAGTGGGATTTTAAAGGCTTGAAATTATTCCCTACACTCTGAATCTTGTTTTTCCCCAGATTCCTCCAACTCTTCCAGGTCTCACCAATATTATCCTGCTGTAACCCAATGTCCAGCCAACTACAAAAAACAGTCAGGCATCTCTTACTGTATTTGCAGACAAAGAACAAATGAGTAATAGTTTCAGTCTCCTCTCAACATAAAAGACACAAATCATCAGAGCAAACCCCAAACATTGAAAGCTTATCCCTAGGCTTGAGCCTCCCTAACATTGCCAACCAAATTACAAAAGAGTGATTAGGAACATTGAACTTATTCCAAACCCACTTGCTCCAAGGAACCTTATCTAAGTTGTCCTGCAACCACTTTTAACAGTCTGCAATTTTATATTGTTTGCTAAGCCACATATTACTAGCAAAACCTTCCTTTAGCTCCTCCTTGTGCTTACACATCAATTTCCACCCCCAACCAGCACTTCTCTTGGGACTATACTGCCACCAATCTTGTCCTTTTAGATACACTGAGTGCACCCATTTTACCCACAAAGACTCAGTGTTCTTAGCTATCTTCCACACATAGCTACCAAGAGCTGCCCTGTTCCACAACAAACAGTTTTTAATCCCCAAACCACCAGCAGTTTTAGGTCTACACACCCAATCTCAGGTTAAAGGAGGAGCTCTACTCAACACAGCCTTGCCATCCCATAAAAAAGCTCTACAAAGTCGCACAATCCTGAGCATCATAGTCTTAGGAATTAACAAGTAGTGAGCCCAATAAGTGTGAAGGCTCATAAGCTCTACATTTATCAAGGTAGCTCTAGCAGCATAAGACAAATTCCTGCTACACCAACACTGAATCTTATTCAGCATCTTGTCAACTATAGCATCATAATCAGTGACTCTCAAGTACTTGTCATTCAAAGGAATACCAAGATACTTAAAAGGCATACTACTAACAACAAAACCAGATAGCTGCAAAATAGCATCCCTAGTCTGATTCTGCACATTACCAAAATACACAGTTGTCTTATCAGTGTTAACCTGCAACCCATATCTTCTTTCAAAAGACTTCAGAGCCCATAGAAGCAGCTTAACAGAATCCACATCACCATAAGAGAACAACACCAAATCATAAGCAAAGATAAGGTGGTTCAGGGCTAAGTTCTTACATCTCTGATGGTATTTGAACCCCTTTTTCTTCCCAATTTTCTTTAACATCCTAGTCAAATACTCCATGACAAATACAAATAATAAGGGAGACATAGGATCACCTTTTCTTATCCCTTTTTTCCTAGCAAAGAAACCATGCAACCCACCATTTAACATCAAAGAGAAAAAAGGAGTGCTAACACACTCCATAATCTAATCAACAAACTTTATAGGAAACCCCAAAGCCCCAAGCATACTTTTTATAAAGCTCCAACTTATAGAATCATAAGCTTTCCTCAAATCCACCTTAACTGTACACCTAGGAGGCATTCTCTTATTACTGTAACTCTTAAGCATATCTTGACAAACCAAGATATTGTCCAGAATGGACCTTCCAGCAACAAAAGCACCCAGGCAAGGATCAACTAAGTCAGGAAGCACTTCCTTGAGCCTTGCACAAATGAGCTTTGAGATGATCTTATAAACAATATTACAGCAAGCAATTGGCCTAAACTGAGTCACTTTATTAGCATTATCAACTTTAGGCACCAGGGTCAGAGTAGTGGCATTAACTTGCTTCAGCAGCTTACCCTCAGCAAAAAAATTCAGCACAACTTTAGTTAACATCTTTACCAGTAACATCCCAAGTACTCTTGAAAAATTTACTTGAAAATCCATCCGGGCTTGGGTCTTTATCATCATCAATACTCCAAAGCACCTCTTTCACATCTTTCTCACTTAAACTCCTACACAACCTATCTGATTGTTTAACACACAAGCAATTCCCTTCCTGGACAACACTATCATGCACCTCACCAGTAGCATCAGCACTGCTGCCTAGGAGATCTTTATAATAGTCTAGAAAAGCCTCACAAACTTTCTTAGGTTTAGCCAATACAGTCCCATCCTCACAAACAATAGAATAAACACTATTCTAAATTCTCCTTTTCCTCAGAATTGCATGAAAAAATGCAGAGTTCATATCCCCATCTTTTAACCAGTGAACCTTGGCTTTCTGCTTTAGAAAGTTATACCTAGCAGTATGAGCCTGAGCATACTCTTCCCTTGCTAGTTTCTCTTGCAAAATTAACTCCTCATCCCTAGGGTCACTCTGCAACTTAGACTATATATCTATCAACTTCTTCTCAGCAATAGCATCAGTTGTCTCAACACAAGTGAATCTAGTCAAGTTAATGCTTTTAAGTTTCTTTTTGGTTTAAGTTAACTTCCTAACCAAATGAAAAATATCAGTTCCCTGGACCCCAATAGCCCAAGTATCCTTTACAACATCCAAAAAACAAGGAGCATCAATCCACATATTAAAGAACCTGAAAGGTTTTTTCAACTACATACCACCATCAAACAACTGAAACACACATGGACAATGATCCATCAGACCCTCAGGGAAGAAAGTGGCTTGCTGTAGACACCCATTTGTGTCTCTCCAAAACCAAACCCAGTGATGAGTACCTTTCACGTCGAATCATAATCGAATGAAACGAAGTGTGGAAAGGTCTAGTGTTGCGGAAAGTTTTTATTTCTTTTCTCTTCTCTCTGTTTTTGAAAACTTTATTTTAAGAAAACATCCAATCCAGTTTTCTTGGTCCATGATATGGGTCCAATAGTAGTGTAGTTGGATGGGGCTTGCAAAGACCTTTCCAACGATATAATATAAACCCAATTCCGATAAATATTGAGGAAGTTATAGCCAATTTACTAAACTGGGCCCGGTTCGAGCTTTATGTAGGGCCCAATGATCTAGGGGAGGGCCTAATATGATTTATCATTCCTAATGCAATTAGGAAAGGTTTTGGTCTTCTAGAATTTTCTAGAAGGTTCTTTTCATTCCTAATTCAATTAGCATTAATAAGTTGACTTTGTTGACTTTTTAGAGTTTTAATCAAGATCAAATAGCATTTTCGGAGAAATTATATTATTTTATCTTCCAGTACGGCAAATTTATCAGATTTTTGAAAACGCGTTGAAATCCAGTTTGGCGTCCAACCCCAGGCCTTGGCGCTTGGAACCAGGCTCAGCGCCAGACGCTAGCCATTGGCGCCTGGCGCTAGCCACTGGTTCCTGGCGCCAGCTAGCCGGGGTTGGCGCCAATCTTGTTTTGCGATCGTCATACTTTGTTTTGTTAAATTATCTTTTTTGGCTGATTTTCTTTATAAATATCGTATTAAAAACACCGTTTTCATACACCTATTCTCTTCATTCGCAAGCTTTTATTCACAATGCATTCATCGACGATCATCATCTACATCTCTCATTCATCAATTCTTCACAAGCATTAATTCTTTAGCATTCTTTTCTTTCTTCAATTTTTTCTTACTTTTATTCATACAAAATTCCGCATTCATTAGATCTAGAAACACCTAGCCATATTCGAAGTTGCCTTCGTCCTTGACGTGAAAGGTTTTTAATTTCTGAGGGTTTGGTCCCAAATCTCTCTTTCAATTATTTAATTTAATTGTTTTGATTATTAATTTCCTTGAAGTTACTAACGTGTGTATTTTGTAATTAGAAAGAGGTACGAGGCATCAAAGTAAGTACTTTAATTGATTTATTGATTATGATGTAGAAATCATGTTTATATTGTTATTATGATATTCCTAGTATCATGTCTAGGGTAATTTTAATATTAAATATGATTGTTGTGATGCTTCCTATGCTCTTCCTAATATTTATGATTGCTAGTATCATGTTAGGGTTAAAGATTTGATTTTTATTGCTTAGTGACATGCTAGGATTTGTTATTAATCTTGTTAGTATCATGCCTAGGATCTTGCTATTATTATGCTTTAATATTAACATGAACATGATTATGATTATAATTGTTATAATTTATAATGATTATGAATATTATTATTGTTATTATTAGTATTTTGATGATGATTATTTTATTTATGATTATTATTATTATTATGATTATTATAATTATTATTCATGATATTGATTATTTAATATGTTGCTTGATATTTATTCTTATTGCTTGATCATATTTATTGCATATTTAAAGGGAATTGGTACTTGCAATCACGCTTAATAAGATGATTATTAATATTGTTTAGGGTTAATTGTGATTATAAATTCAAGTGATCTCCAATAATAGTTTATGTGCGCATTAATATTCAACCAACATTGATAAAAAGGTTTAGGGTTAACCCTATTGATTGCATGTTAGTCAAAAAGCGCACATGAATACGATCAGAATAAAGTAGAGGCCTATTATTAGGGCAGGTTCAATCTCTTTTAGGTTGGATTTGTACCATCATCCCCGAACCCTTATTTGGTTCATGACCTTATGGAGTTGACGATCTCTTGGATCGTTAAGGGGTGTAACCTTCATCCTATGAACGGTTTACAAGTTCCTTAAAAACTTGTTGGCGACTCTTTTGCTCTATTTTCTTCCCTTTTGGACGCTACCGTACATTAGTGTATGATCACATTGGGGTTCAAGCTAGTGGGATTTTAAGGCTTGAATTATTCCCTACAGTTTTTTTGCGACTCCACTGGGGAGGATTTCTATTTTAATTCGTGAATTTGTTTCGGCAATGATCTAGAATAAGTGGATAAGACTCGAAAAGTTCTAAGTATTTCATGTGCGTAATTTTGATTAACATTATTGTCATATGCATAAAAAGGTTCTCATTGGAAAGATCATCCGTAGTGAGTAAAAAACATAGGATTTTACACGTAGGAAATTTGAGAAACGTCTTTCACAACTAGGACTGAAATAACACCACACGAAACTGGAAGATTTTATCGACCACAGAAAGCTGCTGAGGCATGTGGGAAGTAGCGTCAGGGGCCAGAGCTTGGCGCCACACTTTTAGCCGTAGCGCAAGACGCCAGTATTGGCGTTAGGCGCTACAGTTAAAAGTTGGCGCCAGTCTCTGTTTGCTGGCGCCAATTTCCCCCAATACCGAGCCAGAAATATGCGTTTTAATTTTGACCGGTTTTTCGTATTGTTTGCTCGATCCTACTTCTGATTGAATTTTTTCTCACTTTTCTAAAACCCATATGTGTTCTACATATGGACATAACCCTCTGGGAATTCATGCTCCATCTACCTGATTGAACGCTCCGTGCAACAAAGGGTACATCCGAGTTGTTCAATTCACCAAACCATGGAAGCGAGTTTTTTCTAAAACTCGCGGTGTCCCATCCACTCGCGCCAACCCTTCACGGTTAGGCTTCCGCACGGTGCATCCGGAAAATTAACCATGGACCCTCTATTGACTAAACCATATCCCGAACTTTAGAGAACTAGAGCCACGGTTAGGTTGCGAACTCATTGCATCATATTGTGCCTACTTGACTAATTGTGCATTATTTATTGTGCATATATATTCTATGTTTCTCTTAACCGTTTGTTGATTTGTGTTGAGAATAAATAAATTAATTACTTGAAGAACTTTTCCTAATTAATTAATTAATTTGAGTCAATAAGTCTAATTTTTTAATCGGAATTGACCTAGTACGACTTTAGGCATACCCCAGTTGACTAATAATACCAAAAACAGTCCCAGACCGAAGCTCCACTATTGGCGCCAAAGTATGAGCTGTAGCGCCACTTTATGGTGTGTAGCGCCAGACATTAACTAAATTGTCTGGCGCCAACCACCATGGTGTGACGCCGGTCCTGTCGCTTGGCCGACAGTTTGGATTATTTGTCTAATCATCACCTAATGTCTAAATTAATCAGTTTTCTGTTTAATTCGGTTAATTTTGCGGACAATAATGCTTCATTGAATCAATGTTCGAGTTTAGGCACTAAGTCCAATGGTCTTACACAAGAGTCCAAGCATTTCCCTTACACTCAATGCACACACCAATACACATGTTTTTACCATGATTAAGAGAGTCTTGTCTGCGCGTTTTTTTCGTCATTTTTTTTAGGGGGGTAAGTCGGATATTAATCCTCCAATATAAAAAATAATACTTAGTTCTCTAAAAATATGTACATTATTGTTGCCAAAAATATGCATCCTTTTTTCAAAAAATAAACCATAAAGTCAAGTTGATTCGAGTCAAGTAATTAAAACGCAAAATGGTTTAACTTACAACGCATGGTCAAGAAAGGAAGGACGATTAATCAAAGATAACCTCTTCGTACAAGTCCAACTTTTCGACAAACCTATAGCCCACAAGAGGAAAGCAAGAGTTATAATGGAAACTCAAGAAGAAGTCAATGATCTTAAGAACCAACTGGCTACTGTGACTGAGTCACTGAAGCTTCTCGCACTTAGGATCGATGATCCCGTGAAACAACAACAAATGGACCTCATGCAAGAGAGCCTAAGCAAGTTGTCCAGCGACTACAAGCTCCAAGAACTTACATCCCAAGGGGTCTCGGTGGATAAAGATCTTCTTCTGCAGAAGTTCAATGCCAACGACATCCCAAAATTCAGAGCAATTGACAACCCTTACTTCCACTTAAGAGCATTTGAAACAATAATGAGTATCAAAGGTATTGATAAGAAGGTCTTCCCTTCTCTGTTCTCTTTATCTCTCGAAACCGTTTGCCAACAATGGTTCTTTTCTCTCGAGAAAGAAAAGACCTCTACCTGGGAGTCTATAGCAAACGCTTTCGTTGATAGGTACAAATGCAACATTCAAGTCGAAACTGACCATAGAGAACTTGAAATCCTCAAACAGAAAGAGAATGAAGGCTTCACTTCTTTCTTTAAGAAGTGGAGAGAAACCTCAGCTAAAATGATCGAGGTACCAAGTGAAAAAGAGTCCGTGAGACTTTTCATAAAAAATCTCCAAGAAAAATATTCTAAACATCTTAAATATCAAAATAACCTTCATACCTTTAAGGCTGTTTATGATATTGGGATCAATATTGAAGATGATTTGGTTAAGTCTAAAGCTGCCAACAATAATTCCAACACTGGCTGGAAAGGAAAGAAGAACGACAATCCTTCTTCTTCCAAAACCGCCCACTCAAATAACGTCAGCACCTTTAATCTAGGAGAAGTTCTTGCCGTGAACAACCAAGGAAAAAGGAAACCATTTAGGAGGAACTTCACTCCTATTGGCATGAGTTATGACACCGCATTTGATCGGTAAAATGCAAAAGGTCTTATAACTCCCATTGGACCATTTGGGGATCCACCAGTTGAGAAGAGGTCGGTTAACTAGAACCCTAACGCACATTGCAAATATCACCAAGGTAGGGGCCATTCTACTGAAAGTTGTTGGAAGCTTAAGGAAGCTATCCAAGACCTAATTGACAATAACAAACTGCCGTTGCCCCCTGCCAGTAAGAAGCCAAGCATTGACAATGCACCTCTAGCTCATACATTGGCTATCTCCGATGAAGAAAGCGAGGTTGACCCCTCATCTCTCATTAAGCCTGTCAAAGAAATCGATGTCGAAGAAAAAAGAGAAGAGATATTTTTCGATGTCAGAGATAACCTTCCAGAACCAGCAAATAAGGAAGACATACAATTGCTCACACTATCCATGAAAGAGGCATCGCAATTATTACGTAAAGCTCTCAAAGTTATGAATGAACTTCATAAGAAATATGATGAGCTTCCATGTCCAAAGGAGGAACCTAAAAGAGAATTCACACCAGTGAGAACGACTTATGAGGCAAAGTATTTTCCTTTACAAGTCACCGAAAAACCCAAGAAGAGTAATAGAGTTTACACTCCAATTGGGATCCCATATGCACAGATGTTCGAAATGCTCTCTAAGAGTGGCAAGGTCAAACCTCTCGAACCGAGACCATTTGAGTCATTAAAAAGGACAGATAGATATTACTGTCAGTACCATCAATCAAGAGGGCACACCATAGAAAACTGTTTCAAATTCAAGGATTTGGTGCAGAAAATGATTGATGAAAAGGAATTAATCCAAGTTTAACAAGAAGAGGACATAATCGTTAATGGAGTGTGGGACACTGATGAAGAAGATGTCTACCTAAAGGACATAGTAGGACCTTCACCTTCTGTATCATACACCACAGACGACATTTGGGCTGAAGAAGATTCATCAATAGACGTCCTCACAAGATCCGGGAGGATGCAACCTCCCGTTTCAACACAACCTATGCCTACTGTACAACAAGTTCCCATACCTATCATCGAAGACAACGACATCGTTAAACAGTTTCAAAAGACAAAAGTTGAGATGAATGTGTGGAAGCTCCTGGCAACATCTCGAGAACATAGGTTGGCTGTAATGAATGCCTTGGATAAAATCGGGATAGATTCTGACACCACTACTGAGGGACTAGCTAACTTCCTCACAAGTGACCTTCCTAGTCCGATTAATCTAATCACATTTCCTGACAAAGATTTACCCCCAGAAGGTGACAAACACTACAAAGCGTTAAACCTCACGGTAGTCTGCAAAAGGATGAATGTTCCCATGACTCTTGTAGACAATGGATCGGCTATCAATGTCTGTCCACTTAGAACTGCGAGGATGCTCGGCATAAAGGATGAGGATTTAACTCCGTCCACACAAGGAATAAGAGCTTACGATAATACTCGCCGTCAAGCTCTTGGCAAAATAACCCTAAATGTGACTGCAGGTGCAATAGAACATGCTACTGCTTTTCAAGTAGTGGATATCAAAGCCTCATTCAATTTGTTGTTAGGACGCCCTTGGCTCCATGATCTAAAGGTCGTCCCTTCATCTCTCCACCAACAAGTGAAAGCCATAGTTAGAGGAATTCCAATCACTATTGACGCTTCACCGATGAGAATCAAATCCATAGAAAATCCAATCATCAATGTGGAGCACGACGAAGATAATGAAGACCTATGGGGCTTTAACGAAGAAGTCTCCTTAATCCAAGAGGATTAAAGGACATCTCTTTACCATGACCCCCATTCCAATATGATTGTCAACACCATGCTGAAGAAACAAGGACACTTCCCTAGGATGACCCTAGGTAAGAAGAAGGTGATAGCAAAATCGGTAGAGTCACCTGGCCTCCCTAAGCTACATACTTTTGGACTTGGTTTTGAACCAACCCGGAAAGATCTCAAGAGAGCCTAGGACAAGTTGAAAGCACGTAGAGACGCTCGCATTCAAAAGAAAGCAATTCCAATGGATCAGTACCCTCTTACGCTTAATGGTCAGTTTATAAAAGAAAGAGAGGACTATCCAGGCCATGAATTTCCCGAGCCATTTGTTGTAAATGGCATACGACAACCAGGATTCGAGATTTTCTTGGATTGCTACTTCACCGACGAAATCCCAATTCCTACCCATAAGGAGAAAGCACCCCCATGCTTTGACTTTAACGTCATGGGATTACTGTTTGGGCGAGAAAAGAATGAGCCAGCTTATGAAGAAGATAACTCCACACTCATTCAAACGGTCTTACAAAACAAAAACTTCGACCCCTCGAAGCTAATTACTCCAGCCGAAGGATCACTACAAGGGTGGCGCAAGACTATCAAAGTGACTACTCCAAGTGGAAGGAAGATATCAATCACGACAGGGCAAGGGCCGATGTTTGAAGAGTCGTCGGAGTGAGAGTCCGAGTCAGAGTCTTTCCCTTTAGAGTCTTCTAAGTCTTTAGCAATAGCACCTCCCCTTCCTATTTCTTCTCCTAGGATAGTTAGTGATCCAGTCCCTGAGGACATATCACTCTTTGATGTAATGATCTCAGAGTATAATAATATTTCTCGTTCTCCTTACTTCTTATGTTCTTCCCTAACCCAAGATGACGAGCATTACTTAGCAAACGATGAAAAAGATAAAGAAATTATTAAAGCAATGGAAACACTTGAAAAGAAAACACCAGTAATTGAAGAGATAGAAACAGTTGACATCTCGAATGATTCAACTCATAAAAGAGAAGTTAAAATCGGACTAACATTGAATAAACAAGAAAGAACCGATTTAATTAACTTACTTAAAGAATTTATTGATGTATTTGCTTGGTCATATGAAGATATGCCAGGCATTAATAGAGAAATAGATCAACACACTATACCACTAATCCCAGGAATGAAACTTGTACAACAAAAGTTGCGTCGAATGAAACCCGACGTAGCACTCAAAATAAAAGAAGAAGTTCAAAAACAAATAATTGCAGGTTTCATCAAGGTATCCAAATACCCCGAATGGGTCGCCAACGTCGTCCCAGTTCCAAAAAAAGACGGAAGAGTAAGGATGTGTGTCGACTATCGAGATCTAAATAAGGCAAGTCCAAAGGACGACTTCCCTTTGCCATACATCGATATTCTGGTAGACAACACGGCAAATCATGCGCTTCTCTCATTCATGGACGGATATGCAGGATACAATCAGATTCTCATTGCAGAAGAAGACATGGAGGAAACGACCTTCATCACACCATGGGGCACTTACTGCTACACGGTAATGCCATTTGGGTTGAAAAACGCAGGTGCTACTTACCAACATGCAGCAACTGCCTTACTCCATGACATGATGCATAAAGAAGTCGAAGTATATGTCGACGACATGATTGTGAAATCAAAGGACCGTCCATGCCATCAAGTAGCCTTAAGGAAATTTTTCGAAAGGCTAAGAAAATATAAAATGAGGTTGAATCCATCAAAATGTGCTTTTGGAGTCACCTCGGGCAAGCTCTTGGGATACGTTATAAGCTCGAGAGGAATAGAAGTAGATCCAACCAAGATTAAAGCAATCATGTCGACGCCACCGCCCAAGACCGAGAAACTAATTCGAGGATTTATTGGCCGGGTGCAATACATAAGTAGGTTCATATCAAAATTGACAACAATATGCGAACCAATCTTCAAGAAGCTTAAGAAGAATGTACCAAAAATATGGGATGACGAGTGTCAAAAAGCCTTTGACAAGATCAAAGCCTATCTCGCAAATCCTCCCGTATTAGCGCCAGCACTTCCCGAAATACCTCTTAGGTTATACTTGACGGTTACCAAAGAGACAATGGGAGTCATGCTAGCACAAGAGGTAGAAGGCAAAGAGAATGCAATCTATTACCTAAGTAAGAAGATGCTCGAATACAAAACATGCTATACATTGCTCAAAAAATTATGCCTCGCTTTGGTTTGGGCCACAACTAAGTTGAGACATTACATGTTGGTACATACCGTTTTCGTAGTATCCCGATTGGATCCACTTAAATATTTGTTCGAGAAATAAACACTCAATGGATGAATTTCAATATGGATGGTCAACTTAGCCCAGTTTGATGTGCGATTTATTCCACAAAAAGCTATTAAAGGATCTGTGGTGTCAGACTTTCTGGCAGACTTTCCAATAGAAGACTCGACACCAATACAGGATAATGAATTTCCAGATGAAGATTTGATGGTCACCGAAGATGATGCTTGGACCTTGTATTTTGACGGAGCCTCAAAGTAAAAGGGATGTGGCGTTGGAGTGCTACTAGTATCACCTAAAGAAGAACACGTTCCAATCTCAATAAAGCTTGATTTCGACGTTACCAACAACGCTGCTGAATATGAAGCATGCGTGGTAGGCCTTGAAACAGTCCTGGCATTAGGAGTAAAGAAGTTAAAGATATTCGGAGACTCTTCTTTGATTATCAATCAGATATCTAAAAGGTGGAAAGTAAGGAGCGAAAGCCTAGCCCCTTACCAAACTTATCTGGAAACTCTTACCGATCAGTTAAAGAAGGTAGAATACACATATCTACCTAGAGAAGAAAACCAATTTGCTAATGACTTGGCAAGATTAGCCTCAATGGTTAGGATTCCCAGGGAAATCGAGCAAATGCCTCTATCTATCGAAAAAGGCATAAACCAGCATATATACAGGCTATAGAGGACGACGACCCAGTCCAAGACGTAGAAGAAGAACAAGAAAAAGAACCATGGTACACAGACATACTCAACTATGTCACCAATGGAGAATACCCTCCTCATGCTGACAAAAGAGCAAAGCGAGCATTGAGACTTTTGGCTTCTCAATATGTACTCATAGACAACGAGCTACATAAAAGGGTACCTAAAGGTCGAGCTCTCCTATGTGTAGGAAAGGTGGATGCACAAAGAATAATGAGAATAGTTCACGAAGGAATCTGTGGAACTCATGTAAATGGCAAAATGTTAGTCCAGAAAATAATGCGAGAAGGGTATTATTGGACTACAATGAATAGGGACTGCCATCAATACGTAAAAAGATGCCCTAAGTGTCAAATTTATACCAATCTACAACATGTTCCTCCATCGGCAAAATCACTCCCCCAGGGACAGGAGGCCACGAATTTATTCTAGTAGCAATCGATTACTTTACAAAGTGGGTCGAAGCGCAATCATACGCTAAACTCACTGCAAAACATGTGGCACTCTTTATCGAGAGAAATATTATTTGTCGATATGGAGTCCCACATGAAATGATAAGTGACAATGGAACTCACTTTCAAGCCGAATGTGAAGATTTGCTACATAAATATGGTATCCAACATCATCATTCGTCCCCTTATAGACCTCAAGCAAACGGAGCAGTCGAGGCAGCTAATAAGAATCTAAAGACTATCATCGAGAAAATGACAGAAAATTATAAAGATTGGCCTGACAAGCTACACTTCGCACTGTGGGGTTATCGCACGTCAATCCGTACATCAACGGGAAATACACCATTTTGTTTGGTATATGGAATGGATGTCGTACAACCTGTCGAACTAGAAATACCATCTCTACGCATTGCATTAGAGAGTAAACTTGATGAAGTTGAATGGACTAGGGCAAGATATGAAGAATTGATCCTACTCGACGAAAAACGACTAGAAGCTCTACATCACACTCTGTGTTATCAAACTCGTATGGCTAGACATTTTAATAAGAAGGTCAAGACAAGAAATACCAAAGTAGGAGATTTGGTAATAAAAGCACTAAGGAAAAATATTTTAGATCCAAGGGGAAAATTTAGACCTAATTGGTCTGGCCCCTACATTGTCAAAACAATCCTGTCAGGTGGTGCAGCAAAACTAACTGATATGGATGGCAATGAATTCTCAAACATGACCAATCTTGACCAACTTAAAAAATACTACCCATAATTACTTGAGTAGGATACTCAAGAGAGCTACGTTCGGCCTGATTCCTTAGGAAAGGATACGTAGGCAACCCTTTATGGGTGCAACCACTTTTTTTTTGACATCTCCGCGTTCCAGTCAACATAAAGTCGGCAAATTATTGGCGTCGCAGAAAAGAGTCTGGCGCCAGCCAGAAGCCATTAGCGCCAGCCGATGGTATTGGCGCCTGGCGCCAAACCTCAATAGCTGGCGCCAAACTACAATTACTGGCGCCAATTCAGAAATAAAATCTGGGCGAATTTCGGTGTTTTTCGGAAAATTTTTGACTTTCGTACTCGAAGAATTTCTGGAAAATTAATTTTTTTTTTTATTTTTATTTTCATTGCTTTAATAAAATAAATTTAAAGTAACAATTTAATTGAAAGCTGAAATTTCATTAATTAAATAAAATTACATTGTTAATGGAATTTAAATAAGGCTGAAATAAATTAACTTTAAATAAAAATTAACAATCTAATAAATCTAAAGCTAAGCAATGTTCTTAATCTTTCTTTTCCTTTTTAGCTCTTTTCCAATACTTTTCTGTTTCCTCCTCTTCATCCATTACTTTAGCTAGTAGGCATCCTTTCGAGGACCTACATTCAATTTTAGAATGGATTGTCTCCCCTCCAGCTAGCACCCCATGTTTCTTTTCCACCAAAGCTTTTTTATTCGTGGTGTTGGCTTTCCTTTTCCCTTTTTCTCTAGTAGTATTCTTCTTCCTAGGCATTTTAGGTGTTTTGAATTCAATTCTTGCACCTAAGCGTTCGTTGGCAGGTGTCACCCTGTCACCTAGACGATTCTTCACATCGGTTCTACCCTGATCAATTGAAGACAACCACTTCTTTACATCATTGGATAAAGAAGGGGGAACCTTTTGGGTAATCACTTCCCATAAAGGTCTAGCGCTCCAGTAACCGTCGAATCTATCTACTTCTTGAGATACGGGGTATTCATAGGGAGGACAAAGATCCCCAGAAGGAATATTTTGAAGTAAGTCGTATTGTCTCTTTACTCTGCAGGGATAATAATATGTTACGCGAGACAATCTTGGAAGACGGCAGAAAGGTTGCTTGTTAACACCAACCATCCTTTCTATTTTCCACCATGGGATGACCCACTTGATGGCAAAATCACGTGATTCAAATACTTTCCTCCACCCATGACGCCCAATCTTAGGGATGCGCTTCTTTCTTCTCACAAAACAATTGGGAGTATATTGTTCGATGTCATCCGGAGGGCTAATTAACCCTAGCCTTTTCATTAGCCACATCTGTAAAAATTGCAATGTAGACAAAATTATTATTACAATACAAAAATATATTTTTTGATTTCTATAATTAAAAATGTTATTTTTCTACCTGTAATAAAAATGGAGAACCGCGTAAACGTGCTTTTGGGTCCCTTTTCAATTCATCGAGACTAATCATAGTATCTCCAACTATTAATGGCATCGGATTCCTCCCTGATTCAATTTGTTCTAGTACAGTGGTGATAATTGATTGACCCTCATTATTTTTACCACTATTAAGAAAATATTGATTGAGCATGCAAAATAAAAACGCCCTTCTTCTATATATATGAAAGGATTCAGAAAGAGGTTTATCAAAATAATAGCGTGCAAATTCTTTCAAATTAACTATATTGCCATCTACTATTTTTGATAGATCCCTATCCTTTAAATTAAAGAAGCGTTCAAAATCCTTATAGTAATATGCATCTACTCTAGGGATTACTACCAGGTCTATTGCAGGGAAGCCTAAGATAGCACCACATTCCTCTGGCAAAGGGCTAATCTCATAATACCCTATTCTAAAACAATGCGTATCAATATTCCAAAATTCTAGAGCGATATGTATGAAGTCTAGGTCTAAATCTACCCCTTTGACACCATAAATTCCCCCCAAGTGAAATAAATCTAATTCTTTTCTTTCTCTAGCATTAAGAGATCGACACCATTCATGAGTGTATTGGGTGAAGGTTTTAGTGGCTAAAGACATGATTATTATTTTTTCTAAAGAAGAGAATAATTGTTTTCGCTTGAATTATGAGAAGAATCGGCTGAGCAGGGGGCTATTTATGCACAAATTGCGAAGAATTTTAATCTGAATGAAATACGAAGTCAGCGTCAGTTGGCGTCAAAACCTCGACATTAGCGCCACCCTCCAGAGCTTGGCGCCACACGCTAAGTGTACCGCCTGGCGCCACGCGCCATAGTGTGGCGCCAGCTGGCGCCAAGTCACCATGACAGCCGTGCGTGCCCAGTTTGCGTTTTTGATATTAAACTAGAGTCGGTTAAAAACTTGATGGCTCCGTTTAATTTTCCTAAATATCTTTTCTATCTTTTTTTCTTAATTAATTAAATATCGCAATTATTTTTAATTTATTTTATTTCCTTTTTTTTAGATTTTATTTTAATTTTCAAAAAACCAGCATTTTTTTCCGTTTTCTTTTCCTTTTTATTGTTTCTTTTTGGGGGAGAGAATCGGATAATATCCTCCATCAATAATAAAAATGACGGAATTTTTGCGCGAAATTGTTATCACACTTCTTTTGCACAAACTAACATACACTAACATAATAATAAACAATCAAATGAATTTACGATTACATAAAAATACAAATGTGTCTAAATAATGAGTCAAAGGCAAAGTTCTATAAAAAAGTCAAAATAAAATGCATATACAGAAACAGACTACGGCGCTGGAGGACGTAGGCCCATCATGCCATAAAACTGCGTCCTACGGGGAGTCACCTCTCCACCAGCTCCAGCCTCAGCACCAGCTCCAGTCTCCGTAGGAGGAGGAAGACTCCAGACAGGACCGCTCCAGCCGAGATCAACCGGAGGCTGAGACCGCGGAGGCTGCTGCGATGACGAGCCAACCTCGTACATCCCACCACCTCTGAAAGCCGAGGTAGCCTCTCCTACCGGTGCAGCAGGAGCACCCTTAGAAGAAGATCCCGAGCCCTCAGCAACGTCGGCTCGAGAAGCTTCATAGCGACCGCCTCTACCTCTAGACAAAGTACGACGACGTCTCGAGCTAGACCTCACCGGATCTCTCCGCCCCTCGGGTCTCGTACGGGTGTGAGAAGCGATGGGCTGGCCCTGCAAAAAGAATTAAATCAGAAACAAAGTAAAACTAAAGCCATAATGCAGAAATGATGAGTAAAAAAGGTTACCTCTTGGACAACGTCGTCCTGACGACAGGTGGCCGCGTTCCTCATCCGGACGAGTTGGCTCCGGAAAGCATCTATGCATCGTGCTATAGCCGAAACCACTTCACGTGAGAACATTCAAAAAAATAAGTCAGTGAAAATACATGATAAATGAACACAAAATCCTGAATTAAAACTAGGCTTACACTAGTCTGGTGGCGAGGAATCGACCGCTCCACGAAGCGCTCGCTCTCGGGAGCTTGAGAAATCATCTCCTCGATCGGCCCGTATATCCCCTGGTAGTGAATAGACATACGGGGCTGCATAAATTCAGCAGGACCATCCTGATAAAACAGAAGAAATCAGTAAGGTATTACTTGGGGGCTACTTAGTGAAAAATAAAAAGCTAAGAATCTTACCCTCACATCCTGGGCAGGTACAGGGGCTGGAGCTAATAAAGGTAGTAGCTACTCAGCGTAACACCGCCCAAGGATCACATGGGACCGCCAGAGGGAACCTGCTCCCTCAGCCATGCTTGACTACTGTCTCTCGTCGAACATATGATGTGGCGGAGGAGCAGGAACGACGAAAACATCAGAAGAGTGTTGTCTAGCAACTCTCTCTCCTAAATACACGACCGCTCCGTAGGTCCCCAGAAAATAGCGACGCTCAGCAAAGTAATGTACGGCTAATCCAGATCCTGTCCAACCGCCCCATGGTCGGTATACTACCTCAGGTCCCTATAAAAAGCACCAATCAGGCAAGAATATGTCTAAAACACCGCGGAAGAGCAAGATAAACACTAAAGTCGTACCGAGATGATCCTGCTCCGGACGCGTGCAGTAGACATGTCCACATGATGGCCGCCCCAATAGGTGCTCACCGGATATCCCCTCGGCAATGGTCTCGCCGGCGCAACGGAAGGAAAATACTCGTAGAACTAGGTCTACAAAAAGTTAAAAGCGTGAGTAAAGGCTAACTAATATGTAGAGCTAAATCTTATAGGGAATAATGTTTACCTCTACGACCTTCCAAGAAGCAGACAAAGCAACGTTCGTCCCAAAGGACCGGTGTCGACACGAGTCCCTCAGCGCACGAACGAAATCAGCGTAGGCGAAGCTGGCCCAGTCATAAGTCTCGATCCGCTGGAGATCACGGACAACAGGGAGGTAGTAAAGCAATGCCCTACTACCCTTGTCAGGGGAGAATGTCCCTGACAATAACATCAACACAAAGATGCGCACCCCTGCTCTCGGGTGGTCGCATAATCATCAAGAGCCGCTGCCAGCATCGAGCGGCGAATCCCTCTAGCACTGAACTGAGTCGTCTCGACCTCAGCTCGGGCCCGAATAACAATCGGCCCTAACAACTCCTCGACCTCTGGAGAAAAGACGTCGATCCCACCCTCGAATGGCAGCGGCACAGAAGTGAACTCCAGTCCTGGGATGAGACTGAAGTCTGTAGGGGTGACCATCATCTCGCCCCAGGGAAAATGGAAGGTGTTGGTGGTGTCCCAGAAGAACTCCACCAAGGCGCGCACCACGTGGTGACCCCCGCTGGAGGCGACCATAGCCTCGGAGGTCTCGAATAGAGTAACTAGCCCGCAAGACTCCAATAGGAGTCTCGTCTCAAGGTCCCTGGCGATATGCATCCTATACAAATCGCCTAGACCGTCACAACCAGAGCCGTGATGTTGTGTCCTCCCAGGCTCGGTTCCCCGTCTCACCCTCTCAGAAATGTGGTGGACAGGGGCAAAGAACAAAGTCTGCTCGTCCCACTCCGGAAGCCGACCAAGCGAAGTGGACGGCGTGTTGTCGTCCTCCACGGGTTCATGCTCCCGTCTAGTGTTTCGGGACCGTGAACCTGAGCCTCGTTGTCTAGCCATGCTACATTGTGCAGAATCATCATAAATTAAGGTTCTATAGTATCTAAGGTTCGCCTAGCCACATGATACTATGTTCGCAAAAAACAGAGTACGTAGTACTAAAACAGAGCACAAATTCAAATTGAGCATGACAGTATTTTTTCAAGCAATCAAACAATTTCTTACAATACTATAGTGATTATTGTGACAAATTGAACAAGATTTGCTAGCAAAAACATCATGAACAAACCACATTGTTCTTCACGACCTTAAGAGGTCCAACAATGGCAGATCGCTCATTTCTTCACCATTTTGAGTCAAACAAGTCTCAAATTACTCCTAAGGAAATATATAAACATAAACAAGCAATTTCATGACATAAAACTTGACAAACAAAGCAAATTGAGCATCATAGGATTCGAATTTTCATGAAATTCGTGAATGTTCATGCCAAGAATTCGCAAAAAACCGGTGTGATTTTGAGGAAAACTTACATAGATCGGGAAAATAGATGAGAAGAGCTTTGATTTGCAACAAATTTGAGCGAATTCGGTTGAGAAACGAGTGAGCAATGAGCAATTGAAGCTTTCGGTTTTCTCGAGCAGCTTTCGCGACGAACAAAGCCAAGAAATGAACCGAAAACGGGGATTTAAAGAAAATCCCGTGCTGGCGCCAGTCCCTAGACATTGGCGTCACCATCTGAGCTTGGCGCTTGGCGCCAACATCAGCGCCTGGCGCTAACGCCAAACGGTTGGCGCTGATGGTTTTTCAGCGACGCCAAATCACCCAGCTACTTGTTGGGGTTGTGCTAGCCTTCTGCAACATGTTTTTGGGTTCCTTGGTACGCCAGTTAGCCCCTCTAAGCAGTTTGACTTGATTAAGTAATCGGCTTGATTACGTAAAGTGATCGACCTGATAAGAGATCGTCTCACTTAGCTTAAAGCGCCTAAGCATTGGCTCACTAGAAAAAAGCACCGACATATTGGTTCAAAGGCAAAAGGCACCGACATATAGGTTCAAGGGCAAAGGGGACCGACATATAGGTTTAAAGCAAAAGAGCGTCGACGTACAGGCGTAGCGGAGGCAAAGTTTAGGCGAACTTTTAAAGATCGACAAGCGTGGATCTTCGGTAATTTCCTTTGGAAAATTGTCGTATCAATGCGGATGAGGATTGTTTCGAGAGAAATAATCTTTGATGATATTCCCTTGGACACAGAATATTATCAATGCGGATGAGGATTGTTTCGAGAGAAATAATCTTCGATGATATTCCCTTGGACGCGGAATATTATCAATGCGGATGGGGATTATTTCGAGAAAAATAATATTCGATGATATTCCCTTGGACGTGGAATATTATCATTGCGGAGGAGGATCATTTCAGGCGAAGCAATCTTCTAATTTTGAAGCAGTTACAGGCGTAGCGGTTTTCAAGCGGGATGGCATTCTCTAGTTTGCAGGAGGTCATCAAAACAAATTGGTTACTTTCAGAGACGTGTGCTCGACGGTGCAAGATACGCGTTTCTTAAATCTTTTATCTGTTTAACTAATGCTATTTTTGCAGGTATCGGCGTTATAAGATTGATTTAGGATCGCAGAACGTTCTGAATCATTCTCCGTCCCTATCGATACTTTGACTTTCGTTTTTGAAACTCGCGTTTCTCCAAACTCAGTCAAAGTGGGGGCTTCTGTAGACACCCATTTTTGTCTCCCCAAAACCAAACCCAGTGATGAGTACCTTTCACGTCAAATGATAATTGAATGAAACGAAGTGTGGAAAGGTCTAGTGTTGCGGAAAGTTTTTATTTCTTTTCTTTTCTCTCTGTTTTTGATAACTTTATTTTAAGAAAACAGCCAATCCAGTTTGGTTGGTCCATGATATGGGCCCAATAGTAGTGTATTTTGATGGGGCTTGCAAAGACCTTTCCAACGATATATTATAAGCCCAATTCCGATGAATATTGAGGAAGTTATGGCCAATTTACTAAACTGGGCCCGGTTTGAGCTTTATGCAATTAGGAATGGTTTTGGTCTTCTAGAATCTTCTAGAAGGTTCTTTTCATTCCTAATTCAATTAGCATTTATAAGTTGACTTTGTTGACTTTTTAAAGTTTTAATCAAGATCAAATAGCATTTTCGGAGAAATTATATTATTTTATCTTCCAGTACGGTAAATTTATCAGATTTTCGAAAACGCGTTGAAATCAGACTTGGCGCTAGACGCTAGCCATTGGCGCCTGAAATCAGACTTGGCGCCAGACACTAGCCATTGGCGCCTGGCGCTAGCCACTGGTTCTTGGCGCCAGCTAGCCAGGGTTGGCGGCAATCCTGTTTTGTGATCGTCAGACTCTAGTTTGTTAAATTATCTTTTTTGGCAGATTTTCTTTATAAATATCGTATCAAAAACTCCGTTTTCATACACCAATTCTCTTCATTCACAAGCTTTTATCCACAATTCATTCATCTAAGATCATCATCTACATCTCTCATTCATCAATTTTTCACAAGCATTAATTCTTTAGCATTCTTTTCTTTGTTCAATTTTTTCTTACTTTTTCATACAAAATTCCGCATTCATTAGATCTAGAAACACCTAGCCATATTCGAAGTTGCCTTCGTCCTACACGTGAAAGGTTTTTAATTTCTGAGGGTTTGGTCCCAAATCTCTCTTTCAATTATTTAATTTAATTGTTTTGATTGTTATTTTCCATGAAGTTACTAACGTGTGTATTTTGTAATTAGAAAGAGGTACGAGGCATCAAAGTAAGTACTTTAATTGATTTATTGATTTTGATGTAGAAATCATGTTTATATTGTTATTATGATATTCCTAGTATCAAGTCTAGGGTAATTTTAATATTAAATATGATTGTTGTGATGCTTCCTATGCTCTTCCTAATATTTATGATTGCTAGTATCATGTTAGGGTTAAAGATTTGATTTTTATTGCTTAGTGACATGCTAGGATTTGTTATTAATCTTGTTAGTATCATGCCTAGGATCTTGCTATTATTATGCTTTAATATTAACATGAACATGATTATGATTATAATTGTTATAATTTATGATGATTATGAATATTATTATTGTTATTATTAGTATTTTGATGATGATTATTTTATTTATGATTATTATTATTATTATTATGATTATTATAATTATTATTCATGATATTGATTATTTATTATGTTGCTTGATATTTATTCTTATTGCTTGATCACCTTTATTGCATATTTAAAGGGAATTGGTACTTGCAATCACGCTTAATAAGATGATTATTTATCTTGTTTAGGGTTAATTGTGATTATAAATTCAAGTGATCGCCAATAATAGTTTATTTGTGCATTAATATTCAACCAACATAGATAAACAGGTTTAGGGTTAACCGTATTGACTGCTTGTTAGTCAAAAAGCGCATATGAATACGATCAGAATAAAGTAGAGGCTTATTATTAGGGCAGGTTCAATCTCTTTTAGGTTGGATTTGTACCATCATCCTCGAACCCTTATTTGGTTCATGACCTGATGGAGTTGACGATCTCTTGGATCGCTAAAGGGTGTAACCTTCATCCTATGAACGGTTTACAAGTTCCTTAAAAACTTGTTGGCGACTCTTTTACTCTATCTTCTTCCCTTTTGGACGCCACCGTACTTTAGTGTATGATCACAGTGGGGTTCAAGCTAGTGGGATTTTAAGGCTTGAATTATTCCCTACACTTGCAGATTCGGAAACTCATCCAGACAAGCATTATTCACCAAAACTCTATCATTTTTAGTGCTCACTCTATCAATCCCACCTTGCTTATTATTCCAAGTATAGAACATACCCTTAGTTTGCCAGTTAAACAACTGAGTATCCCTCGAACACTGTCTAAATTGCTCTACTTCAGCAAGAGTTACAGTAGAACCCACCTTATCACTTAGATTAAGAACATTGTTAAAATCTCCACCAATAAGCCAAGGACTATGGACACTACCAGCAAGCATCCTTAGTTGATCCCATAGCTCTTCCCTTTGCACAGCCTCATTCAAGCCATACACAAAAGTAACCTCAAACTGAATACCAGTAGCCTTATGAACTACTTTACAATGAACTAACTGCACCTCAACCTTGGTCACCATCACCTCAAAAATTTGAGACAACCAAATCACCCAAATTCTACCATTTTTATGCTTACTGTAATTAGAGCAAATAGACCAATCACCACCAACTCTATCAAACACCTTGCCAAAATTCCTATCCTTCACTCTAGTTTCAAGAAGCCCAAACAACTCAATATTATGGTGTCTTATGAACCACAAAACATCACATATCTTTCTAGGCATATTTAGGCCCCTAACATTCCAAAACCCCACAATATCCATTGAATAGCTCAGAGCACTCCCCTTCCTCCAATACCCTAAATTTGTTACCACTACCACCAACCAAGACCACACCTGGCTGTACCAAAAGAGGAGCCTCAGACAGTGAATTCTGTCCACCAGCATCAGACACATCAGCTGTCCTGCTCCCCTTAACATCATTAGTTTTCTGCTGAGTATAGCTAGTCTTCGGAACAGGTCTCCACACTTACTTAGGTGGCTGCCTATGCTGCTTCTTTGCTCGCACTTTGTGATTAGGAAACTAAGCATCCTCATGTCCCATATCATGACAAACTTTGCATATTATAGGTTTCCACTCATACTCCACTTTCTGAGTAATGCACACACCCTTTTCATCAAGAAATGCAACAGTATCTAGAAATAAGGCATTGATTTCAACCTCTGCCATCACACGAGCATAATTCAACTTCTCTTTAGAGGCAATAGCTCTATCAGTCTTAATAGGATTGCCAATTAAGGAAGCAATCTTCATCAAAGCATTCTGACCCCAGAATTTAAGGTCAAGCCCTACAAGCCTAACCTAGACAGGAACCTTAGTTATTGTCTCCTGAGCCAAATCCAGCTCAGGATGCCATGCTTTCATGATAACAGGCTTCTTGTCAAATAGAATGGGTCCGTCATTCATAACCTTGTCTCTACTCTCTACATTTCTAAACCGAACCAAGAACACTCCATTGTCCATCAAAGAAATCTGATCTATCCCATGCTTACCCCAAATCTTATCTATTTCTGCATTGTTATATTTCTATTTTGATTGCTTCAGACTTGGTTTCTTTTTTGCAGGGGCAACCCATTCCTTCTCGTACTCGGACGAAACTAGAGGTTCGGAGAGAGCCGACGAGGTCTAGCTCGAGGCGTCGCCGCACTAGTTCTGGCGGTCGGGGTGGTTGATATGACGTTGCTTGGACCGAGGCGGTGGAGGGCTTGAGCTCTTCATATGAGGGTGCACAGGCTCGGCCGGTAGGCCAGGGAGAGGCGACTTCGGCTCCAAGAGGTGGTGGGATGTACGAGGTCGGCTCGTCATCGCAGCAGCCTCGGCAGCCTCAACCTCTGTCGCTTCATCAGGGCGACCTTGGGTGGACGGGTCCTGGGCTGAGTTTTCCTCCTTCTGGAGAGACTAGAGCTGGAGTTGGTGGGGAGCATACTCCTCGTTTTGCGCAGTTTTTTTATATGATGAACATCCGTCATCATCTGCGTCCTCCAGCGTCGTAGTTGTGCATGTGTTTTATTTATTTCGACTTGTATAGAACTTTGCCTGATTGACTTATTTATTAGACATATTTGATTATACATATTATTATCTATGATGACTATATTATTTATGTTGCATTTATTTTTCATTTTTTTGTGCATATTTGTGTGTGCAAACAAATGTGATAAAAGTAATTTTGCGCAAAAATTTCGGTCATTTTTATTAATGGAGGGTATCCGACTTTCTCCCCCAAAAAGAATAAATCAAAAATAAATTGGACTTGCAACAAACCTAGAATTAAATTAAGTTTAAATAAATCCGAAAAAGAAAAATTGAAGGAAAATATATTAATATGTAAAGGTATTTGTAGGAAGGGATGAAATCGTAAAGTCATTGTATGAGTTTGATTTATAGCCAGAAAAACGCGGTTTGAATAGCTCGTTGATAAAACCTTGCAGTGCCATGTGTCGCCACACGTTTTGCGCTGGCGCCAGGCGTTGTTGCTGTTGCCAAGCGATAGGGTTGTCGTTTGGCGCTGAAGTACGCTGACTCCGAATCCTTTCTGGATTGTAACTACATAGATTTTGTTTATAAATAGCCCCCTAATCTGCCGAATTTCTTCATAATTTCAGCAGATTAATCATAGTCTTAGTTTCTCAACAAATAATCATGTCTTTAGTTACTAAGAGTTTTACCAATTTCACTCGTGAATGGTGTCGGTCTTTAACTGCCAAAGAGAGAAAAAAACTTGACTTTTTTCACATAGGAGGTATCAATGGTGTTAAGGGGGTAGATCTTGATATAGATTTTATTCATACCGCCTTAGAATTTTGGGACACATATACTCATTGTTGTAGACTAGGGTGTGATGAATTCAGCCCTTTACCGGAAGAATTTTGTGCCATCTTAGGCTTCACTTCGTTAGATTTTGCGGTAATCCCTAGAATAAATGAATACTATTATAAAGGTTTTGAGCTCTTCTTTAATTTAAGAGACAAAGATCTAACAAATATTGTAGATGGTAGTGTAGTTAATTTGAAATAATTTGCACGCCTTTACTCTGATAGACCTTATTCTGAATCTTTTCATGTTTATAGAAGAAGGGCTTTTCTCTTTTGTATGCTTAACAAATATCTTCTCACTAATGGTAGAACTAATGAGGGTAAAGCAATCATATTAACTATTTTAAAGCAAATTGAATCTGGAAGAAATCCAATGCCATTAATTGTTGGGGAGACTATGCTTAGTCTTGATGAATTGAAGAGAAATCCAAAAGCACCTTTTCAGGGCTCTCCAATTTTATTACAAGTAGAAAAATAATAATTTTAATTACAGAAATCAAAAACATATTTTTGTATAGTAATATTAATTTATTAGCATTGAATTTTTTTTGAAGATATGGCTAATGGAGAGACTAAAATTTCTCTGTGAGGCGAAAGAAACGCTTCTCTAAGATGAGGCGCCATGAGCGGAAAAAAGACTTTGCCTCTTGCAACTTTGCTATCAAGTGGGTCATCCCTTGGTGAAAAATAGAGAAGATGGTTGGTGTAAACAAGCAAACTTTATGTCGTCTTCCAAGCTTTACCAAGATGACTTTTTATTATCCCTGCAGGGTAAAAAGACAGTACGACTTACTTTAAACAATTCCTTCTGGGGATCTTTGTCGTCCCTATGAATTCCCAGTTTCACAAGAAGTAGAGAAATTTGATGCTAATTGGCGTGCTAGACCTTTATGGGAAGTGATTACCCAAAAGGTTCCTCCTTCCTTTCCCAATGATGTAAAGAGGTGGCTTCATAAGAAACCTTCAAAGGACATGAAGAAAAATCAGAGTAAAACCAATGTGAAGAATCATCTAGGTGACAAGGAGATTCATGTAAAGGAACGCTTGGGTGAAAAGATTGAATTCACAACACCTATGATGCCTAAGAAGAAAGACTCTACAAAGGATAAAGGGAAAAGAAAAGCTGACAATTCAGAGAAGAAGGTTTGGGTAGAGAAGAAACATCGAGTCCTAGCTAATAAGTTAGAAACCATTAACTCTAAAATTGAATGTAGGTCCTCCAAAGGATGCCTACTAGCTAAAGTCATGGACGATGATGAGGATGCAGATAAAAATTGGAAAAGAGCAAAAAAAGAGAAGAAAGATTGAAGCATTACTTAACTTCAAATTTATTAGACTTAGTTTTAAATTTAAAGTTAATTTGCTTTATTAAGCTTTTATTTATATTCCATCAATAATGTAATTTTATATTATTCTATCAATGAATTTTCAGGTTTTTAATTAAATCAACTTCTTTAAATTTAATTTAAAGCAATGAAAACAGAAAATTTTATTTTCCAAAATTTTTTGTGAGTACGGAAGTAAAAAATATTCCGAAAAATACCGAAATTTGCCTAGGTACTCATAGAAAAGCGGCGCCGCTATGTTGCGGCTGTCGCCAGTTGTTGTCGTCTATCATCAGGCGACAGGCGCTATCGCATTGTGCTGCAGTCTGTCGGCTGGCGACAGGCTTTTGTCTGCGACGCTATTGTTCCGTTGAATTTTTTTTTATTTATGGGATGCGAGGTTTGCAAGAATTAAAGTGGCTGCACCCGTAAAGGGTTGCCGACGTATCCTTTCCTAAGGAATCAGGCCAAACGTAGCTCTCTTGAGTATCTTAATCAAGTAATTATGGGTAGTATTTTTTAAGTTAGTCAAGATTTGTCATGCTTGAGAACTCATTGCCATCCATGCCAGTTAGTTTTGCTACACTCCTAGATAGGATTGTGTTGACAATTCAAGGTCCGGACCAATTAGGCCTAAATTTACCTCTTGGATCTAAAACATTTTTCCTTGATGCTTTAAACACCAAGTCTTCTACTTTGATGTTTCTTGTATTGACCTTATTATTAAAATGTCTAGCCATACGGGTTTGATAGCATTGGGTATGATGTAGAGCTTCTAGTTGCTTTTCATCAAGTCGAATTAGCTCTTTATACCTTGCTCTAGTTCATTCGACTTCATCGAGTTTACTTTCTAATGCAATGCGTATAGAAGGTATCCCTAGCTCTACATGTTGTACGACATCCATTCCATAAACCAAGGAGAATGACGTATTTCCTGTTGATGTGCGAATTGACGTGCGATAACCCTAATTTGCAAAATGGAGTTTGTCAGGCCAATCCTTGTAATTTTATGTCATTTTCTCAATGATAGTCTTTAAATTTTCGGAAATTTCATCAAATGCCCCTGAGTTATTTTTTTATTTACCAAATACCCATGAAAATTTTCAAATTCACCATATGTCCCCGAATTTAATAAAAATGTCACAAGATGCCCAATATGACTAACGGACGTTAACTTCGTTAGTCATTAGGGTTAAATTGCCACGTGGAAGCATCTGATTTGTTATTTTTACAATTATTTAACTAATTATTAAAATTAGAAAACCAAAAAAAACTTAAAAAAAAAAATCACCTCTAGCACAACCAGCCTGCCACCTTCCGCCGACCAACCCCCTGAGCCCAACCACCTTCCCGCAACCTCCACACAGCCAGCCTCTCCATTGCGCCGGCGCCGCCCCTTCCCCCAGACCCACACCGGTGCTCGCCCTTTCCCCAGACTATCCCTTCCCCTAAACAACCACCTCGCATTTTCCCTCCTTGCCTTGAATCACAAACCGATCTCGCCTAACCACTTGAGCCAAAAATCAGGCAACCACCCCCTAAATCCCTTCGCCAACAGACTAAATCCCCTGCCCGACGCCGCCGTTGCCCACCTAAGCCCAAAAACCACCACCCCGAAACCCTAAAACCCCAGAATCGAAGCCTTAAGTTTTGAGTTTTGGGGTTTTTTTATTTTGGGATTCGATGTGGTGATTCATGGGGTGAAGATGGCAGGGGAAGAGGGTGATTTGGGTTCGCCGGTGCGGGGAGGGGGGTTTGGATACCGACGGTGGGGAGAGGAAGGTCTTTCGTGGGAGAAAGAGGGTTTTGAGGATTGTGGGAAGGGTGGTTCAGGGGAAGCAACAGACGCCGGCACATTGTGGCTTGGTTAGGTCGCCGGCACGTGGATTTAGGGCGGAAATTACGCCGGCGTGGGGTGACTGGGAGAAGGTGGTGGCGGGGACAGGGTGGTGGACGGGTGGTTGGGGCTAAGCTATGGTGGAGTTCTTTTTTTTTTTTAAATATAATTAATGAAATAATTAGTTTAATTTTTAATTTATTAACACAACCAATAAGATCATGCCACGTGGCAATTTAACCCTAATGACTAACGGAGTTAACATCCGTTAGTCATTTTGGGCATCTGGTAACATTTTTTTTAAATTCGAGGATATATGGTGAATTTGAAAATTTTCATGGGTATTTGGTGAATAAAAAAATTACTCAGGGGCATTTGATGAAATTTCCAAGGCAGCTCTATTTGCTTGAGGTCTATAGGGGGAAGAGTGATGGTGTTGAATGCCATATTTTTGTAACAATTCTTCACATTCAGCTTGAAAGTGAGTTCCATTGTCACTTATCGTTTCATGTGGGACCCCGTATCGACAAATGATATTTCTTTCGATAAATTGTGCTACATGTTTTACATTTGCAAAGGATCAATCGAGATTCTTTAGCGCGTTAAGACTAGAAATTACTTTTTCTAGCCTTGATAGCTACCTGTCTAAAACACTTAGAAAATCAAGGATTGTTTCGACATCCTTAACACTATTGAAAGATTCTTTATTCTTATGAAACTTCGAAGAATGAGTCTTAGATTTATTTGCTTGACTACTTTGATCCTTGTCTATTCTAGACTCGATCAAAGTGGGGGATAGCTGTAGACATCTACTTTTGGCCTCCTGTCGCGACAAGAAGTTCTATGACGATAAATAAAACCATTGTTGTGTAGGATCAATGTGAAGAATGCTTATGAACAACTAATTAAATCACAAGAATACAAAATGACTAGCCTAACCCAAAGCAAAATATATTAAGGTCAAAAATAACTAAGCCTCATCATAATTATGCTTAAGCCCGAGGTTAAAACTAATTATGACGGATTTAGAGGCACCTAGATTAAAAATCAATGCTGCTGCAAAGAAATCTGCACGTATCTCAATAAGTCGCACTAGTATGGCGCTCACAACTTAATCAGCTCTACGTGACACCCAGTGCAACTTCTACTGATGCGCTTGCAAAAGATTAAGAATTTCATAAAAATATAAAATCGAATCTTACAATAATACCGCTCTCAAGACGATCGGTTATGCTGCCCATACCAGCGCATCTAAGTTACTTGCGCTGAGATGTTGTGTGCAATCCATTCATATGCGTGCGGTACCCTAAATGCATCCATTCCCTCTAAATAGAGGCTTAATACGAGGTTCAAATAGACGTAAATTAACTTAACACTTTGGCAGAAACTTTGTGAACTTGTGTACTGTCAAACCCTCTTGTACTAAATACTCACACCCTCAATACTTGTTACTATGGCGTAGGTTATCGAACAAGAAGGAGTCCATAAGTGTTCTAAACAAACATCTAGCAAGAAGAAGTGGTAAATTCTAGAGCACTTAGATCAATAACCTTTATTTTCTTGTTTAATTAACTTTTAATTAGTTAAATAGTGTTGTTAGATCACTTTAAACAAACTTTTAATTAATTAATTCCACATAGTATCTTTCATTAAACAAATGATAGAAGTGAATAAATTTATTGTTGATTGATCACTTAAGCAAAGGCGAATCTTGTTTATTTATTATTCTTTAACGAATATTGATTAAATATGAACAACAACTTTTGCAATGTAATTCCTATATAGACGAATCTTGTTTATTTATACGTGATTGATGCTTGTAAATTAAATCAACTAACTTAGTGTTTAGGTATCACATTACATATACTGTTTAGTGATAAATTGTGAAAAAAGAAGAGCTTGTAGAGGCCGTATTATGGCTAAGATGGCGATTCCCCTGTAAAGGAAACATTATCTTAGTACCCATGCTCCCGAACTCATTTCTTGTTCATGTAGACCAATGTGGCCATGAGTAAACTTACAATTTGTGCAAAATATCCCTTGAACTCTACTTGGGAGAAAGACATGAACAAGGTTTATGATTTTTCCTAAAACTCATTAGCGACCCCTACTTGTTTCTTATAAAAAAAAGTGTGATGATAAGATCAATTCTAATTCAGGATCCCCCAAACTGTCAGGATTTCAAATCCTAATACACCCTAACAAGTGTAAAGTCCTAGTCTTTTAAAGGGCCATGGGAATTTAGGAGAAGGATCCCCTACGATGGACACTCCCTCCTTACACTCATTTAGGGATAACAGTTTCAGATAGTTTATATTCGAGATGACATGTTCAAATAAGTTTAGATAAAATAAAATAAGTTCATATAAATTAAGTTCAAATAGGTTTAGTTTAGATAAGTTAAAATACAATAACTTTTTTTTTATAACTTTTTTTGCTTAATTAACTAATTCAACTTGTTTATTTTGTATAACATCATATCAAAGTTCACGTTTATTTAATGGCGTTTTTTTTAAAACATTTGAATGAAATTATTTAAAATGTCTAAATAAGATTAAATAGGCAAATGAATAATAAAATTACAAAAAATTATAGTCCAATAAAAGCCTGTTAACAACTCTAGTTCAGGTAACCACTTTCTCGAGTCCAAACAATTTAATTCATGATCGAGTTCAGGTAAATTATTTAGGTCAGATTATCATTGGGTCATTGTATATAACAAGTCATGTAGATTTCTATTTAGGGTTAAAAATACCCTAGACATGTGGCCCAATCAGATAGGGACACGTGTCAGTCTTGGACAAGTCTAATATGAGCCACTTATTAGCTGACACTTGTCAGCATCAGATAACAGATAAAATTGCGGCCCTTAGGGTCCAATTTCTCAAAGCGTTGCAAAAGGGCACAACCCATTAAGTCATCCTGACCTAATGAAGGGCACTTTTTCCAATTACCCAATGAATAGGGAGATTTCCCTCATTCTAAGGACATCTAAAATTCATTTATTACAAGCTACCCTACATTCTCTCACATTAGAGAAAACACTTGATCTCTTCGTGAAGATCTCAGTTTTACCTTGATGCACTTTTTACATTCTCCAACACTTTCTAACTTGATCAGGCTCCAATCACCCGAGATGATTGATGAGTGACATTTATGTCACTCTTAGGGAGTAGTGTTAGAGTCATTTTTGTGCTTGTTTTATCTTATTTTCCCCTTTATTCACTAGTAGAAAAAAAAACAAAAATAACTAGAGTCATTTTTGTGCTTGTTTTAGATAATATTTCATTTGCTTAGTTTTTAGAGAGAGAAACTAGAGAGAAGTTAGAGAGAAAGTAGAGATTGTAATTCTTGGATTTGATTTGTAATTCAACATTGCTTCTTCAATTAAGTTTGGATTTCTTCTTCATATCAATGAAAGTTTGTGGGATTTCTTTCCTTTGAATTTACTTCAATTGCAATTTTCTTTAATGCTTGAAATTTTTGCTTGGATTTTGATTTAGTTTTGAGAATTTTTTGATTGATTGCTTTTCCTTTTGATATAGCTTGAAATGAATATGTTTGTGATTGAATTTGTTTTGGCTTTAAATTTCACAATGATTAGTGAGTAAATTAGTTGCTAGGGAGAAGGGGAAGCATGCTTGATTGATGACTTTTGCTAGTTGATGATCATTGATTGATTGAATTGTTGCAATTAAATTGATTGACATAGTTGTGCATATTATTAATTAGACTAGAAGTGATCAACCTATAAGATTAATCTAGATTGCATTGCAAATTTAAATAACATGAACCCTTAATTTTAGAATTACTTTAATTGATTGAATTTGATTGTGATACTCCTTGTTAGCCATTCATAGTGAACCCTAGCTTGGTTTATAGGAGATAACCTTTAAATTCCTTTAATTGCAATTATTGTTTGTCCCTTGCAATGTTTGAATCAATTGAATAATCTATTTGTTTTGGGTCTTTTTGTCTCTTGGGAGAGTTAAGTCACGAAGTCTGATCCGGCTGAGCTTTACCTGCAAAATAACGGAGACTCCGGGTGGTTGGAGCTCCGCCACCAACGGTCAAGTTAGTAACTTAAAACAGAATAAAGAGAACGGAAATTTAGGTGGGTATCTGCTCGGATTCCAAGCTCAGGTCTTTCTCGGATGTGAGAGAATAAAGGTGTAATAAATGATTGAATGTGTCCCCAAAATGGGGGAATATCTCCCTATTTATAGGGTCGTTGGAGAATGTGCCTTTATCTAGGTCATTTGACCTAGATTGTAGTGGGCTGCGCCGTTTTACGGCGCTCCTAGGGATTTGGGCCCTTGAAGGCCGCCATTTCAGAGGCATATCTGAGGGCGCCAAGTGTCAAGAGGATGTTCAGCCACATGGGCCATCCTGACCTTGACACGTGGCATCCTCTCATTGGTCCACGTGTCTAGGGTATAAATACCCTAAAAATTTGCCCCTCACAGGTCGCACGTGCATGTCACGTGGGGCCTGTGACACGTGTCCACCTTTCACAGGTGAACAGTAACGGGTAAAATTTTTGAATTTCAAATCAAAAATTTTCCCCTAACTTTCACTTTCTATAAATAGAAAGTTACCCCCCTCCTTTTCACACCTTACGTTCACATTGACTTTTTAAAGAAAGATTCTAGAGAGATATTTCTCTGTTCCCGTCTGCATCACAACAAATTTCAAGCTTTTGAGTGCTAGCAATTCATCACCCGGTTCACCGGCTGTAACGGTTTTCAGATTTTTTCAGAGTTAAAGCGAGGTAACTGCCTGTACCATTTTAGCTTTCCTCCCTTTCAATTTGTATACCATTTTTTCCGCCTGTATACCCGGCTTTTTAGAGAATATAAATGAGTTCCCAATCCAATCACTAGGCACGACTGAGTCTAGAACAGGGGGTGCCTCTTCTGGACTGTCGGAACCAATATGCTCATCTTTGAATTCCTTCATCTCTGTGTATGTGCAGGACACAATGGCCAGAACGAAACAAATGGCCAGGCGGTCTAAGAGCCGGCGCACTATGAGAGTGCCAGCCGACGAGGTCTTCCCGGAAGGGGAACAGAGGGATTGGGAGGAGAGCGGATTTGACGAAGAGGCTCCCTCTACCTCTGGGAGCTCTGGGATAAGAGAGGTAGATGGCGAGGGAGCCGCCTCCTCTAACGAAGCCGGCGGTGCTGAGGCTAGCCAAGGATCAAGAGCCGAATCTTCTGGCTCCGACCAGGGTGATTTTGCGGCTGACTATCAGCAGCCGCCCAAGATTGGTGACAATCCCAACCCCAAAAAGACTCGGATGTTGCCGAGTAACATTGCCCTTCTTAATAGCGGTTTTAGGGCCTTTAAAGAGAAACATCCCTTTTGAAGGGGTTGAGAGGTTATTGTTCTTCCGGCTGATGCTGTAATGGCCTGGAGTGACGACATTGACCATGCACATGATTACTTCATCTGCTATGAGGTGGTTATCGAAGCCGGCCTCTGGTTCCCCCTCCACCCCGGGATTAGGAAAATCATCAAGGGGTATGATCTGGGGGTTTGGCAACTCACACCTAACTCGTGGGTGAATATCTTAAGTTACGTTGCCGCTTGCAAGTTTCAGAACTTGAACCCCAGTTTCTCTGCCTTCGCTCACATGCACTATTTGAGCAAGGCTCCAGGCTGCCATGGGGCATGGTATACTCTAACTACCTTGCCCCAATACTTAATGACTTTGGACAAAGTGTCCAAATGGTCTGGGTGGAAGGATAAGTTTTATTTGATTTCCTCCCCAACCCTAAGACACAACCGGATACTGCGCCGGTACAATACTAAGTCGGCTCTCCTTGGACGCAAATGCCCTCTCCCGGCACTATCTACTAAGGCCCGGGAGCAAATAATGGAGCCGGGATTCTTTGAAACAATGACTGAGCCCATGGGGGATGGGACTCATATTATTGTACCCAAAAACTAGATTCCCCATCCGGACTTCTTTAAGGACGAGTGCTTCTTGTCCGCTTGCGGGCTAAGTACCATGTTTCCATGGGGTAGAATACTTCCCATCCGGAATGATTGTTATTTTATTTTCATTGCATACTTGCCTTAATTTTCCCTAACTTTAGATTCTTGTTCTTGTAGACGAAGCCTTGAGGATGGTTGACCAGGCCAAAACTCCAGCCAAGTCTGCGGCGCTGCTGCGCAAAGAGTCTGCGCTTGCCAAGAAAGCAGCCGTCGAGGCTAAGGATTCTAAGAAGGGCGGGGTAAGATCGCCTGACTTTATGTGTTTGCATTTTTTTTATTTTATTTTATTTTTTAACGGTTGGGTATACTTACCCTTGTTTTATCTCTCAGGAGTCCGTCAAGAGAATTCCACGATCATTTTCCAAGATGCTCAAAAGGCAAGGAGATGATGGAAAAGACTCCGGCTGCGAAATCCGCTAGGAAGGATCCTCTCAGAAACAAACATCTTCCCAATCCGGTCGTCCAACGACTGGGGGCAAATCCCCTACTGTACTGAAAAACCTGAGCAGAAAGCGCCGGATGTTTCTACGACATCGAAGAGTGGCGAGCCACCTGTGGTTGCAAGCGGTGTGACAACCATTGGGGAGGAGAAGAATCCGGAGACCCATCCGGAAGCCCAAGGTAAGGAACGAACTGAAATTCCTTGGCCACTTGATTTTATGAGAGTCAAGACCAAGGTTGATCCTTCAAAAGGGTCGGTTAGCAGCCAGAAACGGATCAATGCCGACTACGCTGCTTCTATCTCACAAAGCACTACTTTTGATGCAGATCTGACTTCTGACAAGCCAGATCTTGCAAACTTTGCAAAGCGGATGGTGAGGACTCTCACCCGGTCTGAGAAGAACTTCATACCAGATCTGCAGGTCGTGGACTTCGACCGGATAATGGGTTCTCTGGCTGACGTAAAAAATCCTTCTACCCTAATATCTTTTATTTTTAATTTGGCTAAGTAACTCATAAACCGGCTATTATTGTCTCAGGCTATGGTGAGAGTGGACAGTCTCCGGGGCCCCTTCAGGCGGAAGCAAGAAGAGGTAAATGACGCCAAACGGAGGGCCCTAGAAAACCTCAGCTTTGCTGAACATTCTGATTATATGTGTAATTTAAAGATTAATGAAGTAGAGTTGAAACAGGAGGAGCTGATCCGGAGTTTGACGGCTGCAAACGATGAAGCTAACAACCGGGCTGATGACCTTGATAAGAAGCTGAAAGATGCCAAATCAGATCTCAAGGCATTGGGAGATGCTGACAAGGAGAATGCCCAACTCCGAACGGACAATAACCGCCTGAGGGTCGAGCTCATCAATCTGCGCAACAAGCAGTCGGACGAGCTGGCACAAAAAGCAGACCTGGCTGACTGAGGAGAATGAGCGGGATAACTTGGCCCGACTGAAGATCCCCTGGAGCCTCCTTTACCCAGAAATAGACTTTGAGGTCTATAAGCTAAGGTATGATTACGCCACTGCGGTGTATGATGCCCAGCAACTGGGTGATGCTGCACCGCCTCGCTTCAAAGATTGGGCTGCTAAGTAGGGATATGAAGTCTTTGATGATGAGGAGCCGGCGGTGGATGATCATAACGAGGGCCAAGCCAGCCAGACTCAGCCGGAGCAGACTCCACCTCAGCCTTAGGCGGGCCTCCCCAATTTCAGCGGCAGTATGCCACCCATTTTCTCTACCGGCTTGTATGCCGTGTAATCTTGTATCTTTACCAACCATGGGGTTGGGTCAACAATTGATTTTTGGTTTCTTCACCGGATGTGATTCCGGCAAACATTTATTCTGGCCTTTGTGTCTTTCTTAATATTTAATTAAGTATTCCGACTTAGTCGGTGTTTATATATGTTTGTGTTTGAGTTTTTCAATTTGAATTTTGCATCTGTTTGCAATTCTTTAATATTTTGCCTAACTTAAAAAAGCATGCGGCAGTTTGTAGTCCGGGTGCTCTTGCCCCTGGACGGCGGTGTGGTTGGTTTTATTTCAAGTTGATTGATTGGCTTGAAAACACTTGATACTAGGAGAAGTATGGAGTGTTTTTAGGCCAATCAATCACAATGGTGATTGCCCCAAACCAAGTGCACAGCCAGCCATAAAAGTGGGTGCTTTGAGCTTCTTATCCAGGCGGTTATATTTCGTCCGGGGTTAACAAGTAGCCATTACACAACCTTTTGCCCCAATAGGGGAAGTTAGTGCAACTTCGAAATAAATAACCTAAGTAAGAATTTCAGCCTATGACCGACTAATGCCTCAGGGCATCCGGTACTCAGTTAATCGTTCTTTATAGATGACTATGAGTTGACCAATTTGGTCGTTCAATTTTTGATGTCTGCATGGGTACGTAGAACCAACAAATAGTCTGTTCTCTGCGACGATTGCACCCGGAGGGGTGTCGCCGGACGCCTTTGTCCATGTTGGGACAGGCGGTTTTATAAAATAAGCAACCATCCGGCCATATTGGCCTATGGTCTTGTTTGAGACCGGTTGTATAGCTACTAAGCGTTTTTGAGCTTAGTTTTTAATCGGATCATTGGCCGAGCATAATTACAACATTGGATTTACACTAAATATCGAACTTAGTTTGTTGAACGAATAGTCCGTCTGAGTATTACCCAGGCGGTCCAACAATTATTAAATTACACTATCAAACGTAATTAAATAAAGAGTTCGTCTGGGTTTTACCCAGGCGGACAGGCAGTTATAATATTCAACCAAACTAAGTATCAAACTTAGTAAGTTAAACACTGGGTCCGTCAGGGTATTACCCCGGCGGACGAACAATAAAAATGGCAAAAATAATTCTGCAAACAAAGCCTGAATTTTCATTAATTGACTTACTGTTTACAAAAATTATACATTCTTAGAAGTAGTACTTTTTTAGATTGTCTACATTCCAAGTTCTAGGCAGGCGACGACCGTTTGGAGTTTCCAGACGGTAGGTGCCATTCCTGACTTCTTCATAAATCCGGTAGGGGCCTTCCCAATTAGGGGTTAGCTTCCCAGCCTCATTGGCCGTACCAGTTGCCTCCATTTTTCGTAACACAAAGTCATCCACTTTCAGGGGACGCTTGTGCACTCTCTTGTTATAAGCTCTGGTCATTCTCAGACGGTATATCTCATGGCGCAGGGCAGCGTTGCCCCTACGTTCCGGAAGGGAGTCCAATGCCAGCCGCATGGCCTCCCAATTTGCCTCTTCATCATAGAGCATAACTCTGAGAGTCGGCTCATAATGCTCAATGGGCAAGACGGCTTTAGCATCGTATACCATAAGAAATGGGGTTTCTCCGGTTGCCCCTTTAGCAGTAGTTCGGATAGCCCACAGGATATGAATTAATTCCTCTGCCCATAAACCACCGGCTCTTTCAATTTTCTTTTTTATGCCGTCTGAGATGAGTTTGTTGAAGGCTTCAACTTGGCCGTTTGCTTGGGGTCGGCCGACTGATGCAAAACAATGTGAGATACCCTGATCTCCCAACCAAGTCTTGAGCTGGGGGGTCTCAAACTAAGGGCCATTATCAAACACCATATACATAGGTACCCCAAACTGGGTGATGATGTTCTTCGAAATGAAGGAGATGACATCCTTTGTCTTGATGTTCTTGACTGGCTTAGCTTCTACCCATTTAGTGAAATAATCCATAGCCATCAAAATGTAGCGCTTTCCGCCTGGAGCAGGCGTGTAAGGACCGAGGATATCCATGCCCCATTTGGCAAATGGGACTGGGCTGTGGATTGCCGTCAGATCAGTAGCCGGGCGGCGAATCAGTGGGCCAAACCTTTGGCACTTGTCGCATCTTTTGACTAACTCTTTGGCATCTGCTTCAAGAGTAGGCCAAAAGTAATGCCGCGTGGCTCTGACGGCTAAAGACCTGCCGCCTATATGAGAGGCGTAGTATCCGGCATGCAATTCTTCGAGAATTTCTTTCCCCTTTTCTGGGGTAACACACTTCGATAAAGGTTTGAGGAAACCTGTCTTGAAAAGTTCTCTATTTCTCAACTCAAAGTTTGCTGCTCGCTTTTTCAGGACGGCTGCCTCCTGTGATGAATCAGGAAGCTTGCCGTCTACTAAATATGCCCGGATGCCATCCATCCAGGTAGAGCTTCGGTCTAATGTTCCAATGGGCTCTTCATGTATGTTTCTCTTTTCAAGAACTTTCCAAAAGACCGACCGAGGAGTATCACAGCAAGCGGATGAAGCCAATTTTGACAACGCATTCGCTTGGTTGTTATCTGACCTGGGCACTTGATTCAGGTGGAATTCCTCTAGTGTCCCAGTCTCTTCTTTGACTGCCTGAAGATATTTGATCACAGCCGAGTGGGTAGCCTCATATGCTCCCTCATACTGGCTGACGACCAACTTTGAATCAGAATAGGCATCAAATTTAGTTGCCCCTGCTGCCTTACACATGCGAATTTCGGCTAGCAGGGCTTCATATTCCGCCTAGTTATTTGAGGCTTGAAACTTAAACCGCAGTGCACATTCAAATTTTTCCCCCTCAGGGGACTCATATATAATTCCTGCACCACAACTGTTCTTTGTTGAGCTTTCGTCTACATACACTTTCCAAACCTGGTCAACATTATCCGGTTGCACCGGTCGTGACATTTCAACTATGAAGTCGGCAAACACCTGACCTTTCACTGCTTTTCTAGGTTCAAAAGTGATTTCAAGACTTTGCATTTCAATAGCCCATTTCAACATTCTGCCGGATGACTCCAAAGTAGACATAGGCCGCTTGAGGGGCTTGTTGGTGTAGATTACCACCGGATAAGCCAGGAAATACGGTTTCAATTTCTTGAAAGCCATATACAGGGCAAGGCCAAATTTTTCTACCATGGGATACCGGAGCTCAGCATTTTTTAAGACATGGCTAATGAAATAGACCAAAAGCTGAACACCGTCTCTCTCAGCAAGGAGAACGACACTGAGGGCATGATCTGAGACGGTTAAGTACATGTATAACACCTCCCTAGGTAGTGGAATAACAAGTTTTGGCAAAGAGTGGAGGTGCTCTTTCAGCCGCTGAAAGGCCGCCTCAGCCTCATCCCCCCATTCAAATCTGGTCTTCTTCCTGATTGCTTGGAAGAAGTAAAGGCATTTATCACCTGACCGGCTGAGGAATCTCCCTAGGGAAGCCAAACAACCTGTTAGTCTCTGTGCTTCCTTGACAGTGCGGGGTGACTTTATGTCAATCACCGCCTGTATCTTCTCAGGGTTAGCCTCTATCCCCCTTTGATCAATCAGGAATCCGAGAAACTTCCCACACTCAACACCAAAGACGCATTTCTTAGGATTCAACATGACCTTATGCCGCCTGAGTGTGGTGAAGGTTTCTCGGAGATCAACAAGGTAACCCGCCTGTTGTTTGGATTTGACTATCATGTCATCAATGTATGCCTCTACATTCCTCCCAATTTGATTAATAAAGACAGTATTAATCATCCGTTGGAACGTAGCCGGCGCATTTTTCAAACCAAACGACATCACCGTGTAACAGAATAGCCCCTGATCAGTGACGAAGGCCGTCTTTTCTTGATCTTTATTCCACAGGGGTACCTGATGGAAGACGGAATAGGCTACCATAAAACTCATCAAGGCATGCCCGGCTGTTGAATCGACCAGACTGTCGATCTTAGGAAGCAGATAACTGTCCTTGGGATATGCCTTGTTGAGATCTGTGTAATCAACATACATCTGCCAGGTATCATTCGGCTTCTTTACAAGCACAACATTCGCCACCCAGTCGGGGAAATTACATGGCCAAATGAACCCAGCATCCAACAACTTTTTTACTTCGGCAGCCGCCGCCTGACTTCTTTCCTCGCCGTGATTTCTTTTCTTTTGCCGGATGGGCTTCTTTTTAGGATCCACGGCGAGTTTGTGGACAGCAAGATCCGGGCTGACGCCTAGCATCTCTTCCACTTCAAAGGCAAAAATGTCTTTGAATTCTTTCAGCAGAAGGTGCAAGTCTGCACCTAACTTAGAAAAGGCAACCGTCCCAACCTTCACGGTACGCTCCGGACAGCTGTCGTCCAGAGGTATGTCAATATGTTCACTAGCCGGTTGGGGACGGAGCTCATCTAACCGTTCACCGGTCAGTGATTGCTATTTTTTCTCCTTTTTCACCTCCACTAGCATAGGTGCCTTTCTTTTCATTCCGGCGGCTGGTGGGGCAGGCGCTGGGTCAGCATCCTTGAAATTGTAAAGGTTTATTGGTTCGTGTCTGCCTAGGGTTACATTGTCTCTGACGGCTGAGAGATAGCACTCTCGGGCCGTCTTCTAATCCCCATTCAGGGAACCAACAGTGTCGTCATCCCTCTCATACTTGATGAGCATGAGAGATGGGATGATTACTGCCTTGGCTATGTTGAGGGTTGGCCGGCCAAGGATAATGTTGTAGGCGGTCAACACCTCAACGACCAAGAATCTGACAATAATATGTCGTCTTTGGCCCTTCTCTCCCAGCCGGATTGGTAAGTCAATTCTTTCGGTTGGGTAGACCATCCCACCCTAAAAACCAACCAAGGGGTGGGTGACCAGATGCATGCTGCTGACATTGTATTTCAGCTTTTGCAAGCACCGGAGGCTGATGATGTCTGATGAGCTGCCGGTGTCAATAAGGATTCTTCGAACTAGTTGGTTGTGAACCTTACATTCAATGGCGACCGGGTCATCATGCGGACGGCGGACGTTGCCCCTGTTCTTCTCAGTGATCAAGACATCTGGGAAGAAGGTGCTTGCAGACGCCTACTCATCATCATCCTTGTCCATCTTTCGAAGATGGCTCTTGGTGCCCCGAATTTTAGGGCCACCACAGGAGAACCCGCCTGCTATTGTGTAGACTGGCTCCTTGTCGATATCCGAGCTACTAGCAGGCTGGGGGGTAGTCTCAAAGGACTGACCCTTATTCCTATTCTTTGCCTCGGCTGGGGACTTAGAAATATAGGACTTCGGCATTCCATTGTCAGCAAGATGGTCCAACGCCCTTTGAAGGCTGAAACAGTCGTTGGTGTCATGGCCAACTTCCTCATGGTAATGGCAAAATTTATTTTTGTTCCTTGATTGAATGGATCTTTTCATTGGATTCGGCTTCTCTAGGGACAACCAGTCCTTAATTTCCATTAGGATGGAATTGCAATCCTTATTAAACTCGTACTTTTGGACGTACGGTTTAAACTCTTTCTTCTTCTTCTGGGACGGCTGGTCAGAATCATTGACCGCCCATATTTATTTTCTTTTCTTGCTCTCTTCTTTATTTTTGGCCGGCTGAGCAGACCGGCTGTCTTTCTGTTTGTCGGACTTCTTAGAGTCCGACTTGTTAACAGGCAAGCAGAGGTCGGTAGCTTGAATGTAGCTTTCCGCCTCCCTCAGAGCCTCCTGTAGGGTGAAAGCCCCTTTTCTGACTAGGTCGAACTTAAAGGTCGACCCGTCTCTTAGACCTTTGAAAAAGTCTGTATAAGCTACCTTATCAGACAGTCTCTGAATCTGAATTCTATTTAGATTGAACCGCCTAACATATGAGCGCAGCCCTTCTCTTTCTCCCTGCTTAATAGTGCTCAAATCAAGGCTTGTCTTCCTAGTAGGGATGTTCATTGAGAAGTTGGAAGCAAACAGGAAGGCGAGCTTCCTGAAGATATCGAAAGACCCGGCTGGCATATTACCAAACCATTGTTGGGCAATGCCCTTCAATGTTGCCGGGAAGCACCGACACTAAGTGGCATCATCCAACCCCTGTAGATACATAAGGTTGGTGTAAGCCATGAGGTGGTCTTCCGGATTGGTGGTACCATCATGGGTACCAACCAATACATTCTTAACCTTGGCCGGCTGGGCTGCCTCGGTTATCTCCCGGGTGAACGCAGAAGGCTGTTCACCCAGGCGCAGCAGATGAAGCTGCCTGTCCAATGGCTGGACATTTGGATATGCCGCCTGACCTCCAAAGAAGGCCGGCTGCATGAAGTAAGGGGAATACTGTCCGTAAGCCTGAGTAGGCACATACGGTACAGCCCCAATCATGTGAGGGCTAGAATGGACGGTATTACCGCCTGTCTGTCTCTCATGCAAGGAGGGTGCACTCCCTGCAGAAATGTTGTTGAAGCTGTCTTGAAAGTTCGACGTTAAAGCCGACTCAGACAGCGATTGGTTTCTCTTCCGGTTGATGATCTCCTGGGCATCAAGAGTTGATTTTTTGCTTCCCACTGGCTGTTGAGTCCGGCGGGTCTTGTTGTTGTTCCTCTTAGGAAGGAGAATTTTTTACCAATCAATGGTCCCGACTGCCTTCTCCTTTGGATGAGGAGTGGGCTGCCGGTCTCTGACTGACTTTGCCGACTGACCTTTACTTCGGCCAGCCCGGCTTTGGGTGATCAGCTCTTTAATTTCACCCTTGAAACTTGTCATGAATCTCATGAGTTCGTCCTGGGTGACAGGGGCTGATCCAGAGGTCGTTTGGGTTTCCCCTTCCGGCTGCCCAGAGGGTCGGCTTGGACCCGCCTGGGAGGCACCCCGCTCTAGAGTGTCTCTAGGCCGGATGCGATTGATTCTGAGTGAGCCCTCGTCGGCTGTAAAGGTTTCGACCCGAGGATCTTCATCCTTATGGTCTGTAAAGACTTCTGGGTCTTCGCCCAGACGGTTAGGGGGTGGTACAGATTCTTAAACAATCTTCGAGGTACTCTCCCAACAGACATCGCAAAATGTTTTGGGTGTTTTTGTCCCTTGGGAGAGTTATGTCACGAAATCAGACCGGCTGAGCTGTACCTGCAAAATAACGGAGACTCCGGGTGGTTGGAGCTCCGCCTCTGACGGTCAAGTTAGAAACTTGAAACGGAATAAAGAGAACGGAAATTTAGGTGGGTATCTGCTAGGATTCCAAGCTTACGTCTTTCTCTGATGTGAGAAAATAAAGGTGTAATAAATGAATGAATGTGTCCCCAAAATGGGGGAATATCTCCCTATTTATAGGGTCGTTGGATAATGTGCCCTTATGTAGGTCATTTGACCTAGATTTTAGTTGGCTGCGCCGTTTTACGCCGCTCCTAGGGATTTGGGCATTTGAAGGCCGCCATTTTAGAGGCATATCTGAGGGCGCCAAGTGTCAAGAGGATGTTGAGCCACATGGGCCATCCTGACCTCGACACGTGGCATCCTCTCATTGGTCCACGTGTCTAGGGTATAAATACTCTAAACACTATCAATTAGTATAATTGTTGAGCTTGCATGTGGAACCTATATCCTTAGTGTTTAGCATATTGATTGAATTCTTTGATTTTCCTCGATTCTTGTTATTCTAGTGACCAAACTCAACCATTGATATTGTTCGATTTAGCTTAACATTAGAATATAGCATAGCTCCTATTCATTCCTTTGGGTTCGACCCTTGACTTACCGCATACTTGTATAAGGTTTGTTAAGTGTTTATAAATTTAGTTTGACCAAGGAAGAATTAGATGATGACCTAATTTTACCCGTTGTCAAAATGGCACCGTTGCTGGGGAATGACATTGGTGCTTTGTTATAGTTGTTGAGTCTATTTCATTCTTAAAAAACAAAAAGATATTTCTCTTTAAGGCTACACTTATAGCCGTGCTACTAATCATTTCCTTTGAGTTGTATGCATAGAGCACGTGGTCATTCACTAGTGCCATTTGATATGGATATTGAGAGGACTATTACAAGATTAAGGGTTGCTAGGTGATCTTTAAGCTCTAGTATTTCAAGTGAAGAAGAACCGCAACAAGAGGAACAAGTAAGAATGGGAGAGAATCCGAGAGTGGCATTGAAAGAATTGGGGATTCCCGGTGCATATAGATTTGAGAGTGGAATTTCTCCACCTACAACACTGGCAAATGATTTTGAAATAAGGCCGGCTATGATCACTTTGATAGAGAGGTGACAATTTAGTGGAGCCAAGCATGAGAGCCCGCTAAATCATTTCATGGAATTTGAAAAATATTGCAATACTATCAAGGTGAACGGAGTTTCCTAAGAATTGATCCGCCTCAAGCTCTTTCCCTTTTCTCTCATTGGGCATGCTTTGGAATGGCTAGACAAGGAGGTTATGCCAAATTCTCTAACTACATAGGACGAGTTTACAAAAGAATTTCTAACTCATTTCTATCCACAAAAGAAAACGGCGGAGGCAAGAGCTTTGATTCAAGGATTCAAACAAAAGGCAAGTGAGAGCCTCTATGAAGCGTGGGAGAGATATAATGAATATCAAAGGGAGTGTCCTCACCACGGAATTCCAATCCATTAAATTATTTAAATTTTCTATGGAGGCCTAAGTCCCCAAGGCAATTCATGCCTAGATGGAGGAGCCGGAGGTCCCACCATGAATAGGACGGATGAAGAAGTGGTGGACATCATTGAGGATGTTGTGAGGTACTATAGAGATTGGCAAGATGGTGAGAGAGAATCAACTAGAAATAGTAGCTCTTTGGTGTACCCAGTTTATCATTTAAATGCAATCAACAATCTCTCCTCACAAATGACAAACTTGGGGAAGGAAATGAGTGAAATCAAGGAAAATTTTTAGAGTTCTTCTTCCCAAGCTCCAAGTCTTCCCTCCCTATTTAAGGGGAGAGGTACTCCTTTTAACTCTCATCCCCCTCCTTCTTCTAATAACATGCCTAGTGGTTGTTTGTTTTGTGATATGTGTGGAGCATATGATCATGATTCTAGTAATTCCCCTCATGCTTTTCTAGATGGTAATGATGATTTTGATAATATTGAGAGTGAACATGTGAACTATGCTTTTCAGGGGACATACGATGTCCTGGTCTACCAGGCGAGAGAGTTGCGATTCAGCACTCCTCGAAGTCCCCTGTTGTTCCTTCTCGCCCTCTTAGTCACACGTTCGATTCGACAAGACTAAGAGCTCGGGCGACTAGGACACCAGCGGGTTCGGATTGGAGGAGTCATATCAATTTGAACTTTAGCTTTGAGGAGAGGATTTTGCCGCTCTTGGCTCCACCACCTTGATTGCAAGAGCCGTGAGAGGCATCTTTTTTCTTTTTTCATTTATTCATTTGATAGCCCTGAGCCAATCCTAATTATTTGGGTTCGATTTGATAGGCTTCGACTAGGAAGTTTGTGCCTCCACTGGTATCTATCGTCTATAAGGGAACTTTTGGTCCTCTTGAGGAGATGATTCCCCTGGCTCCTTAGCCAAGGCGTTTTGTGGAGGAGTCGATACCTCGACACCAGACTTCGGTGAGTCACTTTATATGTTATCTTATTTATGTATATGCTTTGATTATTTCTGACTTTATAACTTGGTAGTTTTCTCACGAGGTGATGTTCAGGAAGGCGAGGGGCATGGATACCTTCTGCTACAATCTCGTGAGGTTGAGCCACCTAGTTATGTGTCGTTGCGACGACGACGGAATTGAGGTATTTCTCTTAACTCCTTTTATGTTTATATTTTCCACTTTATACTTTACTTGATTTACTTTTTTCTGTTTCAGCCTATTCCTACGACGCGCACTCGTACGTGACCCGGGGCTAGAAGAGAGCGATCGGGATCTGACTCAAGGCGTCGTCGGAACTTGGCTGGGAGTCACGGTCGAGTAGAGTCAGACCGTATTGTCAAATTAGAGGGTTCTAACTCTTCGTCTGAAGGTGCATCAGGGGGCCGACTGGCCAGTGGGAGCATGACGCCAGCTCCTTTAGTGGGTGGTGGGACGCACGTGGTTGGCTCTTTGTCGCAGCAACCACAGCAGCCTCAACATTTGTGAGTGTAGCATGGTGAGCTTAGGTGGGTTGGCCCTACTCTCTTGATTCCATCTCCTTCTGATCAGGCCGCGGGCGAGGGTCTGACTCCTCATACTGTTCAATTTTTTGACATGTTTAGCATTCCTTCAGATTTGCGAGGTCCGCCATCATAAATATACCTGTACTTGCATTTATTTTGACTTTGTAGGACTTTTTTATTTGACTCAGACACTCGTGTATATATATATATATATATATATATATATATATATATATATACATATATACATATATATATGACTCCTATGTTTATTTTTAGCTTTGCATTTTTATTTTTATTTTATTATGCATGCAAGTGTGAAATTTAAGACTAACTTTTGCGCAAAAATTTCTGTCATTTTTATTAACTATGGAGGGTATCTGACTTTCTCCCCCAAAAGAAAAAAAGAAAAATAAAAATCGAGCTTAGCCTTAATTAAACTTAAGATGATAAAATATATTATCAAAAATTTACAATGAGGTTGGATTTGGCTAATTTTCCGAAAAGAAAGGTGAAAACCGTAAAATCGCAGTACAAAACAAAATCAAAGTCAAGAAAAAGTCGGTTAGCGTAGTGTGCTAGGCTGGCATGATGCGACAGGCATCACGCGATGCGTGATTTCTGTCGCATGGTGTTGGGATTATTTTTCAATTTTGTGCATAAATAACCCCCAAATATGACGATTTCTTCTTATCGAATGGATTTAAAATAGTCTTTGCTTTTAATTTTTATCCATGTCTAAGAGTTTTAACACTTCACTCGTGAGTGGTGTTAGTCTCTAACTGTTAAAGTGAAAAAAGAACTCGACTTTTTCCACATGGGGGTTACCTATGGTATAAAGAGGTTAGATCTTGATATAGACTTTATTCATACCACCTTGGAGTATTGGGATTCAGACACTCATTGCTTTAGACTTGGTTATGATGAAATTTGTCCTTTACTGGAAGAATTTGGTTCCATACTAGGCTTCCCTTCCCTAAATCTTGCGATAATTCCAAAAGTGAGCGAGTATTATTATAAAGATTTTGAGCGTTTCTTTAACCTTAAGGATAAGGATTTGTAAAATATTGTGCATGGAAACATAGTGATTTGAAAGAATTTGGATACTTTTATTTTGATAGACCACGCTTTAAATCTTTTCATGTTTATAGGAGAAGAGTCTTCCTTATTTGCATGTTAAATCAATATCAGCTATCTAATGGTAATATTAAAGAGGGCAAAGTTATTTTAACACTTGTCATGGAGTAAATGTAATCAGGTAGAAATCCAATGCCTTTGATTGTTGGATAAACCATGATTAGTTTAGATGAACTTAAAAATGATCCAAAAGCACCTCTACGAGGTTCTCCAATATTATTACAGAGAAAAAATAAATTCTTTTAATTACAGAAATAAAAAATATTTAACTTTGTATAGTATTATTTATTTGCATTTGAATTTATATAGACGTAGCGAATGGAGAGGCTTGAATTAATTAGCCCGCCCGACAATGTGGACAACTATACTCCAAATTATTTTGTAAAACGGAAGAAATGTTGTTCCATTAAGAAGGGCCGCCGGGAGTGGAGTAGGATCTTTGAATCTTGCGACTTTACCATCAAATGGGTCGTTCCATGGTGTAATATTAAGAAGATGGTTGGTGTCAATAGCCTACCTTTTTTTCCATCTCCCAGCTTGTCAAAGTTGACTTTTTATTACCCTTCCACGGTGAGGAGACAATATGGCCTTTCTCAAACTGTTTCATCTGGTGATCTTCGTCGTCCATATGAATTTCCTGTTTCAGAGGATGTAGAAAGATTTGATGATTATTGGTGTGCTAGACCTTTAAGGGAAGTTGTTACTTTAAAGGTTCCTCCTTTTTTGTCCAGGGATGTGAAGCAATGGTTACTGGATAAATATCAAAAGGATAAGAACAAAGCTCGGAAACTAAATAAGATCAATGTGTAAGACCACTTAGGGGACAAGAAAATACCTCCTAAGAAGCGTCTGGGTGAAAAAGTTGAATTCAAGACTCCTGTTATGCCTAAGAAAAAGAGATCTAAAGGTAAAGAGAAAAGAAAATCCGACTCTACAGAAAAGAAAGTGTTGGTTGAAAAGAAACACGGTGTAATGGTTATTGGAGAAACTATTAACACCAAGATTGAATGTAGGTCATCAAAAGGAAGCTTACTAGCAAAAGTGATGGATGATGATGATAAAGCAGACAAGAGTTGGAAGAGAGCTAGAAAGAAGAAAATATATTAGAGCATTGCTTTATTTTCAATTTATTAGTCAAACTTAATTTTGAGTCAATTTTATTATTTTTAAGCTTTATTTAAAATTCTATCAATGATGTAATTTTTACTTTATTTTATTGATGCAATTTCAGCTTTTTAAATTAAATTCACTTTTTACATTTAAAATTCCTTTTTAGAGCAATGAGAACAACTTGAATTATTCGAAAAATTATTCGAGTATGGAAGTCGAAAATTTTCCAAAAAACAGCAAAATTTGCCAAGGTAAATGCGGAACACCTGACGCTTTAATTCAGACTTTGTCGCCATCCTAAAAAAATTTTCGTGATGCTCTGGCCATTGTCACTGTGCGAAAGCTGCGTTGTGTATCGTTGGACTTAATTCTCTTGCGCTGATCGTCCAGTTGCTGCCGAATCAATTTTGTTGGGAATTAAAGTGGTTGCACCCTGTAAAGGGATGCCTACGTATCCTTTCCTAAGGAATCGGGCCAAATGTAGCTCTCTTGAGTATCCTACCCAAGTAATTATGGGTAGTACTTCTTAAGTTGATCAAGATTTAGCATGTTTGAAAATTCATTATCATCCATGTCAGTTAACTTTGCAGCACCTCCTAATAGGATGGTGTTTTGGGTAAAATACCCTATCCATGTGGACCAATCATAGAGGGCCATGTGTCAAACATATGCAGGTCCATTTGGGCCAGCTGCAAGCTGACAGGAGTCAACTTCGGATGCCTTCTAGAATTGCGGCCTTCAAGACCCAATTCCCAAGAACATTGCAAAATGGGACAACCCACCAAATCTAGGTCAAGTGACCTAAGAGAGGGCATGTTCCTCAATGACCCTATAAATACGGAGATATCCCCAAATTTTGGGACACATTTAATCATTTATTGCACTTACCCTACATTCTCTTACATCAGAGAACACCTGATCTCGGAATCCGAGAAGATCTCATCACATTTCCACACCTTCTCCTACTCACATTCAAGTACTAATTTGATCGTCAGAGGCAGAGCTCCAAATGCCTAGAGTCTTCGTTATTTTGCAGGTACAGGCCGCGTACAACCTGCCCTCGAGCTATAACTCTCCCGAGGGACAAAAACACCCAAAACATTTGGCACCGTCTATGGGGATAATACCTCAAGGATGGTTCAAGAGTCTGTACCACCTCTTGACCATAAGTTGGATAAGCCAGAGGTCATTACAGTCAAGGAGGATCATCCTACACATAGTGTCTTGCCTCTCTCTTGAGCTTATTTTGTTGATTCTTAGAAAAGGAAGGTGGTATCTCCTCACATGCAACAAATTCCACTAAGTCAGCAAACCATGGGAGCTCTTTTGCCTCAATAGCAAATAAGAAGTCAATAAGCATTATATCCTTAATTAGAGAACCATCATCATGAACTTGAGAATCCTCAAGGCGAGAAAGATGGTTCGCCACAACATTTTCTGCTCCTCACTCATCCCTAAACTCAATATCAAAATTTGAAGTTCAAGAACCCACCGCATCAACCTAGGCTTGGACACTTTCTTGGCAAAAAGGTACTTGGGTGTTGCATGATCCGTGTAGACAATGGTCTTTGAACCCAACAAATAACAACGGAACTTCTCAAAAGCATGAACAATAGCCAAAAATTCCTTTTTCCGTTGTAGTGTAGTTCCTTTGAGCACCATTTAGAGTCTTGGACATATAATAGATCACATGGAGCTTCTTTTCCACTCTTTGACCCAAGAAACCTCAAATTGCCGAATTGCTCCCATCACACATCAATCTAATGGAAAATCCCATCTTGGGGGTTAAATAATAGGAGTAGAAATTAGAGCCTTCTTCAAATTCTTGAATGCCTCTAAACACTTATCATCAAAAACAAACTCAGCATCCTTTTGAAGAAAATAATTGAGGGGCTTTGCAATGAGAGAGAAATCCTTAATGAACCTTCTATAAAACCCGGCATGTCCTAAGAAAGATCTCACTCCTTTCACATTGATCGGAGGTGGAAGCTTCTCAATAACCTCAATTTTTGTTTTGCCTACCTCTATCCCCTTATGAGAAATCTTATGGCCAAGGACTATGCCTTCCTTCACCATGAAACGACACGTCTCCCAATTTAAAACCAAGTGCACTTTGTCACACATTGCTAGACATTTCTCAAGATTTTTAAGGCACTCCTCAAATGAAACACCTCCTACGGAGAAATAATTAACGAACACTTCCATCTTCTCCTCCAACATGTCCCCAAAGATACTCATCATTCATTGTTGGAATGTTGAGGGGGCATTACAAAGTTCAAACGGAATTATACTATAGGCAAATGTACCATATGGACAAGTGAAGGTTATTTTCTATTGGTCATCCTAGTGGATAGGGATTTGGATTAATCCCAAATAACCATCAAGAAAATAATAGAACATGTGCGTTGTTAGTCTCTCAAGCATTTAATCAATAAAAGAACGGGGGAAGTTATCTTTCTTTGTAGATGTGTTTAGACGTCTATAGTCTTTACACATCTTCCATCTCGTGACCGTCCTCGTCGGAATGAGGTCACCTATCTCATTCTCGACGACGGTCATGCCTCCCTTCTTTGGGAAAACATGAAAAGGAGAAACCCACCTAGCAATCAAGATGGGGAATATAATTCCCGCATCCAAAAAATTGGTGATCTCCTTCTTCTAGGCACCTCTAAGCTTGTTAACATTGGGTTTAATCTCGGGATTAGCCCTAATTATTGATCGAGCATAGTTTTAACTGGCTTTGGTTCATTTTATATTGGGTTAGGTAGTTTATGTGTTTAAGTCTTAATTGGTAATCCATAAGTGTTCATCACATTGATCCAACAAAAAGATGGTTTTATGTATCGTCATTGAACTTCTAGCCAGGACATGGGACTAAAAGTAGATGTTTACAGCCGCTCAGTAGCAAGACTCATAGCCTAGCCAAACCAGCAACCCTACTACCAAAGCCAGGTTGAAGCCCAGCTTTAACAACGTCAGCTACCGCAGCCATACCACAAGCCTAGCCACATAGTTGAGGCCTAGCCACCCGAGCCCCGCTGTGATCATACACTTAAGTATGGTGGCGTCCAAAGGGAAGGAAGCTAGAGCTAAAGAGGCGCCAACAAGTTTTAGGAACTTGTAAACCGCTCAAAGGGTGAAGTTTACACCCCTTCACGATCCATGAGATCGTTAACTTCAATAGGTCTGGAACCATGGCTGGATGTTATGGGATAAAGGTATACATCCAACCTAAAAGAGATTGAATCTCCACTAAAAATAGGCCTCTACTTTATTATTCTCATATTCATGTGCGCTTTCTGACTAACATACAATCATGAAGTAAACCATAAACTCGTTTATCTATTTTGGTTGAATATTAATGCACAAAAAAATCTGTTATTAGCGATCACTTGAATTATAATCATATTAACCTAAACAAGATTATTAATAATCTCATTAAGCGTGATTACAAGTACAAACTCCCTTTAAACATGCATAAAAGGCGTGATCAAGCAATAACAATAAATAATATACATATTAAGCAACATAAAAATGACAATCATCATCATAATTTCATCAAAGCATAATAATATTAGCAAGATCCTAGGCATGATACTAACATGATGAATAACTAACCCTAGCATGTCACTAAACATTTAAGATCAAAGCTTAAGCCCTAAAATAAAATTAGGAAAGAAATAAGAAGCGTCATAATAATATCAAAAATATTAGTTAATCCGAAACATGATACTAGGAAGAAATAAAACATCCTAACATGATACTAGGAATCAACAAAATAACCTAAGCATGATTTCTATATCAAAAGATCAATAATTAAAGTAATTAATTTAAATCACTTACTTGGATGCCTCATATCTCTTTCTATTAACAAAATACACGCATTAGTAACTTAAAATAAAATAATAAACAATGAAATTAAAAAATTAAAATAGGGATTTGGGACAAAACCCTAAGATAGTATCAACCTTTCACATCTAGGGCGAAGACAACTTCGAATTTGGATAGGTATGTCTAGAACTAATGAATGTGGAATTTTATGAGGGAAGGTTTAGAAAAAGAATAGGGAAAGAAAGCTTCTAGCCTTTAAAGAGAGTGAGAGAGAGAAAGATGGGAAATAATAATTGTGAATGAATAAAAACGGGGAGATACAACCCCTATTTGTAGAAAAAATAGCTCGGAATCAAATCAAGTCATATTCGGAATAAAAAAAGCTCCTGTCGCGAACGACAGGAGTCAGCGGCAGACGACGAAAGCAGCGCTAGGCGACAGCCTTGTCGTCTTGTGCTAAGTCATAATTAAAACGAGCTATCCACGTGGAATCCTCTTGCTAATATGATTAAGCAGCTAATTCTGCGTTAAGTAGATTAAAATCTTGTTTGTGACAAATAATATATTTTATTCATAATAAAACTCTTTAAATTATAATTATTTAAAAGTTAATAGGATTATTGATTTTAATCTTCTAGAATTATCTAGAAGGTTACTTTTCATTCTAATGAGATTAGGATAAAAAAATTAAAAAACTAAAATAGGGATTTAGGACAAAACCCTAAGATAGTATCAACCTTTCACATCTAGAGCGAAGTCAACTTCGAATTTGGATAGGTATGTCTAGAACTAATGAATGTGGAATTTTGTGAGGGAAGGTTTAGAAAAAGAATAGGGAAAGAAAGCTTCTAGCCTTTAAAGAGAGAGAGAGAGAGAGATGGGAAATAATAATTGTGAATGAATAAAAACGGGGAGATACAACCCCTATTTGTAGAAAAAATAGCTCGGAATCAAATCAAGTCATATTCGGAATAAAAAAAGCTCCTGTCGCGAATGACAGGAGTCAGCGGCAGACGACGAAAGCAGCGCTAGGCGACAGCCTTGTCGTCTTGTGCTAAGTCAGAATTAAAACAAGCTATCCACGTGGAATCCTCTTGCTAATATGATTAAGAAGCTAGTTCTGCGTTAAGTAGATTAAAATCATGTTTGTTACAAATAATATATTTTATTCATAATAAAACTCTTTAAAATATAATTATTAATCCTAATCTCACTAGAACGAAAAGGAACCTTCTAGATAATTCTAGAAGATTAAAATCAATAATCCTATTAACTTTAAAAAAATAATTAATAGGCCCTCTTCTAGAACATTGGGCCACATATAAAATCATTTGGGCCACACTTAATTTAATCCATAGCTTCTTCATTATTCATCGGAATTGAGCTTATAATATATCGTTGGAAAGCTCGTTTTGAGCCAATCCAACTACAATATTATTGGACCCTTATCGAGGAACAAACAAATTGGACTGGCTATTTTCATAAATAGAGTGTAAGAAGAAACATTTTCAAAAACAGTTAGAGAGATATTTTAATAAAAACATCCACATCACTAGACTTTTTACGATAATCAAATGACGTGAAAGTTATTCATCACTGGGTTTTGTTTTGGGGAGACACATTTGGGTGTCTACAAAAGCCCCCACTTTGACTAAATTTGGAGAAACTCTAGTTTTGAAAACAAAAGTCAAGGTAGCGAACGGACGGAGAATCATTCATGTAACGTCGATACCTACAAACTAGCGTTAGTTAAATAGATAAAAGAGTTAAGAAAAGTGTATCTTGCCACGGTTGTTCATCACCGCTATAGACAATTTCCACTCTACTTTGGAACATCGTCGAAGGTGACCGTGCTTCGCCATCTTTAAGGTTTTTTGGCAATACCTTGTCGCGGCTGTCCTCGCTGCTATAAACAATCTCCACTCTTCTTAGGGAACATCGTCGAAGGTAACCGTGCCTCGCCATCGTCAAGGCTTGTGGAAATACCTTGCCACGACTGTGGCTCGCCGCTATAGAAAATCTCCTTCTCCATCTTATAGGTTTGTGGCAATAGCTTACCACAGCTGTGCCTCGCCGCTATAGACAATATCCTCTGTACTTTTGGACATCGTCGAAGACTGCTGCTTGTAGCTATCTTCAATTTTATAGTGATAATCTTCCGAGGAAAATTATCAAAGACCATCACTTGTTGATCCTTAGTTCTTCGCTTGTATATTTGTTATTATACAAGTACCTCGGCGTATTTTGTGAATGAGCCGGTACCTTGGTGCTTATTCTTCTTTATGAACCATTACTTTAGTGCTTGCAATGAGCCAATACGTAAGCGCTTTAAGCTAAGTGAGACGATCATTTGTCAGGTCGATCACTTACTGCGATTGTAATCGAGCCGATTACTTAATCATGTCAAATTTTTTATAGGGGCTAACTGGCATACCAAGGAACCCAAAATAGTTGTATAAGGTCTGCTTAATTATTTATGAGGGCCATGCATCCTTTCGTCGCACCAACGCACGTGGATACGTGTTGTCGCCGGGAGTTAATCATGTCGCAACAAGCTTGTCGTCTGGCGCTGATGTCGGTTTTTTTGAATAAAACTCCTTTCTTCTTCATTTTTCTATTGCTCGTGTGCTCGCAATTCGCTCAAAACTTCAATTTGCTTGTTCTCGCTCGTTTTTCATCCAAATTCGCTCAAACTTCTTGCAAATCAAAGCTTATTTCATTTTGTTTCTTAATCTATGTAAGTTTTATTCAGACTTGTTTTGGGTGTTTTTTGTCCCTTGGGAGAGTTACAACACGAAAACTGATTCGCAGTGAGCTGTACCTGCAAAACCAACGGAGACACCTGTTGGGTGGTGCTCCGCCTCCGACGCACAAGTTAGTAACTTGAAACGGGATAAAGAGAACGGAAATTTAGGTGGGTATCTGCTCAGATTCCAAGCTCAGGTGTTTCTCTGGTGTCAGAGAATACAGTTGCAATAATTGGTCAAAAAACCGTCCCCTCAAAATGAGGAACATCCCCCTATTTATAGGGTCATTGGGAATTGCCCCTGATTAGGTCACTGTACCCTAATCATTGGTGGGCTGCGCCGTATTCCGGCTTTTTGGGGATTTGGGCCAGAAGGCCGCCTTTTCCCTTCTATCTCTGGAATGACACGTGTCAAACAGGGGTTGGTCCATTTTGGACCAATCTGAGGCTGACACGTGTCACCCTCTGATTGGACCACGTGGCAGGGTAAAAATACCCTAAACATTTGCCCCTCACAGATGTGACGTGGCATGCCACGTGGCATTTTTGACACATGTCACTCTTCGGTTGGCGGTAATTTTACAGTTACAGAGTAACCGTTCACCTTCCAGGTAAATTACGGAAATGCCCCCGTATTTACCCCATATATATAGCCGTTTTACCCTCATAATTTTGTACGTTTTACAAAAATTTTCTAGAGAGGAAAACTTTGAGAGAGCAGAAGCCATCCGTTTGAGTCAGGCGCAAGCAAGAAACTTTTTGTTCTTACGCAACCCAGCCGGACCCGCCCTCCTTCAGATACCAATTACAAAGGTACCGTCTCTGTCTCTCTCAGCTCTTTTCTTTTTTCACCGCCTGTACATATTTCTTGCAATAAATGGATGCATCACCAACACACACGGCACAGCCTAGGTTAGAGTCCAGCCGGTCACCGGGGACGGCTGAGTCTAGGACTGGGAGTGCCGGCTCGAGGTGTTGGGACCACCCTTTGCCATGGATTCCGACTAGTTATGTGTCTGTGCAGGACACCATGGCTCGGACAATGCAGACGGCCACTGATCCAAATTACCGAGGCGAAGGCTCAGGCGGCCAAACGCCTGAGGGAGACACGTCTGATCAGGGAGATCAGACGACTCTGGAGAGATCCCCTCCGCGCGCCCCTTCGACCCCCGCTGACTCTTTCCTAGAGGAGTGTGACCAAGGCGGCGACGATGCCGCCTCTGCCCCCATGGACCAAAGCGAGGGGGAGACGGAGAGTGACAGCTCCGCCTCAACCTCCGAGAGCAGCGATGACTTGCCCCCCCTTCCAGATAGCGAGGAGGAAGAAAGGAAAAAGTGGAGTGAGAAGGACGATCCCTTCAGCATCCACGTCTCCTCCAAGGACCGGATCCAGATGGGAGAGAACTTAGAGAATTTTAAGAAAATGCACCCGCTAGGAGACGGGTATAAGATCCGGGTGCCGCCTGAACTTGGCACCATCGCCTGGGGGGATGATCAACAGAACGCCAACAGTTATTTTGGCTGTTACGAGGCGGCGTTCAAAGCCGGCCTTCGCTTCCCCCTTCACCAGGCGGTGAGGGCTATTTTGAGGGGCTACGGCCTGGGGCTCTGGCAACTTACCCCCAACTCCTGGACCAACATTTTGGGGAATGTTGCCGCCTGTGAGTTCCAAGGGCTTAACCCCGGCTGGGAGGCTTTTGCAAGCATGCATTACCTCAGTAGGAGCCCAGGCGGCTGGAGGGCGTGGTACACTCTAACCACGCAGCCGCAATATATGATGACCTTGGACAAGGTCTCCAAGTTCGATGGTTGGAAACACAGGTTCTACCTGATGTCGGCCCCAACCAGACGGGAGAATTATGAATTCCGTCTGTACAATAAGAAGCCTGACTTGGTAGGCAGGAAGTGCGCTCTTCCCCGGATCCCAGAAGAGGACTTTGACAAGATTATTGAGGCAGACTTTTTTGGCCTCACAGACGCAACCTTGTCAATCGGGGAGACAATAAAAGTCCCCAAGAACTGGATCCCCAAGAGCGCCTGGTTCAGGGACGAGTGCTTCCTAGCCGCCTGCGGACTAGGGCACATGTTTTCCAAACGTATGCGCCTGAGTTTATATCCGTCTGTAGTATTTTTCTATCAAAATTGTTTTATGATATTAACCAACTTCCTTCTTTTTGCAGAGGAAGCATTAAGCATGTTGCAGACGGAGAAAACCCCAAAGCGATCCTCTGCTGTCATCCGCAAGGCGCTTGCGGAGAAGGCCGCGGCTGAGGTCAAAGCCAAGGTATTGAGCGCCTGACCCTTTCTTAAGCTCATTTTATAAACTGTCTTGCCCGGATAATAACCTTATTTATTTTCACAGGGGGGAGAAGTTGGGAAATCGTTTGAGAAGAATCTCAAACGGGCTAGGGAGGAAGCCCCAGCCGTTCTCAATAAGCTAAAAAAGTCTGCCTCTGCATCAACTCCTGACGCCTCAGCCGGGACAAAGACGATGCGAATAGGGGGACGGCTCAAGAAAATAGGAGGCAGCTTGTGCCTTGACCTTGCCAACCCCTCAGCAGCCGCGGGGTTCACCACGCCTGCAAGCGTTTCCCGCTTGGCCGGCTCTGAAGGTAAGAATCCTTTTGAATCCCCGCTTGAGCTGGGGTGGCCTTTACGGGTGAAATCCCACTCCCAACAGACATCATCCTCAGACAGCCGGATACAAATAGGTGCCGCCTTAGTTTCGCACTCATCACCTATTGATTGTGGTGCAGATCAAACACAATCTCCCCGCTGGCCAGACGTCCAGAAGCACGCCAAAGCCATGCTGGACGCCGTCCGGAAGAAGGATAAGGACAATATCCCTGGGATAGAGACGTTCAACCTTGAACGCATTCTATCCCTTCTGGCTGAGGTGAGAAACCTGTCAATTCCGTGTTATTTTTTTCAAGTAATTTCTCCGCCCATAATTCTTATACCGCCTGCTTTTTGCAGGCCATGCTGCGGGTGGACGGGCTCAAACGTCCTTATTCCCGCAAACGGGAAGAGGTAAAAAGGGCCAAGAAGTCTGCCATAGACGCTGATAATATTGCTTTACACTCAACTATCGTAAATGAACTTGAAACTAAAGCAATAATTATGACACAGGCGTCTAAAATCCAGCACCTGGAGCTAGATCTGAAGGCGGCCGACCAGCGGGTGACGGATGCTGAGACGGCCAAGAAAGGGGCGGAGGAGGCCCAAAAGAAGGCAGACGAGAGCGCCAAGCAGGCTGATGAGGCGCTCAAGAAGGCCCAAGCGGACCTTGGTAAACTGAAAACCAAGGTTGAGAGGCTGGAGAAGGATGCTGCTCAGGCTAAGAAAAACTTTGCAGCAACCCTGGAGGCGGAGCAAAACCGCCTCGTTGCTGAAAGCGATGCTAACAACGACGCCCGTATGAAGATTGCTTGGGCTGCCTTGTACCCAGAAGCTGATTATAGCATCTAGGCAATGGCACACAGCTATGCTGAGTACGTGGTGTATTTGAGAGAGCAAGGCATGCCAGAGCCTGCCTCCTTTGAAGCCTGGCTCAGCAACAATGAGCCGTCCGCGCCTGAGCTTTCTGGTCCTGGTGAAGCGTAGGAAATTCCCTCAGACGATGAGGAGAAGGGGGAGGACCAGGAGGCTCCGTCTGCAGGCCAGAAGTGACTCTTCAGCGGCAGTATGCCAATTTATCATTTCTTTTAATTCTTTTTATTCAGCGGCTATATGCCAAAACTTTATTTTTCCGGCCTGCGTGCCGAGTATCCCTGTATTTACCGGCTGTGGAGCCGTGTTAATTAACAATTTTTCTCCCGGACGGGGTCCGGTTAACATTTGATCCATTACAACCGTTTGGTTGGATGGACTTTAATGAATTGCACCGACTAAGTCGGTTTTGATTATTTTGCATTTGAATTTTTAATTTTTGCCTATCTTATTAAAAACATGCGGCGATTTCTTGCCTAACTAATCAGTAAGCTGGCTGTCTTTGCCCCTGGACGGCTGTGTGATTGGTTTGAGCTGGAGCTGGTTGATTGACTTGAAAACGTCTGATGCTGCAAAGAGCATGATATGTTTGTAAGTCAATCAATCACAATAGTGATTGCCCCAAACCAAGTGCACAGCCGTGCATCACAGGCGTTCAGTCACTACCCAGACGGTTTTTTGCCCGTCTTGGTAGAGATTTCATAGCCATTGAACTCTTGCCCCAATTGGGGTGAGGTGCATTTTTTAAAATAAATAACCAAGCGAGAACTTCAGCTGATTACCGACTGATGCATATGGGCATCCGGTATTTAGGAAATTCGTCCTTCGCAAGTTATTTAGCCAGACGGCTATGTGTTGACCAATTTGGTCGTTCAATTTTTGCCGTCTGTATGGATACATAGAACCGACAGATAATTCGTTCTCTGCGATGATTGCACCCGGAGGGGTGTCGCCGGACGCCTTTGTCCATGTTGGGACAGGCGATTTTTATAAAAATAGCAACCATCCGGCCATTTTAGCCTCTGGTCCTTTTTAAGACCGGTTGTGTAGCCACTAAACGTTTTTGTGCTTAGTTTCTTAATCAGTGTTGAATTTACACTAAGTATCAAACTTAGTTTGGTAAATGGAGAATCCGTCTGAGTATTACCCAGGCGGATAGAATCATACTAAGTATCAAACTTAGTTAGGTAAATGGAGAATCCGTCTGAGTATTGCCCAGGCGGATAGTCAAGCAATTGAATAAATAGAATCAAACTTAAATAAACAAGTGATCCGAGTATTACCCAGGCGGACTAAAAAACGAAACCTTCACTAAGTATCGAACTTAGTTAGATAAATGGGGAATCCGCCTGGATATTACCCGGATGAATAATCAAATGATAATTTTGCAAGCAAAGTCTGAATCTGCATTAACTGACACTGTTTACAAAAATTTACTTTCTCAGAAGTAGTACTTTTTTAGATTGTCTACATTCCAAGTTCTAGGCAGGCGCCTTCCGTCTGGAGTTTCCAGGCAGTAGGTGCCGTCCCTTACTTCCTCATAGATCCGGTAGGGGCCTTCCCAATTTGGGGTTAGCTTTCCCAACTCATTTGCCCTACCGGTTGCTTCCATTTTTCGTAACACTAAGTCGTCGACCCTCAAGGGACGCTTGTGTACTTTTTTGTTGTAGGCTCTCGTCATTCTCAGACGGTAAATCTCATGACGCAAGGCGGCATTGCCCCTGTGTTCTGGGAGTGAATCCAATGCCAGGTGCATTGCTTCCCAGTTTGCCTCTTCATCATACAGCATGACTCTGAGAGTCGGCTCGTAATGCTCGATGGGCAAGACGGCTTCAGCACCGTAGACCATGAGAAATGGGGTTTCCCCGGTTGCCCCTTTTCCTGTTGTCCGGATGGCCCACAGGACATGGATTAACTCTTCTGCCCATAAACCACCGGCTCTTTCTATTTTCTTTTTAATGCTGTCTGAGATGAGTTTGTTGAAAGCTTCAACTTGGCCATTTGCTTGGGGCCGGCCAACAGATGCGAAATAGCTTGAGACCCCCTGATCTCCCAACCAAGTTTTTAACTGAGGCGTCTCAAACTGAGGACTATTATCAAAAACCATAGACATGGGTACCCCATACCGGGTGATGATGTTCTTCCAGATGAAGCAAATTACGTCTGAGGTCTTGATATTTTTAACCGCCTCAGCCTCAACCCACTTGGTGAAGTAATCCACAGCCACTAAGATATAGCGCTTTCCGCCTGGAGCAGGCGTGTAAGGACCTAGAATGTCCATGCCCCATTTTGCAAACGGGATTGGGCTGTGAATGGCCGTCAGATCAGTAGCCGGACGGTGAATGAGTTTGCCATATTTTTGGCACTTGTCACATTTCTTCACCAACTCCTTGGCGTCCGCCTCAAGAGTGGGCCAAAAGTAATGTCGTCTGGCTCTGACGGCTAGGGACCTGCCGCCTATGTGCGAGGCGCAGAACCCCGAGTGCAAGTCTTCGAGAACTTCTTTCCCCTTTTCTGGGGTGACACACTTTAATAAAGGCTTCAGAAAGCCCGCCTTGAAGAGTTCTCCATTTTTCAACTCGAATCTTGCAGCTCGCTTTTTCAGGACGGCTGCTTCCCGTGGCGAATCAGGAAGTGTACCGTCTGAGAGATAGGCCCGTATGTCATCCATCTAGGTAGAGCTTCGGTCCAGAATTCCAACGGGATCCTCATAGATGCTTCTTTTCTCAAGAACTTCCCAGAAGACAGACCGAGGCGTATCATGGCAAGCGGAAGATGCCAGTTTTGACAATGCATCCGCCTGGTTGTTCTCCGACCTAGGCACCTGATTCAGCCGGAATTCCTCAAGCGCCTTGGTCTCTTCTTTGACTGCCTGAAGATATTTAACCATAGCCGGATGGGTAGCCTCGTAGCTTCCCTCATACTAGCTAACAACCAATTGAGAATCAGAGTAGGCATCAATTTTCATGGCCCCTGCCGCCTTACACATGCGAATGCCGGCTAGAAGGGCTTCATATTCCGCCTCATTGTTAGAGGCCTGAAATTTGAAGCGTAGTGCATACTCAAATCTGTCTCCTTCAGGAGACTCATAAATTACACCTGCACCACATCCGTTCTTTGTAGAGCTCCCGTCTACGTACACTTTCCAAACCTGATCAAGATTATCCGGAGCCACCGGACGAGTCATTTCCACAATAAAGTCGGCAAACGCCTGACCCTTCACTGCCTTTCTTGGTTCGTAAGTGATTTCAAGGCTCTGCATTTCAATAGCCCATTTCAACATTCTCCCGGATGAGTCCAAGGTAGACATTGGCCGCTTGAGTGGCTGGTCCGTGTAAATCACCACCGGATGCGCCAAAAAGTAAGGCTTCAATTTTTTGAATGCCATATACAAAGCGAGGCCAAATTTTTCAACCATGGGGTACCGGAGTTCAGCATTTTTAAGAACATGGCTAATGAAGTAAACCGGGAACTGAATGCCGTCTCGCTCAGCAAGGAGAACGGCGCTGAGGGCATGGTCTGAGACGACTAAGTACATGTACAACGTCTCCCTAGGCAAAGGACTGACCAACCTAGGCAGAGAATGTAAATGCTCTTTCAACCTCTGGAACGCCGCCTCAGCATCATCCCCCCATTCAAATCTAGTCTTCTTCCTGATTGCTTGGAAGAAGTAGAGGCATTTGTCACCTGACCGGCTGAGGAACCTCCCCAGGGCGGCCAGACAACCGGTGAGTCTCTGAACTTCCTTAACAGAGCGGGGTGACTTCATGTCAATCACCGCCTGTATCTTTTCGGGGTTAGCCTCTATCCCCCTTTGATCAATCAGGAACCCGAGAAACTTCCCAGACTCAACACCAAAGACGCATTTCTTAGGATTTAACATAACCCTATGCCGCCTGAGGGTGGTGAATGTTTCTTGGAGATCAGCAAGGTGATCCGTCTGTAGCTTGGATTTGACTATCATGTCATCAATGTACGCCTCCACATTCCTCCCAATCTGATTAATGAAGACCGTATTAATCATCCGTTGGAAAGTGGCAGGCGCATTTTTCAAACCAAACGGCATCACAGTATAACAGAATAGCCCCTGATCAGTGACGAAGGCCGTCTTCTCTTGGTCTTTCTTCCACAGGGGTATCTGATGGAAGCCGGAGTAGGCATCCATAAAGCTCATCAAGGCGTGACCGGCTATAGAGTCGACCAGACTGTCGATCTTTGGAAGCGGATAACTGTCCTTTGGACACGCCTTGTTGAGGTCTGTGTAATCAACACACATGCGCCAGGTCCCATTCGGTTTTTTAACAAGGACCACATTGGCCACCCAGTAGGGGAAATTACAAGGCCGAATGAACCTGGCGTCTAGCAGCTTTTTGACTTCGGCAGCTGCCGCCTGACTTCTTTCCTCGCCGTGATTTCTTCTTTTTTGCCGGATAGGCTTCTTTTTGGGGTCAACGGCGAGTTTGTGGACAGCAAGATCCGGGTTGACGCCTGGCATCTCTTCCACTTCAAAGGCAAAAATGTCTTTGAATTCTTTCAGCAGAAGGTGCAAGCTTGCACCCAAGGTAGCATGAGCAACCGTCCCCACCTTAACAGTGCGTTCTAGACGGCTGTCGTCCAGTACAAGGTCAATACTTTCGCCAGCCGGTTGGGGACGTAACTCATCTGACCGTTCACCGGTCAGTGATTGCTATTTTTTCTCTTTTTTCACCTCCACCAGCAGTGGAGCCTTTCTTTTCTTTCCGGCTGCTGATGGGGGAGGAGCTGGGTCGGCATCCTTGACGTTGTCAAGGTCTATTGGTTCCTGTCTGCCTGGGGCCACAGTATCTCGGACGGCTGAGAGATAACATTCTTGGGCCGTCTTCTGATCCCCATTCAAGGAACCAACAGAGCCGTCATCCCTTTCTTACTTAATGAGCATGAGGGAAGGGATGATTACCGCCTTGGCTACGTTGAGGGTTGGCCTGCCAAGAATGATGTTATAGGCGGTCAACTCCTCAACGACCAAGAATCTGACGACAATATGTCGTCCCTGGCCTTTCTCCCCCAGCCGGATGGGTAAATCAATTCTTCCGGCTGGGTAGACCATCCCACCCCCAAAACCAACCAAGGGGTGGGTGACCGGGTGCATGCTGCTGATATTGTATTTCAGCTTTTGCAAGCACCGGAGGCTGATGATGTCTGATGAGCTGCCGGTGTCAATAAGGATCCATCCAACCAGCTGATTGGCAACCTTACATTCAATGACCACCGGGTCATCATGCGGGCGGCGAACGCTGCCCCTATCCTTCTCCGTGATCAAGACGTCTGGGAAGGAGGAGTTGGCTTCCGCCTGCTCATCATCATCTTTGTCCATCTTTCGAAGATGGCTCTTGGTGCCCCGGATGGTAAGGCCACCACATGAGAACCCGCCTGCTATAGTGTAGACCGGCTCCTTATCGGTATCCGAGCTACTAGCAGGCTGGGGGGTAGTCTTGGAGGACTGACCCTTGTTTTTCTTTTTTGCCCTGGCTGGGGACTTACAAATGTAGGACTTCAACAGCCCTTTGTCAGCCAGACGGTCCAACGCACGCTGAAGACTGAAGCAGTCGTTGGTGTCATGGCCGACCTCCTCATGGAACTGACAGAATTTATTCTTGTTCTGTGACTGGACAGAACTCTTCATAGGATTTGGCTTCTCAATGGACAACCGGTCCTTTACCTCCATGAAGATGGAGTTGCAGTCTTTATTAAACTCGTACTTGGGGACGTACGGTTTCAATTCTTTCTTTTTCTTCTGGGACGGCTGGTCAGAGTCAGTAACCGCCCAGACTTCTTTTCTTTTCTTGCTCTCTTCTTTGTTTTTAGCCGGCTGAGCTGACCGACTGTCTTTCTGTTTGTCAGACTTCTTGGAGTCTGACTGGCTACCAGGCGAGCAGAGGTCGGTAGCTTGAATGTAGCTTTCCGCCTCCCTCAGGGCCGCCTGTAGGGTGAAAGCCCCTTTTCTGACTAGGTCGAACTTAAAGGTCGACCCGTCTCTCAGACCTTTAAAAAAGTCTGTAAAAGCTACCTCATCAGACAGTCCCTGAATCTGAATTCTGATCAGGTTGAACCGCCTGACATACGAGCGCATCCCTTCTCTCTCTCCCTGCTTAACAGTGCTCAAATCAAGGCTTGTTTTTTTAGCAGGGATGTTCATTGAGAAGTTGGAAGCAAACAGGAAGGCAAGCTTCCTGAAGCTGTCTATAGACCCGGCTGGCAGGTTGCCAAACCATTGTTGGGCGATGCCCTTCAATGTAGCCGGAAAGCATCGACACCAAGTGGCATCATCCAACCCCTGCAAATACATGAGGTTGGTGTAAGCCATGAGGTGATCTTCTGGATTGGTGGTACCATCATAGGTACCAACCAACACATTCTTAACCTTGGCCGGCTGAGCCGCCTCGGTTATCTCCCGAGTGAACGCAGAAGGCTGTTCACCCAGGCGCAGCAGTCGAAGCTGCCAGTCCAATGGCTGGACATTTGGATATGCCGCCTGACCTCCAAAGAAGGCTGGCTGCATGAAGTGAGGAGAATACTGTCCGTAAGCCTGAGTAGGCACATACGGTACATTTCCAATCATATGAGGGCCAGAATGGACGGTATTACCGCTTGTTTGACTCTCATGCAAGGAGGGTGTACTCCCTGCAGAAATATTGTTGAAGCTGTCCGGAAAGTTCGACGTTGAAGCCGACTCAGACAGCGATTGATTTCTCTTCCGGTTGATGATTTCCCGGGCATCGAGAGTTGATTTTTTACTTCTCACCGGCTGATGAGGCCGGCGAGGGTTATTAGTGTTTCCCCCAGGAAGGAGAATTTTTGACCAATCAATGGTCCCGGCTGCCTTCTCCTTTGGATGGGGAGTAGGCTGTCGGTTTCTGACTGACTTCCCCTTCTCTGGAGGAGTCTTCTTTGCTGGCTGACCTTTACTTGGGCCAGCCTGGCTTTTGGTGATCAGCTTTGTGATTTCACCCTTGAAACTCGTCATGAACCTCATGAGTTCGTCTCGGGTGACAGGGGCCATTCCAGCTGCCGTTTGGGTTGCTCCTTCCGGCTGCCCAGTAGGTCTGCTTGGACCCGCCTGGAAGGGGCCCCGTTCCAGAGTCTCTCTGGGCCGGATGCGCTTGACTCTGAGGGAGCCGTCCTCAGCTGTAGAGGTTTCAACCTGAGGATCCTCATCCTCCTCATGGTCTGTAAAGACTTCTGGGTCTTCGCCTAGGCGGTTAGGAGGTGGTACAGACTCTTGAACCATCTTCGAGGTACTCTCCCCACAGACGGCGCCAAATGTTTTGGGTGTTTTTTGTCCCTTGGGAGAGTTACAACACGAAAACTGATCCGCAGTGAGCTGTACCTGCAAAACCAACGGAGACACCTGTTGGGTGGTGCTCCGCCTCCGACGCACAAGTTAGTAACTTGAAACGGGATAAAGAGAACGGAAATTTAGGTGGGTATCTGCTCGGATTCCAAGCTCAGGTGTTTCTCTGGTGTTAGAGAATACAGTTGCAATAATTGGTCAAAAAACCGTCCCCTCAAAATGAGGAACATCCCCCTATTTATAGGGTCATTGGGAATTGCCCCTGATTAGGTCACTGTGCCCTAATCATTGGTGGGCTGCGCCGTATTCCGGCTTTCTCGGGATTTGGGCCTGAAGGCCGCCTTTTCCCTTCTATCTCTGGAATGACACGTGTCAAACAGGGGTTGGTCCATTTTGGACCAATCTGAGGCTGACACGTGTCACCCTCTGATTGGACCACGTGGCAGGGTAAACAAGACTTATCTCGGTTTTTGCTAAATTTGTGCAAAGTTGTTCGTGGGCTTTCGAAAATTTCGAACACAATTATGATTAATTTGCTACGTTTATTGAATCTTATGCCTTGAAATTGGTTGATTATGTCTATATATTGCCTTTAGAGTATTTTAAAACTTGTTTGACTCAATTTGGTGAAGAAATGAGCGAATTGCCATTGTTGAACCTCTTGAGTTCGTGAGAACAATGCGGCTTGTTATTCGTGTTTTTTGCTAGCCATTTTTGTCCAATTTGTCTCAATATTTGTCATAGTATTGCAAGAAATTGATTGATTGCTGAAAAATGCTATTTATGCATGTGTTGAAATTACACTCTATTTTAGTACTACGTACTTTGTTTTTGGCAAACATAGTATCACGCGGCTATGCGAACCTCAGATATTATAAAACCTTTATTTTCTATTATTTTGCATAATATAGCATGGCTAGACGACGCAACTCTAGCTCTCATTCTAGGGTGACTCATCGGAAGGACGATCCCGTTGATGCCGGTGTAGGGACCTCTTCTTCTGGCAACGAGACCATCGGCTCCTTCTACGATACTTACTTAAATGACCACGATGGTTTGCGTCGCCTATGGGAGTCTTGTGGCTAGATAACTCTGCTTTGAGCCACTCGGGCTTTGTATTCTTTTGGGCAAAGTCGTAACGTGGTCTAATCCTTGGTGGAGTTCTTTTGAAACACCACCAACATCTTCCATTTTCCCTGGGGTGAGATGATTGTTACCCCTACTAACTTCAGTCTCATCACGGGATTGGAGTTTTGTTCGGTCGCGCTTCCATTTGATAGCGAGATCATTGTATATTCTCTAGTGGTACTATAGATTTTGGGCCCTATCAATATCAGGGCTCGTAGTGAGGTTGAGCCGACGCATCTCAGCTCTCGGTGTATTCGCCAGTACACGCTCGTGGCGGCTTTTTTGGATGGTGCGACCACCTTAGAGCAGCGCGTGCGCATCTTTGCTCTTACTTGCTGTCAGGGACCTTTTTGCCTAACAGAGGTAGTCGAGTCCTACTCTACTACTTGCTTGCTCTTTGCGACCTTCACATGGTCGGGTTGTACATTTAGACCAGCTTGGCCTACGCAAATTTCCTAGTCGGATTGCGACTTTTTAGTTGTCATGGTTCTTTCAAGGGAGATATCGCGCTATCTAGCTTTTGAAGACTCGTAGAGGTATACTTCATTTCCTTTATTAAAGTAAGATCTAGATTGTATTAGCATTCATTGACACTTCTTTATTCTCATAGATCTAGTTCTACGAGTATTTTCCGTCTCTTGCGCCGAAAAGACCTTCACCTTGCGAGCTCCCCGTTGTTGCTTGTTGGGGGGCCGTCACAATGATCAGGCTACTACCGCTAGCTTTTCAAGAGTTGATCCTCTCCGTATGTTCCTCGAATACTTGTCTTTTTGTTCCTTTAGTAAGATTTAATCAAATGAATATGCGTTTCGTAGGAGCCGGTCGTAAAGTTTTGGTCGTAGGCTAATTTCGACATTCCTACGCTTGCTGCGCTGTACACTACTCAGCGTTGGTACTTTCAGGGGACGTGTGACGCTGCGGTGTATCTAAGCGAGAGAGTCGCTATTCAGCACTCCTCGGAGGATTTTGTTGTTCCTACTCCCCCTCCTGGGCACATGTTTGACAAGACGAGATTAAGGATCTTGGCGAGTAGGTCACTAGTGGGAACATATTGGCGGACTCATGCCCGTTCAGAGCTATGCTCCACCACCTATTTTGCTAGAAGGAGCAGAGGAGGTATTCTTCATTTTCTGTGTTTTCCTTTTGTATAGCCCCCAAGTAGATACTGACTACTTAGATTTATTTTTCTAGGATGCACGTGCGGAGTTCGTTGCTCCACCCATATCCATCATCTATTAGGGGATGTATGGCCTGGTTGAGGAGATGATCCCCTTTGCTCCTCTAGATCATTGGTTATCGAGCGATCGATACCTCGGCACCAAACTTGGGTAAGTCATTTATTTTCCATTTTACTTGTACATGTATCTTTGATTGTTACTGACTTTTCCTCTCAACAATTTTCTCGCGAGGTATTAACGAGGATAGCGAGGGGTATAGACACCTTTCGCTACCAGCTGGTGATATTGAGGTATCGAGCCTCCTTTCGTCGTGACGACACTGGTGTAGAGGTATTTCTCTTTTTCTTATCTCATGTTTTATTTACTTATTTTGCATCTGACATGGTTCATTTTCATAGGATCATCCTATTCCTCCTTCACATACTCGGACGAGACCTGAGGATAGGAGAGAGAGAGATCCGGGTCTGGCTCGAGGCGTGGTCGTACTTCTTTCCAGGGGAAAGGGTGGCCGGTCGGAGACAGCTCCTGTTGAGAGATCAAAGGGTTCAGGATCTTTGTCTTAGGGTGCACATGTTAGGCCGACAGGCAAAGGAGGCATGACATCAGCTCCTTAAGGAGTGGTGGGAAGTACGAGGTTGGCTCATTGTCGCTGCAGCCGCAACAGCCTCAGTTGTTGGCAATTCAGCATTAGGGTGAGCTTAGATGGGCTAGCCCAACTTTATCGATTGATCGAGGGTTAGATAGGTCGTTAAGCTACTAACCTAATCAAATTAATCATTTATAATACCTAAGCCTACACTAAACTAGTTAGTGGCAAGTAAAGGGTCGAACCACTAGGGAAGCACACTAATTCAACATTAATAATCACTAATGCAAGAGTAAAAAGGGGATTGTTTTTGTTGGTTTTGTTGAGTAAGAACACCAAAACTACAAATAAGCAAGAAAATGATGATTAAAATCAAGGGAAAATGACGCTAGGGATACGGGGGTGTCTAATATGATTAAAAAGAGGGGAATAATGGTGATTATCATGAAAACAATGCCAAAGAACACAAGATTCTACCTAAACAATAGTCTAGGCAAAACAATGAAAGAGGTCTTCACTAATAAGGATAATTCTCATGCAACCTATTAGTTACAATCAAATCAAGAGAATAAAGAAGCACAATCCATAAAAATTCCACTTTAATAACTCATTCTCATGCAATCATTAAAATTGAGATGATCTTAATCTAGTTCAAATCACTTTCATTCATTTAAACTAGAAAACATCAAAAAGAGTGCAATAATAATTTCAAGCTATATAAAATCATGTCTTTCATCAATTTATGGCATAAGTTCAATCCAACCATCATCATTCATCCAATATTAACTCATATCTTCCACCCCCTTCCCCTAGCAAAAATATTAGCCTAGAGAAAGGAGATTAAACATAATATCAAAACTAGAAACAAACTCAAGAAACTCAAAACAAAACATGATTAAAAACAATGAAAACAATTATAACTAGATGAACTAAAAAGATTAACAAAAATAAGCAACAATAAAGCAAATAAATAAAACTAAAGGAAAGGATTAGAGATTACTAAAGAAAGGATTAATGAAAGATTAAAACTTAAAGTCTTTCTTGATTAAAGATTAAACTTGAACAAGTTGAATACCATATGGAAATTTGTGTAACGATCTACTTTCTCTCTCTAAAATTATCTAATCTAACCCTAAGAAAGAGAGAAGCTCTCCTAAAACTAGAGAAAAAAAATCTAATAATATCCCCCCAAGTTCCTTAAAAAACAAGCCTCAAATATAAATAGATACGCGCAAAAACGCTGAACAGGGCTCGCTGTGCACCCGCGCACGGTATTCGTGCTCCCGCGGAAGGGAATGTGCGCCTGCGCCTTTGTGGGTTGGGGCTTGCTAGCTGATTTGTGCGCTAGCGTACCTTTGGTTTGCGCCCACGCACAGGTCGCACACAACCCGCGCAAATCTCTCTGCCTTGATTCTGAAATTTACATCCTTCTGTGTGGGTTCTGACAAGGCTGCGCCCCCGCGCACTATGGCCGCGCTCTCACGCACATTTTGCGCTCCCTCACACCTTGCTTCTTTAATTCTACTCTCGCGCTTACTTGTCCTCTTCTTTGCAATCCAAGACTTCAAATACCTAAGCACAAGCACCAAGGGAAGCAATAAGGTAAAGGCAACGGTGAAAACACGTAATAAAGGGAAGCATTTAAGCATATACGCGATTTCATCCAAAACACATCGAGACATGTATGAACGCATTATTTGAACAAAATAACTACAAAACACCTCAAGACAAGCTAAAACAAAGCATAAAAACTACCCTAAGCATGACATAAATGTCACTTATCAAACTAAAAACTTAAAAATATAAACATGGAAAATAAGAGAAATTTAAATAAATTAAAAAAATAAGCTAAAAACTACTAAAATACATAAAATAGAGATCAAATAAGGAAAATAAAAAAAAGAGTGAAATAAAGCGTAAAACTAGGGAAATTATTAGAAACTAAACCGGAAAATAAGCATAAAAATACCCTAAAAGTGACATAAAAGTCACTTATCAAACTCCCCCAGGCTAAACTTTTGCTCGTCTTCGAGCAAATTACCATGAAACACGAGAGAAGGAGAGTGAATTATTCACGGAAAGCTAAGACACTAAAGGAGATAAGAATGTACACTAACTCACTTTCGTAGGAATCACGGTAAACTTAAGCATCTAAAGACAAGGCCTTTAAACCCCTAAATCGCCCTAGAGGACGAGTATGCTCCCGTGAGGGTTTCCTAAGAGCTTAACCCACAACTCTAGACAAAAACCAAAGCAAAACAAAAAGAAAAAGAAAAGCAAACAAAAAAAAAACACAACCATGACCAACATAGCATAGTAAGGTTTAGGAAAACCAATCAAGCTCAAAGGCGGAAAATACTCCATTTGAATTAAAAAAGAAGATACATGCACCAAAGAATACTCACCTTTCTCAATACAATGAGGGAAAACACGTTCTAAGATGCTCATGGTTGAAAGAGACAAACCTAAGCTAAGCATAGAGAACTAGAGAATTCATTCTCCGCCCTAGCCCCATGTAAGACGGTCCACGTTCTCTCCACTAGCTTCAAATCACCCCTACTTAGCTCCTCATGATTCCACAAAGGAACTAGAAAAAGATTCAATTTGTGGAATTAGTGGGTTATCCCGACATCTCAACTATGCATACTCTCTCCAGGGTTGAAATCTATCTCCCTCCACCGGAATTTGAACTCACCCCTCTAAAGTCTAAGGGTCTTAACTAGGGTTGTAACGTAAGGTAAAGGGTTAAGGCAGGGTATAAATTTGAAAATTTTGGTGATATTTCCTAAGTGAAGCAAAAAGGTGATTAAACCTCAAAAACATACTCAAGAATTCATCAAACATCAAACAAAAATACCAATATTGTCATCTCCCCCAAGCTTACTCAACACCAACATACCATAAAAACAAAAACGAAATAACCATAAAAATAAGAAAGGTGTCACCAGGAGGTTGGATTAAAAGAATTAAGGAGCATAAAATAGAGTTCACCAAAGGTCACTCATCTCCAAACTTCCAAAAAGCAACCTACAAGGCAAGACAAGACACAAAATAAAACATTAAAAGAGAACAAAGAAATAAAACAAAAAGAAAAAGAAAGGAGGGGGGAGAAAAAAGGTTAGAAATCCTCTGGGTTGCCTCCCGGGAAGCGCTTGTTTATGGTCTCTAGCTTGACCCTTCACCTCATTCAAGGTGGATTAAAGAACATCACCCTCATCAACTAGAGGATTGAATCATAGATGACCCCAATCTTGAGAACTAGCACTCCTTGAGGTCTCACATTACCACAAGGAAAAGGAGGGAATGAATCAAGAGCCAATGGTGGCTCATCTTTTCTCTTTCTCTTCTTCTTGTTGATTCTTCTTCTTTTTTCACTCTTCTTTCTTTTCCTTCTAAAAGGGGGATCGAGCATGGAATCCTCAATATTAGGAAGGGCAACCTCACCTTCCTTAAGAGAGCCTTCAAACCAAGCGGGAAATTCAAGGAAGTCATCATACCTCATTGTCACCTTATCATCACGTGGAGGTAAGCTCTCATTAGCCATCACATCATCGACTACATCAACTCTACATACGCTCACCTCCATAGGGCTCTTCAAAACGACATTCTCAATTAGCCTACAAGGAAAGGGAACCGGGCCTTCCATTTTGTTTGGTTCACTAAAATCTAATGGCTTCTCATTTTGTTCTTGAACCTTCTTCTCAACCACATCATCTACAACCTTGTCCTCCTTGCAAGTTTCGGGTTGATAAGTATGTGAAGGGTTAGTAGATGATTGTAAGGGGAGTTTTGTGGTTAAATGGAGAGAAGAAGTTTTGGCTAGTTGGGAATCAACAACTTCATTGTAAGATTTGATGTCTCGGAATTGTTGAGTGATAATTTGACATTGTTGAAGAATTTTAGGTTTTGGTGTGGTAGGGTGGGGATTTTTCTTCATACGCTTGAGGACATAGGTCATGATTTTGATCTTGAGAGTTCTCTACTTGGTTGGAAAGCTAGGAAAAGTATTGGGTTGGTGGATTGAAGAGAGGTCCATCTTGGGGGTAGGAGTTTTCTTTCCTTGGAGGGTGTTGAAGTTGTTGAGATTGAGCTTGGGTTACAAACTCTTCTTCCCTCAAAGTCAAAGCCTCACCTTGCTTGGGATTGAACTTTCTACAATAAGATGCATCATGATCCGTCCCACCACAACAAGCACATGGGAAATCAATGATTTGTGAAGGTTTTGAACACAAACCAACACTTGAGTTCAACTTAGAAAGACCATAATTCAAGAGCTCAACTATGTGCTTATGTTGGACGACTTTCTCCAACTCATAAAGATCTCCTTGCTTCCCTTAAGACCTTCTTTGGCCTCCCCAAGAATAGCTAGTAGCCACTTCTTCAATTGTAGCATCAACTTGGGTTTGAGGGATCTTAATCAATTGGCCACCGGCACCCGCATCTAGATTGGTCCTTGACATTGGCTCCAAGCCATCATAAAAGAATCTTATTAGCAAATTACGGTTGAATTCTTGATGAGGACATGCTTAAATCAAATCCTTAAACCTTTCCCATGCTTCCCCAAGAGTTTCATCTGGTTCTTGCTCAAAGGAAGCTATCTTCCTCCTCATTTTTGCGATTCGCTCATCGAAAATGAACCTCTTGAGAAAGGCGTTCGGAACTTCCTTCCATGTGGTGAGAGACTTGGGCTTCAAAAGCTTGAGCCATTTCTTTTCTCTTCCAGTGAGAGATTGCCGAAATAGATGCATACGAATGTAATCTTGGCTCACTTCATTTGTTTGCATCATTGCACACAACTCAAGGAATCGGCCCAAATGCTCAATGGGGTCTTCACTTACTCCTCCGGAAAATTGCTCAATTTGCACCATCATAGCATATTGTGGATGGATTGTGAAATTAGTCTCGGTGGTCGGGAGAAGTATACCACTCATGAGCTCATAGATTTCCAGATTTCTAAACTCCCTAAAAAGAAAGTCATCCTCTTGTCTTGCCATATCTCCTAACAACTTGTCTTTTAGTTCCTTTAGTAATATTTAATCTAATGAATATGCGTTTTGTAGGATCCGGTGGTAGAGTTTCAGCCGTGGGCTGATTTCGACATTCCTACGCTTACTGCGCAGTACACTACTCAACGTCGTTACTTTTAGGGGACGTATGACGTTGCGATGTATCTAGGCGAGAGAGTGGCTATTCAGCACTCCTCGGAGGTTTTTGTTGTTCCTACTCCCCTTCCTCGGCACATGTTTGACAAGACAAGATTAAGGATCTTGGCGATTAGTTCACTAGTGGGCACACATTGGCGGACTCATGCCAGTTCAGATATATGCTCCACCACCTGTTTTGCTAGAGGGAGCGGAGGAGGTATTTCTTATTTTCTGTGTTTTCCTTTTGTATAGCCCCCAAGTAGATACTAACTAATTTGATTTATTTTTCTAGGATGCACGTGCGGATTTTGTTTCTCCACCCATATCCATCACCTATCAGGGGATGTATGGCCAGGTTGAGGAAAAGATCCCCTTAGCTCCTCTAGATCATTGGTTATCGAGCGATCGATACCTCGGCACCAAACTTAGGTAATTCATTTATTTTCCGTTATACTTATACTATAACACCCTAGAAATTCCTTTCCTTTAAGTACACACTTTACTCTTTTTAAAATACGTTTTAGGAATATTTAAGACATTACCCCCACCGTAAAAACGGCTAAGGCAACTATCAAAGATACACTGCGGAAGACTTGAAAACCAAAACTATTTAAATAACACAACTTAAAAACCAAACCAACGAAAGTAAAGTTTAAAATTAACAAAACCAAAGTCAAATAAAATCCACTACAACTTGGAACCATTTAAGGCCCTTTTCAAAACCGAAACAACCAAACCTTTGTGTTAGTCCATAAAGTAATATAATAAAATATTCAATGCATAAAACACATCATATCCTAATGGAAGCTAGCATGATTCTCTCTTCAATCATGCCCCGTCATGAACATGCTTTAATACCTGAAAAGTGTATCTCTACTTGCCCCCACTACTCTCCATTAAAATGGATCATCGTAGGGCCAAGATAAAGACATGGCCAGACACAAACAACACACACAATCAGCAAAGCTGAGTACATAAGCGTAATTAAACACACTAACATGCATTCTCCTATCATCACACACACTTAACTCATTGCACCTATTTACAAGCACACACAACAATCAACGAGACACTTTAACTAGACACTAAATAATTCATTTAGCGTTGATTACGCATCGAACGGGTTTCCAACTATACCTCTCCCAATAAATTGGGGTTAACTGACACGAGAGCTAACCGTGCCAGCAACAAACCTGTGCCACACATAGGTGGCGGAATTTCGACGAATAATAATAATAAAAAGGAATATACAGCGTCCTGTACTCCGTTAGAAGTTATGATCAAATATAAAGTCACATAACTCCCCCCCATATGTTCATACTCAAGGTATATAAGTTCCAAGAGTTTTGGTGCGTAATCTCTTTCACTTTACGTTATTTACTTATTATTAGACTTGGTGATGACCCTCAAAGCATAACAATTCAATCATCAATAATAAATCAATCACTCAAACATACAAATTTAATTCTTGAATATTTAGTGACCACATAATATTTAATGTTGAACCCTTTTTAATTCTACCTTAGTGTCAAAGACACCTTAAACGCATAAAGCGCCAAAATCCTATCCCTCGGTGTTAAAAACACCTTATGTGCACAAAGGCACCAACATACAATTTATTCCTTGTGTACATAGAAACTTATATAGCTACTTTCTCATGCTTAAAGCATCACTAAAAATTATATGAACCATAATAAAATTTCTTTGCAATATTCCAAATATAATTAAACAATTAGTTTAATTAAACATGCTCTCTATCATGCCATAAATAAATATGTAGTCCATATAATCATGCCAAAATATAATTTTCCAATCCATAAACCATCACAAATAATTCATGCTTCACAATTCAATCACCAACACCAATAAATCACAATTCAATACATAAACCTTAGCATGATACTACTTGTAATTTGATTGAAATTAAACCTAGCATGATTCTACATCATCAAAATATGCTAAGTACGCGAACGTACCTTGAGTACGTTATTAAAACTGCCACAACTAGTAGAAATCGCTTACTTCAAAGTCTCCTACACATTAAATCCATAATAGAGTATTAATATTCACTCTAAACAAATTTCCAGCAATATATATTATTTTAAAACCCTTCATAAATTAATTAGAATAAGCGGAAATTATATTTAAAACACCCTAAATTAAGTCCCAATTAATGGGTAATTAAAATTTCTTCAAGAAACCCAATATTAAGTGTTCTACATAACATTTCAGCACTTTATTATACATAAAACTTGCTGTAATTTGGTTTTAAAACACTTAAAACAAAGGCCTACCATATTATACATCAAAATCTTTCAATAAATCATGAAACAAGAACCTAGGGTTTCATAAATTGGGGCTTTTTAATTAAAAACTAAATTTGAAAATTAATTCATACAATTACAATTATCAAACATCAAAATTAAACCCCCAAACTCATAATTTATATTTAGATCCAAGAATAGATTAAATTAAAACAAGAATGCTTAGTTTTTTTTTTTTTTTATATATATATATAGTTCAAAAAAAAAGAAAGGGGAAAAAGAGGAGGAAGAACGACAGCCACCACCGGCTGCCGGCTGCTGGCGGCGGCGGCTGCCTGCTGCCGGCGGCTTGCGCTGCTGGCAGCGGTGGTGAGGGAGAAGGGCAGCCGAAAAAATAAGGGGAAGGGGAAAAAGAAAAAGAAAGAAAAATAAGGAGGAGAGAAAGAAAAGTTTACCTTGGGTTTTCTCCACACTGGGCAAAGTTTTATTTGCCTCATAAGTGGGATATTTATACCCCTTCTCTACTAACCCTCTTCCAGGTTTTCCTAATTCCTTCCCTAATAAAACTTGTTGAAAATTAAACTTTCCTAAAATAAAACCCCAACTTTTAAATAAAACAATTAAATAAACTTTTCTTTAATAATAATATCAATTAAAATACTTTAATTAAAATAATTACACCTATTTAAATACTTTATTAAATACATACTTTAAATAAAATACGTATAAAATACGGGGTATTACAGTCTACCCCCCTTAAAAAAGTTTCGTTTCGAAACTTGGGGAACGAAATTCAAACCTTTTTCCTTAATATGTATAGTATTGCTGTACTTTTTGTCACTCCTTTACTATTTTATGTCTCTTTGAGAGCATAAATACTCAAAATACTTGTTTAAATTCGTGCAAAGAGCACAAAAATAACTGAAATATAGGGAAAAAGCGCGAAATTCTACCGCATTCTACCCCCCATAAAGAAAACGAGTTACGCCCCCGTAACTCTACATACCAGAAACAACTCTAGGTATTTCTTTTTCATTTCATCCTCTGCTTCCCTAGTGGCTTCCTCATATTCTTGGTTAGACCAAAGTACTTTTACAATCTTAACTTTCTTGTTGCGTGTACTACGCACTTTACTGTCAAGAATCTTGACAGGTCTCTCTTCATAGGTTAAACATTGATCTAACTCGATGGTTTCGGGTTGTAGCACATGGGATTTATCGGGGATTTACCTTCTCAATTGGGACACATGAAATACGTCATGTACTTTACTAAGCTCCATAGGTAAGGCTAACCTATAAGCTACTTTGCCTATTTTATGTAGTATTTCATATGGACCGATGTATTTTGGACTGAACTTTCCTTTCTTCCCAAATCTCATCACTCCTTTCATTGGTGACACATTTAGTAACACCTTATCGCCAATTTCAAATTCTTATTCTCTTCGCTTTAAGTCTGCATAACTCTTTTGGCGATCTTGAGCTGCTTGGATTTTTGCTTGAATTTCCCTTACTTGTTTGACTGTGTCTTCAATCATTTGAGGCCTAAGAATCATTGTTTCACTAATGTCGTTCCAACAAATTGGACTTCTACATTTTCTCCCATATAAAGCCTCAAATGGTGTCATTCCTATGCTTGCGTGGTAACTATTATTATAGAAAAATTCAATTAAATCCAAACTGTCTTCCCAACCTCCCTGGAAGTCTATTACACAAGATCTCAACATGTCTTCCAAGTTTTGAATAGTTCTTTCACTTTGCCCATCTGTGGCAGGGTGAAATGATATACTCATCTTAAGTATGGTACCAAAATTTTCTTGAACACTTTTCCAGAATTTTAAGAGAAATCTGGAATCCCTGTCAGAAACAATATCTTTTGGAACTCCATGTAACCTTACTACATGCTTGATATAAGCCTTCGCAAGTTGCTCCATCTTTCAAGTTTCTTTCATTGGTATAAACACTGCTGATTTCGTAAGTCTGTCCACCACTACCCAAATGGTATCATTTCCACTCCTTGACTTAGGTAAGCCAGTCACGAAATCCATTGAAATGCAATCCCACTTACATCCTGGGATTTCCAATGACTGTATAGTCCCTTGAGGCCTTTTGTGCTCTATTTTCACTTTTTGACATGTTAAACACTTTGCCACAAATTCAGCAACCTCATTTTTCATTCTAGGCCACCAAAACATCTTCTTCAAATCCTTATATAACTTGTCTCCTCCCGGGTGTACTGAATAAGGTGTGTTGTGGCCTTCTTCCATCAACTTTTTCTTCACTTCCTCACATTTCTGTGGTACACACCATCGACCTTTATACCTCAAGCTCCTATCTTCGTGAATTTTGAAGTCTATAGCTTTTCCTTGCTTAATTTTCTCACGAATCCTTTCCAACTTCACATCTCCCTCTTGGTTCTCTTGAATCTCCTCGAATATTGTTGGTTAGATACTCAGATTCGCAAAAATACCTGCTGGTACTCCCCATTCCACGACTTCTAAATTTAATTTCGCCATTTCTCTACATAACTCATTAGCTACTACTAACGAGTTTAATCCATGACTAGTTTTACGACTTAGAGCATCCACAACCACATTTGCTTTCCCTTCGTGGTATTGTATGTCTAGATCGTAATCCATCGTATACTCTAGCCATCTCCTTTGACGAGAGTTCAAATCCTTTTGGGTGAAAATGTACTTTATGCTCTTATGGTCTGTGTAAATTCTACATTTCACTCCATACAAATAATGGCGCCAAATTTTCAGTGCAAAAATGATGGCGGCTAATTCCAAATCATGGGTCTGATAGTTTACCTCGTGTGTTTTTAGATTTCTTGATGCGTATGCAATCACCTTTCCATTTTGCATAAGCACACACCCCAAACCATTCTTTGATGCATCACTATATACATCATACAGTCCACTATCATCTGGAAGTGTAAGCATTGGTGCTGTAACTAATTTGTATTTTAAGAGTTGGAACGCCTCTTCACACTTCTCATCCCATTCAAACTTCTTGTCCTTCTTCATTAGAGTAGTCATAGGTTTAGCAATTTTGGAAAAATCCTTAACAAAACGCCTGTAATACCCTGCTAAACCTAAGAAACTTCTCACATCAGATACTGTTTTTGGTGTCGGCCAACTCTTAACAGCTTCTATTTTGGCTGGGTCTACCTCTACTCCATCCTTGGATACAAAGTGTCCTAAGAAGGCTACCTTCTCCAACCAAAACTCACACTTAGAGAACTTTGCATAAAGATGGTTTTCTCTCAATGTTTGCAGAATTGCCCTTAGGTGTTCTACATGCTCTTCTTTGTTCTTTGAGTACAAAAAAATGTCATCTATGAACACCACTACAAACTTATCCATAAATTGATGAAGCACTCTATTCATCAAATCCATAAAGATTGCTGGAGCATTCGTCAATCCAAAAGACATAACTGTAAACTTGTAGTGTCCATATCTTGTCCTACATGCCGTTTTAGGGATGTCCTCATCAGCAACCCTCAAATGGTGATATCCAGACCTCAAGTCAATTTTGGAAAACACTACGGCACCCTTTAGTTGGTCAAATAGATCATCCATTCTTGGTAAGGGATACTTATTCTTTATGGTCACCTTATTTAATTCCCTGTAATCAATGCACAGTCTCATGCTTCCATCCTTTTTCTTCACAAATAGAACTTGGGCTCCCCAAGGAGAGGCACTTGGTCTAATGTATCCCTTTTCCAGTAAATCCTGCAACTTTTCCTTCAACTCACTCATTTCTGCAGGTGCCATTCGATATGGTGCCTTGGATATAGGGGCTGTTCCGGGAACTAAATCTATGGTAAAGTCGATTGCTCTCTTAGGTGGCATTCCTGGAATTTCCTCTGGAAATATATCTAGGTATTCATTTACTACTTCTATGTCCCCTGGATTCGTCACTTGTTCATGGTCCATATTCCTGACACTGCAGAAATATACTAGATGCGCCTTCTTCATGTACTTTGCTAACTTTAGCACTGAAATTAACCTTGGGCACTTAGTTTTACCTTTCATCCAGTATGTCACCGACTCATTACCACTTGTGACCATCTTCACTTTTTGTGATCTACAACTAATCTCAGCATTAAACGAACTCATCCAGTCCATTCCCAAAATAAGGTCAAAGTCACTCAGCCCAAACTTAATAAAGTCAGACAGGAATATCTTGCCTTCTATTTCTAAAGGCACGTTCCGAAAAGTTTTGGTACAATTCACTACCCCACCTGTCGGGATGGTTATAGGTAAATCTACTGCCTCTACTGTTTTGAAGCAGTCCTTAAGTTTTGAAACAATACCCTTAGAAACAAAAGAAATAGTTGCACCAGAATCAAACAATACTTTAACAGGAATAAAGTTAATATAAAAAGTACCAGTGATAACATCTTTCGTGGCCTCTGCCTCGTGCCTACTTAAAACGTTCAGTTTCCCTGCAGTTCCTCCCTTTTGCTGGATGTTACTATTGTTGGTGTTACCGTTTCTCACCCCATTCTGCTGCACTCCCTTATTCCCAGAAAAATTGTTGTTGTTCCCTTGGAAATTCTTCTGGTTTCCTCCTGAGTTATAGTTTTTCTGTTTATTCCCATTAGCATTCTTAGAGTAACACTCATACTCCCTATGCCCCAGTTTGTTGCAAGCTCGACAAGCAACCAAATTGCCTTCACAATCCCTCCCAGGGTGATTGTTCCTACACCTCTTGCAGAAGTAAATCCTTCCATTCTTTTTATTTCCCTGGTTATTGTTTCTAGCCCCTCCATTGTTGGTACATCCCCCTTGACGGTTATTATTCTGGAAATTATTATTATTGGCGAAATTATTATTATGGTGGTACTTCTGCTTCTTAAAACCATTATGGTTTCCCTGTTGGTTTCCAGAAACTTGTCCCACTTCCTTCCTCTTCTCTCTTCCTTCTATTTCAGCTAACTCTTTCTTCTTCTTTTCCTCTAGAGCATAAAGGTGTGCGACCCTTCCATATACTTCATCTAGGGTCTCAAATACCTGCCCGCACAGCTTCAACTACAGATCAGTAGTTAACCCACTCTCAAACTTCCTAACTTTTGCTTTCTCCATAGAGACGGATCCTTCAGAAAAACGGGATAACTCAATAAACTTGGTGTAATATTCCGTAACTGTCATCTTGTCCATCCTAAGGTTTGAAAATTCCTCAGCCTTCTGCTTCTGCAAAAAGCTAGGTTAAAATTTGTCTCTCACTTTTTCTTAGAATTTGGTCCAGTTGAACCCAAGTAATGCTCTAATGGTAGCCTCGTTTTGTTGCCACCAAAGGTCAGCTTCACCCCTCAGATAGTAGGTAGCACAACCTACTTTGGAGTTTTCAGGGCATCCCACATCTCCAAACAGTTTCTCGAATTCCCTTAACCAATTTTCCAACACAACAGGATCAGGCTCGCCCTGATAGGTTGGTGGCTTGCTCTGCGCCACCTTTTTAAAGAGCTCCCCTTGAACATCCCCGTTACCAGTTGAGTTCCTTGCCAATTGTTGGGCAACCGCTGCCAATTGCCTCACTACATCATTCAAATCATTTCCACCAATACTTGAACTTCGTCCCCCTGCCATTTGGTTTCTTCTGAATATAGGACAAGGATAACTATTAGAAATGGCTATGTTTAGCTCTCAAGAAGAACACCCGTATATATTTAACGAGTTTTTAAACATTTACAGTAAAATTTGAAGCTAACAATTTGGGATAACAATTGCTAAAAAAACCCTTAATGTAGCTTTATCAATTAATATTGATTGCTAACCAACCATGCATTTAATAAAGCATCACAATAAATATAAAAATAATTCCCATGGACGTTTGCGGTTTATAAATGTTTGTTGGAGATAAGTTGCTTGGAATGGTGATTACTGGAATAATGGTGTGATATGGAATATTTGTAAAACAAAAGAATTTATAAATAAAAATTTATCAAAGAAATAAATAAGGTTTATTAATTAAAATAGACTGAAGATATTAAAAAAAAAAGTGTGTTCCAAAAACTGATGTGGTAATGCCACTTATTTGCTAAAACTGAAATAACAAATAAATTTTTAAAATAAAGAGTATGAACTCGTGGCGAGGAAAGTCATAAGATTTAATCCTTTCGAACGTTGTCCCTTTTGTCGGTGGATTGCTTGTAGCTTGAAGGATCGAAGTTAGAATCATTTTACTCCTCCATTGGTTCAGGTGTCTTAGGTTCAGGTTCTACTGGAACAAACTCCCCTTCTTCTTCCTCATCCGATGAAATATCTATAATTATTGGATTTGGAGGTGGGTTTGGATCAGAAATGTCCATAAGTGAACTATTACCCTCTTGTTGTTCTCCATTCTCTGCTGGATTACCCCCCGACGAAGAAGAAGAAGAAGCGGAATTTTCTGGTTGTTGATTTGGAGGAGGATTGTTCTCTGCTAGGTTATCAAAGTAGTAGTCAGGGTAGGGAAGGTTTAAGTGCTGACAATAAACTTTCTCCACCCTTACGAGATATTTGCTTAAGAAAATATAGTCTGCATACCACTGGCCATAATAGTCTCTGTATTTATGGTAATTTGGGATGTCTCCTGAAAGATAAAAATCAGAAAATCTTTGTTTGACAGCAAAATAAGGGGGCTCCTTTGGAAACAATGGACAATCATTGCCGAAATACGATCAGGGGTGTCATAAACTTTCTTTTGTAGGACATTGCTCATGTAGGAACAAAAGTATCTGATCTTTTCTACAAAGTCATAGGGGTGTTCATTATTTTTCTTTACGAGAGATCCCATTTGGGTAAACTTGCTAGGAAAGATTGGCATCCTGTAGAGAAAAGGTTTAGAAAAGATTTCTTTTCCCTAAAGAAATAAAATAAAAAAAATGAAATAAATAATACAAAGTTCAGTGTTCAATCATACAATCTGAAGAATCACATAAAATAATACATATATTGCATGCTTTCATCACAAACATTTAGTCATACAACATGCTTGAACACCCTAAAATAAAATTTATGCACATAGGTAAGAAATTAAAATCTAGCCTATATGCCCTTTTCTCTTCTACCCAAGCTCACCAACATATTAATAAAAGCTTTTAACACATAATTCTTATCTCAATCCTTGGTCCCTGCAAAATTAACAAACTAAAAATATTTTACTCTGCTAAAAAAAAATAAAATTAAATTATAGGGAAGGGGCCAAATTTTCGGCCTTCACAAAAAAAAAGAAAAAAAATAAATTTCGGACACTAAAAAAAATTTCGAGTGTCCCTAAAAAATTTTCGGACCAAAATAAATAAAAAAATAGAATGAAATAAAAAAAAAAAAAAATCCGGCCCTCTTAATAAAATAAAATAAAATCGGAATGAAATTGACATTGTAAAATTAAATCAGCACTTGGCCAAGTTTAAATCATAATAAAAACGTTTTCGTGTTAGTGGTAATTTAAAATCTCAACCTAAGCTCCCAGATACCACTTTGTAACACCCTAGAAATTCCTTTCTTTTAAGTACACACTTTACTCTTTTTAAAATACGTTTTAGAAATATCTAAGACATTACTGCCACCGTGAAAACGGCTAAGGCAACTATCAAAGATACACAGCGGAAGACTTGAAAACCAAAACTATTTAAATAACACAATTTAAAAACGAAACCAACGAAAGTAAAGTTGAAAATCAACAAAACCAAAGTCAAATAAAATCCACTACAACTTGGAACCATTTAAGGCCCTTATTCAAAACCGAAACAACCAAACCTTTGTGTTAGTCCATAAAGTAATATAATAAAATATTCAATGCATAAAACACATCATATCCTAATGGAAGCTAGCATGATTCTCTCTTCACTTATGCCCTGTCATGAACATGCTTCAATACCTGAAAAGTGTATCTCTACTTGCCCGCACTACTCTCTATTAAAATGGATCATCGTAGGGCTAAGATAAAGACATGGCCAGACACAAACAACACACACAATCAGCAAAGTTGAGTACATAAGCGTAATTAAACACACTAACATGCATTCTCCTATCATCACACACACTTACCTCATTGCACCTATTTACAAGCACACACAACAATCAACGAGACACTTTAACTCACTAAATAATTCATTTAGCGTTGATTACGCATCGAACGGGTTTCCAACTATACCTCTCCCAATAAATTGGGGTTTACTGACACGGAAGCTAACCGTGCCAGCAACAAACCTGTGCCACACATAGGTGGCGGAATTCCAGCGCATAATAATAATAAAAAGGAATATACAGCGTCCTGTACTCCGTTAGAAGTTATGATCAAATATAAAGTCACATAACTCCCCCCATATGTTCATACTCAAGGTATATACGTTCCAAGAGTTTAGAATGTTTTTATTGTTATGTATATGAGTAATCACCAAGTCTAAACCTGTAAATCACGTAAAGTGCAAGATGGATGAGCAATAAAATCCACTACAAATTGGTGCACTTCTAGGGTAATGACAATCAGGGTTGGGGTACAAGGGGTATTAGCCGTGTACTTTTCTCGAGGCCGTCTGATCTACGAGGCTCTTATTTTCAAACATATTTTTTTAAAACTAGGAGTTAGGTGAGATCTCATACTAACTAAGGTCACGGAGTCGCGCCCGTGGTTGTTGGATGTTTATTGATGTTTTCGAAAGGAGGCATGGGTTTTTTCTTTTATTGATGTTCCAAATGGGACATGGGTTGGACAACCTTGTTTATCGCTAAATCCAATGAAATAAATAAATAAGTTAGTTAATATTAACTAATGAAGACTTAATAAATTTGATGGTTGAGTCATGTGCCGAGTCTATAAACTAATGATGCGTAATGGTTGATTATTAGTAGCATGTTAGGGATTTCTTTTATGTTTTGCAGCTTGTATGTACTCATCTTTGCTGATTGCGTGCTTTTGTGTGTGTCTTTCTTTGGTCATGGCCTTTGCCTTTCAATGACCCTGTGACGATCCAATTTTTACACTTGTAACATTGGAGAGCAGATTAACCACAGGTTCTTACATATGCAGCATTCGCATCATGGTTGTGGAATTTTGAGTGAAGAATTGGTTATTATTCGCAGTTTATTTTTTTTCATAAGTTTAAATTTATTTAAACTCTGGTTTTATTTATTTACTACTTTTGTGGGGTTTTGAATAAGGGCGTTTATAGTTCCAAAATGTATGATTTAATTTGGTTTTGGTTATTGGTTTTGGAACTTATTTATAACTGAGTTAGTATTTCCGCTGCTATTTTCTAATAAAGCCTTAACGTTTGAACACGTGGCGGTAGCACGCCAGTAATTCTCTTGGATTTTCTTCAAGGTATTTACAGGTTTTACGAGAGAATTATTGGGGTGTTACATCAGGCTCTTTGTCTTAGGGTGCACATGTTAGGCCGACAGGCCAAGGAGGCGTGACATCGGCTCCTTTAAGGGGTGGTGGGAAATACGAGGTTGGCTCATTGTCGCGGCAGCCGTAGCAGCCTCAGCTATTGGCGATTCAGCATCAAGGTGAGCCTGGATGGGCTGGCCCAACTTTGTCGATTGATCGAGGGTTAGCTAGGTCATTAAGCTACTACCCTAATCAAATTAATCATTTATAATACCTAAACCTACACAAAACTAGTTAGTGGCAAGTAAAGAGTCGAACCACTAGGGAAGCACACTAATTCAACATCAATAATCACTAATGCAAGAGTAAAAAGGGGATTGTTTTTGTTGGTTTTGTTGAGTAAGAACATCAAAACTATAAATAAGCAAGAAAATGATGATTAAAATCAAAGGAAAATGACGCTAGGGATACGGGGGTGTCCAATATGATTAGAAAGAGGGGAATAATGGTGATTATCATGAAACACATGCCAAAGCACATAAGATTTTACCTAAACAATTCAATCTCATGCAATAGTCTAGGCAAATCAATGAAAGAGGTCTACACTAATAAGGATCATTCTCATGCCACTTATTAGTTACAATAAAATCAAGAGAATAAAGAAGCAAAATCCATAAATACTCCACTTTAATAACTCAATCTCAAGCAATCATTAAAATAAAGATGATCTTAATCCAGTTCAAATCACTTTCATGCATTTAAACTAGAAAACATCAAATAGAGTGCAACAATAATCTCCAGCTATTAAAAATCATGTCTTTCATCAATTTATGGCAAAAGTTCAATCCAACCATCATCATTAATCCAATATCAACTCATATCTTCCACCCCCTTCCTCTAGAAAAAAGATTACCCTAGAGAAAGGAGATTAAACATAATATCAACACTAGAAACAAACTCAAGAAACTTAAAACAAAACATGATTAAAAACAATGAAAACAATAATAACTAGATGAACTAAAAAGATTAACAAAAATAAGGAACAATAAAGCAAATAAATAAAACTAAAGGAAAGGATTAGAGTTACTAAAGAAAAGGATTAGAGATTACTAAAGAAAGGATTAATGAAAGATGAAAACTTGACGTCTTGCTTGATTGAAGATTAAACTTGAACAAGTTGATTACCATAAGGAAATTAAAGTAACAATCTACTTTCTCTCTCTAAAATTATCTAATCTAACCCTAAGAGAGAGAGAAGCTCTCCCAAAACTAGAGAAAAAAGGTCTAATGATCTCCCCCCAAGTCCCGTCTAAAAACAAGCCTCGAATATAAACGGATACACGCAAAAACGCTGAACAGGGCTCGCTATGCGCCCGCGCAAGGGAGTGTGCGCCCACGCAAGGAGGCTGCGCGCCCGCGCCTTTGTGGGTTGGGGCTTGCTGGCTGAGTTGCGCGCTCGCGCGCCTTGGTTGTGCGCCCGCGCAGAGTTCGCTTACAACCCGCGCAAATCTCTCTGCCTCGATTCTGAAATTTACATCCTTTTGCGCGGGTTCTGACAGGGCTGCGCGCCCGCGCACTATGGCCGCGCTCTCGCGCACATTTTGCGCTCCCTTGCACCTTGCTTCTTCGATTATACTCTTGCGCTTACTTGTCCTCTTCTTTGCAATCTAAGACTTCAAATACCTAAGCACAATCACCAAGGGAAGAAAGAAGGTAAAGGCAACGGTGAAAACACGCAATAAACGGGTGCATTTAAGCATATTTGCGATTTCATCCAAAACACATCGAGACATGTATGAAAGCATTATTTGAACAAAACAACTATAAAACACCTCAAGACAAGCTAAATCAAAGCATAAACCCTAAGCATGACATAAATGTCACATATCAAACTAAAAACATAAAATATAAAAATAGAAAATAAGAGAAATTTAAATAAATTAACAAAATTAGCTAAAAACTATAAAAAAAAAAGTACTAAAATACATAAAATAGAGAACAAATAAGGAAAATAAGAAAAAGAGTAAAATAAAGCGTAAAACTAGGGAAACTAATAGAAACTAAACTAGAAAATAAGCATAAAAATACCCTAAAAGTGACATAAAAGTCACTTATCATCGATCCCGACTATCGGTGATCCTAGAGCTAGCGAGGGGCATACCCCACGGTCTGCTTTGTTCTTTGACACTTTGGGAGTTCCTCCTCATTTGCGTCCTCCCACAACACACTTGGACCCGTGTTTATTGTTATTTGACTTTGTAGGACTTTGCTATTTTGCATTATATGACTCTATGTTAGACATACTGTATATACAAACTTGTTATGCTTATTTTATCTTTGCATTTTTATTTTTCATCTTACGTGCATATGAGTGTGTGAAAAAATTGTGACAAATTTTGCGTAAAAATTTTGGTCATTTTTATTATCAATGGAGGGTATCCGACTTTCTTCCCCCAAAGAAAAAATGAAAAATAAAATAATTTTTTACTAAAAGAAGCCTAAAATTAACTGGAAAAATGTTAGAGGAAGTGTTGGATAAAGCTTTGGTATAAGAGGTCAAAACCGTAAAGTCATTGTACAAAATCTAGTCTTTGTAAAAAAAAACTTGGTTTGCATAGCACACAAAGCTGTCGTGTTGGCTCTCTGTCGCCAGACGCTAGCCTTTTTCGTCAGGCGATAGACTTTGTCGCTAGGCGTTGCTGTAGAAACCCATTTGTGTCTCACCAGAACCAAACCCAGTGATAAGTACATTTCACGTCGAATCATAATCAAATGAGGTGAAAGTCTAGTGTTGCGGATAGTTTTTATTTTCTTTCTCTCTGTTTTTGACAACCTATTTTAAGAAAACGGCCAATCCAGTTTAGTTTGGTCCATGGAAAGGGTCCAATAATGATGTGGTTAGGTCGGGTTTAAAAAGAGCTTTCCAACGATATACTATAAGCCCGATTCCGATGAATAGAAAGGAAGTTATAGCCAAATTACTAAACTGGGCCCTGTTTGATATTTATGTGCGGCCAATTGATCTAGAGGAGGGCCTAATATTGATTTATCATTTGGGTTTTTCACCATATACCCCTGAGTTTTTTGTTTATTCACTATATACCCATGAAGTTTATAAAATTCATCATATACCCTCAAATTTTCACAAATATACATCATACACCCTGATGACTAATGATTATTACCTATGTTAATTATTAGGGTTACTTATGACCCAAAACTACCGTTAATACATTCCCCCACCTCCAAAATCACCCACATTTCTTTTTCTCACCTTCAAAACCACGCCAAATTTCTTTTTTTCTATCTCAAAATCGATTATACGGGTATGATTATTTAGATTTGGAGTGGTGTCAAGGATAGGACAAAGGAGAGGAGTGGTTTCAGGGATGAAAGGAGAAATATAATGTGATGTAGATACATAACTAATCAAATTCCACTCATTTTTTTGTCGTCAGGGGTATATGGTGAATTTTTGTAACAATTCATAAGTATATGGCGAATTTGACAATTTTCATGAGTATATGGTGAATAAATAAAAAACTCAGGGGTATGTGATGAAAAAACCGTCTATCATTCCTAATGCAATTAGGATTGGTTATAGTCTTCTAGATTCATCAAGAAGGTTCTTTTCATTCCTCATTTAATTAGCATTGATAAATTGACTATAATTGACTTTTTAGAGTTTTAATCAGATGAAAAAACCGTTTATCATTCCTAATGCAATTAGGATTGGTTAGAGTCTTCTAGATTCTTCAAGAAGGTTCTTTTCATTCCTCATTTAATTAGCATTGATAAATTGACTATAATTGACTTTTTAGAGTTTTAATCAGAATAAAAGAAGTGTTTTTAAGGAAAATACAATTTTGCCCTCTCGTACGGTTAAATTTTATCAAAATAAGAAAATGCGTGGAAAATCATTTCCAGCGCCATACGACAAGACCAGCGTCTAGCGACATACCTAGCGTTTGGCGCTACACTCCAGCGTTTTGGCGACAGGTGTGTGTTTGGCGTTGCGGTCGTGTTTTTATTCTTTTCGAAACTCTAATTCGTTTTTTATCATATCCGGCTGATTTTATCTCAAAATAGCCTTCTGAAACCTTCGTTTTATTATCAATTCTCTCTATTACCAACTCTCATTCAGAATCTCTTGATTACTCTCTCTCTCTCTCTCTCTTTTCTAAACTAGCCTTTTGCGTACAAAATTCCGCATTCATAAGATCTAGAAACATCTAGCCAAGTTCGAAGTTGCCTTCGCCCTAGACATGAAAAGTTTTAATTTCTGAGGGTTTAGTCCCAAAACTCTATTTCAATAATTTAATTTAATTGTTTGTTTATTATTTTCCTTGAAGTTACTAACGCGTGTATTTTGTTATTAGAAAGAGGTATGAGGCATTCAAGTAAGTGGTTTAATTGATTTTATTGATATTATGATTTAGAAATCATGCTAGGTTGTTATTTTTTCTTCCTAGTATCATGTTTATGGTAATAACTATAATTGCTAATATGAAATATGACAATTGTGATTCCTGTGATGCTTCCTATTTTCTTCCAAATATTTAGGTTAATATCATGTTAGGGTTAAAGCTTTGATCTTTAATGTTTTGTGACATGCCAAGGTTTGTTATTAATCTTGTTAGTATTATGCTTAGGATCTTGCTATTTTTATTATGCGTTAACATGATTATGATTATTTTCATGATTATTTTTATTGTTTTCATTATAATTATGATTTGGATCATGATTATTATTATTATTATTATTATTATTATTATTATTATTATTATTATTATTATTACTATTATTATTATTATTATTATTATTATTATTATTATTATTATTTTTATTATTATTATTATTATTATTATTATTATTATTATTATTATTATTATTATTATTATTATTATAATTACTGTTATGGATATGATTATCATTTTGCTTGATGCTTATTTATTGTTATTTCTTGATCATGTCTTGTATGCGTGTTTAAAGTGAATTTGTACTTGTAATCACGCTTAATAAGATAATTAATAATCTTGTTTAGGGTTAATATGATTGTAATTCAAGTGATCGCCAATAATTGTTTGTTTGTGCATTAATATTCAACCAACATAGATAAACAGGTTTAGGGTAAACCTATTGATTCCATGTTAGTCAGAAAGCACACATGAATACGATCAGAATAAAGTAGAGGCCTATTAATAGGGCAGGTTCAATCTCTTTTATGTTGGATTTATACCTTCATCCCCGAACTTCCAGTCATGGTTCAAGACCTATTAGAGTTGACGATCTTCTTGATCGTTAAGAGGTGTAACCTTCACCTTGTGAACGATACAAGTAAGTTCCCAAAACATGTTGGCGACTCTTTTGCTATATCTTCTTCCCCTTTGAACGCCACCGTACTTTAGTGTATGATCACATTGGGGTTCAAGATAGGGATAACGCTTGAAATATTCTCTACAGTTTTTAGCGACTCCACTAGGGAGGATTTTTAAGTATTTCATGTGCGTAATTTTGATTAACATTATTGTCATATGCATAAAAATATCTCATTAGAAAGACCATCCGTAATGAGTTAAAATTATAGGTTCGAAATAATGCTAAGAAAAACTGGAAAATTTTATCGAGCACAGAAAGATGCTGAGGCATGTAGGAATTGGCGTAAGAAAACAGAGTCTGTCGCCAATGATTTGACTCTGTCGCCATGCGACAAAACCAAATTGCGGAAACGACCTCTGTTCGTTGGCGCCAAGTTCTTCCAATACTAAGTTAGAAATATGCGTTCTAATTTTGACTAGGTTTTAGCACTGTTTGCTCGATCCTACTTCCTGATTGAGTTTTTCTCACTTTTTTGAAACCCATATCTGGTTTACATATGGACATAACCCTCCGGGAATTCATGCTCCATCTACCTGATTAAACGCTATGTGCAACAAAGGGTACATCCGAGAATGTTGAATTCACCAAACCATGGAAGCGAGTTTTTAACTTGCGGTGTCCCATCCACTCGCGCCAACACTTTAAAAGTTAAGGCTTCCGCGCGGTGCATCTTTACAATTAACCATGGACCCTCTTTGACTAACCCATATCCCAAACATTAGAGAACTATAGCCATGGTTAGGTTTCAAACTCATTGCATCATATTGTGCCTTTTTGACTAATTGTGCATTATTTGTTGTACATACTCTATGTGTTTTTCCTAACCGTTTGTTTGACATGTGTTTAAGACTCACTAAACAGATTAATGACTAAAAGGACTTTGCCTGATTAATTAATTAATTTGAGTAATTAAATTCTAATAATTTAATCGGAATTGACTTAGTACGACTTTAGGCATGTCCCGTAGAGTAATAATACCGAAAGCAATCCTAGATCAACGTTCCAGCAATGTCGCCACGATTTGGATTACAGCGACACACTTTGTTGTGCAGTGCCTGGCGACAGCTCTGTCGTCTGGCGCTACACTGCAAAGTGCGGCGACAGTCATGTTGTTTTGGCGACAGTTTAGTATTTTGCTCGAGTCATCACTATGAGTCTAATTAAACAGTTTGCTAATCAATTCGATTAATTCTTTAATAGCGGTACCTTTGTTAAATTCTTAGTTGAGTCTAGGCACCAAGTTCCATGGTCTTACACAAGAGTCAATGCATGTCACATGCACTCACAATATAAAGCACACACTAATATATATTTACACTTTGACCATGTTTAAGAGAGTCTTGTATGGGCGTGTTTTCCGTCATTTTTTTTAGGAGGGTAAGTCGGATATTAATCCTGCAATTAAATCACTTGTTTGAACCCTATACTTGATTCCCAAAAATATACACCTTATGTTTTTTTTTTCTTTATAAACCCGTAAAGTCAAAGTCAATTTGAGTCAATTCATTAAAATAAATGGTTTAATTTACAGCGCGTGGTCAAGAAACGAAGGGAGTTTGATCAAAGAAAACCTTTTCATTCAAGTAAACTTTTTGACAAACCAATCGCTCGAAAAAGGAAAGCTAAGAAGATAATGGCAACTCAGGAAGAAGTCAATGAACTTAAGAATCAATTGACCGACATAACTGATGTGTTGAAGGCTTTAATTCTTCAAATTAATGATCATCTGAAGCAACAACGGATGGAACTCATGCAAGAAAGCTTGAGCAAGCTATCAAGTGACTATAAGTTTTAGGGCATTAGTTCACAAGGGGTCTAGGTGGAGAAGGAGCTTCTTCCGTAGAAGTTCAATGCCAACGACATCCCAAAATTCATGGCAACTGACAATACTTATTTTCATCTAAGAGCTTTTGAAACATTAATGAGTATTAAGGGTATTGATAAGTGTAGACACCCATTTGTGTCTGCCCAAAACCAAACCCGGTGATGAGTACCTTTTCACGTCGAATTGTAATCGAATGAAGTGAAAGTGTGGAAAGTCTAGTGTTGTGGATAGTTTTAATTTCTTTTCTCTTCTCTCTCTTTTTGAAAAACCTATTTTAAGAAAACAGTCAATACAGTTTGGTTGGTTTATGATATGGGTCTAATAATAGTGTAGTTGTATAGGGCTTGAAAAGAGCTTTCCAACGATATAATATAAGCCCAATTTCAATGAATATTGAGGAAGTTATGGCCAAATTACTAAACTGGGCCCGGTTTGAGCCTTATATGCGGCCCAATGATGTAGGGGAGGGTCTAATATGGATTTATCATTCCTAATGCAATTAAGAATGGTGTTATTCTTCTAGATTCTTCTAGAAGGTTCTTTTCATTTCGTAATTCAATTAGCATTGATAAACTGACTTTTGTTGACTTTTTAGAGTTTTAATCAAAATAAAGGAATTTTTTGAGGAGAATACGATTTTATCCTCCTGTACGATAAATTTTTATCTGATTTTAGAAAACGCGTCAGAAGTTTAGTTAACGCCAAACGCCAGTCATTAGCGCCTGACGCTAAGTTTGGCGCCTAGCGCTAGCGTTAGCGCATGGCATTAATGTCAGCGTCTGGCGCTAACCTCGTTTTTGCGCGTCAGAACTTTGTTTTGATTTTTTTATCTTTTTGGCTGATTTTCTCTATAAATAGCCTTCTAAACACTTCGTTTTCATTCATCAATTCTCATCTACAATCATCTACAATACAGAATCACCAACTCTCATCAAGAAATTCTTGATTCTCTCTCTCTTTCTAAGCCTATTCTTTTACAAACACAATTCCTTATACATTAGCACTAGAAACACCTAGCCAAGTTTGAAGTTGCCTTCGCCCTAGACGTGATAGGTTTAAATTTCTAAGGGTTTGGTCCCTAATCTTTATTTCAATTATTTAATTTAATTGTTTTGTTTATTATTTTTCTTAAGGGTACTAACATGTGTATTTTGTTATTAGAAAGAGGTACGAGGCATCCAAGTAAGTGCTTTAATGGTTTAATTGTTATTATGATGTAGAAATCATGCTTAGGTTGTTATTATGATTCCTAATGCTATGTTAGGGTAATTTGATCTTCCTAGTATCATGTCTAGGGTAAATTTAATATCAAGTATGATTAAAAGTATGATGTCTTTTATGTTCTTCATAATATTTATGATTGTTAGTATCATTTTAGGGTTAAAGCTTTGATTTTTATTGTTTAGTGACATTCTAGGGTTTGTTATTAATCTTGTTAGTATCATGCCTAGGGTCTTACTATTATTATGCTTTAACATGAATATTATTATAATTATTATGACGATGATTTGTGATTATTATTATTGTTATTATAATAATTGTTATGATTTGCGATTTATTATGTTGCTTTATATTTATTGTTATTGCTTGATCACACCTTTTATGCATGTTTAAAGGGAATTTGTACTTGTAATCACGCTTAATAAGATAATTAATAATCTTATTTAGGGTTAATATGATTATAATTCAAGTGATCACCAATAATAGATTTTTTTGTGCATTAATATTCAACCAACATAGATAAACAGGTTTAGGGTAAACCTATGATTGCATGTTAGTCAGAAAGCGCACATGAATACAATCAGAATAAAGTAGAGGCCTGTTATTAGGGCAGGTTCAATCTCTTTTAGGTTGGATTTGTACCTTCATCCCTGAACTACCAGTCATGGTTCAAGACCTATTGGAGTTAACGATCTCTTGGATCGTTAAGGGGTGTAACCTTCACCCAGTGAACGGTTTACAAGTTCCTAAAACTTGTTGGCGACTCTTTTGCTCTATCATCTTTTCCTTTGGATGCCACCGTACTTTAGTGTATGATCACTGTGGGGTTCAATCTAGGGATAACGCTTGAAATATTCCCTACAGTTTTTGGCGACTCCACTATGGAGGATTTCTATTTCAATTCCTGAAATTTATTTCGGCAATGGTTTAGAATGAGTGGATGAGACTCGAAAAGTTCTAAGTATTTCATGTGCGTAATTTTGATTAAAATTATTGCCATATGCATAAAAAAAGATCTCATTTTAAAGACCATCAATAATGAGTTAAAACATAGGATTTTTACACGTAGGAAATTTGAGGAATATCTTTCACAACTAGAATCGAAATAACACTGCGCAAAACTGGAAAATTTTACCGAGCACAGAAAGCTGCTGAGGCATGTAGGAACTAGCGTCAGCGAACAAAGATTAGCGCCAGTATTTTGACTTTAGCGCCAGACGACAGCCTCTGTCGCCAAGCGCTAAAGCTAAAAAGTGGCGCTGGCCTCTGTTTGTTGGCGCCAAGTTCTACCAATACCGAGCCAGAAATATGTGTTCTAATTTCAACTAGTTTTTAGCATTGTTTGCTCAATCCTACTTCCTGATTGAGTTTTTCTCACTTTTCTGAAACCAATATGTGTTCTACATATGGACATAACCCTCTGGGAATTCATGCTCCATCTACCTGATTAACGCTCTGAGCAATAAAGGGTACATCTAAGAATGTTGAATTCACCAAACCATGGAAGCAAGTTTTTAACTCGCGGTGTCCCATCCACTCGTGCCAACCCTTCACGGTTTGGCTTCCGGAAAATTAACCATGGACCCTCTATTGACTAACCCATATCCCGAACTTGAGAGAACTAGATTCATGGTTGGGTTGCAAACTCATTGCATCATGTTGTGCCTACTTAACTAATTGTGCATTTTTTATTGTGCATTCTCTATGTGTTTTTTCCGAACCGTTTGTTTGACTTGAGTTCAAACAAAATAAGCTGCTGAATGGCTAAACAAACTTTGCTTAATAAATTAATTAATTTTGGTAATTAAAGTCTAATAATTTATTAGAGTTGACTTAGTACGACGTAGGGCATACCCTGTAGAGTAATAATACAGAAAGCAGTTCCAGATCAATGTTCCAGCATTGGCGCTGCGATTTGGACTGCAGCGCCACTCTGTGGAGTGTAGCGCCTGGCGACAGCTCTGTCGTCTGGCGCTACACTACACAGTGCGGCGCCAGTCCTGTCGTTTTGGCGACAGTTTGGTATATTGCTCGAGTCAACACATTGTGTCTAATTGAACAATTTGCTAATTAATTCGATTAATTTAATTAATAATAATGCCTCGTTAAGTCTTTGCTTGAGTCTAGTCACATAGTCTAGTAACATGGTCATGATAAGAGTCTTAACATGTCACCTACACTCACTAGTCTTAGCACACACTTTGTGTTTTAGGTGTTTTTGTCCCTCGGGAGAGTTACAACACGAAGACTGATCCGGAATGAGCTGTACCTACAAAACAAACGGAGACACCTGTTGGGTAGTGCTCCACCTCCGACGATCAAGTTAGTAACTTGAAAAAGAATAAAGGGTACGGAAATTAAGGTGGGTATCTGCTCGGATTCCAAGCTCAGGTGTTTCTCTGATGTAAGAGAATGCAGGTATATTCAATGGTTAAACGTGCCCTCAATATGAGGGATATCTCCCTATTTATAGGGTCTTTGGGAATTGTGCCCCTGATTAGGTCACTGAACTCTAATCATTGGTGGGCTGCGTCGTTTTGCGACGTTCTCGGGATTTGGGCCTAAAGGCCGCCTTTTCCCTTGATTTCTGGAAGGACACGTGTCAAGCAGGGATTGGTCCATTTTAAACCAATCTAGGGCTGACACGTGTCACCCTCTGATTTGGCCACGTGGCAGGGTGAAATTACCCTAAACATTTGCCCCTCACAGATGTGACGTGGCACGCCACGTGGCATTTGTGACACATGTCACGCTCCAGCTGGCGGTAATTTTACCGTTACTGAGTAACCGTTCACCTTTCGGGTAAATTACGGAAATGCCCCCATATTTACCCTCTATATATAGCCGTTTTACCCTCATAATTTTCTACGTTTACAAAAATTTTCTAGAGAGAAAAACTTTGAGAGAGCAGAAGTCATCCGTTTGAGTCAGGCGCGAGCAAGAAACTTTGTTCTTCTGCAACCCAGCTGGACCTGCTTTCCTTCAGATATCAAATCCAAAGGTACCGTCTCTGTCTCTCTCAGCTCTTTTCTTTTTTCACCGCTTGTACATATTTCTTGCAATAAATGGATGCATCACCAACACACACGGCACAACCTAGATTAGAGTCCAGCCGGTCACCGGGGACGGCTGAGTCTAGGACAGGAAGTGCCGGCTCGGGGTGTTGGGACCACCCTTTGCCATGGATTCCGACCAGTTATGTGTCTGTGCAAGACACCATGGCTCGGACAATGTAGATGGCCACTGATCCAAATTACAGAAGCGAAGGCTCAGGCGGCCATACGCCCGAGGGAGAAACGTCTGGTCAGGGAGACCAGACGGCTCTGGAGAGATCCCCTCCGCGCGCCCTTTCAACCCCTACTGACTCTTTCTTGGAAGAGTGTGACCAAGGCGGCGACGAGGCCGCCTCTGCCCCCATGGACCAAAGTGAGGGGGAGACGGAGAGTGACAGCTCCGCCTCTACCTCTGAGAGCAGCGAAGACTTGCCCCCTCTTCCGGATAGCGAGGAGGAAGAATGGAAAAAGTAGAGTGAGAAGGACGATCCCTTCAGCATCCACGTCTCCTCCAAAGACCGGACCCAAATGGGGGAGAACTTAGAGAACTTTAAGAAAATGCACCCGCTTGGAGACGGGTATAAGATCCGAGTGCCGCCTGAGCTGGGCACTATCGCTTGGGGGGATGATCAAGAGAACGCCAACAGCTATTTTGGTTGTTATGAGGCGGCGTTCAAATCCGGCCTTCGCTTCCCCCTTCACCAGGCGGTGAAGGCAATTTTAAGAGGCTACGGCATTGGGCTTTGGCAACTTACCCCCAACTCCTGGACCAACATTCTGGGGTATGTAGCCGCCTGCGAGCTCCAAGGGCTTCACCCCGGCTGGGAGGCTTTTACAAGCATGCATTACCACAGCAGAAGCCCAGGCGGTTAGAGAGCGTGGTATACTCTTACCACACAACCACAATACATGATGACCTTGGACAAGGTCTTAAAGTTCGATGGCTGGAAGCACAGGTTCTACCTGATGTCAGCCCCAACCAGACGGGAAAATTATGAATTCCGTCTGTACAATAAGAAGCCTGACTTGTTGGGCAGGAAGTGCACTCTTCCCCCGATCCCAGAGGAAGACTTTGACAAAATAATCGAGGCAGACTTTTTCGGCCTCAATGACGCAACTCTGTCAACCGAGGAAACAATAAAAGTCCCTAAGAATTGGATTTCCAAGAGCGCCTGGTTTAGGGATGAATGTTTCCTAGCCGCCTGCGGGCTAGGGCACATGTTTAATAAACGCATGCACCTGAGTTCATACCGTCTGTAGTATTTTTCTATCGAAATTGATTTATGATTTTGACCAATTTCTTTCTTTTTGCAGAAGAAGCACTAAACATGCTGCAGACGGAGAAAACTCCCAAGCGGTCTTCTGCAACCATCCGCAAAGAGCTTGCGGAGAAAGCTGCGGTCGAGCTCAGGACCAAGGTATTGAGCACCTGACCCTTTCTTAAGTTTATTTTAAAAACTATGTTGTCTAGATACTAACCCTGACTTGTTTATTTTTCGCAGGGTGGAGAAGTTGGGAAATCGTTTGAGAAAAATCTCAAACAGGCTAGGGAGGAGGCCCCGGCCGCTCTCAACAAGATAAAAAAGTCCGCCTCTGCATCAACTTCTGGCGCCTCAGCCGAGGCTAAGACGATGCGGATATCGGGGCGACTCGAGAAGGTAGGCGACAGCTTGTGCCTTGATCTTGTCAACCCCTCTGCAGCCGCGGGGTTCACCACGCCTGCAAGCGTTTCCCACTTGGTCGGCTCTGAAGGTAAGAACCCTTTTGAATCCCCGCTTGAGCTAGGGTGGCCTTTACGGGTGAAATCCCACTCCCAACAGACGTCATCCTCAGACGGCCGGCTACAAATAGGTGCCGCCTTAGTTTCGCACTCATCACCTATTGATTGTGGTGCAGATTAATCTCCTCGCTGGCCAGACGTCCAGAAGCATGCCAAGGCCATGTTGGAGGCCGTTCGGAAGAGGGATAAGGACAATATCCCTGGGATAGAGACGTTCAACCTCGAACGCATTCTATCCCTTCTGGCTGAGGTAAGAAACTTGTTAATTCAATGTTTATTTTTCCAAGTGTTTTACCCCGCCTGTAATTCTTATACCGCCTGCTTTTTGCAGGCCATGCTGCGGGTGGACGAGCTCAAACGTCCTTATTCTCGCAAACGGGAAGAGGTAAAAAGGGCCAAGAAGTCCGTCATAGACGCTGATAATATTGCTTTCCACTCAACTATCGTAAATGAACTTGAAAATAAAGCAATAATTATGACACAGGTGTCTAGAATCCAGCAGTTGGAGTTATATCTGAAGGCGGCCGACTAACAGATAACGGATGCTGAGACGGCCAAGAAGGGGGCGGAGGAGGCCCAGAAGAAAGCAGACAAGAGCGCCAAACAGGCTGAAGAGGTGCTCAAGAAGACCCAGGCGGACTTTGGCAAACAGAAATCCAAGGTTGAGAGGCTGGAGAAGGATGCTGCTCAAGCTCAGAAAAACTTTGCAGCAACCCTGGAGGCGGAGCAAAACCGCCTTGTTGCTGAGAGTGATGCTGACAACAACGCCCGTATGAAGATTGATTGGGCTGCCTTGTACCAAGACGCGGATTATAGCATCTAGGCAATGGCGCACAGCTATGCCGAGTACGTAGTGTACTTGAGAGAGCAAGACGAGCCAGAGCCTGCCTCCTTTGAAGCCTGGCTCAGCAACAATGAGCCGACCGCGCCTGAGCTTCCTGGTTGCGGTGAAGCGCACCAAATTCCCACAGATGATGAGGAGAAGGGGGAGAACCAGGAGGCTCCGTCTGCAGGCCAGAAGTGACCCCTCAGCGGCAGTATGCCAGTCTTTGCTTTTTTAATTATTTTTATTCAGCGGCTGTATGCCAAAACTTGCTTTTTCCGGCCTGCGTGCCGAGTATCCTTGTATTTACCGGCTGTAGAGCCGTGTTAATTAACATTTTCTTTCTCCCGGACGGGGTCCGGTTATATTTGATCCATTACAACCGTTTGGTTGGATGGACTTTTATGAAATGCACCGACTAAGTCGGTTTTAATCATTTTGCATTTTGCATTTGAATTTTTAATTTTTGCCTATCTTATGAAAAGCATGCGGCGATTTTTTGCCTAACTAGTCAATAGTCTGGCTGTCCTTGCCCCTGGACGGCTGTGTGATTGGTTTCAATTGGAGCTGGTTGATTGACTTGAAAACGTCTGATGCCGCAAAGAGAATGATATGTTTGTAAGTCAATCAATCACAGTAGTGATTTCCCCAAACCTCGTGCACAGCCGTACACCAACAGGCGTTTCGGTCACTACACAGACGGCGTATGTTCGTCTTGGTAGAGATTTCATAGCCATTGAACTCTTGCCCTAATTGGGGTGAGGTGCAATTTTGGAATAAATAACCTAAGTGAGAACTTCAGCCGGTGACCGACTGATGCCTATGGGCATCCGGTATTTAGGAAATTGTTCGTTCTTCGTAGGTTATTTTGGTCAGACGGCTATGAGTTGACCAATTTGGTCGTTCAATTTTTGCCGTCTGCATGGATACGTAGAACCGACAGATAATCTGTTCTCTGCGACGATTGCACCCGGAGGGGTGTCGCCGGACGCATTTGTCCATGTTGGGACAGGCGATTTTATAAAAGGAGCAACCATCCGGCCATTTTAGCCTCTGGTCTTGTTTGAGACCGGTTGTGTAGCCACTAAACGTTTTTGTGCTTAGCTTCTTAATCAGTGTTGAATTTATACTTAAGTATCGAACTTAGTTTTTTAAGCAAACGAGTCTGTCTGGGTGTTACCCAGATGGTCAGATAAATGGAGAATCCGTCTGAGTAGTACCCAGGCGGATAGTCAAGCAATTGAATAAACAAAGTATCCAACTTAAATAAACAAGGGATCCGAGCATTACCCATGCGGATAAACAAATGTAACTTTCACTAAGTATCGAACTTAGTTAGGTAGATAGGGAATCCGCCTAGATATTACCCGGATGGATAATCAAACGATAACTCAATTTTGCAAACAAAGACTGAATCTTCAATAATTGACTCATTGTTTACAAAAAGTTACATTCTCAGAAGTAGTACTTTTTTAGATTGTCTACATTCCAAGTTCTAGGCAGGCGCCTGCCGTATGGGGTTTTCAGGCGGTAGGTGTCGTCCCTTACGTCTTCATAGATCCGGTAGGGACCTTCCCAATTTGGTGTTAACTTTACCAACTTATTGGCCCTACCGGTTGCCTCCATTTTTCGTAACACTAAGTCGTCAACTTTCAAAGGACGCTTGTGTAATTTTTTGTTGTAGGCTCTAGTCATTCTCAGACGGTAAATCTCATGACGCAAGGCGGCATTGCCCCGGCGTTCTGGGGGTGAATCCAATGCCAGGCGCATTGCTTCTCAATTTGCCTCTTCATCATACATCATGACTCTAAGAGTCGGCTCGTAGTGTTCGATGGGCAAGACGGCTTCAGCACCATAAACCATGAGAAATGGGGTTTCACCGGTTGCCCCTTTCGCTGTTGTCCGGATGACCCATAGAACATGGATTAATTCTTCTGCCCATAAGCCACCGGCTCTTTCTATTTTATTTTTAATGCCATCTGAGATGAGTTTGTTGAAAGCTTCAAGCCGTTTGCTTGGGGCCGGCCAACAGATGCAAAATAACTTGAGATCCCCTGATCTCCCAACCAAGTTTTTAGCTGAGGCATCTCAAACTGGGGACCATTATCAAACACCATAGACATGGGTACGCCGTACCGGGTGATAACATTCTTCAAGATGAAGGAAATGACGTCAGAGGTCTTGATGTTTTTAACTGCCTCAGCCTCAACCCACTTGGTGAAATAATCCATAGCCACTAAGATATAGCGCTTTCCGCCTGGAACAGGCGTGTAAGGACCTAGAATGTCCATGCCTCACTTTGCAAATGGGATTGGACTGTGGATGGCTGTCAGATCAGTAGTCGGATGATGAATAAGTTTTCCAAACTTTTTGCACTTGTCACATTTTTTCACCAATTCCTTGGCGTCTGCCTCAAGAGTGGGCCAAAAGTAATGTCGTCTGGCTCTGACGGCTAGGGACCTGCCGCCTATGTGAGAAGCGCAGAATCCCGAGTGCAAGGCTTCGAGAACTTCTTTCCCCTTTTCTGGGGTGACACACCTCAACAAAGGCTTCAGAAACCCCGCCTTGAAGAGTTCTCCATTTTTCAACTCGAATCTTGCAGCTTGCTTTTTTAGGACGGCTACTTCCTGTGGCAAATCAGGAAGTGTGTCGTCTGAGAGATAGGCCCGGATGCCATCCACCTAGGTAGAGCTTTGATCCAGAATTACAACGGGATCCTCATAGATGCTTCTTTTTTCAAGAACTTCCCAGAAGACTGACCGAGGCGTATCATGGCAGGCGGAAGATGCCAGCTTTGACAATGCATCCGCCTGGTTGTTTTCAGACCTAAGCACCTGATTCAGTCGCAATTCCTCAAGTGCCCCAGCCTCTTCTTTGACTGCCTGAAGATATTTGATCATAGCCGGATGGGTAGCCTCATAACTTCCCTCATTTTGGCTAACGACCAATTGAGAATCAGAGTAGGCGTCAATTTTCATGGCCCCTGCCGCCTTACACATGCGTATGCCGGCCAGCAGGGCTTCATATTCCGCCTCATTGTTAGAGGCTTGAAACTTGAAGCGTAGTGCATATTCAAATATGTCCCCTTCAGGAGACTCATAGATTACGCCAGCACCACAGCCGGTCTTTGTAGAGCTCCCAACTACGTACACTTTCCAAACCTGATCAAGGTTATCCGGAGCCACCGGACGAGTCATTTCTACAATGAAGTCGGCAAACGCCTGACCTTTCACTGCCTTTCTTGGTTCGTAAGTGATTTAAAGACTTTGCATTTCAATAGCCGCTTGAGTGGCTGGTCCGTGTAGATCACCACCGGATGTGCCAAAAAGTAAGGCTTCAATTTTTTGAATGCCATATACAAAGCAAGGCCAAATTTTTCAATCATGGGGTACCGGAGTTTAGCATTTTTAAGAACATGGCTAATGAAGTAAACCGGGAGCTGCACGCCGTCTCTCTCAGTAAGGAGAACGGCACTGAGGGCATGGTCTGAGACAGCTTAGTACATGTACAACGTCTCCCTAGGCAAAGGACTGACCAACCTAGGCAGAGAGTGCAAATGCTCTTTCAAACTCTGGAACGCCGCTTCAGCATCATCCCCCCATTCAAATCTGGTCTTCTTCCTGATTGCTTGGAAGAAGTAAAGGCATTTGTTGCCTAACCGGCTGAGGAACCTCCCCAAGGCGGCCTGATAACCGGTGAGTCTCTGGACTTCCTTGACAGAACGGGGTGACTTCATGTCTATCACCGCCTGTATCTTTTTAAGGGTTAGCCTCTATCCCCCTTTGATCAATCAAGAATCCGAGAAACTTCCCAGACTCAACACCAAAGACGCATTTCTTAGGATTTAACATAACCTTATGCCGCCTGAGGGTGGTGAATGTTTCTCGGAGATCAGCAAGGTGATCCGTCTGCTGCTTGGATTTTACTATCATGTCATCAATGTACGCTTCCACATTCCTCCCAAACTGATTAATGAAGACCGTATTAATCATCCGTTGGAAAGTGGCAGGCGCATTTTTCAAGCCAAACGGCATCACAGTATAACAGAATAGCCCCTGATCAGTGACGAAGGCCATCTTCTCTTGATCTTTCTTCCACAGGGGTATCTGATGGAAGCCGGAGTAGGCATCCATAAAGCTCATTAAGGCGTGACCGGCTGTAGAGTCAACCAGGCTGTCGATCTTTGGAAGCGGATAACTGTCCTTTGGACACGCCTTGTTGAGGTCTGTATAATCAACACACATGCGCTAGGTCCCATTCGGTTTCTTAACAAGGATCACATTAGCAACCCAGTCTGGGAAATTACAAGGCCGAATGAACCTGGCGTCTAGCAGCTTTTTGACTTCGGCAGCTGCCGCCTGACTTCTTTCCTCGCCGTGGTTTCTTTTCTTTTGCCGGATGGGCTTCTTTTTTGGGTCCACGGCGAGTTTGTGGACAGCAAGATCCAGGCTGACGCCTGGCATCTCTTCCACTTCAAAGGCAAAAATGTCTTTGAATTCCTTCAGCAGAAGGTGCAAGCTTGCACCCAAGGTAGCATGAACAACCGTCCCAACCTTAACAGTACGTTCTGGACGGCTGTCATCCAGAACGAGATAAATGCTTTCGCCAGCCGGTTGGGGACGGAGCTCATCTGACCGTTCACCGGTCAGTGATTGCTATTTTTTCTCTTTCTTCACCTCCACCAGTAGAGGAGCTTTTCTTTTCTTTCCGGCTGTTGATGGGGCAGGAGCTGGGTCGGCATCCTTGACGTTGTCAAGGTCTATTAGTTCCTGACCGCCTGGGGCCACGGTATCTCAAACGGCTGAGAGATAGCACTCTCGGGCCGTCTTCTGATCCCCATTCAAGGAACCAAGAGAGCCGTCATCCCTGTCATACTTGATGAGCATGAGGGACGGGATGATTACTGCCTTGGCTACGTTGAGGGTTGGCCTGCCAAGAATGATGTTATAGGCGATTAACTCCTCAACGACCAAGAATCTGACGACAATATGTCGTCCCCGACCCTTCTCTCCCAGCCGGATGGGTAAGTCAATCCCTCCGGCTAGGTAGACCATCCCACCCCCAAAACCAACAAAAGGGTGGGTGACCGGATGTATGCTGCTGACATTGTATTTCAGCTTCTGCAGGCACCGGAGGCTGATGATGTCTGATGAGCTGTCGGTGTCAATAAGGATCTGTCCGACCAGCTGGTTGGCAACCTTACATTCAATGACCACCGGGTCATCATGCGGGCGGCGGACATTGCCCCTGTCCTTCTCACTGATCAAGACGTCTGGGATGGAGGAGCTGGCTTGCGCCTTCTCATCATCATCTTTGTCCATCTTTCGAAGATGGCTCTTGGTACCCCAGATGGTAGGGCCACCACATGAGAACCCGCCTGCTATAGTGTAGACCGGCTCCTTGTCGGTATCCGAACTACTAGCAGGCTTGGGGGTAGTCTTGGAGGACTGACCCTTGTTTTTCTTTTTTGCCCCAGCTGGGGACTTAGAAATGAAGAACTTTAGCAGCCCTTTGTCAGCCAGACGGTCCAACGCCCGCTGAAGACTAAAGCAGTCGTTGGTGTCATGGCCAACTTCGTCATGGAACTGACAAAATTTATTTTTGTTCCGTGACTGGACATAACTCTTCATAGGATTCGGCTTCTCAATGGACAGCCGGTCCTTTACCTCCATGAGGATGGAGTTGCAGTCTTTGTTAAACTCGTACTTGGGGACATACGGTTTAAACTCTTTCTTTTTCTTCTGGGGCGGCTGGTCAGAGTGAGTGACCGCCCAGACTTCTTTTCGTTTTTGCTCTCTTCTTTGTTTTTGGCCGGCTGAGCTGACCGACTATCTTTCTGTTTGTCGGACTTCTTGGAGTCCGACTGGCTACCAGACGAGCAGAGGTCGGTAGCTTGAATGTAGCTTTCCGCCTCCCTCAGGGCCGCCTTTAGGGTGAAAGCCCCTTTCCTGACGAGGTCGAACTTAAAAGTCGACCCGTCTCTCAGACCCTTAAAAAAGTTAGTAAAAGTTACCTCGTCAGACAGTCCTTGAATCTGAATTCTTATCAGATTGAACCGCCTGACATATGAGCGCAGCCTTCTCTCTCTCCCTGCTTAACAGTACTCAAATCAAGGCTTGTTTTCTTAGCAGGGATGTTCATTGAGAAGTTTGAAGCAAACAGGAAGGCAAGCTTCCTGAAGCTATCTATGGACCCGGCTAGCAAGTTGCCAAACCATTGTTGGGCAATGCCCTTCAATGTAGCCAGGAAGCATCGACACCAAGTGGCATCATCCAACCCCTGCAGATACATGAGGTTGGTGTAAACCATGAGGTGGTCTTCCGGATTGGTGGTGCCATCATAAGTACCAACCAACTTATTCTTAACCTTGGCCGGCTGTGCCGCCTCGGTTATCTCCCGAGTGAACGCAGAAGGTTGTTCACCCAAGCGCAGCAGACGAAGCCGCCAGTCCAGTGGCTGGACATTTGGATATGCCGCCTGACCCCCAAAGAAGGTCGGCTGCATGAAGTGAGGAGAATACTGCCCGTAAGCCTGAGTAGGCACATACGGAACATTTCCAATCATATGAGGGCCAGAATGGACGGTATTACCGCTTGTCTGACTCTCATGCAAGAAGGGTGCACTCTCTGCAGAAATATTGTTGAAGATGTCTGGAAAGTTTGACGTTGAAGCCGACTCAGACAGCGATTGATTTCTCTTCTGGTTGATGATCTTCCGGGCATCGAGATGTGATTTTTTACTTCTCACCGGCTGATGAGGCCGGCGAGGGTTATTAGTGTTCTCGCCAGGAAGGAGAATTTTTTACCAATCAATGGTCCCAGCTGCCTTCTCCTTTGGGTGAGGAGTGGGTTGCCGGTTTCTGACTGACTTCCCCTTCTCTGGAGGAGTCTTCTTCACCGACTGACCTTTACTTGGGCCAGCCCGGCTTTTGGTGATCAGCTTTGTAATTTCACCCTTGAAACTCGTCATGAACCTCATGAGTTCATCTCGGGTGACAGGGGCTGATCCAACTGCCGTTTGGGTTGCCCATTCCGGCTGCCCAGTGGGTCTGCTGGGACCCGCCTAGGAGGCGCCCCGCTCCAGAGTCTCTCTGGGCCGGATGCGCTTGACTCTGAGAGAGTCGTCCTCGACTGTAGAGGTTTTGACCTGAGGATCCTCATCCTCCTCATGGTCTGTAAAGACTTCTGGGTCTTCTCCCAGACGGTTAGGGGGTGGTACAGACTCTTAAACCATCTTCGAGGTACTCCCCCCCACAGACGGCGCCAAATGTTTTGGGTGTTTTTGTCCCTCGGGAGAGTTACAACACGAAGACTGATCCGGGATGAGCTGTACCTGCAAAAAAAACGGAGACACCTGTTGGGTAGTGTTCCGCCTCCAACGATCAAGTTAGTAACTTGAAAAGGAATGAAGGGTACGGAAATTTAGGTGGGTATCTGCTCGGATTCCAAGCTCAGGTGTTTCTCTGATGTAAGAGAATGCAAGTATATTCAATGGTAAAACGTGCCCTTAAAATGAGGGATATCTCCCTATTTATAGGGTCTTTGGGAATTGTGCCCCTTATTAGGTCACTGAACCCTAATCATTGGTGGGCTCGGCCGTTTTGCGGCGTTCTCGGGATTTGGGCCTGAAGGGCGCCTTTTCCCTTGATTTCTGGAAGGACACGTGTCGAGCAGGAATTGGTCTATTTTAGACCAATCTGGGGCTGACACGTGTCACCCTCTGATTTGGCCACGTGGCAGGGTGAAATTACCCTAAACACTTTGAATATATGTCACCATGACCATGTCTTAGGTTCATGCATGAGTTAGTTTTTTCCGTCGTTCGAGTTGGGGGTACATTCTATTCCTGATTTCTTCATATCCCTCCATCTACATCATCTTTCTTCACTTCCTCTATCCATTGCATGTTGAATAGAGTTTGAGTCTAATAATTAACAATGAATATCCCCAAATTCCTTATCCACAGTACTTGGTCGAGAAGAGAAGGGTGATTAATCAAGGACAACCTCTTTATTCAAGTATTAATTTTTGATAAACCGATTCGTCAAAAGAGGAAAGCTAAAAAGATAATGGAAACTCAAGAAGAAGTCAACAAACTTAAGAATCAATTGGCTACCGTGACTGAGGAATTGAAGGTTTTAACCCTAAAAATCAATGACCCTATGAAGCAACAACAGATGGACCTCATGCAAGAAAGCTTGAGCAAGCTTTCTAGTGACTACAAGTTTCAAGGCATTTTTTCACAAGGGGTCTTGGTGGACAAAGAACTTCTTCCGCATAAGTTCAATGCCAACGACATCCCAAAATTCAAGGCAACATATAATCCTTATCTTCACTCAAGAGCCTTTGAAACTATGATGAACATTAAGGGGATTGATAAGAAAGTCTTTCATTCCTTGTTTTCCTTATCTCTTGAAACCGTTTGTCAACAATGGTTCTTCTCCCTGAACAAAGAGAAAACCTCTACCTGGGAATCGATAGTAAACGCTTTCATTGATAGGTATAAATGCAATATCCAAGTCGAAACTGATTATAGACAGCTCGAGGTGCTAAGACAAAAAGAGAATGAAGGCTTTACTTCTTTCTTCAATAAGTGGAGGGAAACATCTGCTAAGATGATTGAGGTCCCCACCGAAAAAGAGTCTATGAGGATGTTTATCAAGAATCTCCAAGAAAAATATTCAAAGCACTTAAAATATAAACACAACTTGAATAGTTTCAGAGCCGTCTATGACATAGGTATTGAGATCGAAGACGACCTCGCAAAGCAAAAAGCTACTAACAATAGTAACCCTGGTGGCTGGAAAGGAAAAAAGAACGACAATCCTTCTTCTTCCAAAAATGCCCACTCTAGTAACAATATTATTACCTTTGATCTCAGCGAAGTTTCAGCCATGGATAACCAAGGATTTAAGAAGCAACTAAGGACTGACTTCACCCCCATTGGGATGAGCTACAATACTACCTTCGATCGACTTCATGCCAAAGGACTCATTACTCCCATTGGAACTATTCAAGATCCTGCACTTGGAAAGAGATTGCCTACTTGGAATCCAGATGAACACTGCAAGTACCATTAAGGTAAGGGTCATACTACTGAGAGCTGTTTGAAGCTAAAGGAGGCTATCCAACATTTGATTGATAACAACAAGCTTCCCATGCCTTTAGCTAACAAGAAGAGCGAGTGGTGATAAAGCAAACGACACAAGACAAGAGGCGAGCTTCAACGACAAGATTTCGTGGCCTCTTTTTATTTACCCTTTCCCCAATAAGTCTAGCGTAGGCACCTCTTTATCTCCCTTAGATTAATTTTGTAGATTCTCTCTTTTTTCCTTTTAATAAAATAAGCATTTATTTTCTTACATATGATAATTTCATTACATTGCATTAAAAAAAAAAAATCTATGCCATTTTAAGTACAAGGTATATCTATGATATTAGGCACCTCTTGTAGCCACATCATATCTCCTTTCACCTTTCATATATGCAATCCTTTTCAATAAACCACTTTGAGCCTCATCTAACGATTGACCTTTCATTTTTTCAACCCATATCTACCTCATCTTGGGATGGGATGGTGTGTAACCTATGCAATTACAAAAACTTGAGTGATTTCAAAAAAAAAAAAAAAGCAATAGAAATAAAATAAATAAAAGTGTACAAAAGGGCAAGTATTCCAATGTCATTGACATGAACATGTCTTTGATATGAACATGTCTTAGATTGCGTCTCTTATCGAGTGTTCGGTACCGCGCCTGAGAAACATGAATGCCAAGTGAGTGATAGACTGCATGATCGGGAATGCCCACACTTATATATAAAAATAAAATAAATGCTAAAGCAAAAGAGAGAGCTAAAAAAAGAGTTAAAAGCCTCAAGCACAAACATATAAAGATTCAAAAGCAAGGTTGCACACCTTGGGAGTTTTTCTAGGGTCTTGAGCTTTTATCCCTTTCTTCTTCAAACCTTTAGCCTAACCACGTTACAACCCTTAAAAAGACCTTTTTGAGGTATACACACACTTGTGCGAGGTTCGGCTAAAGCTACGTTCGGCCTGATTCCTAACGGATACGTAGGAAATCTCACATCAAGGTGCGGCCGTAATAAAAATGCATTCATATTCACATTCACACACTCACACCATGATCATATCAAAGGATCTCCAATGCTCATCCCTATTCATGTAGAGTTATACTTGTGGGCTTGATCCTTACATCATTAGCTTACCTAGCCTATAGAGTCACCATCATTTGACTCTACTGAAATAATATCTTTTCCCACACACTTAGCCCTTGCAGCCTAACTTTAGTGTCACTTTCACACACTGCACAGATACACGACCAAATATACCTTCCCATAGGAACCCTTTGTAATTAAATCTTAACACAACGTTGAAGCATGTATTGTCATATCAAAATCACTCATCAATCATAATCATCATTACATCGAAGTATGAAGTGCTTAGCCTACGGGCCTAAGTTACCTAAATACTTTCATTATTGAGTCAACTAGGATAGTCTAAGATGTTACAATCCTTGTACTGTGAGAAACAACATTTGACTAAGCTCATTCAACATGCACCTTAAAAAACTTCACTTCGATTCTTTTTCGTGTCATTCTTTTTCGGGAGAAAGTCAGTACCCTCCACAAAAATGACGGAAATTTTTTGCTTTTTTTTTTATTTTCGAGTTGCACAATCATAATATAATGCACACACGGGTCACGAGTCACACGTGTCATTTCACTTCAAGTCGAGTCAACCTGAGTCAATCACAGCAAGTCAATTTATACCTTGAGTCGTGTACAGTTAATGAGTCAAGAGACATTAAACCTTATGTCAACCCTAAAGTAATTAAAGAGATTAGCAAAGTCCTATAGTCAAAGATAAATATAGGTGCATCCCAGCGGCAGCAAGAGCAGAATAGGTAAGACCCGACTCCAGCGCCAGATGACAACATCTAGCGTCTAGCAACATATTTCTGCGCCTGGCGCTAGATTTCAGCGTCTGGCGACAGAGCCAAATCACAGCGCCAGAGGCATTGCGGCAACGACAGAGCTCAAAGCCTCTCAGAGCAGTTATTTTAATCTCTTTCATCAATTTCGGGTTCTTTGGTACGCTAGTTAGCCCCTATTAGCAATTTGACATGATAAAGTAGTCGGCTTGATTACAATCGTAATAAGTGATCGACCTGATGAATGATCGTCTCACTTAGCTTAAAGCGCCTAAACATTGGCTCATCACAAAGGCACCGACATACTGTTTTAGAAGCACCGACATACTAATTCAAAAGCACCGAAATACAGATTCTCAATCCAAGACACCGACATACTGGTTTACAAGCAGCAGAAACGCCGACGCACTGGCTAAAGCAAAGTTCAAGCGAGCTTTAAGGATCGACAAGCGTAGGTCTTCGGTAGTTTTCTTCGGAATATTATCACAACAACTGACGATGACTTTAAGAGAGGTTATTTTAGACAGCATTCGCTAAGATTGTGGGGGTTGTGACCATGATTTGAGAAGATAGCACGAGATGGGCGGTCTTCGACGGCATTCGCTAAGATTATGGAGGTTGTCACCAAGATTTGAGAATATAGCACGAGATGGGCGATCTTCGACGGCATTCGCTAAGATTGAGGAGGTTGTCACCAAGATTCGAGAAGATAGCACGAGATGGGCGGTCTTCGACGGCATTCGCTAAGATTGTGGAGGTTGACAAGGGAATAAACGCGTCGTCAATTGTCTATCCCTAGATCAAATACAATTTATACAACCTAAACAAATCTAATATGAGTATAAGGCAAGCATAGGGGTCGAACCACAAAGAACGGTAAACACCACCAAATGTTATAGACAATTAAGCTAGTCCGGAATAGGGGATAAATAAACTAAAGTCTAAAAATGCTAAAACAAGTAATAAAACTATAAGGCACCAAGGGAAATGGGTAGGTGAAATTGACACTTGACCGTACAATAACAAAGTAGCATATCAATGGTAAACTAAACATACATAAATATCAAAATAAAGGGTCCAATCTAGCCGCCTTCCGGGGTCAATTGGCTTCTCCTAACATAGCCTCTATGTTTCCACATTAGAACCATATACTAGGAGTTACTATTAAATAACAATCGATAGTAATGAATCTCAACTAAGTCAACTTCCGTTACTTGTTAGTAAAGACTCATCTTTGATCAACTAACAATGTGCACTTACAAGAAAGACCAAAGAATATCAAGGATGCAAAGACTTTGATCACCATTAACATGACCCCAACATTAAAAGCATGAACAATTAGCAACTACACCATCCCCACACCCTTGGCTAGGTGACTACTCACAAATCATGTTGAAAACAATATCAATCATCAAATCAATAAGCATCAACATGATTAATAAGCAAAGAAGAAAAATAAAAGTAAATAAAAAAAATCTAGAACAAAGGTAAACAAAGAGAGTAAGAAATTGCTCATTAATTGAAGATGAAGGTCTACAAAGGATTGAACAAACTCCTTCTTCAAAATCCAAGTTCATTAATGAAGAAAACCTCACTTTTTCTCTCTACCAATGAAGACAAACCCTAACCTAACCTAACCTAAAACTAATTAGAGAGAAGAATAGATAGTTATTCAATTGTTTTAAGATGGGACTTATATAGTCCGTACAGAGCCAGCTGATAAAAGGAGAGGTCCGACCGAACAAATGGGAAGGTTCGGCCGGACAACAGGATAGGTTCGGCCGGACTACAGGGTACGTTCGGCCGAACCATGGGTAGGTTCGGTTGAACCTCCCTGATCCTGGTCTGGTCGAACTCCTGTGGTTCGGCCACTCCTGCAAAACTGCCAATTTTCATCTTGCCCCTGCCTCAACGTTCGGCCGAACCACTGAGCAGGTTCGGCCTCACCTTGGTTCGGTCACACCATCAAGAGGTTCGGCCGAACCTCTTTTGAATCATGCTTCCTCTAGCTTCCCTTGAGCTTAGCTTCCTCCTCTTGAAAATCCCGATGGTTCCTTGGACCTTGAACCTGATTTGGACTTGAAAATCGAGCATTAACCTAAACACCAAAAATAAGAGGGTATTACTAAAAGATAAAATAAAGTAAAATAAAATAAAATAAAGGTAAAATAAAGTAAAATAAAATAAGATAAATAACACTAAACTAATAAAAATTAAATAAAACTATACAAGTAAAGAAAGTGAAATAAAATAGACTCAAAACTAATTAAAATAAATAAAAGTAAACTAGAAAACTTTCAAGGAAAAATAAAGAACGAAAAATAACAAATCAAAAGCAAATAAAATACGAAAATAAACTAAAAACTACGAAAAGAACTAAAACACGATAAAATTACAAAAATAAACAAGAATTGTTATTAAGAGAAAACAAGAGAAAGAAAGGGAAAATAGGATAAAATAAACGGGAAAATGACTCTAAAAATACTTCCTAAGAGTGACATAAATGTCTCTCATTAAATTCCCCTAAGCTAAACCTTTGCTCATCCTCGAGCAAAGCTAAGGCAAAAGAGAACAAGATGGAATTATTGAAAGCAAAGGAAATAAAATAGAAACAAAGAGAAAGAATGTACACTAACTCACTGTCGTAGGAATCACGGATGCATTTAGCGTATGCATCAAGCCTTTTAAACCCGTATGTCGCCAAAGAGGACGAGTAAGCTCTCGTGAGGGTTTCCTAAGAGGTTTAACCCACAACTCTCGACAAAAACCAAGGCAAGGCAACAAAAGGAAAAAGGAAAAAGGAAAAGGAACACTAAGAGAAAAAACGAAACACAAGCTCATGTATGGACAAGAAATAAGGACGAGTACTAATGAATGCAAACCTTTCTAAATGGACAAATGTATGCACGTTCCAAGATGTCAATGGTTGATTGAAATATAACACATGCTAAGCATAGAGAACTACTTAGGACTCAATCCACCCTAGACCCAACCAATCGGGCCACGTTCTCTCCACTAGCTTCAAATCAACCCTTAAACTAGCTTCTCAAGATTCCACGAAGGAACCGGAAAAAGATAAAGAAATGAAAAACTTTGAGAAGGTAATCCCGACGTCTCAACTATGCATACTCTTTCCATAGGTTTGAAGTATATCTCCCTCCACCGTTATTTTGACCTAAACCACTAGAGTAAAAGGGTCTTTTTATTGGTTGTAACGTAAGGCTAAGGGTTAAGGCGGGGTAAAAATTTAAAATTTGGTGATAATTCCTAAGTGAAGCAAAAAGTGCGGCCGACACTCAAAAATAACTCAAGAATTCACTAAATATCAAGCAAAAATACCACTAATGCCGTTCCCCCAAGCTTATTCAACACAAACACACAAAATATACAAAATGAAGGAACGATCCCCCAAGCTTGAACAAAGCATTGTCCTCAATGCTTAAACTAGGGAAGAAAACGAAACCATCGAAAATATTTTTGTTGTTTTTTGTTTCTTTTCCAATTTTTTCTCTTTTTTTTTTTTTAACTTTATTCATTGTCCTTGCCTTTTTTTAATTTTGGACGGCTTTTTCTTGAAACTTCACTTGATTTTCATAAATTTTCATATTTCTTTACAAGCTCAACTCTAACCAAATCTCAAAGTGCTTCTTGTTTATGATCAACATTCTCAAAACTCAAACCTCACATGTCAATGCTTCACTATCTATAAGGGTTGGTTAACATAGGCCATTAGGTTTGTAATGTGGTTTAAACAAGAGCGGGAAACATAAGGCTCAAATTGGTTAGCAAGTAGGTTTATGCAAAATAGAAAATCAAATTTGTAACAAAACAAAAAGAAGATAAAGAAAAAAGAAATGAGAAAGAAGTGCCCTTTTCCTCCCCTAGAGTGCTTCAGTCACGATCTTGGGAGCTATAAGTCAAAAGAAGGATCAAGACATGCATAGCTAAGGATCTAAATGCGCCACACAACAAAGTGATGAAGGCTAGAATAATGTTACCTCACACGAGATTATAACTAAGCAAATACCAACTAAGGGTGCCAAATCCACTATAGAGAGCAACACCATCTTACCACATACTCGTGAACTAGGGCTTCATGGATTCCTAAAAGTTCTCAACCCGGCTAACTTAGCATGTAATATCCTAGAGTCAACCAATGAGACTCTCAAATCGTGCACACATTAACCACTTAGGAAGAAAGGCATTCAAGAGTAAACAAATCCAAAAGATATAATGTCCAATTAAGAACAAACAAAACACAATTTTGCTAAACTTGCCTAGAAGTAAACAAAAATCTTTTTGGATTTTCCAAAAGCATGAAAAACATGGAAATGCATATACTCACGGACATGGCGTATATGAATCAACATCCCACCAAACATGATAGTATACCCTCCCCCAAGCTTGAATGAAACAAAGCTTTCAAATCATAAACAATGAAACCAAGGAGGGGAGTACAAGGAAAAATTAATCCAACATTACCAACACATGATCTTCAAGTCACAATACGTAAGAGAGTGAGAGAGAGAAAAGGAGGATATTACCGGATATGGGATAAATGCAAAATCACACAAAAAACCCGAAATAACCTCATATGAGCCATAATCTCTACAAATAAGGCTTGAATTCCACATGATAGGTAAGTTGAGGCACATTTTCTTGATTCTTGATCATCACCAATGCGCAAGAGTATATCAAGTTGTGTACCTAGCAAGGAACACAAACACGTCCATGTGAGAAAATCTAATCTAAAAACAAAAGAAAATGAATGCAATAAAACACGAGTTACTGCCCGCAAAGGCTTGTTTAACGTCCAAGCGAGACCGCTCTAGGAAATAAAAATTCAACGCACGCAAGAGCTTGTCAAATGCACTACTACACATTTCATGGGGGTGTAAATAGGCAAATGACGGAATAAGAACGTGCAACAAAATCATTGCACGCAAGTGAAGAGGGAGATGCCAAAAGAAAGAAGAAGAAGGATCGAAAGGAAACTCAAGAAAGTAAGAAGTAGAAGAAGGAAAAGAATAGTGGAAAGAAAAGGAAAAAGGCAAATCCTCATCACATAATTTTTTGTTGACAAAATTCCTCTCTTCCTCAATGATGATGGAATGAGAGGCATGAAAATCATCCATAGAGGGCGGCTTCCCAATAGGTTGTTTGAGATAGGAAGGGAGAGAAGTAGGGTAAGGAAGGATGTGGTCGAACCTTAGACAAAAAGGGGTATGAGAAACGGGAAAAGGGGTAGCTACTCCCTCACCACAAGGTCTCACATCGCCAGTGAGAGTATGAAAATCAATCATAGCATCCTCAAATGAAGGGCACTAACGATCTACACCTCCCTCAAGCTCAAAAACTCCAAGGGAGTCAACCTTATCCTCCTTTTCACCATAATAGACAACCTTTCCTTCAACTATCTCAAAACCCAAGGTCCCAAAATCGTGCATGAATGGAGGTAGATTCATCTCAAACTCATCTAAGTCCCAAGAAGCGTTCTCGATGAAATCATCCTATAATCTATAAGTCCTCATATGACTCTCGAAAAATATGTGGGACATTACCTCAAAAGAGTCTATATACTCATAGATTGAAGGGTCACAAACATACACTTGAGACTCATCAAGATGGGAAGAAGGATTAGGATTTCAAAATCAACACTCTTATCATTTTCAACTCCTTCACCATCATTCGAATTCTCTCTAATGGGATCCTCACTCATATGGGGAAGAGAAGAAGAAGGAAGGGCATTTTCTTGAGAGTTGGCTAGTTTGAGAATTTGGCTCTCAAGCATCTTCATTCTAGCTTTCGTCTCCCTATTCTCAACTTCCCTCATCTCGTTATACTTCTCCATCATCTCCATTATCTTCATTATCTTCTTTTCCTTCAAACATTCCATAGAATTACCCTCATAAAAGGACTCATTAGAAGCATAAGGGAAATCATTTGAAGTCATGTAAGAACAAGAAGATGAGGAGGAAGGATCATTCACATTATAAACATGAGCATCATCATATTGGGGAGAGGGGGCATAATCAAGCAAATGAGATTCATCATCAACAATAGGAGATAGAGAGTTGAAATCACTTGTACTAGGTTCATAAATAGGGTCACAAGACAAATCATGGGGATGCATGCCACTAATAAAACTATTATCACATTGAGAATCAAAATTAGCAACATTACATGCCCTATTGCGTACTTCCTTAGCAAACCGTACAAAAAAGCTCCAAGCACTATGAACCGATAATGCTTGAAATTCGCCATTAAACCTACTTTCAACCTCATATCTCGTTTGTTCATTCATGCCATAGTAACAAATCTCAAAAGCTTCACAAGGATTACAACCATTATAGTTCAAAAACCCCACAAGTCTATGGAAGTAGACATAAAAAGGCTCATCATCATATTAAGGAAAAGAAAAATGTGCCATTTTTCAAAAACAAAACAAAGAGAACAAAAACAAATCAAAAGAAATATATACAATGGACTAGTCTCAATAAGATAACATAACGGTAATGGAAGCCGTTCCCCGGCAACGGCGCCAATTTGACAAGGGAATAAACGCGTCGTCAATTGTCCATCCCAAGATCAAATACAATTTATACAACCTAAACAAACCTAATACGAGTATAAGGCAAGCATAGGGGTCGAACCACAGAGAACGGTAAACACCACCAAATGTTATCGACAATTAAGCTAGTCCGGAATAGGGGATAAATAAACTAAAGTCTAAAAATGCTAAAACAAGAAATAAAACATTAAGGCACCAAGGGATATGGGTAGTGAAGTTGATGCTTGACCATACAATAACAAAGTATCATATCAATGGTAAACTAAACATACATGAATATCGAAGTAAAGGGTCCAATCTAGCCGCCTTCTGGGGTCAATTGGCTTCTCCTAAGATAGCCTCTGTGTTTCCACATTAGAACCATATACTAGGAGGTACTATTAAATAACAATCGATAGTAATGAATCTCAACTAAGTCAACTTCCGTTACTTGTTAGTAAAGACTAATCTTTGATCAACTAACAATGTGCACTTACAAGAAAGACCAAAGAATATCAAGCATGCAAAGACTTTAATCACCATTAACATGACCCCAACATTAAAAGCATGAACAATTAGCAACTACACCATCCCCACACCCTTGGCTAGGTGACTACTCACAAATCATGTTGAAAACAATATCAATCATTAAATCAATAAGCATCAACATGATTAATAAGCAAAGAAGAAAAATAAAAGTAAATAAACAAAATCAAGAACAAAGGTAAAGAAAGAGAGTAAGAAATTGCTCATTAATTGAAGATGAAGGTCTACAAAGGATTGAACAAACTCCTTCTTCAAAATCCAAGTTCATTAATGAAGAAAACCTCACTTTCTCCCTCTACCAATGAAGACTAACCCTAACCTAACCTAACCTAAAACTAATTAGAGAGAAGAATAGATAGTTATTCAATTGTTTTAAGATGGGACTTATATAGTCCGTACAGAGCCAGCTGATAAAAGGAGAGGTCCGACCAAACAAATGGGAAGGTTCGCCCGGACTACAGGGTAGGTTCGGTCGAACCTCCCTGATCCTGGTCTGGTCGAATCCTGTGGTTTGGCCACTCCTGCAAAACTGCCAATTTTCATCTTGCCCTTGCCTCAACGTTCGGCCGAACCACTGAGCAGGTTCGGCCACACCATCAGGAGGTTCGGCCGAACCTCTTCTGAATCATGCTTCCTCTAGCTTCCCTTGAGCTTAGCTTCCTCCTCTTGAAAATCCCGATGGTTCCTCGGACCTTGAACCTAATTTGGACTTGAAAATCGAGCATCAACCTGAACACCAAAAACACGAGGGTATTACTGAGAGATAAAATAAAATAAAATAAAATAAAGGTAAAATAAAGTAAAATAAAATAAAATAAATAACACTAAACTAATAAAAATTAAATAAAACTATACAAGTAAAGAAAGTGAAATAAAATAGACTCAAAACTAATTAAAATAAATAAAAGTAAACTAGAAAACTTTCAAGGAAAAATAAAGAACGAAAAATAACAAATCAAAAGCAAATAAAATACGAAAATAAACTAAAAACTACGAAAAGAACTAAAACACGACAAAATTACCAAAATAAACATGAAATGTTATTAAGAGAAAATAAGAGAAAGAAAGGGAAAATAGGATTAAATAAACTGGAAAATGACTCTAAAAATACTTCCTAAGAGTGACATAAATGTCACTCATCAGAGGTTGTCACAAAGATTTGAGAAGATAGCACGAGATGGGCGGTCTTCGACAGCATTCGCTAAGATTGAGGAGGTCGTCACCAAGATTCGAGAAGATAGCACGAGATGGGCAGTCTTCGACAGCATTCGCTAAAATTGTGGAGGTTGTCACCGAGAAGGGCGATTCGTGATGAGGAGGTCTTCGGCAACTTTTGCTATGATTGGGAAGGTTGTCATTATGATTCAAGAAAAAAAGCTCTTTGTTCAGAGACGCGTGAACGTATTTAAGAAGCTCTATTGTTCAAAGACGAGTGAACATCAAAACAGCAAGATGGCATTCCGTTGATTATGGAACGTTGTCTACAACAACAAATACAACAAACAACAACAAATCGGTTACCTTTAAAGACGTGTGGTCGACGGTGCAAGATACGCGTTTCATAACTCTTTTATCTGTTTAAGTAACGCTAGTTTGCAGGTATCGGCGTTACAAGAATGATTTAGGATCGCAGAACGTTCTGAATCATTCTCCGTCCCTATCGCTACTTTGACTTTTGTTTTCAAAACTTGCGTTTCTCCAAACTTTGTCAAAGTGGGGGCTTCTGTAGACAGCTATTTGTGTCTCCCCAAAACCAAACCCGGTGATGAGTACCTTTCACGTCGAATTGTAATCGAATGAAGTGAAAGTGTGGAAAGTTTAGTGTTGCGGATTGTTTTAATTTTTTTTCTCTTTTCGTTGTTTTCGAAAACATATTTTAAGAAAACAGCCAATCCAGTTTGGTTGGTCCATGATATGGGTCCAAAAATAGTGTAGTTGGATAGGGCTTAAAAAGAGCTTTGCAACGATAAATTATAAGCCCAATTCTGATGAATATTGAGGAAGTTATGGCCAAATTACTAAACTGGGCCCGGTTTGAGCCTTATATGCGGCCCAATGATCTAGGGGAGGGTCTAATATGGATTTATCATTCCTAATGCAATTAGGAATGGTTTTAGTCTTCTAGATTCTTCTAGAAGGCTCTTTTCATTCCTAATTCAATTAGCATTGATAAACTGACTTTTGTTGACTTTTTAGAGTTTTAATCAGAATAAAAGAATTTTTTGAGGAGAATACGATTTTATCCTCCTGTACGGTAAATTTTTATCTGATTTTAGAAAACGCGTCAGAAGTTTAGTTAATGCCAAACGCCAGTCATTAGCGCCTGACGCTAAGTTTGGCGCCTGGCGCTAACGTTAGCGCATGGCATTAATGTCAGCGTCTGGCGCTAACCTCGTTTTTGCGCGTCAGAACTTTGTTTTGATTTTTTATCTTTTTGGATGATTTTCTCTATAAATAGCCTTCTAAAAACTCCGTTTTCATTCATCAATTTTCATCTACAATCATCTACAATCTAGAATCACCAACTCTCATAAAAAAATTCTTGATTCTCTCTCTCTTTCTAAGCCTAGCCTTTTACAAATAAAATTCCTCATACATTAGCACTAGATGTGATAGGTTTTAATTTCTGAGGGTTTGGTCCCTAATCTTTATTTCAAGTATTTAATTTAATTATTTTGTTTATTATTTTCCTTGAAGTTACTAACGTGTGTATTTTGTTATTAGAAAGAGGTACGAGGCATCAAAGTAAGTGCTTTAATGGTTTAATTGATATTATGATGTAGAAATCATGTTTACATTGTTATGATGATATTCCTAGTATCATGTCTAGGGTAACTTTAATATTAAATATGATTACAATGATGCTTCTTATATTCTTCCTGATATATATGATTGTTAGTATCATGTTAGGGTTAAAGATTTGATTTTTATTGCTTAGTGACATGCTAGGGTTTGTTATTTATCTTGTTAGTATCATGCCTAGGATCTTGCTATTATAATGCTTTAATGTTAACTTGAACATGATTATGATCACAATTGTTATGATTTATGATGATTATGAATACTATTATTATTATTATTTTGATGATGATTATTTTATCTATTTTGATATTATAATGATTATTATATTTATTCGTGATATTGTTTATCATTTATTATGTTGCTTGATATTATATTTATTGCTTGATCACACCTTTATTGCATGTTTAAAGGGAATTTGTACTTGTAATCACGCTTAATAAGATATTAATAATCTTGTTAGGGTTAATATGATTATAATTTCAAGTGATCGCCAATATTAGTTTATTTGTGCATTAATATTCAACCAACATAGAATGAACAGGTTTAGGCCAGGGTTAATCCTATTGATTGTATGTTAATTAGAAAGCGCACATGAATACGATCAGAATAAAGTAGAGGCCTATTATTAGGGCAGGTTCAATCTCTTTTAGGTTGGATTTGTACCTTCATCCCCGAACCCTTATTTGGTTCTTGACCTTATGGAGTTGACGATCTCATGGATCATTAAGGGGTGTAACCTTCACCTCGTGAACGGTTTACAAGTTCCTAAAAAACTTGTTGGAGACTCTTTTGCCCTATCTTCTTCCCTTATGGACGCCACCGTATTTTAGTGTATGATCACAGTGGGGTTCAAGCTAGTGGGATTTAAAGGCTTGAAATTATTCCCTACAGTTTTTGGCGACTCCATTGGGGAGGATTTCTATTTTAATTCCTGAATTTGTTTCGGCAATGATTTAGAATGAGTGGATGAGACTCGAAAAGTTCTAAGTATTTGATGTGCGTAATTTTGGTTATCATTATTGTCATATGCATAAAAAAGATCTCATTGGAAAGACCATCCGTAATTAGTTAAAAACATAGGATTTTACACGTAGGAAATTTGAGGAATGTCTTTCACAACTAGGACTGAAATAACACCGCGCTAGTATTGGCGCCAGGCGCTACAGTTAAAAGCTTGCGCCAGTCTCTGATTGCTGGCGCCAATTTCCCCCAATACCGAGCAAGAAATATGTGTTCTAATTTCGACCGGTTTTACGTATTGTTTGCTCGATCCTACATCCTGATTGAATTTTTTCTCACTTTTCTGAAACCCATATGTGTTCTAAATATGGACATAACCCTCTGGGAATTCATGCTCCATCTACCGGATTGAACGCTCTGTGCAACAAAGGGTACATTCGAGATGTTGAATTCACCAAACCACGGAAACAAGTTTTTTCTAAAATTTGCGGTGTCCCATCCACTCGCGCCAACCCGTCACGGTTAGGCTTCCGCGCGGTGCATCTGGACAATTAACCATGGACCCTCTTTTACTAAACCATATCCCGAACTTTAGAGAACTAGAGCCGTGGTTAGGTTGCGAACGCATTGCATCATATTGTGCCTACTTGACTAATTGTGCATTATTTGTTGTGCATATATATTCTATGTTTCTCTTAACCGTTTGTTGGCTTGTGTTGAGACTACATAAATTAATGACTTAAAGAACTTTGCCTAATTAATTAATTAATTAATTAATTAATTTGAGTCAATAAAGTCTAATATTTTAATCGGAATTGACCTATTACGACTTTAAGCATACCCCAGTTTACTAATAACACCGAAAACAGTCCCAGACCGAAGCTCCAATATTGGCGCCAAGGTCTGAGCTGTAGCGCCTCACTATGGTGTGCATTAAAGCTATGGTTATAATGGCAACACAAGAAGAAGTCAATGATCTTAAAAACCAACTGGCTACTGTGACCGAGACACTGAAGCTTCTCGCACTTAGGATCGATGATCCCGTGAAGCGACAACAAATGGATCTCATGCAAGAGAGTTTAAGCAAGTTGTCTAGCGATTACAAGTTTCAAGAGCTTACATCACAAGGGGTCTCGGTGGGCAAAGAGCTTCTTCCGCAAAAGTTAAGCGTCAACGACATCCTAAAATTCAGAGCAATTGACAACCCTTACTTTCATTTAAGAGCATTTGAAACAATAATGAGTATCAAGGGTATCGATAAGAAGGTCTTCCCTTCTCTGTTCTCACTATCTCTCGAGACCGTTTGCCAACAATGGTTCTTTTCTCTCAAGAAAGAAAAGACCTCTACCTGGGAGTCTATAGCAAACGCTTTCGTTGATAGGTACAAGTGGAACATTCAAGTCGAGACTGACCATAGAGAACTTGAAATCCTCAAGTACAAAGAGAAAGAAGGCTTCACCTCTTTCTTTAACAAGTGGAGAGAAACCTCAGATAAGATGATTGAGGTGCCAAGTGAAAAAGAGTCTGTGAGAGAGTTTATCGAGAACCTCTAAGAAAAATATTCCAAGCATCTCAAGTATCAAAATAATCTTCATACCTTCAAGGCCGTTTATGACATTGGGATCAATATTGAAGATGACTTGCCTAAGTCAAAAGCTGCCAACAATAACTCCAACAGTGGCTGGAAAGGAAAGAAGAATGACAATCCTTCTTCTTCCAAAACCTCACATTCAAATAATGTTATCACCTTTAATTTAGGAGAAGTTCTTGCCATGAACAACGAAGGACACAAGAAACCATTTAGGAGGAACTTCACTCCTATTGGCATGAGTTATGACACCGCATTTGATCGATTAAATGCAAAAGGTCTTATAACTCCTATTGGACCATTTGGGGACCAACCAGTTTAAAAGAGGTCGGTTAACTGGAACCCCAACGCACATTGCAAGTATCACCAAGGTAGGGGCCATCTCACTGAAAGCTGTTGAAAGCTTAAGGAAGCTATCCTAGACCTAATCGACAACAACAAACTGCCGTTGCCCCCTGCCAGTAAGAAGCCAAGCATCGACAATGCACCTCTAGCTCATACCCTGGCTATCTCCGATGAGGAAAACAAGGTTGACCCCTCCTCTCTCATTAAACATGTCGATGAAATCAACGCCATAGAAAAAGAAGAGGAGATCTTTTTCGATGTTAAGGATAACCTTCCAGAACCGGCGAATAAGGAAGATATACAACTGCTCACACTGTCTATGAAGGAGGCATCACAATTACTACGTGAAGCTCTCAAAGTTATGAACGAACTCCATAAATATGATGAGCTTCCACTTCCGAAAGAGGAACCTAAAGAAAAATTCACACTAGTGAGAACGACTTATGAGGCAAAGCACTTTCCCTTACAAGTCACTGAAAAACCCAAGAAGAGCAATATAATTTACACTCCAATTGGGTTCCCATATGCAGAAATGTTTGAAATGCTCTCCGAGAGTGGCGAGGTCAAACCTCTCGAACCGAGACCATTCGAGTCATTAAAAAGGACAGATAGATATTACTGTCAGTATCATCAATCAGGGGGTCATACTATAGAAAACTGTTTCAAATTCAAGGATTTGGTACAGAAAATGATTGATGAAAATAAACTGGTCCAAGTTCAACAAGAAGAGGATACAACCATTAATGGAGTCTGGGATAGTGATGAAGAAGATGTCTATCTAAAGGACATAGTAGGACCTTCACCTTCTATGTGATACACCATAGATGACATTTGGGCTGAAGAAGATTCATCGATAGATGTCCTTACAAGATCTGGGAGAATGCAACCTCCCGTTTCAACACAACCTATGCCAACCATACATCAAGTTCCCTTACCTATCATTAAAGACAATCATATTGTAAAACAGTTTAAGAAAAAAAGAGTTGGGATGAATGTGTGGAAACTTCTGACAACATTTTGAGAGCATAGGTTGGTTGTAATGAATGCCTTGGATAAAATCGGGATAGATTCTGACACTACTCCTGAGGGACTAACCAACTTCCTTACAAGTGACCTTCCTAGTCCGATTAATTTGATCACCTTTTCTAACAAAGATCAACCCCCAGAAGGTCACAAACATTACAAGGCATTAAACCTCACGGTAGTTTGCAAAAGGACGAATGTTCCTATGACTTTTGTAGACAATGGATCGGCTATCAATGTTTGTCCACTTAGAACTGCGAGGATGCTCGGCATAAAAGATGAAGATTTAAATCCGTCCACACAAGGAATAAGAGCCTACAATAATACTCGTCGTCAAGCTCTTGACAAGATTACCCTAAATGTAACGGAAGGAGTAATAGAACATGCTACTACATTCCAAGTAGTGGACATCAAAGCTTCATTCAACTTATTTTGGGGACGCCCTTGGCTTCATGATCTAAAGGTCGTCCCTTCATCTCTACACCAACAAGTAAAAGCTATAGTTGGGGGAATTTCAATCACTATAGATGCTTCGCCTATGTGAATCAAATCCATAGAGAATCCAATCATTAATGTAGAGCATGACGAAGATGACGAAGACATATGGGGCTTTAACAAAGAAGTCTCCTTAATCCAGGAGGATGAAGGGACCCCTCTTTGCCATGACCCCCATTCAAACATGATTGTCAACGCCATGCTGAAGAAAGAAGGACACTTTCCTGGGATGACTTTAGGAAAGAAGAAAGGAATGGCAAAACCAGTGGAGTCATCTGGCCTCCCTAAGTTAGATACTTTCGGACTTGGTTTCGAACCGACTCGAAAAGATCTCAAGCAAGCCCAGGAAAAAGTGAAAGCACGTAGGGACGCTCGCATTCAAAAGAAAGAAATTCCAATGGATCATTACCCTCTTACGCTTAATGGTCAGTTTATAAAAGAAGTAGAGGACTATCCATGGCATGAATTTTCCGAGCCATTTGTTGTAAACGGCATAAGACAACCGGGATTCAAAATTTTCTTGGATTGCTACTTCACTGATGAAATCCCAACTTCGGTCCACAACGAGAAAGCACCCCCATGCTTTGACTTTAACGTCATGGGATTGCTATTTGGGCGAGAAAAGAATTAGCCAACTTATGAAGAAGATAACTCCTCGCTCATTCAAACAGTCCTACAAAGTGAAAGCTTTGATCCCTCGAAACTAATTACTCCAGCTGAAGGATCACTACAAGGGTGGCGCAAGACTATCAAAGTGACTACTCCAAGCGGAAGAAAGATATCAATCACGACAGGACATGGACCGATGTTTGAGGAGTCGTTTGAGTCAAAGTCCGAGTCAGAGTCTTTCCCTTTAGAGTCTTCTAAGTCTTTAGTAGTAGCACCTCCCCCTCTTATTTCTTCTCCTAGGATAGTTAGTGATCCAGACCCTGAGGACATATCACTCTTTGATGTAATGATCTCATAGTATAATAATATTTCTTATTCTCCTTACTTCTTGTGTTCTTCCCTAACCCAAGATGACGAGCATTGCTTAGCTAACGATGAAAAAGAAAAATAAATTATTAAAGCAATGGAAATACTCGAAAAGAAAACACCGGTAATTGATGAAACTGAAACGGTTGATATCTCGAATGATTCAACCCATAAAAGAGAAGTTAAAATCGGATTAACATTGAATAAACAAGAAAGAACCGATTTAGTTAACTTACTTAAAGGATTTATCGATGTATTTGCTTGTTCATATGAAGATATGCCAGGCATTAATAGAGAAATAGCTCAACACACTATAGCACTAATTCCAAGAACGAAACCTGTAAAACAAATGTTACGTCGAATGAAACCCGACGTAACACTTAAAATAAAAGAAGAAGTTCAAAAACAAATAACTGCAGGTTTCATCAAGTTATCCAAATACCCCGAATGGGTCGCCAACGTCGACCCAGTTCCGAAGAAAGACAGAAGGGTAAGGATGTGTGTTAACTATCGAGATCTAAATAAGGCAAGTCCAAAGGATTACTTCCCTTTGCCACACATCGATATTCTTGTAGATAACACGACAAATCACGCACTTCTCTCGTTCATGGATGGGTACGTAGGTTACAACCAAATTCTCATGGTAGAAGAAGACATGGAGAAAACAACCTTTATAACACCATGAGGCACTTACTGCTACACGGTAATGCCATACGGGTTGAAAAACACGGGTGCTACTTACCAACGTGCAGCAACTGCCCTACTCCATGACATGATGCACAAAGAAGTCGAAGTATATGTCGATGACATGATTGTAAAATTGAAAGACCGTCCAGGCCATCAACTAGCCTTAAAAAAAATTTTCGAAAGGCTAAGAAATACAATATGAGGTTGAATCCATCAAAATGTGCTTTCGGAGTCACCTCAGGCAAGCTCTAAAGGAAAAGAGGTAGATCCAACCAAGATTAAAGCAATCATGTCAATGCCACCGCCCAAGACTGAGAAGCAAATTCGAGGATTTATTTGCCGGTTGCAATACATAAGTAGGTTCATATCAAAACTTACGACGATAAGAAGCTGAAGAAGAATGTACCAGTTATATGGGATGACGATTGTCAAAAAGCCTTTGAAAAGATCAAAGCCTATCTCGCAAATCCTCCCGTATTAGCACCAGCACTTCTCGGAATACCTCTTAGGTTATATTTGACGGTTACCAAAGAGACAATGGGAGCCATGCTAGCACAAGAAGTAGAAGGCAAAGAAAACGCAATCTATTACATAAGTAAAAAGATGCTCGAATACGAAACACGCTATACACCGCTCGAGAAATTGTGCCTCGCCTTGGTGTGGGCCACAACTAAGTTAAGACATTATATGTTGGTGCATACTGTTTTCGTAGTCTCCCGATTAGATCCACTCAAGTATCTATTCGAGAAATCTACACTCAATGGACGCATATCGAGATGGATAGTCAATCTAGCCCAGTTCGATGTAAGGTTTATGCTAGAAAAAGCTATCAATGATCCGTGGTGTTAGATTTTCTAGCAGACTTTCCAATAGAAGACTCGACGCCAATACAAGACAATGAATTTCCAGATGAAGAACTAATGGTCACTGAAGATGATACTTGGACCTTGTATTTTGACGGAGCCTCAAACCAAAAGGGATGTGGCATTGGAGTACTACTAGTATCACCTAAAGAGGAGCATGTTCCAATCTCCATAAAGCTTGATTTCGACGTTACCAACAATGCTGATGAATATGTAGCATGCGTGGTAGGCCTTGAAACAGCTTTGGCATTGGGAGTAAAGAAGTTAAGGATATTCGGAGACTCTTCTTTGATCATCAATCAGATATCTAAAAGGTGGAAAGTAAGGAGCGAAAGCCTTGCCCCTTACCAAACCTATCTGGAAACTCTTACTGATCAATTCGACAAGGTAGAATATACATATCTACCTAGAGAGGAAAACAAATTTGCTGATGCCTTGGCAAGATTAGCCTCAATGGTTAGGATTCCCACGAAAATCGAGCAAATGTCTCTAACTATCGAAAAAAGGCACAAACCAGCATATATCTAGGCTATAGAAGACGACGACTTAGTCCATGAAGAAGATGAAGAAGAAGAACCGTGGTACAAAGATATACTTAATTATGTCACCAATGGAGAATATCCTCCTCATGCTGACAAAAGAGCAAAGCGAGCATTAAGACTTTTGGCTTCTCAATATATACTCATAGACAACAAGCTACATAAAAGGTACCTAAGGGTCGAGTTATCTTATGTGTAGGAACGATGGAAGCACAAAGAGTAATGAGAATAGTTCACGAAGGAATCTGTGCACTCACATAAATGGCAAAATGTTAGTCCAGAAAATAATGAGAGAAGGATATTATTGGACTACAATGAATAGGGATTGCCATCAATACGTAAAAAGATGCCCTAAGTGCCAAATTTATGCAAATTTACAACATGTCTCTCCATCTTTGCTCTACACCTACACATCCCCATGGCCATTCTCTACATGGGAATTGACATCATTGGCAAAGTCACTCCCCCAGAAACAGGAGGCCACGAATTTATCCTAGTAGCAATCGATTACATTACAAAGTGGGTCAAAGCGCAATCGTATGCTAAACTCACTGCAAAACATGTAGCACTCTTTATCAAAAGAAACACTATTTGTCGATATGAAGTCCCACATGAAATGATAAGTGACAATATAACTCACTTTCAAGCCGAATGTAAAGAATTGCTACAAAAATATGGCATTCAACATCACCATTCTTCCCCTTATAGACCTCAAGCAAACGGAGTAGTCGGGGCAGCTAATAAAAATCTAAAGATTATCATCGAGAAAATGACGGAAAATTATAAGGATTGGCCTGACAAGCTTCACTTCGCATTGTGGGGTTATCGCACGTCAATCCGTACATCAACAGGAAATACGCCATTTTCCTTGGTATATGGGATGGATGCCGTACAACCTGTCGAATTAGAAATACCATCTCTATGCATTGCGCAAGAGAGTAAACTCGATGAAGTTGAATGGACTAAGGCAAGATACAAAGAATTGATTCTACTCGATGAGAAACGACTAGAAACTCTACATCACACTCAATGTTACCAAACTCGTATGGCTAGGAATTTTCATAAGAAGGTCAAGACAAGAAATATCAAAGTAGGAGATTTGGTATTAAAAACACTAAGGAAAAATGTTTTAGACCCAAGGGGTAAATTTTGACTTAATTGGTCTGGACCCTACATTGTCAAAACAATCCTGTCAGGAGGTGCATCAAAACTAACTGATATGGATGGCAATGAATTCTCAAACATAACAAATCTTGACCAACTTAAGAAATACTACCCATAAGTACTTGAGTAGGATAATCAAGAGAGCTAAGTTCGGCCTGATTCCTTAAGAAAGGATACGTAGGCAATCCCCTACGGGTGCAACAACTTTATTTTTCGACATCTCCGCGTTCCAGAATTAATTAAAATTCAACAGAAAATCGGTGAATTATTGGCGTCGCAGAAAAGAACATGGCACCAGCCAGATATTGTTAGCGCCAACCGATGAGATTGGCACCTGGCGCCAGACTTTAATGGCAGGCGCCAAATGCCAATAACTGGCGCCACTCTGGAAATAAGTTCTGGGCGAATTTTGGTGTTTCTCGGAAAATTTTCGACTTCCAAACTCGAAGAATTTGTGGAAAAGTAATTTTTTCGGTTTTCATTGCTTTAATAAAATAAACTTAAACTAAACAATTTAATTGAAAGCTGAAATTTCATTAATAAAATAAAATTACATTATTGATGGAATTTAAATAAAGTTGAAATAAATTAAATTTAAATAAAAAAAAATTAACAATCCAAGTCTAATAAATCTAAAGCTAAGCAATGCTCTGAATCTTTCTTTTCCTTTCTAGCTCTTTTCCAATTCTTGTCTGCTTCCTCCTCTTCATCCATAACTTTAGCTAGTAGGCATCCTTTAGAGGACCTACATTCAATTTTGGTGTAGATGGTCTCCCCTTCAGCTAACACTCCATGCTTCTTTTCAACCCAGGCCTTTTTATTTGTGGTGTTAGCTATCCTTTTCCCTTTATCTTTGGTAGTTTTTTTTTCTTCCTGGGCATTGTAGGTGTTTTGAATTATATTCTTGCACCTAAGAATTCCTTGGCAGGAAACACCCTGTCACCTAGACGATTCTTCATGTCTGTTCTACCCTGATCAATCGAAGATTTCTTCAACAACCACTTCTTTACATCATTGGGAGAAGAAGGAGGAACCTTTTGGGTAATCACTTCCCATAAAGGTCTAGCGCTCCAGTAAGCATCGAATCTATCTACTTCTTGAGATACAGATACTCATAGGGAGGACGAAGATCCCCGGAAGGATTATTTTTAAGCAAGCCGTATTGTCTTTTTACCCTGCAGGAGTAATAATAAGTTACACGAGATAAGCTTGGAAGACGGCAGAAAGGTTGCTTGTTAACACCAACCATCCTTTCTATTTTCCACCATGGGATGACCCACTTGATAGCAAAATCACGTGATTCGAAGACTTTTCTCCACCCATGGCGCCCAATTTTAGGAATACGCTTCTTTCTTCTCACGAAACAATTGGGGGTATATTTCTCAATGTCGTCCGGAGGGCTAATTAATCCTAGCCTCTCCATTAGCCACATCTGCGAAAAAATTGTAATGCAAATATATTTTTTGATTTCTGTAATTAAAAATATTATTTTTCTACCTGTAATAAAATTGGAGAGCCGCGAAAAGGCGCTTTTGGGTCCCTTTATAATTTATCCAGACTAATCATAGTCTTTCCAGCTATTAATGGCATTGGATTTCTCCCTGATTCAATTTGTTCTAGTACAGTGGTTATAATTGATTGTCCTTCATTATTTTTACCACTACTAAAAAAAAATTGGTTAAGCATGCAAAATAGGAACGCCCTTCTTCTATATATATGAAAAGATTCAGAAAGAGGTTTATCAAAATAATGGCGTGCAAATTCTTTCAAATTAACTATGTTGCCATCTACTATTTTTGATAAATCCCTTTCTTTCAAATTAAAGAAGCGCTCAAAATCTTTATAATAATATGCATCTACTCTAGGGATTACTATAAGGTCTATTGCAGGGAAGCCTAAGATAGCACCAAATTCCTCCGGCAAAGGGCTAATCTCATCATACCCTATTCTGAAACAATGAGTATCAACATTCCAAAATTCTAAGGCGGTATGTATAAATTCTAGGTCAAGATCTACCCCTTTGATGCCATAAATTCCCTCCAGGTGATATAAATCTAATTCTTTTCTCTCCCTCGCATTAAGAGACCAACAGCATTCATGAGAGTATTGGGTGAAGGTTTTGGTGACTAAAGACATGATTATTGTTTTTATAAAGAAGAGAATTATTTCTTCGCTGGAATTATGAGAAGAATCGGCTGGGCAGGGGGATTTTTATACACAAATCGCGTAGAATTTTAATCAGCATGAAATACGGCATCAGCGTTAATTGGCGTCAAAATCCCGTGATTGGCGCCAGCCGCCAGCGCTTGGCGCCACACGCTAAGTGTAGCGCTTGGCGCCATGCGCCATAGTGTGGCGCCAGCTGGCGCCAAGTTGCCAGATCATCCGCGCCTGCTCAACTTGCGTTTTTAATATTAAACTCGAGTCGGTTAATGACTTTATGGCTCCGTTTAATTTGCCTAAACATCTTTTCTATCCTTTTTCTTAATTTTTTAAATTCCAAACACTCGACATTTTATTCGATTTTTTCCTTTTTTATTTTTTTCTTTTTGGGAGAGAGAGTCGGATGCCCTCCATCAATAATAAAAATGACGGAATTTTTGCGCAAAATTATTGTCACACTTTTATTGCACACACTAACATACACATAATAATAACAATCAAATAAATTCATAATAGCATAAATATACAAAATGTGTCTATAAATAATGAGTCTAAGGCAAATTTCTAAAAAAAAGTCAAAATAAAATATACACAGGGACAAACTGCGGCGCCTGAGGACATAGACCCATCATATCATAAAATTGCACCATACAAGGAGTCACCTCTCCACCAGCTCCAGCTCAAGGCTCCGTAGTAGGAGGAAAACTCAATATAGGACCACTCCAGCCAGGATCAACCTGAGGTTGAGGACGCGGAGGCTGCTGCGATGATGAGCCTACCTCGTACATCCCACCACCTCTGAAAGCCGAGGTAGCCTCTCCTACCGGTACAAGATGAGCACCCTCAGAAGAAGATCCCGAGCCCTCAGCAACGTCGGCTCGAGCAGCCTCAGAGCGACCGCCTCTACCCCCTTACGAAGTGCGACGACATCTCGAGCTAGACCTCGCTGGATCCCTCCGCCTCTCAGGTCTCTCGCGGGTGTGAGAAGCGATAGGCTAGCCCTGCAAAAAGAATTAAATCAGAAACAAGGTAGAATTAAAACAGCAATGAAAAATAATGAGTAAAGAAAGGCTACCTCTCGGATGACGTCATCCCGACGACAAGTGGCCGCGTTCCTCATCCGGACGAGCTGGCTCCGGAAGGCATCTATGCATCGTGCCATCGCCGAAACCACCTCGCGTGAATGGTTTAATTTACAGCGCGTGGCCAAGAAAGGAAGGACAATTAATCAAAGATAACCTCTTCGTACTAGTCTAGCTTTTTGACAAAACCCATAGCTTGCAAGAGAAAAGCTAAGACTATAATGGCAACTCAAGAAGAAGCAATGATCTCAAGAACCAACTGGCTTGTGTGACTGAGACATTGAAGCTTCTCGCACTTAGGATCGATGATCCCGTGAAGCAACAACAAATGGACCTCATGCAAGAGAGTTTAAGCAAGTTGTCTAGCGACTACAAGTTTCAAGAGCTTACATCACAAGGGGTCTCGGTGGATAAAGATCTTCTTCCGCAGAAGTTCAACGCCAACGACATCCCAAAATCCAGAGCAATTGACAACCCTTACATTCATTTAAGAGCATTTGAAACAATAATAAGTATCAAGGGTATCGGTAAGAAGGTCTTCCCTTCTCTGTTCTCACTATCCCTCGAGACCGTTTGCCAACAATGGTTCTTTTCTCTCGAGAAAGAAAAGACCTCTACCTGGGAGTCTATAGCAAAAGCTTTCGTTGATAGGTACAAATGCAACATTTAAGTCGAGACTGAACATAGAGAACTTGAAATCCTCAAGCAGAAAGAGAATGATGGCTTCACCTCTTTCTTCAACAAGTGGAGAGAAACCTCAGCTAAGATGATTGAGGTGCCAAGTGAAAAAGAGTCTATGAGACTGTTTATCAAGAACCTCAAAGAAAAATATTCCAAGCATCTCAAGTATCAAAATAATCTTCATACCTTCAAGGTCTTTTATGACATTTGGATCAATATGGAAGATGACTTTGCTAAGTCAAAAGCTGCCAACAATAACTCCAACAGTAGCTAGAAAGGAAAGAAGAATGACAATCCTTCTTCTTCCAAACCGCCTACTCAAATAATGTTAGCACCTTTAATTTAGGAGAAGTTTTTTCCATGAACAACCAAGGACAGAAGAAACCATTTAGGAGGAACTTCACTCCTATTGGCATGAGTTATGACACCGCATTTGATCGATTAAATGCAAAAGGTCTTATAACTCCTATCGGACCATTTGGGGACCCACCAGTTGAAAAGAGGTCGGTTAACTGGAAACTTAACGCACATTGCAAGTATCACCAAGGTAGGGGCCATCTCACTGAAAGCTGTTGGAAGCTTAAGGAAGCAATCCAAGACCTAATCGACAACAACAAACTGTCGTTGCCCCCTGCCAGTAAGAAGCCAAGCATCGACAATGCACCTCTAGCTCATACCCTGGCTATCTCCGATGAGGAAAACGAGGTTGACCCCTCCTCTCTCATTAAACCTGTCGATGAAATCAACGCCATAGAAAAAGAAGAGGAGATCTTTTTCGATGTCAAGGATAACCTTCCAGAACCGGCGAATAAGGAAGATATACTACTGCTCACACTGTCTATGAAGGAGGCATCGCAATTACTACGTGAAGCTCTCAAAGTTATGAACGAACTCCATAAGAAATTTAATGAGATTCCACTTCCGAAAGAGGAACCTAAAGAAAAATTCACACCAGTGAGAACGACTTATGAGGCAAAGCACTTTCCCTTACAAGTCACTGAAAAACCCAAGAAGAGCAATAGAATTTAAACTCCAATTGGAATCCATATGCGCAAATGTTTGAAATGCTCTCCGAGAGTAGCGAGGTCAAACCTCTCGAACCGAGACCATTCGAGTCATTAAAAAGGACAGATAGATATTACCGTCAGTATCATCAATCAGGGGGTCACACTATAGAAACCTGTTTCAAATTCAAGGATTTGGTACAGAAAATGATTGATGAAAAGAAATTGGTCCAAGTTCAACAAGAAGAAGATACAACCATTAATGGAGTCTGGGACAGTGATGAAGAAGATGTCTATCTTACGAACATAGTAGGACCTTCACCTTCTTTGTCATACACCACAGATGACATTTGGGCTGAAGAAGATTCATCGATAGATGTCTTCACAAGATCTGGGAGTATGCAACCTCCCGTTTCAACACAACCTATGCAAACTGTACATCAAGTTCTCATACCTATCATTGAAGACAATGATATTGTTAAACAGTTTAAGAAGACAAAAGTTGAGATGAATGTGTGGAAACTTCTAGCAACATCTCGAGAGCATAGGTTGGCTGTAATGAATGCCTTGGACAAAATTGGGATAGATTTTGACACTACTCCTGAGGGACTAGCCAATTTCCTTACAAGTGACCTTCGTAGTCCGATTAATTTGATCACCTTTTCTGACAAAGATTTACCCCCAAAAGGTGACAAACATTATAAGGCATTAAACCTCACGGTAGTTTTCAAAAGGATAAATGTTCCTATGACTCTTGTAGACAATGGATCGGCTATCAATGTTTGTCCACTTAAAACTGCGAGGATGCTCGGCATAAGGGATGAAGACTTAACTCCGTCCACAAAAGGAATAAGAGTCTACGATAATACTCGTCGTCAAGCTCTTGGCAAGATTACCCTAAATCTAACGGCAGGAGTAATAGAACATGCTAGTACTTTCCAAGTAGTGGACATCAAAGCTTCATTCAACTTATTGTTGGGACGCCCTTGGCTTCATGATCTAAAGGTCGTCCCTTCATCTCTCCACCAAAAAGTAAAATCTATAGTTGGGGGAATTCCAATCACTATAGATGCTTCGCCTATGAGAATCTAATCCATAGAGAATCCAATCATTAATGTAGAGCACGACGAAGATGACGAAGACCTATGGGGCTTTTACGAAGAAGTCTCCTTAATCTAGGAGGATGAAGGGACCCCTCTTTGCCATGACCATCATTCAAACATGATTGTCAACGCCATGCGGAAGAAACAAGGACACTTTCCTGGGATGACTTTAGGAAATAAGAAAGGAATGGCAGAACCGTTGGAGTCACCTGTCCTCCCTAAGTTAGATACTTTCGGACTTGGTTTTGAATAGACTCAGAAAGATCTCAAGTGAGCCCAGGAAAAGTTGAAAGCACGTAGGGACGCTCGCATTCAAAAGAAAGCAATTCCAATGGATCGGTACCCTCTTACGCTTAATGGTCAGCTTATAAAAGAAGGAGAGGACTATCCATGCCATGAATTTCCCGAGCCATTTGTTGTAAACGGCATAAGAAAACCAGGATTCGAGATTTTCTTGGATTGCTACTTCACTGATGAAATCCCAACTCCCGTCCACAAGGAGAAAGCACCCCCATGCTTTGACTTTAACGTCATGGGATTACTGTTCGGGCGAGAAAAGAATGAGCCAACTTATAGAGAGGATAACACCTCGCTCATTCAAACAATCCTACAAAGTGAAAGCTTCGATCCCTCGAAGCTAATTACTCTAGCTGAAGGATCACTACAAGGGTGGCGCAAGACTATCAAAGTGACTACTCCAAGCGGAAGGAAGATATTAATAACGACAGGACATGGACCGATGTTTGAGGAGTCGTTTGAGTCAGAGTCCGAATCAGAGTCTTTCCCTTTAGAGTCTTTTAAGTCTTTAGTAGTAGCACCTCCCCCTCTTATTTCTTCTCCTAGGATAGATAATTATCCAGTCCCTGAGGACATATCACTCTTTAATGTAATGATCTCAGAATATAATAATATTACTCATTCTCCTTACTTATTGTGTTCTTCCCTAACCCAAGATGACGAGCATTGCTTAGCTAACGATAAAAAGACAAAGAAATTATTAAAGCAATGGAAACACTCGAAAAGAAAACACCGGTAATTGAAGAAACCGAACAGTTGACATCTCGAATGATTCAACTAATAAAAGAGAAGTTAAAATCAGATTAACATTGAATAAACACGAAAGAACCGATTTAATTAACTTACTTAAAGAATTTATCGATGTATTTGCTTGGTCATATGAAGATATGCCAAGCATTAATAGAGAAATAGCTCAACACACTATACCATTAATTCCAGGAATGAAACCTGTAAAACAAAAGTTGCGTCGAATGAAACCCGACGTAGAACTTAAAATAAAAGAAGAAGTTCAAAAACAAATAACTGCAGGTTTCATCAAGGTATCCAAATACCCCGAATGGGTCTCCAACTTCGTCCTAGTTTCGAAGAAAGACGGAAGGGTAAGGATGTGTCTCGACTATCTAGATCAAAATAAGGCAAGTCCAAAGGACGACTTCCCTTTGCAACACATCGATATTCTGGTAGATAACACAGCAAATCACGCGCTTCTTTCGTTCATGGATGGGTACGCAGGTTACAACCAGATTCTCATGGCAGAAGAAGACATGGAGAAAACAACCTTTATAACACCATGGGGCACTTACTGCTACATGGTAATGCCATTCGGGTTGAAAAATACGGGTGCTACTTACCAACGTGCAGCAACTGCATTACTCCATGACATGATGCACAAAGAATTCGAAGTATATGTCGACGACATGATTGTAAAATCGAAAGACCGTCCAGGCCATCAACTAGCCTTAAGGAAATTTTTCGAAAGGCTAAGAAAATACAATATGAGGTTGAATCCATCAAAATGTGCTTCCGGAGTCACCTCAGGCAAGCTCTTGGGATACGTCATAAGCTCTAGAGGAATAGAGGTAGATCCAAACCAGATTAAAGCAATCATGTCAATGCCACCGCCCAAGACTGAGAAGCAAATTCGAGGATTTATTGGCCGATTGCAATACATAAGTAGGTTCATATCAAAACTTACGACAATATGTGAACCAATCTTCAAGAAGCTCAAGAAGAATGTACCAGTAATATGGGATGACGAGTGTCAAAAAGCCTTTAAAAAGATCAAAGCCTATCTCGCAAATCCTCCTGTATTAGCACCAGCACTTCCCGGAATACTTCTTAGGTTATATTTAACGGTTACCAAAGAGACAATGGGAGCCATGCTAGCACAAGAAGTATAAGGCAAAGAAAACGCAATCTATTACCTAAGTAAAATGATGCTCGAATACGAAACACGCTATACACCGCTCGAGAAATTGTGCCTCACCTTGGTGTGGGCCACAACTAAGTTAAGACATTATATGTTGGTGCATACCATTTTCGTAGTCTCCCGATAAGATGTACTCAAGTATCTATTCGAGAAATCTACACTCAATGGACGCATGTCGAGATGGATAGTCAATCTAGCCCAATTCGATGTAAGGTTTATGCCACAAAAAGCTATCAAAGGATCCGTGGTGTCAGATTTCTAGCAGACTTTCCAATAGAAGACTCGATGCCAATATAAGACAATGAATTTCCAGATGAAGACCTAATGGTCACTGAAGATGATACTTGGACCTTGTATTTCAAGGGATCCTCAAACAAAAAGGGATGTGGCGTTGGAGTAGTACTAGTATCACCTAAAGAGGAGCATGTTCCAATCTCCATAAAGCTTTATTTAGACGTTACCAACAATGATGCTGAATATGAAGCATGCGTGGTAGGCCTTGAAACAGCTTTGCCATTGGGAGTAAAGAAGTTAAGGATATTCGGAGACTCTTCTTTGATTATCAATCAGATATCTAAGAGGTGGAAAGTAAGGAGCAAAAGCCTAGCCCCTTACCAAACCTATCTGGAAACTCTTACCGATCAGCTAGAGAAGGTAGAACATACATATCTACCTAGAGAAGAAAACCAATTTGCCGATGCTTTGGCAAGATTAGCCTAAATGGTTAGGATTCCCATGGAAATCGAGCATATGCCTCTAACTATTGAAAACAGGCCCAAACCAGCATACATCCAGGCCATAGAGGATGACGAAGTAATCCAAGGTGAAGAAGATGAAGAACTGTGGTACACGGATATACTCAATTATGTCACCAATGGAGTATACCCTCCTTATGCTGACAAAAGAGCAAAGCGAGCATTAAGACTTTTGGCTTCTCAATATGTACTCATAGACAACGAACTACATAAAAGGGTACCTAAAGGTCGAGCTCTCCTATGCGTAGGAAAGAAGGATGCACAAAGAGTAATGCGAATAATCCACGAAGGAATCTGTGGGACACATATAAATGGCAAAATGTTAGTCCAGAAAATAATGCGAGAAGGATATTATTGGACTACAATGAATAGGGATTGCCATCAATACGTAAAAAGATGCCCTAAGTGCCAAATTTATGCCAATTTACAACATGTCCCTCCATCTTTGCTCTACACCTACACATCGCCATGGCCATTCTATACATGGGAATTAACATCATTGGCAAAGTCACTCCCCCAGAAACAGGAGGCCACGAATTGGCAAAGTAAGACCTAATTGGTCTGGACCCTACATTGTCAAAACAATCCTGTCAAGAGGTGCAGCAAAACTAACTGATATAGATGGCAATGAATTCTCAAACATGACAAATCTTGACCAACTTAAGAAATACTACCCATAAGTACTTGAGTAGGATACTCAAGAGAGTTACGTTCGGCCTGATTCCTTAAGAAAGGATACGTAGGCAACTCCTTACGGGTGCGGCCACTTTATTTTTCGACATCTCCACGTTCCAGAATTAATTAACAAATCAACAAAAAATCGGCGAATAATTGGCGTCGCAGAAAAGAACCTGGCGCCAGCCATATATTGTTAACGCCATCCGATGAAATTGGTGCCTGGCGCCAGACTTTAATGGCAGGCGCCAAATGCCAATAACTGGCGCCAGTTTGGAAATAAGTTCTGGACGAATTTCGGTGTTTCTCGGAAAATTTTCGACTTTCGTACTCGAAGAATTTCTGGAAAAGTAATTTTTTCGGTTTTCATTGCTTTAATAAAATAAATTTAAAGTAAACAATTTAATTGAAATCTAAAATTTCATTAATAAAATAAAATTACATTATTGATGGAATTTAAATAAAAATGAAATAAATTAACTTTAAATAAAAATAACAATATAAGTCTAATAAATCTAAAGCTAAGCAATGCTTTTAATCTTTCTTGTCCTTTCTAGCTCTTTTCCAATTTTTGTCTGCTTCCTCCTCTTCATCCATAACCTTAGCTAGTAGGCATCCTTTAGAGGACCTACATTCAATTTTGGAGTAGATGGTCTCCCCTTCAGCTAACACTCCATGCTTCTTTTCCACCGAAGCCTTTTTATCTGTGGTTTTAGCTTTCCTTTTCTCTTTATCTTTGGTAGTATTTTTCTTCCTAGGCATTGTAGGTGTTTTGAATTCAATTCTTGCACCTAAGCGTTCCTTGGATGGAATCACCCTGTCACCTAGACGATTCTTCACGTCGAATCTACCCTAATCAACCGAAGATTTCTTCAACAACCACTTCTTTACATCATTGGGCAAAGAAGGAGGAAGCTTTTGGGTAATCACTTCCCATAAAGGTCTAGCGCTCCAGTAAGCATCGAATCTATCTGCTTCTTGAGATAAAGGGTACTCATAGGGAGGACAAAGATCCCCGGAAGAAATTTTCTGAAGCAAGCCGTATTGTCTTTTTACCCTGCAGGGGTAATAATAAGTTACACGAGACAAGCTTGGAAGACGGCAGCAAGGTTGCTTGTTTACACCAACCATCCTTTCTATTTTCCACCATGGGACGACCCACTTGATAGCAAAATCACGTGATTCAAAGACTTTTCTCCACCCATGGCGCCCAATTTTAAGGATGCGCTTCTTCCTTCTCACGAAGCAATTGGGAGTTTTAATCCGGAGGGCTAATTAATCCTAGCCTCTCCATTAGCCACATCTGTAAAAAAATTGCAATACAAATAAATTATTATTACAGTACAAAAATATATTTTTTGGTTTCTGTAATTAAAAATATTATTTTTCTACATGTAATAAAATTGGAGAGCCGCGAAAAGGCGCTTTTGGGTCCCTTTTCAATTCATCTAGACTAATCATAGTCTCTCTAACTATCAATGGCATTGGATTTCTCCCTGATTCAATTTGTTCTAGAACAGTGGTTATGATTGATTGACCTTCATTATTTTTACCACTACTAAGAAAAAATTGGTTAAGCATGCAAAATAGGAACGCCCTTCTTCTATATATATGAAAAGATTCAGAAAGAGGTTTATCATAATAATGGCGTGCAAATTCTTTCAAATTAACTATGTTGTCATCTACTATTTTTGATAAATCCCTGTCTTTCAAATTGAAGAAGCGCTCAAAATCCTTATAATAATATGCATCTACTCTAGGGATTACTATAAGGTCTATTGCTGGGAAGCCTAAGATAGCACCAAATTCCTCCGGCAAAGGGCTAATCTCATCATACCCTATTCTGAAACAATGAGTATCAACATTCCAAAATTCTAAGGCGGTATGTATAAATTCTAGGTCAAGATCTACCCCTTTGATGCCATAAATTCCCTCCAGGTGATATAAATCTAATTCTTTTCTCTCCCTAGCATTAAGAGATCAACACCATTCATGAGTGTAATGGGTGAAGGTTTTGGTGACTAAAGACATGATTATTGTTTTTATAAAGAGGAGAATTATTTATTCGCCGGAATTATGAGATGAATCGGCTGGGTAGGGGGATTTTTATACACAAATCGCGAAGAATTTTAATTAGGATGAAATACGGTATCAGCGTCAATTGGCGTCAAAATCCCGTGATTTGCGCCAACCGCTAGCGCTTGGCGCCACACGCTAAGTGTAGCGCTTGGCGCCATGCGCCATAGTGTGGCGCCAGCTGGCGCCAAGTTGCCAGATCAGCCGCGCCTGCTCAACTTGCGTTTTTAATATTAAACTTGAGTCGATTAATGACTTTATGGCTTTGTTTAATTTTCCTAAACATCTTTTCTATCCTTTTTCTTAATTAATTAAATATAGCTATTATTTTTATATTATTCTTTTTTGGACTTTATTTTACATTCCAAACACACGACATTTTATTCAATTTTTTCCTTTTTTGTTTTTTCTTTTTGGGGGAGAGAGTCGGATACCCACCATCAATAATAAAAATGACAAATTTTTTGCGCAAAATTGTTTGTCACACTTTTTTTGCACGCACAAACATACACACAACAGTAAATAAATTCATAATAGCATAAATATACAAAATGTGTCTATGAATAATGAGTCTAAGACAAAGTTCTAAAAAAAAAGTAAAAATAAAATATACACAGGGACAAACTACGGCGCCGGAGGACGTAGACCTATCATATTATGAAATTGCGTCGTACGAGGAGTCACCTCTCCACCAGCTCCAGCTCCAATCTTCTTAGGAGGAGGAAAACTCAATATAGGACCACTCCAGCAAGGATCAACCTAAGGCTGAGGACGCGGAGGCTGTTGTGATGACGAGCCTACCTCGTACATCCCACCACCTCTAAAAGCCGAGGTAGCCTCTCCTACCTGTACAGCGTGAGCACCCTCAGAAGAAGATCTCGAGCCCTCAACAACGTCAGCTCGAGCAGCCTCAGAGCGACCGCCTCTACCCCTTGACGAAGTGCGACGACGTCTCGAGCTAGACCTCGCTGGATCCCTCCGCCTCTCAGGTCTCGCGCGGGTGTGAGAAGCGATAGGCTGGCCCTGCAAAAAGAATTTAATTAGAAACAAGGTAAAATTAAAACAACAATGCAAAAATAATAAGTAAAGAAAGGCTACCTCTCGGATGACGTCATCCCAACGACAAGTGGCCGCGTTCCTCATCCTGACGAGCTGGCTCCGGAAGGCATCTATGCATCGTGCCATCGCCGAAACCACCTCGCGTTAAAACTGTCAGAAAAATAAGTCAGTAAAAATGCGTGATAAATGAACACAAAAATTCTGAAAAAATAGGCTTACTCTAGTCTGGTGGCGAGGAATCGACCGCTCTACGAAGCGCTCGCCCTCGGGAGCCGGAGAAATCATCTCCTCGATTAGCCCGTACATCCCCTGATGGTGGATGGACATACGGGGAGGCACGAACTCGCAGCACCATCATAATAAGACAAAAAAAAGTCAGTAAAACATTACTTGAGGGCTACTTAGTGGAAAGTAAAGCTAAAAAATCTTACCCTCACGTCCTCAGCCGGTACAAGGGCTGGAACTAACAAAGGTAGTAGCTCCTCAGCATAACACCTCGAGGATGACATGGGACCGCCAAGGGGTACCAGCTCACTCAGACATGCTTGACAACCGCGCCTCGTCAGAAGAGTGCTGTCTAGCGACCCTCTCTCCTAAGTACGCGACCGTACCATAAGTCCCCAAGAAATAGCGACTCTCAGCAGAATACTGTGCGGCTAACCCAGGGACTGTCCAATCGCCCCACGGCCGGTATACCACCTCAGGTCCCTATAAAGAACATCAATCAAGCAAAGGTATACTTAAAGCATCGCGAAAAAGCAAAATAAATAATAAAAGTCGTACCGTGATGATCCGGTTCTGGACATGTGTAGTGGACATGTCCACATGATGACCGCCCCAAGAGGCGCTCACTGGAAATCCCCACAGCGATGGTCTCGCCGGCGCAACAGGAGGAAAGTACTCGTAGAACCAGATCTACAAAGAGCTAAAAGTGTGAGTCAGTGCTAACTAATATGTAGAGCTAAACTTTATGGGGAATAAATGTTTACCTCTACGACCTTCCAAAAAGCAGACAAAGCAACGTTCGTCCTAAAGGACCGGTGTTGACACGAGTCTCTCATCGCATGAACGAAGTCAGCATAGGCCAAGCTGGCCCAGTCATAAGTCCCGATCCGGTGAAGATCACGGACAGCAAGAAGATAGTAAAGCAATGCCCTACCACCCTTGTCAGAGGAGAATGTCCCTGACAACAACATCAGCGCAAAGATGCGCACCCGCTACTCTCGGGTGGTCGCATCGTCATTAAGAGCCGCTGCCAGCGTCGAGCGGCGAATTCCTCTAGCACTAAAAAGAGTAGTCTCGACCTCAGCTCGGGCCCGAAAAGCGATCGGCCCTAACAGCTCCTCTACCTCTGAAGAGAAGAAGTTTATTCCACTGTCAAACGGCAGTGCCACAGAAGTGAACTTCATTCATGTGATGAGACTGAAGTCCGTAGGGGTGACCATCATCTCGCCCCAGGGGAAATGGAAGGTGTTGGTGGTGTCCCAGAAGAACTCCACCAATGCGCGCACTACATGATGACCCCCGCTTGAGGCGACCATAGCCTCAGAGGTCTCGAACAGAGTAGCTAGACCGCAAGACTCCCATAGGAGTCTCGTCTCAAGATCTCGAGCGATGTGCATCCTGTACAAATCGCCTAAACCATCACATCCAGAGCCATGATGCCGTGTCCTCCCGGGCGCGATGCCCTGCCTCACCCTCTCAGAAATGTGGTGGACAGGGGCGAAGAACAGGGTCCGCTCATCCCACTCCGGAAGTCGAGCAAGCGAAGTGGAAGGCGTAGCGTCATCCTCTACGGGCTCATGCTCCCGTCTAGTGTTTCGGGACCGTGAACCCGAGCCTCGTTGTCTAGCCATGCTACATTGTGCAGAATAATCATGAATTAAGGTTCTGTAGTATCTAAGGTTCGCCTAGCTGCATGATACTATGTTCGCAAAAACAGAGTACGTAGTACTAAAATAGAGCACAAATTCAAATTGAGCATAACAACATTTTTCAAGTAATCAAACAACTTCTTGCAACACTATAGTGATTATTATGACAAATTGGACAAGAATTGCTAGCAAAAATATCAAGAACAAGCTACATTGTTCTTCACGACCTTAAGAGGTCTAACAATGGCAAATTGCTCATTTCTTCACCAAATTGAGTCAAACAAGTCTCAAATTACTTCCAAGGCAATATACAAACATAATCAAGCAATTTCATGGCATAAAACCTGACAAACAAAGCAAATTGAGCATTATAAGTTTTGAATTTTCCTGAAATTCGTGAATAAACATGCCAAGAATTCATAAAAACTAATGTGAGTTTGAAGAAAACTTACATAGATCAGGGAAATAGATGAAGAGAGCTTTGATTTGCAACAAATTTGAGCGAATTCGGTTGAGGAACGAGCAAGAACCGAGCAATTGAAGCTTTGGGGTTTCTTCGAGCAGTTTCGCGACGAACAAAGCAGTGAAATGAAGAGGAAAGGGGTATTTAAGGAAATCCCCGTGCTGGCGCCAAGCCCTATGCATTGGCGTCACAAATTTGGCTTGGCGCCTGGCGCCAATATCAGCGCCTAGCGCTAATGCTAATAAGGTGGCGCTGATGGTTTTTCAGCGGCGCCGAAGCACCCAGCCACCTGATGAGGTTGTGCTAACCTTCTGCAACATTTTTTTGGGTTCCTTGGTACGCCAGTTAGCCCCTCTAAGCAATTTGACATGATTTAGTAATCCACTTGATTACATGAAGTGATTGACCAGATAAAAGATCGTCTCACTTAGCTTAAAGCTCCTAAGCATTGGCTCATTAGCAAAAGGCACCGACATATAGGTTCAAAAGAAAAAGAGCATCGACATACAGGTTCAAAGCAACGGAAGCGCCGTCGTACAGGCATAGGTGAAGCAAAGTTCAGGCAAACTCTTAAAGGTCAACAGGCGTGGATCTTCGGTAATTTTCTTTGAAAAATTATCGCATCAAATGAGGATGACTTCAAGAGAAGATATCTTCGACAGCATTCCCTAGCTTGTGGAGAAGTGTCACAAACAACTGGAGGTAATTTCGGGCGAAATAATCTTCGATAGTATTCCCTTGGACGTGGAATATTATCAATGCGGATGAGGATTGTTTCAAGAGAAATAATCTTCGATAGTATTCCCTTGGACGTGGAATATTATCAATGCGGAGGTGGATAGTTTCAGGCGAAACAATCTTCTAATTGTGATGCAGTTACGGGCGTAGAAGTTTTCAAGTGGGATGGCATTCTCTAGCTTGCAGGAGGTCATCAAAACAATCGGTTACTTTCAGAGACGTGTGCTCGACGGTGCAAGATACGCGTTTCTTAACTCTTTTATCTGTTTAACTAATGCTAGTTTTGCAGGTATCGGCGTTACAAGAATGGTTTAGGATCGGCGATACTTTGACTTTTGTTTTTGAAACTTGTATTTCTCCAAGCTCAGTCAAAGTGGGGGCTTCTGTAGACACCCATTTGTGTCTCCCCAAAACCAAACCCAGTGATGAGTACCTTTCACGTCGAATCATAATCGAATGAAACAAAAGTGTGGAAAATCTAGTGTTGCGGAATGTTTTAATTTATTTTCTCTTCTCTCTGTTTTTGAAAACCTATTTTAAGAAAACAGCCAATCAAGTTTGGTTGGTCCATGATATGGGTCCAATAATAGTGTAGTTGGATGGGGTTTGCAAAGACCTTTCCAACAATATATTATAAGCCCAATTCCGATGATATTGAGGAAGTTATGGCCAATTTTCCAAACTGGGCCCGGTTTGAGCTTTATGTACGGCCCAATGATCTAGGGGAGGGCCTAATATGATTTATCATTCCTAATGAAATTAGGAATGGTTTTAGTCTTCTAGATTCTTTTAGAAGGTTCTTTTCATTCCTAATTCAATTAGCATTGATAAATTGACTTTTGTTGACTTTTCAGAGTTTTAATCAAAATTAAATAGCATTTTTGAGGAAATTATATGATTTTATCCTCCAGTACGGTAAACTTATCGGGTTTTCGAAAACGCGTTAAAATCAGGCTTGGCGCTTAACCCCAGGCTTTGCGCCGGGAACCAGGCCTGGCGCCTGGTTCTAGCCATTGGCGCCTAGCGCCAGCTAGCCAGGGTTGGCGCCAGCTCTGTTTTCTGAGCGTCAGACTCTGTTTTGTTAATTTATCTTTTTTAGCTGATTTTCTCTGTAAATAACGTATTAAAAACTCCGTTTTCATTCACCAATTGATTTCTTTCATCATCTACATCTAATCATTCACCAATACTCACGAATATTCACCCACAATCAGTTTTAATTAGCATTCTCTTAATTCTTAATTCAACATTCAATTCTTTTTCTAAACTTTGATTTTCATACAAAATTTTGCATTCGCAAGATCTAGAAACACCTAGCCATATTCGAAGTTGCCTTCGCCCTAGACGTGAAAGGTTTATTTTCTGAGGGTTTGGTCCCAAATCTCTATTTCAATTATTTAATTTAATTGCTTGATTATTATTTTCTTTCAAGTTACTAACGTGTGTACTTTGTTATTAAAAAGAGGTACGAGGCATCAAAGTAAGTGCTTTAGTGGTTTTAATTGATATTATGATGTAGAAATCATGTTTACATTGTTATTATGATATTCCTAGTATCATGTCTAGGGTAACTTTAATATTAAATATGATTGCTATGATGCTTCCTATATTCTTCCTAATATATATGATTGTTAGTATCATGTTAGGGTTAAAGATTTGATTTTTATTGCTTAGTGACATGCTAGGGTTTGTTATTAATCTTGTTAGTATCATGCCTAGGATCTTGCTATTATTATGCTTTAATGTTAACATGAACATGATTATGATCATAATTGTTATGATTTATGATGATTATGAATATTATTATTATTATTATTTTGATGATGATTATTTTATCTATGATGATATTATTATGATTATTATAATTATTCGTGATATTGTTTATCATTTATTATGTTGCTTGATATTATATTTATTGCTTGATCATACCTTTATTGCATATTTAAAGGGAATTTGTACTTGTAATCACGCTTAATAAGATATTAATAATCTTGTTAGGGTTAACATGATTATAGTTTCAAGTGATCGCCAATAATAGTTTATTTGTGCATTAATATTCAACCAACATAGATTGAACAGGTTTAGGGTTATTCCTATTGATTGTATGTTAATTAGAAAACGCACATGAATACGATCAGAATAAAGTAGAGGCCTATTATTAGGGCAGGTTCAATCTCTTTTAGGTTGGATTTGTACCTTTATCCCCGAACCCTTATTTGGTTCTAGACCTTATGGAGTAGACGATCTCTTGGATCGTTAAGGGGTGGAACCTTCACCTCGTGAACGGTTTACAAGTTCCTAAAAAACTTGTTGGCGACTCTTTTGCTCTATCTTCTTCCCTTTTGGACGCCACCGTACTTTAGTGTATGATCACAGTGGGGTTCAAGCTAGTGGGATTTAAAGGCTTGAAATTATTCGCTGCGCTTGTCACCTGGCGCTGAACCTTATTATCCGAATCCTTTGGGGATCAAACTATACCAGTTTTGTGCATAAATAGCCCCTAAATCTGCCGATTTTTGTATATTTTGAAGTGATTAAAAAAAATGGTTATAGCTTTAATTCTCATTAAGCAATCATGTCTCAGTGCTTTAATGATTTTACTTGTGACTGGTGCCGGTCCTTGACTGCTAAGGAGAGAAAAGAACTTGACTTTTTCCACTTGGGATGTACTTATGGTATTAAGGAGGTAGACATAGATATAGATTTTATTCATACCGCCTTAGAATATTGGGATCCAGACACCCATTGCTGTAGACTAGGCTATGATGAAATTAGTCCTTTACCGGAAGAATTTGTTGTCATTTTAGGCTTCCCTTCTATAGATCTTGCAGTAATTCCTAATGTGAGTGAATATTTATATAAAGATTTTGAGCGTTTTTTTTAATCTTAAGGATAGGGATCTAACAAATATTGTAGATGGGAATGTAGTTAATCTGAAAGAATTTGCACGCCATTATATTGATAGACCACATTTCGAATCTTTTCATGTTTATTGAAGGAGAGCTTTCCTCTTTTGCATGTTTAGCCAATATCTCCTCACTAGTGGTAATATTCTTGATGGTCAAGCAATTTTAGTATCTGCCATGGAACAAATTGAATCAGGGAGGAATCTAATGTAACTAATTATTGGAGAAACTATGCATAGTTTGGATGAATTAAAGAAGAATCCAAAAGCACCTCTTCTAGGCTCTCAAATTTTATTACAGGTAGAAAAATAATATTTTTGATTAGTAATAATAATTATTTGCATTGAATTTTTGTAGATGTGGCTAATGGAGAGGGTAGAATTAATTAGTCCTCCTTACAATGTTGACAAATATACACCAAATTGCTTTGTAAGGAAAAAGAAACGCTTTTCCAAAATATGGGCCGCCGGCAGTGGAGCAAAATATTCGCCTCTTATAATTTTGCCATCAAATGGGTCATTCCTTGGTGGAAAATTGAGAAGATGGTTAGTGTCAACAAACAACCCTTTTGTCGTCTTTCTAGCTTATCAAAGTTGACTTTTTATTACCCTTGTAGGGTAAAAAGACAATATGGCCTTGCTAAAACCATTCCTTCTGATGATCTTCGTTGCCCTTATGAATTCCCTATTTCACAAGACATGGAGAGGTTTGATAATTACTGGAGTGCTAGGCCTTAATGGGAAGTTGTTACCCAAAATTTCCCTCCTTTGTCTAAAAATGTGAAGCATTGGCTACTTGATAGTCCTTAAAAGGACAAGAACAGAGTCCAAAATAAAACCAATGTGAAGAATTGTCTAGGAGACAAGAAAGCTCCTGTTAAGGAACGCCTAGGTGTAAAGATTAAATTTAAGACTCCTGTTATGCCTAAGAATAAAATACTACTAAAGGTGAAGAGAAAAGAAAGGCTGACTCTACAGAGAAGAAAGTGTGGATAGAAAAGAAACATGGAGTGATGGCTAAAGGGGAAATCATCGACACAAAGATTGAATGCAGATCCTCTAAAGAATGCTTGCTAGCAAAAGTGATGGATGACGAAGAAAATGCTGACAAGAATTGGATGAGGTCTAGAAATAAGAAGAAAGATTAGAGCATTGATTTACCTTCAATTATTAGACAATTTTTATTTTCAAGTTAATTTATTTTTAAGCTTCATTTAAATTCCATCGATAATGTAATTTTAACTTTATTTTTAATAATGAAATTTTCATCTTTTTAAATTAAATCAACATTTACATTTAATTTCCATAAAAGCAATGAAAACACTTTAATTATTTTTCTAAAAATTATTCGTATACGGAAGTCAAAACTTTCCAATATACACCGAAATTTGCCCGGTTTATTGCAGAAAAATTTGTGCCATAGTTTAAATTCTGTCGCCAAACGCTGCTGCATGTCGCCTGGCTCTACACCTTGTCGCCGGACACTGCAATTGTCGGTCGACGCTGATATCTGGCGTCCGGCGACATATTTTTCGGGATGTGTTGGTCTTGATTCTTTCGCGCTGATTGTTCTAAGTTAACTTGTCGATGCTAAGATGCAAGATTTGAAAAAACTAAAGTGGTTAAACCCTATAATATTGCCTACGTATCCTTTTCTAAGAAAACAGGTCAAACGTAGCTCTCTTGAGTATCCTTACTCAAGTAAATATGGGTAGTACTTCTTAAGTTAGTCAAGATTTGTCATGTTCTAGATCTCATTGCCATCCATATCAGTTGGTTTTGCAGCGCCATCTAATAGGATAGTATTGGCAATGTATGTTCCAAACCAATTGGGTATAAACTTGCCTCTTGGACCAAAACATTTTTCCTTAATGCCTTTAACATCAAGTCTCCTACTTATATGTTTCTTGTTTTGACTTTCTTGTTGAAGTGTCTAGCCATACGAGTTTGACAGCATTAAGTATGATTTAGAGCCTCTAGTCTCTTTTCTTCACGTATAATTATCTCTTCATATCTTGCTCTAGTCCATTCCACTTTATCGATTTTACTTTCTGTAGACATCTACTTTTAGCCTCCTGTCCCGACAGGAAGTGCAATGATGATAAATAAAACCATCTTCATGTTGGATCGAAGTGAAGAGTACTTATGGATAACTAGTCAAGCCACAAAACACAAAAGACTAGCTTCAATCAAAGAAAAAGCCAAAACAAAGTTCCAATTAACTAAACCTGATCATAATTAGGCTTAAGCCCGTACTTAAACCCTAATAATGACAGATTTAGGAGCGTCTAGGTTAAATCTTAGTGTTGCCGCTAGAAAAGCCTCACGCATCTCAAAGAGTCACGTCGGGCTGCCTCGCGCAACTAATTTAGTTGCGCGCAACACCAAGCGCAACCTCCAGAGTTGCACTGCGGAAGATTCAGAATTATTCAAAATTATACGGCAAATATAAAATTGAATCTTACCATAAAGTCGCGCGCAAGACAATTAGTTGCGCTACACATAGCAGCGCAAGTCTACCACTTGCGCTCGGATGCCGCGCGCAACTTAATCTGTTGCACGCGATACCAACTACAGCAGAATGCTCGAAACCCTAAACCTAATCATTCCCTATGAATACAAGCTTAAACTAAGACTTAAACAGACATAAATTAAACTAAAACTCTGGCGAAATAACTTGTGAACTTGTACAATCTTGCCCTCTTGTCCTAAACAGTCACCCTTTCGATACTTTGTTACTACGGTGGAGGTTCCCCAACAAGAAGGAGTCCATAAGTGTTCTAAATGGAGATCTAGCAAAGAGAAGTGGTAAATTCCCGAGCACTTAGTTAAATCACCTTTATTTTCTTGTTTAAAAGGACTTTAATTAATTAATTAGTGTTGTTTGATCACCTTTAAAATAATTAATTAATCAATTTCACATAGTATCTTGCGTTAAATAAAGATTAGAATTGAATTATAGAATTGTTGGTTAATCACTTAAGCCAAGGCGAATCTTGTTTATTTTCTTGTCCTCTTCACGAATTTAATTAAATAAGAATAACGACATGACGATGTAATTCCTACGTGAATTAATGTTTGTAAACAAAATCAACTAACATAGTTTTAGGTATCGCATTGCATATATTGTTTGGTGATGAAATTGTAAAAAAGGAAGAGCTAGTAGAGGTCGTACTACGGCTAAGATAACGATTCCCCTATAAAAGGAACATTATTTTAGTACCCTCGCTCCCCAACTCATTTCTGGTTTATAGACCAATTTGGGCATGGGTAAACGTATGATTTGTGCTAATTATTCCATGAATTCCACATGGAAGAAATACATGAACGAGGTTTATGAGTTTTTCCTAAAACTCATTGGCAACTCCTACTTGTTTCTTATAAAAAGCGTAATGATAGAATCAATTCTAATTCAAGGTCCCCCAAACAGTCAGGAATTCAAATCCTACTACACCTTAACAAGTGTAAAGTCCTAGGATTTTAAGTGGCCAAGGGCATTTAAGGAGAGTACCCCTTACGATGGGATCACCCTATTTACAGTGGCGACTCCGCTGGGGACTTAGAGGCTACATGATTAATTCGTAGTTATGGGCCAAGGTATCCAACACTAGGTTGCTTATGGGTTGTAACGAGAATGAACTTGGATAATCTCTAGTTATAGAGCTAGACTTGAACGCATAATATCTTCCATTTGCACGAGAGTAAAAACCAAACATGCAACATTGCACCATGCATAAGCATAGGACACTTAAACCATTAGGGATTGACTCATTGACTAGGGGTCGCCAACACTAGGCGTCTATCCCAAAATCAATAACAATCATCCCACCCATATCACCAACAAAATGTTGGGAGGGCGATGTCATGAGTCAACACGTTGAGTGATTGGTTTATACGTCGTTTCTTAAGATATGGTACCTTTGGACACCCAAGTCTTTTTTTACCTTAGAACGACATTGCTTGAATCTTGACTTATGACATGCTTATGTGATTATTTGACTATGTGCAACGTGTTAGGATAGTTTTCTTTTTTAATTTTTTAGTTTGGTCTAGGTTCCCAATTACGAAGTTGTGTCTTCGTGATTTAGCGTCAAACTCAAGGGATAACATAAAAAAAAAAAAAGTCAAGTAAAAAAAATCGAATAAAAAAACACAATGATAAAAAAACGCTTGAATTTAAAAAAATAAAAAAAATTACGAGCAGGTGGCGTGCGCAACTCAAAAAGTTGCGCGACCCCTCCTAGTGCAAGTGATTTCGTTACGCGCGAATTTCGCGCGCAACTGAGTCACTTGTGCACGCCCACTAGACGAGTCAGTTTTGATTTTTAAAAAAAAAAACAAATAGACACGTCCGAAAAATATCTTCATTCAAGAATTGTTACGGACGATGTTATCCGTTTGAATGTATTTTGCGTCTTTTTCTTTTTTCCTTTTTAAATAACCGTATCGATTTACTTATCCTTTCGTACTCCTTTAGGCCGGTTTTTAAGCTTGGGAAAGAGGACCTCCGGGCACTCGCATTCTATGTTTACCACCCAAAGATAAACCCCTTTCAAACCACTTTCCTTCGACAACTAACCCTAGTCAAACAACAATACCAACCGTCGAAGAACTTCAATAAGAGATTCTTCGTTTGAGAGAGGAAAAGGCTCATGAGGCCGAGGAGAGAAGAATTAAGAAGATGGAAAATGCTGAAAAGAAAAAAGCTGAAACTTTAGCCTTACAAGAAAAGATGGAGCAATTATTCGTCAAAGAAAAGTCGTTGGAGAAGCTTGTTCTTCGTTCTACAATGGGGATCAAGTACTTTGACGCTGGAAAGTTTGCTCCTCCCCAAGGAATTGATTTACCAAAAAAAGTTTTTAGCTACGGACTTGCCAATATTTAAGGTGACCAATAATCCACAAAATCATTTAATGTGTTTTACTGGCACTATGTCACTAAAGGGAGTTAATCCTAAGCTTTATGCTTTGACTTTCCCTTTATCACTAGACCCAACTGCGAGAGAGTGGTACTATGGGCTGGATCTAAAATTGAAAGTTACGTGGGAAGATGTAGTTTCGGTTTTCATCACCCAATATGAGAGTAACGTAGAGTTCAAGTCAACTTTACGTGAACTCGAGATGCTTAAGCAATGCGACGATGAAGGATTCCTTGCTTTCTATGGTAGATGGTGAGAAAAGGCGGCCCACCTTGCCCAAAGGCCTCCTAAACTCGAGTTAATACAAAAAATCATTGACAATTGTCATGAAAAGTACCACAAACATCTACATTACCTTGGTCTAGACACTTTTCAAAAGGTCTATTATGTGGCTACTAGGATTGAAGATGATCTTGCTAAAGAAAAAGCAAACAAACCTCATTATCATCACAAACCTAAGAATAACTACAATAAGGGGAATGATAATTTATCATCCTTTATTAATGTATATGCAACTTCCACGCAATACAATAACACAAATCCATATGATGATCCTAGATAAAGATGTAGAAAAGAGAGAAAATTAACTCCATTTCCTTTAAGCTATAAACAATTGTTAGAAAAATTAAATGAAAAAGACTTACTTGCGCCAACAGGGCCAACACCACCCACTCCACCAGAAAGGAGGTTTTCTCAATGGAATGGTAGTGCTTATTGTGCTTATCATAGAGGCGTTTAACACGGTACCGAATGTTGCTATGTTTTAAAGCACAAAATACAAGATTTAGTAGACGATGGAGAATTCCCACGCTTAAACCTAACAATAATGCATCCCCCTTAGGGGTGTTTCACATCGATGAAGACCATATGGGAAGTAATACGTTCAATCCTTTAGACTATATCACACCTATAGGAGAACCTCTATCATACCCATAGGGGAAACTAATGAAGTATGTGGACTATGAGACGACGACTTTCAAGACTTATATGTCTCTAAGTATGCCATCGTCCCACCTCCATCTTGTTTACAAAATGAAACAAAAGGAGCGCTTGATTGGTATCATTTCTTGGGGAAATCACAAGATTTATCGAATCTATCCTTGGATGAACAATGGCATCAAGCACAACTCATGGAACATCTTGAAATGGAGGCACATCCAAAGCCTCTAGAATAAAGTTGGTTCATAATTCCTATGACTAACCCAAATGAGATAGATCATTTAACTCGTTCTGGGCGAGTCTACCAAGCACCACAACCAAATGGATCTTCGACCACACAAAATCAAACTCAAGGTCAAACACAAAATACAATACCACCTTCACTTGAGGTGGAAGATCCAATGGTTAAACAACTTCGTCAATCCAAGGCGAATTTTAGCATTTGGGAACTCCTAAGTACTTCTATAGAACATAGGAATTCTCTCATGAACGCTTTAACGACTTTGTCTTTAAGCACAAACACAACCCCTCAGGACCTCATTAGCTTTCTTACTAGCGAGAAATCCGACAAGTCAATCATTTTCATTAATGATGATTTGCCTTCAAAAGACACTACCCACAACAATGCGTTATACTTAACTATGGGATGCAAGGGATACAATATCCCTCTAACTTTGGTAGACAATGGGTCAGCTGTAAACGTATGCCCATTACGAATGGCAAAATACTTAGGCCTAAATCCAGAAAAAGATTTCCAATCAATAAAAAGCATTAAGGCCTATGCCAATTCGAGAAGATCGGTGTGTGGAACTGTTAAGCTACCAATTACCACAGGCCCAATTCAAAAGATGGATGAATTCCATTTTATGGACATAAAACCTATATTCAACCTTTTACTTGGACGTCCTTGGATACATGAGCTTGGTGAAATACCATCCTCACTTAATCAAATGATTAGGTTGAACTATCAAGGGCTTCCTATGACTATACATGCTTCTCCACTCAAAATAGCAATAAATGATCAATCACTCTTAGAAATAAGCCATGATAATGATGAAGATAACATGTGGGGATTCGCCGTGGAGCCAATCTTCACAATTGAAATGGAATAAGAATTTGAAGAACCATTCAAGCTTGATCCATCTTCCACTCGGATAGTAAACAACATCTTGCTCAAGAGTATTTACTTTCTTGGGATGCCTTTGGGAATAGGAATGAAGAAATCTCTCTTACTTCCTATCCTAAAGAAAAGCTTCTTCTTTGGATTGGTATATAAACTAACCAAAGAAGAATTGGAGTCTCACGATGCAAAAAACAAAGCACGTAGAGACAATAATAAGAAAGGGGTATTCACTTTACTCTCATCCTATCAACAAACCCTTAATGGACAATTCATTAGGGAGGGAGAATATTACCGATGTTACAACTTTCCGGAACCCTTAGTTTTGGATGGAATCAAGAAGCTTGGATTTAAAATATTTCATGATGGCTACTTCTTGGATGACGATCTTAGTATCGTTAAATCAAAACACCCAACTCTAGGGTGCAATGATGGGAAAGCATTTAACTTGCTATTTGGACTAGAGCAAAATCATGTCGCAACAATGACCAATCAAAACGCCATTCTAGATGATGCTTTTGACCCAACCTCGTTGATCACCCCTTCAAACGAAATGTTTGAGCATGGATGGAGGAAATATTTCAAATGGACTAATCACAAAGGCGATAAACTGGAAATCATCACAGGCGAACAGAAGATGTTTGAAGAATCGAACGATGAATCTATTAGAGACTCTAGGGATGCAAAAAATTTAGGCATTTTGGCAATTACTGTGTCTTTATTTTCTAATTCTAAGGACGAAGATCCCACAAAGGATTCTTATCTTGATGTACTCTCTTTTGATTTTAATAATATGACCTCTATTTTCGAGTATATGCCTTCTCTTGAATCTTTCGAATGCTATAACAATCAATCTAATGAAGATGATAACATTAAAAAATTGGTTGAACTAATGAATGAACGAGAACAAAAGAACCCTGTCGTTGAAAAAACTGAAATAGTTAATATAGGAACTAACGAAAAATAAGAGAAAAGTCAAAATTGGCTTAAATCTAAATCCGGAAGAGCGATCGACCCTCATATCGACGCTCAAAGAATTCGAAGACGTGTTTCCTTGGTCATACAAGGACATGCCTGGAATGGATAGGTAAATCGCGGAACATACCATTCCCTTGAACCCTACTTCTAAACTAGTAAAACAAAAACTTCGACGAATGAAACCTGATGTCGCTTTAAAAATAAAAGAAGAAGTACAAAAACAGTTGGACGCCGGTTTTATTCGCGTATGTAATTACCCATAATGGGTAGCAAACATCGTTCAAGTCCCTAAAAAGGATGGACGAGTTCACATGTATGTCGACTTTAGGGATCTTAATAAAGCTAGACCTAAAGACGATTATCCTCTACCACATATTGATATATTGGTAGATGACACGGTTGAACATGCGATGTTATCCTTTATGGATGGATACGCAGGTTACAACCAAATTTTAATGGCAAAAGAAGATAAAGAAAATACATGCTTTATTACCCCTTGGGGTACGTATTGCTACACAGTCATGCCATTTGGTTTAAAAAATGCAGTAGCTACGTACCAAAGAACGGCTACGACTCTCTTGCATGATATGATGCATAAAGAAATAGAAGTGTATGTGGATGATATGATCGTAAAATCCAAAGATAGAATGGGACATATAAAATCTTTACGCATATTTTTCTCTCGCATAAAAGAATATAAAATGCGATTAAATCCACAAAAATGCGCCTTCGGAGTAACTTCAGGTAAGTTACTCGGATACGTAGTAAGCACACGTGGCATCGAGATCAACCCCTCTAAAATAAAGGCAATTGTTGACATACCTCCCCCTAAACAGAAAAAGAAATTAGGGGATTCCTTAGCAAATTACAATACATTAGTCGATTTATCAACAAATTGACTATGACTTGTGAGCCAATATTTTTAAAATTGAAATAAGAGGAGAAACATGAATGGGGCTATTAATGCAAAAAGGCCTTTGAGAAAATCAAATATTATCTTAAAAGTCCACTAATTTTAGCATCAGCAGTACCCAAACTACCTCTTCGGCTATACATTACAATTATAGACACAACCACAGCCACAGGCGCCATATTAGCACAAGAGGTAGATGATAGAGGAATAAACTAGTCGTTAATTGCCTATCCCAAAATCAAACACAATTTATAAAATCCTAAACCAACCTAAAACAAGTATAGGTAAGTATAGGGTTGAACCCAAAGGAGTTAGTTGGTGTTATCTTTAGTCTAAATCAAGCTATTTCGGAGATTGAAGTGAGAAAATGGTTGGTGTTATGATAGCAAAATTAGACTAATCAAGTAATTCAATAAGCTAAATGCTAGGGATATTGGTTCCACGTGCTAATTCAATAATCGCGTTAATCGACAATTTCTTCCTTTGATTCAAGCATTGCAAAGGACAAACAATAGTAGCAATCAAGAGGGTTCAAGAGCTATCTCCTAGAGGCCAAACTAGGGGTCACTATGAATGGCTAATCAAGGAAATTCACAATCAAACTCAATCAATTAAAGCAATTCTCAAATTGATGGGTCATGTCATTAAGAAATGCAATGCAATCTAGATTAATCTTATAGGTTGATCATTCCTAATCTAATTAATCACATGCAAAACTATGTCAACAAATTTAATTGCAACAATTCAATCAATCAAAGATCATCAACTAGCACAAATTATCAATCAAGGATGCTTCCCCTTCTCCCTAGCAACTAATCTACTCACTAATCATGGTGTAACTCAAGAAAAAATAACTAGAATTAGCATTGATCATCATTCTAAATCAAAATCAAGAGAAAGCAATATCAACTACAATATCCAATTCAAATCCAAGCAATACAAACAATCAAAGATGAAACTAAATCAAACAAGTAAGAGATGAACTAGAAGAAGAAAATCTTACTAATATTAATGATTGAAATTGAAGAAATCCAAGCACAATTGATCCAATGATGAAATACAAATCCAATACCAAGAACTTCTCTCTAACTTCTCTCTCTAAAATTAAGCTAATGAAAAATTATCTAAAAAGTTATCTTCAAAAAGGAATTACAAGTCTATATATAGGCAAAGAAGAAAAACGGGATTACCACGCCCTTTTCAATAGACCCCGTGTCCGCGGAAAAATGGGTACGGAACCCATGAAAAACTCCGCAGGCATTCTGGGCAACACCCGCGCCAGCGGGTCTTTTAGCCCTCGCCCGCGACAAAAGCACCCGCGCCCGCGGAAAAAGCACCTGCGCCCGAGGCAAAAGCGCGGCGAATCCCCTGCTCCCAAAGGGTGATCAGAGGGCCACGGTCTCTTTGGTACGAGCGGGCTCTCCAAACTACCCGCGCCCGCGGCAAGCCCGCGGCCAGACCGCGGAGAGTTCGTGGTCGAAATCTGCCAATTTTGTGCATATGAGCCCGCTCCCGCGGCCTTCAGTACCCGCGCCCGCGACAGACTGGCAGGGCTTGATGCCCTCTCCATGCCCTCTCTGAGCCCTCTCCGAGCCGATTATTTCCTCCTTGCTTAGTCAATATAGCCCATATTGATTCCCTTGTATAGACAAATCCTATGTATCTACAAATACAAACAGCGAAAAGGAATAAAAGGGAAAAAGAACCAAATAAAAGGAAAACACGAGGAAAACACGAAAAAACAAAAGGAAAGAAAGAAAGAAAGGAATTAAAGGAAAAAGGACCGAAAATAAGATAAGAAAGCATAAAAAGGAATATGAAAACATCCTAAAAGACTACCCTATGAGTGCCATAAATGACACTCATCAAATTCCCCCAAGCTAGACTTTTGCTCCTCCCGAGCAAAACAAAGGCTAAAAAGGAAAAAGAAGGCTTATTCAAAATAAGAAAAGAAAAAGAAAGAGGTAAGAATATACACTAACTCACTTTCGTAGGAATCACGGTCAATTTTAGCAACTAAAGACAAGCCATTTAAACCCCTAGATCGCTCTAGAGGACGAGTGATGCTCTCGTAAAGGTTTCCTAGAGATAACCTATAACTCTTATTAAACAAACAAAAGAAGGAAAAATGAGGAAAAATACAAGAATAAAGAGCAAATAATGTAAAACAAAATAAAAATAAAAATCTTTGTGAAATGGACTTTACAAAGTGACTATAGTTCAAATGAATAAAAACCTTTCTAAAGTAAGTAATGGTATGCACGTTATAAGATACCTGAGGTTGATTGAAACATAAATATGCTAAGCATAGGAACTAGTTGTCACACTCCACTTTCATCCCAAACGATCTTACCGCGTTCCCCCTACTAATCTCATATCTCCCCTTAGTGAGCGTCTCATAGATTCCACGAAGGAACCGGAAAAAGATCGAATTTTTTGCTGACTCGACATCTTGACTTCGCATCCCCTTTCTTTAGGCTATAACCCATGATTCCCTCCACCGATGAATGACTCAACCCCTAGGACAAAAGGTCTTCCCAAAGGTTGTAACGTAAGGCAAAAAGGGTTAAGGTAGGCTAAATTTAAAATTTGGTGGTTAACCTAAATTGTGAAGCAAAGATTGGCCACATCTTAACACCAAAATCGAGTAATCACCAAACAAAAACATATTAACACCCCCAAGCTTATTCAAAGCAACAATCTACAAACATAAGAACAAAAAGCGCAAACGCTTTCCCCCCAAGCTAAAAGGAGCATTGTCCCCAATGCATAAAAGGGAGAAAGACACTTGAATTTTTACGGTTTTTTTTCTTTTTTTTTTTTTTGAATTTTTTTTATTGAATTTTTTCTTACTTTAACAAAGCAATAGTCCTTGCCTTTTTATTTGGGAAGGCTTTTACTTAGTCATTTTCCATTATTTTCCAAATATAAACAACTCAACCTTGTTCACTAATTCGAACCAAAATCCAAACTTATACACCACAATCTTCCAACATTGACCATTGCTTCACAAAAATCAAGAGAAAATGAAAATGAAACAAAAGGCTCAAGAATTCTAAAGATGTGGCTTGAAAAGAAGGGAAAAAAGTTCAAAGGGCTAGCAAGTAGGCAAATGTATCCCCAACCCAAAAGTAAAAACAAAAAGAAGCTATCCTAGAAAAAGGAAAAATACCTCCCTAGGTGGTTCGGTCTCGGTCTTAGGAATCATACGTTAAGATTCAAGATTAAGTTTGCGAAAGTCAAGGATCCATGCCGCTCATGCAAAAATATGATAAAATCTTGAAAAAGTATGAATCTCACATGGTTATAGCAAAAAATCACTAAGGTTGTCAAATCGAAGATAGGGAGCAACTACCAACATGCCACAAACAAGTAGAATCCGGCTTCATGATCCCCCTAATTCTAGACAACTACCCTAGCATGCTTTATCCTAGAATCAACCAAACGTATTCTCAAACCGTGAATACCATAACCACCTATTAAGGTTATTATCCAAAAGAAAGAGTCCATTGTTTACAAATCCAAGTCAAATAAGAATGAAAGAGTGAAAAATAAAGCCTCAAAAAGCTACGTACAAAACCAAGAACAAAAAGAAGAGAAAAGAAAAGAAAATAAAATATGGAAAACCAAGATAAAGGAAAAGTAGGAGAACTAAGAAAAGGACTAAGATGCAATCATAACACGTATTTCCCAATCGACAAACAAGCTGTCAAATGGCCACTTCGCCAAAGACCCCAAACACACTAGGTGTTATAATCATACGTCCTCGAACCGTTCAACTCTCCTAAAACTAATCCTAATCTAAGCAACCAAGAAAAGTAAAGGAAGAAAAGTAAAGAGATAAAACAAGAAAGGACTCACCAAGCGTCCAAGCTATGCTATAATAATAAAAAAGCAAGAACGACCTCCTCTATGAAGCTTCGAATACCAAAGCAGTGGTTATGAGCAAGGTGAGAAAAAGAAAAGAAAAGGACTATATACAAAATGAAATTATTAGTAACTTCCAAACAAAAGCAAACAAAAGTAAACTAACGCGAAAACTATGTACAAAGAACCAGAGAAACCATCATCATCATCAATAGAAGGGACCACAAAACATCATCATCAAAAACCAAGACAACAAGATAAACAACATACCAACGAGACTACTAAGAGCGAAGTAAAAGAAATCCATTAAATCCCTTTCAAATAAATCCCCAAGAGTCCAAGGTGCCTCCCAAAAAACCTACCCTAAAACTTCCTTTCTGATTCCCCCCGTACAAAATAAGGGCATCGACCGCGATGCCTAAAAACATGCAAAGCTAAAAGGGAGGAAACAAAAAGGGAATCAAACAACCTAGGAGGAAACTATTGGCCACTAGGGCCGGCACCACCATCACCCACATCCCAACCTCCGGTATAACCGGGAAGGAACCCATAGCGACCCTTAAAAGGGTCAAGTTAAGATGTGGATAATTTGTCAAAAGGCTCCGGTTCCATACAAAGCTCGGGGTGATTGGGGTGAACATAGTAGTACACGGGGTCACCCTGATAATCACTCCCCCCGAGACCCGGTAATCATAATGACCGGACTCATCTGGGAAGTCACGCCTTGGCTCATCGGGGTTTGCAACCCCGGGCCAATATGGGTACGTGGGGAGGTTGTCACCACTGCTAGATGGCACCGGCCCTTGTTGGGGCGGCACATAAGGGTAGTTCACTGGAGGAGTGACTTCCCCCTACGTACACTAGCGTCATATAGGGCGCTAGTTTAAAAAGACAGAGTTTGATGGTTCGAATACATACCGTGCATGCTCAATTGCATGCGCTCCATATGCTCACGCATAGCCTCCATCTCACGGAGATATGAATCTCCTTGGTTGTCTTGTTGGTGATGTTGTTGTTGTTGTTGCTCTTCTTCATCTTCACCACCTTCTCCTTCTCCACCTTCACCATAATTCCCATCATCATCATCATCGTCCTCATCACCATCATCCTCCTTCATAACATTCTCAACCCTCCTGTCATCCTCGGGAATCCTCCAAACAATCTTAGCCTCTCGAGTGATTGAGGTGGCAACTGGGTTTGGTAGCATACAATGGTGCACATTTCGCACTAGCCAAGAGTACCCACCATTTTCCTTAGTCTTAGAAATGAAGCGTAAGGTGTTAAGTTGCTTCATATCCAAATACATGTCTTCACTCTTTCCAATCGGAGTGCAAGACCTCAAGAAACGCTCTTGTTTGAAATAATGCACCAATCTAGTAATCATACCACCACAATGAATCTTACCCTTCTTCTTCCTAGTGGCGATCAACTTACAACAATTCATGAAAAGATACCCAAAATTCAACCTTCGCCCCAAATCCGGCCTTGTAGCCATCCAAAGCACCAAGATCTCCTCCCTCGAAAGCTTCCCAAGATCTTGCTTACTTAACACTGTATACCCAAGAATCCGATGGAGAATACGAAGAGCCGGGTGAATGATATCGCTAGCAAGCGATTCCTTAGAGTCAAACGACTTCTTCCTAGATATGGCTCTCCACCAAGAAACCTCATTGTATTCAGTCTTGTGAAGGGCAACAAAGGGCTCAAAGATGTCGGTATTTGGGTTGAAATCAAGGGCTTTGTTGAATTCCGCAAGGTTCATGGTATGCTTGGAATTGAAAAGTTGAAAAGAGATGATATAGTCGGTATCCCCCGTCATATTAAACTCAAAGGTGGAGAAAAATTCAATGCATGGTTCCAAATAAGTTCGGGGGGGATGACTTTACAAACTCATCCAAACCAAGATTACGGAGCAAAATGTTAAGATCGGCATCAATACCCAATTTTTCCATATCCTCGGGAAAATAGTTGCGGGACGGTCTAAATTTCCAGGATTTTATTTTATTATAGATAGGGGTGTGTTTAGCCCGGTTATGAAATTTGAGAGCGGGTAAAGGAGGAGGTAGGGCATCATCTTGAGTAGTTTGGTTTTGAGGGGGTTCGGTGTTTGAAGGTTGACCACGAGAGGATTGGCCGGGGGATTGGTTTGAACTTCTCTTGCTACTCTTAACTCTCCTCAACAAATCCATAGTTTCAAGCTCAACCAACACAATGAATCTCAAAAAACACCCAAATTCAACACTACCACCAACGTGAACAAACCTTCGTTCACAAGACCACCCAAAACCACCACAAACTACAAAGTACATGTTAGAAGCAACAAACAACCAAAAATCCAACAACAACCAACAATATTAACAATCTATAAAAAAAAAAGAAGCACAAAAACATCCAAAATAATTCCAAAACCACCATACAAACAACCAAAAACATCATACTCAAGCTTAATCAAGGCCACTCACAACCAATGCATAAAAATCAATTGAAATTGACAAAAATAAAACAAAGGTAAGAAGTATACCAAGATTGAAGATTCAAAGCAAGAATAAAACCGAGTAGACTCAAAATTCCCGAAGAAAACCACGAGAAAGAAGAGCAAACTTGATGAAAATGGAGTATGAAGGAAGTTTGGATGGAAATTGAAGAGAAAATAAGGGTGAATTTGAGTAAAATTGAGTGAAAGAGATGATTTGGGGGTTAGGGTTTGAGAGGAGGAAGAGAGAGAATGGGGAAAATTAAGAGTGAAAGGGAAAATAAGAGAGGAGAGAGAAAGAGAGAGGAATCGGGCTAATTAAAACACAGATCCCCGCGCCCTCCCTCGACAAAGTCGCGCCCGCTCCAAAACTTCCGTGCCCACGGAGAGACCGCGGGGCAACCGCGGAGAGTTTCTGGAAAATCCGAAGAATTCATACCTTACCAAGGGCCGCGCCCTCTCTAATTCTCCCGCGCCCGCTCCAATACTGCCTCGCCCGCGGAGAGACCGCGGAGAGTTCATGATCCAAATTTGAGAAAATGAGTCGCGCCCTCTCTGAATTTACCCCGCACTCTCTCTATTGCACCCGCGCCCGCGGAGAGACTGCGGAGAGCTAATCCGATTTCCACTATTGAAAGCAAAGGGCACCCGAGGCCTCTCCAAGCCCTCGGGGTGCCCTCTCTCCTGCACTGTAAAACCTCTTATCACCCTCAACAAACACATTTAGTCCATATATAATGAATGAAGGAATCCTACAAAACAAACCAAAAACACAAGGAAGGGTAAGTTTAAAAATCAACAAAAAACCAAAAATAAAAGAAAAAAAGGAAAAGAGAGTAAAGGTGAGAATCCGAGTTGCCTCCCGTAAGCGCTTTTGTTTAACGTCGTTAGCTCGATGTTACCACCCCACTCAAGGTGGTTTGAAAAGAATCATTTTATGAATAAGACCAACAAACACTCCATCAAATATTTCTTAAGCCGATGACCGTTAACCTTGAAAGAAGATGAGGAATCCAAGGGAGAAATCTCCACGGTGCCATTAGCAAAAACATCTTTCACCAAGAAAGGACCACTCCATTTTGACATGAGCTTTCCGAGAAATAACTTCATTATTGAGTGGTAGAGGAGGACTTTATCACCCACACAAAACTCCTTCTTCTTAATAAGCTTATCATGAGCTTCTTTGAAACGAGCTTTGTAGGTGCTAGCACAGTCATAAGAATCAAGTCTATGCTCCTCTAGCTCATGAAGTTCCAACCACCTTTTCTCCCCCGCACTTTCTTAATCAAAGTTTATCTTTTTGATTGCCCATAAAGCACGGTGTTCAAGCTCAACCGGAAGATGGCAAGACTTGCAATAGACAAGGCAATATGGAGTGGTACAAATGAGCGTCTTGAAAGCCGTCCTATAAGCCCAAAGAGCATCATCTAACTTGTCCGACCAATCCTTTCTATTCCTTGCAACCGTCTTCTCAAGAATGAGCTTTATTTGACGATTGGAGACCTCGACTTGGCCACTCGATTGAGGATGATATGGAAGGCCGAACCGTTGATGCACTCCATGTTTCCTCAACATCTTTTGGAAGGCGTTGTGAACAAAATGAGATCCATTATCGCTTATCACAGCCTTAGGTACGCCAAACCTTGGGAAGATGATTTTGTTGAAAAATTTCGACACTACTTTGTGGTCATTAGTATGGGAGGCAATGGCCTCAACCCATTAAGAAACATAGTCCACAACCACAAGTATGAATTGATTACCATATGAAGATGGGAACGGTCCCATGAAGTCAATCCCCCAAACATCGAACACCTCTAACTCAAGAATAGGCTGTTGAGGCATCTCATTCCTCTTGGAGATATTCCCAACCCTTTGACATCGGTCGCATGACTTTAAAAAGCCCCACGAATCTTTGATGAGATGTGGCCACCACAAACCACATTGAAGAACCTTAGCGGCGGTCTTTGAAACGCCCATATGACCGCCACTTAGATCCGAATGGCACATCTTTAGAACACTTGGCACCTCTTCATTCAAGACACAACGCCGAAGCAAGCCATCCACCCCGCGTTTATACAAGATTGGTTCATCCCACAAGTAATATCTTGGCTCCCTCTTGAGCTTCTTCTTTTGGTTTTTGGAGAAAGAAGGTGGAAACTCCCCACATGCTAGAAAGTTCACATAGTCGGCATACCATTGGAGATCCTTAACCTTAATGGCATACAAGACATCATCAAGCATTCTATCTTCAATTGGTAGACCATCATCATGAATTTGATCACCCTCAAGGCGAGAAAGATGGTCCGCCACAACATTTTCCATACCCTTCTTATCCCTAATCTCTATTTCAAACGTTTGTAATTCAAGGACCCAACGAATCAACCTTGGCTTGGACTCTTTCTTGGCAAAGAGATACTTGAGAGTCGCATGATCCGTTAAGACAATGGTCTTGGAACCCAACAAATAATACAGGAATTTCTCGAAAGAGTGAACAATGACCAAGAATTCTTTTTCCGTTGTTGTCTAATTCTTTTGGGCACCATTTAGTGTCTTGGACATATATTAAATTACATAAAACTTCTTGTCCACACGTTGTCCTAAAACACCTCCAATTCTCCAATCACTAGCATCACACATCAATTCAAAGGGTAGATCTCATCTTGGGGCTTGAACAATGGGGGTAGAGATTAGGGCCTTCTTCAATCTATTAAATGCTTCCAAGCATTTATCATCAAAAACAAACTCAACATCTTTTTGAAGAAGATCATTAAGGGGCTTGGCAATGAGTGAGAAATCCTTGATGAATCTTTAATAGAAACCCGCCTGACCCAAAAATGATCTCACTCCCTTGACATTCACCGGAGGTGGAAGCTTCTCAATAACTTCAATTTTTGCCTTATCCACCTCTATTCCTTTATGAGAGATCTTATGCCCAAGCACTATCCCTTCCTCCACCATGAAATGGCATTTCTCCCAATTCAAGACAAGATTAACCTTTACACACCAAGCCAAACATTTCTCAAGATTTACTAGGCACTCTTCAAATGAAACCCCACCTACGAAGAAATCATCCTTAAACACCTCCATTTCTTCCTCCAACATGTCTCCAAAAATGCTCATCATGCATCTTTGGAAAGTTGTGGGGGCATTACAAAGGCCAAAGGGCATTATCTTATAGGCAAAGGTCCCATAGAGGCATGTAACTGTTGTCTTCTCTTGATCTTCGGGGTGGATTGGAATTTGGAAAAATCCCGAATAGCCATCAAGGAAGCAATAGAACTTGTGCCTTGTTAGTCTCTCTAACATTTATTTAGACGTCTATAGTCTATACACATCCTCCAACCGGTGACCGTCCTAGTTGGAATAAGCTTACCACTCTCATTCTTGACTACGGTCATACCCCCCTTCTTAGGAACGACATGAACGGGAGAAACCCACCTAGAGCTTGAGATGGGGAATATGATTCCCGCATCCAAGAGCTTGGTGATCTCTTTTTTCACCACCTCTTCCATTTGAGGGTATAGCTTTCGTTGTCGTTCAATAGAAGGAAGGGTACCTTCCTCAAGCGTTATGTGGTGCGTACACACAGCAGGGCTTATACCTTTAAGATCATCGATAGTATAGCCCAAAGCACCTTGGTGCTTTCTCAAGACACAACATAACGCTTGAGCTTGGCTCTCGCTCAAGGATGCACTAACAATTACGGGGTAAGTGGAATTTGGGCCTAAGAATTCATACCTAAGGTGTGATGGTAGAGGTTTGAGCTCTACCATAGGCACACATTTACCTTCTTTTGTTACGGCCGCTTGCAAGGCTTCATGGCTTGAGATCTTCAAGCACAATTGTTCATCCACTTCCTCCATGCTACCATTAAGCAATTCCTCATACAATGCTACCTCCTTGCATGGTACACCTAGCTTCTCTTTGTTCAACAAAACATTCTCAAGAGCATCGTTAGAGATGAGCAAGTGCTCATGCATGGAAGACACAACATGATCAAGAGAGTCAATCATCATGCAATTTTCAAGAGAAGAACTTGGATATTTCATGCTTTCATTCAAATCGAATTGTATGACCTCATCTCCTACCTTAAGGGAAATCTTTGCACACTTTACATCTATCATAGCACCCGAGGTAGCAAGAAAGGGTCTACCTAGAATAATTGGAATGGTAGCATCTTCATCCATTTCTAAGACAACAAAATCCACCGGGAACACAAAATTCCCAACCCTCAATGGAACATCTCCCACTTTACCTTTTGGAAACTTGATTGACCTATCGGCTAGTTGCAAGGTAATGTTAAAAGGTAAGAGTTTCCCTAGATCGAGTGTTTGATAAACCGAATATGGCATTAAGCTTACCCTAGCTCCTAAGTCACATAAGGCATTATCAAATTGCATCTTGTTAATAGCATAAGGGATGGAAAAGTTTCCGAGGTCTTTCAACTTGGGTGGCATTTTGTTCATGATGACCGCACTACAATTTTCAGTCAAATTGATTGTCTCCACAACATCACAAGTCCTTTTTCCGCTCAAAATGTCTTTGAGAAATTTGGCATAATTAGGCATTTGGTTGATCACATCGGCGAAAGGTAGATAAAGGTGAAGTTGTTTAAGCATATCAATAAATCTCCCAAATTGCTCATCCAACTTGTGTCTCATGAATTTTTGGGGATAAGGGAGCTTGGGTTTCACAATCTCTTTCTCTACTCTCACCTCTCTTAGTGTCTCAACAACAACCTCATCTAAAGATGCTCTACTTCCCTCATTCTCAACCAAAACTTCCTTGGGGACCTCCTTGTTATCACTCCTCCTTGACAATCTCTCCTCAAGAACCTTACCACTCCTTGTAACAATAGCATTCACGGGTTTCTTGGGATCTAGGCCTTGGGAAGGTAAAGAAGAAGGGCTTGCTTGGTCTTTCAAAGCACTAGGAAGTTGAGAAATTAGGTTTTCGAGCATTTTGTTGTAGGTCATCATTTCATTGAACTTCTTGTCACTAACGGCCATATATGTGTTCAACAACTAGGTTTAATTTTCAATTATTTCCTCCAAATTGGTCCTAGAAGAAGAAGATTGTGAATAGGAATTTTCACTTTGAGTTTTTGGAACAAATCCGGGTGGGGGACCTCTTTGAGAATTATTTTGAAAATTGCCCCTACCTTGATTGTTCCAATTACCCCTATTTTGATTTTGACCATAACCTTGATTATGGTTTCCACTACCTTGGTTATAATTTCAATAACTTTGGTTTTGATTACCATAATTTTGGTTTTGATTTTGACTACTATAACCTTGATTGTTATAGTTGCCACGAGAACTTTGGTTCCCTTGGTTCCTATAACCACCACCTTGGTTATAGTTGTCAAAATTTCCTTGGTTTTGGTAATTCCTATTCCATTGACCTATTTGATTATCAAACCTTTTCACATTATTATTTGACACATAATTTACATGCTCACGCTCACTATTATCAAAATCATCACCACATTCCGGAGAAGCATGAGGGCAATTACAAGAGTCATGATCATAAGATCCACATGCATCACAAAACAAGCAACCACTAGGCATATTATTTGAAGAGGGAGGGGTTGAGAGTTAGAAAAGGTACCTCTCCCCTTAAATTGGGAGGGATAATTCGCGCTTGAGAAGAAAAAAGGAACCTTCCAACTTGGCCTTGAGTGCGGTCATTTCTTTCCCCAAGTTTGTCATTTGTGAGGATAAGTTGTTAATCGCATTTAGATGGTCTATAGAGTACACCGAAGAGCCACTCTTGCTAGTTGAATCCCTCTCACCATCTTGCCAATCTCTATAGTACTTAACCACGTCCTCTATAATGTCCACCACTTCCTCTTCCCTCCGATTTATTATGGGACCTCCGGCACCCCCATCGATGCATGATTTGCCTTGAGGACTTAGGCCACCATAGAAAATTTTAATGACTTGATAAGTTGGAATTCCGTGGTGGGGACATTCCCTTTGATACTCTTTATACCTCTCCCATGCTTCGTAGAGGCTTTCATTAGGTCTTTGCTTGAACCCTTAAATCAAAGCTCTAGCCTCCGCCGTTTTCTTTTGTGGGTAGAATCGGGACAAGAAATCCTTGGTGACTTCGTCCCATGTTCGAATGGAATTTGGCTTTACCTCCTTATCCAACCACTCCAAGGCTCGGCCTATGAGAGAAAATGGAAACAACTTTAGCCGGATGAATTCTTGAGAAACTCCGTTCACTTTGATAGTGTTGCAATACTTTTCGAACTCCTTGAGATGGTTCAACGGACTCTCATTCTTAGCTCCGCTATATTGTCTCCTTTCGATGAAAGCGATCATAGCCAGCCTAATTTCGAAGTCATTCGTCGGTGTTGTAGGTGGAGCAATTCCACTCTCAAACTTGTACGCACCGGGAATTCCCAATTCTTTCAAAGCAACTCTTGGTTGATCTCCTATGCCTAGTTCCTCTTCAAATCCTTATTCGCTTGAAGAACTAAATTCAAAGGATCGACTAGAAATTCTTCTCCTTAAAAGAGTCCTTTCGATTTCCGGGTCAAAAGGCTCAATGGATCGATCACGAGCTCTATGCATGCAAAACTTCAATGAAAATATTAGTAACACGGCTACAAATGTAGCCTTAAGAAACAAAATCTTTTTGTATTTTTAATTTTTTTTTCAATTAAAAAGAAATAGACTTAACAACTAAAGCTATGCACCAATTTCACTCCCCGGCAACGGCGCTATTTTGATAGAGGAATAAACTAGTCGTTAATTGCCTATCCCAAAATCAAACACTATTTATAAAATCCTAAACCAACCTAAAACAAGTATAGGTAAGAATAGGGTCGAACCCAAAGGAGTTAGTTGGTTGTATCTTTAGCCTAAATCAAGCTATTTCGGAGATTGAAGTGAGAAAATGGTTAGTGTTATGATAGCAAAATTAGACTAATCAAGTAACTCAATAAGCTAAATGCTAGGGATATTGGTTCCACATGCTAATTCAATAATCGCGCTAATCGACAATTTCTTCGTTTGATTCAAGCATTGCAAAGGACAAACAGTAGTAGCAATCAAGAGAGTTCAAGAGCTATCTCCTAGAGGCCAAACTAGGGGTCACTATGAATGGCTAATCAAGGAAATTCACAATCAAACTCAATCAATTAAAGCAATTCTATAATTGATGGGTCATGTCGTTAAGAAATGCAATGCAATCTAGATTAATCTTATAGGTTGAGCATTCAAAATCTAATTAATCACATGCAAAACTATGTCAACTAATTTAATTACAACAATTCAATCAATCAAAGATCATCAACTAGCACAAATTATCAATCAAGCATGCTTCCCCTTCTCCCTAGCCACTAATCTACTCACTAAGTATGGTGTAACTCAAGAACAAATCTCTAGAATTAGCATTGATCATCATTCTAAATCAAAATCAAGAGAAAGCAATATCAACTACAATATCTAATATAAATCCGAGCAATACAAACAATCAAAGATGAAACTAAATCAATCAAGTAAGAGATTAACTAGAAGAAGAAAATCTTACAAACATTAATGATTGAAAATGAAGAAATCCAAGCACAATTAATTCCAATGTTGAAATACAAATCCAATACCAAGAACTTTTCTCTAACTTCTCTCTAACTTCTCTCTCTAAAATTAAGCTAATGAAAAATTATCTAAAAAGTTATCTTCAAAAAGGAATTACAAGTCTATTTATAGGCAAAGAAGAAAAACAGGATTCCCGCGCCCTCTCCAATAGACCCCGCGCCCATTAAAAACTCTGCGGGCTTTCAGGGAAACACCCGCGCCCGCGACAAAAGCGCGGCGAATCCCCTGCTCCCAAAGGGTAATCAGAGGGCCACGGTCTCTTTGGTACGAGCGGGCTTTCCAAACTACCCGCGCCCGCGGCAAGCCCGCGGCCAGACCGCGGAGAGTTCCTGGTCTAAATCTGCCAATTTTGTGCATATGAGCCCGCGCCCGCGACCTGTAGTACCCGCGCCCGCAGCAGACAGGCAGGGCTTGATGCTCTCTCCATGCCTTCTCTGAGCTCTCTTCGAGCCGATTATTTCCTCCTTGCTTAGTCAATATAGCCCATCTTGATTCCCTTGCAGAGACAAATCCTATGTACCTACCAAAACAAACAACGAAAAGGAATAAAAGGGAAAAAGAACCAAATAAAAGGAAAACACGAAAAACACATGGAAAGAAAGAAAGAAAGAAATTAAAGGAAAAAGGACCCAAAATAAGATAAGAAAGCATAAAAAGGAAGATGAAATCATCCTAAAAGACTACCCTATGAGTGCCATAAATGACACTCATCAGTAGGAAAAGTTAAACGTGCAATATATTACATCAGTAAAAAATTCATCCAATACGAAACAAAATATAGCACCTTGGAAAAGACAAGCCTAGCATTAATGTGGGCAACCAAAAAGTTACAACATTATATGTTACCACACACTACTCTTGTGATTTCTCAACAAAATCCGATAAAATATTTGTTTGAACAACCACCCAAACAAGGAAAGATATCTAAATGCATGGTAGTTGATGTTGGCCGAATTTGAGCTAAAACATAATCCTGAAAAACCAATGAAAGGAAAAGTAATTTCCGACTTTTTGGCACAACATCCAATTCAAACAAGTCTGCAGAAACTACTCATATTTCGGATGAAGAGATTCTCATGACACAAGATGACAAATGGGTAATGTACTTCAACGGTGCGTCCAATAAAAAAGGATGTGGCGTAGGAGTGTTACTCATAAGTCTAGAGGGAGCACATACTCCAATATCTATTAAATTAGACTTTGAGGTTAATAATTATGCCGCATAATGTGAAGCGTGTATTATTGGATTAGAAGCAACAACTAGCATAGGTGTGCAAAAATTAGAGGTATATGGAGACTCCAGTTTGATTATAAATCATATACTATAAAAATTGGAAAATAAAGAACTCCACAATTATATTATACCAAGCACACCTAGAGCAACTCATCAAGCATTTTGAAAATATTTATTTTAAATATCTCCCAAGGGATGATAATCAATTTTTCGATGCGCTAGCAAAATTAGCCTTAATTATCAACATTCCTGATCACTTAAATATTATGCCATTATGTGTTGATAGAAGAGAAGAACCAACGTATTGCAACGCAATAGAGGAAATAAATGACATTGAAGGAGATAATCCTTGGTATGATTATATCCTCCAATATATTACTCATGGCACATATCCCGAAAATACTTCATCGAAAGACCGACGAGCCTTACGAACACTTGCGGCCCAATATGGTCTAATAAATGGTCAATTATGCAAAAAAGGATCTAATGTTCAAAGTTTATTATGTATAGGCCAACCGGAAGCCACACGCCTTATGGAAAATACTCACAAAGGTGTTTGTGGACCTCACATGAATCGTAAAATGCTTTCAAAAATAATTTCACGACAAGGGTACTATTAGTCCACTATGGAACATGATTTCATACAATATGTTAAAAAATGTCCACAGTGCCAAATGTTTGCTAATTTACAACACCTTCAACCATCCGAACTATACAATCTCACTTCCCCTTGGCCTTTTTGACTTGGGGAATTGACATAATTGGAAAAGTCCCTCCAACAGGATAAGGAGGGCACGATTACATATTAGTTGTCATTGATTACTTTACTCAGTGGATTGAGGCTGCTTCTTACGTGAATATCACTTCAAAACATGTCGCAAGGTTTGCGAACGAAACATATTTTGTAGATATGGAGTTCCACATGAACTAATTAGTGATCAAGGATCTCAATTCAAAGTTGAAGTCGAGACCCTCTTAACTTGTTATAAAGTAAAATCCCATCACCCATCCCCATACAGACCTCAAATAAATGGAGCTGTAGAGTCTGCAAATAAAAATATAACAATCATCATTAAAAAAATGGCAGAAAATTATAAAGACTAGCCGAATAAACTACAATTCGCATTATGGGGTTATAGAACCTCTATACGGACATCAATAGGAGTAACTCCACACTCCTTAGTTTTCGGAGTGGACGTAGTTCAACAAGTCGAACAGCAAATACCATCCCTACGCATCGTACTTAAAAGTATGATACAGGAAGCTGAATGGGTAAAAGCGAGGTGTGAAGAGATTTTATTCCTTGATGAATGACGATTAAGAGCTTTACATCATGTACAAGTCTACCAAAGGCGCATTGCGCGTCATTTCAATAAAAGAGTAAAACCTAGAAATATAAAAGAAGGTGACTTTGTACTAAAGGAGGTTAGGGGTCCACCAACCGATCCAAGAAGGAAATTCAAACCTAATTGGATAGGTCCCTACTGCCTAATTAAAATCCTATCAGGAAGAGCCATCAGATTAATGGATATTGGAGGAAATGAAATTCGCCAATTAATAAACAATTATCTCCTTAAGAAATATTACATATGAAATCCGAATAAAACTCGTTCACTCATAGAACCATTTTTAATTAGCTTTCAATTGAAAGATTCTAAGTGTTATGCAATTTACCGAATAACACGCTAAAATACATAACACTTGGGGGGTAATTTAGAAATAATAAACCATTCTAAATGTAAGGAGGGTGATCTCATCGTATGAGGTAATCTCCTCAAATTCACTTGGCCACTTAAAAGCCTAGGACTTTACACTTGTTAGGGTGTAGTAGGATTTGAATTTCTGACTGTTTGGGGGACCTTGAATTAGAATTGATTCTATCATCACTCTTTTTTATAAGAAACAAGTAGGAGTCACCAATGAGTTTTAGGAAAAACTCATAAACCTTGTTCATGTCGTTCTTCCATGTGCATTTCCTGGAATAATTAGCACAAATCATAAGTTTACACATGCCCAAATTGGTTTATAAACAAGAAATTAATTCGGGAGCGAGGGTAATAAGATAACGTTCCTTTTACAGGGGAATCGTCATCCTAGCCTTAGTACGGCCTTTACTAGCTCTTCCTTTTTCACAATTTCATCACCAAACAATATATGCAACGCGATACCTAAAGATATGTTAGTTGATTTTATTTAAAAACATTAATTCACATAGGAATTACATTGCAAAAGTCATTATTCTTATTTAATAATATTCGTGAAAGAACAATAAATAAACAAGATTCGTCTTGGCTTAAGTGATCAACCAAAAATTGTTTAATTCAATTCTAGTCATTAATTAACGCAAGATACTATGTGGAATTGATTAATTAATTATTTTAAAAGTGATCAAACAACAATAATTAATTAATTAAAGTCCTTTTAAAACAGAAAAAGAAGTGATTTAACTAAGTGCTCTGTAATTTACCACTTCTCTTTGCTAGATCTTCGTTTAGAACACTTATGGACACCTCCTTTTTGGGGAAACTCCACTGTAGTAACAAAGTATCAAAAGGCGAATGTTTAGGACAAGAGGGCTAGGTTGCACAAGTTATTTCGCTAGAGTTTTTTGGTTAATTTATGTCTGTTGAAGCCTTGGTTTAAGCTCGTATTTATAGAGAATGATTAAGTTTAGGGTTCGAGCAGTCTGCCGCAGCAGGTGTCGCGCGCAACAGATGAAGTTGCGCGCAGCCTCCCAGCGCAACTTATAGAGTTGCGCTGCTAAGTTCAGCGAAACAATTTGTCTTGGGCGTGGCTTGATGGTAAGATTCGATTTTATATTTTTCGTATAATTTCCAAATAATTCTGAATCTTCCGAAGCGCAACTCTGAAAGTTGCGCTCGGTGTCGCACGCAACTGAAATAGTTGTGCGCGGCAGCCCAACGCGAATTTGTGAGATGCGCACGGCTTTTTTATGCGGTAGCACTAATTTTAACCTAGGCGCTCCTAAATCCGTGATTATTAGGGTTTAAGCACTAGCTTATGCCTAATTATGATCGGGTATAGTTAATTAGACCTTTGTTTTGCCTTTTCTTTAATTTGGGCTAGTCTTTTGTGTTTTGTGGCTTAACCTGTTATCCATAAGTATTCTTCAGTTTGATCTAACACGAAGATGGCTTTTTTATCGTCATTGCACTTCCTTTTGGGACAGGAGGCCAAAAGTATATGTCTACAGTAAGCCCCCACTTTGATCGAGTCTAGAATAGACGATGATCAAATTAGTCAAGGAAATAAATCCGAGACTCATTATGCGAAGTTCTCTAAGGATAGAGAATCTTTCAATAATGTTTAAGGATGTCGAAACAATCCTTGGTTCGCTTAGTGTTTGAAACAAGTAGCTATTAAGGCTAGAAAAAGTCCTTCCTAGTCTTAACGCGCTAAAGAATCTAGATTGATCCTTTTGCAATTGTAGAACGCTCTTAAAAGTAAAAGTATTCTGGGTGCTGTCAGGTCATGAGAAGAGATCGGTTTTAAAAAGGATAAAAGGGGAGGATTTCCTCTCAATCTTGTCATCGTTGGTCTAAAGTCCCTCGATATGTCATTGAAACTTTAGCGTGACTTTAACAAAGTAAAAGATGAAAAAGGGGTTTTCGGTATTCAAGCCGAAATGGTCTTGTATTCAAGCCGGGTCCAGTATTCGAGCCAAAAGTGCACAAGACAGAAATACATGTCTCAGGACAGGAGGCATATATCCAAATTCAGTCAGAGAGAAGAAAGTCAACAACTCTCTCATCAGTTTTGTCCACAAGATGAGTACACGTGTCTCAGGACTGGGGGCACGTGACTACATAGGTGCGACATCATTTGTCGCTTCTTTATACAGGGGGTGGATTTGACACCCTAACTGCCCGGTAAGTTAGTAAGTGCACTAACTACCGTATCCATTCAAGAAGTGCTTGTTGCTGAAGGTTCGGCGCGCCTGTCGACTCGTTGAGCTAACGCCTACTGTAATTCTCTACCTATTAGTCCCAAGAGGTAGATATCGCAAAGCTTGAGCTGAGTAAAATTTTATGCAACACCTACGCCGTACAATTTTACGCTGTAGGATACACCATTTGCATTTTTACGCTGCATGAAAACGCCTTCCTTTTTGCTTCGGACGTGAAAAATAAAGAAAACCTGGACATTTGTAACGTTAGTACAGTTAAATGACAAACTTGTCTATGGGTGCTTTTCCGTAAAGCACCACCACGGAACGTCTTAATGCACTCTTACGAAAAACGTTCATAACGTATGCTTGGGGAAATGAAAAATATGATGCAAAAAACTAACAAAAAAGAAAACAAACTACAATATGCAAAGAAATTAAAAATATTTTGATGATTTGCGCGCCACTACATCTAATAACGAGCAAAAACCGTTCAAAAAATGATCAAACGGATCAAAATCAAAATTCCTCTTTTAGTGACCAGTATACGCGCACAACTCAAAAGGTCGCGCAAGTCAGGGGCGCGCATCTTTCTGAGTTGCGCTGGTATGTCACGTGCAACATTAGAAGTTGCGCGCGACATTTATATCAATAAAGTGAAAATCGCAGACGCGATTTTTCACTTTACCATCATTTTCCTCCTTCCTTCGCCATTTTCGCCTCTTTCTCTCTCTAAATAGCTCGGTTTTTCGCAAATTTTGAATCTAAAAGAAGCTAATCTCGTTCTCAATTCATATTTGTCGTAATCCAATGTATGTTGTTTACTAAAATTCGCTCTTTTACGGCTGAATTCGAACAATTTTCGAATCGTTAAACCCTAAATTTCAAATTTGGGGTTTTTTATTCGGCTTGTTTTTCTAGAAATTGTTTGCTCTATGTGGTTATGCTATGTTTAAGGAGTGTTTTGCAACAAATTTCATGAAAAATGGTTAAGTATTAAACCTTGTATGAGCATTTCTTTGTTCAATTTCGTTCTTGCTTCTTTTACTCGAATTATTTCTTGATTTTGTTGCTTTTATTGCTAATTTTAAGTAAATATAATAAGGAAAAATTGTAAAGAAGACTGGCAGGTTTTTGGCTAGTGTGGGTTTCAGCCAACAGGTTTGGGCTAGTGAGGGATTTGTCGGGGATGACGGGATGTGGAGAGAGGGGGTGAAGGATGGCCATGGATTTCGGGGCTAGTGGACGATGAAGGTGGGGGCTGGAGTTACGGTCCAGGGATTGGGTGCTTTATGGGGTTTGTCGGGTGATGGTTGGTGGTGGTTGGGTGGTGGCAGTGGGGCGGTGATGGGATCAATTAGTTTTTTTCAATAAAATAAATATTTTAATATGAAAATTGTTATAAGAAAAAACTTACCTATTGCATTATGACATGTGTCCTAATTAACCTATTCAGATGCATATCAAAGGTCGATTAATTCCAAAACAATTTAAAGGGTTGTTTTATTATTAGAAGACTCGTTAAAGGTCGTTTTATTCTTGATAATTTTTCCTTATTATATTTACTTATTATGAAGTATATTATAGTGATGGAATTAATATAAATTTCCTAATTCATTTTTTGTGAATTTTGAATTGTTGAAAAATGGCGCGAAACATACTCTTACCTCACTTTGCCATACTCGAACTTCAAAATTGTTTGGTAGACGATAATTATGTTTATATAACTGTTAATCATCTAGAATTAGTTGATTCTTTGATATTTTGAGATATAATCCCTTGAACGTTTAGTTGAAACTAGTATAGGATGGCTTTTGTGGGTGTTAAAAGCCCCCATTTATTGAGTTTAACTGCAGTTATCATAGCCCCCAAGTATGGGTGGCGTTTGATTTTCATGTTTTGCCCTATCGGTAGCCGTTATGCTGCCGAAATGGGTCTAGAATACTTATATTAGTTTAGTTTAGGAAATAAAATAAACTAATTAAAGAAATTTTATCCGTCATAGCATGGACTCGCCTCCGTTTGTTGATGCCGAGGAGGTTCTCGTTAGTCCGGACGAGGTGGTTCGCCCTCGGAAGAGAGAGACTCGTCCTCGAGAGAAGGTTCAAGAGCGAAGCGTCGCAGCCAATCGACGTCGCTAGGAGGAGGTGAATTGGGAGGCTCCTCCCAAATGGGACCCTAGGGTCCTTAAGTGGGACCAGACCACCATGTTTCGATCCGAGGGTGGCGCGGCATCGTGATTTTTCCGCGCTTTCGTTTCTTTCTCTTTTCTTTTGTGTCTTCTCCTTTTTAAAACCATAACCGTTTTTTTATTTAGAGTGAGCCTGTCATGTGTTTGTACGGCTCGGGTGACTTACGAGCCCGTTTTGAGAGTTTGCCCGAGTTGGAAATGGAGATTATAGAACTTTATGGGATTGACTCCCAGCTGGCGGCTCTTCGAGATTTATCGAGCCAGTCAGCGTCGTCATCTTTCCTCCGTTGATTGCTGGAGTTTTTGTGGGATTCCACCAACACTTTCCATTTTCCATGGGGAGAGATGACGGTTACCCCTTTCGATTTCGCTATGATTACGGGTTTTCCTTTTGGAGGCAAGCCTTTAGTTATAGAGCTCGTTAAGGGGTCAGACGAGAGATTACGTGACCTCGTGGGGGACCGTCTTGCATCGACCCTTCAAGTGTGCGCGCAATCTTGTCCGCACTCGGTTCTTGCCGACGAGTTGTCGGCTGACGATCTTGACCAGCAGTGTACACCTGAGTAGCTGGCTCAGATATACATTGCCCACGTTCTTTCCATCACCATCGTGAGTGATCAAGGAGAACGTTTCGCCATTGGGTAACTTATTTGCCTCAGCGATTTGGAGAAAGTAGGTGACCTGAGTTGGGCGGAGGTGTCGTATGCCCGTATGCTTACGACTATGGGCAAGGCGACCCGGGTCATGGATTTTGCTGCAGCTACTGAGGTGCCTCGGATCTCGCTTACATGGCATGGTCGAATCCTTGAGGTATGTGTTTTAAGATTTTTTCGGTTATTACTTTTGTTTTTTTCTTTAGGTTTACCTTTTCTTGATTTCAGGCTTAGGGATACTCGTACTTGCCTTTCTTAGCCCCTAGGGTGCTTGAGTCTACTCGTTTTCCTATCGGCCATCGATTAGTCGAGATTAAGAGGAGACAAGCTACTTTTGCCGGCGACTTTTGCCACAGGATTCTTTCGACGACTCGTACGTCGATGAGTATTCCAACTACATGTTTTCTTTTTCGACTTTTTTTATTTTATTCATTTTTGACGATTTTTCATGTGGTTGTGTTTTATAGATCAATCTCCCTCCTTGGAGTTTGATCGTCAGAGTCCCTGAGGTTATCCGGTCTTGCATGGTTCGTTGCCGTTTCCAGGCCCTCTATACAGGACATTCAGTGTTCCAGAGGACCGACGCTTGGTTTTTAGGCGAGCGTGTTCTCTGGTAGCTTTCGACCGAAGAGCCTTTGGTTCTTGCGGATCCCCCGATTCGGATGCTGCGTCCAGACCTACTGTCTACCGAGGATCGAGCTCAGGCGATCCTTGTTTATCCAGCGGAGCAGCTAGTGCTGTCGGATCCTTCTTATCCGGATTTTATAGCATCCAGGCTGACTCCTTTTCCAGCCTTTGTTCCGGTTAGTTTTTCTAACTCTCGTTTTTCATATTTCTATTTATTTTTTGAAATTTTGACCCTTTTATCATTTTTTGTCACATGTATTTTTAGTGGGACAAGCTTGGTGGTTGGATGCCTCCTACAGCGGAGATCATTTATACCGATGATGTCGGATCGGTAATTTGTGAGACCCTTCCAACGGCCGAGGATATTGAGGGGATACCGTTCGTACCTGAGACGGTTGAGTCGGTATGCCTTTTATGTATATGTACTTAATAATTTCTATTTATTTTTTATTTCATATACATTTGTTTACTAATTGTCCTTGTATTCTTGGAACAGGTTCCGCGAGAGACCGTGAACGACATGGTGAGGACTTTACGTGCTTTTCGAGCTGCTTATCGGAGAGCCCTCGTGACCTTGTCATGCCATAATCAACGGATGATCGTGGTAAGTTTTATTTCTTCTTTCTTTGCAACGAAGTTATTACATTTCATGTATTAATCTTCATTTCGTATTTTGCAGGACGTGCAGCAACCGTCTAGTAGTCGCCGAGCACCCTGATTCCTCTTGTACACGTTTATATATATTTTTTTTAGAAAACTTATGTGTATATGTATTTTTTTTTTTGACACATTTGTATATATGTCATTATTATTATTATTATTATTTTGTTTCCATGTGTACATTAATGAGACTTACCGACTTACCCCCCTCAAAAAAAATAAATAACCTCAAAAAAAGAAGGCAGAAAGAAGGAAAAAGAAAATAAGAAAACAAAAAAAAGAAAATAATGAAGTAGGAAAAATAAAAATAAAAAGAAAAAGAGAGTAGGAAAACAATGGAAAAAAGAAAATAAAAAGAAAATAATAAAATAATAAAAGAAAATAAAAGGAAAATAAGAAAGTAGGCAAGAAAAGGAACACAAAGTGTTTAAAGGCAAGCGTATGATTCGTCTTAAGATCTCATGAAGATTTCGTCATTAGGTGAACCAAAATACGAAAATTAACCCAACTTACAAGCCGCGTCAGGGAAGTCGCGTGCAATTGCGTGAGTTGCGCGTGGTTGCCGCGTGCATGTATTTTTGTTGCGCGCAGGTGTCGCGTGCAACTTAGGAGTTGCGTGTGCCACCTGTTAGTGAACTTTCCTTTAAGCCAAATTTTCCGAAAATTGGCCCCTCTTAGGTCTATTTAAACGTGGTTTCATGTAGGCTTTTGATCATCTCACACTTATTCGCTTAGTAACGTAAGAAATTAAAAAGAATTAATCTCTCTAAAAATCATATTCTCTTTTTATTTGAACAATGGTGAAGACCTTTGAACAAAGTTTGAAGCAATGGGTCACTTCCCTTTCAACCGAGGACAAACTAGCTTCCAAAATTTAACAATTAGAACCTTTATTGAATTACATATGCAACTAGTGGTTAACTTTGATTTTCTTCATGCCACAGTCAACCGTTGGGACTCTAACCACCATCTTTTCTTGCTTAGAGGGGACGAAATTGTCCCCCTTCTTGGTGAGTTCGAGGCCTTGCTAGGTTTCTCTACAAACACTCTCCCTTTGACTTATTCGCCTACCTTATCGGATCTTAAACCTATATTCCAAAGATTTTTTGGTTTGTCTGACAATGATATGACCAACATAGGAACTGAAGCAGGCGTCAACTTAATTCAATTTACTGAACACTTCGTCGCCCCTCGTGACAACATGACTAAACAACGCTTCAAAATTCGTGCTTTATGTTATTGTCTTGTTGTTGATTGTTTACTTAGGACAGGCAAAGAATACGGAGATTATTCGATGGTGTACATAGTAGAGCAAATAGACGGATGTCATTCACCCGCTCCTTTGGTTTTGGCGGAAACCGTTCTGTGCTTGAATCGCCTTAGAGGAGATCATAACGAAAACGGTTTCACGGGAAGTCCACTCCTATTACACGTACGGTTTTTTTTTCGACGTTTATCAGCACAAGTCAAGAAGTTGCGCTGGCATGGCCAGCACAATCTTCTGAGTTGCGCGCGAAGGGTGCGCGCAACTGATTTAGTTGCGCGCGCCGCTTGCTTGTGTAATAAATCGCAAAATATTTTTTTTCTTTTTGTTGTTTTTTTTCAGATGTGGCTCTTGGAGCGTTTGCGAATTGTTTATCGGCCTTAAAACCTTGAGGCTAATGGAGTAAAGATATTCTTCCCTGGACGTCGAATCCTTTATAAGCATAAGAATGAAGAGAAATGGACGTCGTTTTTCTGTCATGGATTTCCTAACATACGGTTTGTGATTCCTTGGTAAAACATAAATAGTATGATTGGGAATAGTCTCAATTGCCCTTACATTAGGCTTTTAGGCCTATCTACTACTACTTATATTTTTCCTTGTAGGGTGATGAGACAATACAGGATGAGGCAATATATTTCTCCACAAAATTGTGATGCCCCTAAAGATGTGACTTTTAAACCTGAAAGGAGTGCTCGTTGGATGAAATATTGGTCAAGTCTTCCTAAATGGGTAATACAAAATCCTCCTGCGAGTATCACATTATCTTTCTTTTACAAGGCTTGGATGAATGCGGCGGATAAGGTGAATTAAACAAGGCTGGATCTAAACTTCAAGTCGCCACTTTTTGGGGTAATTTTACCCTGACACGTGGTCCAGTCAGAGAGTGCCACGTGTCACCTTAGGGTGAGTCCATATAGGACCAATCCCTGTTTGACACGTGTCCTCCAAAGGAAATGGAAAAAGGTGGCCTTCATGGCCTAAATCCCGAGAAAGTCTTAATGCGGCGCAGCCCATCAATAATTAGGGCTTGATGACCTAATCAGGGGCACAGTTCCCAAGGACCCTATAAATACGAAGATTTCCTCCTTATGGAGGGACGTGTAATCCGAGCAGATAACCACCTAAATTTCCGCACCTTTTTACTCCTATTCAAGTTACTAACTTGATCGTTGGAGGCGGAGCTCCAACCACCCGAAGTCTCCGTTGTTTTGCAGGTACAGCTCACGCCAGACCAAAATTTGTGACGTAACTCTCCCGAGGGACAAAAACACCCAAAACAATTGGCGCCGTTTGTGGGGAGAGTACCTCTAAGATGGTTCAAGAGTCTGTGCCACCTCCTAAGCGTCTGGGCGACGACCTAGATGTTTTCACTAACCAAGAGGATGAAGATCCTCACATTGAAACTTATATAGCTGATGATGGCTCCCTAATAACCAAGCGCATCCGGCCCAGAGACACGCTGGAGCGGGGTGCCAGCCAGGCAGGTACAAATCGACCCCCTGGGCAGCCGGAAGGGGAAACCCATACGGCAAGTGGATCAGCTCCCATCACCCGAGACGAACTCATGAAGTTCATGACAAGTTTAAAGGGTGAAATTAAAGATCTGATTTCTAAGAGACGGGCTGGCCCAAGTAGGGGTCAGACGGCAAAAAAAGACTACTTTGGAGAAAGGAAGTCATTCAGAGATCGACAACCAACTCCTCATCCAAAGGAGAAGGCAGCCGAGACCATTGATTGGTCCAAAATTCTTCTTCCGACGAGGAATGCCAACAATCCCCGCCGGACTCAACAGCCGGTGGGAAGCAAAAAATCAACTCTTGATGCACGTGAGATCATCACCCGTAGGAGAAATCAGCAGTTGTTTGAGTCGGCTTCTACGTTGAACTTTCCAGACAGCTTCAACAACACCTTCGCAGGGAATGCACTTTACTTGCATGAGAGCCAGACAGGCGGTAATACCGTCCATTCTAGTCTTCAGATGATTGGGACTGTACCGTATGTACTTTCTCAGGTCTACGTTCAGTATCCTCCTTATTTCATGCAGTCGGCCCTCTTTGGAGGACTGGCGGCATACAACAACTTCCAACCCCTGGACTAGCAGCTTCGTCTGCTCCGCCTGGGTGAACAACCTTCTGCATTCACCCGGGAGATAACCGAGGCGGCACAGCTGGCCAAGGTTAAAAATGTGTTGGTAGGTACTTATGATGGTACCACCAACCTAGAAGATCACCTCATGGCTTACACCAACCTCATGTACTTACAAGGGTTGGATGATGCCACTTGGTGTCAATGCTTCCCGGCTACATTTAAGAGCATTGCAACCTGCCAGCCGGGTCCATTGATAGTTTCAGGAAGCTTGCCTTCCTGTTTGCTTCCAACTTCTCGATGAACATCCCTGCGAAGAAAACAAGTCTTCACTTGAGCACCATTAAGCAGGGGGAGAGAGAAGGATTGCGCTCTTATGTGAGGCTGTTCAATATGATCAGAATTCAAATTCAAGGACTGTCTGACGAGGTATATTTTACAAACTTTTTCAAAGGTCTGAGAGACGGGTCAACTTTTAAGTTCGATCTAGTCAGAAAAGGGGCATTCACTTTACAGGCGGCTATGAGGGAGGCGGAAAGCTACATTCAATCGACCGACCTCTGCTCGCCTGGTAACCATTCGGACTCTAAGAAGTCTGACAAATAGAAAGACAGTCGGCCTGCTCAGCCGGCCAAGTAGAAAGAAGAGAGCAAGAAAAGAAAAGAAGTCTGGGTGGTTAGTGACTCTGACAAGCCGTCCCAGAAGAAGAAGAAAGAGTTTAAACCGTACGTCCCCAGGTACAAGTTTAACAAGGACTCTATCTCCATCCTCATGGAGTTAAAGGACCCGATGACCATTGAAAAGCCGAACCCAATGAAGAGTTTCGTCCTGTCACAGAACAAGAATAAATTCTGCCAACTCCATGAGGAAGTTGGCCATGACACCAAGGACTGCTTCAGCCTTCAACGGGCGTTGGACCGTTTGGCTAACAAGGGGATGTTAAAGTCCTATATCTTTAACTCCAAAGGGACTAATAAGAAGAACCAGGGGTAGTCGTCTAAGACACCCCATCCTGCTAGTAGTTCGAACACTAATAAGGAGTCGGTCTATACCATAGCAGGCAGGTTCTCATGCAGTGGCCCTACCATCCGGAGCACAAAGAGCCATCTTGGAAAGATGGAAAAGATTATGATAAGCAGGCGTCTACTAGCTCCTCTTTCCCAGATGTTCTGATCACTGAGAAGGACTGGGGCAGCGTTCGCCGCCCGCATGACAACCTGGTTGTCATTGAATGTAAGGTTGCCAACCAGCTGGTTGGACGAATCCTTGTTGACACCGGCAGCTCATCGGACATCATCAGTCTCCGGTGCCTGCAAAAGATGAAATATAATGTCGGTAACATTTATCCGGTTACCCACCCCTTGGTAGGCTTTGGGGGTGGAAGGGTTTACCCAGTAAAGAATGTTTAATTACCCATCCGGCTGGGTGAGAAAGGAAAAGGACGACACTTGGTCGTTAAGTTCTTGGTTGTTGAGGAGTTGACCGCCTATAATATTATTCTGGGCTGGCCCACCCTAAACAAAGCTAAGGCTGTAATCATCCCTTCTCTCAATCTCATCAAGTATGAGAGGGATGACAGCTCTGTTGGTTCCTTGAATGGGGATCAGAAGACGGCCCGAAAGTGGTACCTCTTAGTCGTCAAAGATACTGTGGTCCCAGACAGCCAAGGGCAGGAACCAATAGACCTTCACAATGTCAAGGATGCCGACCCAGCCCCAGCCCTATCAGCAGTCGAAAAGAAAATAAAGGCCCCTCTGCTGGTGAAGGTGAAGAAAGAGAAAAAATAGCAATCACTGACCAGGGAAGGGTCAGATGAACTCCGTCCCCAACCAGCTGGAGAACATATTGACATACCTCTAGATGACAGCCGTCTAGAACGTACAGTTAAGGTTGGGACGGTTGCTTATGCTAAGTTTAGTGCAAATTTGCACCTTCTACTAAAAGAATTCAAAGACATTTTTGCCTTTAAAGTGGAAGAGATGTCTGACGTTAGCCCGGATCTTGCTGTCCACAAAGTCACCGTGGATCCTAAAAAGAAGCCCGTCTGGTAAAAGAAAAGAAATCACGGCGAGGAAAGAAGCCAGGCGGCAGCTGCCAAAGTGAAAAAGCTGCTGGACGCTGGGTTCATTCGGCCATGTAATTTTCCCGACCGGGTGGTCAATGTTGTGCTTGTAAATAAGCCAAATGGGACCTGGCGTATGTGTGTTGATTACACAGACCTCAATAAGGCGTGTCCCAAGGACAGTTATCCGCTTCCAAAGATCGACAGCCTGGTTGATTCTACAGCCGGCCACGCCTTGATGAGCTTTATGGATGCCTATTCCGGCTTCCATCAGATACCCGTGTGGAAAAAGGATCAAGAGAAGACCGCCTTCGTCATTGATCAGGGGTTATTCTGTTATACTGTGATGTCGTTTGGCTTGAAAAATGCGCCTGCCACTTTCCAACGGATGATTAATACGGTCTTTATTAATCAAATCGGGAGGAATGTGGAGGCGTACATTGATGACATATTAGTCAAATCCAAGAAGCAGGCGGATCATCTTGCTGATCTCCGAGAAACGTTCACCACCCTCAGGCGGCATAGAGGCTAACTCTGAGAAGAAACAGGCTGTGATTAACATGAAGTCACCCCGCACTGTCAAGGAAGCACGGAGACTTATCGGTTGCCTTGCGGCATTGGGAAGGTTCCTCAGCCGGTCAGGTGACAAATGCCTTTATTTCTTCCAAGCAATCAGGAAGAAGACCAGGTTTGAGTGGGGGGATGATGCTGAGGAGGCCTTTCAAAGGCTAAAGGAGCACTTGCACTCCTTGCCAAGGCTCGTAAGTCCTCTGCCCAAAGAGACGCTGTACATGTACTTATCCGTCTCAGATCACGCCCTCAGTGCCGTTCTCCTTGTTGAAAGAGATGGCATTCAGCTCTCGATCTATTTCATTAGTCTTGTCCTCAAAAATGCTGAACTCCGGTACCCCATGGTTGAAAAATTTAGCCTTGCTCTGTATATGGAATTCAAGAAGTTGAAGCCTTATTTTCTATCAAATCCGGTGGTGATATACAACGACCAACCACTCAAACGGCCAATGTCTACCTTGGATTCATCCGGCAAAATGATTAAATGGGCTATTGAAATGCAAAGTCTTGAAATCACTTTCGAACCAAGAAAGGCAGTGAAGGGTTAGTCGTTTGCCGACTTCATTGTTGAAATGATCCGTCCGGTGGCTCCGGATAATCTTGATCAGGTTTGGAAAGTTTATGTAGACGGGAGCTCAACAAAGAATGGTTGTGGTGCAGGCGTAATCTATGAATCTCCGGAAGGAGATAAATATGAGTATGCACTACGGTTAAAATTTTAGGCCTCAAACAATGAGGCGAAATACAAAGCCCTTATGGCTGGAATCCGCATGTGTAAGGCAGTAGGGGCAACCAAAGTTGACGCCTGCTCTGATTCTCAATTGGTCGTTAGTTAGTACGAAGGTACATATGAGGCTACCCATCCGGCAATGATCAAATATCTTAAGGCGGTCAAAGAAGAGGCTGGGACACTCAAAGGGTTCACTTTGAGTCAAGAGCCCAGGTCTGAGAACATCCAGGCAGATGCCTTGTCTAAATTAGCATCTTCTACATGTTGTGATACGCCTCAGTCAGTCTTTTGGGAAGTTCTGGAAAAAAGAAGCATCTATGAAGAGCCCATTGGAACACTGGACCGAAGCTCTACCTGGATGGATGGCATCCGGGCTTACTTGACAGACGGCACGCTCTCTGATTCGCCACAGGAAGCAGCCGTCATGAAAAAAGAGAGCGGCAAACTTCGAGATGAGAAACGGAGAACTCTTCAAGGCGGGATTTCTGAAGCCTTTTCAGAAGTGTGTTACCCTAGAGAAGGGGAAGGAAGTTCTCGAAGAATTGCACGCGGGGTACTGCGCCTCCCACATAGGCGGCAGATCCCTAGACGTCAGAGCCAGAGGACAATACTTTTGGCCTACCCTTGAGGTAGACACCAAAGAGCTTGTGAAGAAATGTGAAAAATGTCTGAAATTTGGCAAACTTATTCACCGCCCGGCTACTGATCTGACGGTCATCCACAGCCCAGTCCCGTTTGCTAAATGGGGCACGGACATTTTTGGTCCTTACACGCCTGCTCCAGGTGGAAAACGTTACATTCTAGTGGCTGTGGATTACTTCACCAAGTGGGTAGAGGCAGAGGCGGTTAAGAACATCAAGACTAAGGATGTCATCTCTTTCATTTGGAAGAACATCATCACCCGGTTTGGGGTACCTATGTAAATGGTGTTTTATAATGGCCCTCCTTTTGAGACGCCTCAGCTCAAGACTTTGTTTGGGTTTGGTGAGTCCGACTCACCGCGGAAACAAACCCAAAAACAAGACCGCACTCGCAATAAATAAAACCATAAACATAATTAAATTAATCACAAGATTAAGATAAGCTAATTACCTTTGACGCGTGCTTCGCTCCAAAATGAGCTCTTACTTGAAAGCTTCAAGTCCCGCTCACATGGAGACCTCCAACGAAGTCCACCCGCACCAACAAAACCAACTAGGTCCAATGTCTTGGGGTTAGCAAGACCCGACCAATAAAACCCGAGTAATTATATTGAGTTCAAAGGTTTTCACTAATTGTGATGCCTTTTACAACTCTTACTCAAGCATCATTCCCAATGCCCATACTTGGGTATTTATAGGAAATGATGGGAGTATCATTTACTCTCCCATCAATGTGGGATAGTATGATTTTTCCATTTTGTTTTAAAGCTAAAATTAAATTAATAATCAAGCTAGTAATAAATCAACAAGTGGAAAGCTCATGTGAGTGCTTAGGTGAGGACCACTTGGAGAAGGGGAGGACCAAACTTGCTCCCCACTCCCTCTCCCATAACCGGCCACCTCACTCCACACTCACTCAAGGACCACAAGCCACATGGCACCCACCCTTGGGCACCAAGGCAGCCAAGGTGGGCTGCCATGTGATGCTGTCCGTGGCAGCCACGCCCAGCAAGCCCAACACTCGCATGCGGGCTGCCAGGCGCTGCTGGCTAGCAAGCCCAGCATGCTTGTGCGGGCTTCTGCTAGCCTTGTGCCTTGGCCAACGCTGCTAAGCAGCAAGCAATGGCCTAGCCATGCTGCTGCTAGCTATGGCGAGCTGGCGCGCCTAGCGTGCTAGCTGCTGCAGCTTGTTGCGGCATGGCTTGCTAGCCAATGCGCGCACAAGGCTGTGCCTAGCATGCTAGCACGCACTAGGCAGCGCCTAGCCTTGCGATGCTAGCATGGGTGCGCTAGCACACACCAGCCAGCCTAGGCTCGGCTTGGTGCGCATGCTAGCCACCATGCTAGGCCATACGCCCTTAGCACTCAGTTTGCTTGGGCATTCCGATGCTAGGGGTATTTTGGTCTTTTGTTGATTTATTACTATTTCTCGTCTCGTCTTTCACTATTTTTCGACTCGACTTCCGACGCTCGATTTCGACGCTCTAAGCTCGAATTTCCGACGTCTAAATAAATGTTACTCGGTCGACTCATTAATTCCTTCCAAATTAATTCGTCGTTTCGGTTTGTTGAATGCTTGGGTGTGACCCGAAGGGTTCAGTCAAGATTAAGCTGTAATATTAATTATTCATTAATATTACTGATCGGAAGCGGCCTCCACCCAGGCATTCGGATCACTTGACCTCACTGAATATATTAGCTTTCTAATAATTCTGAACCCACTAACGGAATAGTACACTTGTTCGAAGGACACCATTCCTTTCAATCTCCCACTTGTCCTTCCGGACAAGTGCGCATTTTGTGTACAGCCTTTTTCCTATGTCGCTTAATGTCTCTTCATGAACTTTAAGGTAAGATTTATTTTGTCATTCTTATTACGTCCAGAAGTGTTTCCCGATTCCGAGTCCGAATGTCAATAAACAGATGATTTCTAAAATCCATCCGAGCACGGCCATGCATTTTACAGTCTCGCTCTACGAGAGGCCTTGTATACAACAAAGACATCTTCCCTATTTTAGTATGGGGACATTCCTTGTCTTGTAATGTAGCTCCTCTTACTGAGAGGACCTAGTCGCCCGAGTGTTGCCGTTATAATCCCCTATTACGGCAGACGTTTGACAACATCAAAGCGAACTAGTACTCAAACAAGAGAACTCACAATACTCATGGTCGAGGAAATAGGTTCCGATAGCCATAATGAGAAGTATACTTATGATAAATTTTTTAATTTCTTAAAGTATTCTCATAGGTCGATCCAGTATGGTTCTAAACCAATACCTGTGCAAATGATTTATGACAATCATGTCCTTGTAGCACATGAAACGGTGCTATAAATCAAACTACACACTAATCTCAATCGGTCATTAATCGTCCATCGTTTAAATGACCTTGACTAAAGAAAATTTTCGATTATAATATTTAATGTTCACTTAATAGGTGTTTCCTTACCAAGACTGGTCTTGATACCCTATTTTGAATATTCTCATAATCGAATGGACTCATTATTTAATCCTAAACCACAATTAAATAGCATAACGGAGTAATAAAATATTGCATGAAATTTTATATTACTCCAAAACTTGAATGGTTTTCCTTAGCGTCTTACATTAATTTTTCTCAAAATTAACTAAAACACTAAACAAGGAAATCAAAGCCAGTCTCCTACATGCTTGATTCCCATTGCCTCAACGTGCTTGTTGTGCTTCACTTGAGGCAAAGGTTTAGTAAGTGGATCGGCTACATTGTCATCCGTTTCAACTTTGAAAATTCTGATTTCACCCTCTGATTTCCATTCTTGAATCATGTGAAATCGCCACTTGACATGTTTGACCTTCTGATGTTCCCTATGCTCTCTGGCCTGAGCAATAGCTCCATTGTTGTCACAATAGAGGGCTATTGGACCCTATATAGAGGGTACAACATCAAGTTCACCAACGAACTTACGAATCCAAACAGCCTCCTTAGCTGCTTCAGCAGCTGCTAAATATTCGGCTTCAGTTGTAGAATCTGCAGTTGTACTCTGCTTTGCGCTCTTCCAACTAAACGCCCCTCCATTTAGACAGAACACATATCCAGATTGCGATTTGAAATCGTCTCTGTCTGTCTGGAAGCTTGCGTCGGTTTTACCTTCCACAACTAAATCCTCTGCACCACCATACACCAAGAATTTATCCTTGTTCCTTTTCAGGTACTTTAGGATATTTTTGGCCGCAGTCCAATGCGCCTCTCCTGGGTCTGATTGGTAACGGCTCGTAGCACTCAAGGCATACGATACATCTGGCCTAGTACATATCATGGCATACATGATCGATCTAATAAGCGAATCATATGGAATTTGATTCATTCTTACCCGCTCATCAAGTGTCTGTGGACACTGCTTCTTGCTTAGCGTTATGCCATGTGACATTGGCAGGTGACCTCTCTTGGCCTCCTCCATGCCAAATCGAGCAAGTACCTTATCAATATAAGTACTCTGACTCAATCCAATCATCCTTTTCGATCTATCCCTATAGATCTTGATGCCTAGTATGTACTAAGCCTCTCCCAAGTCTTTCATTGAGAAGCACTTTCCAAGCAAAGCCTTTACAGACCCTAACAACGGAATGTTGTTTCCAATGAGCAACATGTCATCGACATATAAGACTAGGAAGGCGATGTCACTCCCACTAACCTTTTTGTAAACACAAGATTCATCCGGATTCTTGATAAAACCAAACTTACTGATGGCTTCATCGAATCGCAGATTCCAACTTCTGCTTGCTTGCTTTATTCTATAGATGGACTTCTTAAGCTTACAAACTTTCCTAGCATTGTTTTGGTCGAAAAAACCTTCAGGCTATGTCATATACACAGTTTCTTCCAAATAACCATTAAGGAAGGCAGTTTTGACGTCCATCTGCCATATTTCATAATTGTAATATGCAGCAATCGCTAGGAGGATCCGAACGGATTTAAGCATTGCGACTGGTGAAAAGGTTTCATCGTAATTAATACCATGAACTTGTCTGTAACCTTTTGCCACCAATCTAGCTTTGTAAATGAATACATTTCCATCTTTGTCGGTTTTCAACTTGAAAATCCACTTACATCCAATAGGTGTATAACCTTCGGGTAAGTCAACCAAGTCCCAGACTTGATTTTCAAACATGGAATCCATTTCATATCTCATGGCCTCTTGCCATTTACCAGAGTCGGTGCTTGCCATCGCTTACTTGTAGGTTGCCGGTTCATCTCCATCCATAATCAGGATGTCCTGATTCTCGGTTAATACTAAACCAAGATATCTATCAGGTTGAGATCTCGGCCTCTGAGACCTACGTAGGGTAATGGATTGAGCATTTGCATTGTCGGTTCGACTTTGCACATTTTGATCATTTTGACCTACGTCAACAGATGCTGTTTGAGCACTTTGACTTTCATTATGATTTTGTTGCTCATCCTCACGAACTTCGTCGAGTTCGATTTTCCTCCCACTTGTCATTTTGGAAAGGTGCTCCTTCTCCAAAAAGACACCATCGCGAGCAACAAACACTTTGTTCTCCGATTTGTTGTAGAAGTAATACCTTTTGGTTTCTTTTGGGTAGCCCACAAAGTAAACCTAGTCAGATTTGGGATGAAGTTTGTCAGGAATCAATTTCTTGACATATGCTTCGCATCCCCATATCTTTAGAAAAAATAACCTCGAAGGTTTCTTCGTCCATAATTCATATGGAGTCTTTTCTACAGCTTTTGATGGAGCATGGTTCAGTGTTAGTGCCGCAGTTAGAAGTGCGTGTCCCCAGAAAGAGATAGAAAGATCACTAAGACCCATTGTTGATCGTACCATGTCTAACAAGGTTCGATTTCTCCTTTCGGATACTCCGTTCCATTGTGGAGTTCCTAGAGGTGTCAATTCTGAAAGTATACCCTTTTCTTTCAGATGGTCATCGAATTCTTGGCTCAAGTATTCACCACCTTGATCCGATCGAAGGGCTTTGATTTTCTTGCCAAGCTGATTTTCAACTTCACTCTGAAATTCTTTGAACTTTTCAAATGATTCAGATTTATGCGACATGAGGTACACATAGCCATATCTACTATAGTCGTCTGTGAAAGTGATGAAATATCAATGTCCATTTATTGTGGTTGAGCTCATTGGTCCACATACATCGGTATGTATAAGACCCAATAAGTCACTTGCCCTTTCTCCCAACTTGGAGAATGGCTGTTTAATCATCTTGCCTAATAGACATCCCTCGCAATTCTCAAACGATTCTAAATCGAAAGAGTCAAGAACACCTTCTTGTAGAAGTTTCTTGATGCGTTTGATGTTGATGTGGCCAAGACGACAATGCCACAAGTAAGTCTGATTTGACTCTATGGTCTTAGCTCTTTTGGTATCATTATAATCAATTTGTCCAAAGGCACAAACGTGTCATTCCATAAATATAAACAAGATGATATGTCTTGTGATCAAGTTCAAAATGACGTCCAACGCCACAAGATCAAAATATGCTAGATAAAACTAAACAAGTTTTAAATCTAGAAAAAATATGAGATTACAAGCTTTCTTTGAAAGATTTTCTTCTTCTTCCACTTGTGTACTCATATTCACTTGAAAAGCACCGCTCACTTTGTTCCTGAAACAGGAGCATATAGTGAGCCAATTTTCCGGTATCTAATACCTTATAAATAGCTTATGTTCAAGTGTAAAGATGATACCTGAGATTGAGGTTACTTTTCTTTTCGCCTCATCTTCTAGATACATGCTACATTCTCTTTTGTAGGGTCCGGGTCTACTACAATATAAGCAGCGCATCTTAGCTTTGTTCTTGAACTCCTTCTTCTTTGGTCTCAGAGCAACCTTAGCCTTCTTGCAAGAATAGGTTTTCTGGAGCTCTTGAACAACTTCCATCAAGGAAAGTTTGTTCCGCTTGGCCGTAAGTCGCATCTTTAATGCAACATACACCAAATGGAAAGAGCTTAGTAGCATGAGAGCCGCTTGCTCATCGTCCACTGGTTTGCCAATTAGCTCCAGATGGGTGAATAGCCTTGTCATGTTGAGCACATGAGCTTGAAGTGGCATCCCGGGTCTATGTCCTGCATTATAGACCTTAGCCCATACTTCTTGTCTCTCTTTCGTGAGACACCCATCTTGCGGTGGCTTGATCCTCATGTTCGAGAGTGACCTAGTCACATCTTCCACAAGTCCATCATAGTTGCCTCTGGTACTTTTGGTGACTCTCAAATTGACTACATCTTCTAGAGCTTTGAGCATCATGTCCGGAAAAAAGTTGCAGAACTTCCCCTTCCATTGTACCAGATGGAGTTTGCCATGAATCTGGAAACTCTTTTACAATCCACACTCCATACCTCATGTGCCTCATCACTCATAATCCCCTTTGAGTAGAAACTCGGGATTTGAGTGTCCAGAATGTGCTCTAGGTAGCAATTCGGAGGGTCTTTCGGAGCTCCTCTTCCCATTCCTTAAAGTTTACCAAGTTCAGAGAAATTGGCAACTTTTCGGGCAATTCCGGGAGCATAAGGTCGTTGACATTAGTTGAAGACATGATTCTACAATTAAAAGAATTTGAAATAAAAAACCATTCATTATACTTAAACAAGATTGAATTCATGCATTTTAATCAAACTTATTTAAAATGTCTTATTCACACAATAAAGATTGTCCCCATTTTAGGTGAGAATAAGTCGATTCCAAGATCCAAAGAAACAAAGAGTGGTTAAGCATGCTTTGGCTTGTCTTAACACTCAATCTCCTAAGGTAAGCAACGCTTTGCTAATGGCTCCAAGCCACTCTTGATTGAATAAATCGTCGCATCCAATGCTCTCTAAACAATTTATTCACTTTGCCACGACATGTTAGGACTCCATCACTCATATCGGTGAGTATAACCAAAACCACCTTGCATACCCGGTATGCCTTACGTTCCTTGGAGAAGTAGTGATGCCTCGCTTTGGCGTAGCCCACCACTACCCTCGTTCGGTTGGTAAGTGTGTTTTGGAATGGCAAGTTTTACTCAATATTTTAGGGACCTAGGGTTTCTATGTTGGTTGATTTAAGTAAACTTAATTAATCATCTCAACATTCGAAATCCTAAACATGCATCTAACATATAATTCATAAATATATAAACATAAATATATATCAAAAACATAAATAGAGATGCATTTGGCAACTAGCATGACCCCTTGAGATCTTCAAGTCTTCAAAAGGTCTTCATTTGCAACTTCATGGCTTTGTCTTCAAAGAACCCTGTCTTCAAGACTTGACCAAAATATTACAATTGCTAGTATCTACGGTTAGGACTAATCTAAATATTAAGGTACAAAAATACTCAATGGTTCGCAGACCGTATTTAGATTTACAAAAATACATCACGGATCACAGTCCGTATTTTCTATCCTAATCGGGCTCCACTAGTTGCCATTTCATAAAACCTGTGAGAGAATTTACATTCCATTCATCCATTCACTATCTGTGAATGGCCCATGCATTTTACAATGATAAACAAGTAACAATGCATAAAACACGCGAGAACTAGTAACTAATCTAGGTGGTTAATCCAATTAACACGCCTAATTAAACTAGTCAAAGTTGTTTTAACCGGTTATGGAAATAACTAAGAGACGCTCCCACTAAATTCCACATCCAACTTAACTAATCCAATTAATTAAGTCGGTGAACCCAAATATTTGCCAAAATTAATTTTGCAAATGTCGCTCAAAATCCGAGGCCTAGCCTCCAAAAATTTTAATTAAATAAACAAAATAATTAAAATAATTAAAATGACAATTTAAGCAAAATTACGATTTCCAAAATGTCTAACTGCCTAGCACTAAGACTTGGAGTCGAAAAAAAAACCCTTATTTACATATTAAGCAACGTTAAAATTAACTTTAAAATAGCATCGCCTTAATAACCCGGGGTTATTGTGCCAATTATGGGATTATACGTACCGTACAACAAGCACGTAGTATGCCCATGCGCACCCCCGCAACACCAAGCATGCATGTGGGCTGCTTGTGCTCGCATGCGCGACGC